>OX276398.1:5000000-6250000 GCA_946251805.1 Cybosia mesomella | reverse complement strand
TTGGAAACCTTTAAAAACCGAGGATGGGACATAGTCACAACTGCTCTCGCATTCAGGTATAAAGAAGGATTGTTAATTGATTATGCTATAAAAAAAGAACGGCTTATACTAGATATAAACAAATCGATAGACCCGAAAACAATGATAGATCTGATTGCAACAGGTCTACCGGGGTTCATCTTAAATAGGTTAAACAGGGACGAACTCAACAACACTACTGATTTGTTCAACGAGATAAGAAAATATGAAGGTATGATGTATAAGAAAAACTCAAGTATAATAAAAAGTGGTACATTTCTTTATAAAAATAAAACTAATGAGAAGAAGCCATGTAAGACTTGTGAATCTTTGGACAAAGGAATTAGATATCATTCGGAGGAGTCATGTTGGTTCAAGAAAAATAAAACTGAATCTGAAAAAGTCTTTAAAGCCAAACATGTAAGTAATAACTCCATTATTGAAGTGGATATGAATACTGATAAAAAAAACGAGTAAGTACACCATTAATCAAAATCAAGCTTTTATTAGAAAATAAATTAGAAGTGAGCGGCATTTATGATTCAGGCTCACAGATCTCGTTAATAAATTCAAGACTGATTAAAGTAAAAGAAATAAAAGACAATGTGAATATAGCATATATGAAAACGGTTAATGGTGTGAAGAAGACGAAAGGCTTGATAACAATAAAAATAAAAATCTTTGATTTAGAAGAAGAGGTGGATGTATACATAGTAGAAAATGAAGATTTTGATGATTTTATAATCGGATTGGATATGATAAAGAAATTCAAATTAACCCAAAATGAGGACTTGCAGATAGAACAAAAGAAAATAACAAATAAAATAGACAGAATGTCTAAAGATAACATAAATGAAGATAAGAATATAAAAACATATGCAATAAATTTCAATGAACACATAGAAACAGAGGAATTTGTTGGTATGACAGACCATTTAGATAGTGAAAAGAAAATTGAGATAGAGAAAATTATAAAGGAATTTAAAACAATTTTTGCCAAGGACAAGTATGATATAGGATCAGTTAAAGATTATGAAGCTCATATAGATTTACTAGTAAATAGATACTGTAGTAAAAGACCATACAGATGTACAATAGAAGATAAACTAGAAATTGAAGAGCAAATATCTATGTTACTAAAGAATAATTTAATAGAAGAATCCTACAGTCCTTTTGCTGCACCAGTGACATTAGCATTTAAAAAAGGTGAAAATAGAAAATCCCGCCTATGTGTAGATTTCAGAGAGCTGAATAAAATTGTTGTTCCACAAGCACAACCTTTCCCATTAATAGATGATTTGATTATTAAAACTAGAAATTGTAAGTATTTTACTACACTGGATATAAACTCAGCATTTTGGGCAATACCACTACGGGTAGAAGATAGAAATAAAACAGGATTTGTCACACAAGATGGCCACTTCCAGTGGACCTGCCTCCCTTTTGGCTTGAAGACGTCACCAGCAATTTTCCAAAGAATTTTAAGCAATATTCTAAGAAAGCACAATCTCACAGGATACTCCGTAAACTATATTGATGATATTTGTATATACTCGTCTACATTTGAAAAACATTTAAAACACATAAGAAGTGTATTAGAGGCAATAATAAAAGAAGGCTTTAGATTGAAGTTTAAGAAATGTACCTTTGCTTCAGACTCAGTAAAGTATCTTGGCCATGTAATTCAGAACAATTCGGTAAGACCACTAAAAGATAATTTGATTTCAATAAGACATTTTCCAACTCCTAAGACGCAAAAGAATATCAGACAATTTTTGGGAAAAATCAACTTCTACCATGAATACATACCAAGAAGTGCAATTATATTGGACCCATTACATAAGTTATTAAGAAAAAAAGAAAAGTTTGTGTGGTCAGAGAAGTGTGAAGAATCATTTAATCAAATAAAAAGATATTTATGTTCTCAACCGGTATTGGAAATATATGACAAAGACTTACCAATAAAAATCTTCACAGATGCATCCTTAGAGGGCATCGGGGCAATACTAAAACAAACACAACTAGATGGTAAAGACAAACCGGTGGCATATTTCTCAAAAAAACTGAATGAATCTCAAAAACGAAAAAAGGCTATATTTTTGGAATGTTTTGCCATGAAAGAAGCTGTTAAATACTGGCAACACTGGCTCATTGGAAAACAATTCACTATTTACTCAGACCACAAACCTCTAGAGAACATGAACATTAAAAGCAGGACAGATGAAGAATTGGGTGATCTCACATATTACCTGTCTCAATATGACTTTACAGTAAAATATATACCTGGTAAAGAAAATGTAGAAGCAGACTGTTTAAGCCGAAATCCTGTATTAGAATCAGAAGATAACAAAGAGGAACTATTGAAAATAGTTAATTTAATACAAATAAAAGATATAGTGGAAGACCAAGAGAAAAATGAAACAATAAAAGAAAAGAATCCAAACCTTATACACAAAAATAGAATTTACTATAAAAAAATAAAGAAACATGAAAAGATTATCCTCTCAGAAGAATTTAGTAAAGGACTCATAAAAAAGGTGCATGAAGATTTATGCCATATTGGGATCAGACAGTTGCAGAAAAAAATAAGTCCAATATATACAGCTAAAAACTTAACAAAAAATATCATAAATATTTGTAAAACATGTGAAATATGCATAAAAAATAAATCAAGATGTCAAGGAAAATTTGGATTAATGTCACAACTGGGACCAGCAACAAAACCATTTGAGATTATGTCAATGGATACTATCGGTGGCTTTGGAGGCTCTAGGTCAACAAAAAAATACCTACACGTTTTGGTAGACCACTACACAAGATATGCATTTATTGCGACTTCAAAAACACAGAATGCAAGTGACTTTATAAAACTAACAAAGAATGTGCTAGAGACAGATGAGATTGGAATAATTCTGACAGATCAATATCCGGGCATCAATTCAAGAGAATTTAAGGAACATTTGCAAGAGAATAATATTAAACTAATTTTTACAGCTGTGAATACACCATTCTCGAACGGCTTGAACGAAAGACTAAATCAAACAGTAGTAAATAAAATAAGATGTAAAATAAATGAGAAAAATAATAAGAGAACATGGACAACAGTGGCAAGAGAATGTATACAGAAATATAATGAAACAGAACACTCCGTTACAGGCTTTGCACCAAAATATTTACTGGATGGTACGAATGTCAGTATTCTACCAAATGAATTAAAAACAACAGAAAGGGAAGACAAGTGGATGGCTGATAGAAGATTGGCATTAGAGAATACAATAAAATCCCACAAGTACAACAAGAAAATATTTGATAGAAATAGGAAAATGCAAGAGTTTAATATAGGAGACAGTGTGTATGTAGAAAATGGAAATAGATTGAATAGAAAGAAATTAGACGAATTAAAAATAGGCCCTTTCAAGATAGTAGAGAAAATATCGAACTCCATTTATAAGATTGACACTGGCAACAGAAAAATAGAATCAACTTTATTCCACATAACAAAATTACAACCTGTCACAACAGAAGCTGAAGAAGATGAAGTCGAAGAAAACGAATATGAAGATAACTTATAGGTACATTGTTTAGAATTTTCGCTCTTAAGGGGGGGAGATGTAATGAAATGACATTTCCTTAAATTGAATTTGCCGCGCTTCGCGCGTGTATTAGGTTGTCTGTGGAAGTGAGAAGAGGGCGCGTCGGAGTGACGCGCATTTCAATGGCGAATAATGTTTACATTATTTTGTAAATGTATCGTTATAAAAAAACTTGTAGAGAGATAATTGAAAGGATATAATTGAGGAGGCGATATTAGTGAACTTTAAATGTCGTTTCTTTGTATTTTCAGGTGAGATGAAAGTGTAATTCTCATAGTTTGTTGTAATATTGTAAAAGTAAAAGTGTGTTAAATAAAACTTTGTATTTTCAGAGAAACAATTTGTGTTTAATAGCGAAAATCCTCAATATTATATCTTATATAGATATATTAACTATTCATCTTATCTTTATTTCAGTACTTAGATAACGCTTACTTTGGGTAAATTCGAGTTTTAAGTTCGTACATTTTTTATAGAAACTACCCTCGGATTAAATTGTTGTCTTGCCGTGTAGTAAGGAAATGCTATAAAAGTGTAGAAGTTCGCCATATTTGATCTGACATTCATTTTATCGGTCATTCATTCTTTATCTCACGCATAGACTTATATCTATGATCTCACGTTCAAGTTGTTAATATTCATTCGCAAGTTTATTCACTCAGTCAATCATTAATTGGTATAGTTCATTATTAACCGAACATAGTAGGAAGTAGTAGGAAGCCATTCTCCGCTTATTATTTACGTAAAATAGTAAATTACCTACTTAATTTCGTTGTATTATTGTGATTTGTTTGGAATAGGTTACATTTGTAAACTTCATTATGTCTAAACAAGCTAAGAAAACTCGTGATTCGGGTTCTGATTATGACGATGCAGTCGATACACAGTTACTTACATTGCAAGCTAAACGCGAAGCGATCTTTGAAATTGTTCAAAAGATTTACGATCTTTCTTCGAACACCGATTTAAGGGAAAGTTTTCTTGACGAATCCTCACAAATAGATTCATTGCGCGATAAATTCCAACAGGTTCTAGACGAATATAATAATCGTTTATTGACATCTAACCCATCCGCTAAGCCTGACTATAAAAGTCTCATGGCTTTTGAGTCTCTGTATGGTAGGATAAAGCGAGTGCAGTCACAATGCTCGCCACATAGCGATAGTGTTCCGCACAAGTCTAAACCTAGACTCCCGCCGATTGAATTAGTCCAGTTTTCTGGTGACATTCGCTCATGGCCCCTTTTTTATGCCAGTTTTAAGTCGACCGTACACGATAATCCATCTTTAACCGACGCCGATAGATTGTATTACCTATTGGGGAAGCTAACCGGTAAAGCTCAGTCTGTGTGCGCCGGGATATCTTCATGTCCGGAAAACTATAGTCTGTTGTTACAAACGCTCATTAATAAGTACGACGACAAGCGTATGTTGGTTTCTACGTATTTAAATCAAATGTTTGAGTTCAAAACTTTTCAATGCGCCTCAGCAACCAACTTTGATTTATTTACTGAGAAATTTAGCAGTGCAGTCGCCGCTTTAAAGAACCTTAAAATGGATAACCTTACCGATTTAATTCTGATTCATATCGCATTACAGAAAATAGACTCTGAAACTGTCCGCGCGTTTGAAATTAAATACTCAACAAAAATACCCACCTTTGATAACTTGGTCGAATTTATTTCAAATCGAGCCAAAGTGTTAGAACGTACTGAGCCAACTTCTATAACAAATAAGCGTCCGTTTAACTCTAATCGGCGTTTAAATACCGCTTCGCCGCCGAAGTGTCAAACCTATTTAAGCACAACGGTTGATTCCGCGTGCAAGTGCCTATGCGCTAATATTGTGCATCAACATTTATTCAAGTGCGCAGATTTTAATGAAATGACTTCACAACAACGTTATAAGTGTGTAAAGGATAACAATGCGTGTATTAACTGTCTTAGTTTAAAACATCGAGTCGCTAATTGCTCGTCTAAATCAAACTGTCGCGTTTGTAAACTAAATCACCACACATTGTTACACTTCAACGAGTCATGTACCGCACGGTACTCTGCTCCCGCTAATCAGCTGGTCGAGCCCGCGCATACCGATCCGAACCTAGCCGCATTTACGGCACGGTCAGATGTTACGTTGTGTGCATCTGTTGATTCCCGATTGTATCAGTGTTCGAGTAATACACTCACACATAACAAGCAGTCCACGACTGTTCTGTTATCAACCGCCCAAGTCGTTGCTTACGATTCTAAAGGGAATCCACATATGATTCGCGCGCTTCTAGATTCCGCCTCACAAAGTGATTTCATCACTAACGAGTGTTGTGAGCGTTTAGGTATTCAACCTCAAAACATGAACCGTACCGTTGTAAAGGGGTTCGGTGGGGCTGAGAAGGTAGTAAATACTAGTCCGATTAATATTAAATTATTTTCGCGATTCGACAGCAAAATTAAGTTTGATGTTTCGCTACTTGTCGTTGATCAGATAACGGACTTACTACCGACTTCTTTGATAAGCACCAGTGATTTATCACATTTACAAAATTTACCGCTAGCTGACGAATCATATGGTGTGCCTGGCAAGATAGACGCTTTGATAGGAGCTTCTCTCTTCCCGCATTTACTTCTCCCCGACGTTGTCCACAATCGGGACACGTCGGTGCCGCGCGCTTTGCGTACTGTTTTCGGCTACGTAATTATGGGCTCCGCTTCTACGTTACCTATGCATCAAACCGCCCAGGCCCTGACATGTTGCCTCGCTTAGGAGCCTGTTGCTATTGACTTATTAGTCAGGCGTTTTTGGGAGCTCGAGGAGCTTCCCTCCGCACCGCCCATTCAGCACCCCTCTGATGTTGAGTGTGAAATATTTTATAAGTCCACGACAACCCGCGATCCCGTTAGTGGTAGGTACACTGTAGCGTTGCCATTCAACGAGGATGTTTATTCCCTCGGGAATTCTTTTGATAATGCCCGCAAGCGTTTCATATGCCTCGAAAGAAAACTAGAAGCTTCGCCTAAACTTAGGTCTGCATATGATGACGTCATAAAAGATTATATTGCAAGAAATTACGTTTCTCCTACGTCGTACGATCCCCGCGACCCAACACCCATATACGTCATACCGCATCACGGGGTCGTGCGCGAAGATAAGACAACGACTAAGCTGCGCGTGGTTTTAGACGCCAGCGCGTCTACTTCTGGTGGCCGCCCATCATTGAATGATATTCTGCACTCGGGTCCGAATTTGCAAGGCGACTTATTTACAATATTATTAAATTTCCGCTTACACGCGATCGCATTGACCGCGGACTGTCGTCAGCAGTTCTTACAAGTTATCATGCGCGAAGCTGACCGTCGTTATCAATGTTTTCTTTATCGCTTTACTCCACAAGACCCACTTCAATTGTATAGGTTTAACCGCGTCTGTTTCGGTATAAAATCAAGTCCCTACCATGCATTGCGCACTGTGAAACAGCTAGTCGAAGATGATGGCGCGCGCTACCCTCTCGCCAGCAAATTCGCGTCTACGTCACTATTCATGGATGATCTCGCCTTCTCGATTCCCACAGAAGAAAAAGCGATATCTGCTTCGCGACAACTGATAGACCTATTCAAAGGAGCTCAGTGGGATCTCGTTAAATGGAACAGTAACAGTCGTGCTGTATTAAATAATCTTCCCGCTTCGCACAAACTCCCTACGGAGGTTGAGTTTGATAGGACCATGCAGCATAAAATACTAGGCCTGCATTGGTGTATATATGATGACGTATTTTATTTTAAAATTACGGTTCCCGCTGATGTGAAGTGCACTAAGCGCTCCATCCTTTCTACAGTCGCCCGACTGTGGGATATAATGGCCTTCGTGGCCCCCGCAGTCGTGTATGCCAAGCTACTGATCCAACAGCTTTGGCATCTTAATTTCGATTGGGATGACATCCCACCGCTACAGATTGTTAAAATGTGGAAGTAGTTCTGCGATGAGTTGCCGGCTCTTAACAATTTACGCATTTCGCGTCATATAGGCGTCTCTAACAACTGCACTCTCACTCTACTATCCTTTTCGGACGCAAGTGAACATGCCTACGGTGCCATTGTATATGCTCATGTGAGCACCGCCTCCGGTAACACTGTCCAGCTCGTTTGCGCAAAGTCCAAAGTCGCTCCTACCAAGCCCCTGTCTATAGCACGCTTAGAGCTCTGCGGTGCGCTTCTCATGTCCAAACTGCTACGCATAGTTTATGAAAATTACTCACGTCATCTCCCAATTAAGGTATTCGCTTTCACCGACTCTAGGGTCGTGTTATATTGGATCAAAAGTTCGCCACATCGGTGGCAAACCTTTGTAGCGAACCGCGTTGTTCAGATAACGGAAAATATTTCTGCTGACAACTTCTAAAACGTCGCGGGGACTGAAAACCCCGCAGACGTTCTCTCACGCGGCATTACGCCTAAAAAACTAACCACGCACCCTCTGTGGCTCCACGGGCCCCAGTGGGCTACATTGGATCCGTCTGAGTGGCCTCAAGCCTCTCGACGACCATTTAATTCCGCCTATTATTGAACAAAAAATTCTTACACACGCTGTGTGCTCGCCTGTAAAGCATTGCGTTTTATATGATCTCGCTAACCGTATCTCCTCATGGAGTAAAACTCTTCGTATAACTGTATACGTTTGTAAATTCGCAAAATTGTTACCCCGCCGCGATACTATTGCAGTGTCCGCCGATGAATTAAATTACGCTGAAAATAAAGTTCTTCGTGCCCTGCAAGGTCAACACTTTGCAGAGGATTATTCTAATATTAAGAATAATCAATCTTGTTCGCAGGTTCTCAACCGCTTGAGGCCCTTCATTGAAAACGGTCTGATCCTCGTAGGAGGTCGACTCGCTAACTCCGCGCTGGACTATGCTCAAAAGCATCCAGTTATCCTACCGCGCAATGATCCCGTCGTAAACTTCATCATTGATTTCTATCACATAAAATATTTACACGCCGGACCAGAATTATTGATGTCGCTTCTTCGGCAGAAATTCTGGATCTTGTCCGCACGCCGCATTGTGAGACAACGCGTCCACATGTGTAATACGTGTTTTCGTTTAAAGCCGCGTCCTACTTATCCGCTGATGGCCGACTTACCGGACTATCGCACGCGTCAGGTCACTAAAGCTTTCACGCACGTAGGCTGTGACTATGCTGGTCCTCTGCCGTACGTTCCTGTGCGCCGTCGCGGCGTCCACAGCGCGAAGGCCTATTTGTGCATTTTTACATGTCTTACGACTCGTGCCGTGCATATCGAAGTCGCCACGGACCTCAGCACTCCCAGTTTTCTTGCCGCGTTGAAAAGGTTTCTCGCCCGTCGAGGACCAATTCAGATCATGTATTCTGATAATGGTACATGTTTTAAAGGGGCTAACTCTTACCTCCGCGATTTGTACAAGTTTCTCAATACTGTGTATCGCCCAAAGCTGGAGGAAGAGTACGCTGAGAGTCGGATAGCTTGGAAATTTATCTGTCCCAACTCTCCCCACTTCGGAGGCGCTTGGGAAAGTGTCGTGAAGGTCGTGAAAATGCATCTGTTCCGAGTCGTCGGACAGCAGCTTCTATCATATGAAGAACTATGTACTGTTCTCACTCAAATTGAGTGTCTCTTAAATTCACGCCCGCTGACGGTACTGAGTTCCGACCCCGCAGAGCCCACGGCTCTTACGCCAAGCCATTTTTTGCATACCGCACCTCTATTTTCTTTTCCCGCGCTTGAAGTCAACTCGGACTCTGTCAGTTTACTGCACAGACACTCACTATTGGACAAATTGGTCCAGTCGTTTTGGCGTCGTTGGAAGATGGAGTATCTACACGGTCTACAGATTAGGCAGAAATGGAACACGCCGTCGTTTCCTATCACAGCAGGAACTGTCGTTGTTGTGATGAATGATAACTCACCACCCCTATCCTGGCCGTTAGCTATTGTAGAGAACGTCCATCCGTCTAAAGACGGCGTCGTGCGCGTCTGTACAGTTAGAACCGCCAAGGGAACTTACCTTCGCCCGGTAGTTCGTTTGTGTCCTCTTCCAAGACAATAATTAATATAACCGCATTTCGCATTAGTTTTAAGTTAGTTGTAATACCGCATCGCTTTAGTAATGTAACGTAAGTTATTAGCTTATACCGCTTCGCCGTGACTCTACGGAACTATTTATCTCACCGCGCGCATTGAGCGCTCCCAGAGTCATAGTCATATTTTTCTCTTTCGTCCTATTATCGCTTCTTTAATGGTGACCCATTAAGGGCGGGTGGAAATGGTAACGCCAACACTGATTTGATAGATTCACTCTTATAATATGAGGCAGTTTTGTATTTCTCGCTCCTTTTCCTAACCCGCATACATGCAGCGCTTTTAGCATCATTCAAGAACGAAGAACGAACTGGAGAGAACGATGACTGACAACTGTCAGTTCGACGAAGGAAATTGCACACGGACGCACCTGTGTAACGAATCTCTCGAATTACTCGCTCCGCAAGACGAGCCCTTCGTCTGATCACCCGCGAAGAGACGAGTATCACCTCGAGCCTTTCTCTGCAATATTCAATACATTTCCGCTCCGCCAAACGCACCCTTGTGTTTGATTACCCAGTGTAATAAGAACTAAACTATATTCAAATATTGGTCGCGCGACCCGCGTAGTGATACTGCTGTGTGATAGTTGAAGGAGACAGGATCCCGCTGGCCTGACCCTGGTGAGTGTTGCATGTCCTTCTCTTCCTCTCTTTTCCGCCTCAACTTTTTGCACTGCCGGTCACTGTAATTTACCTACAAGTCCACTCGTATCGAAGGTTGGTCCTGATACATTTCAGGACTGAATTATTGTTGGCGTGACCAGGTAATAAAGTAATATGTATTTATATATATAAATAAATTATTTGTTTCGGGGACCTACCACATAAAACTTGCCAAATTTTACTGTGCGGAACATATTCGGAATGGAATATGTCATATAGAATTGTTCAGAGTTTATAACCAATTAAATGATTTACCAAGATTTACCAAGATTTAACATTCGTGAAGATAATGTCTGGTTGATCAGAGGACGCATACAGCCTAGATACGTCAGGTCATGTGTTTACTATAATTATTTATTAATAAACCGCAATGAAACTGACAGACATGCCATTAAGCAGTGGTATTGCACCTGCTTAACATGAGCGCGTACAATTGGAAGCTCTCAATTATATGGTATATGGGGATAGGCCGTCATATCCAATTTAACCTACCAGCAGAAGAAACGTTATATACTATAATGATAGACAAATAATTATTTATCTATACAATATAATAAAATTGTAAAGGTAATAAGTATTGTACATGGAAAATGAAAATGAAAATGAAAATGATTTTTTTTTATTTGTCTGTATGTCTAAAATGTTATTCATATCTAGAATATTTATTTGAACAATTATTTTGTAAGCAATGCCTAAAATGTAGTTATTATCATTATAAAAAATAATATTAAACACGATTTTTTTATGTAAAACATTGTCTTATCTTTTAAGAATCCCATCGATTTTTGGACTAAAAATGATGATTTATCTTTTTATGGGCCGTCATAATAATACTGAAACTCTCACCATGTCTGTTGGTCAGTTGGGACAGCGTTCATACAACTTTTTGCATGGTCCTTTGGTTGATATACCCTGCTGCTCCTATAACACTTATGACCATACTCTAGAAGAATATTCATGCATAATTTCAGCTGAATCAGATAATAAAAAGCAGTGAAACAGATAAATAGAGAAATAGACAAAAAAAATCATATATTTGGCATCGGTATCGTTCCTAGAACACATAGCAATTATTATTTGAAAAAATATTCAATATACAGGTTTCACCTCGTTACGATTTTATTAAATGTATCGTAGGATCGTGTTAATTCTGGTTAACAATATTGTGTAGCTCAATTAAGCCTGTAAAAATATTCTGACGTAAACAAAGTTATTTTTATAGGCGTCGATTTTAAAAGATAACCAAAATATACTGTTTACGGCGCGGCTAATGTTAGAATGCGTTATTTTTACGGTACTATAAATATCACTGAAGCGGTTTCAAATAATGAAAGGTCGTATGACATTCGCTCAAGCCCCCGACCATATAATTGAGCTGAGCGAGCGAAGCTCTTATACCCGGCATAGCCGTTTGTAGGTGGCTGTATACCAATTTACCACGGTGATAGCGTGGAAACTGAAGAGTGTTTTGAAGCGAGATGGATCATGTCCGATGTACCATTGAGGAATAATCACCGAAAAACAGTTTCACGAGCGCGCGGCCTTAGCTAAGCGCGCGACCGTAGTTAGATGTCTTATTTTCAAGTAAGAGTCCTGCTCGCTCAGCTCAATTTATTTCCAGTCGCACCCTGCACTAAATTCCTAGTTTATTAAGGCAACATTCCACTGTGGTCTTCCAAATAGGCCATTGAAACACACGCACGTATTAGTTTCCTCAGCGTCTAGCTAGTCTTCTAGACCTTGTAAATCCTAGACTTAAGTACAAGTTTGTACAGCGAAATGGAAACTCAAGGTCTAAGTATACTGGACTTCATACCACGATGTGGTCACATGAGTAGACCGTGTCGCTAATGTTTTTACTTTATTAAAGGTATGATTAAATTATTTGTAATTAAGTGCTGAGGGATGTGTTTATGGAGAGCACTTAAGAGGTTCGTTTAATATTGCATTTAAGAGAGGAGCGTGCGTAGTGTGTGTGATATAACATTGTTACAATAACGTGCCAAGTTATGTTCATGTAATAAAGATATGTTTAGTAGTATAATACGTGTGTTTAAGGGGTCAGTCGGAGTGCGAGGGAAATGCCTTATGGGCAACCTTATACCCTACCCCGGCGTCTGAAGACCCGAGACGACGTGCGGTTAGAGTCGATTCAAGGAGGGGGAGGAGGGATTATCCGAAGGGATTTCCATAGGAAAAAGAAAAATAAGGTACTCGAGTATCTAGGGACCCAAAAAGAACTTCGATATCATGCCAACATAACCTCCAAGTATAACAAGGCTCTGGCGCAGGTTTTCCTCAAGGGGTTGGGTGGTCAGATGACAGTCACTACCATAAAAGCCATTTTAAACCAAATCAAAAAGACAAGAATGTGTAAACGGACCGCGGGCTCTTATAAAAGGTCTCGTCGGTACGAACGCTAAAATGATGATAAACAGGGACTTAGAAATACAATAATTATTATGGCATTTATTTAGACGGTCTCTGTGGCGTAGCGGTAGTACATTCGAAAGCTACAACAGGGAGCGTGAGTTCAATTCCCGCTCAGTGGAAATATTTGTATGCATAAATATGTTTGCATTGGTCTGGGTGGTATCTCTATGTATAATATGTGTATGTATTTACAAAAGAGAAAAAAGTATGATCTCCCTGCTGTGGTTTTCCCAAGCGACTACAATATGGGGTTCTTTAAGAAGGGCATTAGAAGGTTTTTACAGGGTCGGCAGCGCGAGTGTGACGCCCCTGGTGTTGCACACGTCCATAGGCAGCGGTAACCGCTTCCCATCAGGTGGACCGTGAGCTTGTCTGCTAGTTAAGTGGTATAAAAAAAAGGATGTTTAACCGCATTCTGGAACCCATAACATAAGCTAGTTAAATTATGTTTACTTTGGGTCTCGAAAGCGCTGTGTAGAATGTCGTAGAGTATTTATTGTACACTAGCTGTGCCAGTGACTTCGCTCGCGTGGACTTAGATCTGGGTTTTTATATTTATGAGCAGAACTTCATTACTTTTTCTAAAATTAAAGTAATTTTTGATACGCTCAGAAAAGTCCCTTCAAAATCGGCCCAGCTGTTCCAGAGATTCCCTAATTCAAACAGACAGAAGGACAGACAGAAAAAAGTTAAAAAAAAAAAGATTTTTTTTGTTTTAGGTACCGTAAACTTCAATTTTATTTATTACTATAATTAGATAGCTAGATCATTTAATTATTATAACTATCGCCTTTTTTTTCGTGTGGAAATCTCCCCGGAATGGCCCCCGCCGACCAGCGGCGGTGGTTATGTCAGATTCGAACCGACTAAAACCACACGCCGTCTCGGGTCTACAAACGATTATAATGAACACTTATAATAATTATAATTTAGGGATATTTACCATGTGTCTCTATCATGTCATCATCAATATGGTAATTTGTGATTCTTTGTGAAAAGCCATGAATCTAGCTTCTAACTTTACAAAGTGTAAACAGCTGTTAAACTCCCAGTCTCTAATTAAGAGCATGCTCGTGCATTAAGAGGCCAGTTTGGCTAACCACTTATTTAAAAACTCATAAGATGTTGCAGTTAAGTTATTCCTAAGTGGCTAAAGTTTAGAGAAGTTTAGTAGTGCCCGGGGTGAATGAACCACAGCTTTAATATAAACAATGAATGGGGTATCTGAAACTCCATGTTGTCTCAACATAATTTATCAATCATTCGACGGCCTCTGTGGTAGTGCATTTGACTGCTACGACAGGGAGCGCGGGTTCGATTCCCGCTCAGTGCAAATATTTGTATGCATGAATATGTCTATTTGCATTGGTCTGGGTGTTTCTATGTATAAAAAAAGTAAATAAGTATGTTTATCCGCATTCTGGAACCCATAACACAAGCTAGTTAAACTAGGCTTACTTTGGGCCTAGGAAGCGCTGTGTAGCATGTCGTAGAATATTTATTTATTTATTTTATTTATTTATTACAAACAAACAAATCTTTCCTCTATATAATATTACTAACTGGACCTTCCCGGCTTCACCCGTGGCGTATTTCGAACCGCCGTTGCATCCCTTTAACCCACTTGTACACATTACATACATACATACACTCACATCTTTTTCCCTCCGGGGTAGGCAGAGACAACAGCCCGCCCTCTGTTCCTGTCCTTTTTCTTTTTTTTTCTTTTTTTACTTGCGGAAATCCCTTCGGATACCGCCCCCCCCCGTGCATCGATTAAAACCGCACGTTGTCCTGCCCAAGTGTCCATTGCCGGGCACCCCGGGTAAGCCGTCGAAAGGATAACCCCAGGGTTATCAGCGGACCTTGGCCGCCAGCGCGGACTCGCCTGGTGGGGTCGGGTTTTATCCCGCGTCGGTGAGTAGGCAGGCGTGTGTAGGACACACACGACACACCTCCGCCACGGCCTGCTTCTGTACGGACGGCGAGTCGGCCAACTGCCGTCCTCAGGCCCCGATCATGGTGGTCGGTAGTCCATACTTCACGAGCTTCCTCTGCTATCATTAAACCTTTCATGCAAGCCATATTAATTAATCTGTGGGAGTCTGTCGGATTTGTTTACACTTAATACTGCTCCGCTCCCTTGGATAGTAGCCTGATGCTATATGCCTGTGACACTCACAAATAATGTGACTTTTTGTTGGTAAAAGAATTATAAAAATCGGTTCTGTAGATCAATAGATTACCCCGTACAAACTCACAAACTTTACCTCTTCATAGTATTAGAAACATGGCATTCCCTTGAAAGTTACCCCTAAGCGGTGAACCGTCGGATTTTACTTCCTATTCCAATAATTATGGTCATCAGCAGAAAGCTTGGATAAATATCTGAGAAGCGTTTCCTTAATTAATTGTAATTTGAAACAAATTCCGCAGTGCCGGTGTCGGGCGACAGTAATCTATGGCTTTATTCGTTTTGGAATTTATAGTTGAATAGAAAATATACTTATTTATTTAAACGATTATTTATATAACAACGATACAGCATATAAAGAAATCATCGCGTTATATATATATTTTTAAATATTAGTAACCCAAATTACTAATATTCCCCCTAACTGCTGAGCTAAATTGCTTGTGTTAGGAGTGGGTTCACGTCGGTAGTATAGTGCCAAGGATTCGATCCCGGGACCGCTCGACCGTAAGGCTGAATTCTTAACCACTAATCGGAACATAGTATGTACCTCTTTTTGAGAAAAAAATGATTAAGAGCCATATGGGGTTGGCATATTCCGTCAGGACTAAAACCTTTTTTTCGTGCGGCAATCCTGCTGTAACCTCTCCCCCCACCTGACAGTGGGGGTGGTTATGTCGGGCTTGAACCAACTAAAACTGCACGCCGTCTCGGGTCTTCAGACGCGCGGGTGTAAGGTGGCCCATAAGGCATATTCCTCGCCCCCCGACTAACCCAGGGCCATCTCCATTTTTGAGATGGCCCCTGGGGTTTGGGAACCACGGTGTCCCAACATAGTATGTACGTAAATATATTATATAAACACGAACCTGTGTTCACAAAAAAAACCGATGCTTATAATATACACGCCCATACGTATTACTTCCTTTTAAAATAAGCTGCGTTAGTCCAATAATTAAATTCTCCCAATGCTGTGTGGTTGCATAGACAATACCATTCTTCAACTCTCGGCAACTCGCGAGATTAGTAAAAAGTAGCTTGAATGTTGACTGTTTGAGGCATTTAGAATTACTCTATATCATTTTAATATTGTACTCGCTCCAACGGCGCGGAAGTCGGTTATCATTTTATGGCCATATCTCCAGTTCTACTGAACCAATTGCAATCTAACATACGGCAGATTTTAAGTCGATAAGGTCTTAGTCAAGACCTTTCTAATAGAAAAATCCGTTCAGCAGTTTATGCGTCCATCAAACAGACAAGAATTCAAATTAATTTTTTTTCTGGAACCCATAACACACAAGCTAGTTAAACTATGCTTACTTTGGGTAATAGAAAGCGCAGTGTATAATGTCAAGTGTTAAGTAGATAGACCATTAAAACGGTACTTACAAAACTTAAAAAGTACAAGACTAATATTTAGTTAGTAGAGGTAATTTTATGTAATCTCATGATTGAGAACGCGGAACTCGGGTCTTCTATACGATGCCAAAGAGCCTTAAATATGGCCCTCAGCACTAGCACTCTCTCCCAAGGCGCCTGAAAACATAATGTGCGATCGTTACAAAAACTCACCATGTTCACTTTTTGCTGTCTTCTTGGCATACAAAACGTTCGCGAAACGGTAACGATGGAATCACATATGCTATCATTCAATACCATGTTTTTTCTTATTTATTTTTTTACGTGCGGAAATCCCTTCGGATACCCCCCCGCCGGCCAACGGGGGCGGTTATGTCGTGCATCGACTAAAACCGCACAGTGTCCTGCCCAAGCGTCCATTGCTGGGCACCCCGGGTAAGCCCTCGAAAGGATAACCCCAGGGCATTCAATGCCATGGAGTAAACTTTTATTCTTCTGCTAAAATAATAAACTAGCTGTTGCCCACGGCTCCACCCGCGTAGAATTCTGATCCCTTTCCCGCAACCCAAGGGAACCTATTCCCGGGATAAAAAGTAGTCTATGTGTTATTCCGGACTATAATGTACCCTTGTGACAAATTTCAGCCAGATCCGTTCAGCCGTTTTTAAGTGTAAGAGCAACAGAGATACATACATACATACTCACAAACTTTCACCGTTATAATATTAGTAGGATGTGAAAGCTTGTGAACATGTGTGGATGTTTGCTACTCAAAAACGCTCAAACTGCTGAAATTTGGTACAAGGATAGATTATATTGTGAAATAACACACTACTTTTATTTCTGAAATAGCCCAGTGGCGTACGTAGCGGACTGTTGAGACGTAGTCTCGAGTTCTATACCCACTCGCCCCGGGCAAACACCTCTGACTTTTCGTAGTTATATGTGTATTAAAAATGGTAATTATCGCTCGCTCAGTAATAGGCTATTACATTGGGACCTAAACATAACTGACGAATTGTGGGTGTGTAATACACATCTGCTTACCCCGTCGGGGATACAGGCGTGAAATTATGTTATGAAGTTATGTATGAAATAGATTACCAACGGTTGCGGAAACGGGATCTAAATTCCACGCGGGTGGAGCCGCGGGCAAAACCTAGTATTTAAAACAGGTCTATATTTTCAAATGAAGCCAAATTTAAGATACTATATTAAAACAAACTTGAGCAATATAGATTTTACAACGACAATTTCATATTTTTAGTGCTTCTTTAAAAACCTTATTTTAGTGTTTCATCTTAAGTAGTTTACGAGCACCGCTTTGGTACCTTCACAGGCTACAAAGTACAATGGACCTCGGCTAGACGCTTTTGATTACTTGACCTTGTTATCTGCTTTATTAATAAAACTTGCTCTTGTAACTTCCATACTTCCAGCCATCAAATAGGAAGAAAATTAAATAGACGAAATAAACTTAAGTACTAAGCACTTAAGTTTATTTCGTCTATTTAAAATTTCATATTTTATATTATACTTACAATAACAACTTTGTAAAGACGTTCCTATGTTTTGATGTTAATGAGACTCAAACGACTCAATGGATCTGGCTGAAATTTTGTAGGTACAGGCGTAGAATCGGGGTGCGAGGGAAATGCCTTACGGGGTTACCTTACACCCCGGCGTCTGAAGACCGAGACGGCGTGTGGTTTCAGTCGGTTCAAGCCCCACATAACCTCCCCCGCTGGCCGGCGGGGGGATTATTCGAGGGGATTCTTTTCGTTTTAATATAATTTTTCTCAGACATGCATGGAAATGTAAAAAAAACACGCGAAGTATCCAAGTTACGGACAAAGGAAATCAAATCCATTGCTGGAGTTTTTTTTCGAATTTGGAATATTACAACAGACAAAGGAAATCTAATCCATTGTTTTTTTTTTCACTTTGGAACATCACAACGCTCCAGCAATGTTGTATGAAACGGCGGCGTGCTGGAGATATTAAATACTCTTTAATATTAATTAAATGAAATGTTTAATATTAAAAAGTTTATTTTATTTTATCCCTGCATTCT
This sequence comes from Cybosia mesomella, assembly GCA_946251805.1. Taxonomy (NCBI): domain Eukaryota; kingdom Metazoa; phylum Arthropoda; class Insecta; order Lepidoptera; family Erebidae; genus Cybosia; species Cybosia mesomella. Next base: position 6,231,554 of record OX276398.1, on the reverse strand, counting down.
TTTTTTTTTTTTTTTGGAAAGAGGGTCACCATTATATACACGTACCGTGTTAACAATGGTGGCACTCAGCTTGACGGCCTCATCAGAAGAGGATTGTCGTCGCAGCACCGCGTGACACCCACCGGTCCCACTAGTGCTGCGACCACAATCCCCCTGCCCGGCCGAAACCGAAATTGGATTACTATGGAGGGTTTTTCGCAATCGTACACGGTGGTACCTACCCGGCCGAATTTTGTGACAAATTTGTGTCATCAAATTTCTACCACTAGTACTTCTGAGAAAAGCAATATGTATGCCTCGGCGGAAATGGCAATTGCCTTGCCTGTCTCGTATTAGTGAAGTCCTCACCAACAGCGCGGCATTCGAACTCATACTCGACCTGCAACTTCCTACTTCACGGCCTTTGCAATTAAGTACGGCGGCTTGAAATTCTCGTAAACAGATAATGTTTCAACGTGTGCGTTTGTTTGCGCTCGTTCTATGAGCTAAAACTGACCTCCTGTATAGATTTGTTTTGTGCAAAGTAGTAACACTTAACAGCGGTTTTCGTAGGATAGAATTTGCGGAGGGCTTACCCGGGGTGCCCGGCAACGGACACTTGGGGAGGACACCGTGCGGTTTTAGTCGAGACACGACATAACCACCCCCGCTGGCCAGCGGGGGGGTATCCGAAGGGATTTCCGCACGTAAAAAAAAAAAAAAAAAAAAAGGTGGCTCCTTTGTATTTATATCGAGTTTATATCAAGTTGCCTTTACCATTCGTGACGCCAGTGTAGAAGTGCTACGAGTGCTGCATATGAATGAGTTGTGCAGCTTTGTTTGATATGCATTATCTTCTTCAGTCGAATACAGTGAAATGTGCGTTATATGTCTCGTACGTATTGTATTCTAAAATTTTAGTATTTCTCGATCTTTTTAGGGTTCCGTTGCCAAATGGTAAAAAACGGAACCCTTATAGATTCGTCATGTTTGTCTGTCTGTCCGTCCATATGTCACAGCCACTTTTTTCCGAAACTATAAGAGCTATGCTGTTGAAACTTGGTAAGTAGATGTATTCTGTGGCCCGCATTAAGATTTCCCCACAAAAAAAGAAAAAAGTAAATAAATTTTGGGGTTCCCCATACTTAAAACTGAAACCCATCATCAAACCCATACATAGGTACCCCATACAATGGGGTATCTATGGATAGGTCTTCAAAAATGATATTGAGGTTTCTAATATCATTTTTTTCTAAACTGAATAGTTTGCGCGAGAGACACTTCCAAAGTGGTAAAATGTGTCCCCCCCCCCCCTGTAACTTCTAGAATAAGAGAATGATAAAACTAAAAAAATATATATGATGTACATTACCATGTAAACTTCCACCGAAAATTGGTTTGAACGAGATCAAGTAATTAGTTTTTTTAATACGTTTTATATCGTAAACCGCATATTATTTTTCATTCAATCAACTAAACTACGAGTAAACTAATAAAAAAATTTACTTGCTGCTACGGAACCCTTCATGGGCGAGTCCGACTCGCACTTGGCCGGTTTTTTTATTAATAGTATTAGCTAAAGCTTAGGACAGATCTTGCCTGTTTATGTGTTGTACTGCACATAGGTATTGTGGTTAGTTGAGAAAATAAACTCCTTAGATCAGATTATTTTGTATAATGGTCGTTTACTGTGTACTGACCAACTTTTTTCTCAACTAAACCCTTTTACCGTGTATGGGACAAGTAAAGGTAGAATCGCCATCGGTATTAACTTAACACATTCTAAGCTACCGATCATCGTAGCTCTCAAATTTTACATAAAATAATGAACAAAAATTGAAGTGTTAAATTTATTTTCTTTAGATTAGAAAAATAAACATACATCAATTTATTTATTGATTTACTTCAATGTAAACATAATTTATAACATTGTTAGTGTTCAGCTACTTCTGAGGGCGAGTGTACCACTGGCGATAACAACGACCTGCGTTCGTTACGGTTATCACGTTCTATTATTAAAAATAGTAGCATAAATAATTTTACAAATTAGAAATTGTAAGTACCTACTTATCAGACCAGTAGTGTTAATTTCTTTTTTCAATTATTATTCTTTCCAAACCACACTTGTCTGATAGCATAGCAATAAAACCGCCCATTATACTCAATTGCTAAACTTACTTTTCTTTTAAAATGTTTGTTATATTTCTATCTTGGATGTAGCAGAATGAATTAGCTGAAAGCCAAGTGGTAACCATTAGCTGACAATTTATATATTATGCTTCGTTTTTGTACTAGGTCCTCCGGATGGTTGTGTGTTAATCACATAATCTTGATGTCATCTGTGTATTCGCTTACTAGACTCTATTTATCACTCGTTGAGGATCATACAGTTGAGACACACCAATCAGCTATCTCTAAACATGTTAGGCTTTTTGTGAAATTTTCCTTAAGTGTTAATAACACTATAGCAAACATGCTAACGGTACAAAGCGCTATCTTTACCTAAAATAAGCATACTTAGATACTGTCATCATCATCAACCTATACTAGTCCACTGCTGGACATAGGTATGACTTCAGCTTGCCACATCCAGCATCTGCCCGCAGTCTTTCGCAGATCGTCATCCCACCTGGCTGGATGGTGTCCTACACTACGTTTGCCGAGTCGCGGTCTCCACTCAAGAACACGTTTACTCCAGCGGTTGTCGGTTCTTCATGAGATATGGTCGGCCCACTGCCACTTCAGCTTGCTATTTCTTAGATACTGACTGACTAATTAAGTTTAAGCATAATTTGAATAGAACATTGAACAAGGAGACAGGTTATTTTAACTGATAATTTGACTAATATAGTTTGTTGTGTTCTGTATGTGTTTTTTTGTATAATATTTATGTAGTGTCTTTTAGCGTTCTTTAAGACAGATTTAAAAATCCAAACTGGCCATTTGCTTTTCCCGTTATCGTACTTCAATCAATTAGTACTAATTCACATAACCTCTGATCTGTTTTAATTTCAAACTTCTATATTCTGCCATCGGGGCTTCTGGGTACTGAACTTGTCACTACTGTCGAGTAACTTACATCTACTAGAAATTAAGTATGCACATTCTATCTCAGCACACGGCATCCATACTATTAGGTCGATCATCTCGATGACAGATAATTATTTTTATACGAATTCATTGAAAAGCAGGTATATCTCAGTTCAACGGGGAGTATTTATGTATGTTCAGTGATTTTTTGTAGTTATGTGTGTTTTAAAAATGTTAATTGTCATTCGCTTAGTAATGTGCCCGGTAAATGGCAATGGACTAGCCCCCTATTAACATAACATAACATAAACTCACGCCTATACCCCCGAAGGGGTAGGCAGAGGTGCTAGCACCCACATTTCGCCAGTTTATGTTTAGGTCCCAAGGTGGCGAGCCTATTGCCATTAACCGGGCACTTATAAGCCTGCGATAAATACACACATAACTTCGAAAAGCATCGAAAAGTCATTGGTGTATGCCATGGTAAAACCTGGGATCGAACCCCCCTATTACTGGGGCCTAAACATAACTGGCGAATCGCGGGTGTGTAATACACCTCTGCCTACCCCATCGGGGATACAGGCGTGAAGTTATGTTATGTTACCATGTTCAGTGATTCTTTTTCCCCACGAGTACCGATTTTGATATTCTCTCTATGTTTCGATTTTATTAAGAAGACGGAACTTTAGAATTGATTAGAGATTACAGTTTAGATGATAAAATCAATAATAAAGTCATTATTATCCTCATAGCCGAATTCGACTGATAAAGATGTGATCTTTAAAGCACAAAAGCGGTGCATTCGAGCCATGTTTGGTATGCAAAATACTGATAGTTGTAAGCCAGTATTTATAAAACACAAAATTCTTACACTACCATCCATTTGCAGTAACTCTGTATTATTGTACCTACACATGTTTTGTCAAATAAATTATCTTATCTTATCTTAGCCATTTGTCAATTGCGTCCAAAGTTCGCAACTTGGAGCTTGTTTTTGATTGATATGTCAGCTAGACAAACCAGAGTTACCACCATAGCAGAGCGATGCAGCAAGCTGTAGTGGCAGTGGGCAGGGTACATAGCTCGGAGAACCGATAGCCGATGGGGCAGAAAGGTCCTTGAGTGGAGAGTAGGAAGGCCTCCCGCAAGTGGGACAGACGATCTAGCAAATAACGCATGGACTCGTTAGATGCAGGCCGATACAGACCGGTCAAAATGGAAGTCGATGGGGGAGGCTTTTGTTCAGCAGTGGACTACCTTTTTTTTTTTTTTTTTTATCGTGCGGAAATCCCTTCGGATACCCCCCCGCCGGCCAGCGGGGGCGGTTATGTCGGGCTTGCACCGACTAAAACCGCACGCCGTCTCGGGTCTTCAGACGCCGGGGTGTAAGGTTACCCATAGAGCATATCCCTCGCACCCCGGCTGACCCTGGGCCATCTCACCACTAACAGCATCGCTCATCCTGTCTCCTCTGAAAGCAGAGGAGTACGGAGAGCGATGTGTAGCAGTGGACTACCTACGGCTGATATGATGATGTCAGCTTTTCCGGGAGCGACACGTCTGACCTAACCACTCTGGAAAGGAAAGCCTGCGCCATTATTTAGCAGGTGTTTCGAGTCACAGGTGAGGTTGGCTTGGGCCTTAAGGATTTTAGTAGGGCCACTTTTTTTTTTTACGTTTGGAATCCCCCACGGGCGTCACCCCATCGGTGCCAACGATGGGGTGGGCATGTCGGAATCGGACCGACTAAAACCACACAGTGTCCTCCCCAAGTAAAAAAATCCTCAAATTCTTAAATTTTCTAAGCCAGCGGTATAATATTCAGAAGAATAAATTATTTACCAAGTAGCATTTTTTTTTCTTGCGGAAATCCCTTCGGATGCCCCCCCGCCGGCCAGCGATGGCGGTTATGTCGGGCTTGAACCGACTAAAACCGCACACCGTCTTGGCTCTTAAAACGCCGGGGTGTTTCTTTTTTTTTTTACGTGCGGAAATCCCTTTGGATACCCCCCCGCCGGCCAACGGGGGTGGTTATGTCGTGTATCGACTAAAATCGTACGGTGTCCTCCCCAAGTGTCCGTTGCTCGCTTGGTGGGCTCGGGTTTTATCCCGCTTCGGTGAGTTGGCCTGCTTCTGTAAGGACGGCGAGTCGGCCAACTGCCGTCCTCAGGCCCCGATCATGGAGGTCCTCGCCGCAGACTGCGAAACTGGAGGGGCAGGGTTCTCTCCCGCTCCCTCTACGCCGTCTCTTTCGCGCGCATTACCTGCTCGCAGAAAGAGGCGGCGGCGTGCCACTTGCTCCCGACGGAGACCACGGCCCTCACCATGGTCTCCAACGAGAGAACGTCCACGCCCAGGACCGCAACGAGATCCCGGCGTTGACTCGCCCACGCAGGGCACTCCACCAACGTGTAGAGCACCGTGTCTTCGCCAGGAACCTCGCAGTGTTGGCACTGCAGCGTTGTCTCCCGGTGGATGCGCCATAGATACTTACCGAAACACCCGTGTCCGGTAAATATCTGGCACATCCGGTAGGAGAGGTCCCCATGGTCCCTCTCCAACCACTCCTTCATAATCGGTCTCACCGCCACAATGGTGGATTCCCCCCACCTTGGATGCTCAAGTCGCACCCTCCATGTCTCCATGAGTTCCTGGCGGAGCAGGGACCACTGAGCCCTGATTTCTCGGGGCTCCGGCCTATGGCCCCGCTCCAGCGCCTCCTTGCACCACTGGTACAGCAGCGCAAGGGCTCTCGCTTCCAGGTCCCATAGAGGGGTTCCGGCTAGCAGACATGCCGCCTCGACGGAGATCGTGCGATACCTCCTGATGACTCTGACGGCCATCGCCTTTAACGGGCTGTTTAGAACAGCCACGCTGCGGGCCGCCAGAGTCTCCGCCCATACAGGGGCCCCGTATAGGGCCATGCTTCGCACGATCCCCAGGTACAGTCTCCTAGTGGATGCGATGTCAAGAGACACCGCCACCACCACCCCACCCCGCGAGACTACATCCTCCGCCAGGCGCCTAACGCGCATGATCGCTTCCACGGTGGAGCGCCCCCGGCGGAAACCGAACTGGTTATCCACCAGATCTGGCCCCACGTTCGTGAGATTCTCGACGAGGCGATCTGCAATAATCCGCTCAAAGAGCTTGCACACCTCGTCGAGTAACACGTTCGGCCGGTAACCGGATGGCTGATCCGCCGGCCGCCCCGCCTTCCGGTTAAGGACCAGTGTCCCCGTCTTCCAAGCCTTTGGAAACTGGCCCCTTTCGAGGCATGCGCTAAAAAGCGCCACCAGTCGAGGCCCTAGTTCCTCAAGGGCCAGGACCCATGCTTTGCCTGGAATGCCGTCGGGTCCGGGGGCAGTGCATTTTCGAGCTTTAAGCCGGAGCACTGCTACCCCCAGTTCACTCTCCCTGACTTCGGGCACATCACTCTCGCTATTATCAGCGTCAGGCGCCTGAGGCGGAGCCATGCGCGGAGGAACATGTTTCTCCGCTCTCGCCGGGAACAGGGAGCCCAGGATCCCCTCCAGCCGGTCCGGCTGGAGTCTCTGGGTCAGAAGGGGCGCCCTTGTGTGGATTTTGCCCCAGACCGCAAGGTAAGGGCGCCCCCATGGGTTCTGCTCCATAGACTCCAGCAGCTCTTCGCGGGCCCGCTGTTTGGCCTGTTTAATGGCTTCCTGGAGGGTCCTCTTGGCCCCCTTGTACGCCTCATATAGCTCCGCCTCTCGGGCTGCCGCATCGTCTGGGCGGCGACGCCTCCGGCGTAAACGCCGGGGTGTAAGGTTGCCCATAGAGCATTTATCAAGTACCTACCAAACGAACATCTTCGTTGTTTGTTGTAGTCAGTTATTAATTTACCAAAAATATCATAGTCTGTAATTTGATATAAGCACGGTTAAAGTATTTAATTATATCCTCTATAGATTTCAGAAACCTTCTACCGTACAATAATAATTACTCCAGTTACTGTAATTGCTGTTTCTGCTCTGGCTCCTCTTCTGGCTCCGGCTTCTCATCTATATAACGTAACGCAAAATATTAGTTTGTAACAATTTATTTTCTAAATTAGATTTAAAATAAGGAGAAACGGTAGCGACATCTATGCATGGATTTCTCCCGGAGTGTAGCAGCGTTCGATCGGAATCCCATAGTGGTGTTGTGGTTCACAGTAATACCACGAGATGGCGTTGCTCTACTGGATGAAATAAAATTCCATTTCATTTAATGTGTCCTTGTATTCAGTCCTGTGGGAAGAATAATTATGAATGTAGTTAAACGTTAAGTTCCAGGCTTTTCCCTAATTTATTAGCTCAGTCCCTCTATGGTTTTCATCTTCATAAGCTATGGTTTGTCTCGTAAAATACGTATAAAGTAAGTAGATACTTAATCTGCCTTGTGTTCACAGCGACAAGTTGACATTTGATTGTACCGCATTATCGGAGTGACTATGTGTTTTCAGTGAGACTCCTCGTGAAAAAAACACTGGAATTTGGTCTTTTCGAGAAAGTTCTTAACTAGAAGGTATATAAGGCCAGGTCAGCTGGCGGGCCGTCACTTGAGATTTCTTCGTTGAGAACCTATAACGGTTATTTTGTGTATAAACTATTTTGTAAACTTCTATAAGTTTCTAACCTATTTTATTTAGATTCTGTGATATTCCCACATCGTTGGTAAGTTTCTGCACTATATTTGCTTCTAAGTTTCTTCTGCATTAGAGCCAATACTTTATACTCATTTTGGTCTCAGGGTCCCAGATTCGGGTCTTGGAAACGAACTTGTGATCGAGATTGAGCGGTGAGGCTGCCCCGAGTTTCAGTATCGATATACCAAGGGCTCTTCACATCTACACCTCGGTAGACCAAGGAGGACTCGCGGGATGATACTGTGCCCTGTGCAGGCAGTCAACCAAGGCTCAGGTCACGTATAGAATTTTCTTTTAATATTTTGTGTATACCCTAGATTTCACTCAACTTTTACTGACTTAAGCGTAGAGGAGTCCCCAACCACCTTGGGTTGGCCTTAACGACCTCCGCAAGCAATTTGACAATTAGAAGATCCTACGCATGAGTGGAAAGACCTGCAAGACCTTATGTAATTTCCAGTCATCTTGCAACATAATTATGTACTTCTGAACTTTTTTTGTAACTTGTGTATTTTGTACCAAGAGTAAATATATGTATGTGTAACTGTGTGTAAGAGAGTTTTCTTTGAAGCGACATCCAAAAGTTCCTCGCACACCCACAGCACTATTATTTTCTCTGACTTCTGTTAAAAAGGCGCCCTGGGATTTAGGAGTTCGTGCACCCTACTACTGAGGTAGCCGGTGAGTAGACCGTCTGACAGGTTCAGCGGTTACAAGTTTACATATGAACAACAAAAATTTAACTTCTAGGTGTAATCAACGCGAGAAATATCATGTAGTATTTTTGTATGAACAAAAAAATTATTACTTATATGATATTCGTAAAATATATTTCAGATCGTTGGGGGTTGAAATTTGACCACAATATATAAGCGTTTACTTTCACATTATCACTTTAACGAATCTTTACTGCGTTTCACTGCAGGTATTGCGATAAAACATACATTGGACAAATCTGCTTTGTAATCTCATATTACAAAGCAGAATGATATTTGTATCATTGTGATACGTGGAGGCAACATTCTAAAATACTTACGAGACGACAACCGTATTATACATATATGTTATAGATATTGAACGAAAACCAAGCACATTTCTGTAATAATAAATAATAAAAATAATATTATATACTAAAAGTATTTACCCTCATTATCCATACATTTCTGCCCTCCCGAGAGTAGAGCATTTAAGTCTTGGGTCTCTGGGGATATGTACCCTACAAAATCTATAAAGCCATTTTGAACAGTTTCTTGTAAACATTTTTTCCCTTGTAATTGTCCAAAATGTAGATAAAAAAGATAATTGGTTGGAGGTAGGTCTGCTGAATACTTAGACGGGAATAAATAGCCAGGCGAATGATTGTGATGTTAAAACGGTTTGTAAATAAAACAATGTAGGTTGTATGTTATCTAGAAACAATTGTGTAGAAAATTAATGAAATAATAAATAATGAATCACAAAAACTATAGTAAATAATGGCATTAAATGAACACCAAAATAATTTTGAGTTTCGCTTCAAAGCGTTTTAACTTGTGTTTGGCTATTTTACATACTGTTTGCGATTTTTGAAGAGAACCTTTCATTATAATACAAATGTCCAAAACTACCCAACGCATTAAGCCAAAGTAATATTTGATGCGTTTTCCTTTACATAAATCAATCATTTAATAAGCCCATTACCTTGAATGATTTGTTGAGAGTTCCAAACAAGAGTTCCTGGTATATTTTTATTTCCAGCTATTCTTTCGATTAATTTTCTTATTCATCGTTTAGTTGTCAGTAAGTGACCGCCATTTCTATTATGCTAGTTTTAATAATAGCCGTGGTAGCCTAGTGGTATGGGTAATGGACTGCTGAGACGAGGTCTCGGGTTCGATCCCAGGTTTTACCATGGCACACACCAATGCCTTTTCGATGCTTTTCGAAGTTATGTGTGTATTTATCGCAGGTTTATAAGTGCCCGGTTAATGGCAATAGGCTCGCCACCTATTACATTGGGACCTAAACATAAACTGGCGAAATGTGGGTGCTAGCACCTCTGCCTACCCCTTCGGGGATATAGGCGTGAGTTTATGTTATGTATGTAGTTTTAACAATCTATTAAATGTAAAATTACCTGATATACAATATAGAGTATTTTTATGTTGCATCAAAGCTATTTCTCATGTGGATCATTAATACAATGTAACGCGCAGTTGAGCGTGAAACGCAAGCGATGTCCAGAAAAACAAACCTTGTATATCGTGCTATGATTAATGAATGCCTCCTGGATATTTTCGAATGTATCGTTTATCGTTACGGCTCATTGCGTAACCCTTAGGGTCCTGTAGACTTTGGGGTGGAATGTACAAAATAATAAAAAAATATACCAACTGGCATTTTATTCTCTCATGTCTGGACTAGAGTCGTATACGTCGATGATATTTTGTTTGTCAGAGTTAGCAAATTATTAAAATCCAACATGATGTCACACTTGTGTGAACACTTACAAAATCAGAGATATCATTGACGCGTTCGTAATATATGCAATTTGACTTAGCTCAAGAGATTAATGAGAATAATAGTAATGAGTAGCCCTTAAAAACCATATGGAATCTTCAAGTCTCGAGTGAATAGGTTCCTTCTAGGCAAACGTGATCCATCGTAGACCACATCGTCACTTACGACCAGGTGAGATAGAGGTCAAACGTTTTTATGAATGATAGGAAATATCATTCATAAAAAAAATACGCCCACTACATTATATCATACAATTAAAGTCTATTATAGTTTCTGTTATTTTATAGATAGTCCATATGTTGAATTAATTGCAGTAATAAACTTGCCCCTTGCTTAGCCTCAACCAATCAGGATTGATCACGTCGTTTCCCCCCTCCAACTGCGCCTATAAATACGCCAGTGACTCGGGCCTCTACATCAGTCGCAGAGAAGTCGCCGCCGAGGAGGGTTCTCCGCACTCATCGGCGCCCGGATCTGAACACCGCAGTAATCGATGAATCGTTTGAAACACAAGTTTCCTATGGACCACAGCCAAACAGCCCGGAAGCAGTATATTCAACAAACTTTTAGTTGATTTAATAAAAAAATATTATGCATTATTTTGGTGATTGGAAAGGGTTTTTTCTCAATAACTTTGGCACTATTACATTGCAAATCAGTTATAAAGTAAAAATGTATGTAAGTATTAGGTATTTTGACCATTTTAGGTATCACATTCATTCTTCATCATTCCAACTACAGAGAGAGAAAGAAAGAAAGAAACATTTATTAGTGCAAAGAGGCCACAAAACAAGTACATAACATTGCATGACATCTGAAAATACTTAACATACAATAACTGGAGCATATTAGTAATGTGGCACACAAATGCATCAAATAGGTGCCCGGTTCAGCATGTGCCAGATAGAAACCTGGCGCTGGTTTTCTACTAGATCCCATCTGGTTCGTGACACACGAATGCCCCACCGTCGAAGCCGTATGTTAATGACGTGTGTAGTGGTATGTATGTGCAATAAATAGTCTGTTAAAAGGTAAATTATAGAATAATGCAACGGTCATATATATATGACCACTACAATATAATAAACTACACGATCCACATTCCGAAATAATATAACATAAAAATATAACAACAACAACAACAACAACATAACTTCACGCCTGTATCCCCGAAGGGGTAGGCAGAGGTGTATTACACACCCACGATTCGCCAGTTATGTTAAGATCCCAATGTAATAGGGGGCGAGCCTATTGCCATCTACCGGGCACATCATTAAGCGAGCGATAATTAACATTTATTAATGCACACATAACTACGAAAAGTAAGAAGTGTGTGCCCGGGGCGACTGGGAATCGAACTCGAGACCTCGTCTCAGCAGTCCGTTACGTACGCCACTGGGCTATCGCCGCTTCTTCACATAAATATATAACCATAAAATTAACAAAGAAAGCAACACTATGTTTGGAGAATATACTGTTTCCCGGCTGTTTGACCGTGGTCCATCGGAAACTTGTATTCCAGACGTTTCGTCGATCACTGCGGTCGACATCTTCAGTGACTTCTCTGCGATTGCAGTCGAAACGTTATGGTTATATTTTTTTATGTTATATTATTTCGGAATGTGGATCGTGTAGTTTATTATATTGTATTGGTCATATATATATGACCGTTGCATTATTCTATAATTTACCTTTAACAGACTATTTATTGCACATATATACCACTACACACGTCAATAATATACGGCTTCGACGGTGGGGCATTCGTGGCAACGCGGAAGCAGTATATTCTACATGCAACGCCGGCCGTGAAAGCCTTAAGATTTATATACAATACTATGTTGCTGATATTTGTAACGTACAGTGATAGCCAGTCAAACTTTTCTAGTTTTACAAATACCGTCTGATTTGAATGCAAATGTCTGTTTGTGTTTGTTATGGAGTATCCATTTCACCAGTCACGTCATCGGGGTAGTATAGATGTATGCTAGTATATGTTAAAAACCCTTAATAACATTCCAATAGGTATCCGTCCAAGATCTTCGAGGCCAAAGCCAATCTCACCTGCAAACCGGTCACCTGAAGAAAATGTTCTTTTAAAATTTGCTTTTGACGTGCTTATCGCCATGGAAGTTGACGTTTGAATTTTCTGCTAAGAAATATACAAGTTGCCCGCGGCTCCGCCCGCGTAGATTTCTGATCCCTTTCCCGCAACTCATGGGAACCTATTCCCGAGATAAAAAGTAGCCTATGTGTTATTCCGGACTTTAATCTATCCTTGTGCGAAATTTCAGCCACATCCGTTCAGCCGTTTTTGCGTGTAAGAGTAACAAAGACATACATGCATACATACTCACAAACTTTCGCATTTATAATATTTGTTGGATTATTCACTGCTTAGTCACCTAGCGTATTGTAAGCTACAAACCACACGTATAGCTATGCAAACTTTTATTGAGCATCATGCAATTTACTCCATTTCTGAGTGCGAATACTAAAAAAAACAACAGATATGTAACAAATTTTTATTTAAACTTCAAAACCATACAAAACGTTTCTTAACATTGTTGTATTTAATACTTACTAAGTACATAATATTATACACAATGTATTGAATATTAAAAACAGAAGCAAAGCTATGCATGTTAATTACAATATTATAATTATAAATTCATAATTATCTACATTTTTCTTTTCTTATAAGACATTATTCCACGTCATTGCTCAACAACTTTATTTGAGGCATTGTTGTTTTATTTTTTTGTATATTTTGTTACGTGATTTTAATTAATTTTCTCGAAAAAAGATTGAAATGGGTAAATGACTGAAATAAATTTAATGTTAACCCATATTAATATCATATTATGCCAGTTATAACTACCGCAAGATATATTATATAACAGAACCTTACGATAAATGTAAATAATTTATATTTTGGCACAGAATAATAAACTTGAGGACATAGTGAAAGCAGGAGCGATATTATTAGATATATAAAAACAAATACACTTAATTATTACAGATTCACGGAGTCATTTTAAGTTTCTCAGTTAAAAAGGTTTCACCTTACCATTTGGCGTTGTTTGCCAGTCAGAAGACATATTTATACAGCGCTCCACTAAAAGCAGGTAAACGACAGTACAGAACAATGGTACAATATTCTGTTCGGAAACGTATGTGATCACAGTCCTAGCATGTGTAGTTCTATTGATTTCAAATTGTTGACTTTACCGCGTTAAAGGTTTTGAATATTACGAACAAATTACCCTGATATCAAAATTATATGTTTAGCAATAACTTCGGCTTCCGCGGTCTGTGCATCTTATTGCGTGTAAGTCTATAGCCTTAATAAGTAATAGCGATATGAAGTTTAAAGAATTGATGAATTTGCTGCACCCACAAATGATAGTCAGCTAAATTTTGGATGACTGGACGATAAAATAAAAGTATAATATAAGTCTCAATTTAATTGCGTGTCTGAGTTCATTTATAATGGCATGCAATCGCTTCGGCTATCACAATGTCTGACTCATAAAGCATTTCTTTTTGACACAAAATGTATTGGGATGCCTTTTTTCGTAAGCATTACATTTCGTAGTGAATTTATTTAAAGCTACGACTAGATCTATTGTGATAAAAAATTTATTAGAAGATTCGACTTTGGTAAAAAAAATATATAAAAACGACTATAAAGTAAGTCGTAAGTATAAGTATAGTTTAGTTTTCTTTATGTAAAATCATAATATATCTTGAATCATTTAATTCATTTATTTTTAGTATTTACATTACAAATGTTATTTTGAGCTGAGAGTGAGACGAAGTCGAGCGAAAAGCTCTCTATACTCCACTCGGTGTACTTGTACTCAGTGTACTTCGGTTGTGACGCTACTCCTCCTAAACTAATCGACCAATTTTGACCAAACTTGGCATGTAAATATGTACAACTTGATACTCGGAAGGTTTAGAAAAAATAAAATTGAAAATCGAACATACCATTGAGGAATAATCACCCTTCAAAAATTTCAATATCTGATTTCTCCAAAATGATCAATGTTGAGACCACGATTTTGGGGCCAAAATGTGCAACTTAACTATTGGCTTAAGACAGAAAAATAGAATTGAAAATCGAACATACCATTGAGGAATAATCACCCTTCAAAAATTTCAAAATCTGATTTCTCCAAAATGATCAATGTTGAGACCACGATTTTGGCGCCAAAATGTGCAACTTAACTATTGGCTTAAGACAGAAAAAGAAAATAGAAAATCGGTCTAGCAACGGAGGAATAAATACCGATAAAAACTCAATGGTATTAAATTGAAAAAAAATTGCTCGTGAATTGTAGGTAATCATGTAGTGCACTCTCAGCTCAACATTGCAACAGCAGAATGCATTGTGCCCCTAATAACTATTTTTGTGTTTAAGTACTAATACATCTACTTTAAAACAACTAATAAGACACTAATGAAATATAAATTTCTGTACTATAGAAAAAAATTATAAATATAAATAAAAAATCAGGTAAATGTTATGCATAAATATGGCAATACTCTTTGGTTTAATTACTTATCTAAAATTTGGCACAACTATACAAAAAATTAACGATGTAGGTATAAAAAATCGTAATAATAAGTGTGTGACTTTAATATTCAAATAAACAGGCAATAACTTAAAATATATACTGGTGCACACGATTTTATAAATGCTTCAAGTGTACATTCAGTGTTTTATTTACTCTTGCATGAATAATTTTTAAGTTAGGTTATTTTTTGTTGGTATTGGACCTACAAAAAATAACGTATTTCAATGCTTACCAACATTAATACGTGTGGTTACTCTACGACTTAATAATTTCTTTGAGACTACAAAAGTTTACCTACAAAACTGTCATAAATTGTTTTTTTATGTCGTTTTATAAAAAATTAAACGCTTTGATCTTTGTACGTTGTCAAAAATGTAAAATATAGATTTTAATGTATTAATCAGGTATCAAGTACTTACTATATTATCGTCGATACTTTAACGTTGATAATATAACAACAGAATACCTAACATTTGAAAGACTATAAATTACCGTTGACCAAAACAAAGATTGTTTTGTTTCTATCTTTTTTATTATTTAACTTTCAGTAGAATTTCTGAAAAGATTATAAATTATTTTCGTACGATTGATTCACAGAAATATTAGTTTTTCCACCAAGCCTAATTTTATATCTCTCATAAATTCGATTATTCCTATCGAGGTTCAGAATAATTTGCGAGAGCCATGAGTTCGGCCTATGGGAAATCAGAAAGCACTGCGTCCGTATCGATAGGCCATCCATCTCTAAGTGATAACGCTAAGTAACGATTGAATGAAAGCTCTCTCAATCAGTCTAGCTCCTGTTTTTAGGTTTATCATCATTGTTATAGCAATCTTTTAGAAATGTTATGTTGTAAACCAAATTTTAAGGGAACCTAAAAACATTTTTATCTAAATTTATTTTTATAACATTCAAACAAATTGAAACTTACAATTTGCGAAAAGCATGTTTATTTTGAAATAAAAAGTATGGTCTTACATTTAAATTCGTGAAATGACAACATAATAATATAATAGTACAAAAATATTTGAAGTGCAACGTCATCATCGGCTTTAGAAATTTGTTGATAAAGTAGTTTATCTGAAAACAATAAAAAGTGAATTAATTTACAGTGAAACAGACATTCTTCATTTTATTGTAAACTTGATCATTATGTACAAACTAACTTTTCTAATACTTAAATAAAATTTGAATTTATATTATTTTTGTAGGGTAAAAATCAATTCAAGACAAAGATATATTTTTTTAATTAAGACCAATATGTATATGGTTACGACAAGCAGCTTTGAACAATAATTTGTCACAGTTGCAGAATGTACCGAGATTGGACAGCGAAATAAACTTCCAATATGCATACCTAACTTGATCAAGTACACACAAAAATTCTTGGCAATGAGACGTATTTTCACTCACCTTAAAACACTTGTACTCTGTGGTTCTCTCGGTCGCAAACAATAATATTGCCTCCAGACATGACAGCAATGCCTTCCAGACCCTTAAACTCTCCATCACCAGAGCCCCAGGACCCGAAGGCCCTCAGGAAGTTCCCGTCAGGATGGAAGATCTGTATACGGTTATTACCAGAGTCAGCCACCACGATATAACCTTGGTCGTCTACGGCTACACCCCTGGAAGTAAAGAGATTTAATTTCAATGGTATATATCTTGTAAGTATAAACAGATGCTAATTGATTTAAGGCCAAACGGTGAAACTTGACTTTTTTGCCTAAGAAAAGAACCTATTATATACTGAACTGAACCTAATATATACTACGAGTATACTTGGGGCAATGTCTTTTTTTGGTAGTAAAGCGGAATAGGCCAACGTTCTGGACGATTTGATTATTATCTCAAGTAGCGGGTAAAATAGAGAAAGGGCGGAGGAATGGCTGGATTCGCCTACATACATATTTTTTCTCATGCCTGTAGGTATATGCCCTAAGAGGTAGACAAAATGTTTTAGGATTTAATTTCACCAACTATGTCCGTCAATATTTCAACATAAACGCCAAATAAAACTTTACACATCCCGAGTATCACATCAAAAACTATATATATATGTTATATATGTTATTTCACATTAGGTTTATTGATTATTTTGTAAGGTATAATATTCCTATTTTACCGGTTTTATTTCGTTGATAGTCAATATAAATGCATTGTTGGATCCCTTTATATTTTTATTTATGTTAAATAGCTTCTCAGGAAGTTAACGTGCGAGGAACACATAAACAATGAAACATTCTTATTATGTACACATATAGAACCTATGGTATTTGCCATAAAATACAACGATTTACTTGTGAAGTGCCATTCACAAAACGTTCATTGTTTAGTACCTTGTAAAAGTCGCAAACATTCACTATAATTTACGGTATAAGAATTAATATCAGAATCACCAACAAATTTTTCCACCATTAAAGTCTGTAAGTACAACTCAGTCAGTGATCGTAAAAAAATATTGAGGTACTTACTCATAAAGCGGATTAAGCCAGAATTGCAAGGAATAAAAAAAGGATGAATAAAGACTTTCGATTAAAGAGAAAGATTTTTCTAATGAACTATGCCTTTTAAGTCGATATAAGTAAGCGGGTGGTAGTGCCAGTTCGAAGTGACCTATTCGTGCTAAGATAAATATTGCTAGGAATATAGATTTAGGTGAGCTCATTAGTGACAGTATAGATGCAGTACAGAGAATAGAAAACATGAAAGTGTGTTTCGCCAATTCGGCAACAGCCCATCTGATGATAAGCATGAAATTAAAAATCAGTACAAAGTCAAATTCTAAAAAGGTGGTGGCTTATTGATCCGATAAAAAGTTAAAACAAGAAAACGTTTAGTTTGCGAAGACCATATTCATGGCACTTACAAAGAACTTTTGTTATAATTAAACTTTTTTATGAAGATATTTCTGATTTCATTACAGAGCATGTTATAGAAATGTAATGCTTTTTACCGGTACCAAATTTTATTCACACCGTCTCGTGAATAAGGACCGTAGTATACGTCATTCTGTTCTCGAAAGTTGTAAAACATGTCGGGAAGCTGACCACGTATTCAGGTCATATTTTATTATTGAGGCGGGAATTTCGGTCAAGGTACGTCTGCGCAGGTTGAAATATTGGCATCATTGTAATGAAGGTCTCCGACTTTATTTGCTGGACGTCTGGTGAGACAAGAAAGATTATTTGACACAGACTTGACTTGGCTATTTCTGTCCTGTTTTGTAGAAAAAAAAAATGAAATACATCTAAATTTTGTCGACTTCATTTAATAGCAATGAGCAGATTAACATTTGAAAAAATGTCAACTTACTTGTCAACATAGTCTTTGTTATCGTGAATATATATTACTAACTTTATATGTATCCTCAGAACGTCTCCAAAGAGCTTTTAAGCTACTATTAAAGAAGTCCATACGTCATGGCACTCTGTGCCACTTTTCTGAGTTTTTTCCAGAATCTCACGACTTGTTTTCCCTCAGATCCCTTGGGTTATATGTGCTCAGTGAATCTGACTCTTGCGCTCTGAGCAACTAAGTAGCAACTGTTTTTTTTTTCTCCAGGTCTCTCGAGTAATTATAACTCGCTCTGTGGTTTGCCAGCTTCCGGACTCGCCGTCCTTACAGAAGCAGGCCGTGGCGGAGGCGGGTCGTGTGTGCCCTACACACGCCTGCCAACTCACCGAAGCGGGATAAAACCCGACCCCACCAGGCGAGGCCGCGGCGGCGGCCAAAGTCCGCCGGCAACCCTGGGGTTATCCTTTCGAGGGCTTACCCGGGGTGCCCGGCAACGGACACTTGGGGAGGACACCGTGCGGTTTTAGTCGATACACGACATAACCACCCCCGCAGGCCGGCGGGGGGTTATCCGAAGGGATTTCCGCACGTAAAAAAAAAAGGTCTCTCGAGTAATTTTTCACTTGTATTCCTATTAGGTGCCTGATCAGTAGAAATTTCCAAAAAATCAAATTGCCAAATACCTTCTAAAATTATACAGTTTAATTGATCTTAGATGAAGCGAGCTATTCCGAAGCTACAGTAACTCACACAAGTCAGCACTTATGGACTTTGGGTAGCAATTTAAGTAAATATTTGGTTGCAAGTTGAGAATTTAAGCGCCCGTAAAGCTAAATTAGGAGACCAGCGAACCGCACTTTATAGAGCTATTGGAGGCACACGTTAAGATCAAATCGGCCTCAGCTTTAACGGCTATAAAGGAAGTACCTAAATTTTATTGGCCAATTTTGTAAAGAGTTGGCTAAATACTATCGAGTAGCTGATTTTGCGGATTTCTGTGGAAAATTAATTGCGAATTGCAGTTTCAGGTTAACCAAAGTCTTTTCTTTGCTTCGACAGTATTTTGTGATATAGATTAAAGAACATGTTGCATTTCGAACATTTTTAGGGATTTTCTTTAGAAAAGCCCTATTGCTATCCAGTTGTCGTCGACGTCGTCGTTGCCAATTTTCTGTCACGGTTTTGGGTATGAAGGAGATGAGCTATCGAGTTGCTGTTTTCGGTAATAGATTCGTGCTGGGGTGAACCATTGCAAGATAAAGAAAAAAACGCAAAAAAAAAAAACGCTAAATCGAAAATCCCTTGTATTCGGCTGAGCTCGTCTCAGGAATTCAACTGGTTTGTTCATTTTTACCACCACACAATACATAGGCTACAACAACTATCACGATATAATATTTAATTCGAATATACGTACATAATAAAAATAACAGTTGAATATCTCCGACTTCGACCATTAATATTTGACCATATTACACATCTGTCTAATGTGTAATATGGTTAAATATTATGGGCAAAGTCATAGTCAAAAATGTCAGACCAATAAACAAGATTTCAATATTTAAGACTATTTACATTTCTTTTTCATTTGTTTTTATCATACTCATTTTGACAAAGCGGCTGATCGTCGCTACCTGTGACCAGAAGGCTGGACTTTATCTTGCATAAAGAATAAGCATTGCCATTCAACGAGGCAATGCTACCAGTCTTCTGGGAACATTACCAGTCGGTGATGATGTGGAGGAATTCTATGACGCATGTATATAAATATTTATCTATCTTTAAGTTTTAATACAAAATCTTTTAAAGTTATTGTTGTATAATATATTTCAATAAAAATTTCATTCAAATTTTTAAAATCTTCAAAAAAATTTAGTAATATAAATCATGACAGAGATTATTGTAACAAATAAGCATTTCACCATAACTCAAGGTCAGTGTAGAAAAATTCAGGTCAAAATAACAACTAATTCTGTAGCATGATATTGCTATATTTGACATGCTAATAGAGAATTAAGTATCCTTCTACGTAATAGATGTCACGTGTGGGCTAGAATAACATCACAATAAGCGCTATGACATCCCATTAATATTCTAAGTAGTGTTATTTTTGTGCTAACTCAACTTGCATATAGGTCTTTACGATATTTATTCATATGGGGATAAATGGTATGTTTTCTAGAACAAAGTGCTTTAAAGTTTTTTTGTTATACATTGTAGACATTTTATGACTTTGAATATTTGTATGAAGTAAAAAAGTTTTATTATGGTTTTTTTTAAATATTTTGTCCATCAAATTAACTGCACCCTACCTGATGGTAAGCTGAGGTGAAGTCCAAAAAGTAAGTAAAGTTGTTAAATTAAGTTATATCCTCAATCTCAAAATTCTCCGATACATTACGTCTTGGAGCGACGCTGGAGCCATCTAACGTAATTTTTAAGAACTACGACAACAATGAATGGTTTTACAATCACTTTTTTAGGTATTGTTTTTGGATTACTCCGCCTTATTAATTTAAAACGGGTTGTAAGTATAAGGTTTTTAGTTGTTCAGCAACGCGATCGGTATTTTTTTAAACGTACGTCGTACATTAGCAACAAGTTCCTGAGATAACACGTTTGTTCATTGAATAGACTTACACATAGATTTAAATAGGACAAAGTGAAAATCCAGAACGGGAATTGAACTCGCGACGAGTCCCTTACAGGGGGAATACTTTAACCAACTAAGCTACATGGAGACGACCCGACCTAGATATTTGAAATCCTCCGATACATTACGTCTTGGGGCGACGCTGGAGCCATCTACCTTACTTTTTAAGCACTGTCGCAGCAATGATGTAACGTAATGTATCGGAGAATTTTAGATTACTATTTTAGATCAATATTTTAGATAACTCCGCTACATTAATTTAATATAATGGTAACGTAATGTATTGGTGAATTTCGAATATCTAGGACGTGTCCAGGTAGGTCAGTTTATAAAAGTATTCCCCCTGTATGGGAATGGTCGCGGGTTCAAGTCCCGTCCTGGATTTTCACTTGTTCCCATTTAAATCTATAGAAAAATATACTAATGTGGCGGAGTAATTTAAAAACTTTATTCCGCCACATTAATTTGACTTAATCGTAACATAATGTATCGGAGAAATTAATCCGCATTCTGGAATCCTTAACACAAGCTAGTTGAACTCTGCTTACTTTGGGTCTAGAAAGTACTGTGTAGAATGTCCAAGAATATTTATTTATAAAAAAAGTCTAGAACGTATCCAGGTGGTAATCTGTCGGAAGAGTTAGCATACTAATTCTTCAAAATTTCATTAAAAGCCTTTTTTTTTTTACGTGCGGAGATCCCTTCGGATACCCCCCCGCTGGCCAGCGGGGGTGGTTATGTCGTGTCTCGACTAAAACCGCACGGTGTCCTACCCAAGTGTCCGTTGCCGGGCACCCCGGGTAAGCCCTCGAAAGGATAACCCCAGGGTTGCCGGCGGACTTTGGCCGCCACCGCGGCCTCGCCTGGTGGGGTCGGGTTTCATTAAAAGCCTTACATAAGTCCACAACGTAGAACATGACAAGGAAGGAGTGGGCTAGAAATTCTTGATCCACTAGAAATTATGGGCTATCCTAATTGCAATCTACCATAATGAATTTCATTGCCAACATATTTCCTTCTTTAATGGCCTGCTCCCACTGAAGAGTCGAACTAAATAGATTGGAACAAAATTGTTAATGTAATATTTGAATGTATGAAATAATAAAACCTTACCTCGGGAACTTAAACTGTCCATCTTCAGAGCCTTCTTCGCCAAATGAAGAAAGAACTCTTCCATTGACATCAAATACTTGAATCCTATGGTTGTTGGAATCAGACACGAGCACCCTGTTGGTGCTGGAGACGGCGATGTAGTGGGGGTGTTCCAACTGGCCCAGCTTTGAACCGAAGGAACCAAACTTACCAACGAAGGTACCATCAGATTGGAATACCTGTACAAAGATAGAAATTTAACATGGATATTATAAAGCTATCGAGATTTTTTATTTCATAACATAACATAACTTCACGCCTGTATCCCCGAAGGGCTAGGCAGAGATGTATTAAACACCCAAGATTCACCAGTTATGTTAAGGTCCCAATGTAAAAGGGGGCCTATTGCGATATACCGGGCACATGATTTTCATTTATGCACACATAACTACAAAAAGTCAGAGGTGTGTGCCCGGGGCGACTTGGGATCGAACTCGAGACCTCGTCTCAGCAGTCCGTTACGGTACGCTACTGGGCTACCGCCGCTAGTTTATTTCAATTATAAAAATGATTTTAAGATAAAATTAGCATCAATCCAATTTAAATTACAATCATTCCTGTATGACAATCGTCCTGTCAATTAAACTAACGAAAGCCCATCTCAATAAGTTCTGATTACTATAGTAATCTTGTTCAAACAGTTGACTTAAAGCAATTTGAATAATACCATCTAGATTACTTGAGTTGAAGGTATTTAAAGACACCTGTTCTTTATCAAATTTTATTATTAAATGAACAGGTATTTTGTCACTTACATAGTAGCTTCTAACAAACATTACCTATATAGTATTTAAGTTATCATATCATCAAAAACCCTAGGGTTATCCTTTCGAGGGCTTACCCGGGGTGCCCGGCAATGGACACTTGGGCAGGACACCGTGCGGTTTTTGTCGATGCACGACATAACCGCCCCCGCTGGCCGGCGGCGGGGGGGTATCCGCAGGGATTTCCGCACGTAAAAAAATCATATCATCAGACACCTAAATAATTCAAATGGTTTTAGCAAATACCTTTAGAAATATTTCAGCTATATCCACATTTTATGTTAAAATTAAGTTTACGTGGGCTCACAATAGCAAGAAATAACTCCCATTAATAAACTGGCGGTTTTTCAAGACATTCGTTGAAAACACCAATGTTATTAATATCTGAGCAGTGAGATTTTGTGCATGACTTTGTTCTTTAGTTAAAAATGCGATTTTTGAACCACACTATGGATTAGTGAGGCTTTGTAGATTAGCTTGTAAATCCTTGACCTCTAGAAATACATTTATTATTAGATTCTACTATTAGATAATAAAGCAGCCTTGAATAATTTTCGAAATATAAATTGTAACAATGCATAAACTGTGCTATATATTTTTAAAGCTCCTTAGTAAGAAGCTTTAAAAATATATAGCGCTCTTCTCTACAAAATATCAGAATCATAAATGTTTCTATCCTACTAATATTATAAACGCGAAAGTATGTCAGTATGGATGTACGAATGTTTGTTACTATTTCACGCAAAAACGACTGAACGGATCTAGCTGAAATTTGGTACAGATCTGAATTATAGTCTGGAATAACACATAGGCTTTTATACCTCGATTAGGTTCCTATGGGAAGCGGGAACGGGAACAGAAATCCACGCAGTCTAAACTGCGGGAAAAGCTACTCTAAAATAACTTTTAATAGGATTATGTCAATTTAAATTTCAATGGAATTATAAAGTTTGAGAAGCAAATCAATATCTGACAACTGACAAGCTTTGGGTGGCAGATTTTAAAATAAATCAGATATTTGTTAAACAATCCTACTGATATTATAAATGTGAAAGTTTATGAAGATGTTTGAATGATTGGATAGTTTTAAATGGTTGGATTAGAGTCAATCACTCAAACGGCTGAACGGATCTGGCTGAAATTTGGTACAGGGATATATTATATCTAAACTTACTATAATGTCTATACTTAAAATTTTAAACCTAAATTATTATAAATATTTAAAACTAAATTAAAAAATCAGTTTATACCTAGGTCTGTTGAAGTAGTTCTGGCGAATGAGGTAAAGAATTCCAAGTCTTTATGGTGCGGCAAAGAAAAGAGGCACTGAACCGCTTGGTTTTGATGTTTGCGCAGTTATGAGGGTGATACCTTAGCCTTCACGCAAAAACCGCGCCTTGTCGTGGAGTTGCGGATACCAGCCCGTGATACCATATCATACCATACCTTAGCCTTACACGTGTTGTTATGTAAAGGAAATACCCTTTATTTTGGGCTTAGCAAAGTAGAAATTAAAAAAAAGTTGCAGTAGTGTTACATACCTGTACTCTGTGGTTTTCCTTGTCACAGACGTATATAAATCCGAGAGCATCTGTTGTTATACCCCACGGGTAGTTAAACTTGCCATCGCCAGTGCCCTGGCTACCGAAGGCCCTTAGGAACCGTCCTTGAGGGTCAAATACCTGAGGATAAAATGATACAATTACAAAAAAAAATACGTATATTTTTTTTTAAACAGCAAAGAAACAAAGTAACTTCATTGTCATAAAATTTGAATAATAATAGCAGAGTCTTAGTAAGGGTTCCGTTATTACTTTTTGGGTACGGAATTCTGAAAACAACAAATATATTTAGAATTATTGATTTAGATCGGAAAAAGAGAACACTTAGACGGGACTTGAACTCGCGAGCAGTCCAACTGAGCTAAGAATTTCGAATATCTGGGACGTGTCTAGGTAGCTTATTTGGTCACGTACTCTGATTACTGGTACTCGTACACTGGTACCAAATGTAATCAACAATTTCATATTTAACTACAATTAATGAAGGAATTCAAACTGTCCGATCCGTTTCGTTCCTGGTGCAAAGGATGGCTTTCGCAATTCAGCGAGGCAACGCTGCCAGCATTATGGGCACCTTTGCGCCGGGACGAAACGGGGTGGGTTATTCGACGTGACCTAATCACGGGATTTTAATTTCAGAAAATTAAAGACATTTAGTTCGGAAAAAGCGAACATCTAGGACGGGACTTGAATCCGCGACCAACGTCTTTTTGACTTGAAAGAAAGAAACATCTGTCTGTATTATATTCATAAAATAAGTCTCCTTCCTTAAATTCAACTCCAAATCACCTAAATAGGTCAAACACATGAAACAGTTCAAAATGTTAAAACTAGTGGGGCGGAAATCACACAGTGATTATCAAACTTCGGGTCAAACTTAGATATTTTTTAGGGACAATTTGTACGGTAGGTACCCGAAACCTTGAACGTACAAACCCCAAAATCTGATCAGTTCTTCCCATTAACCAAACAAGATGATTGGCGAAAGATTTTTAAATTAAAATTAAAATCGGATAAGTGGTTCTTGAGTTATTGCGTAAACAGACATCCAGACCAACAGACAGACCGACACAAAAAATTTTTTTGCTTAATTAGACTTAGAATCATGTGAAACGTCGAGAAAAGTGATAAAAATGTGGGTGTAAGATTTTGTTTTTTTTTGAGTGATTTTAAGACTTCGGTGTCCACCTGGTTGGTGGCCCGAAGTAATAAACAAGTCAAGTCAATAAACCTTTCAATTATGTAAAAAAGTTGTTGAGTTGTCAGCGCATCACTGCATAAATCAGAATAGATTACGTTAAAAAAGAGTAATTTGTCTCGGAATACCATTTTACGCGACCTCACATCGTCGCACTAGGTCCCATGAGTCGGTCAGTGAGCTGAGTGACACTAATGAATTACTACTTGGACAAATAGACGACTGGAATACAAATTCAGATCTCCTGGGAAATATGCCGAAATGGGATTACAGGCTGAGTTGTTACGCTTCGGAAGTCAGTTTCCAGTCTTTAGTTTGGAAGTAATTTCATTGAGTGCCTCTATGAGGCTTTTACATCGTCGTGACGATAAGGCTTTATGAGTGTTTGAAAGTTTTCAGTTTTTTTTATTTTTTTATCTTTATTTGTTTAGGAGCTTTTAGCCTAAAAGGCCATGCCAGCTCCATCGTACCCTGAGCTTACATATGACGACATACGTAAATTTTGCCATTACTATGATGCGTAGTAACATTGTTCTTGTTCAGCAAAACAATGGCAGATAGTTTACGAACTCGTTATCTTAAATGCTTGAGACCGTAATCTTAGCAATCCATGGATTCTCCGTGCGGGTGCCGGGTCCATCGCGTTGCTGAGTTGGGAACTCGGGACAGTGCCTGGGACTTGCGACCCAAGTGTAGGTTTAGAAGGGGCCCCTTTTGTTGATGTACATCAACACTCACCTTCACTACCCAAGTTCCCCTCCCTGCCTAACCAAATTTGATACGAACCTACTAGTGCCGCTTTAGACATTCGTCCTAGTAATGAGCTTATTGTAGCTCTCGATAGGCCTAGATCTTTAAGTAGGTTATAGAGAGATTTTGCTGGTATACCTCTCGCTCCCACTTCCACTGCATACAAATTAACCACGTAACCGTTTTTGATTAATTCGTTTGTGAGATCATAGTATTTATTTTTCTTTATTGTGTGGTCCTTCGGTATATTTGTTTCCCACGGTACAGTAAGTTCCACAAGAACCACATGTTTTAATCTCTTAGAATATAGGAATATGTCAGGTCTAGATGACGAAACCCCAACATCCTCCGGAATTTTGTAGTGCTTTTCATACGTGTCGATTAGGAGAGTCCAATCTGGGGCAGTATCTAAGATTGAATAAGGTTTGTTCCTGGGTGTTATGGATGAACCTTCAGACACAAAGTTGATATGACGTCTGTTAGTAGTCAATCCTTTTTGGGCTCTAGCTACTGCCAGACTCATTGCTTCACGTATGATGATAAGCACCTTATCGTGGCGGCGTGAGTAATGGCCTCTATCGAGAAGCACCCTACATCCTACTAATATGTGTCTAGCCGTCCCTATTGCCTCACCACAAGTATAACACTGTTTTTCTGTGGCCTTCCCCCACCTTACCAGATTACTCTGGTCTGGGAGGGTCATCTGAAAGGCGTTAAGATAAAATTTTAACAGGGCCGGCGACCAGTCATAGATCAAGGTGCGCCACTTTAAGGCCATCGGTATGCAGAACTCTCCCATTGTCAACCATTCATTTTGGATTTCCAAATTCATCGCGTGCACTCGATATTTATCATTTTCGTCTTGTTTTAGAAAGGACTTAAGTATATCCTGGTCCCTTTCTGGCTCTCGTACTCCCAACCCCACTCTGTTTGACTGGGCCCCTATCATAAATCGTTTATGGAATAGAAGTCTAGATTCAAGCTCGGACGCGTTATTATCTTTCGGGAGTGCCCTGATTGTGACATCTTGGGATTTTCCTAAGATGTGGGCTTTGGTAACTCTAAGATGTTTATAGAGCTCCGATGGTTTCTTAAGTTTCATCCCAAAATTATTTTGATCCCTAAATAGAGCAGAGGAATCAGCAGAGTGCGCTAGTCCAAGCCACGATTTTAGCGATTTTATGACAGTTGCATCTATTTTCGCCAGTAAGGTTTACCGAATTCATACACCAGAAAAGGCCAAGTCAGACGTGATGTTAAGTAGTTGTCATATATCCAAGCTTTTTTGATATTGTTTAGTGGTATCTGATCTATCTTATTTAGGTCATTTATAAACGTATCGACAACTTCATCTAAGGATGGTGTGCGTCCTTTATAGTCTATCTTTCTCCCAAGAAATTTAAATGGCACCGATTCAGCGACTATGGAAACTGGTTTACCCCCAATGAAGAGTCCCGGGTCGTAAGAGGTAAATTTGGTGTCCCGTCTACCCAGACATAGACAGTGACACTTACTGGGCTTCGTCCTCAGTCCATTTGTCCACGAACAGAACTCATCGACTTCCTTTAATAGTTCCTGACATTGTTTTGGATTGCGCGTCAGTATTGCGAGATCGTCAGCAAAAGCTAAGATGGACTCTGAGTATATGTTATTTACTTTAAACCGATAACCCCATTTCTTTTCGTGACGTATTAACTTGGTAATTAAGATATTAATTACTATGTTAAATGCTATTGGTGACAAGCAGCATCCCTGAAACAGTCCCACATTATACCGTAATGGTCCTGTGTGTACTTCTTGGAAGCTTATAGCAAATTTTAGCTGGGAGTAATACGACTCGATTATCTCTATGACCACGGGCGGAAAGTTATACCATTGCAACGCGTATACCATAAGGTAATGTGGAATTGAGCCAAATGCATTTTCTAGGTCTATCCAACATACCGTTATCTGTCTTTCGTATTTTCTGGCATCTTTTAAGCTTTCCGCTAACAGACTATTGTGTTCCAGACAACCAGAAATGCCGGGTAAAAACCCTTTCTGGTGGTTAGGTCCGAAATACCTATTGTTAATCATAAAATGACACATTTTTGTTTGTAGAATTGAGAAAAATATTTTTGAAATTGTGTTAGTTAGTGCTATCGGTCTAGTATCTTTAGGATGGGTCACTTCATGTTTTTTTGGAATGAGAACGAAAACCGCTTCGCCAAATGCGACTGGTATATTCTTTTCTGACCAGATTTTACTGAATATATTTGTGAGATGTTTACGAACTGTTGGACATTTTTTATACACTATATATGGAACCCCATCAGGGCCCGGAGCCGATTTAGATGATTTCTTTTTTATTTGTATCTCTATTTCCTCTATGGTAGGTGCATTCCCTTGGAATTGTACTAGAGGGTCGTGAGGTCTTTGGGTTTCCGGTTGATTGTATGGTGTTCTGCATTTAAGTATTTCATAAGTGTTTTTGTAATGTTCGTAAGTTTGTTCTTTGGTCAGAAGAAGTTTACCATTTTGGCTTTTAAAGATGTTTTTTGAGTACTGAAAAGGGTTTTTATCAAAATTTACTTCGTGCCTTGCCCTATCGTAACTATCGCAATTGTTTGCTATTTGTTGCGATATACCTTGTATTAGTTTAAGAATTGATCTTAATTATTTTATTTTGGTCTGGGCACTGTATTATTTCTCATGTATTTCATTTTATTTTTACAAACTCTCAAAGTCATCTGTTTCTTTATGACCCGTTAATAAATATTCTTTTTGATAATTTAGTAATAGAATGGATTTCACTTTGTCATACAAGACAAACAGTAAACAGATTTATGACACGTGATTTATTTTATTAATTAATAATTTATTACACAATACCTCTTTATATCTTTCAATCTTTGATTATGCAGATACCAGGTACTTTGATCTCTTGACCTTCGTCCTCCATGAGCGCAGGCCTGGGGGTGGCAGGTGAAGTCGCCTGTCACCCCCCCCCCAACCGGGGCAAGATGGGGACACCGTGGTTCCCAAACCCGAGGGGGCCATCTCGAAACCGGAGATGACCCAGGGTCAGTCGGGGTGCGAGGGGAATGCCTTATGCGCAGGCAGCCTTACACCCCGGCGGCGTCTGAAGACCCAAGGCGGCGTGCGGTTTTAGTCAAGCCCGACATAACCGACCCCGCTGGCCGGTGGGGGGATATCCGAGGGGATTTCCGCACGGAAAAAAAGGTACTTCGATCCACTGAGAACCAATTACAGAAACCTGAGCTTCTTCAAATATATGTATACGATCCATACTTGGCTTACACAAGTATGTTCAATGTTCACGCTACACGACTCCAAATAGCTCAAGTGAATTCCTACACTGTTTTAACGAAATTCTTTGTGCTACATAATATTTTGTAAATTTTCCTGTTTAGAAGAACGCTTCGAGTTCCATTCTTTCATGGTAGATGTTTGAAGTTATCACAAAACAATAAATACCACTGTGGAGAGAGTCGAGATGTGACGAGCTCAGACATTACTAAAATTCAAAACAATCGTTACTTATCGTCACCGCAAATCACTATTTCAATAAGACAGATGATAGTTGACTAAAGTACTGTTAGTATGAACATATTTCTTGCTCACTTCCTTACTTCTAATTTCTTGCACCCATAACAAATGTTAAAATATACAAAAACATTAATTGAAGTATTCTTGTTTATTTCATATTATTATGAGAACGCCAACAGCTACCGGTGACTCTTGCCAAATATTTCCATCTAAAGGTTGCCTGATAAGGCCGTTTATTGCAATTATTTTTAGTCCTGATCTTTAGGAACCAAAATTTTGTCGTGATGTTGAATATAATATTATACTTAATTAATAAATTGGACAAAGAAGGGATTAGAAACGTTTAAGATAAAGTAATTACAATTTTAAACCAACCAAAAAAACATAACATAACATAACTTCACGCCTGTATCCCCGAAGGGGTAGGCAGAGGTGTATTACACATCCACGATTCGCCAGTTATGTTAAGGTCCCAATGTAATTGGGGGCGAGCCTATTGCCATCTACCAGACACATTATTAAGCGAGCGATAATTAACATTTATTAATGCACACATAACTACGAAAAGTCAGAGGTGTGTTCCCGGGGCGACTGAGGAATGAACTCGAGTCCTCGTCTCAGCAGTCCGTTACGTGCGCCACTGGGCTATCGCCGCTTTATGCATTATAATTAAATTTGTATCACTATTATCACCGTGAACAGAAATTGAAATACTTATACAAGAAGATATTATACAAGAATATTTCCTGTAAATTTTCCGCGTATAATTTCAAAACTGACAAACAATTTCACGTCATTATGAAAACACGGCACTGGCAATTTGAGAAATACTATAATTCACAAAATGAATGACTTTATACTCATACTTGACAACGCAAGAAATATCTTCGTAAGTGATTTCTACTACAAAAGTTAGTGAAAGTGAAAGTTATCTTTTGCTTATGCTTTCTCACTTTAAATGTAAAAAAGCAGAGTAAGTATTCACTGGCATTTAGAGCCTGCAAGTTTTCCTTTTTGCTATTTGAAATGCCAGTATCATGTTGACCAAGGGTTACTAGAATGCCAAAGGACGTAGGTACTACTGAAGCAGAGCTTGGAATTTGCAAATTCAAATTCTTGCATTAGTAAAATATCACTGCACGCTTAGATATATTACCCTTTTCTGTCCAGGATAGGTAGAAAGAACAGCCCAATATTACTATATATGAGTAATCGATATTGTTTTAGAGTTCAATCAATTTGTCTACTTACATCTGGCCCTGGTACTTATTCGTTCTCTGTGTCCAATCTCACTCAATATGTATTTGTAAACTCTTGTTACTATACTCGTATCATCATTTAATTCACACTACTTTCTAGCCATCATCATCGATTATGTGTGGCATTATTAATTTTCTTCTACTATTATTTAGGTATTCAATTTATGTCTATCTTTTTCCTACGTACCTATATCAAGCATTTGGTTTAGAATAAAAATATTTTCTTTTTCATTGTTTCTACTTAATAGTCGTTGTGCTGTGATCTCAAGTCCACTACATTCGTTCTACTTACATGTTTTTTCAGTCATACCTAACTGTCGGTACCATACGTTAAAGTAGGAACCAGCACGTTATTATTAACGGCCAGATGCCTCAGCAAAGACTGCCAACTCATAAAGCTATTTCGCCCGATTTCTGGCATTCACTTTTTTCACAACATCTCCTTTACATCTGAATATATTTCTCTACAATATCATGGTATTTATGGACCAAATAAAATGTAGTACTAACACTATTCAGATAATAAAGTAACATAATAAAAAAAACAAAAAGCTAACAGCGAATTTCAGTTTAAGAAGTCTTCGAAGGTTATTGAACTACTGCAAAATGATGACCTTGTTTTCTTTCTTTAAAATAAGTTCAATGCGTAGCAGACAACTGCAAAATATTTAGGTCAAAGCATATTTTTTTAGTTATATTATATTCGAAAATAGTTTCATAAAGTTAAAATTTAAATAAAAGAGTAGGATTGACCGTTATTTCCGTTCGAATTGAAACTAGCTAACTGTAATAACACCTTGCAGAGTTTCAAATTCACAGGATTAAAAACCTGGTGTTGTGTTTTGAAGCTGATAGAGGCGTGGAGAAAAAAAACCACAGCTCTTGGGAACTCCATAAAAGCTTTTTAAAATTTTGAGGAGAACAAAGTTCTTTAGAAAAAATAAACGGCACCCCTAAAATATTCCTGCCTTTGTCTTCTAAGCAAATATATCTTTGTTAACTGCTTATAATAATTTGGCAAGGAAAGTGTATTTGGGTAAGAACAAAAATGTTGATTTAACATTCCATGGTTATCTAAACTTGCAAATACTAAAAAGATCTCCCCCATCTTTGTATTGTGAATTTTAATGAAGCCTTTTGAATTTTAGAATATATTCAGATTCACAAAGTATCTGTAGATATTTCTTGTTCTCTTTTGTTTAAGCTTGCTTACTATTTGCATCCTCTTATATAGTTTAAAATTAACTTTACAGATTTTAAAAGGCAGCTGGGATAAACTGCGCTAGGTGGAGGACTGGGTATCATGGCGCACTTTGAGAGAAGCCTATTTCTAGCAGTAGACTGTAATAGGTCAATTGATATCAATCAAATATGTATCAACAGACAAAGAAAATTACACTATCTGGATTTACGTAACGCGTCATGTTAATTATTTTATAAAAAACTGTAAAGTTTTTCATTTTTATAAATTTATTTTTTCTAGTATTAAAATAACTAATTTATCTTTATTTAAACGTCGGAAAAATTTCACATACATATTTTGAAATCACGGTTTTAACTGTCAAACTAATTAAATATAAATGATTTTTTTCAATAGACTACAGTAATGTGCGTCAGACATCACTAACATTCATGGTAATACCTACGATAATATATTCATGCTTTTATATTCTCAAAGGGGTAAGCCAGAGACGTATATTAATCTGTAAACTATCAATTGAGAATTCAACGAATCGAGATCATATTATTCTAGAATGAACACACTACTAAGTAAAAATATCATCTTAATCGTAGATATAGAAATTTTGATAAAGGAACAATACTTCAAAAATGAATGCAACTTAAATTCATTCTATTTTACCAGAGTTCGACTGAAATTGCACAATCAGCATTCTTACCCGTTTTCTATTCACAATTCACTTAGATAGCAGAGTTATCGCAGACATTCAATAATATTCCATAGTGAACATAACCGTTATTTCACACTGACCTGCTGAAGTAGTCTTCAGCAGGTCAGTGTGAAATAATATTCACTAGAATATTATCAAGCAAATATATTAGCTATTGAGAATATGCAGTTTGGCATCAGCGCAAGCTCTTAAGCTAACTCATAACTAATAGATATTGCTGCTATTAACGATAACGGATAACTGAATATGGATATTGAAATTTTGGACAATAATACCTGTTTCATGTATAAGGGACTATACAATAAAGATCGCAATTACGTTTTTAACATTGTTTTGGAATAAAAGAGTTATATTATATTATAGGTAGATTAAAACTACAAAAAGACTTGTTGAATTATGGTCTCTTTTATAATTCATAGTACATGTATTTTGTTAAAACAATGGTTAAGTGTTATTTTTCTTGTATTCCATCACTATCTTACTTAATTTTATAAAGGCGAAAGATTGTGAGTATATATGGATGTTTGTTATCTATCACGTAAAAACGGCTGACCGAATCTGACTGAAATTTGGCACAGGAATAGATCATAGTCTGGAATAACACATAGACTTTATCCCTAGAATTGGTTGCCATGGGAAGCGGGAACGGGGACAGAATTCCGCGCGGGCGATTACGCGGATTATTATGAGTTTATTTTGTGCTAAAAAGCATTCACACACTTTTGAAATTCAGGTGCGGAGCAGACTTTTCCTTCTTAACATTATTTTTCCGTGCCCTTCTTCTGGCGCTACAATTATTCATAGGCAGATCACCATCTCAATTACCACCTGGAAGACCATAGTTTTCCTCCTATAATATTCCAACAGTTTTTTATGAACTGTTTTGTTTCGTGCTTATAAGGTCATCTGTATGTTTCTTTGTTTTAGTTAAACCTTGTGATAGATGTGGTTGACACGATTCAAAATTTCATTTTTATTTTCTGGCTATTTTTATACCCAGTCAAGGGCGGATTATATCGCTAATAAAATAGTATTAGTATATCATGAATACTCACTTGTATACGATGATTGTATCTATCTGCTATAATATACTGTCCAATGCGGTTCACGGCTACGCCGGCGAGGCAGTCAAATTCACCCTCGCCGCTGCCGTATTGTCCGAATTCTTTCACGAATATACCATTCGAGTCGAACACCTGGGGAGCAAAAATTACAGTTCAAAAAACGAACCCAAATTCACACACAATGTAATAAGGATCTCAGCTGAGTTCGATCTCCTCGCCGTTTACGAGTTTCTGCGCTTTGAATCGCTGTGTGCTCCTACTGAATTACGCTCAATAGTTTTTTGCCTCACTGAAGTAATAATAATGACTTTCGATAAAAAAAGTTTGCTAGTTTTTATTTTCACTGGTAAAATGAATTGAAATTATAAATATTAGAATAGTTTATTAGCTATCTCAACCATTAAATTTGGAGTGTATGTATAAAATGAATATTCAAACAGTTAATATCATTTAAAAAGTTGTGAGGATTGTCACAATTGTTGAACTCCTAACATAACATCACGGCAATTAATCTCACAATGTTTACAGACATTAAATGGGTTTAGTTCGACAAGTTAATATTCACCTTAGGCCAACATTGCGGCTTCGATATTCATTCAATATCGTTCCCTCTTGAATAAACAAAAATTATGAGCAATGTTTTACTGCATTGGACTTGCAGTCAAATGAAATTTTCTCTAATGTATATTTAGGATAAGGATCATTATATTCAAGAAATATATATTAGTTGAATTAATTCATCATCATCACGTCAGCCAAACGACGCCCACTGCTGGGCATAGGCCTCCCCCATGGATCTCCACAACGATTGAATTAATTAGAAGAAAGTATTTGTGATTTTTAAATATTACAAAATATATTTAACAATATTAAATTGACGTTGACAGAAGCAAAATGGATCTTTTTAAAACTTTTAACAATATATAGTTTTTAAGGCATGGTCATTACGGTAAATAATATGAAGATTATTATATTAACCACATTCTAGTGGATGTATTAATTACCATTTCAACATTGTCAGTGCTCTAAATTCATAAACATAAGCCCATGCAAGAGTCTATAGACGTAACTGTTCGTTTTGTTTTAGACAAAATAAAACAAAGTTTTAAAAAATATAACCTGCACTCTGTGATTAGAAGAATCAGCCACGACCATAGTATTATCCGGGCCCACAGCGATACCACGAGGCCATGTAAAACACCCGGGTTCGCTCCCCCGACTCCCAACGCTGAATTGTAAACGGCGTTTCTGCATGTACTGGCTCCTAGGGGAGGAACCGGCTGCTGCGAAACCTATTATCAGAAAGTATTATTAGCATACACAAATTTACCACTTTATAAAAAATCTGCCACACCTAAGCATAACTCTATGTACACGCCACTCCTTATTCTAACCTGCTACCGCTGCTGTAGCCGCCGTAGGGGAGATGGGGGAGCCTGCCGCGTTTTTTGAATCATCATCAGAACTGGCCAGCTCATTTGCCGAACGTAAAGGTAGCCCGAGAGACAAGCGACGGGACGTACTCGATGTTGTACTACTAGGATCACGATCTTTGCCTCGTGTTCCATATTTATTTTTTAAATATCTTGCCCAGGAGCTGAGTGCAGCACCGTCTTTTTCACCAGTAGGAGGCCGTTCAGGCGAGGTCTCTCTGGATTTTAGCGCATGTGAAGATCGGCTACGAGACAACTCCGTACCTCCAGTGCCGGAGCCGTATCGAGCTGCAAGATACGCGGAGGGTGACGCTGTTGTCGGAGAAACCGGATCGTCCTGATCGTCGTCGTCTCCTGCACCGAAACCAGTGTGACTACTCTTGCTTCTGGCGAGACGGTTACGGCGCTCTTTCAGGGCGAGGTACCTCGATCTAGCTGTTGGATACTTCGATTCATCATCTATAGAAGATTGAGTCTCTAACTCTCTTTCAGTTTCTCTTGGCTTGCTTCCGTATCGGTTGGTATATGTAGACCCACTGGAAGATGTACCGTATCTAGGCGCGGGTTCTTCCTCAGTCTGAGATGTTTGTCTCGTGCGGTAACGTGGTTGTGCGGGCGTTTCCTTCGGCTTATTCTCAATAGCATCATTGCGTGCATTTGTACTACGTGCAAGAAGCGGACCAATATCGCTACGAGCCATCGTCTGGCTCTCGGGCTTTCTTTGCGTTACAGGCTCCTCATCACTCTCCTCTGACGAATCGGTTTCTTCTTCGGAACTTGTATCGGAGTCTTCGTGCGCCGGCTCGGCGGGTGCGGGCGCTGGTGTAGGTCTTTGAGAGCCAACAAAGCGGCTCTGGACCCGTTGCGCACCACCAGCTGTTCCGTTTGTAGCCGCCGGCGCTGTTCTCTCGTTTCCTGTGGAATACAAACGAGAATCCGGTTTCGATGAAGGCGTACTATTGCCGTATTTTGCTTTTAATTCGGCGATGGTAAGTATGGCACCTGTGTGTTTCACCGCCGAGCCGGAACTTTCTGTTGATGCACTTGATTCCGTGCTGGGCGCACGTGCAGCAGGACGATGTGGTGTTGGAACTTCAGTGGCAGAAGGTCTTCTAGGAATCACTGCAGGCTTTGGTACTAGAGGAGCAGTTTTACGCTGATTCCGTTGCAGAGATCCAACAGATTCATCGTCAGATTCGCCGTCACTGGACGCCTGAGAAATTACACGAAAATCGGTATGGACACCATAACTGTAGGTAGGCTATGTTTTTGTTTTGTGTTTGTGAATGTATGAATTAGTTAAACGTGGAGTGTACTTTATGGAATGCCGTTAGCTTTCTCGCGGTTTATCTTGTTAGTATAGATGATTTTTCTACATTCTAGGTTGTACTGCAGGCTTAATTTTTCATTCTCTTTCTTCCTCCCAACTCACCTCCCGCGCCGGTGTAGGTGGTTTACGGTTTACAGAAGGGCGTTCTTCTTCTGCTGGACGTGCAGGTGCACGTTCGGGTTCTTGTGAAGAAGCTGCACCTTTGTTTTGTTTTTTAAGACGTGAAATTTCATCTTCACTTTCTTGTCTTTGTGCAGGAGGAGGTCTACGCGGCTGAGGTGTAGGCTGAACTGGTTTTGGAGGTGGAGGAGGTTCTTTTTTTTCTTTCTTCTTTCCGCTATCTACATCTAATATCCTCTGCATTACTCGGGTACAGTCACTTAATCGGAAGATTCCGCTTAAAGGTCCTCGAGTAGCATCTTCAGTATCAGCAACTTTTTCTTTCTCTTTTTCTTTTTGTTCAGCTTTTACTGTGCGGCTAGTTTGTTCTGAGTCAGAATCATTGTCTAAATGACTTTTAACGAATCGTGAGCGGAATCTAGACCGGGCTGGTCTATGTTCAGATTCATAGCCACTATAGTCATCACTAGCACCATATGGATCTCTTGTATGCTTTTCAGGTGGTGGTGGTCGGCGTTCACCGAACTTGCGACCGCCTAATATTGGTTCATCGTTTTCCTGCCAGCCCTTAGCTTCTTCCTGTTGACGGAACTGTGTGGCTAGCCGGTGGTCGCTCTTAGATCTTGTTAAGCCTTGATTTTGCTGCATGCCTCCCGAATACGCATTAGGTTGAGTGATATTCAACTCACCATAACTTGCAACATGCATAACAAGTTGATTTGGGTCATGCGTCATAATAAATCGTATTCTACGATTATAGTCACCAGCTTCGTAATCGAAATTTCTAAGGAACTCAACCGTTTTAAGGAAAATTTCTTTAGTATCTACTAACTCGGTATCCTCCCATTCAACATCATCGTTCATATATTTATCGGCGAGATCACAATTACTTTGTATATTACTTAACTCTAACTCTAGATTATCTTTCAAGTTAGTGAGATTTCTAAGTTCAGTTGCTAAGTAACGATCAACTTCGTTTCTCAAGAAATCAGTTCGATCTTTTAGTGCTTTTGCTAATCTTTTATGTATTTCATCAACTTCTCCGGCCACTGCTCCACAGTTTGTCTGTAGATTTGAAGTGTTTCGTTCAACTACTATAAGAATATCTTGAAGTCTATTCAAACCACGTCGTACTTGATTGTTGATTCTTGAAATTTCTCTACGTAGGACCTCCATATGTGCTGACTTACAGTCTTCACATACTTTTTTGTCACAGTGTGCGCATGGTGCACAGTATGCCTTTTCTGAACATACATTACATCTTTCCATCACCTGCCCAGCAGTGGGGTCTGGCAACTCTCCAGCTATGTTCGCGTGAAGCTCTAAGAATCGCTGAAGAGTAACATTTGTTGGAAATCCCTGTACTCCTTGATATGGGATTCGATGTTCAGCTCGGCATTCTGGGCATTTGACCTGTAAAGGAATTTTTCATTAGAAACGATTTTCTAGTAAACATTATTTAAATAACACCCATTACTATTTACATGCCTGAAATTTGTTCTTATGAAGCAAATTATTTACTTTTCTAACATCTATTTTTTGAAACATACAAAAAGCGGACAGTTGGAAATTATTCTCACATAATTGACTTATTTAGGCCAGTGAGCCACAACTTTCGCAAAAGTTACCATTCGGAAGGTGACCACATTAGGTACTACTACGCCATCTGTGCAGTCATACATATTATTAAATTAGATTTGAAATAAATAATTAAAAATCAGACTAAACGTACCTGTCGCCTGACATAATCGACGAGGCCGTCCATGCACGGCTCCATACAGAAGCTGTGCTGGCATGGTAAGAGCTTAGGGTTCCTAAACCGGTCAAGACAGACACAGCATGTCAGCAACGACTCGAATTGCTCCATTGTTGCTTAGCGCTGTTTATTTACCTGGTAAAGAAAATACTTAATTAGTATTTATTAACAGTGGGTAAATTAAATGTCCACTTTGATAGATCTGTTATAACTGCATACTTTCTATGCAAC
Organism: Cybosia mesomella; assembly: GCA_946251805.1. NCBI lineage: Eukaryota > Metazoa > Arthropoda > Insecta > Lepidoptera > Erebidae > Cybosia > Cybosia mesomella. Next base: position 6,192,786 of record OX276398.1, on the reverse strand, counting down.
GGAGGTCAAAAGTAATTCTACTACTTATTTAGAATTTATACTATTATTGTGATCGTTATGACAAGCTACAAAAATTATGGAGAATATAAAACATTAACCACTGCATTAAAGAATACACACAACATTTAATACTGTTTATACTATATTCAAAATTGCACTCAATAAATGCATTTTTTTTTATGATGTAATAATAATTATTTATTTATTTTCTCACCAACAACCAAAATTAAAAACAATGTTTGCTATCATAGAGGACACAAAAGTTTTGGTTGTGGATCGCTGGAGCCTGTGGTAGGTAATAAAATTACCTGTATTACTGGTCACCAGGATGAATGATGATGATAAATGATATAATAATATGAAACCGATCTCAAGCAGGAAAGATTTCAATGCGATTGACATTAATATTCGTTTGTACGGCGCACACAGAGATCCAATATTGATCAAAGTCGTATTCTCTCAGAAGGTGCAATTTCCTTTAACATTCAGACTAAGAGAGACTTTTAATACTGAGTTTTCGGAATATTCAGTGGCTATGCGGAAAATGAATTTATTAATGAAGCAATGAAAATATTTGTTTTCATGCCAAAATACGGAATATAGATTTATTCAATATTTTAGCATTTAATTTATCTTAAATAACCTTTTCTGATTTAACGATCTTCATTAATATACAGTTAAGTGGTACCGAACGGCATGTTTTAGTTGTGAACTAATCCGAGAAGTTTAATTTAGTATTCACATCCTCTGAGAACCGGCTGATATTATAAATAGCTACGTGATTATTTAAGGCGGTTATTTCAGCAATTGCCTGGACTACGATTTACTAAACGATAAATTAATAGCAAACTGAAAATATTAACGACTAGCTGATGCCAGCGGCTCCAATAGCGTGGAGGTCGGTTATCGATATATCATATTATCATGTGTCCAGATCATATCTCTGGTTTTACTTAACCAATTGCAATTTAATTTAGATTAATAAATAAAAATATTTACAAGATTTAAAAAAAGGAAGGGAAAGGAAAAAGGGGTCAGGTGTTTAGATTATAAATCATATAGAATAAAAAATTGATTATAATTCTGTACAAGACCTTTCTAATAAAAAAACCTCATCAAAATCCGTTCAGTAGTTTTTGCGTTCATCACGAATAAACAGACAAATACGTAAACAGAGAAACCGACAATAATTCTAATAAAACATTTTTGTTGTCAGAATCGTTGACTAAATAAACCCATTAAAAAAAAAATATATCTCCAATGTACATACACAACTAATTTACATTTTTTTTTAGTATGGGTGAAATAGAACTAGTCGAATGTACTTTTTTTTTTATACCACTCAGGTGGCAGACAAGCGAAATATTCAAAAATTATTTAGTCACACCTGTAGATCCCTTAAAAGATAGATGAAGGGGGAGGACACCGTGCGGTTTTAGTCGGTTCATGCCTGACATAACCACCCCCGCTGGCCGGCGCCGGAGGGGGGGGGGTATCCAAAGGGACTTGCGTACGTAAAAAAAAGGTGTATTTTAATTTTATAATGTAGTGTGCATAGATTATAAATTAGTAAGTATAGATTTTAAGTTAAGTCAAGCACTAGTGTGTAATGGGCACATCCCTAGAACTGGGGGAGTCGAAATAAACATTGTGACACGCAATGGTGTATTTTTATCATGTCTACAATAATCTTAAAAATCCTGGAACATCGATTCCTGGCAGAACCCGAAACAAGATATATATCAAATAAGTTTCTGATTTTTTCCAGATTTTGTTCTAGTACTGAGAGTTACCGAATAGAGGAACACAATAACACTTCACCTTTTTTTTTGTGCGGAAATCCATTCTTCCCTGAAACTAAACCTTATGCTCTCACTATCTCTGCGCTACTGAGGCACTTCATAGATAAGATTAAAATGTGCAGATGAAGTTTATAAAAGGGATTAGACATTAGGTGCTTAATTATTTTCACCTGTATCAAAGAAGAGATAATAAATTTAAATGAAACTACTTTTAACGGATTCGATCGCGATTTATTTTGTTTCTTTTTTATTTGTAATTTAAACTCTGCCGGACGTTTTGATTGCTTTCAAGCAGCACATCATCATCTTCCTAGCACCAATCTTGGTTCTCCTACTCCACCTGGTTTGACCCTGACCTTGTGTCCCGAAGATCTTGATATATTCCCATGTCTGACTCCACCACTTAGGCTCGCCCCCTATTACATTGGGACCTTAACATAACTGGCGAATCGTGGGTGTGTAATACACCTCTGCCTACCCCTTCGGGGATACAGGCGTGAAGTTATGTTATGTTATGACTCCACCATCATGAGAAAATACTGAACAAAATTATTTTATTTCTTCATTAAATTTTACATATAAGATAGAAGTTATTTGAAAGTTGCCAAATTCATTGCTTCGATTACGGTACCCACCTAACTACGTTTTATAAGCGCTGCTCTATTGTTCGTCCCATTGCAACAAAACTTTGTCAAATAAAACGCAAAGACATAGTATGATTTATTATTGGACCTGGTTTCCGGTGTTGTAATCGGGTTACAAAAATCTTTCAATAGAAATTTTCCGTGTGTCGCCGAAGTGGGTGGGAGCGTTCAGATATTATATTATTAAAAACAGGACTGAAGGTTACAGTAAAAGTTGGATATTCAATGGACTTCGAAACTACTTGCTCGCAGTTATCGGAAATTGTAATATAAAAAACCGTGTAGAGCTAAATGTCTAGAAGTTCTAGGTCACCTTGTTAAGGTTATGACGATGTGACAATATTGGAGTTTAAGCATCCCAAAATCTCAGTGACTTATTCAATAGTACAAGTAAGAACGTAGCAAAATTAGAAGATTTCTGGTCCAATGGCCTATTTGCGCTAGAAATATTAGGTCGTTACATATGAAATTGCCGTTTTTCTTGAAGAAATTGGAGGAAAACCAATTTTCAGTACTAACATTTTTGCATTTTTTTTAGGAATGACAAATCCAAATTTTATGATTTTTTTTTGTGTATGAATGAGACAACATTAAGCTAACAAACAGCAACTTTTATAACATTTTTGAAAAGTGACAGCTGTTCAGTAATACGAAAATTTATCATCAAATGGATAGCATTTAGGAAGGAAGTACTGTTTTTGAAGATCGAATTAATTTATCAAGCGGCCAATAAAAACAAAATTTAATACAGAGTTGTAAAATCTTGAAATCAATTTTCAAACAAAATATAAATAATGGAAATATCTATTAAATTACAGGAATAACGAACTCATGAATTTGTAAGAAAATTTCGCCAATTTCATAGGTAAAAATTTGTAAGAAAATTTCGCCAATTTCATAGGTAAAAATCAACAACAAACCCAGTAGACCTTATGCAAGTACAACCTACACAAGTTTTGTCACTTGTCACCTCTGATATTTTTAAATCTTTCAACATCTTACCAATACACATAGGAAGTATCTAGAAAACTTAGTTGTTGACAGCAAATTTGAATTTGGAAGATTAGATAATTAGTTACTACGTGTCGATGAGTGAGTTGGCTTGGCTTGCGTTATCCTGAGTCATTGGACGAGACAGTAATATAAATGAATAGGTAACTGAGTTATTTATGAGTAATTACATGAAACATTGTCACTTTTCATTCTTTATCTTGTGGTGGCGTAGCAATTTTGAGTGCTTAGTACTTCGATTAGATTTTGGGTAGGGTAAAGTGTTATAGAGTTTTTATTAATTAATTCTTAGTACCAGAAATATCCGATTAGCGCCAATGTCGACGACGAAGGGGGATTCTAAGCATAGTTAACAAATATGTGGGTAAAATGGTGGTCAGTAAAATTATGCATTAACGTCGTTGGGTAAATTATTAACGAAACACTTGATGTGCCTACATCTTTTTATTCACAGGTTTAAAAGTTGGTTAAAAATATATAGTCGAAGTTTATAGCCATACGGGAAACTCATCTATCTATAACATTTGTAATACGAAATAGTAGTGACTTTACTAAAACATCTATTCTGTTTTGTTATATTGTAACCACGAAACTATATGTTGTTTTGAAGTGATAATACCTCTTCTCAGCCCTTATGGATTTACAGGCCGGGGAGATTCGTATGTAATAAAGTATTCGTAAATGTAAAATCGCCAGCGTGAGGCAAATATTACTATACACTTATTGGATGTACATACAGGTTACAGCTAAACTTCTAAATGAGAATTGACGAGAAAGTATTACGCAATACTTTTTGAAATCTCCAGAAGTAATCGTTATTTTTCCAACCAAATCCTGTATATAACTATGACGGAGAAATTAAATTTAGAGTTGGCAGGCAAGTCACGTCATTATCTACGTCATTTTCTGTGCGAACAGTATTGACGTCTTTGTGGATGAGTTCATTTTATCTTACCACAAAACGTATCGCATCTGTGACTTTTACTTTCATATTTGTAACATGATTGTTTTTTTTTCAGTTATAGAAAAATAGATGTGATGTAGCGGGCATTAGAAACAGAGGTAGGTCCAAAAAAGAAGGAATAGCAAGAAAAAGAGTAACTGGGCAGAAAAACATGAACTGAGCTGGCCCAACAAATTGTATGAAAGCCTTACAGACTTTACTTCAGGGTGGTCAAGACAAGTGAAGAAGCTCTGAGAAATTATTTCAAATAGAGAAAAATGCTTTATATTCAACATATCCCCATAGCATTTCCAGCTGCTTTTTAATGATGGGCTAAGTTAGGGAAAAAGAGCCATTAGTAGAGTCAAAATGTCACTACTAGCGATAGGAATAGACTACATCCAAGGTTTGGTGGAGAATCTTGCCAGTTGCCAAAGATTTTACACAGTATCTTGGTCAGTGTAGCTTAAGATTTTAGATGAAGTTTTAGCTGAAGATAAATTATGATGATATTTTTTTCTTTATTTTAATTTTCCAATAACGCTGACAATTAATGATAAAAAAATGGATATCTAGAGCATAGAATCGTTAATTGATTAAATATTCAACTGGATTCTGGCAATTCAATTCAAATTTTAAAGCTTTAGGTGGAAATTTTATTTTTATTTGATTGAAAGGACCCAATCCTTTCATCTTTTTTATTATTGGTTTTGTACTATATAAATTATTGCTCACTAAAACTAATCATATTATTACAATAGTTGTACAATTTACTTGTCTAAGACAAATTATTTCGATAACTTTATAAATACTAGAGGTCCATAATTTGCGGTGGAATTTCAATAGTCCCAGCTTTAGTAGTAGTATACAATACCTTTATATTCATCTTAATATAATAAATTAATGTGAAAGTAAGTTCATTTGTTACGCTTTAACGCCTTACCTACTCCACTGGTTATGAATTGAAATTGAAATGGAATGGAATTGGAACATGAAATTTGGCATACATATTGTCAGGGAAATACGTCTATGTTTTAGACAGTCGTAAGTATCTGCGCACGCAATATTTTTGAAAAGTTTTTGTTCTCGTATTCATTATAATATATTCGCAGATTAGTTGAAAATTTGAAAAAAAAAACATGAGTCAAGCTGGAAATAGCTGAAGCGAACAAGATACCGTAATCTTAGCAATCCATGGATTCTCCGTGCGGGTGCCGGGTCCATCGCGTTGCTGAGTTGGGAACTCGGGACAGTGCCTGGGACTTGCGACCCAAGTGTAGGTTTAAAAATGTGGAACGCTTCACGATTTTGCGTGTCATCCCTGCGCAGGGGCCATGCTAATCTTCTCTGTATCATTCCAATTTTAGTATATGTACTGCCGAAGCAAGTAATATTTTAAAATTCATGAAAATAACTTTACATAAGTAATTAATTACAAACATAGTATCAATTTGGCAATATATTTATAGTACTGTATCAATGGAAGATATTATTCTTACTCTTCAAATATTTAATTTACTTCAAATTGACTTGCTTTTTCATTATTTTATCTAAACAATTATATATTCATAGTACCAGCCTATTAGGAGTAATGTTTATATTTGAATTTCAATATATTTTTTAAGTTTTTTCTTTTGCGTGGGCTGGTAATCATAAGTTTCACAGCGCCCTAGCAAACGCAATGATTTCGTTATTTATATTTTTAGTCTTTTTGATAAATAGTTTATTTTTTGTATCTCATTTAACATTTGAGTCACTTTTCTTCGTATTTGGCTTGTACACAAAGCTTTGTCTTTTTTCAGAACTCAAACATTTGTGTTTAGTTTCTAAATATTTTGTGATTAAATAAAATGTAATAATTGTCTTAGCCGGAAATTCTAAGCACACTCTATTAAAGTTTGAGATCGTTTGTGTTGAAATTATAGTTTTGCACCCGTACACGTACGTAAAATCTCTAAATAGCCAGGGTAGGAAGAGATAAAATCCCGATATTTGCTTCTGTTCTAATAAAACTCATCAGTTTCCTCTGTCGTCATTGAGCTTTTCATACAAGGCCGCGGATTTGTATGCTGTTGATATGCCTTTCCAAACATTAACGATTTCATCACTTTTATATTATTTGAGGTCGACCCAAATTGACCTACCTACCTAAATTTACCTCATATACCTATTTGTTTAAATCTGTACTATTTCGTTTACCAGCCCACCTTCGATTACGCTTATCAACTCACTTCTACATTTTCGCAATCTATCCATAAACAACTATAGCATCTTCATCATCCTCCGGGCGATTTTTCAGTTATATTTAAAGTTTGCACTTTGGAGCCTGAGGTCCGTTTATTGTTTAGGTTGCTAGGTTGACTTTTCCTGGAGTGACTTCCGCTGGACCTCTCAAACCTGAGAGGAGACCAGCGCCAGAGCCTCTTTAGATGTTTAGCAGGTGCACTACTTATAGGTGAGGTAGGCTTAGCCTCAAGGATACTGGTAGGACCCTCTACACCCCATAAACAGCTGTAGCAGTAAAATAATATTAGAATTACTTATAACGTGGATTATGAGCCACCTACAATTACTTTCTTATCTGAAATGTCGTCAATATTGGCTATTAGAAGCTTGTCATAGTACGACTTTTCATAACCTTATTCAGACGTATTGAGTTTCAATATTTGATGATGTGAGATTACACAAAAGCTCTTAAAAGATATGTATAAAAGTATACTGAAATATGTGTTATTTTCATTGTATAATAAAGTATTTTGTGGCATCTATCTATCATGTAGACAGTACATGGGAATATTGTTATGTATATTGTTATATTGTTGAATACTGTCTATGCCAAACTAATATATTGAACAATAATTGTGGACGTACTGAAGTATTGGCTTTTGTGACTTGATCCTGAGGGCATAATTTTGCAAAATGTCTGTGTGAAATCGTGAGATCCTGGACTCAATTTCTGGGTCGTGCAATGCATTCACAAAAAAAACGTTTATGGTGAAATTTATTTGAGACACACGATGATTTAGATGTCTATCCTCTACAAATATAAGCTTTAGAAGGACATATAACCATTTTGTTTTTAAGATTCGCAATAAGGTTTTATCAAGATTTCGTCCTTGGGATTGAACATTTCGTGGTTTTGAATAATAATATTACATATCCTTTAGATAGGATTGATGTTGTTAATACAGTAAGTTTATAACTTAATTCTGCTTTTTAGCTATATGAATGAATATGAATTTCCTCAATTAAATTAGTTTAACAAATATTTAGAGTGTTGTTATATTGTTAATAGTTTATTGGAAATTGATACGCAAGTTCTCAAACTATTAAGTAATAATGGCAATAATAGCCGTTGTTAATATTGTGTACACTATGCAGCCTTTCGGTAGAGACCTATTCAAAACTTCATATTTATTCGCAAAAGTATAGGCAGAAATATACTAAATCCCACATTTAGTCATCTATATTTTTGATAGCCACATAATAGACTCCCTATTACGGGCCTCTATGAGCCATCCATCAGGGATTTTTTAAGCTGAAAGTTTAGAGTCAGATGGAGAACAGAAGTATCCTTAATCGCTTTATATTGATACACATGGGCTGAGATTACCTTTACCGGAATGACCGGGACCCACCTATGGATAACATATTTTTGGACAATAAAAACTAGCTCAACTGAGGATATATCCTCTGAATTTCGACGTTAATTTATAATATTCTTTTTTTTTTTTTTTTTTTTTTTTTATATTTGTTCCGTCAATTGACTGCACCCCGCTGGATGGTGAGAAGCTAGGGTGAAGTCCAGAAGATATGGGCCACCATCCCAGATGCTGACGATCCCAAAATGGTAGCCCCTACCTTGACGGCCTCAAAAGATGCTTTTTCACGCCCCGCTTGAAGAACCCGGGATTGTAAGAAGAAGGAAACACGTGCGGAGGCAGAGCATTCCAGCTCTTTATCGTGCGACAAAGAAAGGAAGCACCGAACCGCTGAGTTCGGGACTGAATGGTTTCCACCGTGTGCGGATGGCATCGCAGTCCAGCACGTGTTGTTCTGGATCGAAATGGAGAAGGTGGGATCAGTTGAAAGAGCTCGTCAGAACACTCGCCGTGGTAGAGGCGGTAAAATACAGCCAGAGAGGCAATGTCTCTACGCAGCTGCAGAGGTTCCAGGCTGTTGGTAATCGCTGGACTCCCAATGATACGGATGGCACGCCGCTGCAATCTGTCGAGAGCGTCTAATAAGTACTTTGCGGAGCCGTCCCAGAGATGAGAGCAGTATTCCACGCAGGGGCGAATTTGTGTCTTGTACAAAAGACACCGGTGCTCAGGCGTGAAAAACCGTCTCACCCTGTTCAGAACTCCGAGTTTTCGTGAAGCTGTTTTGATGACGCTCTCGATGTAGTTTTTATTGTTAAGTTTGCAGCGAACGTCCATTCCGAGCATGTTAAGGTGGTCTTGCAGTGGTAGCGGTGTGTTCTGAAGAGTTGGGAGAGGAAGAGGAAGATTCTGCCATTTATATAGTATGCATAAAAGCCGAAGGTCTTACTTACCGGCTTCGTCCTTTTCCCATTCTCATTTTATCCTCTGACTACCAAAACAGCTGGCAACTCAAAAGGTGTTACACCTCTGGTGAGGTAAGCGTTTAGAGCCCCTTCAGATAGCAGGCGCAGAGCGTGCGCACACCTTGAATTTAGTTAAAAGTCGTCGGATCAAAACATGTGGAAGTCCGTTATCTAAACATAGCCTTACAGCCCATTACGACGACTTAGGTACTTTCATTAAAGGATAGTAAGTATATAAAAGATTAGCACTTGCTCTTACGAGCACTTGCTTGTGTTCTTCAATGAGCTTTAATAAAAATAACATTTAATTGTTTACGGTAGGTGTTGTGTAAACGGAATTCTCGAAAACTGTTCATAAAGTTCAGTTAAAAGGAGGAATTACAACTATCGAAGGAATTTAAAATAATTTGGGGTACAATTGTCGAAATATCTATCTATGTTGTTTTTGTGTGTGACTACAGTTTATAAAATGAAAATGAATTAGAACTCAGAACAGAATTCAGAACAACTAATATAGTAATTTATTTAGGGATTTTGAATTGTGATGGAATCTTTAATAATAAATTCAATCCACAATAAAATATGTGTAGCTTCGTGATAGTTTTCTGAGAACATTCCTTTATGAGTACCTCATTGACTGTATTAAATATTTAAACTGAGTTGAAACAGATCTGCTTTCACAGAACAGAACAGAAGAGCGAGAGAAGTAAAACGAATTTTAAAACTATTCCTTCGCCATTTCTGAGAAGGTACATATTTTCCTAAAATATTATAGTTACTACCAATTTTGATTGGATACTGGTTGTTAAAGTAAATAAAAATAGGAATTTAATTGACTTATAAACTTTGTATGTAAGCGCATGATTGATATGCTTTATTTTCGAACATGACTCTAATAATTGTGGAGATGTTTCAAAATATTTTTATGAGTTGCTTACTCTTAAACAGCAGACAAATAGAATCTCTCAGTCGAGTTCAATTTGTTATGCCATAAGATAGCCAGTTCTATTAATAAACCCGAAGATAACGGTAGTTTTCAAAACATTCTCCAGAATGGCGCTGTTTAGCACGTGCTGAAATTTTATAACGCCGCGTCATGCAGGAAACTTGTTTAATTTTGGATAGTGATTTATAAGGTAAGTAAGGGTAACAAAGAAAATGATAAACGCATTTTCCGAAGGGTCAGTATGAAAAGGTGTTAATGTTAGTAATAATAGAGGATTATTGAATTTAAATTTTAACGGATGTCTAATCATATTTGATTGACGGTGATTGGTAAATTCTTTGTTACTGACACTATTTTCTGAATTTGAATGTTTAATCGAAAAACAAAGCGGATACTTACAGCGTAATTATAGCCACATAAAACACACTTGAGGGTAATCCAAGTCACACAAGAGGGGGTTATGGGGTAATAATGATCAGTATGGTTTATTCGAACACTGTATTACTTGTCATATTGTTGCGGCTAGTGGCACTACAGACTAGAATATTATCACAGGATGGGTGTGCTCCGCAGCACACTTTGGTAGATACTGGCGGGAACACGATACCTCGTGCGCGGGACTTTATTTTAGGACATTGGTCGACGCATGCGCATACAAGATTTATTTTCCTCCCGTCACGGTTTACTTTTGGACGTTGAAAGGTCATTGGACAGGTTGAATTTGATTGTGTTCACTAGAAGTTTAAATTTGATTTATATCAGTTTAATAACCATTAAAATACAAAAATGAGTGATTATTGACTTGTCTAAGCTATTACAGAGATGTAAGCTGCTAAAACTTCTGTGAAATAGTTAAATTGAATCATCTTATTAATTGTTTTTATAATTTAAAATATAAAAGTTGAGAAGTGTCAAGGTTGTAATCTTATTTATATACCTACTAATATTAAAGCAGAAGAGTTTGCTTGTTTGTTTGCACGCGCTAATCTCTAAAACTACATGTGCAATTTGTAACATTATTTTTAGGCTATATAACATCAAGCTATTGTATATATACAGCTAGCAATTTATGAGCCGAGCAAAAAGAAAGATGAGGACGGGCCCCTCAACTTTCTCATCTTTTTTTGCTTTGCTGATGCGACGCAGTGGAATAGAAATGAGCACGGCGGGTGAAACTGCAGATCAAAGGGCACGAAATAGGAACAAACAATAATTGATTTTTGAGTTAGTGAGCCCTACCTCGGGGTGTGAGGGAAATGCCTTATGGGCAGGGCAACCTTACACCGCGTCTGAAGACCCGAAACGGCGTGCGGTTTTAGTCGGTTCAAGCCCGATATAACCCCCAATGGCAGGCGGGGGGTATCTGAGGGGTATCAACACGAAAAAAAGGGTAGTGTGCCCTACCAAAATCTTCGGAGTCTAAATTAACCACAATTGGAACTTTACTAATTCACAGACGAAGCTCGGGAGCAGGTGGTTCTATTCTGGTTGAGGATCATCTCCCTTGGAAAGAAAACGACCATAAACTGGGTGGCTACCCAAGGAACATCTGAAACTTCGGGCCTGCACAAAACATGAACGAAATATGTAGGATTTAGCCATGCACATACCATGAAAACGCTTCGCATTGCTTCGCGTAGGGTTTAGACAAAACGAAGTGTCAGGTTTTTTTATTATTACTTATTAAACTACTTATTATTATTCAACTACTTCACGCCTCCCCCGTAGTTTCGGAGAGGTGGCAATATAACCCCGGCGAGGTGGGCAACAGTCGGCCGGGGACAGAAGAACCGCCGGACTATTCGGGCATTGTCGAGCAAGACCGCTTACTGCATCTTGGCCGCCACCGACTGACCACCGAACCCGAGCCTCTGAAGATGGATTGAGAGGGTCCTTGGGATCAAACCATTCGCTGAGATCACAACTGGGACTATTTCTATGGACGAGGTTCTATTATTATTTTTATTTTTACAATGTATACACAACTGTTTGCACAATTTGTCTGCAGGATCGGGTGAGTCTCATCTCATAGTAGGTCTGATGCGGTATAAATGTGTTAGGTACACGAAGGGATTTCCGCACGAAAAAAAAAAAAAAAAAAAAAAAGGTACATGGAATCGATTACCCGAAACTTCGGCCCCCAACTATGGATAGACTGCTAAGTAACGATCAGATCCATAGCTACTATAAAAGTAATTATGAGGTGCCTAAATACGAAAAACAATACAGTAAACCAAACGCGCAAAAACCATTAGGCCCTCATTTCACATTTGACTGTAATCCACCTAGCTTAGACGAAATAGAACACCAAATCAAAAAGAAACCAACTAAAACCGCCCCAGGGCCTGATGGCATACCTTACATTATCTATAAAAAATGCCCATCGGTACGTAAACATCTTCTAAGCATATTCAATAGGATCTGGTCGAGTAAAGAAGTCCCAGCGGCCTTCGGCAAGGCTAATTTTGTGCTCATTCCAAAGAAAGAAATAGTAACTAGTCCAAAAGACGCTAGACCAATAGCATTAACCAATACAATTTCTAAAATTTTCTTCTCATGGCTTCAATTTAAAATGACAAATTTCATGATCAATAATAACTATTTCAGACCAAACCACCAAAAAGGGTTCCTACCCGGAATTTCAGGATGTCTGGAACACAATTCTTTACTGGCGGAAAGTTTAAAAGATGCCAGATCAAATGAAAAGCAAATAACAGTTTGTTGGATCTAGAAAACGCTTTTGGCTCAGTACAACACAAGCTTATGTTGTTTGCATTAAAATGGTATCACTTTCCGTCCATCATTTGGGAAATAATATCCTCTTATTATGGTAAATTAAAGTTTGTGATTAATACCAAAGATGGATACACGCAACCTTTAAATTATAATGTGGGTTTGTTCCAAGGTTGCTGTTTATCACCTATAGTTTTCAATATAGTAATAAATATTTTAATAGACAACATTTCGACACACGACAAAAAGTGGGGCTATCGGTTTAAGCTAAACGGTAAATATACGGAGTCTATCCTCGCATTCGCGGACGATTTGGCAATACTGACTCGTAACCCAAAGCAGTGCCAGGACCTACTGCGTAGAGTAGACGATTTCTGTACATGGACAGATGGAATGAGAGCAAAACCTAGCAAATGCTACTGTCTATGTCTGGGTAGGCGGGGTACCAGGTATACTTCATATGACCCAGGGCTTAGTATAGGCGGGGAAAACGTTTCAACTATATCTGAAACCGTACCTTTTAAATTCCTCGGAAGAAAGATTGACAACAGAGGTTGCACTCCAGCTTTGGACGAATTAATTGATAGTTTCATTATCGATTTAAAAAAGGTAGACCAACAACCAATAAGTAATGTTAAAAAAGCTTGGATCTATGACAATTATTTAACCTCGCGTCTTAACTGGCCGTTTCTTATATATGATATAAACCAGAGCCTCCTCAAAAAACTAGATGCGAGTGTCACGAAGACACTGAAGTCGTGGCTAGGGCTAGCTCAGTCGGCCGACCCGTCGGCACTATATAGATCCGCGAATAATTTTGGAATGACGCTTAAGAAGCCATCAGAACTCTATAAACACCTAAGAGTAACTAAAATGCACGTCTTATCGGAATCTAAAGACGAAATAGTAAAAGTCCTTCCAAAAGATAAAAATGCATCGGAGCTCGAATCACGCCTCCAGTTCCATAAAAGATTCATGATAGGCTCGCAGACTGGTAGAGTAGGTCTAGGTAATATTCAGAGACAAACAGATAAAGAAATAACAAAATCTTTTCTTCAAGCAGACGAAAACAACACCTATAAGGTGCACGCAATGAACCTAGAAATGCAAAACGAATGGTTGAGCCTAGGTGAATTTTGTATTCCCATAGCCTTAAAATGGCGTACCATAATATACGACTGGTCACCGGCCTTACTTAAATTTTACCTAAATGCATTCCAGTTGACCCTCCCCGACCAAAGCAATCTGGTCAGATGGGGAAAAGCCACAGATAAAACATGTAACTCATGTGGTGAAGCAACTGGTACGGCTAGGCACCTACTAGTGGGTTGTAAAACGCTATTAGACCGGGGTCATTACTCGCGCCGTCATGATAAGGTATTAGAAATCATACGTGAGGCTGTAAGTTTGGCGGTAGCTAGAGCGAAAAAAGGATTAACCACAAACCAAAGAAATGACATTGCGTTTGTAAAGGAAGGCTGCTCAAAGAAATCACCTCAAAAGCCATATTCAATTTTGATAGCTGCCGTTGACTGGACAATACTCGTAGACACGTATGAGAAGCACTATAGGATACCGGAGGATGTCTGTGCCTCATCATCCAGACCCGACATATTCCTTTTTTCAAGATCGCATAAGCGTGCAGTGCTTGTAGAACTCACAGTACCGTGGGAAACTAATATACCTAAAGACCACGCTATAAAGACAAACAAATACTTTGATTTGACTAACGAGTTAACCAAAAACGGCTACGTGGTTAAACTCTATGCCGTAGAAGTAGGAGCAAGGGGAATTCCAGCTAAATCCCTGTACAACTTACTTAAAGACCTCGGATTGCCAAGAGCTTCAGTAAGCTCTTAATTAAAACGTATATCAAAAGCGGCATTGTTAGGATCTTACCAAATTTGGATAGGTAGGGGGGGGAACACTACTGACGGTGGAGGTGAGCGCTGATGCATCACAAGGTGGCCACCCTAAACCTACATCTGGGTCGCAAGTCCCAGTCGCCGTCATGGTGTTCCTCTCTGTACCACGCTATGGACCCGGCGACCGCACGGTGAATCCATGGAGTGCTGAGAATCGGATCTCTCATGGTAGGCCAGCTGATTATTAGTATTAAGTAGGTACTGGAACCACTTATAAGAAAATCGGTCAAGTGCGACGAGTCTTGTTTATGTTCACGGCGAGTCACGTTGGTTATCGTAGAAAAATATTTATTACGTTCTTTTTCCTTTTTCTTTAATTTGCTCATTAATTTTAATGGCAACCCAGCTACAAATGTCGTATAAGGTACCATATTTTTTTGTTTTTAAATAACTTATCTAAATTGGTGACTTATGTTAACAAGTTTACTTTTGAATAATTGGAAAAATAAATGGTTGTTTTAGAAAACTGCGCTGCACATGCTTAATAGCATAGTGCAGCATATGCTTACTGAGATTGTGTCCTTTTTTGGGCTCGCACGATAAACTTAAAGGTAATAAATTATTTCTTTTGTGTATACCGCAAATAAAACATTTTCTTACTTTCTTATTCGAATTAGTTGACATTCAAACAAAAAATTTGTGTAAGGTTAGATCGGATAAAGAGAACATCTACGACGGGACTTGTAGATAGCTCCAGCGTCGCCCCGAGATGTATATATTTTATCGAATAATTTCGAATATGTACGTGTCTAGGTAGCTCAGTTGGTCAGAGCATTCTCCCTGTATGGGACTGATCGCGGGTTCAAGTTCCGTCCTAGATGTTGCCTTTTTCTAATTTAAATTTGCAGGAAAAGTTAGCATACTAATTGCTTCAGAAATTCATTCAATTCAATTTAAAAAAAAAATAATGAGGCGGTGTAAACAAAACAATGTTTAAAAATGATTGAAACATCATTCATTGTTTCCGTAGTTCACAAGAATTACGGTAGCTGGCTGCACCATAGCCCCGAGACGTATATAATAGTTCAGAGAATATCGAATATCTGGGAGTATCTAGGTAGCTGAGTTGGTCAGACCATTCCCCCTTTTTCCGATCTAAATCTATTGGAAAATTTATTCATGGAATATAATTCTTATAGGTATAAAACTTATATAAAAACCAATAAGTTTCGTTTTCCATCCGAGTGCCAATTCCAGTTGCATATGAAGCCCGGCGTCCACTCTCTTACTCTTTCTCATGATTCGGTTTACCTGGCCTTTGCGGGAGCGTCTGCCTTCTGTCTACCTAACTCAGAGATGAAAGCCTGCGCCAGAGCCTCGTCCGTTAGTCGACAGGTCAGCAGGTGAGGTTGGGTCCCGAAGATCTTGGAGCCCTCACACTAGTGATAATACGATAAGAATAAAATTAAACGACGTCGTGAAGAATGATTGCTGAAGATACATACCTACCTGCATACATTTTTTTTTCTTGCGGAAATACCCTCAGGTGCTCCCCGGCACGGCAGCGGGGGAGGTTATGTCGGGCTTGAACCGATTAAAACGCCGGGGTATATAAGGCATTTCCCTCGCACCCCAGATTTAACCTACCTCAACGCAATCTTGTACATTGTGCACCTGATTTCCCACTGGTGACCGAAATTCATTTGATCATTTGACGTGTGACCGATAAAACATTAGGCCATCCTACTACTGATCGAATGAACAATTGACCAAAAGAGTTTTTATCGAACAAACATTTGGTATTTTTACTACTGATCTAATGAACGTTAGGTCGAGAAACAGTTGACTAAAGAATATTTTAACAAACAAACCTTTGGTATTTTTACTACTGATTTCATTGATGAAATTTACTTATAAACTATTTATTAATAGTTTATAAGTATTCGCAACAGCGAATTATTTCTCCACTGCCTCACAGATTCGAAAGCTCATGGACTCGAATGAAATAGTCGCGAATGACGCTGTTTCGAAAAACATTGTTGCGATTAGAGTGCCTATTAGAGTGACTAGTGGTTACGGCGCTTCTGGGTTAGGTTAGAACTGTGACCCCAGCAGAGCCGGAACCACTAGTCCGGAAAGTTGGATTTCGATCACCTGACTATATTCGAGCGTATGAGGCAGTGAAATTACGTTAACCCCACACTTACGTTAACAATTTATGTAGCTGATAACCGTTCGAAAACGGAATGAAGTGTGATGTTTGATAAAATTAACAAAATTTAATAAATAGTTTATAAGTAAATTTCGTGTAATGTCGTTAATTAAATAAAATTTCAAGGAACAAGAATCTCCTTGGTTGACTTGTCTTTCTTTTACGCAATCTCGTCTTTTTCCCTTCCTTTCCCCACAGTATATATTTCAGCTCCGTTTCAGCTTTCACTGGGTATGGTAACCGTTTACTAATAAGTTATTCGTGGGCTTATTTGATAGCTAGTATAAATAGAGATTTATTTGAGATTGCAAAAATATATTAAGATTGTTCTTAATATATTTTACATAGATCTGTACTTATTTTCAAACTAACGTATGGATACTTAGCCGTCTCGTATAATCTGTAAGCATCTCTTTCTGCTTTACAATCGATTCGTCGAAGTAGCAAAACGTCCAATTATCCGAAACGTCTATTCAGCAATACGTTTAAGTTAGTAGCAAATCGTCTTTGTAGCAAAATATCTAACTATTGAAACGTCCATGTAGCAAAACGTACAATTAGCAAATATAGCATCATAATAGCTAAAATACATTACAGACATGTTTTTTATTACTCGTTATTCTGAATTCTTTCGAAAATCAACACGGCAAATCAATGTCAAGATTGTATTCAGAAATTTCATCAACAAACCCTTTATGTTCCGTCTCGTAACGTCACAAAGCGTATGTACCAAAACGTGGGTGATTCAATTCCATCCTTCTCCGCCGTATTTACAAGCGGTTATTTTAAGACACGAGTGTTTTATTTGGGCAAACAAAGCGCAATGTCATGGTGCTATTGTTTAACCATAATGTGTCGTAAGTGAATTTAACAATTACATCGATAGTTATTTATGCCACTGTCAAGCAATGATATTATAGCTATTGTAACGCGAGTGCTAGTTACAATAGATCAGCACGAGTATTACAATAGCTGTTTGCGGCAGTGGCATACAAAACTTTTTCTACGACCATGAAATAAATAAATACAAAAAACCGTCAATGTTGAACTCTTTCTAAACAATTTTATTTATAAGTGCAGATAAAAGTTAACAATGGCGCGAAAATAGCGGAGCGCGCGCAATGTTGTTTTGTTGTTATAATCCCACAAGTGAAAGGCAAAGGCAATTCATCTATACAGCCTTATTACATGCGATGTTTAGTCGTGACGCAAATACGCGCGCTTTAGTCATAAAAAAAAATTCATTGTAGAACGGTTTACCCGTGTGGAAATGGTCATTGTAACACGACTTTTTTTTGTGGTTATGTATTAAGCAAATTACCAAATGGTCGTAGAAAAACATATAATATAACTAGCTAGCTATAGGAAACTATTCAAGGGATAAAAAGTAAACGACGAACATTAGTAAGTCTACATTTTGTCGTCTGGCAATTGCTCGTATACTCAAACGTACATTTATTTAGCCCAAAAATGTATTAAGCTTATTTTAAAAATGATAATCTACTAGCAGTTTATTAGTACAAATTGACAAGAGCGGCTTCCTAATAAACCGTTCAATTAAGGCAAAGTTAAGGGGGTCGGTAGCTTGGAATAAATAATAAATAACTTTACATAAAATAATAAACAGAATTTAAAAAAAAAACAATTATTTAAAAAAAAATATTTTCCTCTTCTGATGAGGCCGTCAAGCTGAGTGCCACCATTGTTAACATGGTACGTGTATGTAATGGTGACCCTCTTTCCTGAGACTTTACCTTCAGCTTACCATCAGGCGAGGTGTAGTCAAATTGACGTGTCCTAAATATTAAAAAAAAAATTGGTGCCCGGTTCAGTTAGTATGTGCCAGATAGAAACCTGGCGCTGGTTTTCTACTGGAGCAGGTGACACACGGACACCCCACCGTTGAAGCCGTGTGTTAATTACGTGTAGTGATGTGTTTGTGAAATAAATAGTGTGATAAAGTATGTAAATATTATAAATAAATAAATAAATATTCCACGACATTCTACACAGCGCTTTCTAGACCCAAAGTAAGCATAGTTTAACTAGCTTTTATTATGGGTTCCAGAATGTGGATAAACATACTTATATACTTTTTTTATAAATACATACATATAATACATAGAAACACCCAGACCAAAGCAAATACACATATTCATGCATACAAATATTTGCACTGAGTGGGGGTCGAACCCGCGCCCCCTGTCGTAGCAGTCGAATGCACTACCGCTACGCCGCAGAGGCCGTCAAATATGATGATACGGTTAATACATAACATATATTATCAAAAAAGCGGCGCGTCGGACTCGCCCATGAAGGGTTCCGTAGCAAGTAACATAATAATGTTTTTTAAATTTTTTATATTTGTATTGATTGAATGAAAGGTAAATTGCGGTTTACGAATTATCACGTATTAAAAATAACTACTTACTAGATCTCTTTCAAACTAAATTTCGGTGGAAGTTTACATAGTAATGTACATCACATATGTTTTTTAGTTTTATCATTATCTTATTTTAGAAGTTACAGGGGGGGGGGGGGACATTTTACCATTTTGGAAGTGTCTCTCTCGAAAACTATTCAGTTTAGAAAAAAATGATATTAAAAACCTCAATATCATTTTGGAAGACCTATCCATAGATACCACACACGTATGGGTTTGATGAAAAAAAAATTTTTGACTTTCAGTTCTAAGTATGGGGAACCCCCAAAATTTAATGTTATTTTTTATTTTTGTGTGAAAATCTTAATGCGGTTCACAGAATACATCTACTTACCAAGTTTCAACACCATAGTTTTTATAGTTTCGGAAAAAAGTGGCTGTGACATACGGACGGACAGACAGACAGACATGACGAATCTATAAGGGTTTCGTATTTTGCTATTTGGCAACGGAACCCTAAAAAGTGTGTAATCCAATTCAATTAATGATATATTTGCGCTCAAGCTTTGTCCGTCAATCAGCAGGTGTGTACCGGTTTGCAGGTGTGTACCGGTTTGCAGGTGAGATTGGCTGAGCCCTCAAAGATCTTGAAATGGCCTTTATTTCCTTCTTCGTATTTAAAATCGCCCTTCCAAATGTCATTATATTATTATTTTGATATATTAAACACAAACAAGAGTATACCGAATACCGAAGTGTAATAACCGAATAACTTTCACTATTATAAATACATCGATCTGCCTATCTGTCCTCTTCAATATAAATGCCAATGACTTCATATAAATAGACGCGCTGTGCCAAAATCATTTGCAATGGTATTCGGAGCTTTGATCTTTGTGGAATAGAATTTAAGGTGTATGGCGCCGAGGAAAAAATCTCGCTAGCTCTTGGTCTCTGGTCCCGAATACAAAATAAACAATGAAAATGATATATTTAGTGTGCAAACAGTTTCGAGTGAATAGATGTTTTGCAAACATACCTCTGTTTCAGAATCGTTTCACGGTATGATAGGTTATTACACTCTTTTTTTATAAGATAAACGTCGTCCGCGTGGATTTCGATGTTTAAGTTTTTAGTTTTTTGCGTGGAACCCAATCTTTTTTTCTAAAAAAAAAGCCTCCTATGTTAATTATAATATTATTACCTATCTGCCAGTGAAAATCCTGTCGAAATCGGCCCAAGTGGAACACTTAACATTAGTGTTGCGAGACGAGACCTTGGTCTTATACTTCACATCCTGCCATGTTGTAGCACCTACTGACGGCTGGAGGTCTTCTCTTTCTTTCTTCAGTATATTCCACAAGTGCCAATGTGCAAGTTAAAAAAGGGAGGAGGAAAATTATGCGGCATTTTGCGTCGCCGGCAGTTTGAAAAGTAAAATAATTAAGCACTAAATCTCCTTTATTTTGAATATATTTTGATATATACTCGTAAATTCCATATACAAACAATGTTGTATGCCAAAGAGTATGAAGGTCGAACATTTCTGAATTTAAATCTCGCCCTGTCGGAAGGTGACGGACGAAGATTGTGCGTCCTACTTTTTCAGTTGTTTTGTTTTTAACACGTTTTATTGGCTTGACGGAAATGTTATGTACACGGCTGTTCAAGGGGGCCTATTTTCACATTTGTCAAGATGATGAGGGGTCCAAGTCAACTTCACCTGCCAGCTGGACACCTGGCGAATAACGAAGTGAGTTTTTCTTCTGCCATGACTTGCTTACTTTTTGCTTTAGTGAGTGATTAATAGATATAGTATTTATAGTACACCATAAAAATAATAGTCGTAATAATTATTGTAAATGTGAAAGTTTATGAAGAAGTTAGGATGTTTGTTATTCAATCACGTGGAAACAGCTGAACAGATCTAACTAAAATTTGGTACAGGAATACATTAATGTCTGGAATAACACATACGTTATTCCACACGGGCGGAGCCGTGAGCGGAAGTTAGAATAGGATAAAATACAATTTTAACCGACTTAAAATTATTTGTCATTAACTAACTTAAAATCTAAGCTAATAATAATAAATTATATCGGTCTTATCACAATTTGCAATCTCTACCATGGAAAGAAATTTTATTTTGCTATTTTTAAGGGTATTTTTTTTTAATGAAAATAAGACGAGAATGCCAGTAAGATTTAAAAGTTCACCTATCATGCATCTAAAATCATGAAAGAATTTAAATCATGATTGATGTACTGGTGTGTTTTTAAACTGTTGATCAATCAGCTGTTCAGATAGCCACGAGGCCATATGCTTCGTATCCCCAATGTTTAGTGCGATTGTAAATACTTGTTGTATAAACGCAAACGAGGACTGACTTTCGTTAATCGTTAAGGTGAACTGAAAACAGCCGGAGAGGAATGTATGGCTATAAAATACGTGCGAAATATTGGTTCGATTTTAGAACACATTGTCACATGTGGTGAAATATAAACGAGGAAACGGTATTGTAACATGAAATTAAACTTTACAGGAGCAGTAAAAACTAAAATTACAAACTTATAGTCAACTTCCGGTGTTTTTTAATTTACTATATGAAGTTTTTAACACAGTTTCAGGCTGTTTTGTATGAAAACAATTTGAAAAGAAAAATTGACCAGAAGCGTAATTAAACGGATTTGGTTCGCCAACTTCTCAAATAGATTGTCACTACTAGGTTTCGAACTCATTTTCGAAATACATTTCCACAACGTCAAATCATCGAAGAGATATTTAATTGCCGAGTTATTTGGTTGCTTAGCTATTTCATAGAATAGCCACATGTACAAACTCCTATATTACCGATGGTGTACCGCGCACCCCTGTTACGTTACTTTAGATACTGCATAAGGAAATAGAAGCCCCACAGTGCGAGGCTCCGTCGACATAAACGATCGTTTCGACCAGGTTCGAGTCAGCCTGTGATCACGGCCAGTTTAAGCTGGTCGAATCTTCAGACAATAATTCAAAGTATTTAAACTATCATGATCACTAACATTAGTATTAGAGTTAACGGGATAAGCGTCGTGTGTCGCGATCGTGATCGAGTTCGAGTGTGTAGTGAGACCAGTGGTAGTGGTGTTGCGCGTCAGAGACGAGTACGAAAGAGGGTAGATCGATATATTTACTCTTAAACTCGTTCACCGTTAACCGCTATCTTCAGTTCCTCCGTGATCATGGCGCTTGCAACAGTGCCGAAATATCGGACACTCTTAGAAACACATGGTAAATATCCCGTTAACTCTAATACTTAAATAATTCAAAGGTATACCTATGCCACGATGGTGTTAATTCCCATTTTCATTATGGTATCCTTATAGAATCAATAGCATTTGGAATGGTGGCGTTTACTTTTAAGACTTCACACTAGCTGCTTGCTATGGCAGTGTGCAACCAAATGACGGACTTAATATACTAAAAAAAATAATTTCTAGAACAATAAAAGTATTAGGGCATATACTAAATTAGGCATTTTGTGGCGTAAATCTGATGATGCAGTATTCTGCTGGTATGAAGTAATTTCTTGATTTAATCTCATGAATACTTACAATATTATCTAAACACTTCGTAAACAAAAAACAACAAGTTTACTTCCAAGTATTGCCAATTCGAAAACCGACAATCAAGACAAGAAACACATAAAAGTGCAAATTCTTAGAGCACTTCATTTAAACAGCAAGAAATTATGATAATTTATGCACAAAAAACATTAGCAGAGTAATTACGAGAAGGCAAAATGCTGTATTTTGGCTCTTCTCCTCTAGCATACTCTAATTTTAAGAAAGGTAATACTGATTTTCGTAAACAATGGCTAAATAAGAGATGGAATTTATTTTATTTCTCCTAGTAAGCTATTCCCGACGTCGCGGTTGAGGTTTATTCGTAATTTATTTTAACATCGCATGACCACAGTTTTGTCAAATAGGTTATGGCTGCAATTGAGTTGAGAATTTTTATGACTAAGAACATTGGGTTCTTACTAACCGTTTAATACTAACAGTTTAAACGTTCTGGGAATCGACTTGTCATATACGCAGCCATCACATTCACTGCTACTGTGCCAACGGAATTATTTTATTTATTTGTTGGATTATATTTCTTTTCTATGATCGCGAAGTAAATTTCTAGCTTTAAATGAACAAAAAAGTATAAAGCACTTTTATTTGGCCGTAGATGGGGGGGGGGAGGGGTATAGGTGGAAACGTGGCTATTTATTAAATGAATCTACATAAGTCCTTTACGTATTCCTTTTTAAAATGTTCACACTTTGCCATTTATTCGTGCAATTAACTCGGTTAAGAAAACAGGAACGCGATCTGATTCTTAAATCTGCGAGTATTTAAAAAAAATTACCATTGTCAATCACAATAATTACAACACCTCTTTAACATAGAGGTAAACAGAGACAACATTTTTCCACTTCCACTTTCGTAATTGCTTTCATACATGCACGCCGGTTGCGGGTACTTCTGATCTGGCCTTCCTTGAAAACTTCCTCGATCTGATTGGCATACGTACGTCTAGGTCGACCTTTACCGGGTTGCCATGATAGGCCAAATGAAAAAAAGAGTTGGACAACGGATGTTTCAACGGCTACGGCTGCTACGGCTTCAAAGTACAACCTTAGTTGCCTGTGAATGCACACGCCCGCATTTATTTTTAAGTCGTAACTTGTAGCTCGACTTCTGTGCGTATTTATTTGTGTAAGAATTAATATGATCAATGCCCGATCCGTATTTTATAGGTGTGTGCAAAAAACGAGATCGCGTTCCTGTTTTCTTAACCGAGTTAATTGCACGAATAAATGGCAAAGTGTGAACATTTTAAAAAGGAATACGTAAAGGACTTATGTAGATTCATTTAATAAATAGCCACGTTTCCACCTATACCCCTCCCCCCCCCCATCTACGGCCAAATAAAAGTGCTTTATACTTTTTTGTTCATTTAAAGCTAGAAATTTACTTCGCGATCATAGAAAAGAAATATAATCCAACAAATAAATAAAATAATTCCGTTGGCACAGTAGCAGTGAATGTGATGGCTGCGTATATGACAAGTCGATTCCCAGAACGTTTAAACTGTTAGTATTAAACGGTTAGTAAGAACCCAATGTTCTTAGTCATAAAAATTCTCAACTCAATTGCAGCCATAACCTATTTGACAAAACTGTGGTCATGCGATGTTAAAATAAATTACGAATAAACCTCAACCGCGACGTCGGGAATAGCTTACTAGGAGAAATAAAATAAATTCCATCTCATATTTAGCCAATAAAAATACTAGGTACTATAAAGGAGTAGTGCGGAGGATATGCTCTATGGGCAACCTTACACCCCGGCGTCTGTAGACCCGAGACGCCGTGCGGTTTTAGTCGGTTCAAGCGCGACATAACCGCCCCCGCTGGCCGGCGGGGGGTATCCGAAGGGATTTCCGCACGAAAAAAAAGGTACTATAAAGGAGTAAATGCACTGGTGGGGACAGAACAAATATTGTTATCCGTTAGGAAATTCTTTATTAAGCTCTACATTAACGTGCGTTCAAAAAATATAACTAGAATAAAAATTTAACTCACATTTGTAGCAAACCGGTAATAGAAGATTTTATACATCGCTTATATTTCAACAGCTCACTGACGTAGAAATGTTTTAAAGCTTATTCGCATAGAAAATATAATATGTGTGTGTTCTACTTCAAATACCTATTATATATTTTACTTTCAAATGTTTACCAAGCTTTTGACAAAACTGAGACAGAATATAAAAAAAGGAAAAGCGTCTCATTCTTATGCATTGACATCTTTCAATTTAAAGGGAAGCGTTTGGGATTTTTTTCTTTATTAGAAGCGAAGCGAAAATGGTAAATTGGGAATTGGAAACAGACCCGGCGAAGTCTTTGTTCAATTCTTGCGCGAAAATGGAATTGCCGCTAAGGTTTGTAAATGAGACAGAGTTGTCTGTAGATGACCGAGTTGTCTTTGTCGAGATAACGTCGCGCATTATCTTAAGTGAGTCCTAAGACATTACGGGTGCTTGGAGCAGAAGAGGCTTGAATCTTGAAAATTCTCAAACCTTTTTATTTTGCTAAGGAAGTAAACACACTGCTAATACAGTCACTAGTAGTTACATTGGCCTATGAATGACTACTGTAATAGTGGTGTGATTCATAGATGCCCATCTGCAGACAAGAATAGGGATGATGTCATGGTCGTCAGATTCTTACTAATACTGTTTAATTCCTTAGTTTTTTTTTAAATATACGTTGTTAAATAAGATACTTCCTACTTCATAGAGGATTGGTTATAGAGGCGACACGGAAGTCTCTCGTACCGACTGACGCAGATGATCTCCGGTAAGGGGAGCTTCGGGGACCATTTGAATCTAATCATGAAGGAGCCAACGTCTGACTGCCATCACTGCGACGCGAGCGATGATTTGGGGCTGCACACGCTGGCAGAGTGCCCGGTGTGGGAGTCTTAGCGGCAATGGTGCGGTGTTTTTACTTCCCAAAATAGGTCAAAATATAAACAAAAAAAAATTAGTCAAAAGTTATACCTTTCTGGATTCCTTTTGAAATTTTAAATTAATTTTATAGTACACTATCCCTATGTAAACGCAACGTAGACTGAGATAAATGTGATATTATCTCGCACGCATACATCTGCACTACGCGCTATGTAGTTGTGACGTCACGATTTCGTATGTAGCGTTTTTGGGGGACTAGAAAAATTTAATATTAAAAATCAGCTATATTTTAAAATTACATACATACATACATACATACATACATAAACTCACGCCTATATCCCCGAAGGGGTAGGCAGAGGTGCTAGCACCCACATTTTGCCGGTTTATGTTTAGGTCCCAATGTAATAGCTGGCGAGTTTATTGCCATTAACCGGGCACTTATAAACCTGCGATAAATACACACATAAGTTCGAAAAGCATCGAAAAGTCATTGGTGTGTGCCATGGTAAAACCTGGGATCGAACCCGAGACCTCGTCTCAGCAGTCCATTACCCATACCACTAGGCTACCGCGGTTCTTTTTATATTTTAAAATTGTTTGTCATAAGAATATTTCACTAATAGGAGTTCATTATATTATTATTTCTCAATTTTTAAAGTCTCAGGAATGAGGTTCATTCTGGGGTGTGTGTTGGGTAACCTCCTCGAGTGTCGCTCCGATTCCGATCCCGCTGCAGTCCGGGGGGAACGGAATCGGAGCGGCCGGTACACCCTGGGCGGCGGTCAATGGCTTCCCCTTCACCCCTTCATAGGGTTGGCATTGATCGTCGGCCAATACCCAACGTGGCGGGAACACATCGCTCTCCGTACTCCTCTGCTTTCAGAGGAGACAGGATGAGCGATGCTGTTAGTGGTGAGATGGCCCAGGGTCAGCCGGGGTGCGAGGGATATGCTCTATGGGTAACCTTACACCCCGGCGTCTGAAGACCCGAGACGGCGTGCGGTTTTAGTCGGTGCAAGCCCGACATAACCGCCCCCGCTGGCCGGCGGGGGGGTATCCGAAGGGATTTCCGCACGATAAAAAAAAAAAAAAGGAATGAGGTTCATTCTCGTTACAGACACCGATAATGCTACAATGGTGGCCCTCAGCTTCATGGTCTTACGACATGTTTTTCACGCCCCGATTACCGAACCTGGAACTGTATCAAATGGTAGCAGTGACGGCTACGAAATAACTGACATTAACTTTCGAATTTAGAATATACTGTTTCCGGACTGTTTGGCCGTGGTCCATACGAAACTTGTGATCCAAACGTTTCGTCGATCATTACGGTAGACATCTTCATTACTACAGGCCCGGGTGGCGATGAGTGCGTAGAACTCTCATCGGCGGCATTTTCTCTACGACTGAGTCGCACCAGCCAGGCAGTCGCTGAAGATATCGACCGCAGTGCCCGACGAAACGTTTGGAACACAAGTTTAATATGGACCATGGCCAAACAGCCCGGAAGCAGTATATTCTACATGCGCCGTTGCATGTGAAAGCCTAAAGAATGATATAACATTCGCCTTGTTCTCTGTTGAAAATTATAACTAATCAAGTCACTGTTTTGTGTGACGTTTGTGATATTTGAGAGTTTAATGATACTGTTTTCCGTACTAATCCGGATGACGATGATGATGACTTAATCGCGTC
The DNA here is from genome assembly GCA_946251805.1 of Cybosia mesomella. Lineage (NCBI taxonomy): Eukaryota > Metazoa > Arthropoda > Insecta > Lepidoptera > Erebidae > Cybosia > Cybosia mesomella. Next base: position 6,165,473 of record OX276398.1, on the reverse strand, counting down.
GAAACACGGTAGCTCAGTGGTAAAGAATTTCCCTTACGTTCGAGGAGGTTCGTTCCTGGCCATTACACTACCGACTTGAACCCACTCCTGACATAAGCAATTTAACTAAGCTGTCGGTGTTTAGAGGAATACTAATAATCTCCGATATATCTTTTTAGTAAAAAAAAACCGGTCAAGTGTGAATCGGGATCGCGCACTGAGGGTTCTGTACAAAACTAAATTGAGGGATGAACTTAATGTTGTTTCTAATTATGCTCCATACTAACGAGGTTCTAAGATACTTACTCTTGATTTTATTACCCATGGTTTCGACAAAGTGACCTGGAAAGCCGCGTCCAAATGACAACAATAAAGACGCACTATCGAACCAGTATGAAGGAGCTAATAGCTTTTACATGTCGTACTTGAGTAAAGCCATGTGCAGAAGTAGTGTTGAGGCGGCGATCTACAGTACGTGGATCTATAGATTTCATACACGGCAGAAGATCACGGACGGCCACTCACCGTGGATGAATTATTTTCCATGGGCTCGTACAAACAGTTATGATAAATAAAGGGCGTCCCATGGCGATGCCACATGGAGAGAAAGTATCAATAATGTAGATAGACAATTTTACTGAAAGAAGACTTCATTTTAATTTTCAAAACAATTGAAACTGCATTTAAAGATTTTCGAAACCTCGATTGCCACTATAGACACAACCGGCTAGAATCCGAGAATTGTTTTACAAAATTTCTGTACGATGCATAGTTTGCATATATAGTGTAAATTCCATTTGCACCCATTTTTCAAGATGATGACCGGCAACCGCGGTAGCCTAGTGGTATGGGTAATGGACTGCTGAGACGAGGTCTCGGGTTCGATCCCAGGTTTTACCATGGCACACACCAATGACTTTCGATGCTTTTCGAAGTTATGTGTGTATTTATCGCAGGCTTATAAGTGCCCGGTTAATGGCAATAGGCTCGCCACCTATTACATTGGGACCTAAACATAAACTGGCGAAATGTGGGTGCTAGCACCTCTGCCTACCCCTTCGGGGATATAGACGTGAGTTTATGTTATGTTATGTTATGTTATGACCGCAGGACCAAGGTTGCAACCCCACAAACATGGATTTAAATTTACACTAACCCTCGCTTTATATCCAAAAAAAATAAAATCCGTTCTCTGACTTTTGTACGATATTACAATGGACTAAAATGACGTACAAGAGTGTTAATATGGTATTAGTATTCATGTCATGGGTTTCCTTTTTTTTAATTAACCATGTTTGTTATAGAGGTTTGATTCTTATGATTGACCATATCGATTGATACCGCAAAAGTACAGGATGTTATTTTTTCGGGTTTTAGCTGGTTGGATTACCAATTTTCGAAAAACTATGAGACCAGTTTAAATTGTTTTTGAAATCAAAATGAAGTTATCTACATTATTTAAGATACTTTCCCTCCATGTGGCATCGCCATGGGACGCCCTGTATATTGTGATTCAATATCGCAATTCAGTATCGTGATTTAATAATATAAGCACGGATGGCATTGGCGCTTTAATATTGTGTCAATATTATTAATAAGATTTGTCTAAACGCGCCCTATGATGCGTGTTGGCCTGTTTTGAAATCGCGGAACCGACGCTACGCTACAGACTTGCTCACGGTTTCACCGACACTTTCCAAGGCGCGTCGGGCGGGCTGATAAGCGTCCATCCGCAGAATCACGCACTGTATAACGCTGCCTTTACATACATCCCATATCAAGTATAACATCTCCCAAGGTCAAACTAGAGTCTAAAAAATATCTGTTATTATTTTTTCACAATAAGGATCACTAGAAAATATTTTCACACAGATAAGATATCTCAAAAAAAATACACTACATCATATTCGTCCTTTATTCCACTATAGGCTTATATGAAAAACACCGAGATGAATCCTGGTCTCGAATAAAATGTAAGGCGGATTTCACATGTGGTAACGTTTACATATGTCATGTGTTACATATGACGGACTCTGTGGCATAGCGGTAGTGCATTCGACTGCTACGAAAGGGGGCGCGAGTTCGAACCCCGCTCAGTGCAAATATTTGTATGCATGATTCATAGGTCTATTTGCATTGCTCTCGGTATATCTATGTATAATATGTATGTATTTACATAAAAAAGGTATGTATGTATGTTTATCCGCATTCTGGAACCCATAACACAAGCTAATTAAACTATCCTTACTTTGGGTCTAGAAAGCGCTGAGTAGAATGTCGTAGAACAGTTAATAGTTAATATATTTTGTATCATAGAAAATGATAAGACACATACAGGGATGTTGCGATGGTTCGGACAAGTAGAGAGAATCGATGAAGGGACAGTGACAAAATAAATTCATGGATTTCTTTAAACTACAGCGAATGGGCGACACGGATCAGATCAACGATCAGATAGAGAACATTTTGATTGGCGAGCATGCGTGGTAGCTACTAAGCTACCACGCATGCTCGCCAAGCACGCTTTCCAGGTCACTTTGTCGTAACCATGGGTAATAAAATCAAGAGTAAGTATCTTAGAACCTCGTTAGTGTGGAGCATAATTAGACACAACATTAAGTTCATCCCTCAATTTAGTTTTGTACAGAACGCTCAGTGCGCGACCTCGATTCACACTTGACCTAGGGTCGACTCCTTGACCACTAGGTCAAGGAGTCGACCCTACGATCGAGAGGTCCCGGATTCGAATTCTGGTCATTACACTTGCGACGTGAACCCACTCCTAACACAAGCAATATAGCTTATCGGGAATATTAGTAATTTCGGTTACTACTAGGACGGTTACCAGCTTCGTAATCAACCCAAACTGAAGCGTAGCGAGATTTGCCTATTCAACAATAGCTCAACGTGACCGGTCGACTTTTTCCATTGATTTGGTTTTTCCGTGATTATTCCTCGATGGTACGTCGGACATCAACTTTCGACCCATAGAGACACTCAGCAAACTGAGCTTGATAACCGTGCCAAGTTTGGTCAAGATCGGTCGAGCCGTCTAGGAGGAGTATGGTTTCACGCGAAAACCCGATTTGTGGAGAAAGACGCTTCGCTCGCCTTCGGATCGCTACGCTTAAATATTCTTAAAAAAAAAAGTAGAGTAAGTAAAAGGCATACTATGCAAGTAGAATGATGGTGTCTCTGCCTACCTCAATGGAAAATACTACTCAACTAAAGAGGCGTGGCTTTATGTAGTTCATATGTATATTTTATTCAACACCTTGCTATATGTATACCAAAAAAAGTAATATAATTAACATCCAATATATACAGAGCCAAACGCAAAAATAAAAATGGCGGAAATCACACAGTGATTGTCAAACTTCGGGCCAAACTTAGATATTTTTAGGGACAATTTGTATGGTAGGTACCCGAAACCTTGAACGTACAAACCCCAAAATCTAATCAGTTCTTCACATTAACCAAACAAGATGATTGGCGAAAGATTTTTTTAAATCGGATAAGTGGTTCTTGAGTTATTGCGTAAACAGACATCCAGACACCCAGACCAACAAACAGACCGACACAAAATTTTTTTTTGCTTAATTAGACTTAGAATCATGTGAAACGTCGAGAAAAGTGATAAAAAGTGGGTGTAAGATTTTGTTTTTTTTTTTATTTATAGACTTCGGTGTCCACCTGGTTGGTGGCCCGAAGTAATTATCAATATTCATAACCAACAAATTACTCGTGACCAACAAAAAAATATTCAGAACAAATGGAAAACCTCCTTCTTTGTTCTGAAAATTCTCAAAACAAATGTCCAACGAGAACACGCCCTAAGTCACGTTTGGAATGTGTGTGGAAAGAGGTCTGTGCCATCTATCAACGAAAAAAAATGGGGTTGAAGTACAATCCGGAACGATAAAGTTCATGGCGATATTGTCGCCGTGAGTAATTCTGGGGGTTTTATATGAGTTCACTCCTGGCAGGTATATTTTAGTGGGGACTCTCGTCCTGCCTTATTTTTATGTAGATGAGTTGGTGGTTTTGTTCTATTTGGATTTTACTTAACGTTACTAAGTGCTGTGATAAGAATGGACAAATTGGAACGTATATTATAAAAGTGAAAGCAAGATTGTTTGTTTATTTGTTCGTTAATCATGTAAAATGGGAGCCCCACCAAAATCTTTGGGGCCAAAGCTATTCTCATCTGCTATTTAATGGATGAGGCTCTGGTGAAGGCTTTTGTTTTGTGGCTTAATGGCAGATATTCCCTCACCCCCGTAAAAGCCAAGATAAGACGGTGTGCGATTTTACTCGGTTAGAGCTCGACATAACATGAGGTGGGGGGTCCAGTTGGGGTAGTGAGGGGAGTGGGGGGAGGGGCTATTCGAGGGGAGTTCTGCAGGAACAAAAAAATAGAAGGGCATAAAAGAAACAATTATAAAACGTACTTTTTAGGGTTCCGTAGCCAAATGGCAATAAACGGATCCCTTATAGAATCGTCATGTCGGTCTATCTGTCCGTCCGTATGTCACAGCCACTTTTTTCCGAAACTATAAGAATTATGCTGTTGAAACTTGGTAAGTAGATGTATTCTGTGAACCGCATTAAGATTTCACACAAAAATAGAAAAGAAATCAATAAATTTTGGTGGTTCCCCATACTTAGTGCTGAAAATCAAAATTTTTTTTTTCATCAAACCCATACGTGTATCTATGGATAGATCTTCAAAAATGATATTGAGGCTTCTAATATCATTTTTTTCTAAACTGAATAGTTTGCGCGAGAGACACTTCCAAAGTGGTAAAATGTCCCCTCCCTGTAACTTCTAAAATAAGAGAATGATAAAACTAAAAAAAAATATTATGTACATTACCATGTACTTCCTCCGAAAATTAGTTTGAACGAGATCTAGTGAGTAGTTTCTTTTTAGTACGTCATAAATCATAAACCGCAATTAACCTTTCATTCAATCAACTCAAATATAAAAATTAAAAAAACATTATTATGTTACTGTCTGCTACGGAACCCTTCATGGGCAAGTCCAACTCGCACTTGGCCGGTTTTTTGGTTTATATTTATTATTTGAAAATTAGATTTGCATACATCTTGCAACGTTATTATTTTCTTATTTATTTTGTAATAATTTACTTTACTTAAAAATAAATTACAAGTAGCCTCAAAGATATTTTTTGCAAAAAAAAAATTTTTTTAATTTTTTGATAGGTATATTAAAATGACTGCTATCCTCCAGCCAGGTCTGTGTTTCTGTATTAAGATATTATGGAGAGACATCCGACTAACTTTCAGACACCTAGCCAAAAATGTCTACTAGCTCTCACTCTATAATAAACATTAGTTTAATAATGATTTAATGCGAAAACGGCTAAATATATTGGGCTGAAATCTTTACACACTGGTAGAGTCGAGAGAATCGAACCCACGACCTCTTAAATAACAGTCTAATGCTCTACCGTCACCGCATACAGGTCGTTAAAAAACGAGACTCATGAAAGTAGGATAAGATTAAAAAATATCCTTAAGAAGAGTAAATTATATTCTGAACCAGATTATCCTGAAAAAAATAATAACTCAAAATAATATAATAAGAGAAAACCCCTATAAAAAGGACTTTAATCTAAATTAACAACCGACGCCAGGTGAATAAGTAGCATAATAAAAAACAAACAAGACCCAAATAGAAAATAAACAGCATTTGCCGAGAAAAGTAGGACTCTACTGTGGAATATTTATTGTGACCTTGACTTCGCACGCATTACACGCAATGGCATTCTTGTATTTACACGCATCTCTAATACGGGTAACGTGATGGCGTTCTATACAAAAAAGTTTCAATAACGTAGGTATTGAAACCTCAAAGATATTTGCACGCATAACTTACGATCCAAAATGCGTGTAAGTATATTGCGTGTTAGACCATAATTTGAATGAGCACGCAATGAATAGTGACATAGTAAGGGGCCATACGTTTCGAATATATTGGTCGTTACAGAAGATTAATGACGGGTTTGATAATGATAGCAGTAGCATTAAAGATGTTAACTCTGTCGGTTTAATGGAATTCGTAGTATTGTTTCCTTATTTAATGATTTTATATGTTGACTAGCTGATGCCCGCGGCCCTGCCAGCGCAGAGGTCTTTAATCGTTTTTTGATCATATCTCAGGTTCTACAATGAAACATACCGCAGATTTTAAGTCTGACCAAGAGCTTTCTAACAGAAAGAAAGCGCATCAAAATCCGTTCAGTAGTTTTGCGTTCATCGCGAACAAACAGACAAACAGATAAATAGACAAGAATTTTAAAAAAAGTGTTCATAATCGTTAATTTAACATAACCCAAGTATTTTTTTAGGGTTTCGTAACCAAATGGCAAAAAACGGAACCCTTATAGATTCTTCATGTCTGTCCACCCGTATGTCACAGCCACTTTTTTCCGAAACTATAAGAACTATGCTGTTGAAACTTGGTAAGTAGATTTATTCTGTGAACCGCATTAAGATTTTCACAGAAAAATTGAAAAAAAAACAATAAATGAAACTCAAATTTTTTTTCATCAATCCCATACGTGTCTCGGGATAGGTCTTCAAAAATGATATTGTAATTAAAAAAATATCAATTCTAGAATTGCCTTTACAATCTTTTTTTTAAATTTAAATTTGATATCAAGAATAAATGTGCCATCTACAATTTGGTTAGTATTAAAAGCATTTTTCTAGAATTGATATTTGTTTTAATTAAATGTAAAATACCCCTAGAAAATGTTGATATGTGATTATACATAGAAACACCCATACTTATGCAAATAGACATATTCATTTGCATTGCAGTGCATTTGAAATTGAATCTGAATTGAATTGAAAAAAGCCTGCTAATATTGTGAAAAAGTATGACTGACCCTAGGGTCTGCCGGGGTGCGGCGGGGGGGTATCCGGGGGGAATGCCAACAACGAAAAAGGCTAGAATCTGTGGAGGAACGGAGTGTGATGTTCCTCCAACACAAAGGGAGGATCCTCCGACCAGGCAAGGTGATCACGCCTGGCGGGCCGCGGCCCAACGGTTGTCGTTGGGATGTTGTATATATGCTATACCAGCGCGCGAACTTCACTTTCGCGATTCAGGATTGGTATTGATGTAGTAGTATCCAAGTAGTTCACCTTGTTGTCACTAGATGGCGCTGGGTATATGTGGTATCGCCACATCACTCCCCTCCAAGACCGGAGGTTGATTGCGATGAGTCAGCTGTCTTAAGCTCTCTTGTGGAGCGTGCCAGTGCCAGTCTTGTGTAGTTCCATTTCGTCGGAACTGGACGCCGCTGGTTCCATTGGTGGAACAGTCTTCCTCGCTAGTCCTCGTTAATTGGGACTAACAGCTGGTCCTGAAGATGCGGGGCTGAGTGCGGTGATGCGGTGCTGCGGTGAAGTGCCCAGTGAATCGGGGCTCGAAGCGTCGAGGTGAGTCCTCGTTGATCCCTCGGTGAGGCGAGGCGAATCCTCAGTGAGATGAGGTGAGTCCTCGGCAGTGAGACGGGGCGAATCCTCTTGAGTCGAGGTAAGTCCCCCGTGTATGGGGCGAATGCTGCGTAGACGGGAGAGATGTGCTCTTCTTTTGTGGACCGTATATGCCGTAGGCAATGACTGCTACGTAGACGGGAGAGATGTGCACTTCTTATTTGGACCGTATGTGCAGTGTGCTGTGCCTTTAGAGGCTGATATGGCCGTAGGGTAACCAGGCTGCAGCGATTGCTGCATGCTGTGGTATCCCAGTTGAGGCCGAAGCTGCTGGATGGCGAAGACTTAATTACCGCTCATGCGGAAGAAGTGAATAGGATGGTGGCGATAGGAATGCTGCTGATATGTTCAGCGAAGGTTGCGTGATCAGATCACGTCGGGGTCACCACTGTGGAGGAACGGAGTGTGATGTTCCTCCAACACAAAGGGAGGATCCTCCGACCAGGCAAGGTGATCACGCCTGGCGGGCCGCGGCCCAACGGTTGTCGTTGGGATGTTGTATATATGCTATACCAGCGCGTGAACTTCACTTTCGCGATTCAGGATTGGTATTGATGTAGTAGTATCCAAGTAGTTCACCTTGTTGTCACTAGATGGCGCTGGGTATATGTGGTATCGCCACAAATCCGTGAGCACGATTGTAGAATTTATTACTTTCAAAGTAAATTTATGAAAAATACATACAACCTGATGCGTCGGCGGCTTACTGATTAAGGAGTTGGCCTTGAATGACACTATCGACGTGGACCCACTCCTAACACAAGCAATTTAGCTTAGCTGGAGGGGTTAGGAGGAATAGTAGTAATTTTGGATACTGTCATACTTTATAAAATAGAATCTTTTATAAAATTCCATAGGTAGAGACCAATATTCTTAGCAATCCATGGATTCTCCGTGCGGGTGCCGGGTCTATCGCGTTGCTGAGTTGGGACCTCGGGACAGTGCTTGGGACTTGCGACCCAAGTGAAGGTTTAGAATATTATAAAACTGAATAATTTGTTTGTTTGGTTGAACGTGATAATCTCAGGAACCACTGGACTGAATTGATTTTTTATGTCTGATAGCCCATTCATCGAGGAAGGTTATAAGCTTCAGGAGCGGTAATCATAAATGTCAACAAATTGAGAAAATTTTATTGATTGGGTTAAATGGGTTCCACGGGGATCGAAATATACCCTGGACGGAGCCGTAGGCCACAGTTATTAAATAATAAATTAATATATACTATATGTTATACATGTTATGGTATGTTTGTTTGTTTTCTTTTTTTAAAGAATATTAGTAACCGAAATTACTAATATTCCCCCTAACCCCTCCACCTAAGCTAAATGCTTTTGTTAAGAATGGGTTCACGTCAGTAGTGTAATGGCCAAGATTCGAACCCGGGACCTCTCGATCGTAGGGTCGACTCCTTAACCACTAAGCTACCGCCGCTTCATGCTATCACGATGTTATGCTAAGTTTTCGATATTTTGGCACTGTTGTAGACGGATGTACTAAAAGCTACAAGCTAGTAGTTTATTATCAGACCGTAGTGGACAAACATCTTCCCGACGCTATTTTTACGCCCAGTTTCATGTTTAACTAATGGTCTTGGAGAATTTTCAAGCGAAACTCATGCATTATTTATATTTGATTTTATAGAATTCTATTACTATTTGAGCTGAGTGAGACGAAGTCGAGCGAAAGCTCCTCATACCACACTTTAGGATTTTCTTTGTCACAGGTCTCCTCCTAAACTACTAATCCAATCAGAACCAAATTTGGCATGATTAAAGAGGTCAATCAGAGGAAGGTTTAGGATATATTTTGAAAAAATAAATGCTACCACAGAGGAATGATCACCGCTAAAAAAATTCCAGATGGAATTACATAATAACCGCTCGAGACACTGTGACCAAACTTTACACGCTCAGAAAGCATGTCCAGAGTTGTGACTTTCAAAAAGAATTTTCAAAATCGGACTTGCCACGGAGGAATGATCACTGTTCAAAATTTTCAAAATCTGATTCACGATGTCTCACTCAGCTCAACATTGCAAGCAGCGATTCGCCTTGCAGACCTAGTCTATTACCGCGGTAGCCTAGTGCTATGGGTAAAGGACTGCTGAGACGAGGTCTCGGGTTCGATCCCAGGTATTACCATGGCCAATGACTTTTCGATGCTTTTCGAAGTTATGTGTGTATTTATCGCAGGTTTATAAGTGCCCGGTTAATGGCAATAGGCTCGCCACCTATTACATTGGGACCTAAACATAAACTGGCGAATTGTGGGTGCTAGCACCTCTGCCTACCCCTTCGGAGATATAGGCGTGAGGTTATGTTATGTTTATGTTAGAATTCTAAAAGCTAAGAATCGAACTACTGAATTTTTTTTTTTTCTATATTTAGGACACGTCAATTTGACTTCACCTCGCCTGATGGTAAGCTGAAGGTAAAGTCTCAGGAAAGAGGGTCACCATTACATACACGTACCATGTTAACAATGGTGGCACTCAGCTTGACGGCCTCATCAGAAGAGGATTGTCGTCGCAGCACCGCGTGACCCCCACCGGTCCCACTAGTGCTGCGACCACAATCCCCCTGTCCGGCTATGCACTTGCTGACCCCTGAACGCAATCAAACCGAAATTGGAATACTATGGAGGGTTTTTCGCAATCGTGCACGGTGGTACCCACCCGGCCGAATTTTGTGACAAATTTGTGTCATATTATGATATTTTCAATTGTTAATTGACCGCAGCCTTAAAATATAATGTCTACTAGTAGTTGCTTCCGTGAAATTCTGATACCGTTCCCACAATTCATAGGTACCTAGTTCTGGAGCAAGATGGGGACACCCAGGTTCCCAAATCCGAGGGGGCCATCTCGAAACCGGAAATGAACCAGAGTCAGTCGGGGTGCGAAGGAAATGCCTTATGGCCTTAAGGCAACCTTTCTCCCTGGCATCTGAAGACCAGAGACGGTAGTTTTGGTCGATTCAAGCCCGACATAACCTCCCCCACTGGCCGGCGGGGGGGGGGTATACCAGAGGATTACCGCACGAAAAAAAAAGGTACCTAGTTCTAAAAATAAAGCATATATAGAGAAAATATATAATATAAAACTCTAGATAAAAATGATTGACATTTGAATATTTCATACATATTACATAAATAAGAATGAATCACCGAAATGTATGCATGAGTTTCAAACCACTGCACCATATTTTATTACTCTTTCTTCTTTAAATATTTTAATTCCCGTTCTTGTCAGGACAAGAAGTGTATTTAATTCTTCGCAGGCGGAGCCGCGGACGACAGTTAATCTATGTGGCGTAGCGGTAGTGCATTCGACTGCTACGTCAGGGGGCGCGGGTTCGATTCCCGCTCAGTGCAAATATTTGTATACATGAATAGGTCTATTTGCATTGGTCTGGGTGTTTCTATGTATAATATGTGTGTATTTACAAAAAAAAAGTATTTAAGTATGTTTATCCGCATTCTGGAACCCATAACACAAGCTAGTTAAACTATGCTTAGTTTGGGTCTAGAAAGTGCTGTGTAGAATGTCGTAGAATATTTATTTATTTTTTATTTATATGCATAAAACAAAGTCGTGTTAGTTATGACTGCGATGAACTCAAGAACGGGGTGATCGATTTTCATTATCTTTGATTTTTTAGATTTGTCTCGGCTTATACTGTGCCCTATTGTGGTTTTTTAAATGTAATCCCCACGTTTACTTCACCGCCGGCCAGAGTGGGGGTAGTTATGTCGAACTCGAACCGACCAAAACCGCACGCCGCTTCGGGTCTTTAATGCTGGGGTGTAAGGTGACCAAATAAGGGAATTCTCTCGCACCCTGGCTGACCCTGGGCCATCTGGGATACTGTGCCTATACTAGCAGTTAAGATAATTAAAAATATGAGGCATTCACATTATATCAGCTGATAAGGTAGCCCACATAACTTGATTCTAAGGTAGAACGACGTTTGCCGAGTCAACCAGTATAACATTAACACTACCAAATGTATTAAACAATATATTGTTATGAAGCGTGACCACACAAGACAGAGATGGTTCAACCAAAAGACGGCTTCCGGCCATCTATCATCCGAGGCGTGAAAGAAAACTATGATTTATTTCATTTATTCGGGACAAAAAACAGTTATGCGCTATAGTAAATTGTTAAAAAGTGCGTTTTTAATATTATGCCTAGTAACACTAAAATCACACAACCTACACTGTTATCCACTGAATTAAAATTATGTTTAAAAGAGACGGACGCGTAGTTTTATGCACACTTACATAGATAAACAAATTCTATATCAAAGAAACCCTAACAGAATAACACCCGTTAGGGGCGATTAGCAAGAATTTTGGAAGCCATTTTCTTGAATTTGTTCTCGGTAAGCGGAAAAATGTCGAGATCATTTAAATGTGAGTTGTAGGTTGCTAATAATTGACGCAGAGGTGCCCGCATTTCTTCTACAGTTTTCCGTACAAAAAAATCTGGACCCGTACACCTTTTTTTTTTTTTTTGGACCCGTACACCTCACGCCGAATAATAGTCCTAGGAACCACGTAACATAATTGATTAAACCAGCGACACGCTATGATGGCCGTTTTGACGTTAGTCCGCTCATGAAGTTTCGTAAAAATAAATACTTAGTTTGAAGGAGTTTTTTTCTGTTCTTTATTGTCAATAGTGAGGTGCAGTGTACTAATTTACGACACAACATGGCATTTATGTTGTTCGAAATTCGAAATTTAAAAAATGAATTAAATATCCAAAAACTATAGATGTGACTCGCATTTGATTAGATTTTTTTTTCAATTTTAAATTGACATTTTACATCACTATTTTAACATGTGACGGCGTGTGCCGCTAGTAAAGTAAGTTCAATACAATTAAATTTATTATTACATATGCCGTACAGCATCATAACCATTAGCAATATACGTCTGTGCTCCAAGCTGAAAATTGTATAAAGCTGTAGCAGTTCTGTATAAGGAATCGTAGTATGAAAGCACTTGTAATGGGTAGTGCGAACATATTTCTTCTGTACCATTTCAATACTATGAGTGTATTTTTGGTAAAAAGGCGTATTCAATTTGGAGGAAGATTTTATATAGATAGAAGATTTTTTGAAATCATTACAAGACCGCATAACGAAACCATACATCCGAAAGGCTTCGTGAATTTCGAAATGTAATTCAGTGTTGTACCCTTCAAAGTGTACGAAAAATGTCGAAATAATATTTGTTTTTGGGTCATGATATGTAGTGACATTTTGGTACACTCAAATTAAATTAATTGACAATATAATATTCTGATGGCCAATAGTTAACATTTTTCAGAATTTCTTCCTTTAAAATTGTATATGTTAGTTATGCAGTTTCATAGAGAGAGAATTCAAATATAACTTCTGTGATATAATTTTAAAAGGAATGAAATTGAAAAACTAACTTTCAAAGTATTCGTAGAGAACTCAAGACTAAGATTCACGCAGAACACTATTGGTACGCTATGATTGACGGTGGGGCGACTAGCGTCCCTCCCCCAAACCGGCGCAAGACGGGGACACCGTGGTTCCCAAACCCGAGGGGGCCATCTCGAAACCGGAGATGGCCCAGGGTCGGTCGGGGTGCGAGGGATATGCTCTATGGGCAACCTTACACCCCGGCGTCTGTAGACCCGAGACGGCGTGCGGTTTTAGTCGGTTCAAGCCCGACATAACCGCCCCCGCTGGCCGGCGGGGGGTATCCGAAGGGATTTGCGCACGAAAAAACCAAAAAAAATTGTATGCTATGATGAGATTTAGATTGTTAGGTTAGAACTTCGAAGCTTGGCTCTGCATAAAATCTGATAACTTTTTCACAGTATAAATGCTCTTCTTGGCGTCATTCAAATGAAAATGTACATTAAACTAATTTTGAAGACAAATTTTGAAAAAAAACAAAGTCAATGTCTCGCATCTTTTTAGGTTTCCGTACCCAAAGGGTGTAAAGGGACCCTATTACTAAAGCTCCGCTATCCTACCAGGCTGTATTTCATGAACCGTAATAGCTAGACAGTTGACATTTTCACAGATGATGTACTTCTGTTGCCGCTATAACAATCAATTCTAAAAAACAGAATGAAATAAATATTTAAAAATAATAATTAAAAAAGCGGTGATAGCGCGGTGGCGTACGTAACGGACTGCTGTGACGAGATCTCGAGTTCGATCCCCAGTCGCCCCGGGCACACACCTCTGACTTTTCGTAGTTATGTATGTATTAATAAAGGGTCCATATTGACTCACCTTTTTTTTTTTTTTTTTTTTTTATCGTGCGGAAATCCCTTCGGATACCCCCCCGCGTGCCAGCGGGGGCGGTTATGTCGGCTTGAACCGACTAAAACCGCACGCCGTCTCGGGTCTACAGACGCCGGGGTGTAATGTTGCCCATAGAGCATATCCCTCGCACCCTCGACTGACCCTGGGCCATCTCCGGTTTCGAGATGGCCCCCTCGGGTTTGGGAACCACGGTGTCCCCGTCTTGCCCCGGTTTGGGGGAGGGGCGCTAGTCGCCCCACCGTCCCGGCCTGCTTCTGCTGGGGTGACAGGTGGCCTCACCCGCCACCCCCAGGCCTGCGCTCATGGAGGACGGAGGTCGTTAAGCGACCTCCGGCGCCTGAGTTGCCTGCGACGCGCGGCGAGCAAGTTGCGGGCTCGGCGGACCGGGAGAGTTCTAAGTCTCTCCCGGGCGCGCCTCCGCCACCTCCTTCGCTAGCATTACATGCTCGCAGAAGGAGGCGGCGGTGGCCCACGCGCTCGCGCTCCGCACCATTGCCGCAATCATGCTGCCGAGCGAGAGGACTCCCACCCCGATGGCTGCCACGAGGTCACGCCTCGGCGCCTCCCACGCCGGGCAGTCCGCCAGCGTGTGCAGCCCTGAGTCCTCGCTCGCGTCGCAGTGATGACACTCAGGCGTTGGCTCCTTCCTGATCCGATGCAGGTGGTCCCCGAAGCACCCCTTCCCTGAGATCACCTGCGTCAGTCGGTAGGAGAGGCTTCCGTGTCGCCTCTCCAGCCAATCCTCCATGATGGGCCTTACCGCCGCTATTGCGGCGTGCCCTGCGCTTGGTTGCCCAAGTCGTTCCTTCCACTCCACCACGATGGCCTGGCGGAGCTGGGACTGCACGGCCTCCATTTCTCGAGGCTCGGGGTTCCATCCCTGCTCCCGCGCCTCCTTTCGCCACTGGTACAGTTGCGAAAGGGCTCTCGCTTCCAGGTCCCATGGCGGAGTTCCGGCAAGGAGACTCGCCGCCTCGAAGGAGATCGTGCGGTACCCTCGGATGACCCTGATGGCCAGAACCCGCTGCGGAGCGCGCAGCATCCGCACAGTTCTGGTCCTCAGGGCCTCCGCCCATATTGGGCACCCATACAGGGCCATGGACCGCACGATCCCCGCGTAGAGTCTCCTGCAGGAGTCATCGGGCCCCCTCATGTTGGGCAACAGCCGAGCCAGAGCAAGAGCTGTGCCCTTCAATTTGGGGGCAGACTTCGGATGTGCTCTCCGAAGTCCCATCGGCCGTCGAGCACGAGCCCCAAATATTTCATTTGGGGCTTGATGCCGATGCGATTTCCTCCCACGATGAGACTGGATCCCTCGGGTGGCTTGCTCCGAGGCCCATGGAAGAACAGGGCCTCGGTTTTATGCAGGGCCACCTCGAGACCCAGCCGCCAGATCCGCCTAACGACTTGGGCAACCGCGGTCGTGGCCTTTCGGGTCACTTCGCGGTACGTCGCCCCGCACGCCGTCACGAGCGTGTCGTCCGCGTAGCACGTGACGGCGGCACCCAGTCGTATCCGATGTTCCACAGGAGCGGCCCCAGGACCGATCCCTGTGGAACACCGCACGACATTTCACGCCGACCGAGACCGGTCACGGTTGGGTAGATGACGGCTCTCTCCGTCAAATACGCCCCGACTATGCGGCGGAGGTAGAGAGGCACTTCGTGATACACGAGCGCCTCCCTAATGCAACTCCAGGGCAAGGTGTTGAACGCGTTGGCGATGTCCAGGGACACCGCCAACATCACCTCACCCCGGGCTACTGCATCCTCCGCCAGAGCCCTCACGCGCATGATGGCATCCACGGTGGAGCGCCTCTGGCGGAAGCCATATTGGCCATCCGCCAGGTCCGGCCCCACTCTTGAGAGGTGCTCGACGAGGCGCTTCGCAATTACTCTTTCAAAGAGCTTGCACACCTCGTCGAGCAACACTATGGGCCGGTAGGCGGACGGCGAGTCCGCCGGGCGCCCCTCCTTTCGGATGAGGACCAGTTTCCCCGTCTTCCACAATTTCGGAAACTGGCCCCGCTCCAAACATGCGCTGAGAAGCCCTCTCAGTCGGGGCTCGAGAGCGTCGTCGACTAGAGCTAGGACCCACGCTCGGCCTGGAATGCCGTCGGGTCCCGGGGCGGTGTGTTTGGCTCTTAGCCTTCTCACCGCCAGCTCTAGTTCTACCCAAGTGACCTCGGGCACGTCGTCGTCTTCCACGTCGGGCGCCATGCGCAACCAAGGCGGAGTCATCTGCGGTGGAACATGTTCCACCGCCCGCGCTGGGAACAGGGAGCCAACAACTCCTCCGAGCAGATCCGGCTGGAGACACCGGGTTAACGGCGGGGCCTTGGGGCGCAGCTTGCCCCTCACCATCCGGTAGGGCCGCCCCCAAGGGTCCCGCTCCAGCGTCTCCAGCAGCTCGCGGAAGGCGTCCCGTTTGGAACGCCTTATCTCCGCTCGCAGGGCTCGTCTGGCCTCCCTGTATCCCTCGTACAACTCCGCCTCTCGGGCCTCCGCATCTGCGAGGCGGCGACGCCTCCTACGGAATCGGGCCCACCGGCGGTGCGTGATCACGCAGCCCCGTCTGAGCTGCGCGATCTCCGACGACCACCAGTAGACCTGACCCCTCGGATTATAGGGCGGAGCCCTAGGCATCGCCGCGTCACAGACACGGGTCATGGCCTCCCGGAACCACTCCGCCTCATCGTCTATGCAGACAGGCCTGTCCGGCGCAGGGGCCCAGGCCTGTACGATGGCGGCTTCCAGAAGGAGCTCCCGATCAAGTCGCTTAAGCGCCCAACGTGGCTCGGGTGGAGCCGGTGCAGCCGGCGCGTCGCTCGTAGGGGGGGACACGTCAAACCGAATGTATCGGTGATCCGAACTTGTGTCCTCCCCCAAAACGACGCGCCAGCCCTGAACACGTTGCGCCAACGAGGGGCTCGCGAACGATAGGTCCACGATGGAGCTACCCCTCGAGGTCACGAACGTGTCCACGGCTCCCCGATTTAGGAGGACTAGGCCGAGTCGTGCGGCCCAGTCCACCAGTGCCCTGCCTCTATGCCCCGTCGCGCCCCTTTCGTGTCGGGAACCCCAGGCATACGACCAGGCGTTGAAGTCCCCGAGCACAAGGACCGGACGGGGCTGGCAGGCATTGACGACGACGGCCAGCTGACGGAGCCATTGCTCATATGCAGCTTGGTCTCGGTTCGGCGTGATATAAGCGGCCACGACCGCTATGTCCCCAACCGCCGCCGCCACGCAGCCGGGTCCCCTTGCAACGACGGCAAGAGGGGGGCTGCCGGCGGCAGGGTTGTGCACCAGTGCCGCCGACCCATCCAGCGCGGTTTCCCAGGTAGGCCCGAGGAACCGGTGGGTGTATGGGTCGGCGACAGCGGCGACATTTATGGCCCACTGTGCCATGCTCTGGCGCAGAAGGTCCTGAGCATGGGCACCGTGGCCAACGTTCACCTGCAGGATGCGGAGTTGAGGATCCATTATGGGACCCCCATCTCCGCATCCCGCTGTGAACTGGAGGCGGAAGGCCGGCCTCCCGGCTTCGGCTCCCCTCCGGCGCAGGCCTTGCTTCCAACCCTGTGGTCGGCCGGCTTGCCTCCCGCTGCACACCTAAAGCAGTGCAGCGGGGCATCGCACGTGCCGGCCTTGTGACCGGGTTGGCCACAGCGGAAGCAACGGTCACCCGCCGTCACTTCCGCCGTGCAGTGCACCCCCACATGGCCCACCGATAGGCACC
The DNA here is from genome assembly GCA_946251805.1 of Cybosia mesomella. NCBI lineage: Eukaryota > Metazoa > Arthropoda > Insecta > Lepidoptera > Erebidae > Cybosia > Cybosia mesomella. The sequence continues at coordinate 6,147,903 of OX276398.1, read as the reverse complement.
TAAAGCACCTAGCCGGTCGGGCCTGCAGGAGCCGTACCTGCGCCCTCAGGAAGCCTCAGGAAACTGCTGCCCCCTGTCCACCGCGGCCGAAGCGTATAGCTCCGGCCTTCACTGTGTCCGGGGAGCAGTCCCCGGCCTCCGCCACAGCGAGCCTAAGCTCCTCAGCCGTGACGGAGTCGTCCAGGCCCGTGATGCGCACTTCTGCGCATTTAATGGGCCTGGACACCCGGACGTCGGCTGCGTCCAGCGACTCCCTCAGCCGAGCCGCTAGGGCGTCGGCCTTGGGGCCACTGGCGGCGCCAGGGACCTCGAGAAGTCGGGCTCCTGTCCGTGTGCTCTTGCACCGGACGCCCGGGATCTCGAGGGCCCTGAGGTCGACGTTGGCCTTCACCTTGGCCAACACCTCGGCATACCCCATGCCTCTCCCCGCTGCCTCCGCCGTCAGGGTGACGACGACGGCCGTAGTGCGGGGGGCACGGAGCTTCCCCGGCGCTGCTTTCGCGGCGGCCGCGGCCCTCCTGGCCTTCTTGGCAGCCTTTTTTGCGGCCTTCCGCCTCTTTTTGTTGGCTCCAGCCACCTCCCAACCCCCTTCCAAGGGGGTTCTAGTGGGGGTTACCGGAGCCGCGACTGGGGCTGGGGCTGGGGCCTGGGCTGGGGACGTCTTCCCCTTGCCCTTGCCCTTCCCCTTTCCCTTCCCTTGAGTGGGAGCGGGGCCCTGAGCGGGAGCGGGGCGACGAGCCGGCTCCGGCAGAGCCTCCACTGCAGCCGGGCGGGTATTACCCTTCCGGGCTGCAGTCGCGTAGCCGGCCACCGGTGGCGCCAGAGGCGGACGGCGGATGGAGTCCATTAGGGCCTCCATCCGACTCATCATACGCTCCTCTAGCGCCTCCACGTACGCGAACCAAGGCTCCGCCGGTGGTACTCTCTGCGGTGCCGGTGGGCGAGCCGGCTGTGCCGGCTGCTGCACCGGTTGCACCGGCCGCTCCAGCTGCGCCGACAGCGGCTGCTGCGCCGACAGCGCCTGTTGCGCTGACTGCCTCGCGGACGAGCGAGTCGTGCGCGCCGGCTCCGCCGGTTGCGCTCGCTGCACCGGTTGCGCCGGTTGAGTCGGGCGCACCATCCCGCTCCTCAGCTCCTCGACGGCTGCAGCTAGTCGAGCCGTCTCCCGACGGGACTCGGCCAGCTGCGCCGCGAGGGCCTCATTTTCGGAGGCGATGCCGAGCACAATGTGCAGCATCGCCTCCTGATCGGGGTTCGGAGACCCCCGGAAAGACGCGGTCACCTGCTGGAGTTTCTCCATCAGAGACCGCGTCTTCCCACCTGGTTCCGACACCACTGAGGTGGAAGGCCTCGGCGGTGACTTGCCCGCGGCCCTCTCAGGGGCCGAGGAGACTCGGGTGGATTGCCCAACCCTCGTTCCACCTCGCGCCCCTCGGCGGCCTGCTGCCACCTTTGACGCAGGCTTTGACGCCTCGTCACTGCTGGAGGAGGTCGTCCCGGTGAGGGTGCAGTCCTCATCCGACACGTCCTCCCCCAGCCGGGCCTTTGCGCGCCGTCTGCGCTTACGGGTCCGCTGTACGCCCAGACCCGACGGGCTGCTCGCCCGGCTTCGCTCGTTGGCGGTGTCGAAGCTCTCCGACACCGCCGAGGTGTTTGGCGTCACCTCCACGCCTGAGTGCTGCGCGACCTCCGCGCAGACTCCGCCATTCTCGGTATCCTTATTCATGCCATTGTCTGTTAGTATTGTTCGATCCGGTTTATTATTTTTAATAAGTTTGATAATGTCCATAACATATCCCACGAGTATGGGGGAAAGGTGGTCCATCCAGGCGGAGCCCCCTGCACCTGGATAAGCCTATATACTATGGAGGTCGGCTGGTATCCATAGGTTTTTACGGCTTGGCTGTCGGGTGTTATAGACTTTTCCTTGTCGTGGGCCGGCCAATAAAGGCAAGCCCTCCGGTCAGCAAGTTCACAGCGTACCCTTCTGGAGCCACCAGTCAGGTCGTTGCTGATCACCTGCCGATTACGGAACGCGAGAGGATGGCTAGTCCTCTCTCACCGGCGGCGGCACAAGTGCCCGTCGGCCCCTGCGTTAGCAGTGGGCCAACCCGCCCCTGGATCCCCTGGGATCCTATGGTGGCCTCAGCCACAAACACCATCGCTCATCCTGTCTCCTCTGAAAGCAGAGGAGTACGGAGAGCGATGTGTTCCCGCCACGTTGGGTATTCGCCGACGATCAATGCCAACCCCATGAAGGGGAAGCCATTGACCGCCGCCCAGGGTGTACCGGCCGCTCCGGTTCCGTTCCCCCCGGACTGCAGCGGGATTGGAGTCGGAACGACACTCGAGGAGGTTACCCAACACACACCCCCATATTGACTCACCTAAAGTTCTTTATCCGAAATTGTTCTTCCTAACGATTTGTAATCCGAATGATCACTCCTCCTAAAATTTTTCATCCTAAAGTTTTTATTCATACTATTTGTAGTGCTACCGTCGATGTTCATAACACTCATGTTTCCGAAAATTGTTATCAATAAAATCGTTAACATACAATATTAAAGCTCCTACTGTTTTTTATCCTAACGTTTTTATCCCTAAACATAATTACCATAATATTGTCATTAATACTCGGAAAGAAATATTTACCGAGTAATTGGTCACAGTTCTAACCTAACCTAAACCAACGACTATAAATAGTACCGTGGTATGAGGTGGGTAAAGTGCTACTTGTACCATGGTACTGTTATACTTATATGTTATACATGTTATGTGAAAATAACTAAGTAACTGAAACTGGAAAAGTTACGCAAAATTAATGTATATAATACTGATTATTATTAATAAAAATAAATCTAAACAAAAAAGGTATGACTTTCAATAATAGTGTTAAAGATGGTTATGTTGACAAAATATAGGAAAAGAAATAATAGTATAATAGATGTTTATTGCTACCGACATTATGAAGTTGAATGATTCGGAATTAAAACATTAGAGACAGAGTAGTTAGGAATTGTGATTGTTAGGATGAAAAATGTTAGGAAGAACATTTTCGGAGTTCCAATTTTCGGAGTTGAAAATTTAGGTGAACTTTGGCGCACCCATTAATAAATGTTAATTATCGCTCGCTTAACAATGTGCCCGGTAGATGGCAATAGGCTCGCCCCCTATTACATTGGGACCTTAATATAACTGGCGAATCGTGAGTGTGTAATACACCTCTGCCTACCCCTTCGGGGATTCAGGCGTGAAGTTATGTTATAAATATTTAAGGGGGCGCCCAAACAACAAACGTAATATTTATGCTCGTTTTTTGATGAAAATGATAACAGTAACAGCTAGACGCTTGAAATATTCACATAATATTTAGTTATATATGCACTGTAAAAATATATTTAAGAGGGCTCCCATACAACAAACGTGATTCTTTTTGCTCGTTTTTGGTCGATATTGATAACGGCAACAGGTAGATAATGCTACGGAACCCTTCGTGCGCGAGTCCAACTCGTACTTTGTTTTTTGTACTTTTTTTTTTCGTTTTTTTTTTTATACCACTAAGGTGGCAGACAAGCACACGGCCCACCTGATGGGAAGCGGTTACCGCGGCCTATGGACGTGTGCAACACCAGTGGCGTCACACTCGCGCTGCCGACCCTGTAAAGGAAAGGGAATGGGAAAGGAGTTTGGGAGGGGATGGGAAAGGAGTTTGGGAGGAGATGGGAAAGGAGTTTGGGCTGCGGCACTCTCACTTATCAAACGGAACGCAATAGTTCAAATATTGTTACTTGGCGTCGATATTCTGTGAGAGGGTGGTGCTTCCCCGGTCGAGTCGGCCCATTCATGCAACGGCCAAAATGACTGTTGCTTGACTCTACCACTACAAAATATTCTATATATACTCATATTTACTATGTAAATATGAGTAGTAGCTCCATCTCACGAGCCTGTACAACACTAACGTTAAATATTCTAGATCGTTAGTAATCAGATGGCGTAACTGTACTATGAATAGAAAATGTGTACTTGCCGCTATTATAGATTCCGTTTTCATTTTCTTCAGTTTTAATATCCCTTAATGCTGTTTGTTTAGAATTGCGATTCAACGGTTAACTATGCATTTTAATTGGGATTAATCTCACCCTCATTTCCACTACTGTAACTTATGTACACCAGTAGTGACCCACGAACACACCGAGTTTTAATAATCGGAAAGTCCCAGGGAAATATAAACTGTCTCGGAACCCGCGTCGAAATGGAATAAATGAAAAAAAAGTAAATTGAAGGAGTTATAAATACAATAAATCCACTTCCGCTTAACAAACGGGAGACAATTTGACTTAGGGTCGTCTGGTGGTTTGTCGCCGCTTTTTGGAATAATGCGAATGTAGTCACACCGCCAGATACGAGCGCCAGATACGAGGAAATATTCCTTCAGCAAAACATTTTTTTAATACAATCAGAATTGATTCTCCTGATAATTTGCAAGCCTCATTACCCGAAGCCTTGGTAAGTGACAAGATCTGACAATAATTACGAATTCAATTCAATAGGGGGTCTGACATTATCTGTTATCTGGTTATATGATGTTCGGTGCCAATTTTCGGACAATCGTCTGGTATAAGCGAGTTCAAAAGGTATTCCGTCATTTCTTCTATACCAGTGGTATTTCGAATCGTTGATTTTCATGTTTTGTATATACGAGGGTCAAACTGAAAGTTCTTAGAAAATCAAAAACTGATTACATTAGCCAGTTATTAGTTTTATTATATCTTTTCAAAATATTGTCCATTCACGTCAATACACCGCTGCATGCGATGGAACCACTGGGAAAAGCACTTTGCCCACTCGTCCTTAGGGGTCTCTTCAATGGCATCGCGATACGCAGCCACCGCTTCTTCAGCATTCATAAACCGCTTTCCTTTAAGTTTTTCTTTAATTTTTGGAAATAAATAAAAATCACAAGGCGCGAGGTCGGGGCTATACGGCGGGTGACCCAGTAATTCAACGTTGATGTTGCCAAATAGTCGATCGTTCGCTTGGCGGTGTGCGACGAGGCGTTGTCGTGGTGAAGGAGGATCCTACTGCGAGGTCGTTTCATTCGAACTTTTTCCAAGACAAGTGGCAAACAATTGGTAGTGTACCATTCTGCAGAAACTGTTTTTTGATCCTCTAACACAATTGTTACGAAATGACCTATCCTTCCAAAGAACGAAGCCACCATTTTTTTCCCGCACTTCGATCTCTCTTCACTTTAGTTGGCAACTCCTCGAAAGGAAACACCCACTGAGCAGATTGTCTTTTGGTTTCAGGATCATAACAGTAAATCCAACTTTCGTCACCTGTTAGTATGTCGAACACAGCATTAGAGTCACCTCCGTTAAATCTTTCAATCATTTTACGGCACCAATCCACACGATGGAGTTTTTGAGCCTCAGTCAAATTATGAGGTATCCACCGGGCGCAAAGCTTCCTGACCGCTAAATGTTCGTGGAGGATTTTGTGCACTTGACTCATACCGATGCCTAAGCTTTTCCGAATCTGCTGATAGGTCACTCTTTTGTCAGTCTCTATCATACGCCGCACAACACAGATGTTATTTTCAGTCGTCGCCGTAGAAGGCCGTCCCTCACGTAAATCATCAGTGAGATTAGTGCGAACACGTTTAAACTCATTAAACCAGTTGTAAACAGTCGCACGAGATGGGGCTTCATCGTGAAAGGCCAATCGTAGTCTATCATAACTTTCTTGTTGACTTAAATGACATCGAAAGTCATAAAAAATCATTGCACAAAAATTTTCTCGTGTTAAATTCATGTTAACGTGACACAGACAATTTTCAATTTGCCGCCAAATCGTAAAACAAATGATAAATGAATGAAATATATACTCAGTAATATTGGCAAAGAGTTCTATTTTCAAATTTTAGAATTATTTTTTTATTATATTGTTTATAAGTGGCCAGTTCTAAGAACTTTCAGTTTGACCCTCGTATACAAGTTCAACAGACTGATTTCATTAGAATTCATGATATAAAGGTGGTAAAGGGTATAAAGTGTCAAGTCTATTCACGATTTTTTTTTAGACCGCTGAACAGCAGATCTGGTACGGGATCTGGCAACTCTAAGAGCAACAAAGCACTATCGTACTCATCTCCCTCGAGTATATTATACTTTTTAAGGTTAAATTAGTTGTCTGTAAATTCAAGATATTTAAAAAATATATAATCACTTTAATTATAATATATTTTAAATGAACAATTCTGAACTCAATATTTTTTTTTGGACTTCTTGTCTGTTCGATCAAGATGGACGCAAAATAACGGATTTTGACGCGGTTTTTATAAGAACTTTATTATTAGACATATTGCAATTGGTTAAGTAGAACCGGAGGTATGACTAAAAAACGAAAACCGACCAATGTGCGGGCGGAGCCACGGGTATCAGCTAGTTTCTAACTATTTTTATAGACCCACTGAGTAAGTTCAGAAATTAATTTTCAAAATCTGAAAATATTCATCTACTTTTGATGCTGACTATACGAAACCCCAACCTAGTGTGTATTATCATAGTTATAGATACTTTTCCTCTTAGGCATTTCATCTTTATGATATATAACCATAATCCACCTCACTGGCTTACCGCAGCATGACAGACTTTACATACCTACGAGAAAGTAAAAAACAAGCCAAGTGCAAGTCGGACTCGCCCATGAAGGGTTCCGTAGCAGTACGTAACATAATAATGTGTTTTTTTTAAGGTTTATATTTGAGTTGTATGAATGAAAGGTAAATTGTGGTTTACGATTTATGACGTATTAAAAGAGACTAGGTACTTACTAGATCTCGTTCAAACCAATTTTCGGTGGAAGTTTACATGGTAATGTACATCATAATTTTTTTTAGTTTTATCATTCTCTTATTTTAGAAGTTACATGGGAGGTTTACACATTTTACCACTTTGGAAGTGTATCTCGCGCAAAGTATTCAGTTTAGAGAAAAATGATATTAGAAACTTCAATATCATTTTTGAAGACCTATCCATAAATACCACAGGTATGGGTTTGATGAAAAAATTAATTTCTAAGTATGGGGAACCACCAAAATGTAGTGTTTTTTTTTTCTATTTTTGTGTGAAAATCTTAATGCGGTTCACAGAATACATCTACTTACCAAGTTTCAACAGCACAGTTCTTATAGTTTCGGAAAAAAGTGGCTGTGACATACGGACGAACATACAGACAGACATGACGAATCTATAAGGGTTCCGTTTTTTGCCATTTTGCTACGGAACCCTAAAAATAATTTGAAAAAAATCAATTTAAAGAAAACAGTTGACTAATATATTAATTTATTTTTCGATAACCAAACCCTTTAAAAACAATACCGTTTTTTTTACGTCTAGAAGAGCTATGTCTCCGACGTGAGCAGAATAGCATATGAATATGTAGGAACCGAATGAACAGTGAGACAAAAGTAATGAATATACACATAAATGTTTATGGAATAAGCTTTAGATTTACATTTAAGAGTACTACGTTGAATACTATAGAATATTCTAGAGATTTTCCAAAGCTTAACTACGAGCTAGTCTTCAAAGTACTCTATGAGAAACAAAATATAAGCATTGCTTTTTTGTGATGTAGTTAGCTATATATATTATTTACGATTTTTGAACTTTTCCCTTCACTTGTGCAATAAAAACTTACTTTCTGCTACATTTCACGATTCTAGATCAACGGGGAGTAATCTATAGGTTTTGAATCCCTTACGATTGTCTAAATGTATGCTGCATAAGTAACGTCTGTATCTTTTAATAGCGTTGAGTTAGCAGCTTAATTTTTTCACAGCAGCAAGTGGTTGCATACCTGATTTTTCGTATTAATTTCAACTTAATACCTCCACGAATTTCTGAGAAAAAGGTTTTGCCCAGTCTTAACAGACGGACAAGTGATCCTATACCTATGGGTTCCGTTTTTCCTTTTAAAGTACGAACCCTAAAAGTATCACAATAGCATTTCAAAATTACTCACGACTTGTTGTGACTGCTATACTTCTCCGCCACACTTCTAATTATTTTTTTTTTTTATATATTTAGGACACGTCAATTTGACTTCACCTCGCCTGATGGTAAGCTAAAGGTAAAGTCTCAGGAAAGAGGGTCACCATTACATACACGTACCATGTTAACAATGGTGGCACTCAGCTTGACGGCCTCATCAGAAGAGGATTGTCGTCGCAGCACCGCGTGACACCCACCGGTCCCACTAGTGCTGCGACTACAATCCCCCTGCCCGGCTATGCACTTGCTGACCCCTGAACGCAATCAATCCGAAATTGAATTACTATGGAGGGTATTTCGCAATAGTGCACGGTGGTACCTACCCGGCCGAATTTTGTGACAAATTTGTGTCATCAAATTTCTACCATCAGTAAAACGTTTTTATTGAACTAACAAATAAACATGCATAGTACGAACACGTTTCTCACAAATTAATAAGTAATATGTTATTCTACTTCAGTTAACTTAGAACGTAGTTCAGTAAAACAACTGTGAGCGAAATTAAACTTTAAGACAATTATAATAAAAGTAATTAGAGATATTTAAAATTAAGAAACAAAGTTGTTGGTCGTTACATACGTTCGGTAATTACCATACATTGTGAAGCTTTGTGAATGAACCTTCGAAGGCGGGTTTTCCGAACGAACTTTCCGCGTTTATAATAAGTTGCCTTAAGATACAAAGTATGAATTATTTATTATGTCTTTTCTGGAAAGTACGCTTACAGAGGGCCCATCTCGAAACCGGAGATGACCCAGGATCAGTCAGGGTAGGAGGGAAATGCTTTAAGGGCAACCTTTCACCCCGGCGTCTGAAGACTAGAGGTGGCGTGCGATTTTTGTTGGTTCAAGCCCGACATAACCCCCCCCCCAGCGGGGGGGGGGGGGTATTCGAGGTTATTTCCGCAAGAAAAAAAAGGTACGCTTACAGATTACTGCCATTGCATGATAGGAAATATTTGAAAACAGTTACTTATTAAGTCTAGACAGTAGTCATTCTCATGTAGTACTTTGTTGTTACTAAGCTTTGATTTGCTCAAGGGTTTGTGTCCGTGAATTTATTTTATTTCCCAACAGTAAGGTAGGAGTTTTCGTAAAAGTAGCTAGAGGGCCATCTTAACGCTATATTTTTAAAGTACATGATGCTTTGACGGCCTGCATGACGCCCTCTGTGGCGTAGCGGTAGTGCATTCGACTGCTACGACAGGAGGCTCGGGTGCGATTCCCGCTCAGTGCAAATATTTGTATGAATGAATATATCTATTTGCATTAGTCTGGGTGTTTCTATGTATAATATGTATGGATTTACAAAGAAAAAAAGTATCTAAGTATGTTTATCCGCATTTTGGAACCCATAACACAAGCTAGTTAAACTATACTTACTTTGGGTCTAGAAAGCGCTGTGTAGAATGTAGTAGTATATATATAGTATATATAGAGTATATATAGTATATATAGAGTATATATAGTATATATAGAGTATATATAGTATATATAGAGTATATATAGTATATAGAGTATATATAGTATATGTATAGTATATATATTAGTATAGTATAGTATTTGAGCGTAATATTATCTGGATTCTTTTTAATGTGATAATTAAACATTTCTATATGGAACGGGCTATGCTTGGGGTTTCTCTACGAGATCGAATCAGAAATGAGGAGATCCGTAGACGAACTAGAGTTACCAACATAGCCAAGCAAGTCAGCAAGCTGAAATGGCAGTGGGCAGGGCACATAGCTCGGAGAACCGATAACCGATGAGGCAGAAAGATCCTTGAGTGGAGACCACGTGACGGCAAGCGCAGCGTAGGAAGGCCTTCCGCAAGGTGGACAGACGATCTGGTAAAGAGCGCAGGGACTCGGTGGATGCCGGCCGCTACAGACCGGTCAAAAAGGAAGTCAATGGGGGAGGCCTATGTTCAGCAGTGGACTTCCTACGGCTGATATGATGATTGGATTGGACAACGGTACGATACATAAATGTGATAGTGAAAATGTCCAGTAGTCAAATAGTATATCTAGTATAGTCCTCTACATACAAATACAAACACAAATTTCCGAGGTAAGCAGAGATAACCGCTTTTCATTTACTTCGGTAGAAGACTCATAAACTGCATGTAAGTACCGTCATTAACCAATTTCCTACATAACAAATTACAATATAACAAAGTTAATGCCAATACTAATTTATTCTATATAGACACTTACAAAACGTCAAAATCATCAAAACTAGACTAATCTTAGCAATTGGAATAATGGTTCGCAATGCGGCCCCATCCTGAGAAGACTCCGGCAAGAAATTCAGCGGATATTTTTAGGGTTCCGTACGCAAAGGGGAAAACGGAACCCTGTTACTAACACTCCGCTGTCCGCCTGTCGCGTCCGTCTGTTAGGACGGCTGTAGCTTAAGAACCGTATTAGCTAGATAGTTAAAATTTTCATAGATATCTATTTCAGATGCCGCTATAACAACAAATGCTTAAAATAGAAAATAAATATTCAAGGGGGACTTACGTGGACGTTCTCTCGCTGAAGACCATGGTGAGGGCCGTGGTCTCCAACGGGAGCAAGTGGCATGCCACCGCCTCTTTCTGCAGCAGGTAATGCTCGTGAAAGACACGGCGGAGAGGGAGCGTGAGAGAACCCTGCCCCCCGAGTTCCGCAGTCTGCGGCGAGGACGCCGCCCTCGATGATCGGGGCCTGAGGACGGCAGTTGGCCGCCTCAGCGTCCTTACAAAAGCAGGCCGTGGCGGAGGCGTAGGACACGCCTGCCAACTCACCGACGCGGGATAAAACCCGACCCCACCAGGCGAGGCCGCGGTGGCGGCCAAAGTCCTCCGGTAACCCTGGGCCTTTCGAGTGCTTACCTGAGGTGCCCGGCAATGGACACTTGGGGAGGGCACCGTGTGGTTTTAGTCGGTCCAATTCCGACACGCCCACTTAGGCACCGACAGGGTGAAGCCCGTGGGGGTTTCCACACGCTCTAAACAAAAGGGGGGGGGGCATAGAACAAACGTGATTTTTGCCGATTTTTTTATCGATACTGATAACGGCAACAGGTAGACGCTTGAAATATTCACAGAATATTTAGTTGTACCTACTCGTATATTTTGCCTTATTGCCTTATTGATAATTTTGCCTTATAGGCAAAGTTAAGTTTTGATTAGACTTTGAAATTTATTAAGGGGTAGATTTCTATTTTCAATTCCAAAATAATTTATAGAAAAACGGTGTGCCAAATGCCAAGCAACAGGAAACAAAGTCTCTAAGATGTCCCTAGGTGACTATAAAAGTGTCTCTCTTAAGTGTTTCTCTTAACAAAAGTAATTTCCGTCCATGATATTGATATTAAAGTTACAGTCATCTGTCTTGCCTGGACAAACCCTAATTTGTCTGGTGCCATGTAATCCCAAGAGAGAAAATACACAAGAAGTTAGTGATACCGGTCAAACCTATCTCCTAATTGAGAGTTAAGTCCTTGTAAGGGCCTATTATTTGGAAGGGATTAGATGTTAAGAACACGTTCTTCGACGTATTTTACCTTAATTACAGCGTCGGTAGCTTAGTGGTTAAGAAGTCACCCTTCCGATCGATATCTCCCGGGTTCCAATCCTGGGCTTTTTAACGACGTGAAGTGACTCCTAACACAAGTTGCTTAGCTGAAGAGGTTAGCAAAAGAGGTAATTCTAATAGTTTCGGTGACTAGTACTATTTAAAAAACCAGTCAAGTGCGAGTCGGGTGCGCGCACGGGTTCCGTACCAAACTGGATTGAGGGACGAACTTAATGTTGTGTCTAAATATACTGCATAAATGCCCGTATATATTCATGGTGTTCACATAGAAGTTTGATTTTTTTACAGCTTCAAGGGGTTGCAGATTTGCATATTAAATATTAATATCAACTTAATAATACCCCCACGCGTTTCTAAGAAATATACTGGACAGTCAGACTTTCATATATTATTTTGTGATGTGGGTATATATGTGTTTACGGTTTTCAGATATTCTGCACCGACGGCAATACCTTGATATTGTGATGACGTAGAAGTATGATATTTTCACAGCTTCTAGACGTTATAAACCTGAGTATTTGATATTAATTTCAACTTGATATCACGCCTTCCTGAGAAAAAGTTCTTGACAGACATATATATATTTTTTGTGATGTGAGTAACTACAAGTTTACGGTTTTTGGACTTTACCTTATCGGGTATATGTAACGGTGACCCCATACCTGAGATTTTATCTTTAGCTTACCATTAGGCGAGGTGAAGACATTTAGAGGTGACTATTATTAACACAAAAATTTCCCATTAAACCTTGCTTCTTGCCAAATTTCATGATTTTTGCATAACGGGGAGTATTTGCTTGCATTTGGTTAAATTTGCTACATAAACGACTGTATCTTTTGATTGCATTAACCTCGAAGTTGTTTTTTTCACAGCTTCAAGGCATTGCAGACCTGAGTATTTAGAATAAATTTTAACTTGGTGCATCCCCGCCTTCCTGAGAAAAAGGTCTTGTCAGACATACAGACGGACTACGACGTGGGTTCAATTTTTCCTTTTGAGGTCCGAAACCCTAAAAGAACACTTGGTTCACCACCCTAAACAGTTAGCTACCGTGGGAATGTCTTTGTTTCAGAGAGTCCGTGGGATCTGTTACAAGAAACACCTGGACGCTGAGCTACAACATGTCAAACAAGTTCTGTATGAACAAACTCAAACAACCGCGCATCTTTCACAGATCCCGAGAAAAGCCAGCCACTGTCGAGCGCCAGCCTGCAGTCCTACCATACGTACGAGGGGTCACTGACAAGATTGGCTACATCTTGAAGTGAGCTTCAATTAACACATACTACAAGCCGCCAATGAAGATATGTTAATTTTTACCATTTGTCAAGTGCCAATTGCCTCTACAAGATGCAGGGGTCTATAAAAAAGATTGTGACTGTGGGCTCTCTTATATTGGTTAAACCAAGCGAAGCATTCGCACTCGCGTCAAAAAACACATAGCTGACATAAAACACCAACGCTCAAAAAAGTCTACTGCATGTAAACATGTGCAACAGGGGACCAACCATTACCTAAAATTTGATAAACCACAGATACTCGCCAAAGAAAATTGATTCCTACATAGAATGCTCCGTGAAGCTATTGAAATTAAAAAACATCCTTATTTTAATAAAGAAGATGGTTGGAATGTACCACCAGCTTGGGACCCAGTCATTCACTTAATTAATTCCAAGGAAAATCAAAATATAACATGACTTCATGACACTGAGCTCATTCTGCGTAAATAGTAACACCAACAATTCAACATAGTTCGGGTACTTTGAGATAACTTACACTTCAAACTACAAGACAATAACCATCTTTAGTCTCCCCGTGACCATGGCTGCTGAAAAGCAAGCGAAACGTCGGGATCAATGTAAAATATAAAATAACATCAAATAAATCGCGATAGAATCCGTTAAAAATAGTTTTATTTCAATGTGTGACTTTCGCGTAAACTTCCCACAATAACACTAGGTTTTTAAGAGCCAAATTTACCCAATCTCAGTCTCATTTTGATCATGGCTGCTGTAAATAGACTTAATATAACACACTAAAATAATACTAAATAATTAGTGATAGAATTGATTACAAATAGTGTTTCACTTCAACTTTAATCTATATGTATATATCACTTCAAATATAATATTATAAAATTACAATTTTCAAATTTGTATGTTACAAGAACGATTCTGAATACAAAAATATTATTTCGGAATACTTGTCTGGGTGTGTAATACACCTCTGCCTACCCTTTCAGGGATACAGGCGTAAAGTATGTTTATGTTTTGTCTATTAGTTCGCGATAGACGCAAAAACTACTCAACAGATTTTTTTTTTATTAGAAAGGTCTTGGTCAGATTATAACCTGCCGTATGTTTGATTGCAATTGGTTCAATAAAACCGGCGATATTACCAAGAAATTATAACCGACCTGCGGTGGAACCGCGGGCATCAGTTAGTAATACAATAAAACTATAATAATTTCCGATTTTAAATTACAAATATTATATTGTTACAAAAATTGCGGAGTAAATGAAACTAAAACAAAGTTAAAAACTTTTTTTAACTTTGTTTTAGTATCATTTTGTTTATGATGAATAATAATAATAGAAAGTATTTAAAAATATAGATATATTGAAGCCGCGGTAGCCTAGTGGTATGGGTAATGGACTGCTGAGACGAGGTCTCGGGTTCGATCCCAGGTTTTACCATGGCACACACCAATGACTATTCGATGCTTTTCGAAGTTATTTGTGTATTTATCGCAGGTTTATAAGTGCCCGGTTAATGGCAATAGGCTCGCCACCTATTACATTGGGACCTAAACATAAACTGGCGAAATGTGGGTGCTAGCACCTCTGCCTACCCCTTCGGGGATATAGGCGTGAGTTTATGAGATGATGAGTGATGAGTTAAAAATATAATTTATATGCATTTTAAATCTAATAAAGGAAAAAATTAATCATAAATATTCTCGACATTCTACACAGAGCTTTCTAGACCCAAAGTAAGCATAGGTTAACTAGCTTGTGTTATGGGTTCCAGAATGCGGGTAAACATTTTTTTTTGTAAACACATATATATTATACATAGAAACATCCAGGTCAATGAAATATTTGCAATGAGCGGGAATCGAACCCGCGCCCCCTGTCGTAGCAGTCGAATACACTACCGCTACGCCACAGAGGCCGTTAATTATGGGGAATAGTTTTTGCTGAAACGCTATTTGTCTTAGAGATAGCATTAGGCTAAATATGTTTTTGCGTAGCAACGTGCTTCGGCGTTATCTGCCAGTACTACTATTACGGCAACAGTTCGGAAGATAAGCGATATGCCTGAGGAATTACTAACATGATTCAGGAAATATTTGTCTATAGATTCTTAGAATGTGGCGATAGCCCAGTGGCGTACATAACGGACTGCTGAGACGAGGTTTCGAGTTCGATCCCCAGTCCCCTGGGCACACAACTCTGACTTTTCGTAGTTATGTGTGCATTAATAAATGGTAATTATCGCTCGCTTAATATTGTGCCCGGTAGATGGCAATAGGCTCGCCCCCTATTACATTGGGACCTTAACATTACTGGCGAATCGTGGGTGTGTAATACGAGGTGCCTACCCCTTCGGGGATACAGGCGTGAAGTTATGTTATGTATGTTTCTGTTTATATACTTATATACCCGCCTGTCACCCCAGCAGAAGCAGGCCGGGACGGTGGGGCGACTAGCGCTCCCACAAACCGGGGCAAGACGGGGACACCGTGGTTCCCAAACCCGAGGGGGCCATCTCGAAACCGGAGATGGCCCAGGGTCAGTCGGGGTGCGAGGGATATGCTCTGTGGGCAACCTTACACCCCGGCGTCTGTAGACCCGAGACGGCGTGCGGTTTTAGTCGGTTCAAGCCCGACATAACCAACCCCTATGACTGGCGGGGGGGTATCCGAAGGGATTTCGGCACGAAAAAAAAAAAGATACTTAGATACTAATATTATAAAAGGGAAAGATTTGTTCATTTGTAATCGATAAATTGAGTGTCTCCCAGCTCTATTTGAGTGCCTTCCACCTCTATTTGAGGTAGGGATATTTCCGTCTAACTGTAAATACAACCAATAAAAAATGCAAAGATGAAGGAATGTATTTTAACTGTCTTCAAAAAGGAAGAGGTTCTACATTTTTTTTTATTGATCATCAATTTGTCCTAATTAATCTATTTTTATTGATCATTTACATTATTTATGTTACACAATTAAACCGCCAGCTTAAACAACGATGGTTTTTATGCGAGCGTAAGTTCGCATATTGGTGTCTATCGCAGGGTGTTCGTAGTATCTCCCATACAGAGTGCTATCATCTGCATAGCAATGTATGCTACCAGTAGACAGTATTTCATTGATATGCAGAAGAATTGAAAGTGATTGAAAGTCATAGCCGGGCAGGGGGATTATGGTTGCAGCACTAGTGGGACCGGTGGGTGTCACACGGTGCTGCGACGACAATCCTCTTTTGATGAGGCCGTCAAGCTGAGTGCCACGATTGTTAACATGGTACGTGTATGTAATGGTAACCCTCTTTCCTGAGACTTTACCTTCAGCATACCATCAGGCGAGGTGAAGTTAAATTGACGTATCTAAATATTTAAAAAAAATAGACCTATAGCTTTAAGAATCTTCACATTAGGGATACTTTTCCATATTTGGTTACTTATGAATATTTAAAATCTATAGATATTAATTAAGGTAAATTTATATTACATTAGTTAAGCGTAGCGGGCCGAAGGTGAGCGAAGCGTCTTTGGTTTCAAAGTTGCATTTCAAACAAATGATACTCCTCCGAGACCGTTTACCGATCTCGACCAAATTTGCCACGGTGATCAAGTAGACATTACTGAGTGTCGTAAGGGGTCGAATGTCCAGATCGGTCTTACCATCGAGGAATAATCACCGAAAAACAAAATCAATGGAAAAAGTCGACCGGTCACGTTGACCTATTGTTGGATAGGCAAATCTCGCTACGCTTAAGTTTGGGTTGATTGCGAAGCTGGTAACCGACCTAGTTTTAATGAATGTGAATCCTTATACTATTTAAAAAGTCTTCTACTTACTTAATAGTTGCTCTGTGGCGCTGCACCCACAGACCTGAAAAGTAAAATGAATTTACTAAATTGACTAAAGATTTACATAGCAAAAATATGATAATTACGAATCTAACAGAACGAGGGTTTCGTATATTTACAGCTACTTCCATTAAAATAATTACCATTACTGAAACTTACAATTTACAGATGTACATTACATTTTTTTCCAAGATATACCATCAATTAGATCAGTATTAAAATAAGTAAAGAGCAATTCAATGTTTTGAACACCACCCCCAAGGTCCGCCGGTAACCCTGGGGTAATCCTTTCGTGGGCTTACCCGGGGTGCCCAGCAATGGACACTTGGGCAGGACACCGTGCGGTTTTAGTCTGTTCATGCACGACATAACCGCCCCAGCTGGCCGGCGGGGGGGTATCCGAAGGGATTTCCGCAAGTAAAAAAAAAACCCCCCAACCTTAAGAATAAATAAATAAATAAGTATTCAAGGACATATTATACAGCGCCATCTAGACTCAAACTAAGCAATGCTTGTCATATGGGTTCTGGAAAGCGGGTAAACATACTTTGATTTTTTTTGTAAATAAATGCATATTATACATAGAAACATCCAGACCAATGCAAATATTTGTATTTGCAATGAGCGGGAATCGAACCCGCGACCTCCGACTTAGCAGTCGAATGCTCTACCGCTACGCCACAGGGGCCGTAAGATCGTTCAGATTATTCATAACTGCATTATGTATAACTGCGGAGCAACAGTAGCATGAGATAATTTTGATGAATAATCTCCCTACGATTTTTTTTACGTGCGGAAATCCCTTCGGATACCCCCCCGCCGGCCAGCGGGGGTAGTTATGTTGTGTATCGACTAAAACCGCACGTTGTCATCCCCAATCTCCCTACGGTGCAGAATTCTTTTTGTATGTGAATTTTTAATGAATTGATTTTATGAATTACGAGCTGTTGACTTAGTCCGCGTTAAATTCGGAATTGATCAAGGTATGATTACTTCTGTAGTTTCGAACCCAACACGTATTAGGTTACCTATTTCAGCGTTATATTTTCAATCATTTATCATTGTATTGTAAGAAATTCTACCCGGTTCCCTAATAGAATAGCGTAATCATATTTGTAACGGTTGAGTTTCTAATCAACTATATTTTACACGTAGGTAATTCTGTAGTTTTGAGATTACATATTTGCTACTCATCACCTTTTAGCTATAGCGTGATGATTTAAAGTCCGAACGTTGACCATGTCCGAGTACTATCGAAATTCAGGAATAATCAATTATAGATTCGTTCTATTTTACCCTGCTGCTCCTATTACACCTATAAAAGCGTGATGATATATGGTGCAGTTTATGACCACCGTGACGCACGTGGTAGGCGTGCAGTCCTTCTCCTCACAGTATTCTCCAAGCGGATGTGTGGGAAATACCTAAATCGTGACCAGCGTCACGTGTGCTCGTCGCGTCACGTGACGCTGGCCGCTGGTGGTGTTTTTTTTTCATTTTTAGATTTTTATTTTTATATTTCTTTTATTTTTTATTTTACCCGATATTTTTTTTTGTTTCAAATACATATTCTGTCGATACCTAGTCTACTCACCAAATTCAGAGACCTAATTTTGTGACACCTTATATATTGCCCGAAAAATATGTTCTCTGTTTTTCTTAATTTCATCAACAGTGCGCTAAAATCCAATAACACTATAATCCAAAACAGTCCTATAAATATACTGCTCAAAATTAATCCCAATTTATGAACTAAAAAAAACATGTTTTTTTATTTGCTGCTAGTATATTTTTTTACGTTGAAGGTGAAAATTTGACGCGTCAAAGCTAATGTTATTGCCTCTTAAATACAATAAAATATGTAAACGTGAAAATGAGAAATATTTAGCAAAGATGCCAAACACGTGAGGGTATACGTGGAAGAAAATGTATAAATAAGTGTGAAGATATTAGGCGATAAATATGTCTGGGTTTTGTTCACGGGTATTTTGGATACATTGCGTTGGAGTAAAACTTTTTGGTAGTGTTTTTGCAACATTGCTTTCTACAATATATATTTTATGTTTCTTTTATCATCATTATTATCTAGCGATGATACACGCAATATTAACATACTAGCAGTTCTAGGCTCTGCTCGCTAGGAATTCTGATCCCGTTCCCGCTTCCCATGGGAACCTATTCCAGGGATAAAAAGAAGCATGTGTGTTATTCCAGACTATAATATATCTCTCTATCAAATTTCAGCTAGATCCGTTCAGCCGTTTTTGCGTGAAAGAGCAATAAACATACATACAAACATACATACTCATTACCTTTCGCGTTTATAACATTAGTAGGATTCTGGCACAGATATCTAAAACGTAATTTTTCATTTTGTTTATTGTATACGAAATTATTTATCTGTGGCTAACAAAATAAATATCGAGTATCATGGTAGATTATTAGTAGCAAATAGCAGTTTATGCTACATTCATATTCATTATTTTTAAATTGGACTGCATTAATATGAAACAACAATAATATTAGTATTATAAAATAATTTATAGTGTAGGACGCCTTCCGGCCAGGTGCGATGACGATCTGCGAAAGACTGCACGCAGATGCTGGATGCGGCAAGCTGAAGACAGGGCGCTATGGCGTTCAGTAGGGGAGACCTATGTCCAGCAGTGGACTAGAATAGGTTGATGATGATGATGATGATATTTTGAAATCTATGTTTTGTATTAGTTGGTAAACATGTAGGTATACCGTGGATATTTGGACTTGATAAGAATAAATCTTATCAAGCCCAAATACCTAACATTTACGACACCAAACTAAATTTACAACGAGTAATAAAATTGATTTACGTTTCCGTTTACACAAAAGCATATTAATCAACTGTCCTTATGGATGTTGGACTATAAAATAAATTAAACAAATGGATACACAGGCTAAATGTAGGTGCAGTGACAAAATCGCCACCCAGACGCTCCTTAATCTTCTCTTAAACTATACAGCTAGTGGTGATGTTAACTACCGCTTTAAGAACGAACGCCGTACATTGTGGTCGAATAGTGCCTTAACAGACTAAAGTACTGTATGTCAAGGCACTATTAGACGACAATGTACAAGTTAAAGAACTGGTCGGAAGTTTACGCGAATGTCACACATTGAAATAAAACTTTTTTTTTAACGGATTCTATCGCGATTTATTTGATGTTATTTTATATTTTACATTGAACCCGACGCGACGTTTCGATTGCTTTTCAGCAGCCATGGTCACTGGTCTCCTTGTTATCATGCCGCTAAAAAATAGTTTTATTTCAAGTTAAAGAACTGTAAACAACTGTAGAAGCAAAAGTACTGTACTTAAAACCCAGATACGAATGTTATAGAGAGATGAAATGTGTGAGTAAGTGTCAGAGATATTGTTAGAGAAACAAAGACAGTCTTAATAGTGTTTTTGTTTTGATAGCATCACTAATTTGAAATTTAGTGTTATATGTGTCGTACGGTATGTAATAAATAAATAAATATTCTACGACATTCTACACAGCGCTTTCTAGACCCAAAGTAAGCATAGTTTAACTAGCTTGTATTGGTTCCAGAATGCGGATAAACATACTTATATACTTTTTTTTGTAAATACATATTTACCCATAGTCATGCATACAAATATTTGCACTGAGCGGGAATCGAACCCGCGCCCCTTTCGTAGCAGTCGACTGCACTACGGCTACGCTACAGAGGAAGTCAAAACCATTAGCGGACAGTGCGCGATACATTCGGGCATTGCAACGCCTGGCAATCGGTTGGTCTCCAAGTTCTGAATACCGCTGAAACCTGCGCCAGTATGTGTCTCGCGTAGAATTTTTTCTTGTTGTGGTTGAGAGGTCAGACCGCTCCAGAGTCCGCGCCGAGTCGCTCCCATAAAAGCAGCAAGCCAAACTTAAAGACGAAAAAGGAGCAAGCGGACTCCGGGTTCGGGAGCGGACCCGGGGACCACGCTAAGATGATAATGACTTAGTTGTGTATGAATTCTGTGAAGGTAAAGCGACGATAGCCCAGTGGCGTACGTAACGGGCTGCTGAGACGAGGGCTCGAGTTCGATCCCCAGTCGTCCCGGGTACACACCTCTGACTTTTCGTAGTTTTGTTTGTTAAATGTTAATTATCGTTCGCTTAATCATGTGCTTGGTAGATGGCAATAGGCTAGCTCCCTATTACATTGGGACCTTAACATAATTGGCGAATCGTGGGTGTAAGACACCACTGCCTACCCCTTCGGGGATGCAGGCGTGAAGTTATGTTATGTTATGTCTTTATTATGTGAATTTGAAGATGTGAGTATTGCGTCCAAAGTTAACACTTTTGAGTCCAAGGGCCGCTTATTGTTTTTATTTGATATGTCGGCTTTTACGGGAGTGACTGAATTCTGACCTCCCAACCTAGAGAGGAAAGCCTATGCTTGAGCCGTTGTTCAGCAGGTGCACCGACTTACTGGTGAGGTAAGCTAAGTTCTCAAGGATTTTGGTAGGACTCTGTACTCCCAGAACCTATGAAATTGCCGAAATTTTCTTACAAATTCATGAGTTCGTTATTCCTGTAATTTAATAGCTATTTCCATGCTTTATATTTTGTTTGAAAGTTGATTTCAAGATTTTACCACTCTGTATTAAATTTTGTTTTTATTGGCCGCTTGATAAATTAATTCGATCTTCAAAAACAGTACTTCGTAAATGCTATCCATTTTGATGATAAATTTCGTATTACTTAACAGCTGTCACTTTTCAAAAATGTAATAAATGTTGCTGTTTGTTAGCTTAATGTTGTCTCATTCATACACAAAAAAAAACATAAAATTTGGATTTGTCATTCCTAAAAAAATGCTAAATGTTAGTACCTACTGAAAATTGGGTTTCCTCCAATTTCTTCAAGAAAAACGATAATTTCATATGTAACCACCTAATATATGAAGTTATGTTTATTTTCCGACACTTACTTGTAAAATAACTTTCCAGTAACAGTCTTTTGAGTATATAAGGGACTTAAGTTCAGGACTGTGAAACGCCATTTAATCCTAATGTAGGAGCTCTGCACGGTACGTTGACTGACTCATGATACGTGAACTTTAAGGGGTTATTTCTTCCAGTTCCATCCCTTCTCACGTTATGATAAATAAATTGTGTTGATAGACATGTTTAAGGTAGATAGGAAGCAAAATTAGTGTCAAATAATTTTGCTGTATAGGCTTTAAATTGTAAGGGGGTCTCTGTGGTAATAAAATCTATATCGTATTTGCTGCACTATTGATACTTAGAATTGTTTACCAGCACGCGTGTTTCCTTCTTAAGACTTAAAGAAGCACATAGCTATACAGCTCCTTGGCACCACGGACATAGTAAGAAGACCAAAAAGAACTAAGCCCTTTGAGTTAGCTTAGTGAAATTAGTGTTACGTAGTGCAGTGAGTGCTACTCTTAAAGAACACAAGAACAAAGTGTCTTTCAATCATAATAGAGACAATAAGAAAAGTGCCAATGGACACATTCTTAACTTTGTAAGATTTTAGCAAATTAAGGTAAATTTGAATTACTTATTAGCCTTAAGGTCTAGATTGTAATTGTTATGAGTAACCCTTTAATTACGAGTACAACATAATCAAAAAAAAAGGGGCGTGAAAAGCATCGGATTAGGCTTCAAGTTGAGGGTCACCATCAAGGTGATGCATTACAGAATGGTGAACCTCATTCCTGAGACTTTGCCGTTAGCTTACAATTTAGGTGAGGTGATAAAAATCATATTGACATGCCCATTATTAATAAGCAAATATAAATTATAGCTGATGTTGTGTAGAACGGTCAATTTCAAATTACCATTTTGGAGCTTTGTATTGCACAAGTATTTGGTGTTGTCCTAATACAAAGCCAGTATGCGATTACCGCAAGTTCCCGCAAATTTTGCCTATGTATATCCGCGATCAGACATACTGAGTGTTAGTGTGAATTATTTCACCCATTCGCTTGCGAGCGAGTGAATGTGAGGACTTTTAAAATGCAATAAAAAAGCTTGCTACAAATTATACCGCCACGTTGCGTTAACCCAATATCGTACAGATTACAATTTACTCGCTCGCAAGTGAATGGATTGGAATGGGTTGAAAAAACTCACTACTAGGCATACTGATTCTGAATTGTGTATCCTTTCACGCTTGCTGCGATTGCGTGAGTATTATGTTTCACGCGATGATACGATACGTTTACAATTTTGTTTTAAAGAAATTAACACAATTGTGGTCAAAACACACCATTAAACTTCTTGATGTTTCGACTTGTTTGCACTAGTAATGGTCTTTGAATGTCATAAGTCTTAATAAAAAACAGTTTCAACAATTTCTATTAAAATGAGTGGAGTTAGAAGAGTTAGCCTCGTTTTGAGTGACAGTTTTAAGTGCCAGTGCCATGCATATACGTATGATAAAATGAGATAGCAGCATAGCACCTACTTAAACTCATTTCATTGCTATTTGCAGTAAACAAGCATACAGTGTCACACTAAAATATTCAAACGAGTTGATTAGCTCCATTCCGGCTCCCTGTTACAGAGTCACTATTTTAATTTTAAAGTTCTTTGTAGTCTGCACTTTTAAGGCACAAATTTGTAGGTGTCAGTACCACTTTTTCCCGCACGGAGGAAGGGGCTCTCATTTAATATTACCTTCACGTAGCATAACGCTGCGTTTAGTATTGTTTATTCTCAAAACCTGACCTATTAACTTCACGTTTCTTACTGTACTTTAAACCCATTTACATTTGTACACTCTACGTTACGTTTTCCTACCCTGAAAAATTCTAATAACGTTCTTGTCGAGTAATTTACGTCACCTTTTGCTCATTTTTCGCTGTAAAAGTACTGAAAGACCAGAAATCTTTTGTACTGATGCTTGAAGAAAAGAAAATACTGTTTTAATTTCTAAACTCAAAATTAACTGAGAGCCAATCCCGCTGGCATCCGGAGCTTACACTTTGGGGCCCGGGGGTTTTTCTCTTCGTTTTTAATTTCATTTACTTGACTATTACTGGAGTGACTGACGTTTAACCCCCAACTCCGAAAGGCAAGCATGCATCGGGGGTTTGTCTGTAAATCAGTAGGTAAGGTTAACTTAAGCCTCGAATATTTTGATGGGGCCCAATACATAACTTCTAAAATAAAGCATTTACTGTCAACTTTCTGAGAACTTACCGTTTTAATCGTAAATCTAGTCATCCAAACGGATCAAAGTACTGATTTGATAGCGGTTTTAGTGCTATATAGAAGGATGTAAGCTCAACTGGAACTTTAAAGTACAGCTGCAACTTATTCGTAGTGCAAGTTTGAAAATGAGGCGTATAAACATTGGCATAACTTTTATGGTAGATATTCGAGAAAGTCTTAAAGAAAACTGCTTAGGAATTTCAACAAGTATAAATAATGGCGTAACACGTTCGTATGCGAGAACTTCGCGCACCTTAAACGTAACTTATACCACATAGCTCAAGTATAAATGCATGATATATTAAAAAAATTATACACATATCATAAAGAGAGAGGCCAAGTTTTGTGATTACGTTTATATGATGAAGGTAAACTTCGAAACCACTGCACTTAGTGGAAAAAATCTTTCACCATTTGAAAGGCACATAGACTTTATTATGTGTAAATTACGAGGGCTTGAGTTTAAAAAAGCTCATATGAACCGAGATGAAGTGAGGGCGGGTTGCTAGTAATAAATATTCGGACAATATTTTACACAGCGCTATCTAGAACCAAAGTCCATAAAATTAGATACATTTTTTTGTAAACACATACATAATATGCCAGTTTTTACAATATTATCATACACCCAGACCAATACAAATATACTTATTCATGGATAAAAATATTTACACTGAGTGGGAATCGAACCCATGACCTCTTACTTAGCAGTCGAACGCTCACCTTCACAAACGAACCCTGAAAACATAACACTTGGGCTCGGGCATTACTTTCGGGCAGTTGTTTAAACCATGACGCTTATAAATCTCCCTTTTGAGTTACTTATAACATGGAGTGCCTCCACCACAAAGTTCGGAACTCAACTCAACGGGCAGAGCCACCTCAGGCCGGGCTCGCGTCCGTCACTAAGCCTTAATGAAGATTTAACTGTATAACACCAGCGGTAAATTAATTAAGGTTTTATTACTATCATTATGACGGCCTGTCTGGGTTAAATATAGGGATGTGGGCTATTTTTGACTGGTTTTTGAATTATCTCGACAGATAAATAAAACTGAAGTGTCTTTAATGTTAAAATAACAGTTTAGTTGCCACATTTGAACCATTTGCACATAACCTTAAATTTTTCGAGAAAAATAACACATTTTTGGTTCTTATCTTCCATAATAACTATTTATTTTTCACGAAATTTGGTGGAAACTCGCCTTGCCTTTTCTTGTTTCAAACACGCTGTGATAAATTTTGAATATATATACTCAATTTTAAGTTTTATCTTCATGTTCAACCAAAAAAAAGACCTCATTTACATCAGACAATGCCCATATCTAAAATATATTTTATAAAGATTGACAATTTGAAAGTTTTTCTACGTTTTCGGTGAAACGTTAAAAAAATATAACAAAATAGTTACAGAATTTTTCATTTTTTTTTCAAACTACACATATTTGATACTACCGCAAGATTTAACATTAATAAACTAACATTTATAAACATTGTAGTTTGAATGAAAATGCAAATAACACTTAGGTACTGATGTATATAATGTTTTAGAGTATTGAGCCTGGCCAGTTTTGTACCTTTTTTTTTTCGTGCGGAAATCCCTTCGGATACTCCCCTGCCGGCCAGCGGGCGCGGTTATGTCGGGCTTGAACTGACTAAAACCGCATGCCGTCTCGGGTCTGTAAGGTTCTCGCCGGCGTGTAAGGTTGTCCATAGAGCATATCTCTCGCACCCCGACTGACCCTAGGCCATCTCCGGTTTCGAGATGGCCCCCTCGGGTTTGGGAACCACGGTGTCCCTGTCTTGCCCCGGTTTGGGGGAGGGGCGCTAGACGCCCCACCGTCCCGGCCTGTTTCTACTGGGGTGACAGGTGGCCACACCTGCCCCCCCAGAACTGCGCTCATGGAGGACGGAGGTCGTTAAGCGACCTCCGGCGCCTGAGTCGCCTGCGACGCGCGGCGAGCATGTTGCGGGCTCGGCGGGCCGGGAGAGTTCTAAATCTCTCCCGGGCGCGCTCCGCCATCTCCTTCGCGAACATTACATGCTCGCAGAAGGAGGTGGCTGCGGCCCACGCGCTCGCGCTCCGCACCATTGCCGCAATCATGCTGCCGAGCGAGAGGACTCCCACTCCGATGGCTGCCACTAGGTCACGCCTCGGCGCCTCCCACGCCAGTTTTGTACCTGAACTCAATAGTTCAAACACCATCACGCAAGCTGAATGCGTTTTCCTTGAAGTTAGATTTAGTAGCTTAAACTACCAAACTTCTGAAGTCACTCAAAGACCTAGTAAGTAGTTTATCGACCGTACGAGATCACTTAGTATGCTCCCCTAAGCACGGTAATCTCTCGAGTTTGTATACGTGTAGGGGTTTACGATCATCCACTAACAAAACGACCCGAGTTTATGTGAAATTAACAAGACAAATGGCCGTGTGGATTATGCATTGGTACAAAAAAAATACTGGTGACGAATTTCAAAGAACTATATAAGACGTATATAATTAGGAGAATTTCGAATATCTGGGACGTGTTTAGTTGGCTCAGTTGGTCAGAGCATTCCCTCTGTAAGCGACTGGTCGCGGGTTCAAGTCCCGTCTTAGATGTTCTCCTTTTAGTATCTAAATCTATAGGAAAAGTAAGCATAATAACAGCTTGAAATAAATAAATAATTATTGTAGTACAAAGTACACAACGCCATCTAGACACAAACTAAGTAGAGCTTGTCATATGGGTTCTAGAATGGGTACTTCATTTTATTTTTTGTAAATAAATACATATTGTACATAAAAACACCCAGACCAATACAAATATACATATTTGCACAGAGCGGGAATCGAACCCGCGACCTCTGGCTTAACACTCGAACGCACTACCGGTACGCCACAGAGGTCGCTACAATTTATTCCATGTATATGTCGCCGTCCAATTACCAGCCTAGCTTTTGACTAAGCACCGCTCAACAGCTAGGTAAATGACTTGGATCGGTAACGTTCAACTATTTGCATAGTCATTTAACTTCATTAGAAGCTACGGCTGAATATCACTCTGAAAGCTATTTGGAAAAGCGCCGTTTCATAAAAATATTACGCTGTTAGGACATCTAATATTTTAAACATATTATCACACTTGTACTCGTATATTCTAGTGTAGAATTCAAAATGAACTACGGAGGTGTGTGCAGAGTGGAATAATTGAGTAAGCAGAGATACAATATTTGTGTTTTTTTTAGTTTTATAAGTGTTATCAAGTTGAGTGTACAGGGGCATACCAACAATTTTGAGGCCGAGCCCAACCTGCACCTACTAAACAATCTGGCTCTGGCGTGTGCTCTCTTTTTGGGGTTGGAAGGTGTATAGTCGCTCCGTAAAAAGCTGACATACTAATCAATAATAATATGTGAACCTCGTGCTACAAAGTACTTAACTGCAATTAAGAAATCGCTATGAGGATGACGATGATAAAACTAAACTTTTTTTTACAGATTTAGATCGGAAAAAGAGAACATCTAGGACGAGACTTGAACCCGCGACCAGTCCCTTACAGGGGGAGTGCTCTGACCAGCTGAGCCACCTAGACGTCCCAGATATTCGAAATTCTCCGATATGTTATATACGTCTTAAGCCGACGCTGGAGCCATCAACCATAATTCTTGCGAACTACGGAAATAATGAAGAATGAATGTTCTCTTTTTCCGATCAAAATCTATAAGAAAAAGTAAGCATACAACATGCTTAAAAAATTTAATTGATTAAATTAAACTTTACCAAAAAGGCTATTATAAAATTCAAGAATATTTAGACGATAAACAAGCTTGGATATGATCTGTTTTCTCTCTCACTATGGTATTAAAATAAAATATTGTAATTAGATTAAGTAAACATATTTGTAAATAGACCAAAAAAAACAGCCCGCTGAGTTCCTTGTCGGAGTCTCCTCAGGACAGGCCCGCGTTTCGAACCAGTGGTCCACTCAATTTTTTCAGGTGACTCTTTAATGGTGACTTAAGTGACTAATAAATGAATTTGGACTTTTCACTTACTTAATGTCTATAAAGTATTGGCGTACTAACGGTAGTACTACTAGGGAGTCTACTCATTTTAAACTGGAAGTGATTTTATCATCTAACCATCGCAGGGATTACCTAGATCGTAAAACAGTTTACTGTGTGATACAAAAACCAGCCTAGCTGCAAACTACAAAGCTAGTCGTATGATGTATTTATTTGATAGCTGAAGAGTACAGACATTAATAAGACAGGATAAATATAATGGGTGTGTAAATATAAGGGGACAAGACGAGACCTTCGGACGAAACCAACCTTACAAGCCGGCCACTGCTTGACGGATCGACCGCCGCTCTGCCGCAGGCTGTCCTTTCGAGCCCATGTCGTGCAGTGTCCCACAGGGGTCGATCCGTGGGCGGCTTCTGTGGGATATTGGGTACGACTGGGCGCTTCGTAATTTTCTCCCATAGGGGCTGGGCGTCATCTGCCCTGAGTATAATGGTGCAGGTACCTGTGACACACTGTGGTTACGCGCTAGGGGTGGGTTTCCATAGAAGTTCGGCCCCTCTCCCCCAACAAGGCACGGAGTATGGTATACCGCAGGGGTTTTAGTGTGTGTGAGCCATATATAACTGTGCGGCCTTCCTGCGTGGCGCAGTATACCGTAGGACATATCTTCTGAAGAAACAAAAAAAAAAGATTGTTTCATCGAGGTTGGGACATCAGACCCTCGCATAAAAGCGAAAATTTGCCTAATCAAAAGGATTAAGCGGACCCAAAGCTTCAAAGTGTAAGCCTCGAATGCAACCGGGGACTACGCTACGATACATAAATAACATAACTTCACGCCTTTATCCCCAAAAGGAGTTGGCAGAGGAGTCGCCAGTTATGTTTAGATCCCAGTATAATAGGGGGCGAGCCGATCTACCAGGCACATTACTAAGCGAGCTATAATTAACATTTAAAATAAACTCATAACTAAGACTTAGATTATATTATATAGATATAGTATTATGATACATTTAGAATAAATAGTTTCAAAATAAATAAATATCCTACGAAATTCTACACAGCAGCCAAAATGTATTTAATCCGCATTAACATACTTAAATATATTTTTATTTTGTGAATATGTGTTTGTGTGTGTGACATATTATCATACATCCATAAGAAATATGTACCGTGTTAGAAATTCAAGACAAAAATTTCGTATTTTCACGCTATTTAACTGTAAGAGAAGATACAAAACATTGAAATTTATTTTATCTGTGACACTAACTTACGCACATTTTTCACTTGTATGAAGAAATATACGCGACATGTTGTCATAAAAATACGTCTAAAGTTACACCTTGCGATGTTAGAAATATTGCAAAGGAGCACAGGTGTATGTAATTACATACGTATTGTTAGGCCTTGGGCTAAGGGGACGAAATGTACACAAAAAAAGCGGCCAAGTACGAGTCGGATGCGCCCATTAAGGGTTCCGTAGCAGCAAGTAACAATATAATGTTTTTTTTTAATTTTCATTATGAATGAAAGGTAAATTGCGATTTACGAGTTATGACGTATTAAAATGGTACATGGTAATGTAGTGTAATGGTGTGTAGTTTTTAGTAAAACTAAAAAAAAATATGATGTACATCATTCACTTATTTTAGAAGTTACAGGGGGGGGACACTCATTTTACCATTTTGGAAGTGTCTCTCGCACAAACTATTCAGTTTAGAAAAAAATGGTATTAGAAACCTCAATATCATTTTTGAAGACCTATCCATAGATACCACACACGTATGGGTTTGATGAAAAAAAAATTGAGTTTCAGTTCTAAGTATGGGGAATTTATTGTCTTTTTTCTAATTTTGTGTGAAAATCTTAATGCGGTTCACAGAATACATCTACTTACCAAGTTTCAACAGCATAGTTCTTATAGTTTCGGAAAAAAGTGGCTGTGACATACGGACGGACAGACAGACAGACATGACGAATCTTTATGGGTTCCGTTTTTTGCCATTTGGCAACGGAACCCTAAAAATGAAATTTTGTAAACGGTTGAATCATGCTTTTCGTAACATGAATATATCATCAAATCTTAGAATAGAATAAAAATAAACTTTATTGTACACTTGCAAACTAGGCATAAATATATGGGAAACACAATTAATATAATGTACAAATGGCGTCCTTATGGCCAAAAGCATTATTGCTAAAAGCTATATCTACAGGCAACCTTTGGATGGATAAATCCTAGATAGACCCAATCGTGTATGGCGTAGTTATTAGTATAAATTGGAAAGAGAAAACCAGTTCCGAGGCTTCAGTTCAATCATCATCATGTTAACTATGATTTTGGTTCCATCTGAGGCTTTCGCATCGGAACCGAAGTCTGTTTTGAAGTAAAAACTTATTTAAACGCGTTGAGCACTTTTGGGTTGACTGAAATCATGAAACACGTTCTTTTTTTAAATCTCACCAATCGTCACCGAGACGCCTATGTCACCGAGATGCCTACGTCACTGAGACGCCTACGTCACTGAGACGCTTTCCATATATTTTTTTATAACTTCGTCATATTTGTTGTAACTGAATGGATGGATAGAGAGGGAGAGAGGAAAGGGTGGAGTGAGTGACTGAGTGATTAGGTAGGGATTATGATGACGATACATAAAATACACACGTAATTGTTAAAGTTTTCACTTCTGTCGGCACTCCCGGAGTGCCACTGCCCTTTTTTTTCTCTAATTTTGGCTATTACCGTTTATTTGTCCGTTGATCGGCAGGTGTATCAGTTAGCAGGTGAGGTAGGCTTAGCAGAACCCCTATAACTAGGCTTCAGCTGAAAACCAGTGTTATAAATAATTTTGTAGCAGACACTGAGCTGTGACGTTTTTGTCACACAGCTCTGTACAAATCCCTGCGATATCAGGCATAGACTTTTCAAATGTTAGATAGTCAAATCAAAATGAATATTCCACTCATACGCATAAAACATATTAGCAATACCTTCATTACGCGTACAGTCAACTACAAAATTTGATTAACAGTAAAATGTTTTTTTTTTATAAACTCACGCCTATATCCCCGTTTCGCCCCGCACCCACATTTCGGCAGTTTATGATTAGGTCCCAATGTAATAGATGGCGAGCCTATTGCCATTAACCGGGCACTAAAAAAAATGTTTATAAACCTTTTTTTTTATTGGAATACATGTACCAATAATAGCTGTATAAGTAATTTTATTATCCCCAGAGGGGATTAACTTTTAGTTAATATAATTCATGTTTTGTTTATTACTTTATTAAAGGTTTAATAGCTTAAGCAAAATTAGAATTTTGTTAAGATACTTCTGTCGTTGACTGTACCTACGGGTAATGAGTGAAATGTCACGCCTGATCTGTGTTAGTAGTACAAGCGAGTAGGCAAGCGTGCTCAACCATCAACCACGTCATCACTTATCAAAAGGTGAAATAATGGTTAAACGCGGCCATATTGTAAATAAATAAAAATAGAATTGAATCAAATAAATCACATCGAATTAAACATTCACGTAGGTCAGAAAGTAATGCTTAACAACGTCAAGATAAATGTCTTACACATAAAGACATTAAAGTTGAGCAACTTCTAGAACGTTAACTAAACTGCAAGTTGGTCGTCTGCCCGTTTCTAATTAATCCTACCACGTCATTCCTCTTGCAAACACTTAATTACACAGCACATTTTGTGTGACACCCCATTTGACATGAACAGGATGTATGTTGTAATAAATGTATACAGTAAATCTTCTAGCTGATAATAAGATAATTTTAACAGTAATAGCAACCTGCCACGACTTTGCATAGATGCAATTTACTCAACAGTTCATTAGAGAAGAATTATACATACAAGTCATACAAATTACAAGTACAAAACTGGTCAAGTGCGGGTTAGACTCGCAAACTGAGAGTTCCGTATATAACAGTCAATCATATGGTTGTGCAGAGCTATAACGAGGCTGGCATAAAAATGAAGTCTACGTTCCTGCATTAACGACAGCCTCTGTGGCGTAGCGGTAGTGCATTCGACTGCTACGACAGGGGGCGCGGCTTCGCTTCCCACTAAGTGCAAATATTTGTTTGCATGAATATGTCTATTTGCATTGGGCTGGGTGTTTTTATGTATAATATGTATGTATTGACAAAAAAAGTATATAAGTATGTTTATCCATATATATATATATATATTATATGTATATATATATATATATATATATATATATATATATACATATATATATATTATGGAATCCATAACACCTGTTAGTTAAACTATGCTTACTTTGGGTCTAAAAAGCACTGTGTAGAATGTCGTAGAATATGCATTTATTTAAACGTATCTTTTGAATTCGTTGACTTAGAAGTTTTATTTTTTGACACCTGTAAGAGGCTGCAGACTTTATTATTTGATAATAATTTCAAGTTAATGCTTCAACGCTTTCCCCAAAAAAAGGTCTTGACGGGCGACAGACCAACAATGAAGTGATCCTATAAGTGTTCGATTTATTTCTTTTGAGGTACACAACCCTAAAATATCTGAATGATATTGTGTTGTTTAGAAGAAGTTAGCAGAGAAATAGAGTATTTTTTTTTTTCGGGCGTCAATCCCTTCGGATATCATCCCGCCGGCCAGCTGTACATATACTGTGAATAAATAGAACACTATCAAAAATTGAGGATGAAAAAATATATTTAAATAAAATATATAATGCGTTATAAAATAGTCTGTAAAAAATATTAAACACACCCTTCCATTTTATCATTCTGATAACTATGTTTCATTCACATCAATGCTATTTTACGCCTACCACTTTTCAAGCTACCTTTTTTTTTTTCGTGCGGAAATCCCTTCGGATACCCCCCCCCCCGCCGGCCAGCGGGGGCGGTTATGTCGGGCTTGAACCGACTAAAACCGCACGCCGTCTCGGGTCTACAGACGCCGGGGTGTAAGGTTGCCCATAGAGCATATCCCCCGCACCCCGAAGCTGTGTGATGTACCTACATGTATATTTATTTCCGTCATCACTTCTATT
This sequence comes from Cybosia mesomella, assembly GCA_946251805.1. NCBI lineage: Eukaryota > Metazoa > Arthropoda > Insecta > Lepidoptera > Erebidae > Cybosia > Cybosia mesomella. Next base: position 6,114,864 of record OX276398.1, on the reverse strand, counting down.
CGATCAAATACAGTAATTCTCTTTATACCATAAGCCGACACCGACACGACATGTATCCTCACGACATGTGTTATAAACTACTAGCTGTTGCCCGCGTGGAATTCTGTTCCCGATCCCGCTTCCCATGGGAACCTATTACAGGGATGAAATGTAGCAAGATCTGATCAGCCGTTACAGCGTGATTGCGTAACAAACATCCAAACATCTACACAAACTTTGACATTTATAATTTTAGTAAGATTAGTAAGAAGTAGGATAGGATAAAGTGGGGGGTGGCGGGTGAGGCCACCTGTCACCCCAGCAGAAGCAGGCCGGGACGGTGGGGCGACTAGCGTCCCTCCCCCAAACCGGGGCAAGACGGGGACACCGTGGTTCCCAAACCCGAGGGGGCCATCTCGAAACCGGAGATGGCCCAGGGTCAGTCGGGGTGCGAGGGATATGCTCTATGGGCAACCTTACACCCCGGCGTCTGTAGACCCGAGACGGCGTGCGGTTTTAGTCGGTTCAAACCCGACATAACCGCCCCCGCTGGCACGCGGGGGGGTATCCGAAGGGACTTCTGCACGAAAAAAAAAAACGATAGGATAAAGTGAAAACTATATAGTAAAACTAGTTTTATTTAATACGTAATATTCGCGTACATTTTCTATAATGAATAGTAGTTCAATTCAGAATTATATGAAGAGAGATGTTGAACTTTACCAAAGAGGACTTTAAGCCACGGCTAAATGTGTTGATATTAGATATTAAATAAATCCATCGCGTTATGGGATGCAAAGCTAAACTAAACAGGTGTAACTCTTTGTCGAAATCCCAACCAATATCCTTTAAATCTATGAGTGGCAATGCATAAAAAGAAATTAGGCTTAACTCTGCTTCGCTTTGCCACAGTACAATGAACATGTAGCTTTAAACTCGTCACGGTCACGTCACGGTGTAATATAAAAAGGTTTCATATAAGTTCTCCCCTACGAGAATGACAGAGCACATTCACAATGTTCAGTCTATTGCAAATAAGAAACCTCGTAAAGAAGGAAGTAACGGTTGTTGGCAGTACTTTCATTGGTGACCTCGCGCTAATAGAATTTGTTTGCTCCTTTGGTTGTTATTTAGATTAACTAACATAGCTTGATGTAGTGAACGAAACTGTCTTTGCACACACTGGTTCGCTATTGATTTCTTGTTGATAATATGCTGCTTTCAGAACGCTTTTGAAATCTATTTCCCTTGACTTTGAACTTTGATTTTAGTTTTAAATTTGTATGCGAGTGAGTGCGACTGTGAGGTTTTAGGTTTTGAACTCAGCTTGGAATTAACCCACTATACAGCAATAAACTCGCCGTCTAAAAAATGGGACTAAAATACAGTTGCCGAAATAAATTCTTGCCTGAGGTAGCCACACGTAGTAGCCCTACAAAGAAATTAAATTTTATCTCAATCGGTTAAGGATAACTGCTTTATAATTCTGTTGCAAGATTTGACCCGAACAACATTTGTATGGAACAAACACTCCAAATTTAATAAAAGCTTTTGAAAATAAATCTATCTGTTGCAATGCATTTAAAAATAATCAAGCTTAACTCTGCTTCGCTTTGTCACCCTGCAATGAATATGTAGCTTAAAACTCGTCACGGTCACGTCTCGTATCTTCATAAACACCAATAATGCTTCGAAAGTTTAAGACGAACCAATTCTCGCTAATCAAATAACAATTACACTGTTACCCCTTCTACCATTCAACTTAATCAAACGGTTTAAAACTACGTAGATACTTCATACAATGTATGAGTCGTGAGCTAGTTCTAGAATGACGAAGACCTAGTTAGGAGTTTTAAGACTAAAGTTTGGTTTGTGTGAGTTCAGTTGTAAGTTGAAGCCTAATATATAATTGAAATTATCTTACTGATATCAATGTAAAGAGATAGAAAGTACGTAAAATATTATCATCTAATTGGAATAATGATCCTCCTGTCACCCCAGCAGAAGCAGGCCGGGACGGTGGGGCGACTGGCGCCCCTCCCCCAAACCGGAGCAAGACGGGGACACCGTGGTTTCCAAACCCGAGGGGGCCATCTCAAAACCGGAGATGGCCCAAGGTCAGTCGGGGTGCGAGGGATATGCTCTATGGGTAACCTTACGCCCCGTTGTCTGTAGACCCGAGACGGCGTGCGGTTTTAGTCAGTTCAAGCCCGACATAACGGCCCCCGCTAGCCGGCGGGGGCGGTATCCGAAGGGATTTCCGCACGAAAAAAAAAAGGGTGCCATTCCAAGATCTTTGGGGTCTAAGACAGCCTCACCTGCAATCCGGTATACCTGCTGATTGACGGACAAGGCTCTGGAGCTTGTTTTCCTCTCGAGGTCGGGGATGTTGGATGACAGTCGCTCCCATAAATGCCAAGATAAGCAAAACCAAGAGAAAGAAAAGGAGTGTGATTCCCGGCCTCCAAGGTGAAAACTTTAATATTCAATACTCATCTAATAATGATGAGAAGCATGATGACGGTGACGATGGTGAGCCCTTGCTGTCACAAAGAATTTAAATGAGGTAGTCATATAGGAAATTGCTAACTAATTTGCCAACGGCCTCTGTGGCGTGGCGGTAGTGCAAATGACTGCTAGGTCAAGGGGCACGGGTTCAATTCCCGCTCAATGCAAATATTTGTATGCATCATCATCATCATCATCATCATCATCAACCTATTCTAGTCCGCTGCTGGACATAGGTCTCCCCAAATAAGCGCCATGTCAGCAAGCACAGATGCCACATTTCTTTGTATACATGCATATGACTATTTGCATTGGGCTGGGTGTTTCTATCTATCTATACTATTAGACAATTGTGTATTAGTTGTGTGTTTTTTGTAATTATCAATTATTGTTGTGACGAGCACTAATAGATATCAAACAAGCGTTGAGTCCACTCTTGTGGTGGCAATTGTTTCTAAATTGGTTCCGTTCAGGGATTTTTAAATTAAAAACGAAAATACAATTCAGTAACTTTGAGTATGATTTATGCTCTTATGTTAATCTGTATACTATTACTAGCGACCCGCCCCGGCTTCGCACGGGTGCAATGGATGTTATTATACATATAAACCTTCCTCTTCAATCACTCTATCTATTTAAAAAAACCGCATCAAAATCCGTTGCGTAGTTTTAAAGATTTAAGCATACATAGGGATATAGGGACAGAGAAAGCGACTTTGTTTTATACTATGTAGTGAAAAGGTCGTTTAGGTCCCGGTAGCTCTCGTGTCTCGAAGTCCAAGGTCTTTTTGGAAATTTAACTGTCTCGGGTATCAAGACATTCGGGTCGAGACTCGAGACGAGACACGATTGTCTAAATTAAATTGAAATATTTATTTTATTACGTAACAAATCAATAATTATGAGAAATATCAATTTTATGATTATGACTAATGAAAAACTTAATAAATACTAAATAAAAGTTATTATGAATTAGTATGATTATGACTAAGTTTGTTTTATAACTATAACTATAAGATTTAATTGCTTAAAAATGAATCTGTGATTATAAGAAATAAACATTCAAATTATTTAGACTGAAATTAATGGTTAAATTATAAGAATTTCATTTTATGTTTAAGAATAAAATTTGAATGTAGTTAATTTCTGGTGAAACGTATTAATATACAGGCAACATCAAATAAAAATCAACAATTATTGAACGTCTCAAAGTTACGGGACGTCCCGGGACATTGATCGTAGGCTGTCTCGTGTCCCGGGACTTTTAAATTATCGAGAACTTCCAAATCCTACTCGGATCCCAAAAATTTTAATGGGGCCCCATGCACCTAAAATCTTCTCCCTTTTTTTTATTTATTTATTATTAAATATGAAATTCTATACAGAGCTTTCTAGACCCAAAGTAAGCATAGTTTGACTAACTTGAGTTACGAGTCCCAGAATGCGGATAAACATACTTATATACCTACCTTTTTTTTGTAAATACCTACATATTATACATAGAAACACCCAGACCAATTCAAATAGACATATTCATGAATACAAATATTTGCTCTGAGCAGGAAATAAACCCGCGCCCCCTGTCGTAGCAGTCGAATGCACTACCGCTACGCCACAGAGGCCGTCCGTCGGCATTTGATCTTGGACATTATTTATTCAAGTAGCAGACTACGAATGGACAAGTCTCCGCATACACTTTGAATTCTCGATACTTCGACATTCTCCTAAAATATAATCGAGTATATTGAATTTCGTCTTTCATTATATTATTGGTTCCACGAAAAATATATTCTCGGTGTGCTTCATTTCACAATATTTGAGATCCATCCCCTTTCCAATTTTAGGCGTCGTGTCGCAACATGTGACGATTATATGTACTTGGATGTTGTAGGTAATATTTAATTTCATATATTTCAAAATTATGCCGCATTTTTTTTTATATTGCCCTCCTTTTGGTTTGGCTTATACGGCTTTTATGAGACTGACTGCCGTCTGACCTCCAACCCCGTGAGGATACCTCACGCTAGAGCTTCGTCCGTCAATTAGCAAGTGTACCGGCTTACAGGTGACGTTGGTTTGACCTCAAACGCTTTAATGGAACCCTAAATATCCAACATTCAATGCATGCAACTTGCATATTTATCCTACTAATAATAGGTCTTCACCTATGAAATTGCCAAAATTTTCTTAAAAATTCATGAGTTCGTTATTCCTGTAATTTAATAGCTATTCCCATTATTTATATTTTGTTTGAAAGTTGATTTCAAGATTTTACAACTCTGTATTAAATTTTGTTTTCATTGGCCGCTTGATAAATTAATTCAATCTTCAAAAACAGTACTTCCTAAATGCTATCCATTTTGAATATAAATTTCATATTACTTAACAGTTGTCACTTTTCAAAAATGTAATAAAAGTTGCTATTTGTTAGCTTAATGTTGTCTCATTCATACACAAAAAAAAACATAAAACTTGAATTTCTCATTCCTAAAAAAAAAGTTCTTTGTATACATGCATATATTATTTACTGAAAATTGGGTTTCCTCCAATTTCTTCAAGAAAAACGGCAATTTCATATGTAACGACCTAATATTATAAACGCGAAAGTTTGTGAGTATGTATGTATGTTTGTTTCTCTTTCACGCAAAAACGGCTGAACGGATCTGGCTGAAATTTGGTACAGGGATAGACTATAGTCTGGAATAACACATAGGCTATTTTTCATCCCGGGAATAGGTTCCCATGGGTAGCGGGTACGGGATCAGAATTCCACGTGGGCCGAGCCGCGGGCAACAGCTAGTTTTTAATAAAATATGAGTGTTTCTGGAACCCCACCCAGATTTTCAGAGCCCACGCTAACATCACCTGTAATCCCATGCATCTGTCGATTGCCAGACGAGGTTCTGGCAGAGACTCTCCCTTCAGGGTCGGTGATCAGACGGCAGTCGCTTCCATAGCCGTATAAGCTGAACTAAAACGAGAAGAACGATTAAGCGGTCCTCGGGCTTCCATGTCAAAGCCTCGGATGCTACCAGGAACAACGTTAAGATGATGATTTATTTACGACCTCTGTGGCGTAGGGGTAGAGCATTCGACTGCTAAGTCAGAGGTCACGGATTCTGTGCCAACTCACCGACGCGGGATAAAACCCGACCCCATCAGGCGAGGCCGCGGTTTCGGTCAAAGTCCGCCGGTAACCCTGGGGTTATCCTTTCGAGGGCTTACCCGGGGTGCCTGGCAATGGACACTTGGTAAGAACACCGTGTGGTTTAGTCGGTACGATTCCGACACGCCAACCCCATCGTCGGCACCGATGAGGTGAAGTCCGTGGAGGTTTCCACACGCTAAAAAAAAAAGAGTCTGGGTGTTTACATTTATAATGTGTATTAATAATAATATTTATAATGGGATAGACTGGATGCGCAAGACGGAGGATCGGGTGCTATGGCGTAAAATGGGAGAGGCCTATGTCCAGCAGTCGACTGCAATAGGTTAATTGATTGATTGATTGATTAATTTACAAAAAAAAATATATCTACGTGTGGTTATCCGGAATCCAGAACCCATATAACAAGCTCTGCTTACTTCGGGTCTAGATGGCGTTGTGTAATATGTCCTAGAATATTTATTTATTCAAAATCATGTAGTAATCATACACTTTCCCCGGTTTCTCATCCAGACCGCAACATATTTGCACATAAAAACGCGAGAATATGACGTCGCAAACGATAGGGTAACTGGGGCTTAATGTCGGTTTATGTATCTCTTGATGCGTTTTTTATGTTCACGATATGCTGATCCGTGCCAGAATTTATCCGCTTTGATAATTATTTTGTCATTTATAGGTACTATAATAAAATTTTAAATTAGTTCTGTCTGTATATTGGAGATATTTAAAAAAAATACCTGGGTCATCTTAAAAGAACGATTCTGAACCTTAAAAATATTTATTTAATGGCCTCTGTGGTGTAGCGGCAGTGCATTCGACTGCTACGACAGGGGGTGCGGGTTTGATTCCCGCTCAGTGCAAATATTTCTATGCATCAATATGTCTATTTGCATTGGTCTAGGCGTTTCTATGTATAATATGTAATTATTTACAAAAAAGTATATAACTATGTTTATCCGCATTCTGGAACCCATAACACAAGCTAGTTAAACTATGCTTTGGGCCTAGAAAGCGCTGTGTAGAATGTCGTTATATTTATTTAGTATATGCTTTATTTTGAATTCTTGTCTTTTAGATGTTAATCTAATTATCCGTTTGTCTGTGTGTCCGCGATGGACGCAAAACCTACTGAAAGGATTTTGATGCGGTTTTTTTGTATATTAGAAAGGTCTTGGTCAGACTTTAAATCTACCGTATGTTTGATTACAATTGGTTAAGCAGAACCGGAGATATGACTAAAACCGGTGGAGCCGCGGGCGTCAGCTAGTTTATTTAATAAAAATACTGTAACGTTTTGTTTGTTATCATAATTGTATTTCATTTACGCAAATAGTTGGTTGAATGTGGATGTTAAAACACATCTACTTACCTCGTTAGGGATATAGGTGTGATGAAAAAGGGAGAGATGTATGTAGATTTAAACACTAAACTTGATGAATCTACACCTATAGAGTTTCTGACTCTACAGAGTTGTTATATAGCTCTATTCAGTATAATAACCGCGGTAGCCTAGTGGTATGGGTAAAGGACTGCTGAGACGAGGTCTCAAGTTCAATCCCAGGTATTACCATGGCACACACCAATGACTTTTGGATGCTTTTCGAAGTTATGTGTGTATTTATCGCAGGTTTATAAGTGCCCGGTTAATGGCAATAGGCTCGCCACCTATTAAATTGGGACCTAAACATGAACTGGCGAAATGTGGGTGCTAGCACCTCTGCCTACCCCTTCGGGGATATAGGCGTGAGTTTATGTTATGTATGTTATGTTATGTCTATTCAGTTACATTGGGATCTAAACATAACTGGCGAATCATGGGTGTCTAATACAACTCTGCCTACCCCTCCGGGGATACAGGCGTGAAGTTAAGTTATGAAGTTCCTATATTACAAACATTTTATTCCAAGTCGAGAGCATTTGCTTGCTTAATTCATAATAAGATTCTTTGTTTATATCTTTACTAGCGACCCGCCCCAGCTTCGCACGGGTGCAATGGATGCTATTATACCTATAAACCTTCCTCTTCAATCACTCTATCTATTAAAAAAAACCGCATCAATATCCGTTGCGTAGTTTTAAAGATTTAAGCATACATAGGGATATAGGGACAGAGAAAGCGACTTTGTTTTATACTATGTAGTGATGATGTAGTGATGAAATATGTAAATATACATATTCAGCCAGTTAGCCGGTTACAAAGAAAGCAAGACAAGCCATCCACGAGGTTATATGTTTTCCCAGATTGTTAATTTTCTTATTCTCCTTTGTACGATGTCGATTTTCCGCTGTACGCGATGAAAGTTGAATATTCGTTCATCAACATAAATAAGACTTGTTTATTTTCTTGCGATAAAAAAGTAACTCTTTCTTGCAAAGTTTTTACGACAAAATAAGATGTTTTAAATGTCGTAAGTGTAGTATGAAAAAGAATATAAAATTTTATTACTTGTAAAAGTTTTTAGTATTCAGATTTTTGCAGGTTATTTATTTGAAATTTTTATTTGTTCGCTAGAGATATATTCCTTGTAGTCAAAGGTAAGCAGTCGTAAAAATTTTAATGAAATAAAATAAACTCTCATTATGATATTGTTTACGGCAGTTTACGCGAACATTACATATTGAAATAAAACTGTTTTAACGGATTCTACCACGATTTATTTGGTATAACTCGCATCATTAGTAAAATACTGAGAGCTATACAAAGCCCTGGAGTTATCCTTTCGAGGGCTTACCCGGGATGCCCGGCAATGGACACTTTGGGAGGACACCGTGTGGTTTTAGTCGGTCCGATTCCGACTCGCCCACCCCATCGTTGGCACCGATGGGGGTTTCCACACGTAAAAAAAAAGCTATACAAAGTATAATAAATAACATGTTCATGCATATAAATATTTACACTAAGCGGGAATCAAACCTGCGCCCCTGTCGTAGCAGTCGAATGCAATACCGCTACTCCACTGAAGTCGTCAATATGATTATGATTGAGATTGAGACACGGACGGAATATGTCCGATATTTTGTGACGTCAAATTTACCACATACGCAATGTAGCTCAGAAAGAGCCGCACTAAGACTGTCTACTTCTACGAATATATACTGTTTAACTGCATACGTTCATATAATTCATTGAAAAAGGCCAGAATTGAACATTTTACTATCCAAAATATTAGCAGGTCCAGGGAATTTGAAATAGAAACGAGTAGAATTGTTTGTCCTGCCCAATTGTCCATTGCCGGGCACCCCGGGTAAGCCCTCGAAAGGATAACCCCAGGGTTACCGGTGGACTTTGGCCGCCACCGCGGCCTCGCCTGGTGGGGTCGGGTTTTATCCCGCGTCAGTGAGTTGGCAGGCGTGTGTAGGACACACGATACGCCTCCGCCACGGCCTGCTTCTGTAAGGACGGCGAGTCGGCCAACTGCCGTCCTCAGGCCCCGATCATGGAGGTCGGTAGTCCCGGACGTAGATGACTGCAGACGCAGACTGCGAAAGTCGAGGGGCAGGATGCTCTGGGGTGTGTGTTGGGTAACCTCCTCGAGTGTCGCTCCGATTCCGATCCCGCTGCAGTCCGGGGGGAACGGAATCGGAGCGGCCGGTACACCCTGGGCGGCGGTCAATGGCTTCCCCTTCACCCCTTCATAGGGTTGGCATTGATCGTCGGCCAATACCCAACGTGGCGGGAACACATCGCTCTCCGTACTCCTCTGCTTTTAGAGGAGACAGGATGAGCGATGCTGTTAGTGGTGAGATGACCCAGGGTCAGCCGGGGTGCGAGGGATATGCTCTATGGGTAACCTTACACCCCGGCGTTTGAAGACCCGAGACGGCGTGCGGTTTTAGTCGGTGCAAGCCCGACATAACCACCCCCGCTGGCCGGCGGGGGGGTATCCGAAGAGATTTCCGCACGATAAAAAATAAAAAAAAAAATAAAAAAAAAAGGGACAGGATGCTCTCTCGCTCCCTCTCCGCCGTCTCTTTCGCGCGCATTATCGCTCGCAGAAAGAGGCGGTGGCGTGCCACTTGCTCGTGAGAGAACGTCCACACCCAGGACCGCAACGAGATCCCGGCGTTGACTCGTCCACGCAGGGCACTCCACCAACGTGTGGAGCGCCGTGTCTTCGCCAGGATCCTCGCAGTGCTGGCACTGCAGCGTTGTCTCCCGGTGGATGCGCCATAGATACTTACCGAAGCACCCGCATCCGGTAAATATCTTTCACATCCGGTAGGAGAGGTCCCCATGGTCCCTGTCCAATCACTCCTTCATAATCGGTCTCACCGCCGCAATGGTAGATTCCCCCCACCTTGGATGCTTAAGTCGCACCCTCCATTTCTCCAGGAGTTCCTGGCGGAGTAGGGACCGCTGAGCCCTGATTTCTCGGGGCTCCGGCCTATGGCCCCGCTCCGGCGCCTCCTTGCGCCACTGGTACAGCAGCGCAAGTGCTCTCGCTTCCAGGTCCCATGGAGGGGTCCCGGCTAGGAGACATGCCGCCTCGACGGAGATCGTGCGATACCCCCTGATGAATCTGACGGCCATTGCTTTTAACGGGCTGTTTAGAACAGTCACGTTGCGGGCCACCAGAGTCTCCGCCCATACGAGGGCCCCGTACAGGGCCATGCTTCGCACGATCCCCAGATACAGTCTCCTAGTGGGGGCGTTGGGTCCTTTAACGTTGGGAAGCAGCAGCGATAGCGCGGCCGCAGCCCCCCTTAGTTTCGGGACCAGACTTCGGAGATGTGGTCCGAAGTCCCATCGGCTATCGAGTACGAGCCCAAGGTACTTCATTGTGGGCTCGATGCCGATGCTTACGCCCTCTACGGTTATGCTGGTTCCCGCAGGTGGCCCCCTCCGAGGACCATGCTGAATCCGACCCTGTCTAAGAACTGACAACTAAGACGTCAAAATTGTTATACTACTTACTCGTTACCATGGCGAGGTCCTGCTTGTGTGAGTAGTGTGTATGTACAAGGAAAAGAAAAAGATAGCGCATATTACCAAGTGAATAGAATGGAAGAAATTGTGCGTCCTAGACAAAATTAAAATTACGTGTTCAGTCTGTATCTCTTAAGTCTGTGGCTTTATTGAGTTTTCTGAATAGGTTTTTCTTTAATATATTCATTTATGAAACGTTTGAATGTATCTGATATAGATTTAATTAAATTATTAATTATATTTGGATCAGTTTATGTAATAAGAAGGTTGTTTGAATAATTATCTAATTTGAATTGTATATAAATATTAAGGCTTTCACGGCCGGCGTTGCGTGTAGAATATACTGCTTCCGGGCTGTTTGGCCGTGGTATCAGACGTTTCGTCGATCACAGCGGTATCCGAGGGGATTTCCGCACGAAAAAAAAGGTATGAAAATATTAACTAGCTAGATTACAAAATATTTAGACGTAGTTTTCTTTATATGGCTACACAGATCTACAACTAATTGCCAAGGTCGATTGTAGACCTACCTAAAAAAGTTTTGAGTTGCATTACATAAATAGTTGGTGGACGACCGCTTTTATACTATGGAAAACTTTTAAAGAAATGTGCAAATTGTTCTTACTGCCACTGCAGAAATGCATTGTAATTTGTAGTAAACGCTCTTTTTGTGACTGCAATGTTTTTAGTGCTATTATTGCTTTGTATACTAATATAATTACCTACTTCAATGACATTTTTGAAGCAATTAGTTTGCTAACTTTTCTAGATTTAGATCTGAATAAGAGAACGCGGGAATTGAACCCGCGACCGCGTAGTTCGCAAGAATTACGGTAGATGACTCCAGGGTCGCACCGAGACGTATATAATATATCGGAGAATTTTGAATATCTGAGACGTATCTAGGTAGCTTAGCTGGTTAGAGCATTGCCCCTGTAAGTTACTGGTCGCGGGTTCAAGTCCCATTTCCGATTTTTTTTCTTTTTCCGATACTATCAATTGTTTGTATGTCTACCTTATAGCGAAATGTGTTTGGACTAATTATACACTATTTAATATTACACTCTCTTGTACCGCATTACACTCAAATGAATAAATCAACAACGATTTAATCATAATCGAATCAATGACTTTATCCGATTGTTAAACGACTTTAACAATTACCAGCCAGTAATAAAAGCCATGAAGCGATTTTATAGCACTATAAAACCTTATGTAAGTGGCTTTAATATTTCTTCAGTGCCTTCAAAATTTACAAAACAATTTAACGAGAAAATCTTTCGTAATCCTCCCTAAATAACCCGCCGTTAACCCTGGGGTTATCCTTTCGAGGGCTTACCCGGGGTGCCCGGCAATAGACACTTGGGGAGGACACCGTGTGGTTTTAGTAGGTCCGCCCGCCTAAAACCACCAGGTCCGCCGCATGCCCACCCTATCGTCGGCACCGATGGGGTGAAGCAGTGGGGGTTTCCACTCGTTAAAAAAAAAGAAAAAGTGCCTTCAATATCTTGGTAACTTTGAAATAATCAGACATCACATTATGTACTGGTTCCGAATTTTACCTAAATGTGTAAAATATGCATTTATGGGGTCCCATCAAGGTCGGTACACCAGCTGATTACAGGATTTGCATCTGCCAAAGACTTTGCTCTCGGGGTTGGGATGTTAAACGGCAGTCGCTCCCGAAAAAGTCAAGATAAGCCAAACCAAAAAAAAAAGGACAGCAGACTTCGTACTCCAAAGTCTTAGATGCAACCTGGACTAAGCTATGATGATTATGATATTATATATTCGGTGACGTTTTTTATTACTTTTTTTAAGACGGGAGTGTTCATATGTACTTATAGTCTCACCTTTTCCCAATGTGTTAAGCAGAGACCACATATTTTTACTTCCTACGATACTGGCTGGTTGACTGAATAAATTGGATATTTAACTTATAATGGTCATATTTCACTTTTTTTTATGAATGATATTCGATAACGTTTGTCCCCCATCGAACCTGATCGTAAGTTACGATGTGGTCTACGATGGATCACATTTACCTAGAGGAACCTATTCACCAGGAAGATTCCGAGGTTATAGCTTTCTGGAAACACAGACTCGGGTAGACAATTCCACTCCTTAGCTGTACGCATAATAAATGTGTCGCCGAAACGTTTCGTGCATATGAGTGGAATATCGACCATGTAGCGGTAGCGTATCGCTGTGCGTCTGGTCTTTCGTTAATGGAGGTATCAAGATGCTCTGAAATGCAGCCGATAAAAAACCACATGCATATCCCTAAAAATTACTATTAATTCAATAACTAGGTCTGCAATTTATGCAATTAAAAAATTGTTTGCATAGTTTATTAATGGTTAGTTTTTTAACCAGCCAGTTATTCTGTGGTAAGGGGCCATTCAGAAAATTCTTATTTACACGTGCCCTATTTGTTTACTCCATTACAGATGGTACTTTTGGTGATTATTCTTCCGTGGTACGTTGGATTTCAAAATTTCTTTTTTTGTTCGTTTCCACTTTAAAATTTAGAAACATTTTGTTATAAAGTTGACCATCATTGCGGAATCAGATTTTGATTGATGAATTTTGTTCTGTGATTATTTCTCCTTATCATGAATTTTTAATTACATAGCCTATGTCCTTCCCATCAGTAACATCTTTGCTTGTGTGAAATTTCATTAGAGTCGGTTCAGCCGTTCGGGAGAAGAAATTGGTCTAACGAAATACATGAGTCGTCTAAAAGAGAGTAAAGCTCTGACGAGCTTCGCTCAATTACATTTGGTGTCACGATTTGGTTACAACCGGGTATTTTCTCCTCTGGATTCCACTTATCTTGGCTTTTATGGGAGCGACTGGCGTCTGATCCCCAACTACGTGAGGACAGATTGCACCAGAGACTTATCTGGTAATCAGCAGTTTTTTGCCTTATGAATGCTCTTAAACTAGCATTTACGGCCATTCGGATATAAAAATATCAGTCAGTTATTTGGCAAAGCGGCTTGAAAAGTTTATTTATAAGCTTCTAAAACTAAACGGTTTTTGTATAAAAAGTACACTGATGACAAATTAACATTCCATGCAAATATGGCTGTCTCCATTATACGATCAAATTTAGATAGCAATTTCAACCGCGAAATACAAATTCACACATTCAATTTATCTCTTATTTACACAAATGCTAACGTTCCCATCAAAATTTTGTCAACAGTTAATGCCGATTGTTATTGTTTGAAACAACATGTAGAAGTGACGAAGTCTTTATTATTAAACCCTGTGTTACTTTTAAGGATATGGTTTCCAATTATTCATTTATTTTAGACTATATATTTCATATAACCAAACGTAACTTAAGCTCATGTCAACACTCCATGTATTTGTGTTGACTTTAACTTAAATTACATTTGGCTAGTATTATATCAATTAAGTTTAGTTTACTATTTACTAAAGTCAGGCTTTCTAACTTTTATTAGCAGAAATGCTAATTATTCGTTCATCGATAAATCAAGTCAACATTAATTCTCAAAATTTGTAAAACAAATTTAGAAACTTTATGTCTCGAATTAGAATTTTCTCGAATTCTATTGTTATAGAAACGTTGGAATTATATTCAATACACATTTTGTAAGAATAAGTAAATGGCCTAAGTTAGTAATAGGTAATTTATTTATCGCATTATTCTCATCATTCAGAAGATGGAAACTTAATTTGGGTTAGCAAATAACTCCTCAACCTTCCAAAAAAATCTTCTAATGGCAGACAAGAATGGAATTCCAGGATGTCGATAGCTAATAAATAAATAAACAAGAAGCCATTTTTTTTAACGTGCGGAAACCTCCACGTGCTTCACCCCACCGGAGCTAACGGTAAGATGGGTATGTCGCACTTGAACTGACTAAAACCACACAGTGTCTCCTTTGCGTCAGCCATGTGGTACGGGGAATCTGGTGTGCCCTAGGAAGGATATCCCAAAGACCCCGACCGGCTCCGGTCACCAACGCTGGCGACCCCGACGCCTTATTGAGGATCTAATAGCCCCTTCCCATAACCAAGAAGCCAACTATAATAAGAGTAAAAATGTTCTTACGCCAGTCTGAACACCTCGTGGAGCACCTTGGGCAACGGACAAGGAAATACTTTTTTTAGTTTTGTTTATCGACTGCGTGGTCTTCTGGTTAACCGTGATCTCCTGGGTTCGAGGGATATGTATTCTTAAGGAAAATTAGTCATTGCCTGGTACTGGTCTCAATTCAGCCAACTACTACTCTGTCTGACACCATTCTCTTGGTGAGAAAGCCCTGATTCACTGTTCAAAGGTTATGGCGATAATACAAAATGTATATAAATATACTAGTCTCGAAAGTAATCAAGTTAGCACATATCTAAATTTAAGTTTCCTGTACTGGTACTCTGCCGATCAAATATTTGCTCTAAATAGACCACAAATTATACGTTTGTTGATCTGATGTCCAGAACAAACATGATTTGCGTTATACGAGTTGATGATAATAATAGTGGCTAGTACCCTGGTTTTATATTTTACTAATTCAATGATTTAAGACTTGCATAATGAGTAAAGAATAGTTAAAGACGACTATTAAATAATAATTGGGTATAAAAGAGCATTGTATAAAAGCCCTTTGACTCAATTCATAATAATGAAATATTTGTAATTTTAAAAATAAGAATAAATGATACTGTCGGAAGTTTACGCGAATGTCACACATTGAAATAAAACTATTTTTAACAATCAATGTAAAATATAAAATAACATCAAATAAATCGCGATGGAATCCGTTAAAAATAGTATTATTTCAAAATAAGAATAAATTTAATCACAAAATTATTAATTTTATTAATATACTAGCTGACCCGGCAGACTTCGTACTGCCTCAATCGATGACAAACCTTTTAAACCTTCTCTTGACCTCCACAAATAATTCAAGATCAAAATTAGCCAAATCAGTCCAGCCGTTCCCGAGTTTTAGCGAGACTAACGAACAGCAATTCATTTTTATATATAAGAAGAAGAAGAAAGAAGAAGAAGATGTATGTATATATATATATATAGATATATCTATATATATATATATATATATATATATCTAATAAAATGTTTTTTTTTATGACTAGCTTTATTCTTATTTCTAAAATTATCCTTTGTATCCGTGTAGAACTCAAACTTATATGATATTTTCTACCTTTTAGATCAGTTTGCTAATGAACAATCTTTTAGTTTTCAAAACTAATCTCCTAATTTTATTTGTAAAAGCTATTGTGTTATTCAAGCTATACATATATAATGCAAACCCTAATAAATATCATTTAATGTTGTGAATATGGTGCTCGAGTACAGATTCCGGTTCCATTCTGCAGTCAGGTCTGTAGTGTAATTTAAAACATAAAAACGAACTCCCTTTTTCATTTATAAGTTGGAATTAGTTTTGCGCTACGTAATAAAAAAGTTCTTGAAACTGCAGTGTTTTAAATTAGTTTTCATTAGTTTGATATCAAAGTCCCACGTTTGGGCGCCAATTAAGTTCATTTTTAATGCTTGAAGTATTTGATAAACACCGCTGGCATATACTGAAAAAGTGTTACTTATTCAATAATAATAATCCATCTTAAGAGGCTCGAGATTAGTGGGAAGTCGGTGGCAGCCAAGATGCAGAAGGTGGTCTTGCTCGACAATGCCTAAATGGTCCGGCGGTTCCTTTGTCAATTGCTCTAACACCTCGGCCGGCTGTTGCCCACCTCCCCGCGGCTATCTTGCCGCTTCTCCCAAACTCTGGGGAAGGCGTGACCTAGATGCATGGGATAATAGTAATAGTTCTATCGTTTTTGTTACAAGATAAAATTGTAGACACGTTTCTTTTTATGTACGCTTTTATTTAGGCGTAGGCTAAGGTATTTTTTTAACACACACAGATTGACAACTGTTTTAAAAATAACAGGTGACGTGCCTATTGCCGTCACTTGACATTCTTCCAAACTCCAGGCCACTACTACTAGCAGGAAACACTATTACGCCTTGCCCGATCCGGGAGTCGAATCTTGGATCTTATGTAAAATCAAAAACCTCCAATTAAGATAAGGATAGGTAGATGGTGAAAAATCGAACTGTAGAACTACAATAAGCTTTTTTTTATAAGCTTTTAAGCCAATCTATAATTATTACTTAAGCATACTGCGTTATATACCTAACTAGCTGACCCGGTAAACTTCGTGCCGGCTTAGAATACAGTTATATGGGTTACCTAATCAGCTGTATCTATTTCGTGGGGATGGAACTCGAGACCTCGTCTCAGCAGTCCGTTACGCACGCCACTGGGCTATCACCGCTTATCGGCAAATGCACTGATTTATTTTAATAAATGTGGCATAAATAAGAACAAATACCTGACGAATTCCGCAGGGAGGTCGGTTATAGTTTTTTGGTTATATCTCCGGTTCTACACCAATTGCAATTAAACATACGGCAGATTTTAGGTCTGAGTAAGACCTTTCTAATAGAAAAAACTACATCAAAATCTGTTCAGAAGTGTTTGCGTCTATCACGAATAAACAGACAAACAAAAAAGAATTAAAAAAAAATTGTGTTCGGAGTCGTTCAATAGACATTTTGACTATATTTAAAATATTGTACGAATTGTTGTCATCCTAATAAAGTACCGTAAAAAAACTTTTAATTATTAATATTTTATTAATTTTCAATATAAAATAATATTATAATAATAAATTTCGTTTATGTTAAAAAATCAAGATTAAAATCTCACTTAATTTGAGATTTGATCACGTGCTTATAAACGCTCTGTGACGTCACACATAAGTAAACACACAGGCTGTCTGCATTTCCTAGTGTTAATCGACTGATTCAATTATTAATTTTATTACTAATAATGTTTCACTTTTATCTTATATATCTCAAAATAAATTGGTGTGACGTCACATGTCACGGGATCCGTTATGGCGCGTACTTTTTGAAATCAAACTTTAATATCGATTTTTATCGTAAATAAAACAGTTCTCAAAAAAATATTGATGCCATCTGCATTTTTATGTTGTAATACATAATACAGAACTATTTTTTAGCAGTAGTCAAATACCCTATTAACATAACCTAAGTTTTTTTTTTAAATATTTCCAATGTACCGATACAACTAATTTACTATTTTATAATAGTGTAGATAGATAGAAGAAACAAAGAAAATTATCTAATTGCAATCACCAATTTTTTCGCTTTTTTGCAATTTTTCCGCTACAATAATACTATAATACAATCTGGTTTAAGTATACGATTCTAGATTTTGTGAATTTTCGTTCCCGTAATCTCCATACAAATGAGTATTACCAACCTATTGAGAAAGAATGTCTGTTCTTTATCGCCTAACTGCGGTGAAGCCAAAAAATTGGGTTATTTGAAATGTGAATCTATAATACACAGATTTGGTAAAGAAACCAGTTCGTGGATAAACGTGGGCGAGTATATAAAAATAAAAATAAAGACTTTTTTAGAAATGACTCAATGGTTTGCATTTATTCGTCGAAATATCTTTTGCGGATATTTGAGCAAATATACAGACAGTAATAACGATTAGTTTTTATTGTGGCAGTATACAGGCTTTATCTATGTTACGTACTGAGTAAGCAACACAATTATACTGGTACTGTTTGAAATATCTTTCAAGGACTCTTATATTTTAACTAAATGTTTCCCGCGGCGGGCGGAGGTTTGCTATCGTTTTTTGGTCATATCTTCGGTTCTATTTAACCAGTTCCAAACAAACATACGGCAGATTTTAAGTCTGACTAAGGCCTTTCTGATACAAAAAAAACACATCAAAATTATACTACAAAACTACAAAAAACTACTGTAGTTTGTACTACTGCAAAAAATATTTTATGTTCAAAATCGTCCACTTAACATAACCTTTTTTTTAATATCTCCAATGTACATACACAACTAATTTACAATTTTATAATATTATAGATATCATATTGCTTCACTGGGTATAACATAATATATTTACAGAGCTACAGTCCTCGGTGCTGTGCACTTTCTTTTTACTTGCGGAAATCCTTCGGATACCCCCCCGCCGTCCAGCGGGGGCCGTTATGTCGTGCATCGACTAAAACCGCACGGTGTCCTGCCCAAGTGTACATTGCCGGGCACCCCGGGTAAGCCCTCGAAAGGATAACCCCAGGGTTATCGGCGGACCTTGTCCGCCAGCGCGGCCTCGATAATTTTTCTCGGTTCTGTGCACTAGGGGGCGATCCTACCAAGCATTTTTACATAGGCTGTATGTTTAATGTTGCATGGACGAATGGCCCTTGTCCTTCACCAAAAACCATATGAGTACGACTACTTCACATCATCATCATCATCACAATGAGGTTCCCAGATTCATTCGATGCTTTCACCTCGGAGTATGGGGCACCCTCACTCCATCTCCTCTAGATTTGACTTATGCGGTTTCAATGGGAGCCACTGCCGTCTGTCCTCCCAACACCAAGAGGGAAGCCTGCGACAAAACCTCGTCCGTCAATCAGAAAATGTACTGGCTTACAGGTGAGGTTGGCTTCGACCCAAAGATCTAGGTGAGCCTCCAATTGGTGCGTTTTATTATTGTGTCTCCTTTACTTATGTAACTTATGGCTTTTAATTGTCTGTGTGTGAGTGAGTGTGTGTGTGTGTGTGCGTTTGTTATGGACATGCCCCGTAGGCTTACAGGCAATAAAATCAAGAAAAGGAGGTATGACAAAATCGTATGAAATACAGAACTTTACCATTTAAAGTTGATATTAAGTAAGCTGTTGTTCCCCGATGGAACTAAACCCTTCATACTTGCAAAAACTTAGCTCAGCCAGTTGGCACTTTGAATAAAATTTCCATGTTCCCAAAATATAGATCGTTAAAATCCCAGAACCATTTGTTTTACTATCTCAGATTTATTTATACGGAGTGAAAGTTAAAGTTCTAAGGCTCTGCGCCTCCTGTCTCGAATAATTGAAATAAATGGTACCCTATTGGAACGCATAATAAATATTCTAGGACATTCTACACAGCGCTTTCTAGACCCAAAGTAAGCATAGATTAACTAGCTTGTGTTATGGGCTCCAGAATGCGGATAAATATACTTATATACTTTTTTTTGTTAATACTTAATACTGGATAATACTGGTAATACTACATAGGAACAGCCAGACCAATGCAAATAGAAATATTCATTAATACAAATATTTGCACTGAGGGGGAATCAAACCGCGCCCCCTGTCGTAGCAGTCTAATGCACTACCGCTACGCTACAGTCGCCATCAGTGTAACATTTAATGACATAATTTAGTATGGCATACTTTCATTTCTCCTAACAATCATAATGCAGTATGCCATAATATCGGTATGCCAAAGTATTGTAATGCCTTTAAATTTCCCTCTCCGCCGTCTCCCCTGCCCCTGCGCCGCAGACTCATCTACGCCCGGGACTACCGACCTTCATGATCGGGGCCTGAGGACGGCAGTTGGCCGACTCGCCGTCCTTACAGAAGTAGGCCGTGGCGGAGGCGTGTCGTGTGTGCCCTATACACGCCTGCCAACTCACCGAAGCGGGATAAAACCCGACCCCACCAGGCGAGGCCGCGGTGGCGGCCAAAGTCCGCCGGCAACCCTGGGGTTATCCTTTCGAGGGCTTACCCGGGGTGCCCGGCAGCGGACATTTGGGGAGGACACCGTGCGGTTTTAGTCGAGACACGACATAACCACCCCCGCTGGCCAGCGGGGGGTATCCGAAGGGATTTCCGCACGTAAAAAAAAAATGCCTTTAAATTTTATGCCAAACCTGTTAACCTGTTGTTGTTGCTAAAGTGAATTAAGACAAAAAGTTCTGCGTTCAAAGGGGTTCCCGAAATAAATGTATGAGGATCAAATATCGTACTGGTAACTGATATTGTAGATATTTTAGCTGAATAATATCCTTCTAATGTTATACAGAACATCGACGATAAGTATAATATCAATATTTTAAATCATTTTCATTGAATTTGATTAAAAATAAATATATACAGACGAACATAGAGCCTCTATTTTAAAAGTTGGTTAAAAAAACATCTTACCTAATAACCCCGCGGTTTCAAAAACACAGAAAAAGAAACAAACAGTAGAGAAGAAACGTACACATGAAGTTGTCGAAAGTTTTATTCGGCGAAGCTATATTTACGTTATTTTATTATTTAATCAATCTTTGACATGATATACCCGCTTCAAATATGGTTTTTATCTATTTTTATTTATCGCGGCGGTAGATGGCGCTGCAATAGGGCTAAAGGATTTCATTACGAATATATTACCGGGCACGGGAATACCGGGACTTTATAAATTTTATTAATATTGGCTATAAGAAAATCATATTGCTGATAAGTATTTCTGTGTGCATTTTTTGTATAATATTAATAAAGATACTCTTTAAACGTTCTATTTTCAGTACGTAACAAAATTCAATTATCTCACTGAGAGCGTGTACTGTGTACAACATGTTGCCAAAGTTGATATTGCTCCAACATAATAACCATATATTTTTACTATTATTTCTTGCATTTACTGCAAAATACCTGCCGCACAGAGGTTCTTTGAATACAGTACACGTTCTGAAATACAGGTTGTTAGGCTATAATGATTATTTTGAAAACAAATATGAAGAGGTATATGAGGGTTTCTATGTCTGAGCAGTATTTATTTGTATAAGATACAAATACCATACTGTGTAGAAAACTATTCTATTCTCTGGGGTTTTTTTTTTTTTTTACGTGCGCAAATCCCTTCGGATCGTGATTATGTCGTGTCTCGACTAAAACCGCACGGTGTCCTCCCCAAATTCTCTGGGTTATCGAAAAATAATTTACTTAAAAATATTAGCTAAATGTCTATCAATATACTTAGTTTTTATGGACAACTCTGAGGACATATTTATTTATTGGAAATACAAAATTTAAGTTATATTCTGGCAAGCTATTCATTCAGTAAAATAAGCCAATAAAAGGGCTGTTAATGATTTCATTTCCTTTATAAATTGCAGTTTCAAATATTATTGTCTGCATTTCAGTGGAAAAATTAATCATGGATTTCATTAATTATTCTTTTGTAACACAATAATTGAGAGAACATTTTCCTGTGGGCCTTTAGTTGTATTACCATAAATCAACATAATTTTATTTAAAACATAAACTATAAGTTTGCTAACAAACGAAACTAAATATAAGCCCATTAACTTTTTAAATCTAAAATAATATCAAAGTTAGAAACAAAACAAAGGTGACAATATTAATATTTAAGTAAACAATTATTATTCTGCCATATTCTTCATTGTTTTAATCATCAACATGTGGCTGCCATTGTCTTAAATTATTGAAATGCCGCGAAATATGTCATTCTCTTCATATATTCCTGTCAAACATTATATCCATAGTCACGCCTTTCCTTACCATGTCACGCAATTCATCCAATTTCTTGGACCTACCTCTACTCCTAAAATCCTCTACACTCATACTTTGAGCTTTCCTGACGATGTTACTTTCACCTCTTTTCATAATATTGGCTGCTGGCTTCTTAAACTCTCATTCACTGGTGCAGTTTTCAAACTTCTTCAAATTTACTAATTCTTTATTCTGTTCATTCTTGTCACAAACGCAACACACAATAACATACCTAAAAGTAATGTTATTAAGTCGTTTCTTCCTGGTACCAATATCATATCATCTTCGAATATATTTATTTCAATGGATGTTAGGCCTAACAACTTCATCAGGTAATATAATTATCTGAAAATAACCGACTTTTTCAACAGTCACTTCATTGTGAGGGCTCTCTCCCAAAAATGTTTTTATACAAAATTATCCGATGAAAAGCTGTTTTCACGATGAGTGGAATATAAAAAGTTTCACCTTTTTTCTTCTTTGGTTGAATTTTCTAATTTAAAAAAGGTTTTGGTGTTTGACTCCTACAATTTTTTAAATACAAACCTGTCCTGACGTTATTTCTTTTTTCTGAAAAGTGGGCAGTGTTCTACTTTTTAGATTACTCGATTTGGTTGAGTTTCCCTCTGATTTGCAGAGTACATGGTGGGTGGAATAGTCACCTCTGATAGTTTTAGAGAGTTTAACTTGGATTAACACCTGAAAAACCCTTTTTCATCTCTCCTGTTCGGAAAGTTTAATCTTCATGGGTAGATAGCCGGGTGACAAAGTAGCTTATTTCATCCCTAGGGTGAAAAGTTTTTTTTTTAATTTTAAGTTTTGCCATGGAGTCCATGATAATTTCATAACGTCATAATGCCTTGATATCATGACGCCTAAATGCACATCTCGTGACCAACTACATTACAATGTAACCAATAGATTCGATTTTCAAAACTTTTCTAATGTTGGTATGTACGTGAATTATAACTTTTTTTTCAGTATTAAAACAAATACAATTTATGTTTGCTAAAGAATTAGCGGGAAAACAAGATTCAATATAAATAAATACCATGTGTTAATTGTGTTTAAAAATGGTTTCGGAAAGTGATTCCAGTGACATGGATAATAATTTAACTGCCGATGAGATTCATGAACAGGCAAAAGCTGTTTTAATAATCTATTTTCAAATTGTTCTTATTTTACTTTAAATTTTAACTGATAATCAATACATCTGTTTATTAAACGTATGTTTAGTATTTTAATTTCCTCACATAGTCGAAATGAAAAGTAGAGTGTTTACCTCGGGTGAATGTCACCATTTCACCCTCGAACTATTGGCGCTTTCACTTCGTTCGAGCGCCTGAAATATCTCGGGTGAAATGGCTGACTTTCAACCCTTGTGTAACAATCTACTATTATTTGGTGGTAACTGCACCTAAGCTAATCTAACCTCGAGACGAAAGCCTGTGTTTGAGCCTCGTACATTACTCAGTAGGTGTTCCGGCTCGTAGGTGCCGTTAGCTTGGATTTTACACCCTAAAAGAAGATCTACTTCCACAAAATGTTTTTTTTTAATTTTGAAATCTTCAAATTGATTTTCATGAAGTCTTTTAAGAAGGAAAAAGAAATAGTCCTAGATAAGGTCTATAAAGAAGAAAGAAAATACATTTATTCAGAATACGCACACATAGGTAGTAAGAAAAAAAAAGAAACGAATTTTTTTTACGGGAGTTGTGCAAGTCTCAATGGGTTGCCATCTCAGCACAGTTTCTGCCAATCACATCCTAAAGATATGATGTGCAGCTCTGGTATCCAGATGGCGTCTTCACAATGTCGTGACGTTAAGCACGTTAGCACTAGTACACAAGGATACACACAATTATTAACCTTATATACACCTCACATAATAACATTATAGATCGAAAGGGAAAACAAAATCAAAGTTGACGGTCTCTGTGGCGTAGCGGTAGTGCATTCGACTGCTACGCCAGGGGGCGCAGGTTCGATTCCCGCTCAGTACAAATATTTGTATGCATGAATATGTCTATTTGCATTGGTCTGGGTGTTTCTATGTATAATATGTATGTATTTACAAAAAAAAGTATTTAAGTATGTTTATCCGCATTCTGGAACCCACAACACAAGCTAGTTAAACTATGCTTACTTTGGGTCTAGAAAGCGCTGTGTAGTATTTATAAAATAACATAATTTAACAATTTAACAACAAGGAAAAGTAGCAGATAACATTGTGATTAAGAGCAGCAAATATACGCTAGTCAAATGGTAACACACCTCACTCTTTATCATAATTACACCTAAAATAAATATTTAAAAACAAAACAAAAACACATCAACAAACAACAGACAATAGCTCGGTATTGGTTTCCGAACTGTGCGTGTTCCCGCGCAAGTGACACCATGTCAACCACCCGAACTGTCAACTGTCCTGATAAAACGTAAACAGTAGTTTTTTTTATATTATCTAGTCTAGTAGTAGGTCTACTACCTTTTTTTATGCGGGAATCCCCTCGGATAACCTCCCGCCGCGCCGGCCAGCTGGGGTGGTTATGTCGGGATTGTATCGACTAAAACCGCACACCGTCTCGGGTCTTCAGACGCTGGGGTGTAAGGTTTGCCCATAAGGCATTTCGCTCGCACCCCAACTGACTTTGGGCCATCTCCAGTTTCGAGATGGCCACCTCGGACCGAGATGGCCCCCTCGGAGTAGGTCTAGTCCCTTATCTACGTTTCTTGTTTTTCTAATTTTCTTGGTCACCACTTTATTCTACTGTCTGCTATCTGTGCCATATCTTTTAATTCTTTATTTGAAATTTGTAATTTTTTGAAAACTTAATTTACTTTACTTGTAAAAAAGACAGTGACACCAGTTAGTCGTTCATAAAAATCAATTTAATTTAAGCTGAGAAAAAGAAACAGTACCTACCAAGTTACTGTTCCCTTAAGAAAGCTCGTTAAATGTAATAGGGGTTCGTGATTAAGGCCCTTAGTATTTTTCTTCAAAAACTTTATGAAGTACAACACAATTACCTTAATGTTCAGAATATGGAAATTTTTGAACTAGGAGAGATTTTAGCCTTAAAATGAATATACAAAATACCAGCCAGATAATAGAATTAATATAGTAATTTTTTTTTTAATACAGTATAGTTACACACGAAGTGCGCCGTGATATTATTGCGAAGAATTAATTACTCTGAGGTAATGACGGATTCTGAGTAAGACATAGCAACTCGGTTTTAACGAAAACTTTTCACTTCAGTACGTTTTAATCTAATAAGTCGAACACAGAAGATGCTGATTCTGCGAACCCCCACATCTCTCAATAATTATATGCCTCTATATCAGGTAAATTTCACAACTCAAACAACTGTCAAATGTTAACGTTCAAAATTACAGTTCAAGTCAAGATTCTCTATAGATTCTAGATATTTCTATGTACTTATTTATAAGACAAACACAAAATGATAACTAAGTACGAGTATGTTTATCCGCATTCTAGAACCCATAATACAAGTTAGTTAAACTATGCTCACTATCTACATAGCGCTGTATAGAATATCCTACAATATGAATTAACAATTCGAATCATTTATTTAAAACCTGAAACAAGCCTCAAAAATGGTTCTTCTCTGTTTACACTGTTCACTGTTTAGTGTACTCTTCCTGAACAGGTGGAAATTCTAAATATTTCTCTGCAAAATTATCCTTTAATAATAACCATAACCCTTGTAAAGTTAGAACCCGAAACTATTATTATTATTAAAGTTAGTTTACAAAACAATTACAACTGTGTTATTATGAAACTCAATTATGATTACAAAGCGCCGCTGGCTCTTTCAACGACTGCGTAATAAACAGTCAAGCGTGTGTTGTATGTAAACTAAATTTTTTACGACCAATACGCACTTAAACTTAATTTCATCAGTTTAATCCGTTCAATTAAACTGGGTTCTTACGTTTTATTCAATACAATTCATCAGCATCCAAGTGTCAATTGCAGTTGCATCTAAAGTTTGCACTTTAGCACCAGGGGTTCCCTCTCGTACTTCTACATTCCTTGTGGTTTTTTTTTTATTCCACTCAGGTGTCAGACAAGCTCACGGCCCACCTGATGGGAAGCGGTCACCGTGGCCTATAGACGTGTGCAACACCAGGGTCGTCACACTCGCGCTGCCGACCCTAAAAAAAAGAAATTGCAAAGCAGGAATAGCCTTTAGTCTTCCGGGAAGACCAAAGGCTACTCCCGCCTCTCCCTTCTTTTTTAGTTTTTGTGCTGTCAGAAGGAAGACTCTTCCCTCTGACAGCACAAAAACTCTCAGTGAGCTCTGGCTACCCTACTCACCGCCGGGAACACAACACGAAGTTATTATGGTCGCGGTATTCTGTAGCGCGGAGGTACTTCCCCAGTCGGACTGCTCAGTTGGACGGGAATACCGTCATGTCCTACCTCTCTTAAATTAATTGATTTATCTTAACTTTTACGGTAGTGATTGCTGTCTGACTCCCTAACTTTGAAAGGAAAATGTGCATCAGAGCCTCGTCCGTCAAATAACAGGTGTTACTGGCTTTCTAATGACATTGGCTTGGGACACAAAAACAACCGCGCGCTACCCAGACCACTTTATTCAATGGTAGGCATATTACCACAGTTAGGTCATACTTTCCCCAAAGTAAACGCATAGGATGAAAGAAGGCTGAATGCAGCCGAGATGCGAATGATGAGATGGATGTGTGGTGTGACAAGAATGGATAAGATTAGGAATGAGTACATTAGAGGCAGTTTAAAAGTAGCGCCAATATCAGAAAAGTTACGAGGAAATCGCTTGTCCTGTAATGCGTAGGACATGTAATGCGTAGGGATGAAAGTAATATCGTAAGGAAGGCAATAAGTATGGAAGTGGACGGTTACAAGGGAAGGTGGATGGAATGCGGGAAAGAGGATATGGTTAGGAAGGGAGTGAATGCTGAGATGACCGCAAGCAGAGATGAATGGAAAAGCAAACATGTTGCGCCGACCCCAACTAAATTTGGGATAAGGGCAGGAGGATAATGATGTCATACTTTCATCAATTAAGTTGAATGGGAATACTGTTATACCTTACTACCTCTATGTACAACAATTAAATGGCAATTCCGTATATTGTGGCACTTTGTCCCGTTCAAAGTAATTAACAGCCCATTTTAAGTCACAACGCAATAACAGGCGTCTGATGTTTTAATTAATAACTTAACGCAGCAACTTCAGAAAGGATTGATGGTTATTGTTTAAACTTTATATTGTCGTATGTTGTCTCCTCCCTGTAGAAGGCCATTAGCTTGCGTACTTGGCAGTTTAATGACTTTCTGTTGACCGACTGTGTTCAGTTTGCCCACTAAAAGTAGGCCATCTGTAGCAGCTGATGTATTTTATGTGTCTGAAATTGTTAAAATTATGCTTGCGATGCGTAAATGAGACTTAGTTGAATCACGAAGTTTGTAAAAAAAACCTGGTTTATGGTTGTAGGCGATAGAATTAAAATAAAAGAATCGTTCTAGAATTTTTAAACTGAGAGCGGTCGCGGGTAGTAGGCAACGTATTTACTGGTCGGTGTCACAGATGCTACCGGCCCCCCGACCGCCCTCTCGCGTTTATTAAGGTAAAACATACAGTACAGGTGCAGGCACAAATTACACAAATGTAGGTTGGTACATGTGATAAAGTTCTTAGTTTCTAAATTCAATAAAACGGTCAGTAATAGGGTTTACTGTTAATAAAATAGACCATAAAAAATACTTATAGTGCGTCGCTTACAATGGTGATAGAGTCTATTATAAGGGACTGAAACCAGTTGGTAAAAAGTGGAGCGTTACGCATCTTTGCCAACCCCTTGGCATTTAAAAACGCACATACTCAGATAACATAGTAAAATCAAATATACCTTCAAAGGTGTGGTTAGTGTTTAAAAGTCAAATACCCATGAATGAAGTGATAGTCGTGCAACTTGTAGTCGCGTTTTCTGTGCAAATGCTACGGTATTCCTGTAATAGCGCAGCAGGAAATATTGTCGAGGAAATAAAATTATTAATGTGCGGTTTTGATGTCTTGCAATAACTCGGTTGCAAACATATTTTATAACTTGCTATTCTAATTTATTTTAGAGACATTGTTTGAGTTGTAAATGTATTATTTTATATAATAAGTTGAGCAGGAATCGAACTCGCGAACTCTGACTTAACAGTCTAACGCACTACTGCTATACCACAGAGGTCCTCGAAGTCTCTCAAAATGGAGAAAGGGGAAAAACTGTAAAAGGAAATGAAAGCATTTATCTCAAAAAAATCTCAATATACTTAAGTTGGTGTTTCAGTAAGTTCCAAAATAAATAAACCGAATTTATAGTTTTTTTTTCACTAAATAAATTAGGTACGAAGAACGCCCAAGCTTTGAGGGAATTTCTTTAAGTGGAAACATATCAAAGAGACGTTTCAGACGTTTTACTTAGATTTCTTTTAGAGCGAAAGCCTTTGAATTGGCATATAACGAGGGTATCATACGCTCTACAGAATATGTGCGAAGGCCGATAAGCACTATTATTTTGTTTATTAAAGAAATGGAGATGTGCTGTCGTTGAGTTATAAAATTTCATGACAAACTAACTTTCGTAGATGGCTTCACTCGAGCATGTCATGAAAGTTTTTACGGCTTCGGCCATCATAGTAGGCCATAATATTTCAAGTTGTGTGTATTGAGATAGCTAGCCTTTAGGTGAAAGAGCAATGCATTTCTAACTTTATGGGACCCTATCAATCTCACCTATAGCCCCACACACATAACATAACTTCACGCCTGTATTCGTGTAGGGGTAGGCAGAGGTGTATTACACACCCACGATTCGCCAGTTATGTAAGGGTCCCAATGTAAAAGGGGGCGAGCCTATTGCCATCTACGATTAGGCGAGCGATAATTAACATTTATTAATGCACACAACGAATACGAAAAGTCAGAGGTATGTACCCGGGACGACTGGGGATCGAACTCGAGAGCTCGTCTCAGCAGTCCGTTACGTACGCCACTGGGCTATCGCCGCTTACTCACTTACTTACACATACAATCAAAATTTGACAGAAATGCAAACAGAGTAAATATAAAGTAAAAGTTTATTTGAGAACGCAAACTTTCATCACCTACAAATACGATTTTCAGTAACAAACATGTTTTCGTTTCGCGGCACTGCTGGTTACAACACAGACCAGATATTGGGGTTTATAAATAAGTTGTGATTTAAGATGTAACTGTGTTTGTCAGCATCGATTCACCTATTGTTAGATGATATAAAACATACATTTGTACTAATATTGCAACAAATAAACTCACATTCCATTGGTTATTTCTTTGAAAATTTAAGAATACGAGATACGATTGTGATCTTAAAAACCCTAATAATTCATTTTATTCTACTACTAGCTGTGCCCAGCGGCTTCGAACGTGGCATCTTTAAGCCCCGTGACACCCATTTTTCCCATACATGTACCGGCAATATAAGTTCTACATAATGTATAGTAATGTGTTCGATTAATTGATATTCATGATAAACGCTCCCCTGGGAAGTACCGTAATGATATATAGCCTATAACCTTCCTCGATAAATGGGCTATGCAACACAAAAATAACTTTTCAACTCGAACCATCAGTCCTTTTTTTTTTTCGTTCGGAAATCCCATCGGATACTCCCCCGCCGGCCAGCGGGGGTGGTTATGTCGGGCTTGAACCGACTAAATCCGCACGCCGTCCCGGCCTGCTTCTGCTGGGGTGACAGGCGGCCTCACCTGCCACCCCCAGGCCTGCGTTCATGGAGGACGGAGGTCGTTAAGCGACCTCCGGCGCCTGAGTCACCTGCGACGCGCGGCGAGCATGTTGCGGGCTCGGCGGGCCGGGAGAGTTCTAAACCTCTCCCGGGCGCGCTCCGCCATCACCTTCGCGAGCATTACAT
Source organism: Cybosia mesomella (assembly GCA_946251805.1). NCBI lineage: Eukaryota > Metazoa > Arthropoda > Insecta > Lepidoptera > Erebidae > Cybosia > Cybosia mesomella. The sequence continues at coordinate 6,084,842 of OX276398.1, read as the reverse complement.
GCTCGCAGAAGGCCACGACGGCCCAAGGTTCGCCGCCTATTACGTTGGAACCTAAACATAACTGGCGAATCGTGGGTGTGTAATACACCTCTGCCTACCCCTTCGGAGATACAGGCGTGAAGTTATGTTATTATGTTAATTTAATATTATTATCATTGTTTTAAATTGTGTTACCTATTCGTGAAAACTTGAAGTAATAAAAATTAAGTACTTCATTTTATCAAATTCTTTTGCTGTTAATTATTAACTAATTATTAAACAGCAAAAGAATCTTATAGAATTCGTAAAAATATTATTAATTAATTAATAAACAGCAAAAAAAAATAAGTGCATAATTCTTCGATTGTATAAAGAATTTACATTACATTACATGTACATAATAGTAGTTTATGCAACTGTCATATAAGAAGGGGTATTAAAACATGAGAGTCTGTTATCGCATGAGACGAAGCCGAATGCGATAATAGGTTGACTCGAGTGTTTTAATACCTAAGTTAAATGCAGTTTCATACACTACTTTATCTTCACTCATAGGAAAAATTGAAATTAAACAAAGTAGGTAGGTTACAAGGGCGCCATTTTTTTCATATTCAGCCTAAAACCTTAGACTAGTTTAATGAATAAAAAAAGATAGCGGTACTTTAATGAGTTTTATGATACAGTTGGCGGTACTATAATAAGCTTTATTTTTAATTTCATGTGTATGCGTTTATAAAGTGCGTATGCATAGAATCGTCTTGGAATTCGTAATTCAAATTTTTCGATTTGAGTGTAGATAAAAAGACTCATACTCAAAACATCGTCCCTTAGGGTCTTATGGGTTAAGAACATCATAAAATTTTAAGTAAAATAACATAGTAATTAATTAACTCACAAAATTTGAGCAGCTGCACTGGCGGGCCCGACCCTCTGGTGGGCCCGCCTTGACTTCTTGAAGGGACTCCCTTTTATAACTCGATCACAGCACCTGAAATTGAAAAACTTTCTACATGAGTTTTTTTTTATAAAGAATAATGTACCCCTCCAGCTAAGCCTAATTACTTGTGTTAGGAGTGGGTTCACCTTGGTAGTGTAATGGACAGGACTCGAAGACTTGACCTCTCGATCGTAGGGTCGACTCCTTAACCACTAAGCTACCGACGCTTGATTCTAAGTTAAGAATATAGGTATTATGAGGATACTGGCTAAGAGTTATGAGAGTCATCATCATTTTAGCGTTTCCAAAGCAAATTTGAGATCTGATTTTGACTTTTGCGGGAGCGACTGCTGTCTGTCCTCCCAACCACAAAAGAGAAGGAATTCTAACTAATCAATAATACTCATTAACATTGTCTAACTTTTTAAATATATTTTCAAGGTACTAACACCCGTATATATCCTTTACCGTCTAAGAAAAAAACGTGCTTTGTGAATAACCATAGTCATTCACAAAGCACGTTTTTTTCTAACAATCAAATCGAATAAAACCTTGCACGACCTGAAATCCCACCTAGTACCTCTCAAACGCACGCAAATATAAGAGCAAAATCATACAACCAATGAAAATAGTACATTTATTGTAATATTATTCATGTGGACAGTGCCATTATGCGGCATTGGACATAGGTTCACCTTGCCAAAGAGACACATATAAACTATGTCCATTTTAGTTAAGAGTCTTCTGCCTTTATAATTACAGTGTTTTACTAACATAGTTCATAAGCTCTTCTGTTACTAACATTTAATGGGCAATGCCGCGGTAGCCTAGTGGTATGGGTAATGGACTGCTGAGACGAGGTCTCGGGTTCGATCCCAGGTTTTACCATGGCACACACCAATGACTTTTCGATGCTTTTCGAAGTTATGTGTGTATTTATCGCAGGCTTATAAGTGCCCGGTTAATGGCAATAGGCTCGCCACCTATTACATTGGGACCTAAAGATAAACTGGCGAAATGTGGGTGCTAGCACCTCTGCCTAACCCCTTCGGAGATAAAGGCGTGAGTTTATGTTATGTTATGTTATGTTATGTTGAAATAAACAATTTTAGTTTTATTTTTATTTTATTAATAGAATTCCCAGTGCAGTAAAACTGGTACTCAAGGTTTATATGATATTTGTTCGCAACCACGAGTGTCTTCCTGAATAATTTACGAACTCAGGTTGGCGGCTTCTCAATCTGGTAACATGAACGACAAACAAGACTGCAGATATCGAATAAGAGTGTAGCGCTCGTGACTGAACTATGCAGTACTTTTAGAACTACCCGCAGACATTTGGTAGAGGGAACTACCGCCACATACTCGACTTGAGACGTTTGAATCAACAACGAAACTACTATTCTTACTAGATATACTATGTATACTACATATTCTTGGTACTTTTAAACTGAATGTGTCAGGGGTGACACATCCTTTGGTGGGCTTGATAGTGAAAGACGTCCTCAGACGACTCTATAATAAATTTTACTATTCGTTTGTAAAAAGTTTCGTAGCCAAATAGCAAAAACCTGAACCCTATACCCCATAGATTCGTCATGTCTGTCTGTCTGTCCGTGCGTATGTCACAGCCACTTTTTTCCGAAACTAAAAGAACTATGCTGTTGAAACTTGGTAAGTAGATGTATTCTGTGAACCGCATTAAGATTTTCACACAAAAATAGAAGAAAAAACACTGAATTTTGGGGGATCCCCATACTCTAAGTATCTTGGGGGATCCCCTAAAATTCTGAAACTCAAAATTTTTTTTTCATTAAACCTATAAATACGTGTGTCTATGGATAGGTCTTCAAAAGTGATATTAAGGTTTCTATATTATTTTTTTCTAAACTGAATAGTTTGCGCGAGAGACACTTCCAAAGTGGTAAAATGTGCGTCCCCCTGTAACTTCTAAAATACGAGAATGATAATACTAAAAAAAATATATGATGTACATATTACCATGTATACTTTCACCGAAAATTCGTTTGAATGAGATCTAATAAGTATTTTTTTTAATACGTCATAAATCGTAAACCGCAATTTACCTTTCATTCAATCAACTCAAATATAAAAATACTCTCACTTGGCTGGTTTTATTTCTTCAAGTCAAGCTTTAGTCATCATCATCAGTATCCAAGCGCTAATTCCTGTTGCAGCCAAAGTTTATACTTCAGAGCCCAAGATCCGCTCTCCTACGCGTCCATAATTTTGTTTGCTTGGCTTTTACAGGAACGCCTGCCGTCCTACCGACGAGCTTCTGGCGCATACATTTCTCGAGGTTGGGTCGGGAGATGTGTCAGAATCTCGTCCCTACATCGGCAGGTGTCATGGCTTGTAGGTAAGGTTGGACCCGAAGATATCAGTGCAATCACATATAACCCTTAGGGAGCTTTGGTGTTATCAATTTAAAAGAATCTGTAATAATTGTTCTTTCCCTTACCTTGTCTCCACAACTTCTCAATAATGATTGTCGTCGAATTTGATTAAGATAATTTTAGAACGAACGTTCTGAAGTCCTTAGAATGCTAATGACATCGGGCATCCTTTCATAAAAAAGTTTTCAAATATTATTTTCTGAAGTTACTGCGGCTGGGAGCCGATCTATTTTAGTACCGTCGAATCTGTAAACTTTCCTAATCAGATTTTAAAGTCGGCAAATCAGTTCAAAACTATTGCTTCTGAGTAAACCGACTTTCTCAATGTAGTAACTAAAAGTTTGAAACATTCTAGAAGTTTCGAATCTCTTTATAAATTCACAGTGAATTAAAATTGATGCAAAATTTATAGTTGAATTTTCTGAAAGAAACTATGATTTCTCTGAACATTGAAAATATTTTGTATACTAAGTAATATGATAGGTGTTTAAACGAGTTTGTTTATTCGTTTGTCATTCAATCACGTAAAAACATATGTATAAAACTAGCTGAAATATTGCACAGAGATAAAGTTTGACCAAGATTAGGATAAGGCAAATTTTTATTCGAACATGTTAACGTGGCTCGTGAGAATGGAAACAATATTCCACTTGGGAGAAACCGCCGGGATAGGCAAATATGATAATTCATTTGTGTAAATTAATAAATAAAAAAATAAATATTCTACGACATTCTTCACAGCGCTTTCTGGACCCAAATTAAGCATAGTTTAACTAGCTTGTGTTATGGGTTCTAGAACGCGGATAAACATACTTAAATACTTTTTTTTGTAAATACATACATATTATACATAAAAACACCCTGACCAATGCAAATAGACATATTCATGCATACAAATATTTGCACTGAGCGGGAATCGAACCCGCGCCCCCTTTTTTTTACGTGCGGAAATCCCTTCGGATACCGTCGTAGCAGTCGAATGCACTACCGCTACGCCACAGAGGCCGTCAAATTATTAATTAATCATTACGCACGCCTTTCGTATCCTATTATTGACAATGCCATTCTGTTAATTATACGCGACAACCGATTTGGGGACAGATGAGACGGCTACCCACATCACATTTCTCAGACTGGCGAAATACAGGTCCCTGGGGTTATCCTTTCGAGGGCGTACCCAGGGTGCCCGGTAATGGACGCTTGGGAAGGACATCATGTGGTTTTAGTCGGTTCGATTCCGACATACCCACATCACTTTGCAACAGTGAGGTGAAACCAGTGGATTCCACAGGTAAAAACGGGTGAAATACCGTGCGGTTTAGTTCGGTTCGAGTCCGATATACAAACCTTGCCGTTAGCCCGAGGGGGTTTCTGAACGCGCTAGGTTGCATCCAAAACTTGGAAACCTATTACTGACTACCGGGCATTTTTTTCGATTACGTGTTGCAACTAAGAAATTTCTAATAGGAGGAATAGTAAACACCTCTGCTTACCCCTCTAGGAATATACCTCACAATAGTATCTACTACGAAATTGAAATATATCATACTCGTATAGTAAATGTGTCAGTAAAAATTAGCAATGTTTCCTACACAGAGAATTTATACCGACAGGAAAACGAAATGTAAGTTATCTAAAACAAATATTTTCAAATCGCGAACGTTTATGAATGGGTAGTCTCGTGTAAGGTATCCATATATTTAGCCCACGCAGGATAATACCGTGCTAACAGTAAAACTGTATATTTATATTTATAGTCTTTGAAATTGAATCCAAATTCTTGCACTCTTTAGCCCGGGATCCGTTCTCCTTCTCCTGTTTTCCATGATTTTGTTTGGTGGGCTTTTAGAGTTTGTATACTTGGGTAACTTGTTCACAAGGGTTGGAAGATACGATGGAGATATTGAAAGGAGAGTGACTGTAGGAAATCGCGTGAATGGTGCGCTACACGCCTTCATGAGTGGCCAGTCAGTGCTGAAGATGGCCCGACTGGCGGTTAATAACGTTAATGAATGTAAGTGAAAGTTGGGTATGGCAGAAAAATCATGAAAGTAGAGTGCATGCAGTGGAGAGTAATTGCGTAGTATGTGTGTAGTAAGGTTGGCTGATAGGAAGAGGAATACAGATATACGAGAATGGTATGGCCTGAAAGAGAATGTTGTTACAAGGATTGAAAAGGGTATGCTAAGGTGGTTTGGGCACGGGGAACGAATGAATACTGAGCGAATGACACACCAAGTATATAAGGAGCGACTACTGTCTGGCTCATTAATGTCCGAATTCATGTCCATCCAAAGGTTGCCTGTAAGAAATTGCTTTTAGCGATAAGTCCGCCGTTTTTTTTTTTTTTTTTTATATTTAGGACACGTCAATTTGACTTCACTTCGCCTGATGGTAAGCTAAAGGTAAAGTCTCAGGAAAGACCACCAAAGGTCACCATTACATACACGTACCATGTTAACAATGGTGGCACTCAGCTTGACGGCCTCATCAGAAGAGGATTGTCGTCGCAGCACCGCGTGACATCCACTGGTCCCACTAGTGCTGCGACCACAATCCCCCTGCCCGGCTATGCACTTGCTGACCCCTGAACGCAATCAAACCGAAATTGGATTACTATGGAGGGTTTTTCGCAATCGTGCACGGTGGTACCTACCCGGCCGAATTTTGTGACAAATTTGTGTCATCAAATTTCTACCATGTGCACTATATATTACTATAACTGGACTAATGGACTGCTGAGACGATGTCTCAGATTCGATCCCAGGTTTTACCATGGCACTCACCAATGACTTTTCGATGCTTTTCGAAGTTATGTGTGTATTTATCGCAGGTTTATAAGTGCCCGGTTAATGGCAATAGGCTCGCCACCTATTACATTGGGACCTAAACATAAACTGGCGAAATGTGGGTGCTAGCACCTCTGCCTACCCCTTCGGGGATATAGGCGTGAGTTTATGTATGTTTTTATATTTTGATTGGTGTACAATGAAGTTTATTACTTCGTTTATTACTACTTTTTTGCGTGTACTCTACATCTGGCTTTTCTTCAAAACATTGATATACGTAGCGCCTCACGTTAAGCCTTTCTAATGTAACGAAAACAGAGTGACTTCACTCAATTTTGGTTGTAGATAATAACTACCCTCTTCGTTTCTAAAAGCCATGGTCTTAAATCTCAATTTGTGATGGTTAAATGATGTAAGTTTCTGGTACAAGGAATCCGAGAGTGGATGATCACTGTCAATTAATTAGAATGTTAAGTGATGTCATTGACTTGCCGTGAGGTGAACGGAAAATCAGATCATTTTAATGGTATAAGAAATAGATGAGTTTATAAAAGTCTTTGTTTACATAATATCCCCGAAGGGGTAGGCAGAGGTGTATTACACACCCACGATCGCCATTTATGTTAAGGTCCCAATGTAATAGGGGGCGAGCCTATTGCCGTCTACCGGGCACATTATTAGGCGAGCGACAATTAACATTTATTAATGCACACATAACTACGAAAAGTCGGAGGTGTGTGCCCGGGGCGACTGGGGTTCGAACTCGAGACCTCGTCTCAGCAGTCCGTTACGTACGCCACTGGGCTCTCTTTGTTTACGAGTTCGACAATACGTATCTCCTTTGCATTTTTTTTGTTAAGCCTAATGTTTCTTTTACAATGTTTGAAGGCATCTCGTTTACGATTTATCGTAAATTTTCACAAGGACCAATTTCCAAACAGCTTATAATATAGTGCTTCATACAGAAAGCTGCACTAAAATCTTCCGAGCCAAGACAACCTCACCTGCAAGTCGGACAGCTGCTGATAGCAGGAGGAGGCTCTGGAACAGGCTTTCCTTTCTGAGCAACCTAGAGACTCGCGTCGTCTAATTTTGGGTTATAATCTACATAAACTCAGGTCTATACGCCTGTTATCGTCGATGAGGTTCAGATACCGGCAGACACCTTTACTGACTCCGTATCATGTCTTCTGAAGTATGCTTACAGTAAAAGCCAGCAACACTTTTCAAAACGTGGGCATTGAACCCATTTTTTTTTTTACGTGCGGAAATCCCTTCGGATACCCCCCCGCTGGCCAGCGGGGGTGGTTATGTCGTGTCTCGACTAAAACCGCACGGTGTCCTCCCCAAGTGTCCGTTGCCGGGCACCCCGGGTAAGCCCTCGAAAGGATAACCCCAGGGTTGCCGGCGGACTTTGGCCGCCACCGCGGCCTCGGTGGCATTGAACCCATGACATACGCTATCATAAATACTATATATTTCAAGTAGGTATAACAATTTATTCATTCTAAATTCAGTTTAGAATGTAATTAACACTTTCAACCTTTATGCACGCAGTCTAAGCGGTACAAAAACATTAGTCCCGTAAATTAGTTCCACAAATTACTATGTTAAATACTGGCCAAATGTCTATAAATATATCTCATAGTACCATTACCTACCCACCCTAGCGAATGGGACGCTTTATTTCTTTTGTCGTATCTCAGCTTCCGCAGGCTGTGGCAACTGGCGTTCTGCCAACCAACCGCAGCGGCTCAAGTTGTAGGCTCAAGCGAATTAAGCCAAGCTAATTATAGTTGGCTCACGACATCTGGCACAGACCAATTTTAAAATGGAAACTTTGGATGGAGTTCTAAAATGGCGGGGCGGCGAAATTCGGTTTTTAAAACATTCTTTGGCTCAGCGCCGTTGGTGATTTTGAGGTTTTTATTAGGATTAAGTATTCCATTGTTAGGTTATATTGTTTTTTATTTAAATATCTCCAGTTGATTTTTCGAAATAAAAGCCTATAATGTTAATCTTAGATAGCAAAGTTTTATGTGAAAATAATTATGCGATAAGTAAGATCGGTTGAATTATCTTTACACATAAACTCATCTACTGTCACTGTCGCCCGTGGTCCACCACCTGTGTGGACCAAGGGAAATTACTTTTCCTTTATTTATATATTTTTTATTCTACATTAAAATAGCTAACTTTAATGCTAGAATTTCAGACGCTAAATTGTATTTATCAGGTATTTACATTCTGGGGTGTGCGTTGGGTAACCTCCTCGAGTGTCGCTCCGATTCCGATTACGCTGCAGTCCGGGGGGAACGGAATCGGAGCGGCCGGTACACCCTGGGCGGCGGTCAATGGCTTCCCCTTCACCCCTTCATAGGGTTGGCATTGATCGTCGGCCAATACCCAACGTGGCGGGAACACATCGCTCTCCGTACTCCTCTGCTTTCAGAGGAGACAGGATGAGCGATGCTGTTAGTGGTGAGATGGCCCAGGGTCAGCCGGGGTGCGAGGGATATGCTCTATGGGTAACCTTACACCCCGGCGTCTGAAGACCGGAGACGGCGTGCGGTTTTAGTCGGTGCAAGCCCGACATAACCGCCCCCGCTGGCCGGCGGGGGGGTATCCGAAGGGATTTCCGCACGATAAAAAAAAAAAAAAAGGTATTTACATTCTAAATATGAAAAAAGAAAGATACGGTATCTCGAATGCGGCGTATTAAGGTTTTCCGGTTCTAAACCTTTTTATATACATAGTAGCTTTAAAAGTGCATCCTATAATAGCTGTACTCCTATTGAAATTTATTCAATAAACACCCCGTCAGTACCATCGACTCAAGAGACACGGGCCGAACATTTCCGATGTATTTTGAAGCCAAATGTACCAAATGAGCAGTGTAGCTCAGACGGGGCCGAATTCAGACTGACAATCTCTACAAATAACTGCATAACTGCATACGTTCATAAAATTGATTGAAAAATACCAGATTTATACATTATATTATTTATTATTAGGCAGGTCACTGGAATTAGAATAGCAATGAGTAGAATTGTATATTTATTTATTTTATACAATATTATTCTTTTCGAGTAAGAAATTAATTTATGCACAGCATACGTCAAATACGATAGTAATCCAATTTCGGTTTGATTGCGTTCAGGGGTCAGCAAGTGCATAGCCGGGCAGGGGATTGTGCTCGCAGCACTACTGGGACCGGTGGGTGTCACGCGGTGCTGCGATGACAATCCTCTTCTGATGAGGCCGTCAAGCTGAGTGCCACCATTGTTAACATGGTGCGTGTATGTAATGGTGACCCTCTTTCCTGAGGCTTTACCTTCAGCTTACCATCAGGCGAGGTGAAGTCAAATTGACGTGTCCTAAATATTAAAAAAAATGGCGACCAGTGACGACTGGTTCGAAAATTTGCTTCAATTCTATATCTATGCTTGTGTGAGTATGTGTATGTACAGGGCAAAGACAGGAATACTTCATATATCCAAGTGACTAGAAAGAAGAAGTACGTGTGTCATAGACAAAATTTAATTGTAGTACTCCGTCTGGTATCATATTATACTCATCATAAGTCTGTGGTCAGTACGACCCCACTACAAATATGATAAAAGGCGGAAATCATTATCAAAAGTATACTAAATTCAAATTAGAAACAACTCCTATCTCCGAAACTATTTTTATAATTGCGTCAGTAATACGATAAATGTCAATAGGATTAAATATTCTAAATTCTAAATTCAAATAACCACCTCAAAGTAATGTACGAAACTATTATTAACTAGCTGTTGCCCGCGGTTCTGGCCGCGTAGAATTCTGATCCCGTTCCTGCAACCCATGAGAATCTATTCCCGGGATAAAAAGTAGCCAATATATTATTCCGGACTATAATGTATCCCTGTGCCAAATTTCAGCCAGATCCGTTCAGCCGTTTTTGCGTGAAAGAGCAACAAAGATAGATAGATAGATAGAATACTCTTTATTGTACACCACATATTATTATATACAATATCTAAGTCTAAATATATTGTAGATATAAATAATATACTACATATCATAGAATTCTACGTACAAACATATATTTATAATAAAAATAAAATAAAGTAAAATAAATAAAATAAAATATAATAAATACATACAATTAATACAATACATAAAAGCCAAATACCTACAGTCCCACAGCAGAGCAAATAAATAGTAGTTGGTTAATTAAATATTCAGGTAGTCATTTTTAACCATTGTTTTAAAAGTGGTTAGATATTGTGCGCGTCTTATGTCTACCGGCAAAGCATTCCACAAGCATACATACAGACATACAAACTCACAAACTTCCGCGTTTATAATATTAGTAGGATAATCGCGTCGCTTGTACACTTATGGCTCTATACTCATTTTAAGTTGATATAACAGTGTTATATTAGTTCGCGTATGAATTATGCCGAGGGGGTGCGGCCTATGCTTCAGAGTTGTCTACTTTTAATTAAAGTATCATTTATCACTACATAATGAATGTAAATTTTATATTAGATTATAAAATTTTATATTAGATTGACGACCTCTATGGCGTAGCGGTAGTGCATTCGACTGCTACGACAGGGGCGCGGGTTCGATTCCCGCTCAGTGCAAATATTTGTATGCATGAATAAGTCTATTTGCATTGGTCTGGGTGTTTCTATGTATAATATGTATGTATTTACAAAAAAAAGTATATAAGTATGTTTATCCGCATTCTGGAACTCATAACACAAGTTAGTTAAACTATGCTTACTTTGTGTCTAGAAAACGCTGTGTAGAATGTCGTAGAATATTTTTAATGTATTAATTGTTTTATTTATAGATAGCTGATTAATGCACCTGGGTGGGTGAACGATGAACGATGGGGAATTTAAACGACTACATATAAAATTGCATCTATCCACGTGTCGATCAATTCAATTTCCTGTGAATCCAAGTGGACGAAGGGATAATGACGATCATTTTACCTTAGTGACATAATTTACGAGAAATAGTCCCAAGGGGAAAAATAACACTGACTGACAGACACTGTAAAATCCAATTTTTTTCACCCACGGGAAAATTTGTTATCACTCAGGTGCACAAGGTGGAATAAAAGCCGCTGCAGTTCAGAAAGAAATCATCAGAAAAGACCCATTGAGCCAATTTAAATCTACTTTAATTCGCATAGAGCTGAAAATTGAAATAAGTTAGCTACACATAAAATTATTTTTTTCTACGACCATTTGGTAATTTGCTTAATACATAACCACAACTCATATCTCAATAGTACTCATTCCTGCCAAGTCGTGTTACAATGACCATTTCCACACGGGTAAACCGTTCTACAATGAAACTTTTTAATTTTTTTTATGGCTATGGCATCAAAAAATCAACATATGCTTATGCCAAAAAGCGCGCGTATTTGCGTCACGACTAAACATCGCATGTAATTAGGCTGTATGGATGAATTGCCTTTGCCTTTCACTTGTGGGATTATAACAACAAAAAAAACTTCGCACGCGCATTGTTAACTTTTATCTGCACTTATAAATAAAATTGTTTTGAAAGAGTTCAACATTGACGGTTTTTTGTATTTATTTATTTCATGGTCGTAGAAAAAGTTTTGTATGCCACTGCCGCAAACAGCTATTGTAATTCTCGTGCTGATCTATAAACTAGCACTAGCACTCGTGTTACAATACTTACAATAACTATCATTGCTTGACAGTGGCATAAATAACTATTAAGGGATTCTATCACGATTTATTTTGTTCTATCTTATTATTTACGCTGTTCCTGAAGACGCTTCGATTTCTTTTTTTTTGCCACTGGTCATGGGGAAATTTTCATTTTATTCTTTCACTTAAAACCAGGTTAACGGATCTGGATCAAATTTTGCACAAAGATAGATTATGGTCTGAAATAGGGTATGGGCGACAGCTGCATCTCGGGAACAGGATCAGAATTTCACGACGGCGGAGCCACGGACAACAGCTAGGTAGTGTATATTACTCGCGTAAACTTCCACTAATATTAAGTTAGCTATATTTGATTTTAAACGCAACGTAAAACTATATTTTCGAGAATATGTAACTGCGTCACTATTTGTTGGAAAAGAGATATATTTCGTGTTCATTATTACTAGATAAAAGAAAAACTTCCAAGCCCAACAATAGCTTGAGAAGTAGTAACAATAATAAAAGTTTTTACACAAGTGCATAACGTGGTTGTTTGGCGATGTTCCAAGCCAAGCGTTATGTGTTGACCTTTTGCAGACATTACGTTGCTCAGAGCGTTTTATACAGAGAAAATGTTAACTGTTCAGTGTTTAAATATACAACTTGTTAGAAAATTACATACTAGAGGGTACATTTTGAAGAAATAACTAGACGTTTTTATTTGTTAACTCGTTTATATATTTTTACAAGTTTTTATTTAACTCAATTTATTTTACGTTTGAGTGTTTTAGACCAGGCCTTTCATTTGCAGTCTTAAATGACTTATTATTTGAACATTCATAGTTGTGTTTGTGATGACCGGGATAAACTCAAAAAAAGGGTGGACCGATTTTCATGATCTTTGATTTTTTAGATTTGTCTCCGCCTATACTGTGCATTTTTGTGGTTTCTCTTTTTTTGCAGAAATCGTCACGGTTAACCCGCCACCCCCCGCTGGCCGGGGATGATTAAGTCGAACTTGAACCCACCAAAACCTCACGCAGTCTCGGGTCTTTAATGCCGGGGTGCAAGGAGACATTTACGAATTAAATTTAGCTGATAAGGTAACCATGACTTGATTCTAAGGCGGTATGAAGTTTGCCGGGGCAGCTATTTGTGATTTATTTTTTAGTCAAAATAAGATGATAAAATAACAATAGAAAGAATAGAATACTGATTATCTATTTTTATATTTGTATCAATAAACTGTAATAGGTGACGTCTAAAGTTTAATACAAGGACATTCGGCTAATAAAGTTAAAACTGAAAAAATATACGCCATAATTATTATACGACCTCCGTGGCTTGGCGGTAGAGTAGCGTTCGACTGCCACGTCGGAGGTCATGGGTTCGATTCTCGCTCAGTGCAAATATTTGTACGCATGAACATTTCTATTTTCATTGGCTTCGGTGTTTCTGTGTATAATATGTATCTATTTACAAAAAAATATGTATTTAAGTATGTTTATCCGCAGTCTAGAACCCATAACACAAGTTAGTTAAGCTGTGCTTACTTTAGGTCTAGATAGCGTTGTGCAGAATGTCCTAGAATATATATTTTCTTATTTTTTAATTTTAATAATTATCATAATTATTACTTAGAGCCATCTAGATCACAAATAAGCATCATTTCTAAAACGAGTCAATATTATAAATATATAAATTTAAGTATAAAGAGTATATAAATATAAATATAAGCACGCAAGCAAGACTCCCTCTAGCAAAAAAAAATCTACCCACTTGCATTTAATATATCGAAGGGAAATAAATCAAATATACAAATATTTGCACTGAGTGGGAATCGAACCCACGACTTCCGACGTAGCAATCGAAAGGCCTGCGGCCACCTCACACAGTTTGAATAGATCAAACGTTTACTTCTATACAACAAAGTAGGCTTTCGAGCATTTAGCAAGATTACTTCAACTATACTGACTGAATAACAGAAGATAATTGAAGACGGCCAGCCTCTCCATTTTTCATTTAATTTATTCCACCCGACTTAACATATAAAAACGTAAGAAGATAAATGTAAAAGAATTTCTAATTAAGAACATTTCAACATTAACTATATTCACAGGAATTGACATTAAATAGGCGTTTGTCGGGGTGTAGAAATGCCCGGGGTTGATAAGCGCCCACCCAGTAGGCATGAAGTGAAGAAAATATTGCGCCCCAATGAGATATTTTAAGTAGATGTTCGTCTCGTAATGATATTATGTACGTGATGTGCTGTTGATGTTGCATACTTGGGATTAATTCGCCGTGTAATTTTGTCGAGAGGATCAGGCATTAAAGTGGAGGGTTTCTTTAAAGATCTATATTTTGATGGCAGGAAATATATTCAGAGCGAGAACCTTTTTAATGATATTGTTGGAAGTTTACGCGAACGTCACACATTGAAATAAAACTATTCTTAACAGATTTTATTATTTACGTTGAACCCGACGTTTCGGTTGCCTTTCAGCAGCCACGGTCACGGGAGAATGTAAATAATAAAATAATATCAAATAAATCGCAATAGAATCTTCGTTAAAATAGTGTTATTTCAATCCTTTTTAATGTGAAGTAAACAACGATTTATCATCATCATCTTCAACAATCTTCAAGCTTCAAGCTTACACTTTGGAGTCCGGGTACGCTCTCCTGCTAATTCTTTCCATAATTTGGTTAAATTTATCTTTTATGGGAGCGATTGCCGAACCCCAACCTTGAAAGCAAACCCTACGCCGGAGCCCCGGCCGTAAAACCGCGTGGATATTTTAGCCGCTTGGATTTTCAATATGACTATGTTTATGTGTATAAAGTCTTATATTCTTGCCTCAAGGATTCACACTCGTTAAATCAAATTAACTAATACCTATACAACAGTAATACTGCATTGTGTAGTGGTCGTAATGATATGGCTTACAGGGCGCCCAAGCGAATGTCGAAGCGAAAATCGAAATGAGTGATAACGATATTGTGTTTAGATTTATTTGGATTGCGTTCAGAGATTTATTGTTTGTTTGTAGTATAACATACAAACATGGCATTAGCAACATGATAATAGTAATACGGGCTAACAGTCATTTGGCAACTGTAGGAAAAGCAAACGTTCCGTTGGTCCAACAGCCTCGCGTAAACTCGGAGTCCTGAACAAGGTGAGATGGTTTTTCACGTCGGGGCAGCGGTGTCTTCTATACAAGCGTGGAATACTGCTCTCATCTCTGGGATGATTCTGCTCAGTACATACTAGATGCTTCGACAGGTTGCAGCGACGTGCGGTCCGAATTATTGGGAGTCCTGAGGTCACCAATGCCCTTTAGCGCTTGCAGTTTCGTAGAGATATTGCCTCTTTGGCAGTATTTTACAGCCTCTACCATGTGTTCCGATGAGGTCCTCCAATTAGTTCCACCCTCTCCTTGCCTATACAGGACAAAACGTGCAAGGCTGAGGCATCAATTACGCTTACACTTTGCAAACAATTCCATCAAGAACCAAGCAGTTCGGCACCTCTTTTCTTTGCCCCACCATTAAGATTTGGAATTCTTTACCAGTACACGTGTTCCCTTCTTCCTACAGTCCCGGGTCCTTTAAGCGGGGCGTGAAAAAGCATTTAATGACGCCGTTAAGCTGAGAGCCACCATTGTAACATTATCGGTGTCTGTAATGGTGACCCTCATTTCTCATTAATGAGACTTTACCTTTAGCTTACCATCAGGAAAGGTAAAGTCTATTGATGTGACCATCATAAAAAGAAACAGATAATCAAAGTACAAGACGTTTCAAGTTTCGATACCTTCAAATTTCAAATCGAGATTAGCATTAATCGAATTATCGATAATGTCATAACGAATCAACGACAGTCAGTCCGCTAAGGATAATAAGGATAAAATTCGATGCTTATCACGTACACACTAGGCTTGGCAGTCGGCAGTGGTTGCGGATAACTAAGTTTTATGCCCAGCTTTATTCGGTAATGCCTTTACGCCACTTTAGGGGGCAACGGTATTTGATTTAAGGCGGTACTTATTTTCAAGATTTTTAGGGTAACACATGACTTGATTAGAAATCAACAATTGTAGAAAGTATTTTACATGGTTTTCGAAGTGAAAATTTTTATAAGAGCGTTGAGAACGTTTCTCCTTTAGGCGCGCTGAGCACTTTAAGGTGAATAAAAATCATCATCGTCACCGAACGCTTTCCATATTTTTATAACATGGCCATCTTTGTTGTAGCTGATGAACTCGTTTGAAACCATTACAAAATCATTTTGTTTTGACCTTGATGAAGTCTCGAACTGATTCATAAAGAATAACATAGATGGCTCTGTGAATATTCTTTTCGTGTTTTCTCTTTTGATGTCAGTGCCACTGATTTTTTCGTTTATGGTATAATAAGTTAGATTTGCCAAACGGAAATATTATAAAAGGACAGCATAGTTTGGGGTGCTTGGTTGGGGACCTCCACGCGGTGCACTCTGGGCAACGGAGACAGCAGCGCCTCTCTCCTAGGGCGGGAGAGACGCTGCCGCCTACGGCCAACTCCGACCGAGGCGAGGACGGCCCTGTTGAGGGCTGTTCGGAAGCTTTCCACGTGTCCCTCTGATAAGCAGATGGCACAGTGGAGAGCAAGTAAGGGGGCCATCTCAAAACCGGAGATGGCCCGGGGTAAGTCGGGGTGCGAGGGATATGCTCTATGGGTAACCTTACACCCCGGCCTCTTAAGACCCGAGACGGCGTGCGGTTTTAGTCGGTTCAAGCCCGACATAACCACCCCCACTGGCGGGCGGGGGGGTATCCGAAGGGATTTCCGCACGAAAAAAAAAAGGATAGCATAGTTTAACTAGTTTGTGTTATGGGTTTGTTTCGGAAATACATACATAATATTATACATAAGAACACCGAGACCAATGCAAATAGACATATTCATGCATACAAATATTTGCACTGAGCTGGAATGAAAACTGGGGGCGCCCCCAGTCGTAGCAGTCGAATGCACTACCGAAACGCCACAGAGGCCGTCAGATGGGATAGATCCTAGGTCCTTTTATTTTAATTTTTCTAACTGACTTTAAATTATCCGTTTTATAAGACGGTTCCAGCTAAGGAGGAGAAATGAAGTAGGTGATATGGTGAATGAAAAACAAGAAATAGAGGGAGATAAGACCACTTCACTCGATTTTAAGATTCGATATCAAGCACTATTTATTTATTTATTTCTTTACAAAATAAACACTATTTTTTACTATACTCTACAGAACTAAAACTATAATATTTAGCTTACTTACAATCTAATCTAGGTCCATGTAAACTGTCAAAAAAACTATATATAAGTTAAAAAAAATCATTTTTCAAGTGTCTACGGAACCGGACCGTCCGACGATTCATCTTCTTATATTTCCCAAGGGAAAGGGCGTTTATACGATTTTCTTTCCAGAAAGATATATTTAGAAACGTCCTGCTGAGACTGTTATTGCAAAATATGATCCTTAGTGTACCTTTTTCTTTTTTTTTTTTTATCGTGCGGAAATCCCTTCGGATACCCCCCCGCCGACCAGCGGGGGCGGTTATGTCAGGCTTGCAGAGACTAAAACCGCACGCCGTCTCGGGTCTTCAGACGCCGGGGTGTAAGGTTACCCATAGAGCATATCCCTCGCACCCCGGCTGACCCTGGGCCATCTCACCACTAACAGCATCGCTCATCCTGTCTCCTCTGAAAGCAGAGGAGTACGGAGAGCGATGTGTTCCCGCCACGTTGGGTATTGGCCGACGATCAATGCCAACCCTATGAAGGGGTGAAGGGGAAGCCATTGACCGCCGCCCAGGGCGTACAGGCCGCTCCGATTCCGTTCCCCCCGGACTGCAGCGGGATCGGAATCGGAGCGACACTCGAGGAGGTTACCCAACACACACCCCATCCTTAGTGTACCTCTGTACATCATACTTGTTATATAATAGTTCTGTTTTGTTACCAAAATAGATCTAATATAAAAGTTTTGTACGAAGTTCAAGTTTGGTTTTTGTGAGGACATTTGATGGACATTGTTGGAAATTGAGGACGTCATTCTACAAGAATATGTCTATAGATGTCTCATTCCCATAACTAATTACTAAATCTCGTTCAAACTAATTATCGTTGGAAGTTTACATGGTAATGTACATCATCATATATTTTTTTTAGTTTTATCATTCTCTTATTTTAGAAGATACAGGGGGGGCGAACAAACATTTTACCACTTTGGAAGTGTCTCTCGCGCAAAGTATTCAGTTTAGAAAAAAATGATATTAGAAACCTCAATACCATTTTTGAAGACCTATCCATAGACATTTGGAAATTTATTGTTTTTTTTTTCTATTTTTGTATGAAAATCTTAATGCGGTTCCACAGAATACATCTACTTACCAAGTTTCAACAGCATAGATCTTATAGTTTAGGACGACCCTAAGACCCCCCCCTACCCCAATATGCAGAGAAAAGCCTGCATCAGAGCCTCGTATTTTTTTTTTATACCACTAAGGTGGCAGACTGGCACACGGCCCACCTGATGGGAAGCGGTTACCGCGGCCTATGGACGTGTGCAACACCAGTGGCGTCACACTCGCGCTGCCGACCACCCTGGAAAGGAAAGGGTATGGGAAAGGAGTTCGGGAAGGGATGGGAAAGGAGTTTGGGCTCCGGCACTCTCACTCACCAAACGTAACGCAACAGTTCAAATACTGTTACTTGGCGTCGATATTCTGTGAGAGGGTGGTGCATCCCCGGTCGAGTCGGCCCATTCATGCAACGGCCAAAATGACTGTTGCTTGACTCGTCCATTGATTCAAGGTAAGGGTGGCTTGATTCAACATCAAAAATTATGTGAAATAATCTTATAAACCGTTTGCACCATGACCTTAACAGATAAAAAATTTAAAAAATGTAAATGTACATTTAAACAAACCTAATTAATTATTACGAATAAAATTTTCAGCAATAAAAACATAACATAACATAACATAAACTCACGCCTATATCCCCGAAGGGGTAGGCAGAGGTGCTAGCACCCACATTTCGCCAGTTTATGTTTAGGTCCCAATGTAATAGGTGGCGAGCCTATTGCCATTAACCGGGCACTTATAAACCTGCGATAAATACACACATAACTTCGAAAAGCATCGAAAAGTCATTGGTGTGTGCCATGGTAAAACCTGGGATCGAACCCGAGACCTCGTCTCAGCAGTCCATTACCCATACCACTAGGCTACCACGGCTATTAAAATATATTTACAATAAAATTGATCGTAAATTCCGAGGACGATATAAGAATACTATTATCGAGCCACAAAGGCGCTTTGTCTTGTGTTTGGTCAGCAAATTTTGTAGTTGTGTCGTATTCTGTTGTATGTTTGTTTTGAAACTAATATAAATACGGATGGTTGTTGGCCAAACTCAAACTGATGACAACACTGATAAACATCTGCGCACCTTCACCAAACTTCTCCTGTACCGTGGTATCATCCGAAGTTTCGTTGGTATATTTACGAAATGCAAACTTTTATATTTGACAAAAGTGTTATTGAGATGACAATATTGTTACACATGCCGTATATTCTACAAGGGGTCACAGAAGTGTAAATAATAATCGCGCAGATTTTATAGTTGTGTTATTTTATATGAACTCGTTCAGAAACGTCCGTGCCCGGTCACGTCCTGGTCACACCCCTAACGTGTGTGAACAAAAAGTCCCTTACGGGTCCCAGATGCTGGGTCCTAGCACGGACACGACCCTGACACGTCCCGGCCACACCCCTGACGTGTGTGAACAAAATGTCCCTGACGTAACCAGGGTGCTCGGTCTTAGCACGGACACGGTCCTGACACGTCCCGGTCACACCCCTGGCGTGTGTGAACAAAAAGTCCCTGACGGGACCCGGGTACTCGGTCATGGTACGGACACGGCCCTGACATGTCCCGAGCTCAGCCCTGATGTGTGTGAATAGAGCTTTAATTTGAGACAACTGAGCAGGTAGGCATCATGTAAGGATTTTGTGATATAATGGACGAAATTAATGGCCTAATTGATTTAATTAATTTGGTTTGACTGCTGTGATTCCATTAATACTCGAGAATAGTGAGTTAACCGCCTGTAAAACCGCTTGCTGTTGTTAAAAGTCCGCGAATTAAAAATTATAATTTTTAAATATTGTACATAGTGCATTTCTTGGGTGCATCCCGTAAGGAATAGATGGGTGGCGGAGAGTGGGGAATGAAAAGTTTATACTGGGTGGAATATTAATTAAAACGAGCCTGTAAATGCTGCCGGGAAAAACTACGCTAACTAGAACTTTCGTCTAAAAATATTGCCTGTATGCGACGCGACAAAGAAACAGACTCATGAAAGCAAATATGACCTCTTTGCGTCACTCGCTATTAAAACCTGCAACAATTTACCGAAGAATTTCGTTAGGTAAAAAATTCACAAAAATTTATAAGCATTAAATGAATTGGAGGAATAATGAGATGGAGGAGTTGTTTAAAAACTATGACATAGATGAGATAGTTGTTGAAATTTTACGTTCCAAAGTTAGTTTTAGCACCGAGTAAAACGACCACAGTTCGTTTAGTACTATGAATAGATTAAAATTTCAATAGCGCAAAGATTTTGTTACATGTAGCTTGGTTTGATGTACTCAAACTTACTGTACGTAACGACGTTGTTAACCCACCCACTTCCCTCCATTTCATATGCATAGAATCATATACGAATACATACATAAATGCACATATTGTACACACACACAATCATACATTGAGGTACGATAATATTTATTTTTGTTTTCTTTGCGTTAGTTACAAACGAGCGAGGTCTTCTGGTGCAAGTATCGTATGTATGTACATAAGAAGAGGCCTAAGGCCAGTTAGGTCTCACGGATAATGTCTAATGGCCGTTGCCGCATGCAAAAAAATACCACAATGACAATGTGTAAAAGTATTTGAGTAAAAAATTGGAAAAATACACTATTTTTTACGAATTTTATTTTATTAAATTTGAGCTGCTGAAAAGCAACCGCAACATGCGTATAAAGAATAGTGAGCCACCGGCATCGGGTACAGGGACCAAGCTACTGGGGGTTACGGCTCCAGAGAGAGGAATCTCCTTACAATACGAGCCGTGTCGAGGAGCACTACCTTCTGCATCAAGCTCTTGACCCAACTGCCTAACGCGCGCCTCTTCAGATGTTGATCGAGGCTCTTGGTAATCAGTCCGTGAACCAATACAACTATCGGAACAATAATTGCTGAATCCCCACTCCACACGCCGACAACCTCGTAAGGCAAATTCTAATATTTAATTTGTTTTTCAGATTATTATTATCATAGCATGAAAACAATAAGACGTCATAATATTATGAAAAGAATTCTAACTTTTAGTCGTAAATATCATAAACAAGCATTGCGATGGATATAAATTGCAGACAATGAAGTGCTAAATGGCGTCAGATCCTTACGCATGTTGGCTCTTTGCGGTTGATAAATTTTTTGGGGAAGTGAGGCTCAAATTAATATATATGACGGACCGATGAGACTGGAGGGCTATATTGGAGGGCGTATTTGTTCGCGGTATTAACCTATCGGGCATAAGAAGGTATACTGCGTCTATTGTAATTGTTCTTTAGCAGCGGTTTGTTATTGTGTTAAAACTTCTTTAGCGGCTTTGTGCACTTTTTTTGTAATGGGTAAAAAAGGTTAAACTCGCATCAGTAAACACGTGACCTGAACGTAAGACAACAAATATAGAAGCGCTAATTTCACACTATACTTAACAACTATGGTGGCGCGTTCGTCTAATCGATGACTTCATCAAAACTGAGATCGATTCCGACCAAGGCCCAAGAAACACTTTTTGTCAACATATAACTTTTTGTAATATTTATTCTATTTTGTGCCACAACTCTATTTATCTAAAATGGAAATCAAACAAAGTGCATCTATTAATTTAAAAAGTGACGAAGATTTAGCGAAATAAAATGAGTGAGTACTTTTAAATATATTGGCGATGATGGTTCTGGTAATAATGATGGTGAAAAAGTCGTCGAAAATATGGATGGAAGTTGATTTTTCTGAGAGATAAACTTTTTAATGTAAAATAATTGTAATAGTTCCGAAGTGTTAAATTTTTAATGTAATATAAATTGTCATGTTTGTTTACGATAGCGCAATAAATGAATACTGTATGTTACCACATAAATGATAGTACTTTTATACTGATAACTAAAGCAATTCGTGTAAGATTATTCCCTAACCATTCCAAAATATCAAAAATGCACAACGTTAATATTCAAGTTTTCACTTCTGCGGGCACTCCCGGAGTGCAACCCGTCGTTTTTTTTTTCATCGTAATTACAAGTATACCCGTAATCCCTTCCAATTGCGCTAAATTGCTTGTGTTAGGAGTGGGTTCGAGTCAGCAGTGTAATGGCCAGGATTCGAACCCGAGACCTCTCGATCTCTTCAAAATTGGCTCTCTCTCTTCTTCTTTCATCTTAGCGTTGTTGGCAGTTCCACTAACGTCTTCATCTTTTGGTTTGGCTTACACAGCTTAAAGTCTGCGCCAGAGCCTCGTCCGTTTAACACCAAGAGTAGGTTGGTGGAGTGCAGGCTCTTATGCAGACATTCCTCTCAGGGTTGGGGGTTCATATGGCTGTAAGGACCTACCTTAGACGATCCACGTTAATATAACGTGTCGCGTAATGCCTAAGTAAGCATTATTGTTAGCGTAGTCTTAAGTATTACTTTATGTAAAATGAAAAAGAATAAACGTACATTTCAACTGGAACTAACGTCTTATTGATACGACAATGTGACCTACTGAGAATCATAAGAATCCACTATTATATGTCATTCACTTCCATAATTCAAGATAAGGAGTGCGGACATCTAGGAATGCGGAGACGGGCTAAAAAGTTCAAGCTTGGGATGTTGGGATGATGAACCTAAAAGCATTAAGCGCTCACGGTCACGATGACACGATACAATTTCCAATTTTTTAAGGCTTTGTTTGTACATAACGTAAATACTAGACATAAAAACAATCTTGTGGTTTGTAATAGTCGACTCCACAAGATTAGTAACTCCTTTCAGGGTAACTGTATACGCTTCTACAACAAGCTTCCTAGTGAAATGAAGAATCTACCTCTTCATAAATTTAAAAGCCAAATTAAAAGTAAACTCTGCCAAAAAGGCTACTATAAAATTCAAGACTATTTAGACGACAAACAAGCTTGGATATGAACTGTTTGCTCTCTCTCTATGCTACTCAAATGAAATATTGTACTTAGGTTAAGTAAATATGTTTGTAAATAGACCAAAAAAAAAAACAGCCCGCTGAGTTTCTTGCTGGAGTCTTCTCAGGACAGGGCCGCGTTTCGAAAAGGGTGGTCCATTTGCCAAACGTTAGATTAAATTTTTTATGACGTTTTGTA
Source organism: Cybosia mesomella (assembly GCA_946251805.1). NCBI lineage: Eukaryota > Metazoa > Arthropoda > Insecta > Lepidoptera > Erebidae > Cybosia > Cybosia mesomella. The sequence continues at coordinate 6,061,550 of OX276398.1, read as the reverse complement.
AGTTCCGTATTAATGGTCTATACAGAATAAATGGTTTTTGACTTTGACTTTGATGAGTTCATCATCAAGAGGGTCGTCTGATTATTTGCTACCTTAAAGGTATAAAAACTATACTATATTAATTTCCAATGATCAACACAGACGCTCACTGAACCTTCAAACAAGAAAATATACGACTGAAAACACTTTATCGTTGTAAATGTTTATCGACTTGGAAAATGTTATGTGACCGCCTTAGATAGCTGTTGGAAGGTTTTGTATCCATATGTGAAGGACTGCCTCTATGGCGTAGCGGTAGTGCATTCGACTGCTAAAACAGGGGGCGCGGGTTCGATTCCCGCTCAGTGCAAATATTTTTATGAATGTATATGTCTATTTGCATTGATCTTGGTGTTTCTACGTATAATATGTTATATATGTTTAGAAGTACCCTGTAGGTTTTGATTCCCGTGCGAGTATCGAAAATTTGCGGAAATTTACGGCATAAACGGCTGTATCTTTTGGTTGCTTTGGCTTAGAAGTTTGATTTTTTCACAGCTCCAAGACACAGTAGACCTGAGTATTAGATATAAATTTCAGTTTGATACCTTTACGCGTTCCTGAGAAAAACGGTCTTGACAGACGGACGGACGGACGGACGGACGAACGGACAACGAAGTGATCCTATAAGGGTTCCGTTTTTTCCTTTTGAGGTACGGAATCCTAAAAAGGCAGGTCAGAATCACTCGAAACCGGCAAGCTTGCATGAAAGGTTTAATGACAGAAGAGGGAGCTCGTAAAGCAAATGGCGGACAGTTTCTCTGCCTTAGATTAAAATCAGTCATATGAAAAGGGCAGAAGGAAAAATATCTTGACCTATTCTGACTTTAAGGGGGATGTGGCCGAGGGCAACAACTGCTAAAAAATACAACACTGAATTTTATACGTGTTGAGTGCTTATTTATCACGCCCGTAGGGGTTTAAACTCTTCAGAACACCAACATCCGTATGTCCATACCCATTTCACGTGAAATATTTCAACACGAAAATTCACTCTGACACCCGCACAGTATTTTGATACCAACATTTGTTCGAACTGTATTTTATAGGATGTTCTATACGCAAGATATCAGGTTTTTCCCTCCAATAAAACGAATGTGTTGGTTTCAGTCACAGATTATCGAAATGACTTTGTTCGAGAGCACCCGTTTATCGAAACTGATGCCATTTGCAATTTTTATGATTAGGAGCATTATGTCTGAGTGATTTGATTGCTTTTTTTATTGTGTTGCCACGTAGCTGTTAAGGGTTACCAGATTAAATAAATAGTAGTTATATAAATAAATAAAATAAATAAATATTCAACGACATTCTACATAGCACTTTAAGACCCAAAGTAAGCCCAGTTTAACTAGCTTGTGTTATGGGTTCTAGAATGCGGATAAACATACTTATATACATTTTTTTAACATATATATTATACATAGTAACACCCATACCAATGCAAATAGACATATTCATGCATACAAATATTTGCACTGAGCGGGAATAGAATCCACGCCCCCTGTCGTAGCAGTCGAATACACCACTACGCTACGCCACAGAGTCAGTTATTTCCCATTTTTGCATCAGTTTTTGAAGCATTTTCCATACTAACGTTTTCTTGTAAATTTAAAATGGTGGACATTGATTTTTCCAATGGTAATCTCTTCTCCCGGGATACACTATCAACTGAGCTACTACACTAGCAACCAAGACCTATACTAATAGAAGACCTATGAAATTGCCGAAATTTTCTTACAAATTCATGAGTTCGTTATTCCTGTAATTTAATAGCTATTTCCATTATTTATATTTTGTTTGAAAACTGATTTCAAGATTTTACAACTCTGTATTAAATTTTGTTTTTATTAGCCGCTTGATAAATTAATTCGATCTTCAAAAACAGTACTTCCTAAATGCTATCCATTTTGATGATAAATTTCGTATTACTTAACAGCTGTCACTTTTCAAAAATGTAATAAAAGTTCATACATACACATCAAAAATCATTCATACACAAAAAAAACATAAAATAGGATTTGTCATTCTTAAAAAAAATGCAAAAATGTTAGTACTGAAAATTGGGTTTCCTCCAATTTCTTGAAGAAAAATGGCAATTTCATATGTAACGACCTAATATAAACAGTTGACATTTTCATCCAGATACGTTTTAGAGCAGGTGTTACCTATCGGAATTATTACGAAATATGATATTGCAAACAAACCACACAGTCGCCCGCCTTGTGACTGTTTGTCTATGATATGTTACCCCTGGTTTGCTAATAGGGTCCTCCCAAAGTGTAGCAGGAGTTCGGCTTTTGTCCAGCTTCTTAATTTGCTATGTCGATCGATAGTTGGTATATAGTTGGTTGGTAGATTGGTATACGGAATAACCGAAAAACTTGACAGTTGTAATTTTGTTCCTTTTATTTGACTTGCTGTGTCTGCGACTTCGACCGCTTGAATTTAGATTTTTAGGGTTTTAGTTCTTTTGCGCGGTTCACTAATTATTTTTCTAAAATTAAAGTAGGCTATGTTACGCCTTCTAACATTACCTATCTGAGAGTAAAGTCCCGTTAAAATCGACCTAGCCGTTTTAGAGATTACCTCTTTCAAATAGACAAAAAGACAGACAGACAGACAAATTTTTTTAAATTGTATTTTTATTATGAGTATCATGTATGCATTTATGAGCAATCATTAAAAATCTGTTATTTTAATATCACAAATAGACACTTCAATTAAATTTTATTTGTATAGATATTATGCCTTCAATTTCAATCATTAAGAAAAATATTATAATATTGCAAACAGAAACTTGAATTTTATATATTTGTATAAATGTGTTGTACACGTGAATGGTACTCGAGAACAATTTATATGTGTATTAACATTAATATTCCTTAGCAGTATCTGTATCTAAATGTACCTATCAGTATGTTATATAAAGTTGTTATAAGTATAAAGCCGTCATGCGTAAATAAACCTACACAATAAAAGATTGTAGGTTCGTAAACTCGCATTCAAAATATTCGTTTGCCGTTTCTGCGTCGAATAACCACTTGAACAGTTTAAATATCGCACAGATCGTATCAAAATCCGCCCAAAAGCGAACGCGACGAGTTCAAACTTCACCGAGTTTTAGGAATTACTTGAGAAAGTCCCGCTATAAATTTTCTTGAAACACTTCAAAGTATTTCATAAGGAAAATTGTAAATAAATTTGGGCGGTGCTAGGGTTGTCACAGCGTGGTTTAATGATATTATTGATTTTTGAATCAACGTTTGTATCGACTTTCTTGGAAATGCTTCTTGAAAAGCTCTCTACGGAAAAGGTAAATTACCATACAGAACGAGGTTATTGAAAAACGTCAAAGAGGGCTTGCCATTTCTTAGCAGTCTGAGACGGGTTATATTAAGTTATTCTACTCTCTTGTGGCTAAAACATTTATTTTCCTTTTGAGTATTAAAATACTTTATTGCGCAAATCAATTCTAATATTATGAAATTCAAAATAAGGGTAAATGAAATCCACCTTCATCCACCTGTACTAGGGGCATACTGAAAGTTTTGCACGCCGGGCATTCTGTAATTGTTTGAATTTCAAATCATATATTTTGAAAGTAGATTCTCAGTTGTTTTAAAATAAAAGAGTGACGGGAAAATTATTTCTTGTAGTTTATTGTTTATCGCATTTCGAAGTTAGTCATTCGTATTGTTGTCTTCTGAAAATTATGATGCTGCATGGAATGTGTAACAATAGATTTGACTATTCTAATATTTGTAATAATATATATGCTATATTGTACCAAGGACTGTAAACCGGCGAGAGGCGCGTGTACCCAGGCTATTTCACACTGCAAAGTGTATATAGAACCAATGCAGGCGTACGCGCGCCTATGCGTCGCCTTTTAGATAACTATAACACGCACTTTGTTCATTTGGATTTTTGCGCACTTTCGCACAATGAATTTAAAAAGCAAGCTATTTCATCACTTCTCTAATTGGAAAATACATTAAGGCAGAAGTTGGCACAATTTAAAACTTTCCACCAACTACATTATTCTACGGACATAAGTGTGGGTTATACCAGTCGAACAGAGTGGGGTTGGGAGTACGAGAGCCAGAAAGGGACCAGGATATACTTAAGTCCTTTCTAAAACAAGACGAAAATGATAACTATCGAGTGCACGCGATGAATTTTGAAATCCAAAATGAATGGTTGACAATGGGAGAGTTCTGCATACCGATGGCCTTAAAGTGGCACACCTTGATCTATGACTGGTCACGGGCCCTTTTTTTTTTTTTTTTTTTTTACGTGCGGAAATCCCTTCGGATACCCCCCCGCTGGCCAGCGGGGGTGGTTATGTCGTGTCTCGACTAAAACCGCACGGTGTCCTCCCCAAGTGTCCGTTGCCGGGCACCCCGGGTAAGCCCTCGAAAGGATAACCCCAGGGTTGCCGGCGGACTTTGGCCGCCACCGCGGCCTCGCCTGGTGGGGTCGGGTTTTATCCCGCTTCGGTGAGTTGGTAGGCGTGTGTAGGGCACACGACACGCCTCCGCCACGGCCTGCTTCTGTAAGGACGGCGAGTCGGCCAACTGCCGTCCTCAGGCCCCGATCATGGAGGTCGGTAGTCCCGGGCGTAGATGAGTCTGCGGCGTCCTCGCCGCAGACTGCGAAACTCGGGGGGCAGGGTTCTTTCCCGCTCCCTCTCCGCCGTCTCTTTCGCGCGCATTACCTACTCGCAGAAAGAGGCGGCGGCGTGCCACTTGCTCCCGTCGGAGACCACGGCCCTCACCATGGTCTCCAACGAGAGAACGTCCACGCCCAGGACCGCAACGAGATCCCGGCGTTGACTCGCCCACGCAGGGCACTCCACCAACGTGTGGAGCGCCGTGTCTTCGCCAGGATCCTCGCAGTGCTGGCACTGCGGCGTTGTCTCCCGGTGGATGCGCCACAGATACTTACCGAAACACCCGTGTCCGGTAACCATCTGGCACATCCGGTAGGAGAGGTTCCCATGGTCCCTCTCCAACCACTCCTTCATGATCGGTCTCACCGCCGCAATGGTGGATTCCCCCCACCTTGGGTGCTCAAGTCGCACCCTCCATGTCTCCATGAGTTCCTGGTGGAGCAGGGACCGCTGAGCCCTGATTTCTCGGGGCTCAGCGGTCGCCGGCCCTGTTAAAATTCTATCTTAACGCCTTTCAGATGACCCTCCCAGACTAGAGTAATCTGGTAAGGTGGGGGAAGGCCACAGAAAAACAATTTTATACTTGTGGTGAGGCAATAGGGTCGGCTAGACACATATTAGTAGGATGTAGGGTGCTTCTCGATAAAGGCCAATACTCACGCCGCCACGATAAGGTGCTTATCATCATACGTGAAGCAATGAGTCTGGCAGTAGCTAAAGCCCAAAAAGGATTGACTACTAACAGACGTCATATCAACTTTGTGTCTGAAGGTTCATCCATAACATCCAGGAACAAACCTTATTCAATCAAAGATACTGCCCCAGGTTGGACTCTCCTAATCGACACGTATGAAAAGCACTATAAAATTCCGGAGGATGTTGGCGTTTCGTCATCTAGACCTGACATATTCCTTTATTCTAAGACGTTAAAACATGTGATTCTTGTGGAAGTTACTGTACCGTGAGAAACAAATAGACCGAAGGACCACACAATAAAGAAAAATAAATACTATGATCTCACAAACGAATTAATCAAAAACGGTTACGTGGTTAATTTGTATGCAGAGGAAGTGGGAGCAAGAGGTATACCAGCAAAATCTCTCTATAACCTACTTAAAGATCTAGGTCTATCAAGAGCTGCAATAAGCTCATTACTAGGACGAATGTCTAAAGCGGCACTATTAGGTGTGTATCAAATTTGGTTAGGCAGGGAGGGGAACTTGGGTGGTGAAGGTGAGTGTTGATGTACATCAACAAAAGGGGCTCCTTCTAAACCTACACTTGGGTCGCAAGTCCCAGGCACTGTCCTGAGTTCCCAACTCAGCAACGCGATGGACCCGGCACCCGCACGGAGAATCCATGGTTTGCTAAGAATATCGATCTCTACCAAGTTTGTTATAAACATATGAAAATTAATTGATCCAAATCGATTGAAGGGATGTCCAGTTTTGTAATTAGCTACAAATTTACCGATTCATTTTGATTTATACGCAGGGCATACTGAAAGTTTGTAACAAGTTATAAGCAAAATATTATTTTTAATGTTTTGTAAATTACCTATTCTCCCATTGCATTTTAAACAAAGTTTAGAACTTTCTCAAGTACAGTGGACATATAAATGATGATGTACCAGTAAGCATTAACTTTTCTTTGTTTCTCAAGTCATATCGTGCAAATTGGACTGGTATGAGAAAAAAAAATCAATCATTTTCTTATCGACTTTTCTCGCCTGTTTTAATTTTGTTGGTTTCTTCTCACTTTCAAACACACATTCATAGGACTGTTGCTTTTTTTGTAGCCCAAAACAATAAATTCATGTTTCGTGTTCCGTGATGAAGTCATGAACTGCATTTTTAATGTCCGTGGTGGTACTAACTTACTTAAGTAACATTTTTGAGCACTAAACAACAAGAGTCCTATTCTGCTCTAGTGTCAGTTCCTCCATCCTCCGTAAGTGCATGCCTGGGGGTGCCAGGTAGAGTCGCCTATTACCTTAGCAGAAACAGGCTGGGGTTGCAGTGCCCTCCTTTTTCCGGGGGCAGGACGGGGACAACGTGGTTCCCAAACCCGAGGGGGGAATCTCGAAACCGGAAATGGCCCTGGGGTGCTAATCAAATGCCCCATGGGCCACCTTACACCCCTGTCCACCCATCTGAAGACCCGAGATGGCGTGCAGTTTTAGTTGGTTCAAGTCCAACATAACCGCCCCCGCTGGCCGGTGGGGGGCATCCAAGGGGATTTCCGCATAAAAAAGAAGCGCACCATCTTGAGGAGATAAACCACCTTTTAAATCTTCGCTCTGAAATCTTTTCACGTTCACTTCATTTTCAATACTTTTTTGTTATTTATTTCATATTGGGACACAAAACAGTTATACATTGTGTCATACAGTAAAAAGGTAAATTTAATTCAGTCAACTCAGAACAAGACTTATATGGAAGAAAATTTTAGAAAATCTACGGATATCAATCATCCACCGGACGCAATTATAGCAAGTAGGAGAATTATTTACGTTAAAAACTCATTGATTTGTGCATTTTATGTTGCTGTGGTAGTTGACGTGATTATTAATTGATTGCAATGATAATTTTTTTGTTACAAAACAAACTAGCTGTTTCCCGCGACTACGCCCGCGGAGAATTCTGTTCTTGTTTCCGCTTCCCAATGGGGACCTATTCCAGGGATATACTTAATACTGGTACTAGTACAGGTACCGCCTATCCTACTGCCTATGTGTTATTCAAGACTATAATCTTTCCCTGTACTAAATTTCGGCCGAAGTCTCGGTGGCTTAGTGGTTAAGGAGTCTACCCTACGATCGAGAGGTCCCGGGTTCGAATCCTGGGCATTACACTACCGACGTGAACCCACTCCTAACACAAGCAATTTAGCTTAACTGGAGGGTTTAGGGGGAATATTAGTAATTTCGGTAACTAATATTCTTATTAAAAAAAAAATTATAAAACTCATCCGTTCAGCCATTAGAGTGTGATTGAGTAACATCCCTCCCTGTAATTTATAAAAAAACTGAACTAAAAATTTTCATATTAAATAGTCCTAGCTTTCTTAAATTTATTTTTTATTTCAAAATGAAATGATGAGGCAGCCCTACAGCAAACATTTAAGCAACTCGGACGGTAATCTTCAAGTCTGGTGAGCGCAATATCGTCGTATTTGCTTTACTCTATCTGCTGGCTCTTTGATATTTATAATGTCTCTAACATTTAAATCAATGAAAATTAACCCAAAGTCTGCTCAATAGAAATTAGACGAATAAATTTTGGAGCAAATAGGTACTAATTACTCGTGGGCCGCCGCCACCTCCTTGCATGCAGCATGTGATGCTCGCGAAGGAGATGGCGGAGCGCGCCCGGGAGAGGTTCAGAACCCTCCCGGCCCGCCGAGCCCGCAACACGCTCGCCTCGCGTCGCAGGCAACTCAGGCGCCGGAGGTCGCTTAACGACCTCCGTCCTCCATGAGCGCAGGCCTGGGGGTGGCAGGTGAGGCCGCCTGTCAGCCCAGCAGAAGCAGGCCGGGACGGTGGGGCGACTAGCGCCCCTCCCCCAAACCGGGGCAAGACGGGGACACCGTGGTTCCCAAACCCGAGGGGGCCATCTCGAAACCGGAGATGGCCCAGGGTAAGTCGGGGTGCGAGGGATATGCTCTATGGGCAACCTTACACCCCGGCGTCTGCAGACCCGAGACGGCGTGCGGTTTTAGTCGGTTCGAGCCCGACATAACCGCCCCCGCTGGCCGGCGGGGGGGTATCCGAGGGGATTTCCGCACGAAAAAAAAAAAAAAAAAGGTACTAATTACTTCCCCGAGGGGGCCATCTCGAAACCGGAGATGGCCCAGGGTCAGTCGGGGTGCGAGGGATATGCTCTATGGGCAACCTTACACGCCGGCGTCTGTAGACCCGAGACGGCTTGCGGTTTTAGTCGGTTCAAGCCCAACATAACCGCCCCCGCTTGCACGCGGGGGGTATCCGAAGGGATTTCCGCACGATAAAAAAAAAAAGGGTTATGCTCTATGGGCAGCCTTACACCCCGGCGTCTGCAGACCCAAGACGGCGTGCGGTTTTAGTCGGTTCAAGCCCGACATAACCGCCCCCGCTAGCCGGCGGGGGGGTATCCGAGGGGATTTCCGCACAAAAAAAAAAAAAAGGTACTAATTACTCCGGGACGGTGGGGCGACTAGCGCCCCTCCCCCAAACCGGGGCAATACGGGGACACCATGGTTCCCAAACCCGAGGGGGTCATCTCGAAACCGGAGATGGCCCAGGGTCAGTCGGGGTGCGAGGGATATGCTCTATGGGCAACCTTACACACCGGCGTCTGTAGACCCGAGACGGCGTGCGGTTTTAATCGGTTCAAGCCCGACATAACCGCCCCCGCTAGCCGGCGGGGGGGTATCCGAAGGGATTTCTGCACGAAAAAAAAAAAAGGGTACTAATTACTTTGCGGGTGGCAGGTGAGGCCGCCTATCACCCCAGCAGAAGCAGGCCAGGACGGTGGGGCGACTAGCGCCCCTCCCCCAAACCGGGGCAAGACGGGGACACCGTGGTTTCCAAACCCGAGGGGGCCATCTCGAAACCGGAGATGGCCCAGGGTCAGTCGGGGTGCGAGGGATATGCTCCATGGGCAACCTTACATCCCGGCGTTTGAAGACCCGAGACGGCGTGCGGTTTTAGTCGGTTCAAGCCCGACATAACCGCCCCCGCTGGCTGGCGGGGGGTATCCGAAGGGATTTCCGCACGAATAAAAAAAATACAAGTAGGTACTAATTACTAGGGATGTGTGTTGGGTAACCTCCTCGAGTGTCGCTCCGATTCCGATCCTGCTGCAGTCCGGGGGGAACGGAATCGGAGCGGCCGTAACACCCTGGGCGGCGGTCAATGGCTTCCCCTTCACCCCTTCATAGGGTTGGCATTGATCGTCGGCCAATACCCAACGTAGCGGGAACACATCGCTCTCCGTACTCTTCTGCTTTCAGAGGCGACAGGATGAGCGATGCTGTTAGTGGTGAGATGGCCCAGGGTCAGCCGGGGTGCGAGGGATATGCTCTATGGGTAACCTTACACCCCGGCGTCTGAAGACCCGAGATGGCGTGCGGTTTTAGTCGGTGCAAGCCCAACATTACCGCCCCCGCTGGCCGGCGGGGGGGTATCCGAAGGGATTTCCGCACGATAAAAAAAAAAAAAAAAAGGTACTAATTACTTTTAGAAATTTAATTTCAAAAATTTAATCAGAATAGATCTCATTTAACTGAATATTCCAACGCGTCTTAGCGACTAGCACAAATATACAAAACCAAATAAATGATACTGGGTACAAAGAACCAAATATGCCGTGTGCCTGTGCTCAATTTATGGCTCATGGGTGAGGCCATTGAAAGAGAAAATGAAGCTCGAAATTTAGGCATAATTATAGATCCTAGCCTCAGATATGAGAAGCACATAGCTGAATTGGTTCGTAACTGTTTCTACCGGTTAAATGTGCTGTATAGAATGAGACCCTACTTGTCAGAGGATTTGCGGATGCGTCTAGTGGAGTCTCTGATTCTGTCTAGGCTTAACTACGCGGATACAGTGTAGGCCCACCCATATCATCACAGAACGTCTTATTCAGAGAGTACAAAACGCCTGTGCCCGTTTTTGTTACGCGATACCACCTAGAAGCCATGTCACCCCCTTCCTCAATCAACACTATTTAATTAAGATGAAAACGAGACGTAAATTACATCTCGCATGTATAATGTTTGGCGTCATTAAACGTCAGGCACCTATTTACTTGTATAACAAGTTCAAGCATATATCTAGCAGACGTGATTGTGGCAAAAGGAAGTGCTCACCACAATTATTGTCCATACCATCTCATAGAACGGCCGTGTTCAGAGGCAGCTTCCGATACGCTGGGTGCAAAATATGGAACAACATACCTCCGCCTATTAGAATTTTAAAATCAATAAATACATTTAGGTTTAAACTGCGGTGGTACTTGACTGAGGCACAACGGGAATTCGGTATGATAGATGTGAATATGTTTTATCTGATGATTTCTCCGGGATATGATGCGAGACGAATGGGTACTACTGTTTATTACGTATGTTATTTTGTGGTATGTTATTATGTTGTATGTTGTGTTAATGTGTACGTGGCGAAGGAGGCGAACCATCCGTCCTTTTCCTTCTTTGATTTGACGACTTAGTCATCGTCTCAGGAGGATTATTGCATGCGAAGACGTAGGTACAGTCATGTATTTCGTTGTAATACCTCAACTATTACTATTAATACTTTTTTTGCTTTGTAGTTAATCCTTCCTGCAGTGTTATTCTCTAAGGACACAGCCTTGCGCGCAGCGCTGCACTCGTAGACGAGCTCGCAAAATGCTGCTTTGGATTTATATTTTATTTTAATTTTGATTTTAATTTATGATTTAGATTTAGATTTAGATTTAGATTTAGATTTAGATTTAGATTTAGATTTAGATTTAGATTTAGATTTAGATTTAGATTTAGATTTAGATTTAGATTTAGATTTAGATTTAGATTTAGATTTAGATTTAGATTTAGATTTAGATTTAGATTTAGATTTAGATTTAGATTTAGATTTAGATTTAGATTTAGATTTAGATTTAGATTTAGATTTAGATTTAGATTTAGATTTAGATTTAGATTTAGATTTAGATTTAGATTTAGATTTAGATTTAGATTTAGATTTAGATTTAGATTTAGATTTAGATTTAGATTTAGATTTAGATTTAGATTTAGATTTAGATTTAGATTTAGATTTAGATTTAGATTTAGATTTAGATTTAGATTTAGATTTAGATTTAGATTTAGATTTAGATTTAGATTTAGATTTAGATTTAGATTTAGATTTAGATTTAGATTTAGATTTAGATTTAGATTTAGATTTAGATTTAGATTTAGATTTAGATTTAGATTTAGATTTAGATTTAGATTTAGATTTAGATTTAGATTTAGATTTAGATTTAGATTTAGATTTAGATTTAGATTTAGATTTAGATTTAGATTTAGATTTAGATTTAGATTTAGATTTAGATTTAGATTTAGATTTAGATTTAGATTTAGATTTAGATTTAGATTTAGATTTAGATTTAGATTTAGATTTAGATTTAGATTTAGATTTAGATTTAGATTTAGATTTAGATTTAGATTTAGATTTAGATTTAGATTTAGATTTAGATTTAGATTTAGATTTAGATTTAGATTTAGATTTAGATTTAGATTTAGATTTAGATTTAGATTTAGATTTAGATTTAGATTTAGATTTAGATTTAGATTTAGATTTAGATTTAGATTTAGATTTAGATTTAGATTTAGATTTAGATTTAGATTTAGATTTAGATTTAGATTTAGATTTCATCATCAATCAAAAATCTAAATCTAAATCTAGATTTAGATTTAGATTTAGATTTCATCATCAATCAAAAATCTAAATCTAAATCTAATTCTAAATCTAAATCATAAATTAAAATCAAAATTAAAATAAAATATAAATCCAAAGCAGCATTTTGCGAGCTCGTCGACGAGCGCATCGCTGCGCGCAAGGCTGTGTCCTTAGAGAATAGCACTGCTGTTCTGTTAATTTTATTTGTAAGCTGATTGACATTCGTGAGTCGAAAAGGTCCTGGTTGAAAATCAGCGCTGGGCATCAGTCAGGCATTATGCTGAACCAGGTCCTATTCGGCAAGCTTTTGAGATAGGTAACTCACATACTGTAATTTGGGCTTTCTTTTTTTTATATATTAAGTATGTCTCAAAGCAGACTAAATAAAAAAATTCTTTCTTTTCTTTCTTTCTTACGTATAGTTCCGTATCCTCATACAAAATATATTATTTGGGTGGTTATTTTTTCGACGTTTTCTAAAAGTGACATTCAAAGCTTTGCTGCGTTACAAGTTTACCCTTTAGATTCCGGTGTCCACGTATTATTTTGTTGGCTTTTACGAAAGTGGCTGCCGTCTCACCTTCCTGGAGGAAAGAGAGGAAAGGCTGCGCCAAAGCTTCGTCTATTATCAAGCATGTAAGCAGGGGAGGTTGACTTGGCTCCTGAAGGTCCCTGTACACCCCGGTTGGTTTTTTCAAACTAACATTGCATATTAAAAACGGTGGCACTCGAGGAGTGCCGACAGTAGTGAAAACTTGAACAATTAAGTGTGTATTTTTTGAATCGTCAGGAAATCTTTACAGAGGTGTAACGGCACCGGTATCAGTGTCGCGAATTTAATTGTTTCTTTTTGCCTCAAGAAGTTTTCACTTCAATATGAGCTTATTAAAAAAAACACCATTTCCTAAAATAATTACGTTCCGCACAAATTAAAAAAATATTGTACTGGCTGAAGTCATTGAAATCGTTTCCCGTTACGTTAATGTAATATAATCTCTTATGGCCGGTCCTATTCAAACGCGACAACTTACGAAACAGGATACTGTTGAAACTCAATTGAAATTTCGAATTTCCAGTTGTTTGCTAAGGAACCTATCTGTATTAATGAAAATGTATAATCTTCTATTAAATATGCATGCTACTATATTAATGAAAAAGCGTTCAAAATAGATATAAAGTGATATTAATTATTAATAATTATTATTAGTATCGCTCGCTTAGTAATGTGCCCGGTAGATGGCAATAGGCTGGCCTACTATTACATTGGGACCTAAACATAACTGGCGAATCGTGGGTATGTAATACACCTCTGCCTAACCCTTCGGGGATACAGTCGTGAAGTTGTGTTATGTTTTTATTAAATATTCGTTGGTCGAGTATTCTTATCGTAATAATGTTATAGGGAATTAACGCGATCATGTATAGGTATATACATATGTTTAAAATTATTGTTTATCATGGAACCCGAAAATTTTAAGTTAATATGATCTATCGTGTGTGTTACTGGTAAGTATGAAGTTAATCGTGATACATACATACAGTTACACCTCTTTGCAAATGAGGTAGACAGAGACCACATGTTTTCACTTGCTAAGATCCTGGTTTGCTTCTTCTTCTTCTTTCATAATTGTTTTCTTTTATACATGCTCATCGTGTACTCTTGGCCTGGCCTTCCTTTAAAATGTCTTCGATCTGATTGACACAATATACACCTACGTCAACCCTCACCGAGTTACTCATTCACTCAATTGCGATAATAGTATACAATTTCTTATGTCTGGTTTAGCCTATGTGTTATTTCGGACTAAAGTCTATCCCTGTACCAAATTTAAGCCAGATCCATTCAGCCATTTTTGCGTGAAAGAGAAACAAACATCCATACATTCTCATAAACTTTCGCTTTTATATTATTAGTTGGATAGCATACCCTTGCATTTACAATGTACGGGAAAGTGATGTAAAATTTCAATCTTTCCAGCCCTTTAACGTATGAATGCCACATGATTACTAATGGCTAAATGGTTTATCGGAATTGAAAACAAACTAGCACTAAATATAAATTGGAAAAAGTTAACATCCAGGACGGGACTTGAACCCGTGACGAGTCCCGTTCAACACTCTGACCAACTAAGCTACCTGGACCTGGTGATGTCCTAGCCATCTACCGAAAATTCACAAGAACTAGAGGAAACAATGATAGGAAAAGTTAGCATAATACTTTGCTTTAAAATTTAATTATACTTTAAAAAAACATCATTATCATTGCTGGTTGCTGCCTCTCGTACCGACTGACGCGGGTGATCTCTGGGAAGGGGAGCTTCGGGGATCACCTGCATCGGATCAGGAAGGAGCCAACGCCTGAGTGCCATCACTGCGACGCGAGCGAAGACTCGGGGCTGCACACGCTGGCGGACTGCTCGGCGTGGGAGGCGCCGAAGCGTGATCTCGTGGCAGCCATCGGGGTGGGAGTCCTCTCGCTCGGCAGCATGATTGTGGCAATGATGCGGAGCGCGAGCGCGGGGGCCGCCGTTACCTCCTTCTGCGAGCATACAATGCTCGCGAAGGAGATAGCGGAGTGCGCCCGGGAGAGATTTAGAACTCTCCCGGCCCGCCGAGCCCGCAACATGCTCGCCGCGCGTCGTAGGTGACTCAGGCGCCGGAGGTCGCTTAACGACCTCCGCCCTCCATGAGCGCAGGCCTGGGGGCGGCAGGTGAGGCCGCCTGACACCCGAGCAGAAGCAGGCTGGGACGGCGGGGCGACTAGCACCCCTCCCCAAACCGGGGCAAGACGGGGACACCATGGTTCCCAAACCCGAGGGGGCCATCTCGAAACCGGAGATGGCTCAGTGTCAGTCGGGGTGCAAGGGATATGCTAAATGGGTAACCTTACACCCCAGTGTCAGTAGACCTAAGACGGCGTGCGGTTTTAGTCGGTTCAATCCCTACACAACCACCCCTGCTGGCCGGTGGGGGGAGTATCCGAAGGGATTTCCGCGCGAAATAATAAAAGAAGGTACCTAGATTGTATATTTCATTATACAAGCTTTAAATTTCAAAAAAAATATTAAATTCTAGAGTAAAATGATATCAACAAAAGGAATCGACAATGAGCGATACGAATATTCAATCAAAAAATTCTTCAGCACGCAAATCTACCCAATACGCTGACTCTGTACTAACGCAACCGCTTGCAAATGTGAAATGTATGGATATTAGCGTTTTGAACGGGAACATAAAATATTAGGTATAAATATTAGCTGGGGTGTGTGTTGGGTAACCTCCTCGAGTGTCGCTGCGATTCCGATCCCGCTGCAGTCCGGGGGGAACGGAATCGGAGCGGCCGGTACACCCTGGGCGGCGGTCAATGGCTTCCCCTTCACCCCTTCATAGGGTTGGCATTGATCGTCGGCCAATACCCAACGTGGCGGGAACACATCGCTCTCCGTACTCCTCTGCTTTCAGAGGAGACAGGATGAGCGATGCTGTTAGTGGTGAGATGGCCCAGGGTCAGCCGGGGTGCGAGGGATATGCTCTATGGGTAACCTTACACCCCGGCGTCTGAAGACCCGAGACGGCGTGCGGTTTTAGTCGGTGCAAGCCCGACATAACCGCCTCCACTGGCCGGCGGGGGGGTATCCGAAGGGATTTCCGCACGATAAAAAAAAAAAAGAGATAAATATTAGCCGCTCTCCGTACTCCTCTGCTTTCAGAGGAGACAGGATGAGCGATGCTGTTAGTGGTGAGATCGCCCAGGGTCAGCCGGGGTGCGGGGGATATGCTCTATGGGTAACCTTACACCCCGGCGTCTGAAGACCCGAGACGGCGTGCGGTTTTAGTCGGTGCAAGCCCGACATAACCGCCTCCGCTGGCCGGCGGGGGGTATCCGAAGGGATTTCCGCACGATAAAAAAAAAAAAAGGTATAAATATTAGCTCTTTTTTCATTTTTGAATCGACAGTATATTAAATGGTGGGGGTGCTTGGTTGGGGACCTCCACGCGGTGCACCCTGGGCAACGGAGACGGCAGCGCCTCTCTCCTAGGGTGGGAGAGACGCTGCCGCCTACGGCCAACTCCGACCGAGGCGAGGACGGCCCTGTTGAGGGCTGTTCGGAAGCTTTCCACGTGTCCCTCTGATTAGCAGAGGGCACAGTGGAGAGCAAGTAAGGGGGCCATCTCGAAACCGGAGATGGCCCAGGGTCAGTCGGGGTGCGAGGGATATGCTCTATGGGTAACCTTACACCCCGGCGTCTTATTTATGTTTGTCATTCTCATATTTTAAAAGTTACATGGGGGGGGGGGGGCACACATTTTATCACTTTGGAAGTGTCTCTCGCGCAAACTATTCAGTTTAGAATAAAATGATACTCGAAACCTCAATATCATTTTTGAAGACCTATCCATAGACGCACAGGTATGAGTTTGACGAAAAAAAAATTTAGAGTTTCAGTTCTAAACCCCCAAAATTTGTTGGTTTTTCTATTATTGTGTGAAAATCTTGATGCGGTTCACAGAATACATCTCCTTACCAAGTTTCAACAGCATAGTTCTTATAGTTTCAGTTCGTTTAAAGAAGTGCCTGTGACATACGGACAGACAGACAGACATGACGAATCTATAAGGCTGTGTTGAGGTAACATACTTTCTTCGATACCACATGCAGCTGTCGGGCAAATGTCGCGGCTGTGGGATGATTCCAGACACTTCGACATAGCCTGTTGGTACGTACAAATTGCCACCGGTCCTTCGTCATCGCTTGCTTGAATCGTGCATGCGAGTAAGTTTATGGTCGGTTACATGACAAAATTTACTCTTGCATGTACATATCATTCTAATATTGCCGTGTGATCTAACGTACAGAACACAAATCGACATAAAAATATTGTCTGTGCCCTGAAATTTATTTTATGAGTTTTCTATCCATTATGTTATACAATAAAGAAAAAAAACTTATATCCCTTAAAAAATTTGCTTTTCAATTTCATAGAATACGAACACCGTTATCAGGGCAGATACAAAGAAAACATGGTGGACCTTTCTCCTAGATTCAACATTATTCAGGCTATCTTTTTTTTAATTTATCGACATATCCATTAAAATTTCATATTTTCTTACCAAAGACGAAATTCGTGTTGACCTATTTAATGTATGCAAAATTTAAGCTTTGGACTAACTCCGATATGTTCCAGCATTTTCATGAAACGTATGCAGAAAAACAGCTCAATCATATGATAGCAAGAGGGTACATCCACTTTTATCATTTGATTACACAGACACCAGGACACGTGAAATTAAAACAGAATCTCAGTAGAACAAAATTTTTCCATATAAGTATCTTTTGAATAAAAATTGTTTTCTATATAAAACATAAACTGTAAGTGGACCATCCAATAACCCGTTTCTGATTAAACATATTACGTAAATCCAAAGCGTCCGTAGTTTAGTGGTTAAGAAGGCGTCCTTACGAGCGTCATGCGCGTCATGAGAGTCATGGGTTCGAATCCTAGCCATTTTTTTCAAATATTTGTGATTTTTATACTATATGTAGCTATTGGTCCTACAAAACCGACTAATCACTACCGACGTGAACCTACTCCTAACAGAAGCAGAAGACATGTAACATCGGAATAATTTCTACCCGATTTCCTAATTATTAGCAACGGTTTAGTTTCTAATCAACCGTCTTTTACACGTATTTAACTCTGTAGTTTCGAGATTTCATATTTTACTGCTCATGACCTTTTAGCTATAGCGTGATGATTTATAATCCGAACGTTGACCATGTCCGAGTTCTATCGAACTGCAGAATTTCGCGATGATCTGCTTTGTAATAATGAATTGTAAAAAGGAATGACAAATAATAGAGTTGGTCGATTTTACCCTGCTGCTTCTATTACACTTATAATAACGTGATGATATATTGCGCAGTTTATGACCATACCCTAGAAGAATGTTTACGAAAATTTTGATTGAATCTGTTTAGCCGTTTTCAAGTGATGCTCGGATATCGATAATAAAAAGACAAGACAAACAGATAAACAAACATTTTAAAAATCCATTTTTTGGCATTGGTATCGTTCCTAGAACACATTTTTTTTTTTAAATATTCATAGTACAATTTTCAACTCCTTACGATTTTATTATAATATACTAGCTGTCCCCCATGGCTTCGCCCGTGGCATACTTCGCCCCGTGGCACCTATTTATAAAAACATGCCTGCAATTTTTTAATGCAATTTTTTAAACGTTTCTCTCCGTAAAAACCATCCTTGAACTTAAACGAACATTTAAAAAAAGAATTGGTCAAATTAGTCCAGGCGTCGCGTTGTTGAATTATGCGCCTACCAACACATTTTGCGATTCGTTTTTATATATATAGATGTATAGATTTCGGTTATATTCGGTCGTATTCTTTAAAAAAACTGTGTTTTTTTTTGTAATGAGTATCTTTCCAAACTCATTCTTCCGTATGTTTTCAGAAGAAGAGAGGTCTTGCCATTATTTCGGCTTTATGCCGTTTTATAAACGAGATAGAACCTTCGGACGGAGGTATAAAAGAGATTATAACATTATCCTCAGATATGGAATATCTCACGAGCACTTTTCAAATGAAATTGTCATACTCCATTGAGTTTAAGTTGGAAATAATAATAAGTAACAAGAAGTAAAATTTAGTACAATGACTATAATATGTAGTTATAACCAATATATATTTTGACCAATCCAAAAATATACATATTTGCAATGAGCGGGAATCGAACCCACGACCTATGGCTTAGCAGTTGAATGCTCTACCGCTACGCCACAGAGTTCGTCAATTGTTATCAGGGCGAACAAAGCGAGCCAGCCACTTTTCCACAATCTATGAATTTTTGTGCTTTTTTTTTTTTTTTCTTTTTACGTGCGGAAATCCCTTCGGATACCCACCCGCTGGCCAGCGGGGGTGGTTATGTCGTGTCTCGACTAAAACCGCACGGTGTCCTCCCCAAGTGACTGAGCAACTATCACACTTTCGAGGTTGTACTCTGACAAAGTAATTTCTACTCATAATCATAAAATAATCTATGCTTTAAAAGATCTCTTTAAAAAGCTGCCTTCATTATTATTACTAGGCAGAAAACTTCGCCCTCCTAAAGGAACGCTTTTGCTAGTAATATTCTAAGAAACCTCGTTTCAGTTCCAAAACGAATATAAAATCACGGTATATCCTACTAGTATCCTATATCCTACTTCCTTTCCTCCTAATTCCGATCCTATCCTTATCCTACTAATACTATAAAGGTACAAGTTTGTGAAGATTTTTGAATGTTTGTTACTCAATTACGCTCAAACAGATGAACGTATCTGGCTGAAATTTGGTACAGGGATAGATTATAGTCTGGAATAACACATGGGCTATCTGTGGAAAAAGTTCCCATGGGTTGCAGGAACGGGATCAGAAATCCACGTTGGCGGAGCTGCGAGCAATAGCTAGTTGTATATACAGGGTGTATTTTTGAAACGGGTAGTAAGGGCAAGTACCTTTTTTTTTTTTTTTTTTTCGTGCGGAAATCCCCTCGGATACCCCCCCGCCGGCCAGCGGGGGCGGTTATGTCGGGCTTGAACCGACTAAAACCGCACGCCGTCTCGGGTCTGCAGACGCCGGGGTGTAAGGTTGCCCATAGAGCATATCCCTCGCACCCCGACTGACCCTGGGCCATCTCCGGTTTCGAGATGGGCCCCCTCGGGTTTGGGAACCACGGACCGTTGTAGTTACAGCAAAACGTTCTTAGGAGACCTTCCCTAACTTTTCGAGATATTTTGAACTGCATTCACAGATTTTAAATCATAATGCAAAAATCTTACAGTTAGCAAAAAAAATCAATAAGTCCAATTGTGCCAATCGATTCTATTTCATGTGTGGATCAAAAGACTGTATGGGACCATTTTAGTTTTGAGTACTAGGAAAGACAGAAATCGCCAAAAACTTTTAACGCAAAAACTACTAAACAGATCTGGATGAAAATTAATTTGGCACAAAAATAGGTCTGAAATAGGACATGGCTATTTTTTATCGCTGTAATCGGTTACTATGGATCGCGGGAGAGAGATCATTTTTCACGCGGGCAGGGCCGCGGGCAATAGCTAGTATTAAAACCATTCAAACGTGCTACTGAACACATACAAAAACTCTATACAGGGTAGAGAGACGTCATGTTGGACTGCAAATACTACATTGTGCGTTATTGTACAATGGCCTTCGACAGAATTGGCGCTGATTGTGAAAGGGGTATGACATTAATTTAATATTGATTTCTGGCAGTTCGCGTTAAGTACACTTGCGTACAAAACTTTGAAAACAATTATATTTAGCAACATTTCACCTACACATGATACATATTTCTATTTGTTATGTTAAATAATGTACCTTATCCGCATCCATACGCAAATGGAAGCAGAACCAAAACAAATCGTTACGACGTGGTAGTGTGCTGATTCGATACGAACATCACTGAGAAATTACTTAAATTATACAAAAATAATACTGTGGGGTTTTAAAGTTCTTATTAATACTTAAATTCATACTTCTGCTAAATCCAACATTGGCTGCCACATATAAGGGTAGGGAACATCACTTCAATGATTTTTTTTTTTTCCTTTTTGTCAAATACAATTTTGCTCCTTTGCTTTTATTGTATACTAGCAACTCACACTCGCTCCGCTTCGGTTTCTATGAGTTTTTTTTTAATACAAGCTATCATATTTTCATATTAATATATAGCCTATGTCCATCAGCGACAAGTTACCTTTCAAGTGGTGAAATATTTTTTCCAATAAGTTTCGGAATTATCCAAAACATATAACCAAACTCACAAAGTTCGGCCTCTATCTTTATAATATTAGTATAGATCAATCAATGAATCAATAAGCCTATTTAATTAAATAAATCTTAAGGCTTTCATAGCTGGCGTTGCATGTGGAATATACTGCTCTAAATAATACGCCAATGACTCGGTGATGTAGAGGCTACATCAGTCGCAGAGAAGTTGCCGCCAAGGAGAGTTCTACGCACTTGTCAGCGCCCGGACCTGTACCACTGAAGATGTCGCCCGCAGTTGTCGACAAAACGTTTGGAACACAAGTTTCTAATGAACCACGGCCAAACAGCTCGGAATCAGTATATTCTACTATTTAATTACACTGGTCAACACTGTTTTTGTCACACGAACTTCTTGATGATTTTTGTTCATGTTGGTATACCCTGATCAACAATATATAATAATTTTGTTTCAATCACTTCCAGTTTTTTTGTGACAGCTACATATTCATTTCTGACCTACGTGTCTTTTTTTGAAAAACTTCATTTAGACGACTGCATATCTATTTTATCAACTAACTTACATTTTATATACGTTTGTTACATCCTGAACATGCCACGAAAGTATTCTTACAACCCTGACAGTTTTTGTTATGTGCGTGGAGAATTAACTTTTACATCTCAGCGTCGAAATATCACATCATTAATAACAGTGCTATTTGAACTATTATGGATTTCCTGTGAGGAATCAAGATAAATCCTGGGTTCCACATAAATGTTATGTAACGTGTGTGAGACTGCTATTAGGTTGAGCCAAACAAGAACCCAGACATATATGCCATTTGCCACACCAATGTTTTGGACCGAACCAAAGGATCATGTAAGAAACCTGATGTGTCAATTTTTTTTCATTCTCATATTATTGTTTGGTGGCCCTAGTACATTTAAAATTAGATATAAGTTTTCATGTGACAAAAAAAGTTGAAATTTTGTTAACCAGTGTTATAATCGACTGTTGGACATATCCCTCTCTCTAATGTGTACCATAGTACCCGAGCCTCCACCTTCCCTTACGCATTGTATATGGAGTATATTAATTCGAATAACATTTAATATCTTAAATTGAAATCATAGTATATTTAATAAAGCCTTTTTACAGCGACTGTACTTCTAATGCGTCCAAATAATGAGGCATGTATACACATCCAGTCGTTTCACTATCGGCTGATTGACAATGTGTGTGTGTGTCATAACTAAGTTGCCTACCGATAACAGTTACATGCGCTGTTATATTATGTACTTCATGTATCTATTCAATGATATGAAACTGTTTAACTGAACAAGTAAAAGTGCAGTATATATCACTGTTTTGTTTGAGCATTCTTTATTCGATGTAATGTCATATTCGAATTCAGTAAATGGTCTAGAACGACAGTGATCCTGATTTAATGAAGAATTTAATGGTTGTTAAATATTTTATTACAGCCGTGATGACCAGGGTAATAGTATTCCATGTATTGAAATGAGTTTTTAGCTATCTGTGTGCCAAATTGTATCCAAATTCATTCAAAAATGTTTGCATGATAGTACTCTATCACCAATAAAATAATAAACCTATGAACATACAAACTTTTAAAATATTAGTAGAATATTTAAAAAAAAACTAGTATGATGAACAAAGAGCCTTAAACGAGCTACTCATTCCCGAACTACTTCTCTCAAACGTTCTGTGGTGTGAACATAGCAGGCGACCAGATGTTCGCTGTCGTAGTGATCAACGCATCGCTGCGCTAATTACGCTACTCTGCAGAGAAATGTACTCCATAGTCGCGGGATCATTTAGATTTTTCATTGTCGATGTTTTTGAATTTGTGCTAAATTTCATTTATTAGGTAGATTTTATTTTAGATTACTGTCGAATTAAAAAAAAAATCTTCATAGGAGGTCTAGTTATGACCCCCTGAGTCCGAAATGACCACTGGTCAAAAAGTTTATATATATTTATATGTATGTATGGTTCCACTTCCCAAAATTTGCGGCACTGTCACGGTCGCATTTTTGCCCCGATCGCTTTCAAACTACGGTCAAAAATTGCTTGGGTGTAAACTTAGTTTAAGTTCGTGAACGGGTGGAATCCGGCCTAAGGGTACGTTAGGGCCTCACTTTTTGTGAAATCAGTTTTTCCTCAAAATTTCACGTTCCATGAAAAATATTCGAACCGTTCCAATTTTATCCCATAGTATACATGAATACCAACAACTTTTAATTATAAACCTATAAGATTAAAACTTTAACTAAAAGTGGAGGCGGGAAAAACCAAAATTTTTCGGAAAAAAAATCATAACTTCTAACCTCTAAATCATAACTTGCCGTCGGAAACATTTTTAATCGATCGATCATTTTTAAGTCTAAAATAAATGTCTGAAAAGTTTTTTGCTAAAAGTTGCCGTTTTCGAGAAAAAAAAATTAAACATGTTAATAAAATAATATTAATTGCTTCACGAAATCTACCTGTGCGTTCCCATTGCGGGAACGGTTTTTTTTATTAGCTTCTGCCCATGACTTTCGACTGCGTGGACTTGATTATTAAGTCCAGAGGATAAACGGTGGGCACTCCCATGCCTTATCTGCAACAGACTAAGTACTTATGCTCTTGTTCGATTCCCAAGTATGTTGACCGGTAAATATTCTCAATACTTTGCAAAATGTGCGGTAGCCTAGTGGTATGGGTAAAGGACTGCTGAGACGAGGTCTCGGGTTCGATACCAGGTATTACCATGGCACACACCAATGACTTTTCGATGCTTTTCGAAGTTATGTGTGTATTTATCGCAGGTTTATAAGTGCCCGGTTAATGGCAATAGGTGGCGAGCCTTGGGACCTAAAACATAAACTGGCGAAACGTGGGTGCTAGCAACTCTGCCTACCTATAGGCGTGAGTTTATGTTATGTTATTTTTGTAGCAAAAACTTAAAAGAGTCATGTAAAGTTTACTATCGATTTCACCCTGTACACCACAAACATTATGGGTCCTAATGTGAGTTTCAAGACAGTTTAACTTTCCCTGGGACTTTCCAAGTGTCATCTCGGTGTCTTGTACTCGTGTACAGAAGTTACAGTAGTGGAAATTCAGGTGGAATTAATGCCCTATTGTTGTTTTTATTTCTTATTGTCGGAATATGAACGCTGTAAAATATTTTATAAACTATTAGGATCAAATTAGATCTAAAATTTATTTTTCTTTTTTGGACGTTATGTAAAATTGGATTATTGAAACATTTAAGTAAAGGTGGATGAACCTGCAGTCGGCATTATTTGTTAGTTACTGTTTAATAAATGTTTTAGAATAGTGCAGTGTAGCAGCAGCCAATGGCAACTGAGTTGATCATATTTTTGTTGAAAAAATCCAAGTGCTCTCTCTACATTTATGGATACCGATACCGAGCTAGGGGTTTCTAACGAGCAAGGTGCTCGTCACTTCAGAAAACTCTACTCTACTGAAACTACCACTTTGAACTTTGTACACGCATGGATGTTTAGAAACACATCTTGTACCCTGAAGTATTATTCCTTTTAGGCAAATATTATACGAAAGATGAATATAAATGAGATTTTGTTTTAGCTGGCTTGATTTATATTTATGTGTCTAATCTTTAAGTTGAGCAATAAATTTAATCTATACATATAAATAATCGTGATCCCATTTCGATGATTTTTATAGAGTTTTCCTGATGGGAAACGCACAAGGTGTTGTTGTCAGTTATCAGAGTGATCAGAATCAGAAAAAGTAGCAGGTTAATAGCAATAGACGCCTGATTTTGTAGGTACTAAAAATAACTAGCAAAATGTGGGTGTTTGATACAATTTGGCAAACCCATTCGTCCAATAAAACTCTTCTTTTTTATACCATTTAGGTGCAAGGCCACACGACGACCCACGACCCGGATGGGAAACGGTTACCGCAGCCTATGGATATGTGCAACACCAGGTCACACTCGCGCTGTCGACTCCATAAAAACCTTCTTGAAGCAGGTAAAAACTGAGACCTAATAAATGATATAAAGCTGGCAACATTACTTAAGCTCCTACTACAAGTAACTCTTGTATCGCAAAGAGGGAAATAAAATAACAGCCAAGCAATCATTTCTTATCGTCGGATACAAGTTTTAAGTGTGGTGGCTGTAAAACCGGTCATAAAATACAGTGTGGAAGGGGGCTTAAGTAGGAAATTGCTTATAGATCGATTAAAGATAGAAACCATTTGAAGGAATTTTACGGTAACTTTTTTATGGTTGGTCCTTCAATTTGACTACACCCCGCCTCAACCATCAGGCGGGTAACATTCCAGATATAAGTATTTTGGTTTGTAGTAAACGTGATCGAGTTTGGGTGTGTAGTGAACCAGTGGTAGTGGTGTTAGGCATCAAACACGATTACGTAAGAAGGTAGATTGGTATATTTACTCTTAAACTCATTCACCATTAAACGCAAGTGCTGCAATTCCTATGTCATCATGGCACTTGCAACAATGCCGAAATAGTGGACATTTAAAACAATACATGGTAAATATCCCGTAAACTCTAATGTTAACATTCCAGATTTTATCAATTTTGAAATGGTGGTTCTTAGTTACGGCCTATACCAAAAGTAGTTTTGACAAAGTGCGTCAGTCAAAACTATTTATATTAGAAAGAAAGGAAGAAAAAACATTTAATTCAGGACACGCACATTGAACATATAAAACCTAACATCTTTAGTAATATTATAAAGAGACAAGATGTGATTTTTTGTTGTTTTGCATTGAATAGGTTCCGAAACTACTGAATCGATTTCAATAATTCTTTTACCATTAGAATTACACTTTATTCCTGAGTAACATAGGCTACTTTTCCCGATATTCCAACGGGATCAGGACTTTCGTGGGTGAAACTGTGCGGCGATACTAGTAATAAATAAATATCATATAATCTAAGAATATTTAGGCACACTCAGCATGTGGGTATAACGGTGGGTATTCTGTCTTAAAAGGCACTAAAGACTGTGCATAAATGAGAGTTAGTTCCCACGTTTATGTCTGGTTGTGGATATTGAGGCATTCGAGGTTCGGACACGTAGAAAGGATGAACGAAAAAGATTGATGAAATAGGTTTATGAGGTGAGGATGTATAGCCCAGTGGCGTACGTAACGGACTGCTGAGACGAGGTCTCGAGTTCGATCCCCAGTCACCCCGGGCACACACCTCTAACTTTTCGCAGCTATGTGTGCATTAATAAATGTTAATTATCGCTCGCTTAATAATGTGCCCGGTAGATGGAAATAGGCGCGCCCCCTATTACATTGGGACCTTAACATAACTGGCGAATCGTGGGTGTGTAATACACCTCTACCTACCCCTTCGGGGATACAGGCGTGAAGCTATGTGTATGTGTGTGATGTATGAGTAAATCGGGAAAGGTGCACCTAGGCGTACGTATATCGATCAGATTGAGTACGTTCTAAAGAAATGCCAGGTGAACCGTACCCGCAACTGGCGAGCATGTATGGAAACAATTTTCCGCCCGAGGTCCGCTTATAAGTTTTGACTGGCATGTCGGGTTTTCCGGGAGCTACTGCCGACTGACCTCCTAACCCTGAGAGAAAAGCCTGCGCCAGAGCCTAAGTTTAGTAGGTGCACCAACTTGCAGCTGTGGTTGTGTGACTTGGCCATCAAGGACGTATACCTAGTTATTGCTCGCACTTACATAAAGGTTGTAGGTTTTTTAGTTACGAAAAAAGGTGGCGATAGCCCAGTGGTGTACGTAACGAACTGCCGAGAAGAGGTCTCGAGTTCGATCCCCAGTCGCCCCGGGCACACACCTCTAACTTTTCGTAGTTATGTGTGTCTTGAAAATGTTGATTATCACTCGCTTTGTAATGTTCCCGCTAGATGGCAATAGGTTCGCCCCCTATTACATTGGGACCAAAGCGTAACTGGCGAATCGTGGGTGTGTAATACACCTCTGCCTACTCCTTCTGGGATACAGGCGTGAACTTATGTCATGTTATGAAATTTTCCCGTGTAAAGCCGGGACGGGTAAGCTAGTATTTCATAAATATTTTAAAGTAATTTATATTCCATCTGTGGCATGCTCTTCTGTATTTTATTATCTAACTTACTGTTCCAAAGACGAAATTCAATAATTTTATTGATACGCCATGAATAACCCCAAGCTGCTTCTAGCGGCTTCGAATTTTGTTCAAATAATAATATTATAATGTCTGACGTGAATTAAATAACTCAATTTGGAAATACGACTCAGCTCCTTGCTAAGAAGGTATTTTATGCTTATTATATTTGTTATGAAAAGGGAGTTTATTTAGATGCCAGGAATATAAAGAAGTCATGTTTAAGGCTATCTACACACCAAAGCCGCTGGCCCGCCGGCTTCTACAGCTGGGCTTGTTCTGCGGATGTTCCGATACAATTAAACCGGCGGGTTATGCCGCTGGGCCAGCGACTTTGGTGTGCAGTTATCCTACAGTCGCCTTCGGTATTACTATCGGTATAGTCTCACTACCGGATGCCCAAGACGGTGCGAAGTGGAGAAGTAAAAGCCGTAAAACGGACCCCGGACTTCGAGGCGACAACCTCGGATGCGAACGGGACCAACGCTAAAATTATGATGAAGGATGAGTCGCCATCGGTATTAGTTTCACACATTGCAATTTACCAACTATTTTAGTTCTTAAACTTTATCTTTACCTATATCTTTGTTTTCTTTATTTATTTAATTAACTATATATTCTATATTCTACGACATTCTACACAGTACTTTCAAGACACAAAGTAAGTATAGTTTAACTAGCTTGTGTCACGGGTCACTACTGCTACGCCACAGAGGCAGTCCTTAACTTTACAGCATATGAGGTAACATAATAAAGAGACTTTCGAAAAATATGACTTCAAAATTGCTAAATTGCTATCAACAGCTGTAAAGTGAACCGAACAAATATACCGCATCAACAATCAGTCGACGTTACTATTTCGATAGCAGTCGCCCGTGCCGGGAATCGTGAAGTTCATTATTCCCATTGAAAACTGGCATGAAACACCGCGCAGTTTACTTAACTTTAGATAGTGGCAGGGATGGACTCTATTCGTCGGTTTGCAGGAAATTATATTGGCAAGCCAGAGTTAGCTTGCACGAATTAAATGACCGGATGAACAGCTGCCAAAGAAATTAAGTTTGGCAAAAGAATTCATTTCTTTTAAGTCTTCACTGTTGTTTTGAAATTTGGAAGTTTGTACCTACATACCGTATTTATCTAAATTGAAATTATGAAGAGAAAGATTTGTTTTAGAAATACATTTAACTAACGAATTACAGATTGCTTCGAACATACATAAATATTAGCGGATTATCTGAAGGCAAATCGACATACTTTGGCCATATTTATGCTGCTATTCCTGTAATTAAGTAGTCAGTAAGACAAAATAGCACTAATACGGGGAATATTTGAAAACATTTTATCTCAGGATTAGGATTCGGTAGGTTCACGTAGACACGAGCAACAGCTTATTAATAACTCGATACTACTAATATTATCCGTAATCCTCTCGATAGTAAGGACGACTCCTTAGCTAGTTAGCAATTGGCGTACGTATATATGAACGTGACTGTTACATAGTTTTATACCGACAACAACAATTTTCAGTTTGTCTAACAAGATTCGTCCCTGTTCCTCACACTCTGTCGCCGCAGGGATGTGAAGTTTATACGTACGTTTCAGCTGCTAAAGAAACAGTCTTCCCAGCTGTATTTTGATTGTTGAAATATATGGCACCTTAATTAGACATTTAGATCTTCACTGAACATTTGCTACGTGTTCTAGTTTGAGTTGACGTGGAATTGCATTGTTCTAAGGTTTAATTAGATTTGGTAAGACGTGAGCGTTTGCGATAAATTTAATGGAAAGTCCTACAGAAAATTATATAGATTGCTTATATATGGTATATACAGGAGAGGAACTTGATCCCTAAACTACGCATCGGGTTCATCAGCGTTGGGGCCAAGGTTAATCGGGGTTTCAGAGACTTTCTATCTAGGGCACACTATCCAAGAGATAGGCAATGTAGCAGGATATGTGTTAATTATACTTTATTTTGATTCCACATAATACAAGGTTCGATAACAGAGCGTTAGTATTATAGTAGTCGACCTTAGGATCGAGAGGTTCCGGGTTCGAATTCTGGCCATTACACTACCGATACGTCGGTGGACCAAAGAAATGCTGGGCTGAGGATATAGTGGAGATCAAGGGAAAGAATGGATGGAGATAAGTCGGCATAGAGATAGGTGGAAAAACATGGAGGAGGCTTTTACCCGATAGGGGTCCGAAATTGGGGTGTGTGTTGGGTAACCTCCTCGAGTGTCGCTCCGATTCCGATCCCGCTGCAGTCCGGGGGGAACGGAATCGGAGCGGCCGGTACACCCTGGGCGGCGGTCAATGGCTTCCCCTTCACCCCTTCATAGGGTTGGCATTGATCGTCGGCCAATACCCAACGTGGCGGGAACACATCGCTCTCCGTACTCCTCTGCTTTCAGAGGAGACAGGATGAGCGATGCTGTTAGTGGTGAGATGGCCCAGGGTCAGCCGGGGTGCGAGGGATATGCTCTATGGGTAACCTTACACCCCGGCGTCTGAAGACCCGAGACGGCGTGCGGTTTTAGTCGGTGCAAGCCCGACATAACCGCCAACGCTGGCCGGCGGGGGGGTATCCGAAGGGATTTCCGCACGATAAAAAAAAAAAAAAAAAGGGGGTCCGAAATTAATTCAAGCTGAAAATTATTAACACACATGAAATGTATACTCTTTTCGGAATAAATAAAGCTTTATTATATAATACATATATCGCGACGTATATAATATATCGGATCTATAATATATATATAATATCGGAGGATTTCGAATATCTGGGACGTGTATAGGTGGCTCAGTTGGTCAGATCATTTTCCCTGTAAAGGACTGGTCGCGGGTTCAAATCCCGTTATTTTTTCCGATCTTAATCTGTAGGAAAAGCTTTATTATTAATATCATTACTACACTACCGACGTGTACCCACTTCTAACAAAAGCAATTTGATTTAGTTGAAGGGGTTAGGGGGAATACTAGTAATTAAGGTTACATAACTTCATAACTTCACGCCTGTATCCCCGAAGGAATAGGCAGAGGTGTATTACACACCCACGATTCCAGCCAGTTATGTTAAGGTGCCAATGTAATTGGGGGCGAGCCTATTGCCATCTACCGAGCACATTATTAAGCGAGCGATAATTAACATTTATTATTGTACACATAACTACAAAAAGTAGAGGTCACTGGGGATCGAAGGGTACCTTAAGGGACTGCTGAGACGAGGACTGGGTGCCACTGGACGCCACTGGGCTATCGGCGTTTAATTTCAATTAAGGTTACTAATATTCTTTAAAAAAACATTACCAGATTCTGTACTGCAAAGTTTCCTAACTGAAAAAGTCAATAATACTTGCTCAACCGACGACCTGGAAATGGTTCATTACCTCCCACAACGCTTGTCTGTACCTTCCTATATTTTAATACCGGACATTCATCAAACCACAATGAATAATAAACTACTTTTAATTCCAGTGGTTATCCCAGTTACATCCAAAACTGGCACTCCGGTTCACTCTCTCGATGTGGCGTATCTTGGCTTAAAGGAGAATGATTGCCGTTTGACCTCTCTATCATGAAAGGAAAGCCTTTTAAAAAAATACTTGGCTTATGTTAACGATTCTGAACACATTTTTTTTCTTTGGAATTCTACATTGGCAGATTCTTTATAATTGGCAGAAACTACTTAAAGGATTTTGATGCGGTTTCTTATATTAGAAAAATCTTGGCCAGACTTAGAATCTGCCGTATGTTTGATTGCAATTAGTTAAGTAGAACTAGAGAAATGACAAAAAAACGATAATCTACCTCTTCGAGGGCGGAGACGCGGGCATCAGCTAGTAAAACATAAATCACTCCTAAGCTCCTCATTTCGAGAAACAAAATGTTATGGACAGATCTTGGAAACACAATTTGTATGTAACACTTGTCTTTGTATAGTGTAAGAAACTAGTTAAGGAGAAATGAACCATATACGATTTGAAATACGAAACAAGTGGGGAACTATTGCTTTCATGGACCTACTTGAGTATAGGGTGCCTGTGATTTAGTGGAGACTTGGGACATGTGTCCGAGATGAGTTAAATTCCATGATACATAAATAATAGAATGCAATATTATTAAGGATCGTTGTATCCGTGACATAGTTTAAAAATATAAACTACAATCGACAAAAATTAATTGTAAAAAAATTGTAGTAGATATTTTATTAAATGTTGCAACTGAATATTAAATTATTTCTACTGTTTTTTGGAACTAGTCACAATACTGTCTGATGGAGTTACATGGAGTACGGTACAAAGGAAGTTTTTATTGTAATACAAATCCCATATTAAACTCCAACCTACTATTACCAACTTGTACACAACCCAAAGCCAATTCCGTCGATGAGACTTTATCTGCTCTTCAGCACGACTTCGCCGCAATGGGTGTGTAGTTTGGGGGGTGAGCTGGTATGTGGATGTCGGCACGGTGATGGTCTTAAGCGGAACACTTATTATGGGCAGCCTCGAAGAGTACTTGAATTTTCCAGAATTAAAGAGAGATTTTTTCATGTATCTTCATTTATTCCTTGTGAAGAGGAGAGAGCACTTCTCGCTTGACTTTCTACTTGCCGACTGAGGTGTCGAGTCAAATTACAGCGGTTTTTTATAGTCTTAATCCAATTAATTCGATTTTTCTAATTGGCCGATCGAACTTTCGCGGCTCGTTAGTGACACCGCGGCTTAACGACTTTTCGCGGATATACCCTAATGGTCGATCGGTCAATCTTACAATTATGTGTTTATTTTCTATTTACAATGATTTATATACCGTATTATGTATTCTAATAGGTAGTAGAAATAAGGTGACACGAAATAAGATACAATTTACACTTATAGATCGGTAAACAATGACGATTTCTTCGTCGCAAACTTATAACTATTATACACGATTATTCCTACAGTTTTTTGTTAAATCAGTTTAATTATATACACTATTACTTATGTACTAACAAAATAAGCTTATATACTAGTTGTTCTGCACATTCTCCCCCCGTGAGACGCAGTCACACTTCTTCGCGTGCAGAACTCGTGTCTTCGGTCAGCAGGACGATCAGCTTCCTCACCGGCCGGCGCAGCACTCCTCCCTTGGTCTGGATGTCCACGGTGCGTGTCACGTTGTCAGGCCCGGGGTACGTTGCGATGACTCGTCCTCGGATCCAGAGGTTGCGGGGTGCGTTGGGGTCCACCAGTAAGACCAAGTCATGTAGGCTTACTGGGGGTCCTCGTCCGTGCGACATGCTTCGGTGTTGGAGCTCCGGCAGGTACTCGCGGAGCCACCTGGTCCAGAAGAGGTCGGCCAGGCGCTGTGCCGCTCTCCAGCTGGATCTCGATGCGGCGTCCTTTTCAATGAAGACGCCCGGCTGCTGTACTCCACCGGGTCCTCCCAGCAGAAAGTGGTTGGGAGTTAGGGCTTCAGGGTCCTCCGGGTTCACTGACACATGCGTCAGTGGGCGACTGTTGACGGTGTACTCTACTTCGGCAAGCAGAGTAGATAGAACTTCCTCGGAGGGCCGTCGCTCGTGCAGTGTGGCGGTGAGTGCTGTCTTTACTGAGCGCACCATCCTCTCCCAGGCTCCCCCCATGAAAGGAGCGCCGGGTGGAATGAAGCGCCACGATGTCTTCTTCTTGGCTGCTTCTTGCGAAGTTGCTTCGTCGATGGCTCGTCGCAGCTCGCGGTCGGCTCCCTTCAGG
Organism: Cybosia mesomella; assembly: GCA_946251805.1. Taxonomy (NCBI): domain Eukaryota; kingdom Metazoa; phylum Arthropoda; class Insecta; order Lepidoptera; family Erebidae; genus Cybosia; species Cybosia mesomella. Next base: position 6,028,721 of record OX276398.1, on the reverse strand, counting down.
TTGGTCCTATTGTCAGACCAGATTTCTTCAGGACATCCTCTTCTTGCCATCATGCGTCGGAGAACGGAGATAGCGGAGTCGGTGCTTAACGAGTTTGCTATCTCGAGATGTATGGCACGTGTTGTGAGACACGTGAATATCGCGACGTACCTCTTCTGATTGGTACGTCCGACTGTCACTGTGAGTGGGCCGAAGTAGTCAACCCCTGTGTGTGTGAAGGGTCGCTTGTGATGAGCCAGGCGACACTCAGGTAGATCACCGGTCCTCGGGTACGATGGTGCTTGAGTCTTGATGCGGCAATGTAGACACTGTCGTAGTAGTGAGCGTGTTACCGGGCGTAGGCGTACAACCCAGTATTGCTGTTTGCACTCGTTGATAGTGGCTTCAACTCCCGAGTGATGCAACTTCTTGTGGGTGTGTTGAATCCACAGCTTGACCGTAGGGTGATCTCCGTCTAATATCACAGGCGTCTTGATGTCGTCGGATACGTCTCGAACGGCTTGTATGCGGCTTCTCAAGTGCAGCACTCCGTTGACAGATATAATAAATAAAATAAATATTTATTATATCTGTCAACGGAGTGCTGCACTTGCAAGTGCAGCACTCCGTTGACAGATACGGTGCTTAATTGATGAAGGCGACTTTCTTTCGGGATCACTCTTCCTCGTTGCAGATCTTCAATCTCGCTGCTGAAGGAGTCTTCTTGTGATGCTCGCATGAGGAGGTCTTCGGCTGACCGTAGGAGCTCGGCGGTGATAGGTATGTACTTCCTATCGGCGCTTGAAGTCCTTTTCAGTACGGAAGGTGATGCTGTATTCTTCTGTGGTGCCTTCTTCCAGTCTGGATCTGCCTTAGGGTTTTTCTTAGTCCGTTTGTAGTTGACTCGTTCCGATTTTCGTCTGCACAATTGAATGAACTGTAAGACTCGAGTTGTAGCGTAGCGTAGTCGGTCCCAGTTAGAGAATCGGGCGACTACCGGCAGGGCTTCAGATAATTTTTCTTTCTTCTTGGTACTTATAGTGTGTACCCTTTCTTCTATATCTTCGGACTTGTCTTGTCGCGATGTATCTCGTGGCCATGATTCTTCTGATGAGTAGAGGAAGTCAGGGCCTCTGTACCAGCGATGCTTCTGGCTGAAGTCCGTAGGTACGTCTCGGGTGGCGTCGTCTGCCACGTTCATCTTCGTGGGGACCCATCGCCATTCGTTCACTGTTGAGCTATCTTCTATTGCAGCTAGTCGGTGAGCTACGTAGGGCTTGTATGAACGCGAACCTGTCTTGATCCATGTGAGTACCGTTCTGCTATCCGTCCAGAAGGTCTTCGAGTCAGGTTTTCTCTCGTGCTCTTCTATGACGGTCTCGGCGAGTCTGGTGCCCATCACGGCGGCTTGAAGCTCCAATCGAGGTATTGATGTGAGCTTCAACGGTGCTACCTTCGCCTTTGCAACGATGAGCGATATGTTGACTGCCCCGTTCATGTCTTCGGTTCTCCAAAACAGTACTGCTGAGTAGGCTGACTCGCTGGCGTCCGTGAAGATGTGAAGCTGGAGGGACTTGCTGTCACTGTAGTGTAGGTATCTTCTAGGTATGGAGATGTTGGCTAGATTCTTCAGGTGTTCTATCCAGTCCTCCCATTTCACTGCTATGTCTTCATTGACCTCTTCATCCCACTGTGTGCCGTGTCTCCAAATTTCTTGAAGCAGCTGCTTGGCCCGGATGGTGACTGGTGAGGCGAAGCCTAGCGGATCGAATAGAGACATGACGATCCGAAGAGCTTCCCTCTTGGTGGGTGTCTTCTTGTCGCAGAGTGCCGTCGGGATGCGAGTGAGATTGAGGTTGAAGGTGAGTTCATCGGTGCCCGGCTTCCAGATCAAGCCTAGTACTCGTTCAGTTTGTTCTTCGTTCTTGTACAGCTCCGTGTCAGTGTCTTCTTGTGTGACACCGAGGGCTTCCAGCAGTTGAGGTGGGTTAGATTTCCATTGTTTTAACTCGAACTTGGCTTCCCGGTGTATGTTTCGGACGTCGGAGGCGATCTTGATGGCGTCTTCCAGCGTTTCGAAGCTATCCAGGTAGTCATCAACGTAGTGTTTCTTCACTATTGCGGAGACTGCTTGTGGGTGCGTGGCGCTATACTTCTCAGCATTGGAGTTCTTCACGTATATTGCCGTAGATGGTGAACTTGACGCCCCGAAGATGAGTGATGTCATCCTGTATTCTTCTGGGGGTTGGTTGTCACGACGGTCGCCACGCCACAAGTACCTAAGTGCGTCTCGATCTTCTTCTTTGATTTTCACTTGAAGAAACATTTCTGCGATGTCTGCTGTCACTGCTATGGCGTGTTGTCTGAAGTGCATCACTACACCTGGTAACGACTGGAGTAGGTCTGGGCCCTTTAGAAGAGTATCGTTGAGAGATACTCCTCTCGTCTTGGCAGCGGCATCGTGCACGACTCGTATTTTTCCCGGCTTCATAGGGTTGATCACCGCGAAGTGTGGCAGGTACCAGGTTCTATTCTTGTTCTTTCTCAGCGGCGCCAACTCAGCATATCCTTTTGATATTAAGGCTTCCATCTGTTCGTTGTATTTTCCCTTGAAGCTCGGGTCACGATCCAATTTCTTTTCTATGTTGTGAAGTCTCTTCAACGAGTTCTCGTAGTTGTTCGGAAGCGAAGTTTCTTCATGTTTCCATAGCAGGCCAGTCTCGTATCTTCCATCTTCGTTGCGGACTGTATGTTCTTCCAGGATGCGAGATGCTTGCTCATCTGGATCTGTCTTCGGCTTCCGAGGGTTGAGGAGCAGATTGTCAGTCTCGAAGTGTTCTTTCACCAGTTGTTCGAGTCGATCGTCTTCTGAATCTTCAATTGCGTGGGTGACGTACTCGATGCGGTGTCCTAGGGTCCTCGAGTCGCTGCCGTGGAGCACCCAGCCTAAGGGTGTTCGGGATGCTACTGGCTGGTCTGGTTCGCCCGTTCTGGTCTCGGACGTCACCAGCAGGTGCCAGTTATCTTGACCGATGAGGATCTTAGGTCTTGCTTCTTCATAGGTGAGGTCGTTGGTGATATCTTCGAGATGACTGCACCCTCGTAACTGTCTATAGGTGACCCGTTGAGATGATACTTTGAAGTTCTTCACTGTTCTGGCTTGAACTTCTTCTTCAGCTGGATCCTTAATGCCTCGTATTTTCAATGAGACTCTTCTTGATTGTTGATCAGCTGTCTTCGTACTGTTGATGGTCTCGACCCGCAGTGGGTCGATAGGTCCCATCGCGCCGATCTTTTCTGCTACGGTGTCGTCGAGTAGTGTGACTGTTGACCCGTCGTCTATGAGCGCGAAGGTGTTGACCATCCCTGCTGGCCCCGTCAGTTGGACCGGCAGTATCTTCAGGAAAGTGGTCTTCTTTCCCGTCCACGCCGAGTTGATCGTCTCGGCCGTGTTCGTGCTTTCTTCTTCTGTGGAGTCCCTTTTTCTTCTGTAGTGCAGCAGGGTGTTGTGCAGTAGCTTGCAGCCGTCGATGCCGCAGCGTCGTTCTCTGCAGGTGTGTTTCTTCTCCATCTTCTGTAGACATCGGAAACACAGCCTGTGTTCCTTGGCTAAGTCCCATCTTGCGTTGACGTCAGCCGTCTTGAACTGCTCACACTTGTAGATGGGGTGTTGCTCGTTGCAGATGGTGCACGTCTTGACCTGCTGCTGGGCTTCCATCACCGTGTTGATCCTCTGGGGGCGCTTCTGTTGATGAGTGGTTTGCTGGACTGCTAGGTTTTCAGGTTGAGCGTAGGGTCCGCATAGATCTGCTTCTCTTCTCATGAACTTCTCGAACTTCAAGAGGTCCGCTATTTCCCTCGGCTGAGCTGCTGCGAAGTCGTAGTACCTATACTTGAGAACAGGTGTAAGTTTCTCAACCATTGATCTTGAGACTTCTGGGTTGTATAGGTAGTGGATGCAGTTCAGCGCCTTGAGTGTTGCCACGGCGTTGGTGACCCTCGTTGAGAAGATGCATAGGTCCCTTGGTGATTCGCTCAGTCTTGGTAGTCCTCGAAGCACTTCCATTTCTGTAGTTGCTATTGCTTCATGCCTCCCGAATCTTGATTCTAATGTTCTGATGATATCAGCAGGCTGCGAGTTGGTGATGAGGAGACTCTCGACTGCCTCCCTCGCCTTCCCCTTGAGGTTTCTTCGTAGCCTGTTGAGGTTTTCCACAGCGGTGTAGCCATCTTCTGTTTCGGAGTAAGCTGCCTTGAACGGCAGCCATTCCTGGTGACTTCCACTGAAGATTGGTAGCTCGATGAACTTTGGTCGCTGGGCTGCCTTGATCGCTTGAGTGATGGCGGTAGCCAGTTCGCTGAAGTTCTGCTGTTGGGCTGGTGGCGCTGCTGTCGGCGTTGGTTCACCTGGCCCCTGATGTGGTGTATCGGCGATGGCCAACATGGGAGGAGGTGGTGATTCGTGACGGCTAAACCACTCGCCGACCTTCTCCTCAGCTGCCGCCGACACTTCTTCTTGATTCAATTCTTCTATTTCTTGATCTTCGTCTTCATCTTCTTCCAGGGCGGCGATCTTCGCTGCTGCCAGTTCTATTTTAAGACGAAGTAATTCTTCTTTTGCTTTTGCGATCTTCGCGGCTTTGCTCTTCGAATGCACAGATGAACCCCCCTTTACCCCTTTCTTGGATGGTTGTGGATGAGGCGGCTGTGACTTGCTATTCTTCCCTATCTTCTCTGTTACAGGTGCCGTTGCTTTCGGACCTGGTGCTGTAGCTGACGGTGGCTCGATGGTAGTCACCGTCTCGGTGCTCGTAGTTCCCTCCGTTGTGGTGTTCTCCGAGGTAGACGTTTCCGTGGTTGTCCCGGATTCGGCGGTCCCCTCGGTGTCTGATGGACCCTGAACGGAGGCGGCTTTACGGCTTCTTTCTTCTGACCTCGTAGTCGGCATCTTCAATTTTTCAATTCTTCACAGTGGAAAATTCAGGCACGCACTCTTCGAGACCACCCTCGTGTTCCACTTAAGGTTTTCTTCAATGTTGACTCCAAATCCGGCTCCGATAGGACCAAAAATGTACACAACCCAAAGCCAATTCCGTCGATGAGACTTTATCTGCTCTTCAGCACGACTTTGCCGCAACGGGTGTGTAGTTTGGGGGGTGAGCTGGTATGTGGATGTCGGCACGGTGATGGTCTTAAGCGGAACACTTATTATGGGCAGCCTCGAAGAGTACTTGAATTTTCCAGAATTAAAGAGAGATTTTTTCATGTATCTTCATTTATTCCTTGTGAAGAGGAGAGAGCACTTCTCGCTTGACTTTCTACTTGCCGACTGAGGTGTCGAGTCAAATTACAGCGGTTTTTTATAGTCTTAATCCAATTAATTCGATTTTTCTAATTGGCCTATCGAACTTTCGCGGCTCATTAGTGACACCGCGGCTTAACGACTTTTCGCGGATATACCCTAATGGTCGATCGGTCAATCTTACAATTATGTGTTTATTTTCTATTTACAATTATTTATATACCGTATTATGTATTCTAATAGGTAGTAGAAATAAGGTGACACGAAATAAGATACAATTTACACTTATAGATCGGTAAACAATGACGATTTCTTCGTCGCAAACTTATAACTATTATACACGATTATTCCTACAGTTTTTTGTTAAATCAGTTTAATTATATACACTATTACTTATGTACTAACAAAATAAGCTTATATACTAGTTGTTCTGCACACAACTATTAGGTAATTTGAGCCACCAATGATGCTAACAACAAAAACCTACGTTCAAACTATGCCTAAAATAATATAGAATGATAGTTTAAATGTAAAGTTATCCTAAGTTTTATACTAGGATGTATGACGGCAGGTATGGTAAATTTTACAAAAAAGCAAATACTTATTGTAAATCACCACAGCAGTAGTGTAATAACTCTTGAGTCATTATTCTCATAACAACATAACTTCACGCCTGTATCCCCGAAGGGGTAGGCACAGGTGTATTACACACCCACGATTCGCCAGTTATGTTTTTAGGTCCCAATGTAATAGGGGGCGAGCCTATTGCCATCTACCGGGCACATTACTAAGCGAGCGATAAATAACATTTTTAATACACGCATAACTACGAAAAGTCAGAGGTGTGTGCCCGGGGCGATTGGGGATCGAACTCGAGACCTCCACTCGGCAGTCCGTTACGTACGCCACTAGGCTATTGCCGCTTATTCGTCATTATTCTACCACAACTTTTCAATGGTAAGAGAAATCGATCAATGCAAACAGATTTTCATGACCATTATTTATACAAAATGCGAAATGCGAACATCTGCTCCAAATAGATGGATAAAAAAAGGTTTTATCCTTAATTATTCTTACAAACCTCAAGGTTACCCTACATACAGACAATAATACAATTACTTGGTACAAACTTACTTGCAAGTTAAACGCTCAAAGGCGGCAGAGTAACTCGGTGCGCTATACGTTTCACTTAATTCGACTCCTGGCTGGGGCCTTTTAGGCTGGGGAACAATATAACCTTTTTTTTTCTAGAAAAGTTGACGCAACGCTCGGGGAAAAAAGTTTTTATTAAATGTTGAGAAGTGTTTAAGAAAGTTTAGCAAAAGTAATTGTGGATTTTATTGAGAGCGTTGTATACGCTTTACGATTTTATCAAAAGACTTACTTACAGATGTTACCTTTTTAATACAGAAGATACCTATATAATTTTATAAATTCTATATAAATATATATAATCTGTTTTCCTCGTACTTCTGTTACAGCACTACGATAGCAAGTTTCAAGCATCGGTTTGCTATAAGTTCACCATCAGAGCTCTGTAATTTGACAATTGAGATACATTTTATGGATAAATTGACGTTTTTCTTATATCTTTCAGTTGATCGCTAAGCTACCCTTAATCAGCTGTAGTAAGTTATACACTGCAACAACTTCAGATTAGACGATCAATGAAATTATTTTTGATCCGATTTTTTGGAGACATCCGAAGGGATTTCCGCTCGAAAAAAAAGAGTAGGCACAAACCACATGTTTCCACTTGTTAAGATCCTCCCACACACTTTATACTTCTACTTTCATACATGCTTGCCGATTGCAAATACTCTTGACCTGCCTTTTCTTTAAAATGTCGTCGATCTGATTAACATATAAATACCTACGTACCTTTCCGCACGAAAAAAAATAGAAGAAAAAGGTACTTTGCGTGTTGCTTATTCACTCTCACTTCAAATATCTGTTCATCAATCTTGACCTCATCCACTCTCTACACGTCCGAAACCTCTAAGCATCCCTTTCTCTATTTTGGTCACTACATCTTCTATTAGACAACAACATTCCCTTATTACGCTATCCCTCACTTGGCTCATCGACGTTACACCAGCTCTATTCCTCCGACCTCTAATTTCCACAGCGTTGAATTTAGTTCCATTCTTCTCCTGCGAAGCCTTTGCGGGCCGGTTTGGCTGCTCATAAAGTTACGCAACGATTCGTTCACTGGATTTCCTGCCAAAACTATTCGCTCAATATCACTATCATATTTTCATCTGTCGTAAACTTAGAATTCCAATACACAAACCCTTTTACTTGTTTCACCATTTCTCCTTCATCAAGACCTATGCAGTTTACTATACTTATTATTATTATAATGCAGGTGACAGAACACGAGATCACTGAACTTGTGGATGAAAACTAAAGCGACTCGGTAATATCTAGACTTCTCTCAGTCAAGATCTTTCTCTTTCCCATTTAAGCTAAAACTACTTACCTCGGCAAGCACATTAAGCCCTCGTTGGTCCTGGTTGCCAACTGGTCTAACTACACGATACTGCAGAACTCTAGTTTCACCAATGGGTTGTGAAGGTCAGATGACAGATGCTTGACGGAAAATATCGAAGATCGGTAGACGATCGGAGGATGATTCATGTTAAAACACGGCTAAATTATTCAGTTTCTATTATAACACTAGTAACTAGAATTAATATCTCAATCTATTTGATTGCCAACATTCTTCCGTATTATAGTTTATTATTTTATGAACCGGGCACATTTAGAAGGTTAATTTTGTGTCCGCTTGGCACACTACCAAAAGCAACTGCCCGATAACAAATAGTAATTTAGTTAACATACAATGTATGTCGTAGTTTCAACATGATTATACTATCATTGAGAACATAATAAACATGAAATATTAACTTCTCTTGCTCTCAATGCAAGCCAAAAGTTTCCTATTTTTACAGAATCTATGTTAGCAAATTTGTTCAGTAAACGTCGAGAGCGTTCGCATTCATTTGATATTTTGAAGACCTAAGTCTGTTATTCAATAAAACTTGTAAATATTCGGTAGTGAATAAACAGCTATCCTTTGACTTTGGCACTAAAAACAAATTTCTCCAATGATATGAACTACAAGGCAAAATCATACTGCGTTACCACATTTTACTCTTTAAATTTGAATAAGGATAACGTGAGAACTCAGTTTATTTAAATGGAATTTCACTGATGAATTCCAGCCTAAATCGATTGGTAAACTGTTCTAAACTGGTCTGAACTGTTGGTAAGTGGGTATGTAGCTTGGCAAATTTATGCGTGACACTTATATCGTTAGTGCGGGGCGTAGGGCGGGGGGGGGGGGGTGAAACGTTCGCGCGGGACGTAGTAACGTGACAGCCGTCCCGCGCGTAATATTCATCACCCTGTCTTACGCCTTTCATCCCACGCGAACCATAGGAACGCATGAATTTTGAACAGCTATAGATACATTTACACACAATGCGGACGGCCTTATATTTAGGTAGGTACACAGCGAAAACACTGTATTTATAGTCATGAAACTGTATGGATGTCTTATTACTGCTGACAGTAGAAGACTCAGGGATCCCTAGTGTACCCTAGAAGAGAACTTTCCAGGAACCCTGGCAGACTTTGACCACCAGTCATAACTCAGGTGGTCTCTATGTGAAGTTTGAAAGCATGGAGGAAACCCTATAGCTCCGAATAGAGTTTTGTTTCGCTCTTTAACAAGTGAGTCTTTGTTTATTTTTTAGTAACTAATATACGCTTCGTCTATAAATATAATACGTGTAAATAGACGTGACGAATGATAAATACTGCACAGGTGAGTGTCGGAAGTGTATCGTGCCAGCTCTAGATGCTTAGTGAGTTACTGGCGCACCTGAGATTTAAAGGTCATATCGCATTGATAAAATGTTTTAGAAGGTTAACCATTTTATATACTTTCTATTTCTATTCATATGCTGTATCGTAATTGAACTTTTTTTTTGAGTAAGTAACTCTTATATACTACATCACTGCCACAGTACGCCAGGTCGTGTATAAATACTTTCTATGATGGTTCGTCATCTGTATGGCAAAGTTGCGAATCAGTCCCAGGACCACAAATATCATCAGAGAAAGTGCTGGTCGTATATGGTATAGATTTTCTTCCTTTTATAAGGTTGCTGATACCTGCGGCTCCGCCCGCGCGGAGGTTCGTTTTTGGTCATATCTCCGTTTCTACTTAATCAATTACAATCAAACATATGTATGATTTACAGTCTGACCAAGACCGTTCTAATAAAAAAACCGCATCAAAATCCGTTCAGTAGTTTTTGCGCCCATCGCGAACAAACAGGCAACCTGTTAAAACTTTGAATGCCCTTCTCGAAGAATTCCATATTGTAGTCACTTGGGAAATCCTTGAAGGAATGTGTTCAATTTTTTTTTAATACCTACAATGAATATTATTGAATAAAAAGATTTTCGCAATTAAATTGAAACTAAGTAGATTACATGTAATTATGTTTTTCCAAGACCGTATACAATAATGTTTTCGGGAATTAACGCGATCATGTATATACATAACTTTTGATTGCATGGCATTAAAAAAAATGTCTTCCAAGACCGTGTTACAAACTAGGAATTCAGTGCAGGGTGCGACTGAAATAAATTGAGCTGAGCGAGCAGGACTCTTACTTGAAAATAAGACATCTAACTACGGTCGCGCGCTTAGCTAAGGCAGCGCGCTCGTGAAACTGTTTTTCGGTGATTATTCCTCAATGGTACATCGGACATGAACCATCTCGCTTCAAAACACTCCTCAGTGGCCACACTATCACCGTGGTAAATTTGGTCAAGGTCGCGTGGTAAAAGTGGTTACGCAGGAGTTCAGCAACCAACAAACGGCTATGCCGCGTATAAATAAGAGCTTCGCTCGCTCAACTCAATAATATCATACGAAAGTTGAACTACATAAACTCTAAATTAGACGCAATGAACATAGGTAAGGTTCCAGTAGGAAAGGAAGAAAAAGGGAATTAGGTAAGATAGACAAAAAAAACGATAAATCTTACCTTTCGACCGAAAAAGAAACAGCACGTTGTCTTTTCTCACGTCCACAGCTATTTTTGCAACACCGACGGCGCACCTGGAAATAAAAAACATGTGTTATATTGTATGAGGCAAGTTCGAAGTTTCGTAAGGAAAAATGTGTAAGTTTCTTTTCGTACTAAAACGTTAAAACGAGAAGTGAGTGAGCATATTTGCTAATTCTTACAGACTTACATCTGGGTATTTTTCGAGGAACAATTAAATTTAAAAATATTAAAACCCCCGATTTAGCTAAGAACACTCCCGATTAATTCACGATTCAAACAAAGAAAAACAAAATCAAAAATAGTTCAGCCGTTCGAGAGACCGACAGACACACACAAAGACACGTCAAACTTATAACACCCAGTCGTTTTTGCGTCGGGGGTTAAAAATAACCTATGTTACGCCTTATAACATTAACTAACTGCCAGTGAAAGTCCGATCAAAATTCACACAGCTGTTTCAGGGATTACCTTATTCAAATTGGCAGAAAGACAGGCAGACAAGAGTTTAAAAAAATAGTTTTTTCTTGTGAGTACCGTGTATACATTTATAGGCATACATTTAAACGTTGTTAATTATTATTTAAGTGTTACAAACAGACACTATAATTTAATTTATTTGTACAAACATACTACCTACCTACATCATATATGAATTTCAATGAAGGAGTAACACAATGAGACGCATGTACTCGCATTTAGGAGTCCTTACTGTAAAAGCAGCTGTTTTTTAATACCACTTAGGCGGTATCAATCACACGGCTCACCTGATGGAAAGCCGTTAGGGTTATCTTATAGTTTATTGAACCTTCGTGGGAGGTGCCGAGGAGGGCCCTCGTGGTAGCCCTAGGAGCGGGAATCCTCTCGCTCGGCGTTTTGCTCACGGCGATAGCGTGGAGTGCGCGTACGTGGGCTGCCACTGCCTCTTTCTACGAGTAAGTAATGCTCGAGAGGGAGACAGTGGAGGGGGTCCAGAAGAGACTCAGGTCTCTCCCTATCCGCAGAGCCAACAAGACACGGAGGTGACTCAGACGTCTGAGGTTGCTCAACGACCTCCGTCTTTCATGAGCGCAGGCCTGGGGGTGACAGGTGGAGTCCTCCCTTTTTTCTGGAGGCAAGAGGGGTATACTGTGTTCGGCGGGTATACTCCCAAACCTGAGGGGGCCATCTGGAAAACGCAGATGGCCCTGGGTCAATCGGGGTGCGAGGGAAATGCCTTATGAGCCATCTTAAAACCTGAAGGCCCGAGATGGCATGCGGTTTTAGTCAGTTCGAGTCCGACGTAACCACCCCCGCTGAGGGGTGTCCGAGGGGATTTCCGCACGAAAAAATAAACGACTTCTTTAAATTCAATGTGTTTTCCTAAAAACGTATATATTACCGATGTTTATACCGTCACGTTGCCTATACACAGTTCGGCATGTAAGCTCTTTGCTGTGTAATGGGCTGTATTTGCTGGCCGCTTTGAGGTTATAATGCAGTTTGAATATTTTTGCATAGTAGAGATTCCACCTTCAATGTGGGACCATAAAAAGCCAAAAAATTTTTATTACAAAAAACAATTGTACGCTGTCATTCATGAACAATCAGCTGATGCCCGTGGCTCCACCCGCGTCGAATTCTACTCCCGTTCCCGCTTCCCATGGAAACCTATCCCCGCGATGTATGCAGCCAATGTGAATAAATAAATACTCTACGACATTCTACACAGCGCTTTCTAGATCCAAAGTAAGCATAGTTTAACTAGTTATAAATAGTATGGGTTCCTTTTGGATGTTATGTTATGGATTATACTTTTATTTGTAAATACAAACATAATATACATTGAAACACCCAGAGAAATGCAAATAGACATCTTCAAGCATACAAATATTTGCATTGAGCGGGAATTGAACCCGCGCCCACTGTCGTAGCAGTTGAAAGCACTACCGCTATGCCATAGAGGCCGACTGTAATGTGTTATTCCAGACCATTTTTTTTTGTGTGGAAACCCCACTTCACCCCATTGTTGCCAACGATGGGATGGGCTATTTATGTACCAAAATTTTTACCAGATTTATCAGCCATTAGAGCTGGATTGAGTAACAAACATCCAAACAAACTTTCACATTTATAATATTATATAGTAGGAAGGATATTGCAACTCATAAGGGTGTACAGCGATTCAAATCATAATATAAATATAACTAAATCATTGCGACCCAAATCAACCTCAACTGCAAGTTTTTGCACCTTTTTTTTTTTTTTTTTTTTTATCATTCGGAAATCCCTTGCTAAACAACGGACGAGGCTATGGTGCAGGCCTATTTCTCAAAAATCTTATCACCTTAAAAAGCAATAAATTCTGAATGTCAAAACATCCCCAAAAGACCTCTTTTGGGGATGTTTTGACATTCAGAATTCGTACCTTTTTTTTTGCCGTGCGGAAATCCCTTCGGATACCCCCCCGCTTACCAGCGGGGGCGGTTGCGGTTATGTCGGGCTTGAACTGACTAAAACCGCACGCCGTCTCGGGTCTACAGACGCCGGGGTGTAAGGTTGCCCATAGAGCATATCCCTCGCACCCCGATCAGAATTCGTACCTACGAGTATATACAAGTTTATACGAAGGCTGAGAAAGTTCAGGCAAGCCCACATTTTACCAGCTCTATCTTTTATTCCCACCTAATAGTGGCGAAGGCCAACTGATTTCTCCGTTTTACCCAGTCTACCAGACACATTTTTTTAGGCCGTAGTGCTCCTAAGATATTTTCAACAAGTCCAATAACCTATTGTTGATCCTAGGTATAGTATGACCTGAACGAGGTAGTTTCAATTGGATTTTTTTCAAAGATATTCAAAATAATGTAAGCATTCATAAAAATCTAATTTCAAATTAACATACCTACTTGAATAATGAAAAACAATTTCCATATTCAATTATAATTAATAACTCAACCATATAAAGGAGAAAACTATTAGCGAAAATTACGTATTTTAATGATAAACTACGAAATTTGGCTCTCAATTAATTTCCAATCACGAAAACCTAAATTATTAACATGTTAAAATTAATATTACTTTATGTTGATTGAATAATTAATCTTCCCTTTGGATTCAAAGTTACGTAAATTAATTTGTGTACACATACGTGTATATATATGTTTAGTTGGAATAATTATAACAAGTAGACAGGGTTTAGATTAACGAGAAGTGCTTACCTAATGTTTACGAGTTCTGATACTATGAACTTGGGAACATATTGTTAAACAGTTACAATACCTAGATCTTTTTTTATTAATCATCAGTCAAAACAGTGTTAGAATAATATTTAGATTTTAATATTCCTAAGACTTTTTCGGACCAGCACTCTATCAACTTTTTTTTTACAACATTTTAGTCACTGTTTTTTTTTTTTTGTTTATACCACTAAGGTGGCAGACAAGCACACGGCCCACCTGATGAGAAGCGGTTACCGCGGCCTATGGACGTGTGCAACACTAGTGGCGTCACACTCGCGCTGCCGACCCTGTAAAGGAAAGGGGATGGGAAAGGAGTTTGGGAAGGGATGGGAAAGGAGTTTCGGAGGGGATGGGAAAAGAGTTTGGGCTCCGGCACTCTCACTCACCAAATGGAACGCAACAGTTCGAATACTGTTACTTGGCGTCAATATTCAGTGAGAGGGTGGTGCTTCCCCGGTCGAATCGGCCCATTCATGCAACGGCCAAAATGACTGTTGCTTGACTCTACCAACTGTATCCTGGTGACCAGTAACACAGGTAATTTTATTACCTAACACAGGCACCAGCTATCCACAACCAAAACTTTTGTGTCCCCTATGATAAACAAACTTTGTATTTAATTTTGGTTGTTGGTGAGAAAATAAATGAAATTATTATTATTATTATAACTAAAACCAAGTTGACGGAGTGCTAGTTTGAAAAAGTTCAATGTTTTTTTAATACTTTTGGAGTGCTAGACATGGAATACATACCGACTTCTTTCCAGTCGAGACATTTGTCTAATCAGTAACGGGCAAGATCGTTTGCTCTAAGATGCGCCAAGAATTTAATGTCTACTTATTTTTTCAATACTACTAGGCTAAGATACTAGGTCAACTAGCGTAACCTTGACCGGCAATAAACTTGGTGCGTCAAATGCGTGGGTGCAAAAAGAACACTCTATGTGAATTCATTCATTAAGAAGCTCATATTCATATTTGATATATACGCTGAATTGTTCTAAGGACATATTCACGTATCCCACGGTTTCAGTACTATTTGTCTAACCTATCTGCTATATCTAAGATATAGCATATATACCTTCTTTTTTTTTTTTTTTATCGTGCGGAAATCCCTTCGGATACCCCCCCCGCCGGCCAGCGGGGGCGCTAAGAATTGATATTAGATATAAGAAATATTAGAGATATTTTAGAGTTCATTGATTAATTAATTCATGAAGTAAACAGATTTTTTTTATTTTATAGTTTACACTATTCATTTCACTTTTCGTCGTAACTAATGTCTTCCGAATAGCAAGCAATTGTAATTCATAGTTGCGAAGTTCAATATCGCGATGTACGTTACAGCAAAAGTTTACTACTGCGACAGACGTTGTCGCGAAAGTTCTATACTGCGATGTACGTTACAGCGAAAGTTTACTATTGCGATGTACGTTATCGCGAAAATAGTGCAATCGGCGGTTAGGTTAGGTTAGAACTGTGACCACAACAAGCACGAGGGGAGCGAATGAAGCGAGCGTGACGCGGCAGCGGCCGTCGAGTGGCAGACAAAAAACAAAATATGAAAAAAAAAACAATGAAATCACCGTCTTTTGATCCAATAAAAAGTCGCGATAACGTACATCGCAATAGTAAACTTTCGCTGTAACATACATCGCAGTATAGAACTTTGGCGACAACGTCTGTCGCAGAAGTAAACTTTCGCTGTAACGTACATCGCGATAATGAACTTCGCAACTATGAATTGCACTCATAGCAAGCAGCTGAGGCGAATAGCGACCGGGCCTTCATAAGTGGGAGATGATTCACAGTATATCTATACTATTATACAATTGTAAATTAGTTGTGTCTCTACATTGGAGATATTTAAAAAACAATGAGAAGATATTTAAATGAGCGAAGAATCATTACCGATGCGCTCATATCTTACATGTGCTTTTTAAGAGGGACAAAGGTTTGCGCTTTGCAAAAAGACAGCTCAATAATAATGGCAAGAAACTTCTGGGAGAAAATGATCCCGTTGTTTAGAAACTAGGATTGACAGACAAAAACAGGAACCAATGAAAAATTAAGAGAAACAGATGAAAGCGTATTAGGTCCGTCAATATAACTTTTAAGAACGACATAAAAGACATAATAGTAATAATATATTTATAGAGGGAACTACTACTATGTATTAGGTTTCATATTGTTTGAAAAGTTATATATATGCCTTTGGTTCTTTTTTATAATAAAAGTAAAACTTTTTGATGTGTCATAATTTCACATGAATAAGAAGGGAGTAAAAATGCTTTGGTTTATTACTCCTTAAATAATTTTCCCAACTCCACAGTTTATATAACACAAACAGTGCAATTTATAACACGCCATAAGCTATTTCTCGTTTAAATGTTTAATGTTCCTTGTTATTGATGGCTGTTATTGTTCTTAATACTGGCGTACGGTATACAATTAAAGTGGCATATTGCAGACATTTTACATATGAAAAGACACTAATAGGCTGTGTCCCCATACCCCACCAAGGTCTTCGAGGACCAAGGCAACCTTACCTGGTTACCGATAAACCTACTGATTGACAAAGCTTTACCGCAAGACACACAATGCAATAAAAAGGTACAGTCATTTATGAAACAAATTTCACCAAATGCAAGGCATACAATTTGGTAAGAAGGAAGGTCTCATGGCACAAGTAAAGTAAAAAAAAAACCATTTTTCAGGAACGCGTCAGTATCAAGTTAAAAGTAACAGGAATTACTCAGGTCTGTAACGTAAAAATTGGAAAATTCTAACTCAACACAAACAATCGCAAGGGAATCAAAACCTAAAGGGTACTTTTTCGTTGACCTAGAATCACGATATTTTGCAGAAAGTAAAGTCTTATAGCACTAGTAAAGGGAAAAGCCCGAAAACCGTAAATATCAGCCACTGTGGCGTAGCGGTAGTGCATTCGACTGCGCGCGACGGCGCGGGTTCGATTCCCGCTCAGTGCAAATATTTGTATGCATGAATATGTCTATTTGCATTGGTCTGGGTGTTTCTATGTATAATATGTATGTATTTACAAAAAAAAAGTAAATAAGTAAGTTTATCCGCATTCTAGAACCCACAACACAAGCTAGTTAAACTATGCTTACTTTGGGTCTAGAGAGCACTGTGTAAAAATGTCGTAGAATATTTATTATTTATTTATAAAGTTACCCACATCACAAAAAAAAATGTATTTCTGTCAAGACAAGAAGCACTAAAGCAACTTTAAGTTCGCCCTTCAATCCAGTTTTGTACTGAACCCTCAGTGTGCGAGTCCGACTCGTGATCTCCCAGTTGCGTTCTCTGATTCTTTTGATTGGTATGTCGATTTTTCCTGGAGCGACTGCCGTTTGACCTCCCAACTCTAAGAGGAAATCCTGTACCAGATCCTTGTCTGTTTAGTAAACAACAATACTAGCAATACAATATATGTCATATTGAATTAAGTCAGTTGTTTCGCCTCACAGCATTTCCAAAGATTTTCATCAATATGTGTGTGCGTGTGCGTGTGTGTGTGTGTGTGTGTGTTCAATGTGTACTAATTTTATCAAGTGTCATCAGTCAACAGCATAAATAAATAAATATTTTACGACATTCTACAAAGCGCTTTCTAGACCCAAAGTAAACATAGTTTAACTATATATGATTTTAGATTGACATGGTCATTTACATCCGTGATCATGGTACTTGTAACAGTGCCGAAATATCGGATTCTCGAAAAAGATACTAAACATGGTAAATATCCCGTTTATAATTCTAATTTTAATAGTTTAACTAGCTTGTGTTATGGGTTCCAGAATGCGGATAAACATACTTATATACTTTTTTTTGTAAATACAAACGTATCATACATAGAAACAGCTAGACCAATGCAAATAGACATATTCATGCATACAAATATCTGCATTGAGCGGGAATCGAACCCTGCTGATACCGATACCGATGATACGCCAATATGATGATATAATATAATCCAAAGATTTTCATGAATATGTGTGTGTGTGTGTCTTCACTATGTGTACTAATTTCATCAAGTTTCATCAGTCAACAGCACAAATAGATAATACAATTATTTAAAAATATTTTTGCGTTATAAATATTAAATGCAAGTAAGATATTAAAACTAATACTGTTTCACCTATAACACGAAGTATTTATGTCATTTAAATGTTGAATTTCATTGAAGCCTTACTTTTATTTCTATCTTTTGTGAAGAAAGTCATCTCTTAAATTAATGCTAACTAGTTCATGTTAGAAGTGTAACCATTAACTTATGAATAATTTATATTCTGTATATCAATAACAATATCGCAGTACTAGGAATTGCACACAACATGGACTAGTAACTCGATCATAACAATACGTAATCAATGTGATTGCAGTATATTGAGATTAATCTCGTCATTATCTGTACCAACTACATCATGGGAGTGATTACCTTATTATGAACAGTACCTACAGTCAGTATCGAAAAGTTGTAATAAAACAATAAGAATGTACTTCTCAAAAAAAACTATTGAAACCTAATAACTTGGGTAAGTTTTGAGTTAGACAATTACTAAAAGAATTTTTTCGATGCACATACATAAAACATAGGCGGAAATCCTGTGTACGAGGGTCAAACTGAAAGTTCTTAGAACTGGCCACTTATAAACAATATAATAAAAAAATAATTCTAAAATTTGAAAATAGAACTCTTTGCCAATATTACTGAGTATATATTTCATTCATTTATCATTTGTTTTACGATTTGGCGGCAAATTGAAAATTGTCTGTGTCACGTTAACATGAATTTAACACGAGAAAATTTTCGTGCAATGATTTTTTATGACTATCGATGTCATTTAAGTCAACAAGAAAGTTATGATAGACTACGATTGGCCTTTCACGATGAAGCCCCATCTCGTGCGACTGTTTACAACTGGTTTAATGAGTTTAAACGTGGTCGCACTAATCTCACTGATGATTTACGTGAGGGACGGCCTTCTACGGCGACGACTGAAAATAACATCTGTGTTGTGCGGCGTATGATAGAGACTGACAAAAGAGTGACCTATCAGCAGATTCGGACAAGCTTAGGCATCGGTATGAGTCAAGTGCACAAAATCCTCCACGAACATTTAGCGGTCAGGAAGCTTTGCGCCCGGTGGATACCTCATGATTAGACCCTAATTTGACTGAGGCTCAAAAACTCCATCGTGTGGATTGGTGCCGTAAAATGATTGAAAGATTTAACGGAGGTGACTCTAATGCTGTGTTCGACATACTAACAGGTGACGAAAGCTGGATTTACTGTTATGATCCTGAAACCAAAAGACAATCTGCTCAGTGGGTGTTTCCTTTCGAGGAGTTGCCAACTAAAGTGAAGAGAGATCGAAGTGCGGGAAAAAAAAAATGGTGGCCGCGTTCTTTGGAAGGATAGGTCATTTCGTAACAATTGTGTCAGAGGATCAAAAAACAGTTTCTGCAGAATGGTACACTATCAATTGTTTGCCACTTGTCTTGGAAAAAGTTCGAGAGAAACGACCTCGCAGTAGGATCCTCCTTCACCACGACAACGCCTCGTTGCACACCGCCAAGCGAACGATCGACTATTTGGCGACATCAAACGTTGAATTACTGGGTCACCCGCCGTATAGCCCCGACCTCGCGCCTTGTGATTTTTATTTATTTCAAAAATTAAAGAAAAACTTAAAGGAAAGCGGTTTATGAATGCTGAAGAAGCGGTGGCTGCGTATCGCGATGCCATTGAAGAGACCCCTAAGGACGAGTGGGCAAAGTGCTTTTCCCAGTGGTTCCATCGCATGCAGCGGTGTATTGACGTGAATGGACAATATTTTGAAAAGATATAATAAAACTAATAACTGGCTAATGTAATCAGTTTTTGATTTTCTAAGAACTTTCAGTTTGACCCTCGTATATAGTATTTTTTTTCATGATTTAAATAAGATGACTATAGAAATCAATCAACAATTTACAGGATTTAATTGACACTGAGGCATATTACCTTTTTTTTTTCGTGCGGAAATCCCTTCGGATACCCCCGCCAACCAGCGGGGGCGGTTATGTCGGGCTTGAACCGACTAAAACCGCACGCCGTCTCGGGTTGCCCATAGAGCATAGAGCATATCCCTCGCACCCCGACTGACCCTTAGTACCATTTTTTTTTTAGCTTTCGTGTGGAAATCCCTTCGGATACCCCCCCGCCGGCCAGCGGGGGCGGTTATGTCGGGCTTGAACCGACTAAAACCACACGCCGTCTCGGGTCTGCAGACGCCGGGGTGTAAGGTTACCCATAGAGCATATCCCTCGCACCCCGACTGACCCTGGGCCATCTCCGGTTTCGAGATGGCCCCCTATCGTTTATGAGAAAAAGTTTTTTTGTCTTCTAACAATTAAACTTCTGTAAGATGTTCTGCATGTCAACATTTCTAGCAAAAAAAATGTAAAAGTAGCTAGTATACCTATTTGATATTATACTCTGGTACTTAACAAAAGTTCAAAAAGGTATGCTAAGATGTTTTGGTTACCTATATCGAATTGATAAGACAAGACTGACTGAAGAAATTTAGGAAGTGAAAGTATAAGGATGTCTAAAGACTGAGTGCAGTGAAATTAACAATAGACAATGCATGAAGATTGATCAATTTAAGAGGAAAGTTAAGACGCTTTGTAATGTATCTGCTGTGGGAATACGGCATCGGTTCACACACATATTAAACTTTACCTTACAAAATGATAAAACTGATGTTAAGTTAACAATTCATCATCCACCAAATCGACATAAAAAGAATCTTCGTGAACAAAACCGAAACAATTCCTTTTTTTTTTTTTCGTGCGGAAATCCCTTCGGATACCCCCCGCCAGCCAGCGGGGGCGGTTATGTCGGGCTTGAACCGACTAAAACCGCAACGCAGTCTCGGGTCTTCAGACGCCGGGGTGTACGGTTGCCCATAAAGCATATCCCTCGCACCCCGACTGACCCTGGGCCATTTCCGGCTGTATTTTTTTACAAATCAGTAATCAAAAATTATTATCGATAGTCTGGTACCGAATCCACTTAGCTTGTACTCACTAGAGATTTTTTAGTTAGAAAGAATAACTATACCGCCCAGCTCATTGCATGGTATCTATGTATGCCAAAATACGTTGACGGTTCTATCCCAATATCCAAAGAAATCTGACAATTCTGTCCAAGAGTAATTACATAAAACTCCCTCTTTCTTCTGCAATGTTATTGATTCCATCTTTAGCAAAGTGGCTGTAATAAAAACTTAAACTCTCGTTCGTCTACTGATTGGATAAGCCTGATATTATGGTAGATTTAAAAAAAGAACCGAAAGGTTGAGTCGAAAGAATTGAAAAGAAAAAATTACGGAAAAGCAATACAAAGAAAAAGATACTATATACTATATTTCTAATAGACAGAGTGTCAAGGGGTCAATAACTCAGCATAATGTTGTGTTGCATCCAACACTGATTTTCAGTTGCAATGCACGAGTGTCTTACGCTCAAAATAGCAAATAAATCTAACAAAGTGCACAATTTGCGAATCGCTATGCACTAGACTGTGATAATCAAAAAAGGAGTTGGATACTTAAACAGAAGAAAAGAACAAAAAACCGGCCAAGTGCGAGTCAGACTCGCCCATGAAGGGTTCCGTTTTTATATTTGAGTTGATTGAATGAAAGGTAAATAGCGGTTTTCGATTTATGACGTATTAAAAAAAACTACTAACTAGATCTCCTTCATACCAATTTTCGGTGGAAATTTACATTTACAAATTTAATGTACATAATATATTTTTTTAGTTTTATCTTTCTCTTATTTTAGAAGTTACAGGGGGGACACACACATTTTACCACTTTGGAAGTGTCTCTCGGGTTTGAAGACCTATCGATAGGATGTACACGTAATGGCTGGATGAAAAAAAAATTTTGAGTTTCAGTTCTAAGTATTCACCCCCGAAATTTATAGTTTTTTTTTTCTATTTTGTGTGAAAATCTTAATGCGGTTCATAGAATACATCTACTTACCAAGTAGAAAGACTGGTGTTGTCAGGACTGAAGTATACTTTCGTATAGTTTAGAAAAAAAGAGGCTGTGACATACGGACGGACAGACAGACAGACATGACGAATCTATAAGGGTTTGGTTTTTTGCCATTTGACTACGAAAATTGAATAAAATGGATACGGAATAAACTGCAGGTAGATGTCAATTTTAAGTAGCCTATGGGTTCACGGTTAAATGATTTTTTCCGTCGAAAAAGAAGGGATTGTAACCTTGCTTACACTAATTTCAGACCAGGTTATTTTTCTTCAGATACAGGAGGTCAAATATTGAATTTTGATCTAGAAATGGACTACAGCTGTCAATCATTGTAAACGTAACGAGATTATAATAGGTATACCCATAGAAATAAATGATATTGAACTACTGGTATTGTCAGGACTGAACTATTTTTAAAACCAAGTTTTGAATATCAATTCAAAAATAACATATAGTTAACACTTTATATAACTACCGACATGGATAAATTCCTGAACAGCTGTTTATAGAATTATAGCTATAACTATCTCAATTACATTAACTATCAAACAGAAAAAAACGATATAAAAAACGATCCATACATTTGGGAGCCCTGATACCGTATACAGACACACAGATACAAATATATACACATTAATTTCATTCAAGTACGTATTTTATAATGACATTATTCATGTTTGCTGAACTTAGTATTTCGTGAGAAACATTATTAATCAACATTTTTAAATTATTGAATGACTCAATGAATAAACAGAAATTTATATTGGAAGCTCGTGTTTTTTTTAACTATACCGAAGAGAGATATGTCAGGAACAGCTACAGTGTTAGTTAAATATATATAAAGTGTTAGAAAGAACATTCTTAAAATAGAAATGTCGCGCCTGGGCACTCTCCAATTTCACAGATAGTAAAAAAGAACTTGTCACATTGAATAATTGCCACTAATCGTCACTATGTCACTAACACTTAATTTTAACTATAACACAAAATATTATATTCATTAAATATGATTAAAGTATTTCCGCACGTGAAAAATATTTGCATCAAAATTAAATGTAAGAAAAACTTTGATAGAATTACTTTTGGCGGTAAATTTAATTTGTCGATGTAATTTTTTTAAGAACCTTTTAAATGGTTACTTACTGAGTAGTGCGCGCGCCTAACGCAAAGATACTACTTCTATTCAGTCCATAGCGTTTCGTTCGCTAAATTCTAAAAAAAGATGGCCACTCATTCGTGTGGAGTGCGGGACTACATATCGGGACGTCATTGAAGTGCTTTTTTATGTGTGGTGTCGGTTCGTCTAGTTTCTTTTAGAATTCATACTCTTCGAACATTGTATCATTGTGAACAGATATTGGTGCAATTTAGTTATAAACACATGGGTACAAAGCATTTTAGTAAAGAATTATTATACGATAGAGCCACATCATAGAGCGTCATTAATATTTTTTTAAGGTTTGATTTTGAAAGTTTTCTTCAAGTTATTAAACTTTTCTTTACTCTTCAACTCAGTTACGACATGTTTCTGGAAGCCTCATAAAATCTAAGATTTAGCTTTTATTGCACTTCCGTATCTTATTATTTTTTATAACTTTTGGAATGGGAATAAAAAAGTTAATGTGTCATAGATTTGTGTTTTATTAATTTGAATTCAGGTTTATTATGCAAGACAGGGTGCTATGGCGCTCATAAGGGGAGACCTATGTCCAGCAGTGGACTAGCATAGGTTGATGATGATGATGATGATGCAAAATTAGCGAGAAAATAAGAAAATATTATATTTGTCTCTGGTGTTACACTAACTGAATTCACAATAAATTTTGATTGTGAGTCAGTAATCACATTCAGCTAAGTAAATGTTTTCCGTGATAGGAATTCGAATACTTTGCAATCTATTTTTGCAAGAAACGTAATATCCTCCAGTAAAGTATAATCCACAGTATAATAAATTAGTTGGTAAATTGATAGTTTTAAAATCACAAATCAAGTATCACCAGAATTAATAAACATATGCTGCACAAACACAATATCGTCATTAGAGTTTGAATAAGAAATGTCTAAGACCTCCCTTCAAATCACCCAGAAGCGAATATATATTACAACTACATAAAGTCGCTTGAATGACCTATACAAAATCAAAATTTGTATTATTATAACAATTTTGCTTTTTGATTACAAGACTTCGCAAATTAGTTTACCAGAGAATAAATTCACACCCTGATATGAACAACCTACGATATTAGTGTCTATCTAAGCTAGAACTGTATAACTCTTGAAGTTTTCTCCTGTAACATTTTAAAAAATAAATAAATATTCTACGAAATTCTATACAGCGCTTTCTAGACCCAAAGTAAGCATAGTTTACCTAGCTTGTGTTATGGGTTCAAGAATGCGGATAAACTAACTTATATACTTTTTTTTGTAGGTATTACATACATATTATACATAGAAACACCCAGACCAATGTAAATAGATATATTCATGCATACAAATATTTGCACTGAGCGGGAATCGAACCCGCGCCCCCTGTCGTAGCAGTCGAATGCACTACCGCTACGCCACAGAGGCCGTCGTATATAATAAGATAATCATAATTCTTGGCAAGTGAATTGGTAACTGCAGTAAGATGATGGCTATAGTTAGCACACAGGTGGAAATAGTCAGGTGACGTCCAGAATACCTACGCTTGTAGTTAAACGCCGATCAACATTTTATCTCAATTTAATAGTATGGTGATTTCAGAAAGACATCACTCGCACATTGCCTGCTGCGTTCAACTGCTATGTCGGAGGTCGCGGGTTCAATTCCTACTCAATGCAAATATTTGTATGCATGAATATGTCTATTTGCATTGGTCTGGGTGTTTCTATGTATGATATGTATGCCTTTACAAAAAAAATGTATCTAAGTATGTTTATCCGAATTCTAGAACCCGTAACACAAGCTAGTTAAGCTATGCTCTATGGGTCTAGATTGCGTTGTGTAGAATGTCGTAGAATATTTATTTATAATGAAGAGGGGCCAGGAGAATGGATAACAATGAACTGTAGAGATAAATTATGCCTGATAACCCCCTCTTACCACCTTCTGCATCCAGCAACGGTGCGTACAGTGAGATATGAAAGAAACAACTATACAAAAAACCTATAGAATGACCCTGCTGTGATTTTCCCAAACGACTACAATATGGGGTTCTTCAAGAACGGTATTAGAAAGTTTCTACACATTCATGCTGCCCACCCGGCAGCATGAATGTGACGGTCCTAGCGTTGCACACGTCCATAGGCCACGGTAACCGCTTCCCAGCAGGTGGGCCAAGTACTTATCTGCCACCTAAGTAGTATAAAAAAGAAATATATATATATATATATATATATATATATATATATATATCTATTTCCGCGGTAGTCTAGTGGTATGGGTAATGGACTGCTGAGACGAGGTCTCGGGATCGATCCCAGGTTTTACCATGGCACACACCAATGACTTTTCGATGCTTTTCGAAGTTATGTGTGTATTTATCGCAGGTTTATAAGTGCCCGGTTAATGGCAATAGGCTCACCACCTATTACATTGGGACCTAAACATAAACTGGCGAAATGTGGGTGCTAGCACCTCTGCCTACCCCTTCGGGAATATAGGCGTGAGTTTATGTTATGTTATGTTATATATATATATATAAAAAATAGTACTAATCGATAATAAGTAAGAGGGGAACTTCATAGGTCAAGGCAGCACATTCGTGCTGAGAGAAGCATAGGCTTCAGTATTCACGATAAATGAAGTCGTTAGGGAAATTAACTAAATTCTAAGATATTAAAGTATTTTTATAAAAATATAAATAATAATATATAATAATATAAAAACAAATATGAAAATTACACAATTGATTTTTTATTGTTTATTTGATTGTTTTGTTTTGTTTGATTGATTGATGGTTTTATTGATTGAACATCATCTAACAATAAGGTACGTACCAGAATGTTTCCTAAAGCTTGCATCCATTTTACCACATGCAGTACTCGCCCCACACGGTGCCGGTGCTCTTCTCGGTGTGAATTCAGCCTATCGTTCACGTGACCTTACAACAGATTAGTGTAGTGACATGCCACAAACGACGTGTAAATTAAATTGTTAATTAACCGTTTCAAAAGATCCCAGTACACACATTTTGTGGGTTCTGTTCAGTGTGTGTTGTGGTCTTCGCAGTGAAGTGTGGTCAGTTCAGGTCAGTGGTTAGTTCTACAATAATGTATGGAAATTTACCCAATTTGTTGATATTTATAATTACTGCTCATCTCTTTCAGGCAGTAGCGTGATAATATATAGCCTATAACCTTCCCCGATAAAGGCTATCTAACACAAAAATATTGTTTTAATTCAAACCAGTAGTTCCTGAGACTAGCGCGTTCAACCAAACACACAAACAAACTCTTCTGCTTTATAATATTACTAGCTGATGCCCGAGGCACCGCCCACGTGACGCGACTTTTGGTCATATCTCCGGTTCTACTGAATAAATAGCCAACAAACATATGGCAGGTTTTAAGTCTGACCAAGACCTTTCGAATAAAAAAAACTGTATCAAAATTCGTTTACTAGTTTTTGCGTCTATCGCGAACAAACAGACAAAGAGATAAATATACAAACAGACAAGAATTCCAAAATAATATATGTTTGTGTTCAGAATCGTTCATTAATCAAGTTTTTTTTTGTCAAATATATCCGATGTACTGAGGAAGTTACAATATTGTGTAATAGTATAGGAGGAGACCATTGAGTTCGATACCAAGAACTCGTATATAAAAAGTTGTCAGAAATAAACTTGTGGAAATATCAACATGTCTAATGTTACTCAGGTCATCCAAAATAGTTCACTCGTTTTCCAAAAATACAAAATTAATGCAACACTGACATTGCACACTGCACAGGCCATTGGAATAGCACGTGTTTACATATTTATCTGCCCACACGCAAGCATCTCTTCATCCCATGATTATGACTTCATCTATTTATATGTAAACTAAAAATAATTCACTTTATTTTCGTACCTACTCAACTTCTTATACAATACCTTTTTCACGGGTACGCATAAAGGTATTAAGTTGCGGCAATAGTGCGGAGCGCGTGGGCCGCCGCCACCTCCTTCTGCGAGCATGTAATACTCACGAAGGAGATGGCGGAGCGCGCCCGGGAGAGGTTTAGAATTCTCCCGGCCCACCGAGCCTGCAACATGCTCGCCGCGCGTCACAGGCGACTCAGGCGCCGGAGATCGCTTAACGACCTCCGTCCTCCATGAGCGCAGGCCTGGGGGTGGCAAATGAGGCCGCCTGTCACCCCAGCAGAAGCAGGCCGGGACGGTGGGGCGACTAGCGCCCCTTCACCAAACCGGGGCAAGACGGGGACACCGTGGTTCCCAAACCCGAGAGGGCCATCTCGAAATCGGAGATGTGGGCCATCTCCGATTTCGAGATGGCCCACGATGGAGACCACGATGGGGATGGCCCTGGGGGG
Source organism: Cybosia mesomella (assembly GCA_946251805.1). NCBI lineage: Eukaryota > Metazoa > Arthropoda > Insecta > Lepidoptera > Erebidae > Cybosia > Cybosia mesomella. Next base: position 6,001,538 of record OX276398.1, on the reverse strand, counting down.
TCAGTCGGGGTGCGAGGGATATGCTCTATGGGCAACCTTACACCCCGGCGTCTGAAGACCCGAGACGTCGTGCGGTTTTAGTCAGTTCAAGCCCGACATAACCGCCCCCGCAGGCCGGCGAAGGGATTTCCGCACGAAAAAAAAAGGATTAAGTTGTAATTAATATGAAACAATTAGGTCATCAATTGCTGTGGTAAAATCAAACTTCTTAATCGAAAGATACAGCCCACAATAATAAATCTCGCTAAGCTTGCAAAACAAATGAGGGTTTTCACAGAATACGGCTCTGATTACCCCTTCGGGACATACAGACAGATGTTATTTGATTAATTACTTGTCGCAGTCGTAGATCATGCTCTCATATTATATTTTATATTATCACACATATTTGACACTTGCAAATGACAACATCTAATCCTATTAACATAATCGTATTTTATCTGCGTCCAAGACCATCCATCATTGCGATGTGGAGTTACTCTCGTCAAAAAGCCTCGTCACGGAGTAATGTACCATACATAATGCGAGAAACGAGTGAACTAATACGAAAAACGTATTAAAAGTTTTAATGACTTTGTCAATGCTTTTTCATGAAATGGTGTAGTGAGTGATTTCATGTAGGAGTTACATTTTGATAGGTTTTGCATCAAGTATTGGCTATGACTATCAACTTGAAATTTTGGCAGTTGGTAACATATATTATAAAGCACCTGGATGACACTCTTCGCACGGTGTTTTTTTCGACCTTTTTTTAAAATGGACCTAGCTAGATCGATTTATCGCTCCCGAAATTTAATATGCAGGCGGCATACTAAATTTCACGAAAATCGTTTAAAGGTAAAAGTAATTATGTGAACATCCACTGATGAAGAATTGACTCCTTATTTTATAGTTAAATAGGGTAAATAGAGGTCTGCCATTTTCAAAGCAAAAGGCCCGAAACTTTATAGACCTGCTTCCGATTAGAAATATCAGCGTTTATCAAAATTTTACCCTGAAATTTTACCCTGTAGAGGGTGAATTAAAAGTAAAAACTTTAAATGTTTAAATTTGTCACTTTTGAACTAAGAAAAATGAAATTCAATATCAAAAATGATAAAAAAGCTGATGAAAATTCCTACGTGTTTCAATACATCAATGGATATTCTATACTAATTATTTTATTGTATTTAAACATTATTATAAAAGAAATGAAATAATAAAAGAGGGTCAGATAATATACACTATGCAAAAATATCCAACTTTTGTGGCAGACAAGCCTTTTTCCTTTCGGTCACTAAACGGTTAAAGGAATCTCACATCTCTGACGTAATCACGTTATTTTTTCTATGAAAAGGGACAATTTCGTCACAAAGTTTGCATAAAGACGTCCGCGATCAAAAAGATCCGACACCTTTTCATGGAGGGCTGTAAGGGACCGTGTTTGCGACCAGAAATGGGACCGTCCTGAACTTGTCGAATTAAAAGGGCTAGGTCACCGTTTGGATTAAATTTCAAGGGTTTGATGAAGGAAAATTTTTTTTCGAAGATTTTGTTTTCAAAAGCTGCTGCTTTAACTTTAGGGAAGTGACGAATTTATTACAGCTTGAAGCGATAACGTCTGAGAATTCGTATAGCAAGCGGCTTTACGCGAAATGTTAGATTATTTTAAATAGCGTGATAAGAGAGCGATGTGGATTGACAGAAGATGTAGTGACGAGAATTGAGAAAGGTATGTTAAGATGGTTCGGTCATGTTGAGAGAATGAATGAAAGAAGACTAACGAAACAGGTGTATGAGGCGAGTGTGGATGGTACCGTCGGAAGGGGAAGCCCTAGGCGCACATACCTGGACCAAATCGGGGAAGTTTTAGAAAAGGGGCAGGTCAGGAGTACCCTAAACCGACGAGCATGCATGAAGAATGTTATGAGAGTGAATGAGGCGAGAGAAGTATGTCAGGATCGTGGCAAATGGAGATCCGTGATCTCTGCCTACCCCTGTGGGAAACAGGCGTGATTTTATGTATGTATGTATGTATGTATGATATCTAGAAGCAATTGAACCTCACTCGCAAAAAAGTGGCATAGCTGAACTAAGCTTTACGATCTAAAAACTCTAAGAAGAATTTAAAGGTATTTTTTTTCCTTCATACGTCATAGAAAATTGTAATATATACCAGGGATGCTTAGTTGGCGTCGCGTCAGCGATGTGGCTGACGTAGAGTCCTGTAAATTTAGATCGGAAAAAGAGAACATCTAGGACAGGACTTGAACTTGCGACCAGTCCCTTACAAGGGAAATGCTCTGACCAACTGAGCTACCTAGTCACGTCCCAGATAGAGTCTTGTGTTCGCTTGCCGGGTCGGATATCGTTATTAGGTTTTTTATTAGGAATTTCTGAGTATTCTATTTCTTTTTATGGAATAAGTTGAAATTCGGGTAAAGATTTGAACCCACGACGGTCTAATCTTTTCGAGGGAAAATGGAAATGTAAAATGTATTATGATTTTTTAATATTCTTACTAGAAAGGCACTGCCATGAGAAAAGTTAAGATCGTAAATACCACAAAATTTCTTGTTAAATTTTTGCAAGACCTATTTAGCACACTCAAAACATTTATTATGTTAAAATTAGAATTATAAACGGGATATTTACCATGTCATGTTTATCCCGTTTATAATTCTAATTTTAATGTAAATGACCATGTCAATCTAAAATCATATTTATTATGTTGTTATTTTTGTAGTTAAAAAATAAAATAGTTATTCCAATGATAGTAGATAAAACTGTTATATCTCATAAAAACTTTATTTGAAACAGCAAACTTCTAAAGCACTCCAGAGAGTCCTTTTTGCTGAATTTCCATAGAGAAGCCAACATTCGTCGCACAGTCGACACTGAAGCTAATGTGTTTACATGGCTCTCTGACTGCCAATTGGCTATCGACATGTCGATAGACCTTACGATAGACTGTTTGAAGTAGTAATGGTTTTAATACTTGAAACCGTTAAACTAAAGGTACCAGTATTGAGGAAAAATATAGCGCGTAGATAGCTTTTAATATAGGAAGTAAACCAGTAGTGAAGTGTTCAGATATTTGTTTTTTTTTATACCACTAAGATGGCAGAGAAGCTCACGGTTCACCTGATGGGAAGCGGTTACCGCGGCCTATGGAAGTGTGCAACACCAGGGGCGTCACACTCGCGCTGCCGATCCTGTAAAAACCTTCTAATCCCTTCTTGAAGAACCCGATATTGTAGTTTAAATGTGAACTCTCGGAGTGGAGAAGCCTTTTTCCTTTCCCATCTGCAGGTACAAAAGAACACCCGAGGGGGCCATCTCGAAACTGGAGATGGCCCAGGGTTAGTCGGGGGTGCGTACATATGGGTAAACTTACACCCCGGGGTCTGTAGACCCGAGACGGTGTGCGGTTTTAGTCGGTTCAAGCCCGACATAACTGGTGGGGTATCCGAAGGGATTTCTGCACTTAAAAAAAAAGGTACAATAGAAGTAAGAGAAACCGAGTAGAATAGCCATTGATTTACTAGCCAGGTCAGTCTTAGGATGGGTGACCATTCTTAACAAATTGAGACCCCGTGACTCGGATAGTAGTCTAAGCCGTGTATCCCGGTTGCCATACAATCATCCATGACATTCGCTTTGGTGACCTAAGCCCGTCAGTGGGTTATGGTGGTCAGATGGTAGTCGTGGTAGTCAGAAAGTATCAATGTTTGGCCGCTATTTACAATTTTTTTTAGGGATTTTCTTTAGAAAAGCCCTATTGCTATCGAGTTGTCGTCGTTGCCAATTTTCTGTCACGGTTTTGGGTATGAAGGAGATGAGCTATCGAGTTGCTGTTTTCGGTAATAGATTCGTGCTGGGGTGAACCATTGCAAGATAAAGAAAAAATCGCAAAAAAAATAATCGCTAAATCGAAAATCCCTTGTATTCGGCTGAGCTCGTCTCAGGAATTCAACTTGTTATATATATATTTAGGACACGTCAATTTGACTTCACCTCGCCTGATGGTAAGCTGAAGGTAAAGTCTCAGGAAAGAGGGTCACCATTACATACACGTACCATGTTAACAATGGTGGCACTCAGCTTGACGGCCTCATCAAAAGCTGCCCACTAGTGCTAGTTAGACTGAAAGCCATTCCAATTGAGTTGGAAAAACTTCGGAGGATAATGAGATAAGGCAAAAGATAGGCCAGAGGGTAAAATAAATGATAGCGTGGTACTTCCCTCCTGAAACCCACCTCTTCTTGCTGGGAAAAGTATGTCTACGATCTGCGAACCAACTGTGCATGACTATGACAGGAAAACCGTTACAACATGTCATGGTTCTTTAGTGCTATAAATAGTACTTACAGAGTGAGAATATTTGGGTGAGATGTTACAACATACTTATTATATTTTTGTAAAACTATTCCATTCAATTCCTATATTATAAAAATTGACGTAAATAAATAAATGTTCTACGACATTCTCCACAGCAATTTCAAGACCCAGAGTAAGCATAGTTTAACTAGCTTGTGTTATGGTTTCCAGAATATGGATAAACATACTTTTTTTTTTTGTTAAAACATACCTTTTTTTTATCGTGCGGAAATCCCTTCGGATACCCCCCGCGGGCCAGCGGTGGTGGTTATGTCAGGTTTGAACCGACTAAAACCGCACGCCGTCTCGGGTCTACAGGCGCCGGGGTGTAAGGTTGCCCATAGAGTATATCCCTCGCACCTCGACTGACCCTGGGCCATCTCCGGTTTCGAAATGGCCCCCTCGGGTTTCGGAACCATGGTGTCCCCGTCTTGCCCCGGTTTGGGGGAGGGGCGCTAGTCGCCCCACCGTCCCGGCCTGCTTCTGCAGGGGTGACAGGCTGTTAATACATACCTATTATACATAGAAACACCCAGATCAATGCAAATAGACATATTCATGCATACAAATATTTACACTGAGCGGGATTCGAACCCGCGTACTGCCCTGTCGTAGCAGTCTGATCAGTAGATAATTGGGCTATCTAACACAAAAAGAATTCGGACCAGTAGTTTCTGAGATTAGCGAGTTCAACCAAACAAACAAACTCTTCAGCTTTATATAAAAGTAGCTATAGAGCATATATATAGATTGTGCACGACCATAGTGACGAAGTTTGGATTAAATATTTAAATCGCCCGCAGGCGGATTGGTTCAGACTTTTCGGCATTGCCAGTATTTTGCAATTGAAAAGACCTACAAAATTAGTATTGAATTGTTGAGTCTGTATATTTTTGTTAATTCTAGTGTGGAGAATAAAAAGTATTGACTTTTTTAAACAGCTTTGAATGCAATTGGAATTTATATACTCAGAATTTGTATTTTCACTGAGACTGAATCGTTTTAAACATATCTATTCAGTTATGTAGACAAAATTACAAGTTATAGTGCTAAACGGATAAATACGCTCCGTCCGGGCTCCACCCGCGTAGAGATCGGTTGTCGATTTTTGGCCATTTCTCCGGTTCTACTGAACCGATTGCAATCAAACATACGGGAGATTTTAAGTCTAACAAAGAATATTCTAATAGAAAAAAGCGGCCAAGTGCGAGTCGGACTCACCCATCAAGGGTTCGGTAGCAGCAAGTAAAATAATAATGTTTTAATGTTTTTAATAATGTCATATTAAAAAAACTACTTACTATATCTCGTTCAAACCAATTTTCGTTGGAAGTTTACATGGTAATGTACATCTTATATTTTTTTTAGTTTTATCATTCTCTTACTTTAGAAGTTACAGGCCCCCCCCTGTAACTTCTAAAGTAAGAGAATGCACGCATATTACCACTTTGGTAGTGTCTCTCGCACAAACTATTCAGTTTAGAAAAAAATGATATTAGAAACCTCAATATCATTTATGAAGACCTATCCATAGATTTTTTTGAGTTTCAGTTCTAAGTATGGGTTCAAAATTTCCAAAATTTATTGTTCTTTTTCTATTTTTGTGTGAAAATCTTAATGCGGTTCACAGAATACATCTACTTACTAAGTTTCAACTGCATAGTTTTTTATAGTTTCGGAAAAAAGTGGCTGTCACATACGGACGGACAGACAGACAGACATGACGAATCTATAAGGGTTCCGTTTTTTGCCATTTGGCAACGGAACCCTAAAAACCGGATCGACACCCGTTCAGTAGTATTTGCGTCCATTGCGAACAAACAGAAAAACAGACAAGAATTCAAAAATTAAAGAAGCGTTCATTTAACATAACCTTTTTTTTTTTTTTTTTTTTTATCGTGCGGAAATCCCTTCGGATACCCCCCCGCCGGCCAGCGGGGGCGGTTATGTCGGGCTTGCACCGACTAAAACCGCACGCCGTCTCGGGTCTTCAGACGCCGGGGTGTAAGGTTACCCATAGAGCATATCCCTCGCACCCCGGCTGACCCTGGGCCATCTCACCACTAACAGCATCGCTCATCCTGTCTCCTCTGAAAGCAGAGGAGTACGGAGAGCGATGTGTTCCCGCCACGTTGGGTATTGGCCGACGATCAATGCCAACCCTATGAAGGGGTGAAGGGGAAGCCATTGACCGCCGCCCAGGGTGTACCGGCCGCTCCGATTCCGTTCCCCCCGGACTGCAGCGGGATCGGAATCGGAGCGACACTCGAGGAGGTTACCCAACACACACCCCAATTTTTTTGTATCTCCAATGTACAGACACACTTAATATATAATTGTATAATAATATAGATAGATATAGGTAGATCCTTCAGTAGAGGAGTAATAGGTTTCATCTCAACGATATACGTAAGCAAGTATCTTGTTACTCATCAAACTTAATAAGAAGCTACAATCAAAAGGCGTAGAAGTTAATTAACTATGTAATACAATCGTTTGTATAACATCAATAGAATACACAAATAATTTGTGGTTGAATCTCAATATTTTGAGTAGGGAACTGATAGTTTCGGGTATTTGTATACATTATAGAATTATAGGCAACGATAGTCCAGTGGCGTACGTAACGGACTGCTGAGACGAGGTCTCGAGTTCGATCCCCAGTTGCCCCGGGCACACACCTCTGACTTTTCGTAGTTATGTGTGTATTATCGCTCGCTTAATACTGTGCCCGGTACATGGCAATAGGCTCGCCCCCTATTACATTGAGACCTAAACATAACTGGCGAAACGTGGGTATGTAATACACCTCTGCCTACCCCTTCGGGGATACAGGCGTGAAGTTATGTTGTGTTGTGTTGTGTTGTGTTGTGTTGTGTTGTGTTGTGCTGTGCTGTGCTGTGCTGTGTTGTGTTGTGTTGTGTTGTGTTGTGTTGTGTTGTGTTGTGTTGTGTTGTGTTGTGTTGTGTTGTGTTGTGTTGTGTTGTGTTGTGTTGTGTTGTGTTGTGTTGTGTTGTGTTGTGTTGTGTTGTGTTGTGTTGTGTTGTGTTGTGTTGTGTTGTGTTGTGTTGTGTTGTGTTGTGTTGTGTTGTGTTGTGTTGTGTTATAGAATTTAAAAAAGTAACACTTGGGTTATGTTAAACGAATGATTCTGAACACAATATCTTTTTTGGACTATTTTCTTTTTATTAGTTTGTTGGCGATGGACGCAAAAACCTCTGAACGGATTATGATGTGGTATTTTATATTAGAATGATCTTGAACAGATTTAAAATTTACCGTACGTTTGATTGCAATTAGTTAAGTAGAACCGGAGATATGACCAAAAATGAAAACCGAGCGCCGCGCGGGCGGAGCCGCGGGCAATAGCTAATTTATAATATTAGTCAAGATTGAATCGCCTTTTATATACAAGTATAATATATCATTAAATAGGAGGAACTCGAGTGACTTAGAGCGTCGTTTTTGCGCTGGCAACATCAAAAGAAAACTTCAATCTTTGACTTTGAGAGCGACACCCTACCATTCCTTCAATGCTTACAAGACGATATTATTGAACTTCGAAATTTCAGTGCGTCCATCACGAACAAACAGCCAAACAGATAAATAGACAAAAAAAGAATAAAAAAAAAATCTATATTCAGAATCGTTCATTTAACATAACCAAAGTATTATTTTTTAATATGTCCTATGTACAGATAGAACTAGTAATAATATCTCGTAAAGCATAACATGCTATACAAGACATTATTATAATTAAAAAAGGCGCTTAATAACATAATAATGTTTTTTTTTAATTTTTTATATTTGAGTTGATTGAATGAAAGGTAAATTGCGGTTTACGATTTAAGACGTTTTAAAAAAATACTACTTACTAGATCTCGTTCAAATCAATTTTCGTTGGAAGTTTACATGGTAATGTACATCATATGCAGAGCGCCTCATCGAGCATCTCACAAACGTGGGGCCAGATCTGGCGGACAACCAGTTCGGGTGGAGTGGTGGTGGCAGTGTCTCTCGACATCGCCAACGCCTTCAACACCCTACCCTGGAGCTGCGTTAGGGAGGCGCTCGTGTATCACGGAGTGCCTCCTTACCTCCGCCGCATTGTCGAGGCATACCTATCCGAGAGGGCCATAGTTTACCCGAGCTGGCTAGGGCCAGGGCGGCGAGAAGTGTCGTGCGGTGTTCCGCAGGGGTCGGTCCTAGGGCCACTCCTGTGGAACATCGGATACGACTGGGTGCTGCGCGGTTCGTTGCTCGAGGGTGTCAGCATAACGTGTTATGCTGACGACACCCTCGTTATGGCGCGGGGAGCAACGCACCGAAGCGCGGCACTAAAGGCCACGGCAGTGGTTGCTCAAGTCGTGGTTCGAATACGGCGGCTGGGACTCGAGGTGGCTCTCCACAAATCCGAGGCTATGTGTTTCCACGGGCCTCGGAGGGGGCCACCTGCGGGAACCAGCATAACCGTAGGGGGCGTAAGCATCGGCATCGAGCCCACGATGAAGTACCTTGGGCTCGTACTCGATAGCCGATGGGACTTCGGACCTCATCTCCGGAGTCTGGTCCCGAAACTGAGGGGGGCTGCGGCCGCGCTATCGCGGCTGATGCCCAACGTTAAGGGACCCAACGCCCCCACTAGGAGACTCTACCTGGGGATCGTGCGAAGCATGGCCCTGTACGGGGCCCCAGTATGGGCGGAGACTCTGGCGGCCCGCAACGTGGCTGTATTATACAGCCCGTTAAAAGCGATGGCCGTCAGAGTCATCAGGGGGTATCGCACGATCTCCGTCGAGGCGGCATGTCTCCTAGCCGGGACCCCTCCATGGGACCTGGAAGCGAGAGCCCTTGCGCTGCTGTACCAGTGGCGCAAGGAGGCGCTGGAGTGGGGCTATAGGCCGGAGCCCCGAGAAATCAGGGCTCTGCGGTCCCTGCTCCGCCAGGAACTCATGGAGACATGGAGGGTGCGACTTGAGCACCCAAGGTGGGGGGAATCCATCATAGCGGCGGTGAGACCGATCATGAAGGAGTGGTTGGAGAGGGACCATGGGGACCTCTCCTGCCGGATGTGCCAGATGGTTACCGGACACGGGTGTTTCGGTAAGTATCTGTGGCGCATCCACCGGGAGACAACGCCGCAGTGCCAGCACTGCGAGGATCCTGGCGAAGACACGGCGCTCCACACGTTGGTGGAGTGCCCTGCGTGGGCGAGTCAACGCCGGGATCTCGTTGCGGTCCTGGGCGTGGACGTTCTCTCGTTGGAGACCATGGTGAGGGCCGTGGTCTCCGACGGGAGCAAGTGGCACGCCACGGCAAAAATTGTACATCATATATTGTTTTTTAGTTCATCGTTCTCCTATTTTAGAAGTTACAAGGGGGGGGGGACACATTTTACCACTTTGGAAGTGTCTCTCGCGCAAACTATTCAGTTTAGAAAAAATTATATTAGAAACCTCAATATCATTTTTTGAATGCCTATTTATAGACTGTACTACACTACTGACTGACTATACTACACGTATGGGTTTGATGAAAAAAACATGAGTTTCAGTTCTATGTATAAATACAAGTAAACTATAGTATAAAACTTATTGTTTTTTTTTCTATTTTTGTGTGGAAATCTTAAATGAAATGAAATGAAATGAAATGAAAGTTTATTTGTCAGAATATGGGTGAGTGGGTACAGAAACTTTAGATGTTCGCATTTTAGGTGCAAGCCATACTCTACCACTGTGTGGCGTACAAAAATATGTCTTACAATTAAAATTAAATTATTCGAAAGTAAAAATTATCATATACATTATCATGCAAAAAAAAGACAATGATCACAATTTACCATTATTTAAAAATTCGTCAATAGTATAAGAACATTTATCCATTAGTAGTGTAAACAGTTTTCTTTTAAATGCATTGATCGTATTAATTTCTTTGAGGCTATTTGGTAACTTATTATAAATATGTATTGCCATACAATATACATTTTTACTAAAAACATTCACTCTTTGCTTAGGAATTAAAAGCTTATGAATGTGTCTACTCGCTCGAACTACGGCATCATTGTGCTTACAAAAAAGATGCAAATGACTGCGTACGAAGACACAAATCTCGAAAATATACAGACTAGGCGGTTAACAGAATACATCTACTTACCAAGTTTCAACAGCATAGTTCTTATAGTTTCAGAAAAAAGTGGCTGTGACATACGGACGGACAGACAGACAGACATGACGAATCTATAAGGGATCCGTTTTTTGCCATTTGGCAACGGAACCCTAAAAAAGGCTAAAATCTTTCTCAAGGTCATGTGTTGTTGCCATTTCTCGTAATACAATATAATAGTCTGCCACTTTCGGTAACAAAGAGAGAGTTGTGGGTAATTTCATGTCCCATCAGGTCGGCTACGTATTTGCTAGCTACCCTATTTGTTTTTTTCTATACATAGGCCACGGCAATATGAATTCACCTCCCCTGATGGTAAACTTGAGTGAAAGTCTCCGAAATTATAGATACCAATAATGTTGCAATGGTCGCTCTCAGCTTGACGGCCTCATCAGTTGCTTTTTTATACCCGCTTAAAGGATACGGGATTGTAGGGAGAAGAAAATATGAGTGAAAAAAATCAAGTCTTTATGGTGCGGAAAGCAAAAGTATAAAAGTAAAACTAATTTTAACGGATTCTTTAGCTTTATTATATTATTTCGTTTTTTATATTTTATTATTTATCTTAGTTTTATTTCAATGTGTGACATTCGCGTAAACTTCCGACAGTATCAAGTAACATAACACAACATAACATGACATGACATGACATGACATGACATGACCGTGTGTATTATTTATAACACCTTATTAAACATAACATGGTGTCAGGTGTAAAAATATAATTGTTACGATAATTGCAAGTAGTGAAAGTGTAAAAGCGTGAGAAAAATGCCTAAAGAGGAAGCAACTCCCGGTTCGCAACAGCTGATTGCCAATGTTTATTCGGCATTGCAACAACCGGCCGCCATGAATGAACAAGGAACGCTTTCTATTAACTGGCGCGAGTGGAAAACGTCATTTGATTATTATTTAATTGCATCTAACAAGGAAAACTGCTCACCTCGCGAAAAATGTGCGTACCCCGAGAGATACTAGAGGAGCTGGATTTAGAAGAAAGTTCAAAGTCTAATTATGACGTGTTAGTGTCAGAGTTTAAACGTCATTGTGATCCAGCCAAGAACGTGAACTATGAGCGGCATATCTTTTTTGAAATAATGCAAAATGATGACAGTTTCGATAAATTTTACGGTAAATTGAAGATACAAAGTAAGCTGTGTGAGTTTGGTACATTGAATAAGAGTTTATTGGTTACGCAAATAATACGAGGTATTAAAAACAAGCAAATGAGGCAGAATATGCTAAGTAAGAGTAAATTAGAGCTAGATGAAGCTATAAGTTGGTGTCGAGCAGTAGAGAGAGCATCCTATCAGGCGGAGGTCTGCGGGGGACGCAGTACGACTGGAGTGCCTGGAGGTGAAGAAGTGAAACTGGAGGCGCTTGGACGAGAGCGCAGCCGCGGGGGCAATGTTCGCAGACCGGGGGTGCGAGGGGCCCCTGCTGGACCTAGTCGCGGGGTGCAGGTCCCCGCCTGTCGAAGTTGTGGTCGGAGGCACGGGCAGGGGGCGCCTTGTCCAGCACCCGCTGTTACTTGCTACCGCTGGCGCTGTGATCGGCGAGGGCACTTCGCGGCGTGCTGCCGCACGAGGGCGGTGGGCGAGGCTATGGCGCAGGAGCAGAATACTAGCGAGGCGGCCGACAGAGGTAACAGCGAGGAGGACAGCGAGTTGGTATGTGAATCATTGTTATTAACATTGTCAGTGGACGCTATTCATAATGATTGTGCTCCGTGGCTTGAGCGTGTTTACGTGAATAATGTACCGATTCAGTTTAAGTTAGATTCGGGTGCGGATGCGTCCGTTATGTCTTTGAGCTCATTTAGAGAGGCTGGTTTTAGAAGGACATTATTAAGAAAAAGTGATTTGGTATTAAGAGAAATAAGTAGATCTAGGTTGCCCGTTATTGGATATTTTGAACCAAAAATAAAATATAATAATACAGAGACTGTACAAAAAATGTTTGTATTGGATGTAAATTGTAATAACTTATTGGGTCTTTCTGCTTGTTTAAATTTAAATTTAATTAAACGAATGAATGAGATAAAAACTTATAAATTTAACAATAATTTGTTTGAAGGACTAGGAAAATTGCCAACAGTTTGTAAAATTATAATAGATAAAAATATTGTGCCCAGGGTTTGTGCACATGTCATTGTACCGGAGGATAATCCAACGGACTGGGTATCGAATATTGTGGTCGTTGAAAAGCCAGACGGGCGCATTAGGCTCTGTTTAGACCCGTTTCATTTAAATAAAGCGGTACGCCGTTGTCATTTTCAACTGCCTACTTTGGAAGAGATCGCTGGTAACTTAGAGGGTGCTAGTTGGTTTTCGAAATGTGATGCGAAAAATGGCTTCTGGATGCTAAGTTTGGATGAACCTAGCTCAAAGCTATGTACTTTTACAAGTCCGTTTGGAAGGTATAGGTATTTAAGATTACCGTTTGGAATAAAGTCAGCACCGGAAATATTTCACAATGCTATGTACAAAATGTTTTTTATGGAAGGGGTTGAGGTATATTGCGATGATATTTTGGTGTGGGGAAAAACGAAAGAAGAACATGATACAAGATTAAATGAGGTGATGGAAAGAGCTAGGAAAAACGGTGTTAAGTTTAACAGAAAGAAATGTGTGTTCGGTGTGAGAGAGATACAATTTTTGGGGCATATATTCAATAGTAAAGGTATGACACCCGATTCAAGTAAACTTAATGCAATTAAAAAACTACCAAAACCAGAGGACAAAAAAGCATTAGAGCGGTTTTTAGGCTTGACAAATTATTTATCAAGATTTATAGCGGGTTATTCGAGGGTTTCTGAGCCGTTAAGGCAGCTAATAAAAAAGGAGATAGATTTTAAATGGGAGTACGAATAGGAACGGGCATTTACGAAATTAAAAGATAGTTTAATAAATTCTCCGGTCCTGCGGTACTATTCACCGAATGAACCGGTGACAGTGTCAGTCGACAGCAGCAGTAGAGGGATGGGTGCGTGCTTACTGCAGGGCGGACGACCCGTAGCGTACGCTTCTCGAACTCTCACTCCGACCAAATCGAAAAGGAATTATTAGCGATTTTGTTTGGTTGCACGCGTTTTCATCAGTATGTATACGGACATAGAAATGTAACTGTTGAATCAGACTATAAACCGTTAGAGGCTATTTTGAAAAAATCATTAAATGAGACGCCTCCTAGGTTACAGCGAATGCTTTTAAAATTACAACTTTATTCTATCCATTTAGTTTATAAGCCGGGAAAAGAAATGTTTATTGCCGATGCGTTATCCCGAGCTCCTTTAAAAGAATATTTTGATAATGAGACAAGCATTGCGGATGATGTAACCATTCATGTAAATTCAATGTTTGAAAGTATTAATGCAGCTCCAGAAAAATTAGATAACATTAAGAGAAATACGTGTACAGATACAGAGTTAAATGATGTTATAAAGTATTATTATGAGGGGTGGCCAACAAATAAAAGCAAAGTAAGTGATCGGGCTAGACCTTATTGGGCGTTGCGCAGTGAAATATACGTTATAAACGATATCGTGTTCAGAAACAACAGGATAGTTATTCCGGTTTCTATGAGAAAAGAAATGCTTGTTAAAGCGCATGAAGGGCATTTAGGTTTTTTAGATAAAACTAAACGTCGAGCCCGAGATGTGATATGGTGGCCGGGTATGGCAGCGCAGCTGGAGGAGCTCGTCCGCCGGTGTGAGGTCTGCCAGCGGCACCGCAACTCCCAGCGGTGGGAGCCGCTAAAACCCCATACACAGCCTGACTTGCCGTGGCAAGTTGTGGCGTCTGATATTTTTGAATTTAAAAATAAGCATTTTTTACTGACAGTAAATTACTATTCAAAATTTGTAGAAGTGGCTCAATTAAACAACTTAACTAGTGGTTGTGTCATAAATATTTTAAAGAACATATTTGCAAGATTTGGCATACCAAATAAATTAATCTCAGATAATGGCCCACAGTATTCTTCAGAACAATTTAGAACATTTAGTACTAATTGGGGTTTTACGCACACAACAAGCTCTCCACTCTATCCACGATCTAACGGTCTTGCCGAAAGAAATGTGCAAACGATCAAAAATCTATTTAAAAAGGCCGATGACGATGGAACAGAGTGGCAGTTAGCATTACTCAATTTTAGGAATACGCCAGTAAGCGGTGAGCCGTATTCACCAGCTCAGCTTTTGATGAGCAGGTCATTGAATACCAGACTACCAGCTTGCGAACAATGGCTAACGCCACGCACGCCAGATTCTAAAACAATAAAGAATGTAAGAAATGTTAAAACCCAACAAAATAAACAATATTATGATAGAGGAACTAAAGAACTAAAAGAATTAAAGTCAGGTGAGAAAGTCAGAGTAAAAGATGGTAAAGTGTGGATTAAAGCAACTGTGTTAAGAAAGGCTGATAATGATAGGTCGTACATGTTGAAGTATGAAAACGGCGGCACATACAGACGAAACAGAATGCAGATAATGTCAATTCCGCAAAATAGTTGTAATTGTGTGCAGATCAACAAACACCACGAAATAGTTTGATTGACTTTGACGATCATGTAGACACCCCATTGAACCCAGATCCGATAGAAGATCCACCACAGTCGATAAGTCACGATACTTTACCTACTTCTAATTTAGTCCCATATGTGACCAGATACGGCCGTGTTGTTAAATCACCACATAGATATGTATAATTTTTCAGTTATTAGCACATTATTCATATTTAAAGGCTTAAGAGGGGAGATGTAAGTGTAGCTGAGAGGATGTTTTATGTGTTACAGCTCAGCTATTGTATTTTGTTTATTCTTGATTAAGATAAGAAGGGAGATGTTATAGTGAGGCTTACCTACCTATACTTATGTAGGTATACAAATAATAATGTAATATGTTAGTTGGTGGCGGTATCTGAAAATATATCAGTTGTTTCTAAGACGGCATTCCGTGTGTATTATTTATAACACCTTATTAAACATATAAATAAAATATAAAGGTATGAGACCCGATTCAAGTAAACTTAATGCAATTAAAAAACTACCAAAACCAGAGGACAAAAAAGCATTAGAGCGGTTTTTAGGCTTGACAAATTATTTATCAAGATTTATAGCGGGATATTCGAGGGTTTCTGAGCCGTTAAGGCAGCTAATAAAAAAGGAGATAGATTTTAAATGGGAGTACGAACAGGAACGGGCATTTACGAAATTAAAAGATAGTTTAATAAATGCTCCGGTCCTGCGGTACTATTCACCGAATGAACCGGTGACAGTGTCAGTCGACAGCAGCAGCAGCATAACATAACATAAAATAACATTTGAAGGTTCGCTTCGAAGCGATTCCACTAGTAGAATGTGACTTTGTCTACAGGCCTATTTCTATTCTATTTCTATTCTATTTCTATTCTATTTCTATTCTATTTCTATTCTATTTCTATTCTATTTCTATTCTATTTCTATTCTATTTCTATTCTATTTCTATTCTATTTCTATTCTATTTCTATTCTATTTCTATTCTATTTCTATTCTATTTCTATTCTATTTCTATTCTATTTCTATTCTATTTCTATTCTATTTCTATTCTATTTCTATTCTATTTCTATTCTATTTCTATTCTATTTCTATTCTATTTCTATTCTATTTCTATTCTATTTCTATTCTATTTCTATTCTATTTCTATTCTATTTCTATTCTATTTCTATTCTATTTCTATTCTATTTCTATTCTATTTCTATTCTATTTCTATTCTATTTCTATTCTATTTCTATTCTATTTCTATTCTATTTCTATTCTATTTCTATTCTATTTCTATTATATTTCTATTCTATTTCTATTCTATTTTTTTTTTTTTTTTTTTTTTTTTTTTTTTTTAATATTGTGACACATTCACACCTTCTATTCTACACACACACACATTCTATTCTATTTCTATTATATTTCTATTCTATTTCTATTCTATTTCTATTCTATTTCTATTCTATTTCTATTCTATTACATACATACATATTACAACATAACATAACATAACATAACATAACATAACATAACATAACATAACATAACATAACATAACATAACATAACATAACATAACATAACATAACATAACATAACATAACATAACATAACATAACATAACATAACATAACATAACATAACATAACATAACATAACATAACATAACATAACATAACATAACATAACATAACATAACATAACATAACATAACATAACATAACATAACATAACATAACATAACATAACATAACATAACATAACATAACATAACATAACATAACATAACATAACATAACATAACATAACATAACATAACATAACATAACATAACATAACATAACATAACATAACATAACATAACATAACATAACATAACATAACATAACATAACATAACATAACATAACATAACATAACATAATATAACATAACATAATGTTGCTGATAGCAACACCGAAATGATTTAATTTTAATTTTTTAGTATGTTCTTCATCAATCCAATAAATTATGTAAAACCAGCTCCTGTGTTTCATTGGAATTTACACCAACACCACAATACAAGCTATCGAAGCAGCAACAAATGGCCCTTCACCCGTCAGACGAAGAAAACTTACCAAGCAACAGATTATTCTGGAAACACGCTCCTGTGCTGATGTCAACTAGAGGACGCCCGTGTACCTACAATTTGTGCGCCAGGGATACTTCTAGTCTTCGAGAACAGCCAAGAGAGAAGAGGAATATCGCTCCTTCAATGAGCATACACCAAATATAAGAAAAATCAATCAAATTACAAAAAGCAGACCCGTTGTTGGACTTTGGAACCCCACGTATACCTACCTACCTATCTACGTCACGGGACCGCCACGACACAAAAGGAGATTCGAGTGAGTTCGTTCCATTTCCTAACATTCACACTTACCTATACTCAATCCATAATAACTTTTTTTATTAATTTGAAGCCTCGTAAGATAATTATGGACCCTTTTCTTAAGTTAAATAATACTCAATAACGACTTTCAGTATAATCATATACCTTATCTCAAAAAAAAAAAAAACATTCGATTATTAGTATACCTACTATATACTATTAACTGTCTATGCTTCATAAGAAGCTGCTTGCAGTGAAACAAAAAAAACTGGTCGGCATCGACCGGGCACCGCGACCTACGTCATAAGTAACAGCTCACAGTTACCCTCAGTTGCAGTTATACACGCACAGTCGCAATTAATATCCCAGTATTTTTGTTTTCTTATATTATAAAAGTAAAGTAACTATGAGTGAACACGATAAGAAGATAAAAGAATTAGTGAAAAGACGTGGTGGCGTAAAATCAAAGCTAACATTGTTTAAAAATTACATGGACATATTAAGTAGCTGTGAATCTTTAAGTGAGTTGCAAGTGACTGAATTGAATTGTCGTTTGACTAAAGCTGAAACCTTACATGGTGAATTTCATAAATTACAGACGGAGTTAGATGCGTTATTGGATGATTCAAACTTGGATCTTGCGGAGCGTGAGCAATTCGAGGCTTTGTACTTCCCTGTGGTGGCGCAAGCGCACATGCTGCTGCGCGCAGCCGAGCATTCACGCCGGCGCAGCTCCGAGTCCCCGACGACCTCCGCGGGCGGGGCCGAGACCAGACAAGACTTCGTGAGACTACCCAAAATCAACTTACCCAATTTCAGCGGCGACTATCAGCACTGGCTCGAATTCAGAGATACGTATATTTCGCTTATTCATGATAACAAAAGCATTACAGATATTAACAAATTCCATTATTTGCGCGCGGCCCTCCGAGGCAGCGCATCCTTAGTTATTCAAGGCTTAGAATTCAGAACAGATAATTATAACGTAGCTTGGCAATTATTATCTAATAGATACGGTAATGAAAGACGGACGCTTTCAGATTCTCAGTTGTTGATAGCAAGGACATCACAAAAGCGTTTAAATCCATTGATATTAAAAAGACCGCGGACCTATGGGGATTATCAGTCAAAACTGTTTCAAGCATCATTGATGTCATTGCTCCCCACCTAGCAACTGTGTTTAATGACTGCGTCAGTAGCGGTATATTTCCTGATTTAATGAAACATAGTAAAGTCATACCTTTGTTCAAGGCAGGCAGCACCTCAGATCCCTCGAATTTCAGACCCATCTCTGTGTTGCCAACCTTGAGTAAAGTATTTGAGAAATTAATTCTAGACCAAATGCTAACCCATTTAAATAAATATAAATTATTTCATGATAAACAGTTTGGGTTTACTAAAGGACGATCAACGACGGATGCTGGTATAGAGTTATTGAAATGTATTTACGAGGCCTGGGAGGATAAGCAGGATGCATTAGGTGTTTTCTGCGATCTATCCAGAGCCTTCGATTGCGTCCACCATGATACATTGGTCAGGAAATTAGATTATTACGGAATAAGGAACAAGGCTCTCGACCTTTTGACTTCTTATATAAACAATAGAATTCAGAGGGTCGATGTGAACGGTACACGTTCGGTGGGATCTTTGGTTTCGATGGGCGTTCCACAGGGTTCGATACTTGGACCATTTTTATTTTTAATTTATATAAATGACCTCCCTTACTACGTAAGGGATAAAAATAGTATTGTTTTGTTTGCTGATGATACTTCCTTAATATTTAAAATTAAAAGACAATTAGATAATTATGACGAAGTGAACAACGCAATCTCACGAGTGGTTCATTGGTTTAATATAAATAATCTTTGCCTTAATGAAAAAAAAACCAAATGTATTAAATTCACCTTACCTAATGTTACACAGGTGGAAACCAATGTACAACTTAATGGACAGTTGTTGAGCCTTGTGGAATCAACCGTGTTCTTAGGTTTAAGTATCGATGCTAAATTACAGTGGGGATCACATATTGAAAAAATAGCTAGTAGGTTAAGTTCTGCTTCCTACACTGTGAAAAAGATTAGGACTTTAACAGACATAGATACCGCTAGAATAGTTTATTTCAGTTATTTCCATAGTATTATGAGCTATGGCATTCTCCTTTGGGGTAATGCCGCAGATTTAAATACAATCTTTGTACTGCAAAAGCGGGCGGTGCGGGCAATTTATAAGTTGGGCCCAAGAGTCTCCCTCCGAGAAAAGTTCAAAGAAATAAACATTCTAACTGTAGTTTCCCAATATATTTTTGAAAATCTTTTGTATGTTAGAAGAAACATTTCCAATTTTTTAAGGCTTTGTGATATACATAACGTAAATACTAGACATAAAAACATTATCTTCTCTTCTCTTCTTGTGGTTTGTAATAGTCGACTCCACAAGATTAGTAATTCCTTTCAGGGTAACTGTATACGCTTCTACAACAAGCTTCCTAGTGAAATGAAGAATCTACCTCTTCATAAATTTAAAAGCCAAATTAAAAGTAAACTCTGCCAAAAAGGCTACTATAAAATTCAAGACTATTTAGACGACAAACAAGCTTGGATATGAACTGTTTGCTCTCTCTCTCTATGCTACTCAAATGGAATATTGTACTTAGGTTAAGTAAATATGTTTGTAAATAGACCATAAAAAAAACAGCCCGCTGAGTTTCTTGCCGGAGTCTTCTCAGGACAGGGCCGAGTTTCGAACCGGTGGTCCATTTGCCAAACATTAGATTATTTATTTTTTATGACGTTTTGTAAGTGCCGTATTAATGGTCTATGCAGAATAAATGGTTTTTGACTTTGACTTTGACTTTGACTTTTGGTAAATAATCATATTAACGCATGGTTTAGTCTAGAACATGCTCAAAAAGAGTCTAGTAAGTCATTACGAAACATGATAGATGTCACTAATAAGAATATGTGTGCATTAGCTACGTTAGGTCAACCAGTAGATCACTGGGACACCCTAATAATTTACATCTTGTCTAAAAAATTAGATGATGTTACCCACCGTCAGTGGGAAGAACAACGAAATTCCTTAACAGGTATTCCTACTCTGAAACAGTTTACAATATTTTTAAATAACAGAGCTGATTTGTTAGACACAATACAGACTAATAGCACAATCATACACAATCAACAGACAGACACACAAAAGGGAAAAAATCACAATAACACAGCAATTTTGAGCTCAAAGAATTCAGATTTAAAACCAGTAACTTGTCCAATGTGCAAACGTGATCACTTTTTATTTAGTTGTCAGGAATTCAGAGACTTAAATGTAGATACACGTTTACTTAAAATTACAAATTTTTCCGTTTGTAAAAATTGTTTACGACCTGGCCACTCTGAAAAATATTGTAAATTATCACATTGCAAGTACTGTAAGCAAAGACACATCACTCTTTTGCACAAGAACATTGACACACAAAAAGAACATGTAGCATTGTCTACAAATAGTAATCAGACCACTAATACATCCTTGACATTGCTATCCACAGCTTTGGTGAAGGTGAGGGACGTGCAGGGCCGGCCAGTACAGGCTCGTATACTGTTGGACAACGCCAGCACGTCACACTACATCACTCAACGCCTCTGTGAGAAGCTAGGTCTGGTAAGGCACAGCGCGAGCTCCACTGTCACAGGTATCAATTAACATAAATTAATTACTATTCATTAGTATAAAAACAATATCTGTATACCTATATACAAAACTGCAGGTTTAGGCGTCAAAAAATTCCTCCCCATCGACGTCAACTGGGAGAGTGGCCAGAAGGCTGGCGGCATTGCCACGTTGAATGGCAATGCCAATCCTTTGTGCGAGGAATGAACCAGCCCTCTGGTCACGGGTAGCGTCTATAAGCCGTTTTGAAATTTCTTTAAATAAAAGACGGGCACTTGGACCCCAAGATCCCAGCGTCTCAACCCCAAACGGCTCAAATGTGTAATTACCTGTTAAATTACTATATTTGCGCCGTTTAAGGGTCTCTGCCGAAGCAGCGGCAGCGCAGGCGCAGTCCGCAGTCCCTGGAAGATGTGAAGGCGCAAGGGTGTCAGCACATGTCGCATCCCACACCAAATGCCTTCCCATCTTCCAAGGCACCAACGACTTCCCATCCGGCCTCTTGCCATCGTCGCGCGCCAAACCAGTAGGTTCTAGTACGGCTGGAACGCCGGCGGTGACAAGAGCCCGACGGATAATGTCATGATGTACGCGTGCCGCGAAAGCCGTCCTGCGCTCCTGCTGCATGAGAGGCCATGGTGTCCAAGGCTACCCACTTCTTCTCCACAGCGACAACGATGCGGAGAAACGCAAGGGGCACCCAAACGAAGGCAAGCAGCGATACGGAAGGTGTTATCGTCCAACATGGTACCAATGTTGGGCGATGGTAGGGCTTGAAGCCAGACACCGGATTCCCATTCCCCCACAGCCAAAAGGCGAGCACGCTCCGCAACATTGGTAGAAGTAGAAATGAGATGTTTTCTTACCATGTTGCAGAGCGGCACGTCCCATTGCCTCTGGGAAGATGGGTTACCTGGCAAATCAGCGTTTGGGCAAAACATTTTCCAAGCATTTAAAGCTTCGGCCTTGCCTGGCACTTCCGAATTAGTTAGGCTAGGGGTTAGGATTCTTCTAACTAATTCATCCGTGCCATGCACCGAAGATAGAAATGCTGGTAGACTTACGTCGGTAATTTTGCGAACGCCGAGCCCGCCTAGACGCACAGGCATGGATGCCTGAAGCCAGACACGGTCGTTCATATCCACATTTAGAATTTTGCATAGTGTGTTTTGAATCACGCTATCCATTTTACCTAAAAGAGCCAAATATTTAAAAAGTTGAGTTGATCGGAGAACATGTGTAAATTTAGGAACGAAAAGACAATACCGAATTATAGTGAAAGCAGAATGGATGTTAATTTGTTGCAAACGGTCCGAAACTTCACAGAAATTTTGAATCTTTTCTTCTACGAAAGACTCATATGCTTCCTCTAAGATTGGGGACCCAAGGAGGCGGAGTGAATCTTTTTGAACAATTTTTAAATTTGGGGCCAAAACGTTGAATTTTGATAATGTGGAAATGATGTCAATGTTATCACTCAGAAGAATTTCACATTTAGTGGGATTTAATTGCAAACCAATGGATCTGAATTCATCTTTTAAAAAAGCCAAATCTTTTAAAACTGTATTAACGTCTCCTCCTAGGGTCCCATCATCTAGGTACCATATGTTAAATTTAGAATTTAGCTGCCGAATTACAGGATGTATAGCAAGGCTGAAAATGAGTGGCCCAAGAGGGTCACCTTGTTGACACCCGACTGATGATTCTAAAACGTTGTCCTTGTATAATAATTTTGAAGGGTACCTGTAACATTGCCAGAGAAATTAAAAAATTTTGGGGGTTTCCAATTTTGCTTGTGTCAACAATGTGTCCCTATTCACTGAGTTGAAGGCATTCTTCAAGTCAACTTTAAGAATGACTTCTCCTCCATTGCAGCCAAGGTACGTTGACAGGGCATGTACGGCAGCCTCGCAGCCCCCTTTGGAGCCAAAGCCAAGTTGCAGGGGCTGGAATTGGTTGGTCAAATCTTCGCTGTAAGCTTTACAAGATAGTTTGGCTGCCATACGCCTGTACGTACACCCTACGGCAATGGGACGAATACCACCGTCTTTCTTACGTAAGGCGCATAAATTGGCGCCATAAAGTAAGTCGACGATGGCATCGCACACATTACCTGATAGCATGAGGTTTATTAAGGCCGTTAGCTCCTTTAAAAGTGCATCGCCAGCTTCCCCGGGACCCAGTAGGTCTTTTAGGTGTTGCGGGGTCAAACCATCTAGGCCGCCAGCGGATCCGCTCTTGAAAGAACTAACGGCAGCTAAAACCTCCTTGGCTGAAACAGAGAGAGATTCGTCATCCCTATTTGGAGGTTCTGGAAATGAAAGGTCAGCAGCAGGTGCTGGATGTCCAGATAGTGATGAGTAACACCATCACAAGAGCAAAGCTAGTCAGAGGATGCCCCCAGGGAGGCGTCCTATCACCACTCTTATGGAACATAGTAGTAGACAGTCTTTTAAAGAGACTAAATGAGAGAAGATACACCACCATCGGGTATGCGGATGATCTTGCAATACTAATAAGCGGAACGGCGGAGAACGTGCTATGCAAAGTCATGCGCTCAGCCCTTCAGATTGTGGAAGAATGGTGCGAAGAACACCGATTATCAGTAAACCCGACAAAAACAGAACTTATCCTTTTCACCAACAAAAGAAAGTTACCAGAACTACAACTACCAAAACTATTTAATACCAAACTAGCCCTAACAACTCAAGTTAAATATCTGGGCATCATACTTGACAATAAGTTGAATTGGACTAGCCACATAAATGCTAAAATGAAAAAGGCCTGCATAACTTTTTGGCAATGCAGAAGACTCGTTGGTAAGAACTGGGGTCTTAACACTAAGATAACACTTTGGCTGTATACGGCAATTATCAGGCCTTCTCTAACCTATGGATCAGTTGTATGGTGGCCCAGAACAGAACTGATCACTGTGAAAGAAAAGCTCCAGAGTCTACAACGCCTAGCGAGTACAGCAGCCACTGGATGCATGAGAACCACTCCATCAGCCGCACTAGAGCACCTCCTAAACCTGAGACCGCTGCATCTAATCATACAGGAGGAGGCCAAGGCAGCAGCCTTAAGACTGAAAAGTAATGGGCTCTGGAAAGAGAATACTGGAACAAAGCATTCAAAAATTCTACAGAGAATCCTAAAGAAGATACCACTTCTTGAGGCGCCCGTAGACAGAATACCATGTCACCACGTCTTCGAAAGGAATTATCATATTCAACTTACCGAAGAAAAAAGAGACAGCTCTGGCGTCAAAGAAGTTAGGATATACACAGACGGCTCTAAAACCACATATGGTACCGGAGCAGGTGTCTTCTCGAATGACCTAAACATCAAAATAACAACCACCCTGGACAAGCTAAGTACAATATTCCAAGCTGAATGTATTGGCATAACGAGAGCAGCGGAGACGATTGCCGCCAGAGACGTCAAAGATCTAGATATAAAGATCATATCAGACAGTGCATCCGTACTCCAAGCTCTGAAAAGCAACACCATAACCTCTGTCCTCATATTGGAATGTCACAATACACTCCAATCCATTGCAAACACAAACAAGGTCACGCTGCAATGGATCAAGGGACACAGCAACTCCCTCGGCAACGACGCAGCCGATGAATTGGCCAAGAGAGGATCAGGGGCAACAGTATATGGACCGGAACCAATACTACCTATACCTCAAGCACAGGTCAAAACTTGGCTGCGGAAAAACACGGAAGAAACCCATCAAAAAGAATGGACAAACATTGAAGGATGCAGGCAAACAAAGAATGCAGTTCCGGTAGCATCAAAAACGTTTAGCCGAAACCTCATTAGATTAAAAAGGGACCAGATCCGCAAGGTCATAGGCATCTTGACCGGTCACTGTCCTCTAAACAAGCATCTATTTACAATAGGTGTGACGGACAGCCCCCTGTGCAGAGGCTGCATGGGGGCAGAAGAAACGCCACAACATGTGCTTACAGAGTGCATGAGCGTGGCCGAACAACGGGCGAAATTCCTCCAGTCACCAACGTCTCTCCGGGAAGCATGTGGAAACCTGAAAAGGCTGCTGGCTTTTTGGGAAGATCTGGGTTGGTTGGAGTGAGAGGTAAGATGCTACGCACAATGGCCCAATCAAGAGGCTAAGTGCGGAACAGCCCAGGTAAACTAACTAACTAACTAACTAGGTGCTGGATGCTTGCTCCTCAGTTCTGCAAGAGTATCTGAGGAGTAAGCAGCCACCACATCGCTGCTAAAAAGGAGTCTTGATGCGCCCCTTATGTCACCTTCCCTTAATTTGGATTCTAGGTATCAATAACTTAATTTCACATAGTGCAGAGTCATGTGACCTAAGCATCGAGTCTTATTCGGGGAGTTATAAGGTTAACTTACGTTGTGTAATTTTGCCACAGATCACTAGGCATATTCCATCATCATATTTATATACCTATAAAAAACATAATATTGCCACCAGGAATTCAATTGGCAGATCCTAATTTCAATATGCCATCTACCATCGACATATTAGTTGGTGCTGACATATTTTGGGACGTCCTATGTCCTAACTTCATGGATTTAGGCAAAAATCAGCGTAAATTACATCAGACAAAGCTAGGTTGGATAATAGCTGGCTCAATCAATCAGAATTCAGATCTTAAACATACATGTTATTTTACTCAGACCGATGATATTCAACTTACCCGATTTTGGGAACTGGATTCCGTATCTCCTATTTACTCTTTATCCGCTGAGGAGAAAGCATGTGAAGGAATCTTTGCCGAAAATACTTACCGTGACCACGAAGGTCGCTTTGTTGTCACTATTCCTTTAAAGGACTCCCCAGATGTACTTGGGAACTCGTATTACATGGCAAAACGACGCTTTCTCTCTCTGGAACGTAAATTCGAACGGGATCCTAACCTGAAAGATGGGTATGTAGAATTTTTAAAGGAATACTTAAGTCTAGGTCATATGAGTGAAAATACACAACATTCAGAGCAGAATTAACACAGTTATTACTTACCACATCACGGAGTCATTCGTGAATCAAGTACAACAACCAAATTACGCGTTGTATTTGATGCTTCAGCAGTCACGACTTCAGGAAAGTCCTTCAACAGTATTCAGATGGTAGGACCAGTCGTCCAAAGCGATTTGTTTTCTATCCTACTCAGATTTAGGCAGCACAAGTACGTTGTATCGGGCGATATAGAGAAAATGTACAGAGCCATCCTCGTACAGCCAGATCAGCGTTCATTGCAACAGATCATTTTTAGATTTAATCCGACAGAACAATTAAAAACCTACACCCTTCATACCGTTACGTACGGCACAGCATCGGCACCATATTTAGCTACAAAATGTCTCGCATCCCTAGCAGAGCATGCATCCAATTCCACTGCTAGAGAGTCTATTATAAGAGACTTCTACGTCGATGATTACCTAAGCGGAGGTGACACTGTGGACTGTGTCGTACAGATGTGCAAAGATGTCATGGCAACTTTAGAATCTGCTAAGTTCAATCTCCGTAAATGGCAATCTAACAGGTCAGAAATATTAAATTTAATAACAAACGTACAGAATCAGAATAAGTCAGAAAAGACATTAAATTTAAATGAAACCATGCCTTGCAAAACTCTAGGTTTATCATGGGATTCATGTTCAGACACACTTTTATTTTCAATCAATTTACAGTTAAGTAACACAAAAATAACAAAACGAGTTATTTTGTCATTAATCAGCCAAGTTTTTGACCCCTTGGGTCTTCTAGTTCCCTGCATATTAGAGGCCAAGATCATCATGCAGAGACTGTGGATTGACAAGTGCAGTTGGAATAGTGAAGTGTCCTCGGATGTAAGGGTAAAGTTCGTGAATTTTATTCGGCTACTTCCTTCACTGAACTTACTTAGAGTCCCGCGTTGGGTGTGTATGGATAACATAGCCAAAATTGAAACACATACATTTACTGACGCCTCAGAAACAGCTTATGGAGCGTGCGTGTTTATAAGAACAGTTAAACTTGACGGAACAGTACAGGTTCGATTACTTACGTCAAAAAATAAAGTAGCGCCACTAAAACCGACTACTATTCCTAGATTGGAGCTTTGTGGGGCCCTGCTAGGCACTAGACTCTGCACTAAAGTTTTACAGTCTCTCACCATTCAGTTCACTGGTCTCCACTATTGGACAGATTCTACTATTGTCCTTGCGTGGCTCAAAACTATGCCAAGTCACTTAAAAACGTTTGTCCGCAATAGAGTAGGTGAGATACAAGAGAGTACTTCAAATGGGCAGTGGAGCTACGTGCCTTCGAAGGACAACCCCGCGGACTTAGTCTCGCGTGGCGTGAAGGCTGATTGCATCAGCGGCGTTGCCCTCTGGTGGTCCGGGCCTAGCTTCTTACATCACACACACATACAATTCCCTAAAACTCCAAACACGCACTCACCACACAGTTCAATTCCAGATATCTCCTTACATACTGAAACAGATAGTAATATTAAATTAAATCAAAATAGAATTTCAGAATTAATAAGTAAAAAATCCAATTATAATCAACTTACCAGAATAGTAGCCTACGTATTAAGATTTGTCAATAATTGTAAAAATATTAACAATAAGAACTTAACTAATTTAACCTTTTCAGAACTTCAGATCGCAGAACAAATAATAATACGTACAGCTCAGCGCGAAATGTTTCCAGATGAATACAAACTAATAAAATCTGGCAAAACATTAAACTGTAAAAACAGATTAATTACTTTAACACCATTCATAGACGCTAATAATATTTTACGCGTCGGTGGTCGCCTTAAGAATTCTCAATACAGTTTCGATGTAAAACACCCTATTCTAATGTGTAGTAAACATCATCTTACAAAGTTATTTTTTATTAAAGAACACTTAAGTTTATTACATGCAGGTCCACAACTCTTATTATCAAACGTTCGACAGACATTTTGGCCTCTAGGAGGAAGAAATCTTGCCAAGCGTACAGTCCATAATTGTGTTCGCTGTTTTAGATTTAAAGCTAAACCTATTCAACCAATAATGAGTGACCTACCTAGTGATAGAATGCACTTAGAATTTCCTTTTTTAAAGACAGGTATTGATTATGCCGGACCAGTGCTGATAGTCGATCGTAAGGGTAGAGGTAGCAAACTCACGATGTGGTTTTGTTTGTTTTGCAGTCAAGGCCCTGCGCCTCGAGCTCGTCTCGGACCTGACCAAGGAAGCTTTCCTGGGTGCCCTCAATCGATTTATAGCACGTCGAGGCAAACCACAGAATAGTATACTCCGATAACGGTACCACCTTTGTCGGAGCCAGTAATGACTTCAAATCTTTTATCCATAATTACTCAGACGACCTTCAATCAGACCTTGCAATTCATGGCATAGAATTTAAAACTATTCCCCCTTACTCTCCCCACTTCGGTGGACTATGGGAAGCAGCCGTTAAATCTGTAAAGCATCATTTACGTCGTATTCTTTCATTGACACATTTAACATATGAGGAGATGTCAACTTGTCTTATAGAGATAGAGGCTATTCTCAATTCAAGACCTTTAACACCTTTATCTCCTGATCCTTCAGACTTTTCATGCCTTACACCGTCCCACTTCCTAATCGGGCGCTCACTCGTATCTGTACCTTACCGCCAGCTGACTGAAGTCAACATCTATCGGCTGCAGCGATACGCGAGGATACAGAAGCTGAAACAACATTTCTGGCAACGATTCTCACATGAATACGTTAATCTCCTTCAACAGAAAGTCAAGTGGTCATCATCATCAGGCGACCTTAAACTGGACTCGCTAATCCTTGTCCGAGACAGAAATCAACCACCTCTTCTATGGCTCCTGGGTCGAGTTGTTAAGCTTCATCCTGGGACAGACAACATTCATCGCGTGGCAGACATTCGCACCAAGAAGGGCATCATACAGCGGGCGTACAACAACATCTGCCCGCTGCCAGTCGAAGCCGAGTCCGACGATCAAGGTTGAAGTACTTCAACGCCGGGCAGCTTGTTGCTGATAGCAACACCGAAGTTATTTAATTTTAATTTTTTTGTATGTTCTTTTATCTTATGCAATGGCAACACAATCGGCCCTTTCTTTTTTGCTTTTCCGAAAACTTTGTAACGAACGGACGCATGTTACTCGATCCAGTAAATTATGTAAAACCAGCTCCTGTGTTTCATTGGAATTTACACCAACACCACAATACAAGCTATCGAAGCAGCAACACATAACATAACATAACGTAACGTAACGTAACGTAACGTAACGTAACGTAACGTAACGTAACGTAACGTAACGTAACGTAGCGTAGCGTAGCGTAGCATAGCATAGCATAGCATAGCATAGCATAGCATAGCATAGCATAGCATAGCATAGCATAGCATAGCATAGCATAGCATAGCATAGCATAGCATACCATAACATAACATAACATAACATAACATAACATAACATAACATAACATAACATAACATAACATAACATAACATAACATAACATAACATAACATAACATAACATAACATAACATAACATAACATAACATAACATAACATAACATAACATAACATAACATAAAATAACTTCACGCCTGTATCCCCGAAGGGGTAGGCAGAGGTGTATCACACCCACGATTCGCCAGTTATGTTTCGGACCCGATGTAATAGGGGGCGAGCCTATTGCCATCTACCGGGCACATTATTAAGCGAGCGATAGTGAACATTTATTAATGCACACATAACTACGAAAAGTCAGAGGTGTGTGTCCGAGGCGACTGGGAATCGAACTCGAGACCTCGTCTCAGCAGTCCGTTACGTACGCCACTGGGCTATCGCCGCTTTCAAGTATAAAAGTACAAAAGTAGTATAGAAAGGTCGTTGATCTAGGTGTATGTAATGGTCGTTCTAATCAGTTTAGTTTGGTATAAAGTAAGTGCAACAGAATATTTGTCTGGCGCAAACAATTGTTCGCAAAGACACACAACTTTTCAAGTAGTTCCCTTTCGCTTGAAATTCTTCTCCTCTTTATAAAGTCGCTTTGAGTACGAAGTGAGCGCACATACACTGTGGACTTTCGATTTTGGGTTTATGGCAGCGAATATCAGATTTATAGAGGTAGGATTGAGCACAGCGTACTCAAGTACGTATCTTTTTTTTAAAAAGAACATTAGTTACCAAAATTTCTAGTATTCCCTCTAACTCAATTCAGCTAAGCTAAATTGCCTGTATTAGGAGTGGGTCCACGTCGGTAGTGTCATGTCCAGAATTCTGACCCGCAACCTCTCGATCGTAAGGCTGACTCCTTAACCAAAAAGCTACAGATGCTTCTTACGATATGAGTATAGACCCAAACAATAATATAGATATTTATAGCCAGAGAAATCCTTATACCAACATAGCTAACCATCCCTATAAATATATTTATTTTAAAATCTCCTATCATTACTAATACTATATACTATACTAATACTATACTATGCCAACGTTTGTTCCCACTTGTTCTCGAGTTAAAAGTGTTCTTGTGTCGAACTATTGAGATTTTTTTTTCTCATTAGTTCGACCGTCGAACTACTGAGACCTTTTTTTCACATTTCGACGGAGCCTCCGTCCCTATTTCTACGTGCACTATCACAAGTAACCTAAAACGAAGTGATCTAAGATCAAGTGATCTAACCTATATCTATCCGTGTCGGATAACTAATGAGAAAAAAAAATCTCAATAGTTCGACGATCGAACTAATGAACCGAACTAGTGAGAACAAGCCATGAGTTCTACCGGATGGAACTGGTAGAATAAGTGGGAATAGAGACTCCCACTAGTTCTACTCTTTTGTTCCATCTAATATCGTAGAACTAGTAAAAACAAATAGTCCCTTTTGTTCTACCGTACAAGTGTTCAGTAGAACAAGTGGGAACAAACATCAGCCAAATGGGTAAACACGCTTAGTTACTACTTTTTCACCTATTTAAATACATGCAAATACATCCAAATTACTTACGTCATTTTATGGATGTTACAGTAGATAATATCTGATGGTTACATATTATATCTAAAAGTATCATGGATCATAACTATTTTCGAGTAAGTTACTATCATATCACAAATTATACATTTCAACTTATAAATATTATCAGCAACCTAGACACCTTCGTGGCACGTTAAAAAAAAAAGAAGGCATCTTCGGGGTTGTGTTCAAATATTTGTCAATGTTACTAACCGTAGGCGAGTTGTCCGGTATTTCAAATATAGTTGAAATAACCAATACCTTAAAAACTATACTTTAATCAAACTAAACCTTAGTTTGATTAAAGTATAGTTTTTTTTGTTGTGTGTTTAATTTGAATAGTAATCAACCAATATACATTATAAAATATTATGTGAATTAACGATGATACGTGACCTTTGTCAGCTCTTTCAGAGCTTATTAAGTGACGTTGCTCGCTACTACGTGATACGAGTACATCATTGACGGGAAAGATGGCGCTTATTTTTTGCCATTGCAAAAATGCCTAACGCGCCTAAAAGCGTTTTCATTTAAAAAAGAAATCACTGACTGCGTTTCTATTGCCACTAACTGGACACATTTCTTGACTTCGAGCTTTATTAGAAAAATTCCGTGCAAGAAAAACGAATAAGACTTTTTGACTGACACAAAAATCGAATCTAGGACCAGCCTCCGCAGTGGTACCCGCAACGGTTGCAACATTAACGCAGCTAAGTATATCCAAATAATAAAATAGGATAGTTTTTATTACCCAAGGAATAAATTGAAAGAAAGAAAGAAAGAAAATAGGTTTATTAAGGTCACGCACTTGTTCAATTGCGAACACTTCATGAAAAGACGACCTCAAAAAAGCCACTGACAGTGCGGTCGAGATGGCAGAATTTGATGCTCTTAAGTATTTCGATAAAGTGAATCATTGACACGAGAGAAGTTCGCTATTCTATATCTTATGTTTTATCTGCTTCTTGACAGTTAAGACGGTAGAGTTATATTCGTCGAATCAAACCTCTACAGTACACATAAATAGTATTAGAATTAGCGGAAGTCCGTATTATCAGTAGTCTTAAAGCTACGTTCCTTTTAACTTTGAAGTTAGATTTTATTGAGCTTTCAGTACAGATAAGTATTAAAAGTCGGAAGCGAGGCACGCCGTCTAGAGCACAACTTGATGTTTTCTTTAAAAATAGATCACTTAGCACCTTTCTTTAACGTGTACTTCTAAATACAAATTCAAGAAGTATACGTTAATTGTACTTCTATATACAAATTCAAGACATACAAGTTAATTGTACTTCTAAATACAAATTCAAGAAGTCGATGGATTTTACTGGTTTTATACAAACACCAGCTGTTGCCCTATATTCAGTCCTGTTTCACTGTTCTTTCTTATTTGGAATCCGATTCAGTAACGCCACATTTTCAAAACGCGTGATTTCAATTCTTTTAGAAAGAAAAACGTTTTTTTTTACCCCACCTACGTTTTTGTGAGGTTACCTTCAAAATCACTCATAGTTTAATTCGTTTTCAGATAGATTTGAAAATTTAATTTAATAACTTTTCGTAAGTTTCGAAATCACACGTTTTAATAACGTAATTTTACTTAATCAGACTCCGGTACTAAATACAGTGAATATTATAAGGTGTCACAAAATTAGGTTTCTGAATTTGGTGAGATGACTTGGTATCGACAAAATATGTATTTGAAACAAAAAAAATATCGGGTAAAATAAAAAATAAAAAATATATATATATATATAAAAATGAAAAAAAAACACCACCAGCGACCAGCGTCACGTGACGCGACGAGCCCGTGACGCACGTGGTACGCGTGCAGTGCTTCTCCGCGCAGTAATTTCCAAGCGGATGTGTGGGAAATACCTAAATCGCGACCAGCGTCACGTGTGCTCGTCACGTCACGTGACGCTGGTCGCTGGTGGTTGTTTTTTTAATTTTTATACTTTTTTTTTAATTTTTATTTTTTTGTTTCAAATACATTTTTTGTCGATACCAAGTCATCTCACCAAATTCAGAGACCTAATTTTGTGACACCTTATATACTGACATGAGGATGAAAAAGAATAAGGAAAATTCTATCGTCACAGCTTTTTACAGTCTTTACAAATAAATAAATCTGTCTCAACTTTTTTGCTTGTAAAAAAACTTGAAATTGAAAAGCTCCTAACAAAATTTCCAGTTCGAAACAAAATGAAACGGTGCAAATTCAAAATCCTCGTGGCTATTCGAACTAGAACCGGATTTGTGCGATTTAAAATAGAGTCTATCCGGTAAATACCGGACTGTGCCGACTGGCGGAAATAATTTCGACGCCATTTTGTCCCGGATTAGGTGACATGAGCCGGCGAAATTGTCGCGTTAACTTTTAGTGAAGTTTAAAATTATAATTTTCATTTTGTCGTTATATGGCGGATAAATGGAATTACGTACATAATGCGTGTGTGTTTACCTAGAATTAGGATTGTTTATGCAAATTAAGCTTAGATATCTAAACGAGGTTTAATAATAACGGATTCCTTTGTTAACACGCTTACAATTATAATGTTACGCTTTAATAGATTCGTAGCATAATTTTGTGCTTATGTTTATGTGCCGTCTTGAAATGCGACATGTATTGTGACGACCTGGGTTCGATGACTGGATTTGATATACTTGACTTTCTGTAAAAGATTTTCGATAGTGCACTAGTACTCGGAATAAATAGAGTAATCTTGCTCTTTTAGAAATTAACCTTATTAAGATTAACCAACTCATTAAAAAGTTTGTATGTTTTTTTTAAATATTAGTAACGGAAATTACTAATTTTACCCCTAACCCCTCCAGCTAAGCTTAATTGCTTATGTTGCCGGCAACCCTGGGGTTATCCTTTCGAGGGCTTACCCGGGGTGCCCGGCAACGGACACTTGGGGAGGACACCGTGCGGTTTTAGTCGAGACACGACATAACCACCCCCGCTGGCTAGCGGGGGGGTATCCGAAGGGATTTCCGCACGTAAAAAAAAAAAAAAAAGGAGTGGGTTCACATCAGTAGTGTAATGGCCAGGATTCGAACCCGGGACCTCTCGATCTTAGAGTCGACTCCTTAATCGCTAAGCTACCGACGGTTAAATGTAAGTGGTAATTACACATAAGCCCTACACAGTGTGTACAAGATCGTGCCAACGGCCTTGAGGCCCAAGGCAACCTCAACTGCAAGTCGGGGTACCTTTTTTTTCGTGCGGAAATCCCTTCGGATACCCCCTCCCCGCCGCGCCGACCAGCGGGGGTGGTTGTGTCGGGCTTGAACCGACTAAAACCGCACACCGTCTTGGGTCATGAGACGCCGGGGTGTAAGGTTGCCCATAGAGCATATCCCTCGCACTCCAACTGACCCTAGGCCATCTCCGGTTTTGAAATGGCCTCCTCGGGTTTGGGAACCACGGTGTCCCCGTCTTGCCCCGGTTTGAGGGAGGGGCGCTAGACGCCCCACCGTCCCGGCCTGCTTCTACTGAGGTGACAGGCGACCTCACCTGCCACCCCCAGGCCTGATGTCGGGGTACCTACTAAACTATGGACGAGGCGAGCTGGAGGCATTCCTCTCAGGGCTTGGAGGTCAGACGCCAGTCGCCCTCAGGAAAGCCGAAATATCAATCAAAATTTCGAGTTCCACAGAGTAAACTTGACTGATTAGTCTTAATTTTTGCAAACCGGTGTAGGAAATAGGACAAACGTAATAGGTTTTTTTCCAAGCGAGCAGGGCCGCGAGTATAGGCTAGTCACAATAACAAAAAATTAGACTATTTTCGCTGTAACATATTTAAAGCATTTTCGACTCTTGATCTATTTCGTGATGAATGTACATTCGACAGTCGAATGGAGACTTGCACGACGCCGTGACGTAACGAATGGGCTATACTGGATTGGCCAATTCATAGTCACAGTTGCCATCAAGGAGATAGATACTCGACTACGAATACGTCTATCGATTTTCTAGCCTAACGGCAGTTCGAAAGACTTTTATTTTTAAAACTCTTTTAATAGCTTGGTAAGTATGTTTGTATGAAACGGAATAATTGAACTCCATTTTGGAGCACTTTAAAACGTCGGATTTGTTTAAAAGTTTGCATACTTATCAAGTTAAAATGCAATACTTATTTTTTTTTTGTAAAGAACAGTAAAATAAAATAATTAATTTTTAAAGAAAAATAAAAAAAAACACGTTTTAATAAAAGACCAAACTGAAAAGTTAAAACAATTATTTTGACAAAACTTGTATAACTGCATGTTTTGTAATTTACAATTATTTTTACTTTTTCATTTGTTCCTTTATTAAAGTGTGTTTTTATTAAAGTTTTTCCACATGTTGTTGTTCCACAAAGTCCTCCACCACGTCTGTCTGTCTGTCTGTTCGCAATAAACTCAAAAACTACTGAACCGATTTTCATGCTAATCTTATTGTGAAACTGTCGCGGTGTAAAGTCATATTTTTATAACGTCTCGGGACCTATCGCGATTAATATGGAACTGTCAAGCCGTGACCACGGGTGCTGCAACGCATCCGAAACGTCGGCAAAAGTAAGTTCCATATTAATTGCCATAGGTCCCGAGTCGTTTTAAAAAGTACGATTTTCATGCTGTTTTCACCAATGGATAGAGTGGTTCTCGAGGAAGGTTAAATGTAAAATAAATATAGGCGTCTGGGAGCTTGAGATATAAGAAAATAATGTATGGTGAAATTTTGTTTCTTATATAGGTTGCGGTGGTGGAATCGGGTCCCATTGGTAGCGGGAACGAGATCAGAATTCCACACGGGTGAAGCCGTGGGCAACAGCTAGTTTATTTTATTTCTGAATCCTACACTTTTGTTTAATTCGACAGTTTAACTTTTCCTAGAATTCCCCGAGTTTTATTACTTTCTTAAAGAATATTAGTAACTATAATTCATTACTGTATATACCAACTAAAGTGTTTTACCAACCTAGTTTTTTAGCCGCTAACTTTTAATCTTCCTAACCCCTCCAGCTATGCGGTCCTGGGCGTAGACGTTCTCTCACTGGAGACCATGGTGAGAGCCGTGGTCTCCGACGGGAACAAGTGGCACGCCGCCGCCTCTTTCTACGAGCAGGTAATGAGCTCGATTGAGGCGGCGGAGAGGGAGCGAGAAAGAACCCTGCCCCCTGAGTTCCGAAGTCTGCGGCAAGCACACCGCAAACTTGTCTACGCCCGGGGCTATCGACCTCCATGATCGGGGCCTGAGGACGGCAGTTGGCCGACTCGCTGTCCATACAGAAGCAGGTCAAGTCGGAAGCGTGTCGTGTGTATCCTACACACGCCTGCCAATTCACCGTTGCGTGATCAAACACGACCCCATAGGCGACGCTGCGATGGCGGCCTAAGTCCGCCGGTAACCCTGGGGTTATCCTTTCGAGAGCTTACCCGGGGTGCCCAGCAATGGACACTTGGGGAGGACACCGAGTGGTTTTAATAGGTCCGATTCCGACACGCCCATCACATCGTTGGCACCGACGATGGGGTGAAGCCAGTGGGAGATTCCACAAATAAAAAAACCCTCCAGTTACGCTATATTGCTTGTGTTAGAAGTGGGTTCACGTCGGTGGTTAGGGCCAGGACTTGAATCGTAAGGCTGACTGGTTAACTAGTAAGCTACCGATGCATGTTATCACTCTGTGTTTTATGAGTCAGTACTATTGATCCCACAGCTTGGCAAATTAATGCGTGACACTCCTCCACTTAAGGCGTAACGCAAGGCGTTAGTTACCACGTCCCGCGCAAACGTTTCACCACCCGCCCTGCCTCACGCCCCTCGTCCCGCGCGAAACATGGGAGTGTCACGCACGAATTTGCCAACCTTTAGTAGGTATATAGTAGTGCGAATGTGAGTGAGTTAGTGTACAAATATACAGACAAGTTGTCGACGTGCTTGCTATATAAAAAGTGAAACTTTATCAAAAGATATTCTGTAAATACATTTATATTCGAGGAGCACGAACGATCGAAGGGCACTGCTATACCTAAATCAGAGCTTGCAAATCTATTCTGAAATTTATATTGAAATTAAAAAACGTAGGTTAGTTATGTTATTGGAATACTCAAACTGATATACTAGACACCGCATTTTAGAATTTTGTTTACAACATTTCACTGCTTATTGGATGTTTTTTTTTTTATAACTAGTAGATCTGAAATAGGTAAATGTTTTCATTTAGATTTAAACTAAACAAAATCATTTGGAAATTTCATACCATATACCATGTGTGTGATATGATTTATGTATACCTATAGAAAGCAAATAGTATCAAGCATTTTATCGATAATTTTTTAAGCGTAGCGAGCCGAAGGCGAGCGAAGCGTCTTTGGTTTCAAAGTTGCATTTCAAACAAATGATACTCCTCCGAGACCGTTTCACCGATCTCAACCTCAACCAAATTTGCCACGGTGATCAAGTATACATTACTGAGTGTCGTAAGGGGTCGAATGTCCAGATCGGTCTTACCATCGAGGAATAATCACCGAAAAACAAAATCAATGGAAAAAGTCGACCGGTCACGTTGACCTATTGTTGGATAGGCAAATCTCGCTACGCTTAAGTTTGGGTTGATTGCGAAGCTGGTAAGCGTCCTAGTTTAAATTCATTTTCAAATTGATGCTGTTTTTTTTTACTTTCGACTCACATAATTACATGTTATATAGTAACAATGGAACCTATTTGGCGTAGCAGTACAGCGTTCGACTGCTAAGTTAGAGGTCGTGGGTCCTATTCCCGCTTAGTGCACACACAACATCAAGATATAAAAATAGTAAGTGATATGGAAAAAACCGGCCAAGTGTGAGTCGGACTCGCCAATGAAGCGTTCCGTAGCAGGAAGTAAAATTTTTATATTTGAGTTGACTGAATGAAAGGTAAATTGCGGTTTACGATTTATGACGTATTAAAAATAAAGCGGCCAAGTGCGAGTTGGACTCGCCCATGAAGGGTTCCGTAGAAGTAAGTAACATAATAATGCTTTTTTAAAAAAAATTATATGTGAGTTGATTGAATGGAAGGTGAAATTTCGTTTTACGGTTTATGACGTATTAAAAAAAAACTACTTACTAGATCTCGTTCAAACCAATTTTCGGTGGAAGTTTACATGGTAAATGTATATCATATATTTTTTTTAGTTTTATCATTGTCTTATTTTAGAAGTTACAGGGGGGGGGACCCATTTTTCCACTTTGGAAGTGTCTCTCCTATGCATAGATAACCCACACGTATGCGTTTGATGAAAAAAAAATTTGAGTTTCAGTTCTAAGTATGGGGAACACCAAATTTTTTTTTTCTATTTTTGTATGAAAATCTTATCGTAGTTTACAGAATACATCTACTTACCAAGTTTCAACAGCATAGTTCTTATAGTTTCGAAAAAAAAGTATCTGTGACATACGGACGGAAAGACAGACAGACATGACGAATTTATAAGGGTTCCGTTTTTTGCCATTTGGAAACGGAACCCTAAAAAATGGGTCATCAAAAAGTGTTTTTACAATGGACAAAGTTTTGCATCCACCGAATGAAATTTATAAAAAAAAACAGAACCACACCAAAAAAGTTCATACCGTCCAAATCGTGAATTTGAACTGGTGAAACACGACAACGCATCTATCTATATTAATCAATTATGGGATTTTTACTGCCCCCGAGACGTGTGCATGAATAAAATACGTGACAACACCCGCCCCGGTGTAAAATAAATGGACCGACGAAGCTTTTTTTTTGTTGAAATTTTGGCCGTTTCGGTATAGCTAATGGGTTTTAACATAAACCATTGCTTTTTTCTTTTTTAACACGGTTTTAATAGCTTGGTATGTTTATATGTAATGGCATCTTTGAATACGATTTTTGAGCACTTCAAAACGTCGTCGGATTAAATTGAAATTTTGCACGCTTATCAAAGATTGATGACAATAATTTAGAACTTTTTAAGGACGCTAACGGTTAATTGAAGTAAAAAAAGCAGAAATTGATAGTGAGTAAAAAATAATATTATTTAATATAAGTTCAGCAACAAAATCCGAAATAATAATTGCTTTGCCTACCGTGTCTAGTTTCGCCATCTCACCTGTGTTATTAAATACTTGAGCAGCGTAGTTTTACTGTACGTCTTAAGAGGAATTTACACTGTAGCAATGTTTTATGTTGTACTCTTTACTCATTTTTATGTGAACTTTCAAAGAGAGCCTGAGGTCTCGAGATAGAAACCCTTGTGTGTTTCTATCAGAAAACTGAAGGGCAGAAGCTGTGTGTGACATGTCGGGTCATTTTCTATACATACTCCGATGGAAAACAGGTGTGAGTATATGTTTGTATCTATGAAAATCATTATCATGAGCGTGAGGAGCGACAACCGTCTGCGCCAGACCCTCAACCGTCAATCAGCAAGTATACCGGCTTATAGGTGAGGTAGACTTGGGCGCCGAAGACCTTCGAAGGAGCCCATGCATCTTGCATATGAAGCTTAAAATGAAAGGCGAACTTAAACATTTGAAACGTTTAAATTCGATATTTAAAATCCAACTAGTCCAAATATAAAAATGTAGAGTTCTACAAATTAAACATTACCTTTTTTTTTCGTGCGGAAATCCCTTCGGTACATGGTAAAGTGTACCCTCCTCGTAATAGTTTGTCACATCCCACCGCAGGCGGTATTCGCGTAATTGCACGAGCAAGACATATGGCAATCTACAGTTTGTTATTACTTTAAATAGTAACATTTGCAATAGTTTATCAGAATGTTGGATGAATGATGAGATTGATGTTTATTTATTTATTTATTTATTTATTTACAAACAATACAAGCTAACAGTGTAACACCAAAGCGCTTATAATGTTATACTACTTACTAACTAACAGGTAACTTAATCTACTAGGTACATGCAAGTAATAAAGTATTATTAATAATATTTCTAATGTGTATAAGCCACTACTAATTTGCTAAGCCAATTCTGATGCACGTCTCATGAGGGTGCATTCAGGTACGTTATGACGTTTCTCATCATTTGATGCATATTGTCGGAGAACACATCGATATCAGGGTTAGATCGCAGTAGACCATTTATTAATTCCACCACCCTTGCGGTGGGGCAAGTGGCGGCCTGAGGCACGCGCCATGTCGGTGGCGTTACGAAAAGGCGATGCTGTCTACGCCCGGTGGCACGCACATATCTATTTGGTACAAAGAAATTAATGGATGCCAAGACGGATGGGTTATCTACCTTATTATGTAGTAATAGGTAATAATGTATTACATGTAAACAATTACGTCTCAGCTCTAGGGTTTCTAGACCTATCATCCCTGTGACAAACAGGGAGGGATACATGAAAGGATAATATCCGTATGAGCGCTTGTAGAGATACCGGGCGAACTTGCGTTGTATTCTCTCGATCATTAAGGCATAAGTAGTTTCGTAGGGGCTCCAGACAATAACGTTGTACTCCAACTTGCTTCTCACATATGAGTTGTACAGGAGCTTTACTGCGAGGACATTATTGAATTGGGATGCAGTCCTTATTATAAATCCCAGAGATCTGCTTGCTGCCTTACATATATTTCTCATGTGTTCATGAAAGTCCAATTTTGCGTCAAATATCAGGCCAAGATCTCGTATGGATGCAACACGCTCAAGCTGCGTCCCACCCAACATATAGGACATTGTTATTGGATAGATGTTATTCCACGTCACCATTTTTCGTCTCGAATCTGAGGTTTTACTCGTAATATCAAGAACGATACCTTTGGAATGACACGATATTACTCCGAATTAGTGTAATTCATAGTTGCGAAGTTCAATATTGCGATGTACGTTACAGCGAAAGTTTACTATTGTGACGGACGTTGTTGTATCGCAAACGTCTGTCGCAGTAGTAAACTTTCGCTGTAACGTACATCGCGATAATGAACTTTCGCAACA
Organism: Cybosia mesomella; assembly: GCA_946251805.1. Classification (NCBI taxonomy): domain Eukaryota; kingdom Metazoa; phylum Arthropoda; class Insecta; order Lepidoptera; family Erebidae; genus Cybosia; species Cybosia mesomella. The sequence goes on along the minus strand of OX276398.1, from coordinate 5,960,486 downwards.
ACGTCCGTCGCAATAGTAAACTATCGCTGTAACGTACATCGCGATATTGAACTTCGCAGCTATGAATTACACTCACTCCGAATATATAACTCACCTTGCACTAAAATATTAGAAAATGTAATCGTTGTTCATATTCATAGCCTAATTTTCGTTTGCATACTATGTAATGTCATAATTTATAGTGGCATACTTTTAGTTTTCTTCATGATCATTACGCATAAAATTTTGTAAAAATAATTACTGTCACATCGGTTTGAAAGCATTTTATGCTAAAGCAGAATTTAATAAGTAACCACATAATGATTTTGAAGCAAATGTAATTTAAGCAAAGCAAAGCTAATTTAAGATTTGCAATCTATCGAATCAAAATATTTGATCGAATAATGAACTGACTAAACCATGTTCTCAACGATTAATGCGTTATGTCTATAGTAATTATTATCTGAACCTACTTTAGTACCAGCAAGGTTGACGCAACATAAAATTACAGGATAATGCTGACTGACGCGTTGCGTTAAAACGAATATGTGGGTTGCGGTTAGCATAAAATTACACGTTCGGATTTCGTATCATTAAAGTTCTATCCACACACATCAGGACCACGGACGGGTCGTGCCCCGTCAGGGGTTCAAAAAATATAGTTGTGAACATTTTATATCAACTCGTTCACACACGTCCCTGGCCGGTGATAGAGCTACAGTGCCTGGGCCGACGCCGACCACGGCCTTGACACGTCCCGGGCACGGCCCCGATGTGTGTCGATAGACCTTTATTGCACATACGGCATCTAGCTTACTCTAAAGCTGTGGTCTCCAGCCATTATTATCTAATGGTAATGCCACCTATTGTTACAGATATAACGACATTATGTAAATGCACAGCGTATTCTACCACTAATCTTTGGGTTCATTTTGTGAATACAATATTAGTTTTGGGACCGAATTACGATAGCGCAAGGATAGATTGTAATTTAAATAGAGCAAAAAGGGTCGGTATTTTGTTTTAGTGCTACGTAAAATAAACTAGGACAGTATTAAAAATATACTTTTTATGAACTATTTTTGTTTGCGTATTATATTATATACATTACTAGGTCGACTGTTTTGAATTTTAAAATATTGTCACCTTATGTATGCCCAAATACCTTCTGATTTTTTTAAATTATAATCATCATCATCACTGCGTTAGTTCCGGTTCCATTAAAAGCGTGCACTTTGGAGCCCGGGATTCACTCTCCTGCCCTTTCTCTTGATTTAGCATATCTTGACTTATATGGAAGGGACTACCGTCTGACTCCCCGAACCACAAGAGGAAAGCTTGCGCTACAAACTGGTGGGGTGACAGGCGGCCTCAATTGCCGCCCCCAGGCCTGCGCTCATGGAGGACGAAGGTCATTAAGCGACCACCGGCGCCTGAGTCGCCGGCGACGCGTGGCGAGCATGTTGCGGGCTCGGCGGGCCGGTAGAGTTCTAAATCTCTCCCGGGTGCGGTCCGCCATCTCCTTCTCGAGCATTACATGCTCGCAGAAGGAGGCGGCGGTGGCCCACGCGCTCGCACTCCGCACTATTGCCTCAATCATGCTGCCGAACGAGAGGACTCCCACCCCGATGGCTGCCACGAGTTCACGCCTCGGCACCTCCCACGCCGGGCAGTCTACCAGCGTGTGCCGACCCGAGTCCTCGCTCGTGTCGCAGTGATGGCACTCAGGCATTGGCTCCTTCCTGATCCGATGCAGGTGGTCCCCGAAGCTCCCCTTACCGGAGATCACCGGTCGGTACGAGAGGTTTCCGTGTCGCCTCTCTAGCCAATCCTCCATGATAGGCCTTACCGCCGCTAATGCGGCGTGCCCTGGGTCCCATACTACCTAACCTAATCATAGCAGACAATAATCCTCCTGAAGAAATACTAATAAGAAAAACAAAAGCTTATAAATAGCCATTCAGACCCCAAAAATAATATAGAATTATGGCCGCATTAATAGGTCATCTACGTATGTTTTGGCAGCGAGATAACTACCACTGCCAATGTGTCATGTAGAGTAATATTGGTGAAATATGTTTTGTGGGACCACTGTTTCTCAAATATTATATGATGACCCCAAATTGTTTCTATGAGCTACGAAGAAATACTTAATAACTTGTATTGCATAAATTGGCAATTGAGAATAAAACTTTCAATTGAACATTTTTGGTTTCTCGGTATTGTATATAACGCTATACGACCTCAGTGGCGTAGCGGTAGTGCATTCGACTGCTAAGCCAAAGGTCGCGGGTTCGATTCCCGCTCAGTGCTAATATGTATATTTGCATTGGTCTGGATGTTTCTATGTATAATATGTGTTTATTTACAAAAAAAAAGTATTTAAGTATGTTTATCCGCATTCTAGAACCCATATGACAAGCTCTGCTTAGTTTGGGTCTAGATTTCGTTGTGTACTTTGTCGCACAATATATAAATATTTAATATTAATTAATGTGGTTTTAACATACATACTGTGGGCTGTTATCAAAATAAGCCCCGACCGAACTAAATCAGACCGAAAAATATATCTTGAATGGTAATTATGCCTAACATTGTCTCAAAGTACATATATATTATGATATGAAAACTGATTCGTTTCAAGAGGATCATCAGGGGCCTTACCATGATAACTTAGAAACAGTTCAGTTTCGGAATAATTCAATATATTTTTGTAAACTGAATTGCTATGATCCGTTTGTTGACATTTGGAATGTGAAACTGAACGGCCTAATACGACGTCATGGTAAGGCAATTGAATTGCTTTTAAGCGGTCATGGTTAGCCCTTGAATAGTGGAAGCCCGTTGTATAAAGACAAAAAGCAAATGACGAGAAAAGGCGTTAGGGTTTAGTAACAATCTAATGTCCCTTAGCTTCAAATTTCTTGAGATTTAGGCAAATTAAATCTGGAATCCACCACAATGACCCATCCACATCAAATTTATGAAGCAATCTCGCAAATGGTGGTTTTATAGTACAGCTTTACTTTATCATTAAAGCAAGTGATGGCACTACATTTTTATGATGAACGTAACTATGAAAATAAAATGAACACTGGACTATACCGAAGACACAGTAGTTTAAATCACTGCAAATACCTCTCTGGACTACTATAAGATAAATTACTAGCTGTTGCCCGCGGCTTCACTAGCGTGGAAATCTAATCCCGTTCCTGCTACCCATGGGAACTCCACATTCCACGACCAATACCTATATAAGATATACAATTCCACCATACATGATTTTTCTCAAAGAATTTAGGCACCGTTTTCGTTGAAAGCTCCCAGAACGCTTATTTTTTTCCAACAGCTCCAACAGATATCATTATATTTTTGCGAATTCATACAAAAACTTATATACTAAAGCCTCCCTCGAAAACCACTGTATCGAGTTAGTAGTTTTGAGTTTATCGCGAACAGACAGAGAGACTTTGTTTTATAATATGTAGTAATAGTGATTACTCAGAGATAGTTACTTTGGTAAGGTATATGGGGCCCCGCCAAAATCTTCGGGACCCAAGCAAGCAAGCAAGTGTGGCTACTTGTAAGCTGGTAAAGCTTTTGATTCACAGACGAGGCTCTGATGCAGGCTTTCCTAGCAAGGTTGGGAGGTCACATGGCAGTCACTCCTGAAAAAGTGAAGATAAACCACATTAGGAAGAGAAATCGTTAAGAGCGGATCTCGGTCTCCAAACTGTAGATGCTAACTGGGATAACCAATGAGTTGATTACGAATCTATTTTTTTTTTCAGGGTTCCTGACAATAGCAGCATTGAATAATATTACTGAATTATTGGAGCAAAAAATTCTTACATCAACTTTCTAAAGAAACAAATTTGCCGTTGAGAATCGCTGGCTTATCTAGTTACTTATTATAGTGATAAAATATTTAGTCTAGTGATAAAAATAGCTTCATGTCATGAATCTTTTGGATATGACTGGTTTGTAACATTAATACAAAAATGATTTTATGGAAGCTTTTGATGCTTAATATTCAGTAGAATCATATTTTGCACGCTGCTTCGCCCACATTAATGTTAAAATACAAAGACATAGAGTTCTTACAGGTATGCACCACTGGGCACGCCGCAATAGCGGCGGTAAGGCCCATCATGGAGGATTGGCTAGAGAGGCGACACGGAAGCCTCTCGTACCGACTGACGCAAGTGATCTCCGGTAAGGGGAGCTTCGGTGACCACCTGCTTCGGATCAGGAAGGAGCCAACGCCTGAGTGTCATCACTGAGACGCGAGCGAGGATTCAGGGCTGCACACGCTGGCGGACTGCCCGGCGTGAGAGGCGCCGAGGCGTGATCACGTGGCAGTCATCGGGGTGGGAGTACTCTCGCTCGGCAGCATGATTGCGGCAATGGTGCGAAGTGCGAGCGCGTGGGCCGCCGCCACCTCCTTCTGTGAGCATGTAATGCTCGCGAAGGACATGGCGGAAAGCACCCGGGAAATATTTAGAACTCTCCCGGCCCGCCGAGCCCGCAACAAGCTCGCCGCGCGTCGCAGGCGACTCAGGCACCAGGACTCAGGTCCTCCATGAGCGCAGGCCTGGGGGTGGCAGGTGAGGCCGCCTGTCACCCCAGCAGAAGCAGGCCGGGACGGTGGGGCGACTAGCGTCTCTCTCAAAAAGCGGGTCAAGACGGGGACACCGTGGTTTCCAAACGCGAGGGGGCCATCTCGAAACCGGAGATGGCCCAGGGTCAGTCGGGGTGCGAGGAATATGCACTATGGGCAACCTTATACGCCGGCGTTATAAGACCCGAAACGGCATGCGGTTTTGGTCGGTTCAAGCCCGACATAACCACCCCCGCTGGCCGGCGGGTGGGTTTCCGCAGGCATTACCGCACAAAAAAACAAGAGGTATGCACCACTATAAACTCTGTCTGATATTTTTGATTAAGTTTTTATCTAAAACAGATGTCTCTATATTTAAAAATGTATGTCATTGACATTGTTTCTACAATGAGCTTCTGCGAATACACATTCAATATTTGAGAACTCAAATATGGTGTTTCTTTTGGTTTTATCCGTGGAATTCCCAACAAGGACAACCTCACTTCTCCCCCTGGGTGTCGTGGCAAGATGACTAAATGATATAGGTGTTCTTCATCCAACAGTAAACATATAGTTTACGAAAAAGTTGACAATAATAGGCAATATGTAGATGGTAAAAATGAGGATCCATAAATAAATATTCCAAGACATTCTACATGAACGCAAAGTAAGCATAGCTTAACTAGCTTGTAATATAGTTTCTAGAATGTGGATTTTTTTTTATGAAACATTATTTTTGTAAATACATACAAATTATATATTACTAGCGACCGACCCCGGCTTCGCCCTGGTGCAATGGATGTTATTATACATATAAACCTTCCTCTTCAATCACTCTATCTCGTCAAAATCCGTTCCGTAGTTTTAAAGATTTAAGCACACATAGGGATATAGGGACAGAGAAAGCGACTTTGTTTTATACTATGTAGTGAAAACACCATTTGAATCACATCAATGCAAATATACCTAAATGAATACAAATATTTGTAATGAGCGGGTATCGAACCCGTAGCGACTTCTCAAGTAGCAGTCGAATGCAAAACCGCCTCGTCAGAGAGGTTGTCAAATACCTCTACCTAGCCTAGCCATCCATACAGGCAAGAGTTAAATGTATGTTAATATTGCTACTAGATTTGAACAACAATGTTTTCCCAAATTATCCTTCAACCACTGCCTTGATGCGGGATCTGCATATGAATAGCTGTAACCGGTTTGTTATACACCCTGTACACACGCTGAGCACACAACCGCGTGACAAATATTTAAACTTCACATTAAGTAAGCAGAACCTGGTGGATTGTAATTAAGGTATATGTTATGTACCCAAACTTTGAGAAACGTATGTAACTGCAAACGTAATAGAATAATAACTATGAACTAACAAAAGTTTCACTGTGGTCCTTCACTTTTGAGGTGAATGTTCGGTTTGTTTGAATAACAAACTAAAAGTGGTTGTGACGTCACCCAATGTTTCCTGCTCCTCCAGGCCGTTCCCAACTCAGTTGTGGTTGGTTTTCAGTCTAACTATGAAACGGACGCACTTCGATATTTTTCGTTAAGTGTCTGCTATCTGACCTTGACAACCCACAGGCGACATCGAAGTTCTGTAGTAAAACCAACCTGTGGGCCTACCGCCCAAGTGTCGTCGATATCACAGTCGTCGAAATGAAGTCGACGACCATTTACAACCGCCCAATTTTTCAAACCGACGCGTCGGTTTGATAATCGATGCGCGGCGGCGTAAGAATGAATGAAACGCTTGCTTTGACAGTTAAATAGCTGCCGCCTAAAAAATTCAAATCGACGGCCATTCCGACGCGTCGCGTTGAAGTGTCATTTCATTGCGGCACCTCATGACTTGTGTTTTGAATATTATTTTCTTTGAAAATAATTTTGGTCGTTCCAATTTTAGCTTGCTTTTTTTAATTATTCTGCTTTCTAGCGACTAATTAAAACACTCTTTAAAATCTTTATCTTACCTACTTAACCGTTTTTGCTGTGTTGTTTGTTGTTTTCGTATGTTTCAGAAGGAAGGAATAAGCGAAGGAGTTGAAGGACGAAATTCCATCGTCGGCAGTCGCTCCCATAAAAGCCATAGTAGCCCAGTGTTAGGTGCAATAGGAGGGCAGAATCCAGTCGCCCCCATAAAAGTGATAGTAGCCCAGTGTTAGGTGCAATAGGGGGGCAGAACCCAGTCGCCCCCATAAAAGTAATAGTAGCCCAGTGTTAGGTGCAATAGGAGGGCAGAACCCAGTCGCCCCCATAAAAGCCATAGATGCCCAGTGTTAGGTGCAATAGGAGGGCAGAACCCAGTCGCCCCCATAAAAGCCATAGTAGCCCAGTGTTAGGTGCAATAGGAGTGCAGAACCCACTCTTCGGCAGTCGCACCCATAAAAGCCATAGTAGCCCAGTGTTAGGTGCAATCGGCATCGTAATCAACCATCAGAGTCGAAGTCGACGACACTTGGGCGGTAGGCCCACTGTTTTATACTGCTCCAACTAACCGCAACGGATGCCGCAGATGTTCATACGGCAACCGGGACCGACAGCTGTGTTAATAATTTTCACCCATCCTAAGACTGACCTGGCTAATATTGCTTTACCTTGTAATGTGCTAAGTGCTAACAAACTCGATCACCATTGGTCACGAGCCCCTCAATGTCACCTAATATATCTTACGATATTGGGCTGCTGATATATTAAAGCTAGTTAAATTTATTAGTTGGAATACAAAGTTTTGAGACGCAGTAAAATGACAGAAAGTTCCCTGTAAGGCGTGAATTATACAGAAAAGTTATAAAGCGTAAGGTATATTCGAAGTAAAATCGTACTTATCGACGTGACTTTGCTCTGTGATCGTATCGATACGTACGTTTTTCTTTGACTTACGCTTTTTGGTATAATTCACGCCTGAGATAGATGAGATAAAACTGAGGTGCATTGTGCTTGGTTTCGTAGTTTAATTTATTCAGACTAATGGTCCACTGGGTCGTCAATAATCGACCATATGTCATTAGATTTATAACTTTTAATGTCTTTGTGGTTTATTTATCTATAGGCATTCACGGCCGGGGGTGCGATTGGTTGGATCACCTCCAAGTTTGGTGCACCCAAACCTTCCTCTTCAATCACTCTATCTCGTCAAAATCCGTTCCGTAGTTTTAAAGATTTAAGCACACATAGGGATATAGGGACAGAGAAAGCGACTTTGTTTTATACTATGTAGTGAAAACACCATTTGAATCACATCAATGCAAATATACCTAAATGAATACAAATATTTGTAATGAGCGGGTATCGAACCCGTAGCGACTTCTCAAGTAGCAGTCGAATGCAAAACCGCCTCGTCAGAGAGGTTGTCAAATACCTCTACCTAGCCTAGCCATCCATACAGGCAAGAGTTAAATGTATGTTAATATTGCTACTAGATTTGAACAACAATGTTTTCCCAAATTATCCTTCAACCACTGCCTTGATGCGGGATCTGCATATGAATAGCTGTAACCGGTTTGTTATACACCCTGTACACACGCTGAGCACACAACCGCGTGACAAATATTTAAACTTCACATTAAGTAAGCAGAACCTGGTGGATTGTAATTAAGGTATATGTTATGTACCCAAACTTTGAGAAACGTATGTAACTGCAAACGTAATAGAATAATAACTATGAACTAACAAAAGTTTCACTGTGGTCCTTCACTTTTGAGGTGAATGTTCGGTTTGTTTGAATAACAAACTAAAAGTGGTTGTGACGTCACCCAATGTTTCCTGCTCCTCCAGGCCGTTCCCAACTCAGTTGTGGTTGGTTTTCAGTCTAACTATGAAACGGACGCACTTCGATATTTTTCGTTAAGTGTCTGCTATCTGACCTTGACAACCCACAGGCGACATCGAAGTTCTGTAGTAAAACCAACCTGTGGGCCTACCGCCCAAGTGTCGTCGATATCACAGTCGTCGAAATGAAGTCGACGACCATTTACAACCGCCCAATTTTTCAAACCGACGCGTCGGTTTGATAATCGATGCGCGGCGGCGTAAGAATGAATGAAACGCTTGCTTTGACAGTTAAATAGCTGCCGCCTAAAAAATTCAAATCGACGGCCATTCCGACGCGTCGCGTTGAAGTGTCATTTCATTGCGGCACCTCATGACTTGTGTTTTGAATATTATTTTCTTTGAAAATAATTTTGGTCGTTCCAATTTTAGCTTGCTTTTTTTAATTATTCTGCTTTCTAGCGACTAATTAAAACACTCTTTAAAATCTTTATCTTACCTACTTAACCGTTTTTGCTGTGTTGTTTGTTGTTTTCGTATGTTTCAGAAGGAAGGAATAAGCGAAGGAGTTGAAGGACGAAATTCCATCGTCGGCAGTCGCTCCCATAAAAGCCATAGTAGCCCAGTGTTAGGTGCAATAGGAGGGCAGAATCCAGTCGCCCCCATAAAAGTGATAGTAGCCCAGTGTTAGGTGCAATAGGGGGGCAGAACCCAGTCGCCCCCATAAAAGTAATAGTAGCCCAGTGTTAGGTGCAATAGGAGGGCAGAACCCAGTCGCCCCCATAAAAGCCATAGATGCCCAGTGTTAGGTGCAATAGGAGGGCAGAACCCAGTCGCCCCCATAAAAGCCATAGTAGCCCAGTGTTAGGTGCAATAGGAGTGCAGAACCCACTCTTCGGCAGTCGCACCCATAAAAGCCATAGTAGCCCAGTGTTAGGTGCAATCGGCATCGTAATCAACCATCAGAGTCGAAGTCGACGACACTTGGGCGGTAGGCCCACTGTTTTATACTGCTCCAACTAACCGCAACGGATGCCGCAGATGTTCATACGGCAACCGGGACCGACAGCTGTGTTAATAATTTTCACCCATCCTAAGACTGACCTGGCTAATATTGCTTTACCTTGTAATGTGCTAAGTGCTAACAAACTCGATCACCATTGGTCACGAGCCCCTCAATGTCACCTAATATATCTTACGATATTGGGCTGCTGATATATTAAAGCTAGTTAAATTTATTAGTTGGAATACAAAGTTTTGAGACGCAGTAAAATGACAGAAAGTTCCCTGTAAGGCGTGAATTATACAGAAAAGTTATAAAGCGTAAGGTATATTCGAAGTAAAATCGTACTTATCGACGTGACTTTGCTCTGTGATCGTATCGATACGTACGTTTTTCTTTGACTTACGCTTTTTGGTATAATTCACGCCTGAGATAGATGAGATAAAACTGAGGTGCATTGTGCTTGGTTTCGTAGTTTAATTTATTCAGACTAATGGTCCACTGGGTCGTCAATAATCGACCATATGTCATTAGATTTATAACTTTTAATGTCTTTGTGGTTTATTTATCTATAGGCATTCACGGCCGGGGGTGCGATTGGTTGGATCACCTCCAAGTTTGGTGCACCCTGGGCAACGTGGGCGATGACGCATCTTTGATTGCTCCTTTGGAGTAGCTGGCGTCAACGTCAACGGCCAAGAGTCTGACCAACCGGCCCTTTTCCGGGCCAGCTGACCCCATTGCACGAGGGGGTCAGGGTATGGCGGGCCTGCAAGGCCCGCGGAGGGGGGGTCGCTACAGGTACCTCTCTGCTGTTATCAGAGGGGACACTGCGAATGGCCCAGGGTCAGTCGGAGTGCGAGGGATATGCTCTATGGGTAACCTTACACCCCGGCGTCTGTAGGCCCGAGACGGCGTGCGGTTTTAGTCGGTTCAAGCCCGACATAACCGCCCCCGCTGGCCGGCGGGGGGGTATCCGAAGGGATTTCCGCACAAAAAAAAAGGCATTCACGGCCGGCGTTGCATGTGTTTCTACGTCAGTCGCAGTGAAGTCGCCGCCGAGGAGAGCTCTACGCACTCATCGCCGCTGAAGAGTGTCGACCGCAGGGATCGACGAAACGTTTAGAACACAAGTTTCATATGGAGCACGGCCAAACAGCCTGGAAGCAGTATATTCTACAAGTCTTTGTGGCTCTTTGACAGATAGTTTAATTCGGTAGCTTATTGATTAAGGAGTAACCCTTAAGATCGTAATGTCCCAGGTTCGAATCCTGGCCATTACACCACTGACGTGAACCCACTCCTAACACAAGCAATTAAGCTTAGCTGGAGGGGTTAGAAGGAATACCAGTAATTTTGGTTACTAGTATTGTTTTAGAAAAAACACCAGCCAAGTGCGGGGGTTCCGTAGCAGCAAGTTAAATTTTCATAATTAGAGTTGATTGAATGAAAGGTTTATTGCGGTTTACGATTTATGACGTATTAAAAAAAAACTACTTACTAAATCTCGTTTGAACCAATTTTCGGTGGAAGTTTACATGGTAATGTATATCCTATATTTTTTTTAGTTTTATCATTCTCTTATTTTAGAAGTTACAGGGGGGGGGGGGATACATTTTACCACTTTGGAAGTGTCTTTCGCGCAAACTATTCAGTTTACCAAAAAGTGATATTAGAAACCTCAATATCAGTTTTGAAGACCTATCACGTACGGGTTTGATGAAAATAATTTTTGAGTTTCAGTTCTTAGTATGGGGACCCCCAAAATTTATTGTTTTTCTTCTATTTTTGTATGAAAATCTTAATGTAGTTCACAGAATACATCTACTTACCAAGTTTCAACAGCATAGTTCTTATAGTTCGGAAAAAAATGACTGTGACAGACGGACGGACAGACAGACAGACATGACGAATCTATAAGGGTTCCGTTTTTTGCCATTTGGCAACGGAACCCTAAAAAGGGCTACTATTGTCAACTATACTTCTATGGTATTTTCGTATTATAAACGCGAAAGTGAGACCAAGGTGAGAGCCGTTCTTCTCCAATCGCCTGTATAACTACACTACCCGCCCTTGCTTCGCTTCCATTTATATAAGTTTTTTAACTCAAGCCACATAATAGGTACCTATATATAGCTTATGTCCATCAGCGACAATGTATCTTTCAAATGGTGAAAGATTTTTTCCAATAAGTGCAGTTAGTTCCGAAGATAACCCCAAACATATTAAAAAACTCAGAAAATTCAGTCTCTCTCTTTGTAATATTAGCATTGACTAGATGTTGCCTGCGACTCCGCCCACATAGATGTCAGTTATCGCGACCAACGAACTATTTCGTATTTTTAATTTCGTGATATCTTTTGAATGGAATGTCCGATTTCAATCATTCGAAAAGTTATCAATAGTTATTGAAATAGTCTTGAATACGAAGTTATTTATTTGGATAAACTTTTTTACAAAGGTATGGGTAACATGGTCTAATTTTGTTCGGCATTTCAAAAATATAAAAATATAGTGAAAAAAAAAGTAGTCTTCCTCTTTTTTTTTTTTACGTGCGGAAATCCCTTCGGATACCCCCCCCGCTGGCCAGCGGGGTGGTTATGTCGTGTCTCGACTAAAACCGCACGGTGTCCTCCCCAAGAGTCCATTGCCGGGCACCCCGGGTAAGCCCTCGAAAGGATAACCCCAGGGTTGCTGGCGGACTTTGGCCGCCACCGCGGCCTCGCCTGGTGGGGTCGGGTTTTATCCCGCTTCGGTGAGTTGGCAGGCACGACACGCTCCTGGTTTAGAAATAAATGGAGCAGAAATAATGAATAATGTTCACATAGAATAAGCCTATATACTCTTACGCACATAATTGCATTTTTATTAAACCAACAAACAGCACTTTCCCTTCATACAATAGCGCATTTCAAATCCCTATAACAGAGTTACGTACTTATTTTCTACCATCATAATGATCACACTTGATATATTCTTCTCCATGAAAGTGCCCTCTATACAACCTTAAGGTTAAAAAAAGGTTGGCAGTTTTATCCGCCCTACCAAGGGTTCCGGGTAAAATGCATAAAAATGATTTCCCCGTGTTGGTCTCCGTAAGTCATAGTAAGGATATATTGGCAATTTGTTTTGTTACAAAGTGTCTGAGCCCACTGAATAGATTTTATATGGCTCACGGAACAATTTTAGATGTTTCTACTAGCAATGTATTATTTGGTTATATTATTATCGACTCGCTTTTGTCCTAGTAGCAGAATACTCTAAATGTCAGCAATGTTTTTAGCTGATACTCTTTTACTTTCCAACAATTAATAAATAGCCTTTGGTGAGGCAACAGATTAAGTAAAAAACTCGTTCAATTGTATTATGACAAGTTTGTAAACATTAGAAGTTTAAGACTTTTAGATATTTATCACTAATATCAAGTTAAGTGGCGATAGCCCAGTGGCGTACGTAACGGACTGCTGAGACGAGGTGTCGAGTTCGATCCCCAGTCGCCCCGGGCACACACCTCTGACTTTTCGTAGTTATGTGTGCATTAATAAATGTTAATTTTCGCTCGCTTAATAATGTGCCCGTTAGATGGCAATAGGCTCGCCCCCTATTACATTGGGACCTCAACATAAACTGGCGAATCGTGGGTGTGTGATACACCTCTGCCTACCCCTTCGGGGATACAGGCGTGAAGTTATGTTAATGTGTTAATGTTATCAAGTTCAAAACAATGATGCTGTGGCTTAAACTATCAAGTTTCAGCATTAATTATATTCTAGGTATTTGAGTGGCTTCGATTTTATTATTGCCATATTTAATCTAAATACTTAACTATGAAAACTTTAATTACTACAAGCTTTTTCAAAGTTTTTTTTTTGATGCAACATTACGAATGCTTAGTGCTTAAATTACTAGAATTTATCGAGAAAAAAGTAGTACATACATAACTTCCCGCCTATATTCCCGACGGGGTAGGCAGAGGTGTATTATACACCCATGATTCGCCAGTTATGTTAAGGTCCCAATGTAATAGGGGGCGAGCCTATTCCCATCTACCGGGCACTAAGCGAGCGATAATTAACATTTTTAATACACACATAACTACGAGAAGTGTGTGCCCGAGGCGACTGGGGATCAAACTCGAGACCTCGTCTCGACAGTCCGTTATGTACGCCACTGGGTTATCAAAACCGCTAATACAAAATACTTTTATTTTAATGTGTAATATTCACGTAAACTGTCAACAATGTCATAAAAATATTCGCACGAATTAAGAAATAAATGGAGGTCCATTTTTGAATAAAACGCTCTTCTAAGAAACCTGGCCGAATATAATGATGCCCCTATTTCAATTCCATGAAAAAAAAAAACTTTCACAATGAAGTGTCAAGGCCTCAGTCCTTTCAGGCCACAGATTTTTTGAATAAAACCTTAACAAATACTGAGAAGTCAATATAACAAGTGGCCGAAGGTAGGTTCGCTAAAGAATTCGCTGCATAATTCATAGACGGCCGCTCTTCACTTTGCCAAATGAAATAAATTACCATTGATACCTATTTCACTGGAATACGTTACACTTTAAATTGACATTTTTGTATGGAAGCATGCAACAGGAGCTTTTGTGTAGTGGTAATTGTATTAAGGAGAAGAGAACTTCGAGAATGGTAATTTAAACAAATGGTTGTACTTTGTTTGAGGTTAAGTTGAAGCAAAGAATGACTGCGCAATTTTTTTAATGAATTACACGGCGATAGCCTAGTGGTGTACGTAACGGACTGCCGAGACCAGGTCTCGAGTTCGATCCCATGTCGCCCCGGGACACACCTCTGACTTTTCGTAGTTATGAGTGTATTTTAAATGTTTATTATCACTCGCTTAATAATGTGCCCGGTAGATGGCGATAGGCTCGCCCCTTATTACATTGGGACCTAAACATAACTGGCGAATCGTGGGTGTGTAATACACCTCTGCCTTCCTCTTCGGGGATACAGGAGTGAAGTTATGTTTTTCCGAGATAGGTAGAGACTACAGCCCGCCATCTGCTTCTGTCCTTACATACTTTACTGCTTCGTCTACTGTCATTAACACTTTCACGAAATATTACATTGAATTACCTTACCAAGGTCCGTATTCTAGAATACAACTAGTTTAGAATTTCAACAAAAACTAGTTTTAAGTACAGATTGTATGCTAGAACTAAACTTGTGTGGAGGTTATTTGGAATCTTAAGTGATTTACATTCATAAAATCTCCACTCAAGGTTAGTTCAAGTTATATTATATCAAGTTAAGTTATATATAGATGAATGGGATGAAACGACTGAACGAATCTGATTGAATTGTAAATATTATAAAGAAAGAGGCCGAATTTTGTGAGTTTGTATATATGTCGGGGGTAATCTTCGGAACCACTGCACGTATTGGAAAAAATCTTTCACCATTGGAAAGGTGCATTATCCCCAATGGACATAGGCTAACGGTGGATAAAACTCATATGAATCGCGCATATAAAGCGAAGCGAAGGCGGGTTGCTTGTATCACCATAAATGTAATTCCTCTCTCCTACGGCATTGCTACGTTACTTTCTACAAAAACACAGAAACATACAGATATCGGTGCACAAATATTTTGTATTCTGTGGCGTAGCGGTAGTGCATTCGACTGCTACGACAGGGGCGCGGGTTCGACTCCCGCTCAGTGCAAATATTTGTATGCATGAATATGTCTGTTTGCATTGGTCTGGGTGTTTCTATGTATAATATGTATATATTAAAAAAAAGTATACAAGTATATTTATGCGCATTCTGGAACCCATAACACAAGCTAGAAATTATGCTTACTTTGGGTCTAGAAAGCGTGTGCAGAATGTCGTAGAGTATTTATTTATTTACTTATTCTTCAATATCTTGGTTCAACCCACTTACGACTCAAAAAAAAAAGTTAAAAATCATTTATTCTGTATAAACCATTTTAACAAAACAAAACAAAAGGTAAAAAATAGACTATTGGTTAGGTTATGGATCACCGGTTTGAAATGCGTCCCTGTCCTTAGAAGACTCCGGCAAGAAATACAGAGGGCTGTTTTTTTGGTCTATTCATAAACATGTAAACCGCGGTAGCCTAGTGGTATGGGTAATGGACTACTGAGACGAGGAGACCTCGTCACAAACAAAAGGTAAAAAAATAGACTATTGTTTAGCATATGGACCACCGGTTTGAAATGCGTCCCTGTCCTTAGAAGACTCCGGCAAGAAATTCAGAGGGCTGTTTTTTTGGTCTATTCATAAACATGTAAACCGCGGTAGCCTAGTGGTATGGGTAATGGACTGCTGAGAGAGGTCTCGGGTTCGATCCCAGGTTTTACCATGGCACACACCAATGACTTTTCGATGCTTTCCGAAGTTATGTGTGTATTTATCGCAGGTTTATAAGGGGCAGGTTCATAATATTAAGGGGTAGGCAGAGGTGTATTATACACCCACGATTCGTCAGTTATATTTAGATCCCAATGTAATAGGGGGCGAGCCTATTGCCATCTACCGCGGACATTACTGAGCGAGCGATAATGAACATTTTTAATACACACATAACCACGAAAAGTCCGAGATTGGTTTTATGTCTGATATTTATGTTATGTACTCGTATATCACAAAGTCTTCAAATATTGGAAATATCGTTATCTACACTCAAATCGAAAAATTTGAATTACGAATTCAAAGACGACTCTATACATACCTACGCACTTTATAAAAAAAAACATAAACATAAACTATACGTAAAACATAACATAAGATATACATAAAATTAAAAATAAAACTCATTATAGTACCGCTATCTTTTTTTATTCATTAAACTAGTCTAAGGTTTTAGGCTGAATATGAAAAGAAGGAGCACGCATGCGCAGTTCGAACTGAAAAAAATGGCGTCCTTGTAACCTACCTTTTTTTTTTTATCGTGCGGAAATCCCTTCGGATACCCCCCCGCGTGCCAGCGGGGGCGGTTATGTCGGGCTTGACTTTGTTTAATTTCAATTTTTCCTATGAGTGAAGATAAAGTAGTGTATGAAACTGCATATAACTTAGGTATTAAAACACTCGAGTCAACCTATTATAGCATTCGGCTTCGCCTCATGCGATAAACAGACTCTCGTGTTTTAATACCCCTTCTTATATGACAGTGTTGCATAAACTACTTTTTCGAACATACAAATGACTTTCGAAAATATACTGAGACACTGCAGTTAGAATGTTTATTTCTTTAAACTTTTCTCGGAGATAGACTTTTGGTCCTAAATTATAAACTGCCCGCCCAACAAACATTGTATTTTAATGTGCGGTATTTACTAAGAATTTACTATGAAAATAACTGAAATAACACACCATTGCAATTAAAGTATAAAGCAGCATAAATATAGATTTTTATGCTCATGTTTAAACCTTCAGCTGCCTGCCGAGCCAAGTGAGCGTTTACTTCCAACTAATTGCTGGCGAAACCCCGTTCTGAAACACTCCACAGCTGTGTAGCAAAAGAGAATTATTTTTGTGTAGTTTGTACAAAGATTACATACACGAATGAATGTTATTAGATTTTAGCATGGAAATTTGAATTTTATTAAGCGTTTATACTGATGTTCTTGTTTTGAAGCACAATTTTGCTTTTAATTGCATTTCGCTGAGAGATCATTCTAGTACTTGGCGGTTATGTCGGGCTTGAAGACGCCGGGGTGTAAGGTTGCCCATAGAGCATATCCCTCGCACCCCGACTGACCCTGGGCCATCTCCGGCTTCGAGATGGCCCCCTCGGGTTTGGGAACCACGGTGTCCCCGTCTTGCCCAGGTTTGGGGGAGGGGCACTAGTCGCCCCACCGTCCCGGCCTGCTTCTGGGCGAACTTTTCGATGCTTTTCGAAGTTATGTGTGTATTTATCGCAGGCTTATAAGTGCCCGGTTAATGGCAATAGGCTCGCCACCTATTACATTGGGACCTAAACATAAACTGGCGAAATGTGGGTGCTAGCACCTCTGCCTACCCCTTCGGGGATATAGGCGTGAGTTTATGTTATGTTTTACTAATAACTATCTGAAGCCTGCGGCTCGGCTCACGAAAGTCGGTTATTGTTTTTGGGGATTTTCTTTAGAAAAGCCCTATTGCTATCGAGTTGTCGTCGTCGTTGCCAATTTTCTGTCACGGTTTTGGGTATGAAGGAGATGAGCTATCGAGATGCTGTTTTCGGTAATAGATTCGTGCTGGGGTGAACCATTGCAAGATAAAGAAAAAATCGCAAAAAATCGCAGAAAAAAAAAATACGCAAAATCGAAAATCCCTTGTTTTCGGCTGAGCTCGTCTCAGGAATTCAACTTGTTTGGTTGTATCTAGGGTTCTAGTTTATTAATTGAAACCAAACATACGGCAGATTTAAGTCTGACCAAGACCTTCCTAATAGTAAAAACAGTACTTAAATCCGCACTCAAAGCATTTGCGTCCATCGCGAATAAACTTACAGATAAACAGACAGGAATACCAAAAAACTTTTTTTTTGGTTAAGAATCGTTCATTTAACATCACCCAAGTATTTTGATATCTCCGATGTACAGACACAACTAATTTACAACGTTATTATAGTATATACTTATATATATTTTACTGGTGGTAGAAATTTGATGACACAAATTTGTCACAAAATTCGGCCGGGTGGGTACCACCGTGCACGATTGCGAAATACCCTCCATAGTAATCCAATTTCGGTTTGATTGCGTTCAGGGGTCAGCAAGTGCATAGCCGGGTAGGGGGATTGTGGTCGCAGCAATAGTCCCACTAGTGCTGCGGCGGGTGTCACGCGGTGCTGCGACGACAATCCTCTTCTGATGAGGCCGTCAAGCTGAGTGCCACCATTGTTAACATGGTACGTGTATGTAATGGTGACTCTCTGTACTGAGACTTTACCTTCAGCTTACCATCAGGCGAGGTGAAGTCAAAATGACGTGTCCTATATATATAAAAAAAATATATAGATGTATGATTCTATGACTGAATTCATAAAGAGGTTTTTATTCGATCTAAAACATATTACAAATCTATTAAGGCACACGGTTTTGTATAAAACAAATTGGATTCTTGATTGATTTAAGTAACAGCAAAATCGATCATTTTATAAGCATTCATTTGGTCCGAACGTTAGGTGTCCGTCTGAGAACGCCTTCTGGACATCGTATTTCAAATCTAGATAAACTTCGATTAAACCAGAACTTACTGTTCAGTTTGAATTATTTTTACATTTGACGATACGATTAAAAATCGATATCTATCTGTGGCAGCCGCTGGTAATAAAACCACATAAAAATGCTGTTGATAGTGGACTGTATTTAAATTAAGATAATGCACAAGGTACAATAATATAAAATAAGTGTTGCGCCGGCTGGTTGCGAATGGTGACTGATATAGCTTTGTAATTTTGTTCACCTGAACGGAACGAGTGAATTTTTATGTTTGTTTCATACATAAATTGGCAACGCCGACAAAAGAAACTAAAAGCTAGTTTTGAATACAAACAAAAACTTAACTTAATCTCAAATTTACTTATCATTAGACAAATGGGAACCTGAGTTCTTCTTTCAGGTGTAATAAACTTTTTAAACTTACTATTTATTATTGTGGTAGGTATTTAGTACAAACAAAATGTTTTACTATTTAGGAACTTATTGAATGCTTCAATACCTTTGAAATCGTTTAAATTGATACAGTTTTACTGAGACATAATTTAACAAAGTTGTTGAACTACTTTAAATTAAATAAATGAAGTGGCAAACTAATTACAAATTGCAAAATTAAAAATTGTTAGCTACTTTACACAGGTTATTGATTATAAAAAACCTATTGTAAATACAGGTATATACTTTTCACTCATTTAAGTATGCACTATGCATTCTATTCCAAAATAAAGGTTCAACAAAGTTACATTTTACCTTCAAAAAGTATAATCATCTGTTTACATCATATTTTAGGTTCAACTATAAATTTTTAAAACAAGTACGTTTTATATAACAGAAGCTTGCACAATATCTGATATTCTAAAGTATATGTAGGTATGCATTATAGTCTAGTTAACAAAAGCTTGCTATTATGGTTTTCTATGAAATTATTGTATGGTGCTAGTTTTTAATAAAATCTATGGATGGGTACATTATAAAGATTTTCATAATGAATCTTAAACTACTAGGTACATATATATGCTTAATATTATAGATGAAATTATTTTTAATAAACTATCAACCAAATTATAAGTGAACAAGTCCACATGACACGTTCCGTAGCCACACAAAGGTAAATTAGTAAAAATAATTTATTCATAGATAGGAAGTACACAAATTTTCATCACACTGGTACGCATGATTTTACCACTTTTAGTTCTTACAGATAATGCCCTGACCTTGCCATCTGATCCGGGGAAAGTTTGTTCTACTCTGGCCACTGGCCATGTTAATGGAGGGGTGTTATCAACTCTCAGTAGCACTAAGACACCTTTTTCAATATTTGGTACACTGCTATGCCACTTTGGCCTGTTTTGTAACTGAGTCAAATATTGTTTTGACCAAGTTTTCCAGAAGGATTGCACCATGTGAGTACATTGCTGCCAGAATGACAAACGGTTTATGGGCACATTTGTGACATCAGGTTCAGGGAATGATGTAATAGAAGCACCTGTCAAAAAATGAGCAGGAGTTAAATAAGACATGTCATTTGGGTCAATACCTGGCAAAGAAAGTAAAGGTCTGGAGTTTAAAAGACCTTCTATTTGAATTATTATGGTATTCAATTCCTCATATGTCAGTACCTGTTGGCCTACAACTCTTTTCAAGTGATATTTTGCACTCTTAATCCCTGCTTCCCATAGGCCTCCAAATATTGGTGAATAAGACGGAATAAAACTAAATTCAATACCAAGATCTGAAGTAAAATTTATAATTTTGTTCTGATGTACCTGATTACAATGTAATGAGTATAGCTCATGTAACTGATTATTGGCACCTTTGAAAGTAGAACCATTATCACAAAAAATAATAGAAGGTTTATTGCGACGAAAAATAAATCTTTTTAATGCCTGTAAGAAACATTCAGTTGTTAGATTTGATACCAATTCAATGTGAATGGCCTTTGTTGTGAAACAAATAAATAATAGTATGTATGCTTTTAAAATTAGTGGCTTTCTAACACGGTGTAATTTTATTGAAAATGGACCGCCATAATCGATTCCTACCTTTTCAAAAGGCCTGCTGGGGTTCACCCTGTCTGCAGGAAGAGATCCCATCATTTGCTCTGATGCCTTGGCTTTTAGCTTGAAACACACTAAACATTTGTGAATTACCCCTTTGACTTCCCTAAGTCCATTAATTAGGTAAAACCTTTGGCATAAACTAGCTAGGGTCAACTTTTTTCCAGCATGTAACAAACATTTGTGTTCATTACTAATTACTAAACGTGTGATGAATGATTTTTTGGGTAATATGATAGGATATTTATGATCATATGGTATGTTAGCATTGTGTAACCTACCTCCTACTCTGAGGATACCTATTCCATCTAAAAATGGATTTAAGTATTTTAAATTGGATTTTATTGGTTTCTTGGACATGATACAAGTTATTTCTTCACTAAAATGTTGTTTTTGATCTTGTCTAATTATATTAATAAGTGCAAATTTAAGTTCTTTTATTTTCAGATGTCCATAGACCCTATCTTCTTTCTTTACTTTGCAATTATTAAAAAACCTGTAAATATAGGCAATAATTCTTTTTAATTTGTTAATATCAGAATAATTTGAATATAAACTGAAATGTTTATTTGACTCAGAAGTCAGTGTAATATTACAAAGTTTAAGCTCAGGAATTTCCTTGAGAATTTTGATATTTGTAGATTCATGTGTGCAATTCTTACTATGTAAAATATGTGGCCCATGCCACCATAACTGGTTGTTTTTAAGTAAGTGAGGTTCTATACCCCTGGACAAACAGTCTGCAGGATTCTCATCGGTAGTGATATATGACCATGAGGCATTTTGTGTGAGATCACGGATAGTTTTGACTCTGTTTGCAACATATACAGACAACTTTGTAGGCTCTGTGTTAAGCCAAGCAAGAACAATTTGAGAATCTACATATAAATGTACCTGAATGGTAAAATTGTTTTTAATTAGTTGATCATACAACTTTTTTGATAGTTTTGCTAGTATCAAAGCGCTATTTAACTCTAATCTTGGTGTGGTTAATGATTTTATGGGATTTACCCTTGATTTTGAGCATAACAACTCAACCTTTACTTGACCATTGCTGTTAATGGTCCTTAAATAAACACAACAACCATGAGCCTTCTGAGAGGCATCTGCAAACCCTATTAGTTCAATACATGTTGAGTTTTGTGTGTCAATATTTCTTTTTACTGGAATGCTACCTGTTCTTGATAAATTCTCAACAAAACTTCTAAATTGTTTATTTAAGTTATATGGCAATGGTGAGTCCCATGAGATCTTCTCTAACCATGTTTGTTGCATGATTATTTTTGCAAGTACAATAATTGGACCTACTAGACCAAGTGGATCAAAGAGTTTGCCAATGAAACTTAATGTCTGACGCTTGGTGTAAACATCTAACAACTCGGTTTGTGGACATGAAATGTTCAATGTATCCATCTGTGTGTTATATTTAATACCCAAAGTCTTCACATATTGATCATCACCTTTGCATAAATCAATTTCATTTGAAATCTGTAAAGCACTAGGAATGTCACTTAATATATATTCACTATTTGAACTCCATTTATGAAGTTTAAACCCACCAATTTTTAAAATGGCAATTAATTGGTTTTTCATATCAAGTAATTTTTGTAAATCATTATTACCAGTACAAATGTCATCTACATAACAGTGATTCAGTAATATATGTGCACCTTCAGGGTAAATATGGCCAAATCTAAATGCTAATTCATTTAAACATCTTGTAGCTAAAAATGTTGAGCTTTTAAGACCATAGGTGACAGTTTGTAATTGAGCACACTGTATTTCCTTATGTGGTGAATCTCTCCACAATATATTTTGAAAAGCACAGTGTTTTGGGTTGAGAATAACTTCTCTAAACATTTTTTGAATGTCAGAAAATAGCACATACTTATGTAATCTGAATAAAACTAATATATTAAATAACTCATTTTGGGTGTTGGGCCCATTGAGCAACATGTCATTTAAAGAAAAACCTAGATTTGTAGGCATTGAGCCATCAAAAACAACTCTCAATTTTGTAGTTTTGCTATTTTCGTTTAATACTGGATGGTGTGGCAGAAAGTATACCTGACCAGCTTTTAAATCATAACTTTGAATATCAATGTAGTTAGCATGACCCATTGAAATATAAGTGTCAATGAATTCTTTATAACCTCTGAAAAGTTCAGAATCTTTGTGAAGTCTTTTTTCTAAATGGTTAAAACGTTGTAAAGCTCTTGAGAAAGAGTCTCCCATGTTTAATTGATCTAAATTTTGTTTCAAAGGTAAGTCAACTTGAAATTCATTGTTTTTCAACTTTACAGATTCAGAAAAGATTTTTTCAGCAAGAGCTTCTTCAGAAACCGACTCAGTGAAAACTTCTGTCACTTGCTCACACTTCCAAAATTGCTCTAAAGTTTTTTCTATATTTTTAATGCTATCACATTCACTGTTCTGTAAAATATGTGCGCTATACTTATTTACCTGTGAGGAACTTCTAGTCTTCACCCTTCCAGCTACTATATACCCAAAGTGGGTATTATGTAAATACAAACCTTTAGGGATAATAGGTAATTGGTCACGCAATACAATTTTAAAGAAAACATCACAACCTAATAAGATGCTTATTTTTCCAGTTTTGTAAAATTCTGTGTCAGCTAACTTGACATATGAAGGAATTTTTAAATTATCTATGTCTATCTCACACTGAGGTAAATCACTAGTGATGCTTGGCACTACACAGCATGCTATTATATCCATAGGTCGCTGGTTCATATCCGGCTCGAAGGACCATTTTTATGTGGCAGCCGCTGGTAATAAAACCACATAAAAATGCTGTTGATAGTGGACTGTATTTAAATTAAGATAATGCACAAGGTACAATAATATAAAATAAGTGTTGCGCCGGCTGGTTGCGAATGGTGACTGATATAGCTTTGTAATTTTGTTCACCTGAACGGAACGAGTGAATTTTTATGTTTGTTTCATACACTATCTATACTATTATTTGTCGACCTCTGTGACGTAGCGGTAGTGCATTCGACTGCTACGACAGGGGGCGCGGGTTCGATTCCCGCTCAGTGCAAATATTTGTATGCATGAATATGTCTATTTGTATTAGTCTGGGTGTTTCTATGTATAATATGTATGTATTTAGGAAAAAAAAATGTATATAAGTATGTGTATCCGCATTCTGGAACACATAACACAAGCTAGTTAAACTATGCTTACTTTGGGTCTAGAAAGCGTTGAGTAGTATGTCGTAGAGTACCTTATTATATTTATTATAAAATTGAAAATCAGTTGTGAACGTTGATGAACACAATTTTTTTGTTTTGCAATTCTTGTCTCTTTGTTCGCATTGGAAGCAAAAATTACTGAACGGATTTTGGTGCGGTTTTTTCTATCAGATATGTCTTGTTTGGACTTAAAATATGTCGTATGTTTTATTGCAATTGGTTAAGTAGAACCAGAGATGGGTTTTTTTATGGACTGAAAAACTGAATTCAAATAACTATCCTATCCTACTAATATTACAGTGCAAGTTTGTGAAGATGGTTGGATGTTCGTCTCTCAATCATGCTCAAACAGTTGAATTGGTCTGGTTGAAATTTGGTACAAGGATAGATTATATAATGTAATCTGGAATAAAATATAGGCATCTTTTTAATCCGGGAATAGGTACCAATAGGTTGCGATTTCAGGATCAGTATTCACGCAGTAAGTAAGCAGTAAGCCGGCAATAGTTAGTTTTGTATAAAATGAAATACTGAATTCAACCAAGTTAATTAAGTAATGATATATTATTATCTTATAAAGTACCTTTTTTTTCCTTCGTGCGGAAATCCCTTCGGATACTATCTTATAAAAGTACCTACCAAAATAATAACAGGATGGAACTACTTGATGCAAAATAGCTCTGCAACCGCCTCCACGACGGCGTGCTAGTATCGGACATGACTGCCCTTGCCCTTGTTTTTTTTTTTTTTTATATATATTTAGGACACGTCAATTTGACTTCACCTCGCCTGATGGTAAGCTGAAGGTTAAGTCTCAGGAAAGAGGGGCACCATTACATACACGTACCATGTTAACAATGGTGGCACTCAGCTTGACGGCCTCATCAGAAGAGGATTGTCGTCGCAGCACCGCGAGACACCCACCGGTCCCACTAGTGCTGCGACCACAATCCCCCTGCCCGGCTATGCATGTTTAGTCATGCGAGGGTTACGAAAGAAATATCGATGACGAAACTTTGCACTTGGTGAAAGAGTCAGTCAGTTCACAAGGACTATGTTTTGAATCGGGGAATGAAAAGCCATTGTTTTACCCTATTAAATCTTTCAGTGCAAGAACAAAAACAAAATGTTAAATAATACGAGACACGATTAATCGTGAAGTATAAAACACTATTTAGTCTCCTCTTCGAGTAGAATATAGTTGATTAGAGATGCCCAGTCGCTCGCCCGTCTCCATGGTGAATCTGTCGCTAAGCAATCAAATACTTTATGTAAATATTGAATGTTTATATTTAACACTAGTTGTGCCACGAATTCGTCCGCACGGATTACTATTTTTAGGGTTTTAGTTCTTTAGCGCGGAACTATATTTTTTTATCTACACTCAAATCGAAAAATTCGAATTACGAATTCAAAGACGATTCTATACATACGCACTTTATAAACGAAACGGCTGAATATGGAAAAAAAAGGTGCACGCATGCGCAGTTCGAACTGTGAAAAAAATGGCGCCCTTATAACCTACCTACTTTGTTTAATTTCAATTTTTCCTATGAGTGAAGACAAAGTAGTGTATGAAACTGCATATAACTTAGGTATTAAACCCCTGGGGTCAACCTATTATCGATAAACAGACTCTCGTGTTTTAATACCCCTTCTTATATGACAGTTGCATAAACTACTATTTTCTAAAATAAAAGTAGCATATTTTACGTATTATAATATTACCTATCTGCCAGTGAAAGTCCTGTCAAAATGATCCAGCCGTTCCAGTGTAAATCAGATTTTATTTACAATTTCATAGGGTTTTTTATGCATAAGATAACATAACTTCACGCCTGTATCCCCGAATGGGTAGGCAGAGGTGTATTTTTTTGGATGGATCCCTATTAGTCTTAAATTAAAGTAGCCTATGCTACGCCTTGTAACATGGCCTATTTGCCACTGAAAGTCCCGTCCCAACATCGGCCCAGCCGTTCCAGAGATTACCTCTTTCAAACAGACAGAAAGACAGACAGATATACTGACAAAAATTTTTAAACATTGTAATTTTGAAATAAAACTATTTTTAACGGATTCTATCGAACCCGACGTTTCGGTTGCTTTTCAGCAGTCATGGTCACGCGAAAACAATATACACTGTAAATAATAAAATAACATCAAATAAATCGCAATAGAATCCGTTAAAAATAATTTATTTCAATGTGTAACATTCGCGTAAACTTCCGACAATATCATGTTGTATTTTTGTTATGAGTATAGTTGTATTCATATGCAATCACTAAAAATCTGTTATTTTAAGATTACTAACAGACACTTCAATTTTTGAGCTGAGTGAGACGAAGTCGGGCGAAAGCTCCTCATACCAGACTTCAGGATTTTCTTTGTCACAGGTCTCCTCCTAAACTACTAATCCAATCCGAATCAAATTTGGCATGATTAAAGAGGTCAATCAGAGGAAGGTTTATGGATATATTTTGAAAAAAATTATGCTACCACAGAGGAATGATCACCGTTAAAAAAATTCCAGTTGGAATTACATAATAACCGCTCGAGACACTGTGACCAAACTTTACACGCTCAGAAAGCATGTCCAGAGTTGTGACTTTCAAAAAGAATTTTCAAAATCGGACTTGCCACGGAGGAATGATCACTGTTAAAAATTTCCAAAATCTGATTCACGATGTCTCACTCAGCTCAACATTGCAAACAGCGATTCACCTTGCAGACCTAGTATTTATTTGTATAGACTTACTGCGCCAACGATTTCGTCCGTGTGGACTTAGATTTGTTTTTGCACCTTAAAATTAAGTATGCCTCAGAATGTCAGCTAGCTTTTTTTTACGTGCGGAAATCCCTTCGGATACCCCCCCGCCGGCCAGCGGGGGCGGTTATGTCGGGCTTGCACCGACTAAAACCGCACGCCGTCTCGGGTCTTCAGACTTGCTGCCTGCGTGCCGCGACCACAATCCCCCTGCCCGGCTATGCAGCCGGGCAGGGGGATTGTGGTCGCGGCACTAGTGGGACCGGTGGGTGTCGATCGGTGCTGCGACGACAATCCTCTTCTGATGAGGCCGTCAAGCTGAGTGCCACCATTGTTAACATGGTACGTGTATGTAATGGTGACCCTCTTTCCTGAGACTTTACCTTCAGCTTACCATCAGGCGAGGTGAAGTCAAATTGACGTGTCCTAAATATATAAAATAAAAATACAGAAACAGTTCTGGTAGCGCGGTATGGTTAATTCCTTCGATTTTTGTGAAGTGATAGCATCTCAGCAGCTGTAGGACAAAAGGTAATAACAGGGGAGTTCGTGCACCTAATAACTTCTAGCGTCGACTCAGGACGACGGGCGTCAATCAGCCCGGTTCTACGTCATCACCATCACAACAACAAAAATTTATATTCTACGACATTCTACACAGCGCTTTCTAGACCCAAAGTAAGCATAGTTTAACTAGCTTGTGTTATTGGTTCCAGAATGCGGATAAACATACTTAAATACTTTTTTTTTGTAAATACATACATATTATACATAGAAACACCTAGACCAATGCAAATGGACATATTCATGCATAAAAATATTTGCACTGAGCGGGAATCAAACACGCGCCCCCTGTCGTAGCAGTCGAATGCACTACCGCTACGCCACAGAGACCGTTAAAGACCCTCAGTCTTAAAGTTCTGGCGAGAGCACTTGGCAGTTAAATAGCACACCACATTTAAAGCGGTATTCGTGAGGGATGAGGGAACAATATCCCTATACCCATAAATAGTGGAGATCGAAAAAATGTACTGCTTACACCGCGACTGATGATTAGCGAGTCCAATAGATTTGATTGGCGCCAATCCAAACGGCGCAGCGGGTGCGACGATTATGTGTATATATCGGTGCACGAATAATAATTATGACGGAAAGGATTAGGTAGGAACTGATTGGGGTGTGTGTTGGGTAACCTCCTCGAGTGTCGCTCCGATGCCGATCCCGCTGCAGTCCGGGGGGAACGGAATCGGAGCGGCCGGTACACCCTGGGCGGCGGTCAATGGCTTCCCCTTCACCCCTTCATAGGGTTGGCATTGATCGTCGGCCAATACCCAACGTGGCGGGAACACATCGCTCTCCGTACTCCTCTGCTTTCAGAGGAGACAGGATGAGCGATGCTGTTAGTGGTGAGATGGCCCAGGGTCAGCCGGGGTGCGAGGGATATGCTCTATGGGTAACCTTACACCCCGGCGTCTGATGACCCGAGACGGCGTGCGGTTTTAGTCGGTGCAAGCCCGACATAACCGCCCCCGCTGGCCGGCGGGGGGGGTATCTGAAGGGATTTCCGCACGATAAAAAAAAAAAAAAAAAAAAGGTAGGAACTGATTGATACCATTACATGTTAGTTACTTCATATTAATGCAGATGGCGTTACCCAGTTCAATATCCGCGCCAGTGACGCTGATTATTTGCGGGACTGCAATTTGTACTGGACATAGCAGCAAGAAAGCTGTAGCTTAGAACAATTTCTCATGTTCTATAGAACTTTACTGGATTCTATAGGCGCGGCCAGGTGGGATGACGATCTGCGAAAGACTGCGGGCAGATTCTGGATGCGGCAAGCTGAAGACAGGGCGCTATGGCGCTCATTAGAGGAGACCTATGTCCAGCGGTGGTAGGCTGATGATGATGATGATGATAGGCGTAACTATAGAAATACTTCTTGTATTTATTTTAAGGTTACTGTGTATTTTAATGTCACTGTGTATTTTAATGTTGCCGTGTATTTTAATGTTACTGTTTATTTTAATGTTACGGTGAATTTTAATGTTTTACGGTGTATCTTAATGTTCCCATATATTTTAATGTTACTGTGTATTTTAATGGTACTGTGTATTTAATGTTACTGTGTACTTTCGCCATCATCATCATCACAGCGTTATGATTGCATCCAAAATTTGTACTATGGAGCCCGGGTCCGCTCTCCTATTGTTTCTTTCTCTTAATTTGGCTTTCTTAGCTTTCACGGGAGCGACTACCATCTGACCCACGAACCCTGAGAGAAAAGCCTGCACCAAAGCCTCGTCCTCGAACCTCGTGAGGTTGGTTTATTCATTAAACCCATAAAACCCATAGAAAAAAAATCACGTACTCCATTAATTCACGAATCTTGTTTCTCGATATACATACAGAAACAGTTAAATATCGTGCTGACCGCGCCAGTGACGCCGATTAATTTGCGGGGTTGCAATTTGTACTGGACATAGCAGCTAGATAGCTGTTGCTCAGAACAATTTCTCAAGCTCTAGAGGACATTAGGTACTGGATTCTGTAGACGTGCGAGAAATACCTCTTGTATTTATTTTTACGTTATTGTGTATAATACTTAAATATTTCATTAAGTCAATTAATTTTTTAAGCAATTAGGATGCTTACTTTTCCAGTAGATTTAGATCGCAAAAAGAGAACATCTAGGACGGGACTTGAACCCGCGACCATACTGGAGGAAGAGTAAGCATACTAATTACTTAAAAATTTAATTGAATTAATGTGGCGGAGTAATCAAAAAACAAAGTTAAAAAATTATTGTAAAGTCATTCATTAAAATTAGAATTATAAACGGGATATTTACCATGTTTAGTATCTTTTTCGAGAATCCGTGATCATGGTACTTGTAACAGTGCCGAAATATCGGATTCTCGAAAAAGATACTAAACATGGTAAATATCCCGTTTATAATTCTAATTTTAATGTAAATGACCATGTCAATCTAAAATCATATAAAGTCATTCATTGTTTCCGTAGTTCGCAAGAATTACGGTAGATGGCTCCAGTGTCGTATTGAGACGTATATAATATATCGGAGAATTTCGAATATCTGGGACGTGTCTAGGTGGCTCAGTTGGTCAGAGCGTTCCCCCTGTAAGGGACTGGTCGCGGGTGCAAGTCCCGTGCTAGATGTTCTCTTTTTCCGATCTAAATCTATATTTCATTAAGTACCTAAAAAACAAACCGCAATTCTAGTGTAAGAACTAAAGTTACCAACATAGCTCGCAGAATAAGCTAGCTGAAGTGGCAATGAATGGGCTGGCCACATCAGCCGAATGACTACCAGCTATTGGAGCAAATGAGTCTTGGAGTTGAGACCGTGAATCGGCAAACGGAGTGTAGAGGGCGTCCTCCAGCCAAATGGACAGACTACCTAAAAAGTGTGACTGCGATAGACTGGATGTGGAAAGCGGAGGATCTGGTATGTGGCACATTGAGAGAAGCCTATGTGCAGCTTTGGACTATAATAGGCTTATTAATTGATTGAAAATCTTAAAACCCAGTTCATTTTAACTTGAACGCAGTGGTAAAATCCAACCAAAAATTATTGTATTAGACAGTTTTTTGTTTTATACCACTAAGGTGGCAGACAAGCACACGGCCCACCAGATGGGAAGCGGTTAGAGTGGCGTCACACTCGCGCTGCCGACCCTGTAAAGGAAAGGGCATGGGAAAAGAGTTTGGGAGGGTATGGGAAAGGAGTTTGGGAGGGGATGGGAAAAGAGTTTGGGCTCCGGCACTCTCACTCACCAAACGGAACGCAACAGTTCAAATACTGTTACTTGGCGTCGATATTCTGTGAGAGGGTGGTGCTTTCCCGGTCGAATCGGCCCATTCATGCAACGGCCAAAATGACTGTTGCTTGACTCTACCACCTACATGACTGTTGCTTGACTCTACCACCTACAGCCATTGAATATTGAAATATTGAAATTAGAAATTTACCTACACAAATCTACACAAATAACCAATAATAAAATTTGTATCATATGAGAATAACGCGGTCATCCTATCTATCGTCTGAGTACCATTGAGAAATAGCTGAGAAGTAAAAGAAAATGACTCATTAGCTTTCAAATTCTTTTATCGCTGAAAGAATTCACCAGAACGGAGTAAAAATTCAAGGTGCAAGCGTTGAAATTCCTTCTAATCAGACGTACAGAAATCTCGAGACGGTTGATTAGAGGGCCAGACCCTGACCTAGTGCAGGTAATGACATCAGTTACATCCAAGCAACGATTTATAGGTGGAAAATCTTAGTGCGAATGTTGTTAGAACTTGTACTGGCTTGAAATTTGGCTCATAGTTCTTCAAAATACTACAAATATAATTATTATTTATTTATTTAAAAAAAAGGCCTATTTTTTTTTTATAACACTCAGATGGCAGACAAGCACACGACCCACGTGATGGGAAGCGTGGCCTATGGACGTGTGCAACACCAGGAGCGTCACACTCGCGCTGCATATTTTTAATAGTTGGAAGCGTATTATAGTTTTAAGCGAATTAATACCTATATAAAAGTAGCTTAGTGTATATTCAAAATAGAGTTTACAATTGTAAAAATTATCCAATTAACACATTTATAGCGACCTATGATAACAGTAAAGTAAATAGGAATTAATCAAGCAATTAGGTATATCATTATAATCATTAGTCGTTAGTACTGGATGCATTGAAGCATGCACTTTATAGCCCGGAGTCCGCTATCCTACTTTTTCTGTTGTGGCTTGTTTTGGCTTTTACGGTGGTGACTGTCACCCAATCCCCAACATCTAGAGGAAATTTACGCGAATGTTACACTTTGAAATAAAACTATTTTTAACGGATTCTATCGCGGTTTATTTGATGTTATTATATATTTTACATTGAACCCGACGTTTCGGTTGCTTTTCAGCAGCCATAGTCACGGGGAGACTAAAGATGGTTGTTGTCTTGAAGTTTTAAGTGAAAGTTATCTCAAAGTACCCGAACTATGTAGTATAAATACATTTTTAACACACCTTAATTCCATTAATACCAACATACAATACACTATGGAATTAGAGGCAAATAATTCATTAGCTTTCCTAGATGTTCTTGTAATCAGAAACTCTAATAATACTTTGAGCCACACTGTGTATAGGAAAAAGACCCATACTGATAGGTACTTAAACGGTGAATCTCACCACCACCCTAAACAGTTAGCTACCGTGGGAATGTCTTTGTTTCAGAGAGCCCGTGGGATCTGTGACAAGAAACACCTGGACGCTGAGCTACAATATGTCAAACAAGTTCTGTATGACAACAAGCTCAAACAACCGCGCATCAGTCACAGATCCCGAGAAAAGCCAGCCACTGTCGAGCGCCAGCCTGCAGTCCTACCATACATACGAGGGGTCACTGACAAGATTGGCTACATCTTGAAGCGAGCTTCAATTAACACATACTACAAGCCGCCAAGATATGTCAATTTTTACCATCTGTCAAGTGCCAATTGCCTCTACAAGATGCAGGGGTCTATAAAATAGATTGTGACTGTGGGCTCTCTTATATTGGTCAAACCAAGCGAAGCATTGACACTCGCGTCAAAGAACACATAGCTGACATAAAACACCCACGCTCAAAAAAGTCTGCTGTATGTGAACACGTACAACAGGGGACCAAACATTACTTAAGATTTGATAAACCACAGATACTCGCCAAAGAAAATCGATTCCTAACTAGGATGCTCCGCGAAGCTATTGAAATTAAAAACATCCTAATTTTAATAGAGAAGATGGTTGGAATGTACCACCAGCTTGGACCCAGTCATTCACTTAATTAATTCCAAGAAAAAACAAAATACAACAAGACTTCATGACACTGTGAGCTCATTCTGCGTAAATAGTAACACCAAAAATTCAACATAGTTCGGGTACTTTGAGATAACTTTCACTTCAAACTTCAAGACAACAACCATCTTTAGTCTCCCCGTGACCATGGCTGTTGAGAAGCAACCGAAACGTCGGGTTCAATGTAAAATATAAAATAACACCAAATAAACCGCGGTAGAATCCGTTAAAAATAGTTTTATTTCAATCTAGAGGAAAGCCTGCGTCAGGATCTCGACCGTTAATCAGCAGAGGTTACCTTGAACCCCAAAAATTTTGGCGAGGTCTCAACTAGCCACATTTTCTTTTCAAAGCAAAAACAAATAAATTAAATAATAAACTTTAAATACCGCTAAAGCGCTAAAAATTAAATATCATTCAGCTTAATTCACTTTCCTTTCAAACGTTTCTCACATACAATTTGGAAGTTTTGCTGTGCCTTAGAACTATATTATCTTAAGGCATAACTATAAACTGTCTAAAAGAAACCTTAACATATACAATTAAAGTCTAATTTTGTGTACTATGTATTATTTAAGAAATAATTTAGAACATAAAATTAAAAACACGTTTGAAAAGCACTAACGATGTGGTGTATGCTACCCTCTAGTGTAAATAATTAGTATTAAATTCACAAACAAGATGTAAAAGTTGTTAATTAGTTGGAAAAATGCTGCAAACAGAAATTTTTCCGTTAGTTTCTCCCCAACACAGTAAATATGTACATTCTGCCTCACAGTCTATTTTACCAGTTGTATTATTATGGCCAGATTATCCCAAACTTCTCTAGAATGTACAGTCAACGACAGAAGTTGATGTACACTAAAATATTTACAAACCTTTTTACATTGGTATATATGGACCGATAAATTAACGTTATATTAGTTTTATTATGTACATACACATATAATATATTTAATATTTTATTGCAAGGTATATGCAAGGTTTAAGAGCTAAGTTTATCAATAAATTAGAATTTTCTAAGCTAGTTTTGTCGTTGACTGTACACCGAACGTATTGGAAAGTGTCCAGAATGTAATTGTTATTGACTAATAATATTATACGCAACATGGTAAACCAATTACCATCAGTGAGTATAATGGTAATGATGAGTGTTTACTGTTGTAAACCTTTCAACATCTCAGCGCTATTTCTTGTTCGATTCTCCTTTCGATTTGCGTTCATCATCAGCGTTTTTCATCACCCCGGAGCCCACGTTACGCTTGCTTTTTCGTTTGCTTGCTTGAATGGAAAGGCTAAAATTACTGCAGTTTGGATCACGCATGGCACGCCCAGCATACCTTTCGATCCGGTTTATTTGGCTTTCCTGAGAGCGATACTATCTATCCTCCCAACTTCGACAAACTCAAGGGGTCACGCAAATAATTTCATCAACATCTCAATCTTCCACCATTGAACGACCACACGTATCACGATACGCCACCGAAAGCTGGTGGATATTCCAATCAAACGCACAAAACGTTTAGGTTACATAACATAACATAACTTCACGCCTGTATCCCCGAAGGGGTAGGCAGAGGTGTATTACACACCCTCGATTCGCCAGTTATGTTTAGGTCCCAATGTAATAGGGGGCGAGCCTATTGCCAGGCACATTATTAAGCGAGCGATAATTAACATTTATTTTAATGCACACATAACTACGAAAAGTCAGAGGTGTGTGCCCGGGGCGACTGAGGAGCGAACTCGAGACCTCGTCTCAGCAGTCCGTTACGTACGCCACCGGGCTATCGCCGCTTAGGTTGATCGTTGAACGTTTAGGTTGATCTTCAAAAACTAACATGCCATTGCAAGACAAAGTTTGTAAATATAGCGTTTTACTTCATTATTGACACATCTGTAGTCTAAAGTAAACCTACATTTATAGGTGTATGCACATATAGCTACTCTACATGGTAGCAATTAGTACCAGTCAAGGATAGTTTGAGCTCGGTACATGATTAAGTAACAGGCAGACGCGACGTTGTCTCATTAGGCGAAATAAACATTATCTGGTATGCCAATATTGGATTGTAGAGAAGATAAATAAATAAATATTGTAGGACAAAGTAAACAACGCGATCTAGACCCAAACTAAGCAGAGCTTGTCATATGGGTTCAAGAATACGGATAAACATACTTAAATACTTTTTTTTGTAAATAAATACATATTATACATAGAAACACCCAGACCAATGCAAATATACGTATTTACACTGAGCGGGAATCGAACCCGCGACCTCTGGCTTAGCAGTCGAACGCACTACCGCTACGCCACAGAGGTCGTCACAAACATCCTGATCAGATCATTTGATTTAACTATTTAAGTTTTTAGACAATCGGAGTGAACTTGCTGGAATACAATAATTTTAGCGGGAACTAACGCGATCATAGTTTGGGTAGTTAGCGAAAACCATATGCCAGGATCGTTACAAGTGGAAAAACGTTGTCTCTGCCTATCCCAATAGGAAAGTGGCGTGACTGTATTGTATGTACGTATGTATAGTATAGGCATATACATATCTTCGAATTGTCTGAAGCCCGTTTTGGCTGACCAGGTTGCACCACGCTCGCATAAATTCCCGTTTACATTATTGTATACTCGCTGACCCAGCAAACTTCGTTCCACCTTAAAATTAAGTTATCCTGGTTACCTTATCAGCTAAATTTAGTTTCGTGAATATCTCATATACATAACCGACTTCAAAAAATCGATTGTCTGTAAAGTCGGTTTACTGACGATAGTTGGACGTGACAACGTCATATTAAATGGAACGCCTCAGAGCGAGGTAACGCCGCATACGAGGTAACGCCGCATACGAGGTGACGCCGCATACGTCATGTTTTTTCGTGCGTGCAGGCGACTTCATCGAATTATAAGACGTTGTCACGTCAAAAAGGGAGAGGAACTCAATTCCACTATATTTTTTTTAATGTTTGTTACCGCAGAACTTTCGACTGGTTCAACCGATTTTGATGATTCTTCTTTTTTTTGAAAACTGGTGCTTCTCTGGGGTCCCATTTCAATTTGGTCCAGTTCTGAAAATGGCATCAATGATAAAATTATATAACTGTTAATTTACATTAAGTATATCTTCAAACCTTCGAAAATCGTAGTGGCAACTATACGTTTGTAAATTTTTTAATTTTGTATTTTAAAGCACTACTATTGAATGAAGGTCTGGAGTCGATCTAATGATTTAGCCGAAAGACAGTCGAGGGAACTCCTCAAAGATTTACAGCAATTACGTGGTGTTTGGGCTTGATTAATTTGTATTGATGAGAACTTTACACCTAGATGGGTTGGATGAATGGGTCTGAAGATGAAGACGAAGGACAGTCTAGGGAATTCCTCAACGTTTGAAAGTAGCTACCTTGTAAAAATTCTTTTAACATCGGGTTGGTTTAGCTCCCGGGTGCGGATGGTCCCATATGATTTCAGTTGCGTTCACTAAAAAGAGAGAAATAAGTAAAATTTAAATGGAATAAAAATATAAAACCGACTTTAAAAGTCAAAAAGCTACTAAAAACAGGCACTAAAAAAAGAAAAATAACTGAATTACACATTTAATTCTGAAGACAAAGTTTAAGTCGGTGCCAAGCCCGAAACACAACATAAAAAATCAATATCATTCGAGGCACCGACTCTCAAAATCTGCCGTATGTTTGATTACAATTGGTTAAGTAGAACCGGAGATATGATCAAAATACGATAACCGACCTCCACCGGGTTTTTACGGTTTTCTAAATGAACATTGTCTTAAGTAGTTAACGCCTACGTATAGTATTATAGTTTACAGGTATTCGATAGCCCCTCTAATTAATAAATCACACATACCTGAGTGGCAAACACAGAAACATACGTATTCTATTACAAATTATTATTTATTCATCAGTACTGAAATTCAATATTAGCCGACGGTAAGGTGGAACTACGGTACTGCTAAAGTGTGATAATTACTATTATGGTTGATTTGTATTGTAATGAATAAATAAACATTCCGGGACATACTACACTGCGCTATCTAGACTCCAGCTAAGCATGGTTTTTAAAAAGGGTTCTAGAGTGCGGACACACATACTTAGATACTTTTTTTATATAAATGTATACATGTCACACATAGAAATATCCAAACCACGCATATAAATATTAATAAATCTATACTATTATGAAATATTATAAAATTTTATTTTTTTTCTGTCAGAACATTGAAGATATTTAAAAAAAATACTTGGATTATGTTAAATAAACGATTCTGAACAAACATTTTTTTAGGGATTTTCTTTAGAAAAGCCCTATTGCTATGGAGTTGTCGTCGACGTCGTCGTCGTTGCCAATTTTCTGTCACGGTTTTGGGTATGAAGGAGATGAGCTATCGAGTTGCTGTTTTCGGTAATAGATTCGTGCTGGGGTGAACCATTGCAAGATTAAAAAAAATCGCAAAAAAAAATCGCAAAATCGAAAATCCCTTGTATTCGGCTGAGCTCGTCTCAGGAATTCAACTTGTTTTGAGTTATTATCTGTTTATCGGTTCGTGTGTTCGTTCAAACGAAGCTTGGACGCAAAAACTACTGAACGGATTTTGATGCGGCTTTTTTCTATTAGAAAGGTCTCGGTTAGACTTAAAAGCTACCAAAAGTTAGTAAAATAGTTTTATTTCAGTGATATTCATTCCTATCTTCATTAGACCCGCTATTCTGGATGGTTTAGAATGTTGGGCTATGAACAAACAACATATAAACAAACAGCACACTACAGAAATGCGCATATTACGATGGTCAGCAGATGTCACTCTGATACGTTGCCCCCATAGCCGACAAAATTACGCCCAGATGACGACATTTGGTGAAGCTTGCCCTAGATTTGCCTACGACAAAACGCACGCGTCGAAGACCACCCTCCACATGGCAGACGACGGTCCTAAGGGACCTGAGGACACTCATCTAACCCCAGAGGAAACACAAGACCGTGCTAAATGGAGTATAAGGACAAGAGAAGCCGACCCCAAATAATGGGGCGAGGTCTAGAATCTAGATAGAGGAAAAATATTATTTTATTGTAATTTATTTTATTTATTTACTTTTGAAGAAGGCTTACAGACTAATGACAAGGGGACGGTTATTTCGGGCTTGAACCGGCTAAAACCGCACGCCATCTCGGGTCTTAAGACGCCGGAGTGTAAGGTTGCCCATAGAGCATATCCCTCGCACCCCGACTGACCCTGGGCCATCCGACTGACCCTGGGCCATTGAACTGCGTTACCTAACAGTTTGAGTACCGCCCCCGCATCATCAGTAAAGAAAGGTTTAGCCAATAGCCGTCTCACTGTGATAGCTTAGATTTTACTTATTTTATCCTTTTTTTTTACGTGCGGAAATCCCTTCGCATAAGCCGGCCAGCGGGGGTGGTTATGTCGTGTATTGACTAAAACCGCACGGTGTCCTCCCCAAGTGTCCGTTGCCGGGCACCCCGGGTAAGCCCTCGAAAGGATAACCCCAAAGTTGCCGGTGGACTTTGGCCGCCACCGCGGCCTCGCCTGGTGGGGTCGGGTTCTATCCCGCTTCGGTGAGTTGGCAGGCGTGTGTAGGGCACACACGACACGCTTCCGCCACGGCCTGCTTCTGTAAGGACGGCGAGTCGGCCAACTGCCGTCCTCAGGCCCCGATCATGGAGGTCGGTAGTCCCGGGCGTAGGGTTCTCTCCCGCTCCCTCTCCGTATTTTATCCTCGTGTTACTATCCTCAATTAAAATTAGACCACTTTGAAAGCAGCCTAAATTGTGTACTTGCTCACTTCTGTTCAGCATATTCTTTCTTCAAAGGCTATATTATTTCTTCAAAACCTTAATCTCGTACTTATGAACGGTACATATAATTCTGAATTGCCGCATAAAGTCCGTTAACGATATCCTTCTTGTACCCGAGAATAATTGTACTTCCATCTTGTTAATGTTTTGTTTGGTAAGCAAAGAATCCTCACTGGATAAGAGTGATGAAATATATATATAAAATTTTGCATCTGCATTGAACTGTTCGTATTTTTTCAATAATATGCGACATCTCTTAGGCCTTATTCAGAATATTTTTCATAGGGTCCACATTCTACAAAAGCAGTAGGTAGTTTTTAATGGGGGGTGCTTGGTTGGGGACCTCCACGCGGTGCACCCTGGGCAACGGAGACGGCAGCGCCTCTCTCCTAGGGCGGGAGAGACGCTGCCGCCTACGGCCAACTCCGACCGAGGCGAGGACGGCCCTGTTGAGGGCTGTTCGGAAGCTTTCCACGTGTCCCTCTGATTAGCAGATGGCACAGTGGAGAGCAAGTAAGGGGGCCATCTCGAAACCGGAGATGGCCCAGGGTCAGTCGGGGTGCGAGGGATATGCTCTATGGGTAACCTTACACCCCGGCGTCTTAAGACCCGAGACGGCGTGCGGTTTTAGTCGGTGCAAGCCCGACATAACCGCCCCCGCTGGAGACCCCCCGCTCTCCAGCGGGGGCGGTATCCGAAGGGATTTCCGAACGAAAAAAAAAAAAAAAAAAGTCGAGTCGGACTCGCCCATTAAGGGTTCCGTAGCAGCAAGTAACATAATATTTGAGTTGATTGAATGAAAGGAAAGTTGCGGTTTACGATTTATGACGTATTAAAAAAAAACTACTTACTTGATCTCGTTCAAACCAATTTTCGATGGAAGTTTACATGGTAATGTGCATCATATATTTTTTTTAGCCGTCTCACTGTGATAGCTTAGATTTTACTTATTTTATCCTTTTTTTTTTACGTCCGGAAATCCCTTCGGATACCCCCCCGCTGGCCGGCGGGGGGATACACTTTGAAAGCAGCCTAAATTGTGTACTTGCTCACTTCTGTTCAGCATATTCTTTCTTCAAAGGCTATATTATTTCTTCAAAACCTGAATCTCGTACTTATAAACGGTACATATAATTCTGAATTGCCGCATAAAGTCCGTTAACGATATCCTTCTTGTACCCGAGAATAATTGTACTTCCATCTTGTTAATGTTTTGTTTGGTAAGCAAAGAATCCTCACTGAATAAGAGTGATGAAATGTTCATATAAAATTTTGCATCTGCATTGAACTGTTCGTATTTTTTCAATAATATGCGACATCTCTTAGGCCTTATTCAGAATATTTTTCATAGGGTCCACATTCTACAAAAGCAGTAGGTAGTTTTTAATGGGATTAATTGCAGCAACAGTGAAAAAAGCGGCCAAGTGCGAGTCGGACTCGCCCATTAAGGGTTCCGTAGCAGCAAGTAACATAATATTTGAGTTGATCGAATGAAAGGTAAATTGCGGTTTACGATTTATGACGTATTAAAAAAAAACTACTTACTTGATCTCGTTCAAACCAATTTTCGGTGGAAGTTTACATGGTAATGTGCATCATATATTTTTTTTAGTTTTATCATTCTCTTATTTTAAAAGTTGCAGGGGGGAAGGGCACATTTTACCACTTTGGAAGTGTCTCTCGCGCAAACTATTCAGTTGAGAAAAAAATTATCTTAGAAAACTCAATATCATTTTTGAAGACCTATCCATAAAAATTCGACACATTTGATGAATTTTTTTTTATTGAGTTTCAGTTCTAAGTATGAGGACCTTCCAAATTTATCGTTTTTTTTTCTATTTGTGTAAGAAAATCTTAATGCGGTTCACAGAATACATCTACTTACCAAGTTTCAACAGCATAGTTCTTATAGTTTCGGAAAAAAGTGACTGTAACATACGGACGGACAGACAGACAGACATGACGAATCTATAAGAGTTCCGTTTTTTGCCATTTGGCAACGGAACCCTAAAAAGCATAAAGTAGATATACTTCGTTAAAGCTAAAATCATCTGTGTTATCAACTCCTGACTTTCCTGACTATAACGTTACTAAGGACATTTACCAGTAAGTTTCCAATTTTTGTATGCCGTTTTCCTGTTGTTTAAGAGCAATACTATAACCATGTTTCTAGTTTTTTTTAGGTAGATTTCGATGAAATCGATCTACCTATTGGTTTCTTGACTACTGTCGAATTTAAAAAAAAATTCTTCATAGGAGGTCTAGTTATGACCCCCTGAGTCACGACCCACTGGTCAAAAAGTTTATATATATATATATATATATATATATATACATATATGTATGTATGGTTCCACTTCCCAACTTAAACTTAGTTTAAGTTCGTGAACAGGTGGAATCCGGCCTAAGGGGACGGTAGGGCCTCACTTTTTGTGAAATCAGTTTTTCCTCAAAATTTCACGTTCCATGAAAGGTATTCGAACCGTTCTAATTTTATCCCACATGAATACCAACAACTTTTAATTATAAACCTATAAGATTAAAACTTTAACTAAAAGTGGAGGGGGGAAAAACCAAAATTTTTCGGGAAAAAAATCATCACTTCTAACCGGTGAACATTCTTGGTGTTGGAAACATTTTTAATCGATAGGCGATTTTTAAGTCTAAAATAAATGTTTGAAAAGATTTTCGCTAAAAGTTACCGTTTTTGAGAAAAAAAAAATAAACATTGAAATAAAACTATTTTTAACGGATTCTATCGCGGTTTATTTGATGTTATTTTATATTTTACATTGAACCCGACGTTTCGGTTGCTTTTCAGCAGCCATGGTCACGGGTAGACGGGTAGACCCGTGACCATGGCTGCTGAAAAGCAACCGACACATCAAATAAACCGCGATAGAATCCGATAAAAATAGTTTTATTTCAATGTGTAATATTCGCGTAAACTTCCGACAATATCATGTAAAATTAAACATGTTAAAAAATAATATTAATTGCTTCACGAAATCTACCTGTGCGTTCCCCCTGCGGGAACGGATTTTTTCAATATCAATCATCATTATCGCCCAAGCACCAATCTGGGTGGCATTCAAAGCTTGCAATTTGGAGTCCGAGGATTGCCCTCCAACTTTTCCTTTCTTTATGGATTAGTTAACTTGCCTTCTAAGAGTCCAGCTGCTGTCTCACTCTGACTTCCCCGAGAGGAAAGCTAGTGCCAGAGCCTCGTCTGTCCATCATGTACTGGATTACAGGTAAGGTTGGCTTGGACCCCGAAGATCATGATGGGGATACACCCTTTCTCCAATATCAATATACTGTTACTGTCTTCGAATCTTTAGGAAATTAAAGTGCATTACTAGTGTCGAAGTATTCTACCGATTAGTGTGGAATAATCTAGAATCGCCAACACAAAACGCGCCTAACTCGAATTCCTATACCTACTTCTTAATGCAAGATTGTAGGTAATTGCTTAATCTTGAATACAAGGTTATTCACCTTGAATGTTGGCGCGTCTATACCTACTACTGTTGTAGGTAATTCTCGAACGCTCTACTTAGGTACTTCTAGATGATTCTGGAACATTCTACCCTCTTAATTAGGAACTATAAAAGGCGCCCGGATATCGACGCGGAGTCAGGTAATTTTCGGAAGCGAAAGCAAACACATCATACCGAAGCGATTCAAGAGGATTATACCTGCAACCTAAGCAACCACTGTGGACTACTGTGAACTGCTGAGCGACTTGAACTGTTGAATAGTACTGTGTGTGATAATTATTTAGTTGTCTTGTATGTCGTGAGCGAATGAACCTTTTCGTTGTATAAACGGCATTTAATTGTACCCCGCGCACGTAACAATACGAATATATTAAGAACTCTGAATTCTATTAGATGGAACGCAAATAGCTAAATAGCTTCCTTGTTCATCTAATTACTGATCTTTTAAACAGAAGTACTGAAGATCTTTTGAACAGCTTTTTCATTACTTATAGAACCACTATTCAGCTTCAATAAAGCCAAACCCTTCATAATTTGTGGTACATCTCACGGCCATAAAGTGGATTAATGACCCTAACTTTAAAAATGATTGATGAATCAACTCACACCGTTATGTACAGTCAGCGTCAATAGTAGCTGATCAAAAACTGAGTTCCAAAAGTATTGACTCTATATTTTTTTTTAATAACCTGACTTACTTCTTTTTAATATTAATCACTCGCGTTAAGGTTTCAAAATAATCAAAAAAACTATTTTCAAAATAAGCTGATTCAATTTTTTTTCAATACTCATAACTATATTGTGTTTTTAAAGTGACTGATATTTAATTGAATCAAAATAGTCAGACAAAAGGGGAAGTGCTATTATTGAATTATTAGCAGCAGTGTCGGCAGCTCGAGTGTGATGCCCCTGGTGTTGTACATGTCTATAGGCCACGGTAACCACTTTCCATCAGGTAGGCCGTGCGCTTGACTGCCATCTAAGTGGTATAAAAAAGTGCTATTCTCTAACTTTTTACTAGTCGACGAGCCCGCAGCAATCGACTAATCACATCATAGAACAAGGTTGTGCTCGCCGACGATTCTATGATGGGATTGGTCGATTGCTCTACGACGAGCCAGCAGCGCTGTGTCCGTCGACGAGTGAAAGTTAGAGAATAGCACTGCTGTTCGATGTAGAGGGACCACGGGCCCTTAATGGATTAATCACATATTTGAGAATTAAAAAAAAGTAATTAATTTTCGCAACCAATGCTTTATTGTAAAAAAAAAACAAACTTTAAAATTAACATACCACTTATCTACTAAAAAACGTTTACATTGTAGCTAAAAAAAAATACACTTGCATACTTGCATAATTAAAGTTAAGGTTTTCAATGGCGTTTTTAGAATCGGGTATGGCCTCCTGTATTATCTTTAATACACTGAAGACGTTCCCGCATGGACATGACCATGTTCTGACATGTATACATTCCTCTATAGTGTTCCCATTACTCGAATACAGGATTACAAATAGCCGTTGCAGTGCGAGGAGTTGACGGATCCCAGTTTTGCACCATCAATCCCCACATGTTTTCAATTGGATTTATGTCCGGAGATTTAGGTTGAAATGGCAAAGCAATAATTTCGTCGTTGTGCTCTCTAAACCATGCTCTGGTCAATCTTGCAGTGTGTACGGGTGAATTGTCGTGAACAAAATTAAACGGATCGATGCCTGGATAACAATTTCTAACAGTTGGTATCAAAACGTCTTCCATAATATCAACGTAACCTTGAGCATTCAATCGTCCACCAATTTCTATTAATTCTCCAGGCCCAGCAGACGACATCCAGCCCCAAAATCCAAGGTTTATTCTGCCGCTTGCATGAACATTGACAATATTTCTTTCAAAATACCTTGTGTTATTAATTCGCCACAAGGTGACCCTTCCACTTTCATCTGATGTAAAAGTTTTTTCATCACTGAATATGACATTCTCGAAATTGAAGTCTAGATAGTCTCGTGCAAATCTCAATCTTTCTTCCTTGTGTATTGCAGTCAGAGCAAGCTTCCTGGCTGGTTTGCGGTGATTTACTCCTGCTTTATGCAATACACGTCGGACTGTTGACCGTGATATATTAAACTCAGTAGCCAAGTTTGCGACTGGAGTGAATCCATTGTATCTTGCCCTTCTAACAATTTCGTTACGTGAAGAAGCAGATGTAACAGTCGGTCGTCCTGTTTTTCGAATTTGATTAACATGTCCTTCGCTGTCCCATCTATTGATCCAAAGAGTAACGGTATTTCGAGCAACACCAACACGTCTTGCGATGTCACCAATTGGTAAGCCATCTTCATGAAGCGTTACTATACGATGTCTTTCATGATCTGATAGATAATGCGACATATCGATGATAAAGGAAATTAACTAATTTGTAGTGCTATTTAATCAAATTA
This sequence comes from Cybosia mesomella, assembly GCA_946251805.1. Taxonomy (NCBI): domain Eukaryota; kingdom Metazoa; phylum Arthropoda; class Insecta; order Lepidoptera; family Erebidae; genus Cybosia; species Cybosia mesomella. The sequence goes on along the minus strand of OX276398.1, from coordinate 5,916,242 downwards.
TGACTTCCTAGAAATATATAGGTGCCTAACCTACTAAGAAATAATCAGTAATAGATTATATTCAGTTCAGTTCTTGGTTTATATAGCCACTTCAAGTGACAATTCTTGACAATGCCATAAAACAAAAGGCAGAACACAATATTTAAATCAAAATATACATCAGCATTCTAAAAAGGTTTATGTTCGATGAAAGTTTTATTCTTAATTCAGGTACTTTTGAAACTTTTAATAGAACCATTGTGTGAAAAACTTTAGAAAATTTCTGATACTGCTTTACTTTTGATGGATAGTTTTTTTTGCATTATGAAAATATTAATGTACCAAACACTTTTGCGACGCGATTTTGTCAGACTATTGTGATATATCTTGCAATGCATTTCTTTTGGACAATTCAGATACTACGCTACTATTGATGTTGACTGTACATAAAAGTTCAGTTTCTGAATTTATGTATGGAAATAACGCTGGCAATTTCTGTAAACAGAAGAATATGTTACGAATAAATAAGTTATTGTTGAAGCAAACCAGAATCTAAAATTTCAATGCTGGAGAGATTATTGGTGTACGTAACGGACTGCCGAGACGAGGTCTCGAGTTCAATCCCCAGTCGCCCCGGGCACACACCTCTGACTTTTCGTAGTTATGTGTATATTAAAAATGTTGATTATCGCTCGCTTAGTAATGTGCCCGGTAGATGGCAATAGGTTCACCCCTATTGCAATGGGACCCAAACATAACTGGCGAATCGTGGATGTGTAATACACCTCTGCCTACCCCTCCAGGGATACAGGCGTGAAGTTATGTTATCTTATGAACTTATATGGAAGAAGGTCATCATCGACCTAGCGACTACAATTTTGCAAGCAAACCAGCATATCTACATTCTGGTATTTATACTATGTATAAAAGCGAGACTCTGTGATATACTTTATAAACCTATATACTTTATAAACCATGTATTAGTGTAAAATATACACCTTTTTCTGTATATTTGTCTAATTTATTGCACAATATTGGCCGTCAGGACATCCGATCCAAACATTGACTTGTCGCCTGTGATGGACGAGCGTGTTGACGCGACAGTAAATTATGTACACGGATGGGCGATGGTCGGATGTCAACGAGAATATATTCCTTGTATAATATATTACTTGTTGATGTACAACATACTACTGAACGTCACCACCCAAGTTTTTCATTGGGAACTGATTATATTTCTTCTTATGATCCCGGGTTCTTCAAGGGAGGCATGAAAAAGCATCTGGTTGAGGCTATCAAGGTAGGGGTTACCATTTTAGGATCGTCAGTATCATCGATGATGGCACATATTTTCTGGAGTTCACCCTAGCTTTTCACCATCCAGCTGGTTGCAGTCAATTGAAGGACTGAATATATAAAAAAAAACCTATAAACTTTAGATTACTTTATTTTGAATATGTACATACTTGTAAAATAAAATTTATTTTTTATCAGTAACCTTGCGTTTTTACATAATTTTATTCACATACATACACAACAAAGTCACGCCTCTTTCCCACTTCTTGGCATTTCGCTTCTTCAACTTTCAGAATGATTCTCATTATATACACCTGCTGGTACATTTGACCTGGCCTTTCTTTAAAACATCTTTGACCTTCTTAACATATGGACGCCTTTACTGGGTTGCCCAGTCGCCCTAACCTCATAAATCTGTTTCGTCAATGTTCTTTCATCCATTGTGTGTCTTAGAATAAAAACATACTAATCACATAACATAACATAACTTCACGCCTGTATCCCCGAAGGGGTAAGCAGAGGTGCATCACACACCCACGATTCGCCAGTTATGTTAAGGTCCCAATGTAATAGGGGGCGAGCCTATTGTCATCTACCGGGCACATTGTTAAGCAAGCGATAATTAACATTTATTAATGCACACATAACTACGAAAAGTCAGAGGTGTGTGCCCGGGGCAACTGGGGATCGAACTCGAGACCTCGTCTCAACAGTCCGTTACGTACACCACTGGGCTATCGCCACTTGCTATACTAATCTTCGCCTCATTTTTTTCCTGTGGGACAAGACATAGGGATATTTAGCAATTATGTAGATGATTTAGCAATACGTTCATTATGCGTACAGCTCAGGAGTAGTATGCTCTATGAGTCTGTGTTCCCGAAAAGCTATAACTTGGAAGTCTTCAAGTCTAGAATGAAAAGGTTGCTTCTAGGCAAGCGTTCTCCACCAACGGCTACATCATCACTTACAAGTAGGTGAGATTGTGGTCTATTGATTATAAAAGAAAGATAATCTTCATTTGACAGTAAATATACAGAACAGGACAAAGTGCCCGTTGGACGCAAAAGGCTCGCCCCGTTTCACACGGAGATGAAAAATGCTAGAGGCTAAAGCCTCCAATACGCTCATAAACCTTACAGAATGAAGCATACCGTTAGTTAACCTCAATATTAAGTGACAGATAGATTTGCACAAAAATAACATGGAATGTCCAAGATGTTTATGTCCATATGTTGACCGAAAAAAAAAATTCTCTACACAAAACGTGTTGAAATTCACATTAGGTTCCCCCTATATCTACAGGGGTTCAATTACGGCACCCGTTTAAATTTTTTCTTGCCAAATGTGACGTGAAGTGAAAAAAGTTTCATGGACCTTCATCTAAAGCTGCTCCCTCACCGGGCGCAATTGCCTATAAAGTAACGTTATAAAGTCGAGCCTTCATTAGTACGAGTACAATGCGCAATCTGTAAAGTCAGATTTAGATGAGTGTAATATATCGTGTAATGAAACACGGACCCGGCGTGTGGACGGCACTATGAGCATTACATATAACACTAGCACCATGCTGTTGAAGCAGCATTACGCGCTACACCCGTCTGGATCCGGTTTAATGATACGACTTGAGCATTACATCAGTATGGAGAAAGAAACAAGCATTACAGTGCACAGAGTATATAATATTTTGATACAAGTTGTTAAAAATCGAATTTGAAATGTTATCCTACAAGCGAATGCTCGTCAGTCAGAGAGGCTGTATTGTAACGTAATAGTCGAAAACGAAACTGTAATGTAATAGTCCCGGTGAGGGAGGACCTTTATGTAACTCGACAGCATTCTCAAACTGAAAATATACTCAACATTTCAAAGGGAAGTCAGTGAAAAAGTTGAAGACAACGGAGCTACGTTGATAAAGAATTTCTTTACGAACATTTTTTAAACGAAATGTAGGACAGATTTTTGTAAAATATCTCACAGTCTTTTTAAATATAAATGGGTAAAATATGTAGATAGGTGCTTAGTATGCTCGCATATACTATACGAGGCTTCCAAAGTGGAAAATGTTATTATTATCAAGCTTTATGTCCTGATGGTAAGTGTAAAATATTGAGAGCTCTATAAAAATTATTTCGGACGGTTCAGATATTCTTTTTTGACACTAAAATAACGTAGTGCAAAGTACAAAGTTCTTTGAAATCTGAATTAGCATTGGCTAATGCAGATTTCTAAGAACTTTGTAATTTTCGCTTCATATTATAAGGTGTCTCCAATCGTTGCGCTAATTTCTACTCCCAGTCATTCGTATCTATAAGCTCGCATCTTCTGACTCCGGGGTCTGCTCTTCTGTAACTCCATTGCTTGGTTTATTTGACTTTGAATGAATGCCGCCTGACCCTCCAGCCCCGAGAGAACAGCCTGTGCTGGAGCCTCATCTATCAATCAACAGGTGTACCAGCTCGTAGATGAGGTTCGGCCGCAAAAGATTTTGGTGGAGCCTGATACACCCTAAGGCACCTATAAAACTTTGCAGAATGTAATGTAGCATCCTTTCACTTAACATCGTTTTTAAGTAGCCACCGTTACATGATGGATATTCCACTCATACGCACGAAACGTTTCGGCGACACATTTATTATGCGTGCAGCTAAGGAGTGGAATTCCAAGTTCAGACTCAGGCAGGCTCCTCGGAATCTTCAAGTCTCGAGTGAATAGGTTTCTTCTAGGCAGACGTGATCCATCGTAGGCCACATCGTCACTTACGATCAGGTGAGATAGTGGTCAAACGTGAGCCTATAATTCATCAAAAAAAGAATTTAAAAAAGGAGCAGCTTTTGGTATTGTTTGTGAGATGCTTTGTTTTCCTCTTCTTCTTTCCTTACCTTCCCCTTTCCTACACTCTCAAATACCAGATGACAACGCGCAAATGATACAAACAAGCTCGTTTGCTACCTTAGTAGTAAAAACGTTGCCACAAATAATAATTAACCTTTCTGTTCGGTCACCAATCAAACAGTCTATTTATCACACCGCGCTACACAACCCTCTCAATACGCAAGGCGAAAAATAACATCATATATTATTCCATTTTATTTTAAGAGCTATCCATTAAACATTTTGTAAATATTACTGCGGGTAACATTGCCCGAGTGGCAACAGGTGCGACACGAAGTTATGCAGAACCCGTCATACCCTACAGGTAATTTTATTACGAGAATTACAAATGTTACGTGTTAAAGATACATTAGTATTTTCTGGAAATGAAATCTGTTTTTTATTGCGAATATGTTTCTACTTATTTGGAGGTACAGTCAACGACAAGAATCCCTATATAGAATAGGGCATTAGAAGGTTTTTTACAGGGTCGGCAGCGCAAGTGTGACACCTCAGGTGTTGCCCACGTCCATAGGCCGCTACGGTAACCGCTTCCCATCAGGTAGGCCGTGATCTTATCTGCCACTTGAGTGGTATAAAAAATAAAAACATATTTTCACATTGGAATACATGTACCGAAGATGGATAGATAAGTTAGTTTTATTATCCCCAGAGCAGAGCACTAAGTTAATATATTTCATGTTTTATTTATAATTTTATTAAAGTTTTAAGAGCTAAGGTGATCAAGAAATTGAAATTTTTAAAACTATTGTCGTTGACCGCACAACGGAACTTTGGAACATTGAGATTTATTGGAGTCATATTTCTGTGAGTAATATTTATAGTAGCCACACACGCTTGTACTCGCGACTGAACTTTGAATTAGTTTGAATAGTTCGGATCCTACAAGGGCAGTTTATCAAGTTGGTATGAAATTTTAAACTTTCGTGTTTCATGATAATACATAATGGTTAACGTTTACTGGAATTAATGCAACCAAGCTTTAGGAATAAAGTCTTTATTGGAACCGAAAAATATACAAGAATGAAAAGACATAGTGTGATAGTGTCTGCATTAGTTTAGAACTGTGTCGCAGACACTAAAGCCACCTCCTGGCCAGTCTGGGGCACCAGAGTTCCATTATTAACATAGTAGTTAGGTACAGTATAAATGTAGACAGCGGGGGAAAAATAATTAAAGAAAAACATTTAAAAAATGTTAAAATTAATTAGATATTTAAATATATCAAAACACTTAATATTCTATATTATGTTCGTGTGTGTGTATGTGTGTTTCAGGTGTGTAGGTGATGAAGTGTGGTATGTGATATGTTAATGTGAGTGAGATCGTCTGTAAGATTGTGTGACTTGTGAGGTAGTGAAGAAATTTGGAGGAGGAGAGTAAGACCTATTTAAATAAGTATGGTTGAGCCACAATTTCGAGCTCTTCGTAGTTAAGAGTATGCAGCCATTTATCAGTGACCAGCCTGCAAGCCCTCAATGTAAGCGGATATACATTTAGGATTTTGTTAACTCGATTGTATAGAAGGGGGCTAACAAAATGATATTGGCGTGTGAGGACTGCAAGTATAACCAATTCCATTTGACAGACTCTGTACGTGGACAGATCGTCCTGGCGCCGTGCCATTAGGAGGCCCGACCACAAATGAAATGGGAACAGGGACAGAGAGAGAGAGAGAGACTCTGTCTGACCTACGTGTTTTTGTGGTGAATTCAGCATCAAACGATAGTTCAGTGTGCTTGCGCAGTATGGTATTTAATAGAAATGAGTGTCTCACGGTAGGAACCTTACATAAAGCATACAGTGCAACAGTGGGGAAACGAATAGGTTTGCGTGTTCAGAACAGCCCGCTGTGCCCGCTCCAAGGATAGTATTTGGGACTTTAGCGAGCCACCCCACGCAGTAACACAATAAGTTATTATAGAATGGGCGAGAGCGAAGTAAACCATTTTCAAAGTTAGTCGGTTCAGGCCCGACATAACCGCCCACGCTGGCCCGCGGGGGGGTATCCGAAGGGATAGGTAGGTCGGCTGCTGCCCTTATTTTTTTGAACACGAATATTAATTTTCGAACCCTTGGCACCAAAGATTCAATCTGATAATTCCGGGCCAACATACTATCGACAAAGACACCAAGGTATTTTATAAAATGAGTGCGCACAATATTAACACAAGCACAGTTCTGTTTGGGCCAGTAACTTCTGTGCATTTGTGGGCAGTTAATGTAAAGGAAGACGGTGGTTGTGATGTAATTTTTGGAGAGAAAGTAATAAATTTTGTCTTATCTAAATTGAGAGTGAAAAGATTTTTATTTAGCCAGTTCATAGTGGATTGAAGAGCTGATACCGCATGACTGTGAGTGTGCAACATCCCAGCTTTTGCCATGAACCAGTATCACGGTGTCATCTGCGTAGGTAATATTAAACGTTATTCAAGGGCAGGTTGCAAAAATCCTGCAATTAGTGCAAACTATAAAAAAAACAATTCATATATATGTCCTTTTTATTAATTTTAGTTCCTTTAGTTAGCGCAATAAAGTCTGAGTGTGGTTTAAAATACTGAATGGAATAAAAATATTTTTAACGGATTCTATCGCTAAAGATTTAGATCGGAAAAAGAGAACATCTAAAACAGGACTTGAACCCGCGACCAGTCCCTTACAGGGGGAATGCTCTGACCAGCTGCAGATCGCTATTTATTTGATGTTATTTTATTATTTACATTGAACCCGACGTTTTGTTTACATTTCAGCAGCCATGGTCACGAGGAGACTAAAGGTCTTGTCTTGTAGTTTGAAGTGTAAGTTATCACAAAGTACCCGAACTACGCTTAATTGTTGATGTTACTATTTACGCAAAATGAGCTCACAGTGTCATGAAGTCTTGTTGCATTTTGATTTTTCTTGGAATTAATTAAGTGAATGACTGAGTCACTTAATTAATCCCAAGAAAAAATAAAAAGCAATAGAATCCGTAAAAAATAGTTTTATTTAAATTTGTGATATTCGCGTAACCTTCCGACAATATCATAAGGTACTCAACTTCTGGGGTGTGTGTTGGGTAACCTCCTCGAGTGTCGCTCCGATTCCGATCCCGCTGCAGTCCGGAGGGAACGGAATCGGAGCGGCCGGTACACCCTGGGCGGCGGTCAATGGCTTCCCCTTCACCCCTTCATAGGGTTGGCATTGATCGTCGGCCAATACCCAACGTGGCGGGAACACATCGCTCTCCGTACTCCTCTGCTTTCAGAGGAGACAGGATGAGCGATGCTGTTAGTGGTGAGATGGCCCAGGGTCAGCCGGGGTGCGAGGGATATGCTCTATGGGTAACCTTACACCCCGGCGTCTGAAGACCCGAGACGGCGTGCGGTTTTAGTCGGTGCAAGCCCGACATAACCGCCCCCGCTGGCCGGCGGGGGGGGGGTATCCGAAGGGATTTCCGCACGATAAAAAAAAAAAAAAAAAAAAAAAAGTACTCAACTTCTAAATTTAAGGTATTCAAGTTCTCCATTCGTTGTTTTAAAAAATGGATCGAATTTTTAATCAAAAAGATAGCTGTTTGATGAACCGTTTGCGTTGAATGGCTTCAAGTTTTGCCCTACTTATCTCCTGAATGTTATATCGAGGCAACCTGCTTTGATTTAACGGCTCACAAAATAGGCTCCTCTAATTAAGGCTTATTATAAGGAAGACCCTCGAGTTACCTTTGCTTAAGTAATATTGAAACTTGGCGAGTAAACGAGATGAATCCGCTTTAACTTAAACTTATTGCAGTTTAAATAAATTTTCTTAGATCACAGCAGTTTGGTAGCGTTTATCCAGAAGTACATTTCATGCGAAATCATTTTTGGAGCGTTCAATTTTGGTATTTCTTATAGATTTATTCAGTTTATCATACTCAGCCGTTAGTGCGATGTCATAAATAAAATATTTAGATTGTCTTAAAAAAAACTCAGGCAAAAGGATCAAAATTCTTCAACACCTACTTTAGTAAATGAGCTGCTGAGAATGTTGTGCAATTAATGATTCAGATTATGCCGATGCAGTGCAAAAGTTTTCCGCGTTTCTATTTTAGTCTACATTCAACCTTACTGGTCGATAGTCAACTTAACTAGGAATTCAGTGCATATGAAATAAATTAAGCTGAGCGAGCAGGACTCTTACTTGAAAATAAGACATCTTACTACGGTCGCGCGCTTAGCTAAGGCCGCGCGCTCATGAGACTGTTTTTCGGTGATTATTCCTCAATGGTACATCGGACATGAACCATCTCGCTTCAAAACACTCCTCAGTGTCCACACTATCACCGTGGTAAATTTGGTCAAGACCGCGCGAGTGGTTACGGAGGAGTTCAGTTACCAACAAACGGCTATGCCGCGTATAAGAGCATATTATTGTTGTGTACGGTACTTTTATATGCTTAATGTAGCTAGAATATTTGTAGCAGCATAGAGGGTAGTATTAATTACTTTTATAATAAACCAGTCTGCTTTAAATCTCGGCGTTTGATTGCTGTGTCCCAGATATATCAATTATAATCAAGTGTTTGATGGAGCCGGCTAGGTTGTGGTTTAGTATGATAAGAAAAAAATCTGTTAAATCAATTGTCGATTTTAAAGATATTGCAAAACATTAAACTGATTTGAAATCGGCATCGCAATACATAAAATGATGTATTAGCATTCTTTTTTAAGTCATCGTGATGTGACCATAATTATAATTTGTACTTTTTCACCTCTCGTACATTTACTATGGCTCGGTTTAATCACTGGTTACGTACCAATATTAACTGTAGTAATTATATTTTGATACAAATAACCCAATAGCAGCGCCACCTACCGAATTCAATAGTTACACTATACCTATAAACTTTTTATACATCTGCCTACACTTTCGGGGATATAGGCTCGAAGTTATGTTATGTTATGTTATAAACTTTTTTCCCAAATGCAAGCAATAACTTGACAGATTTTATTGGAATGAGTATATTTGTCTGTCAGCGTGAGTATATAATCCGACAAATATGAACTACCCAACTACAAATATTTGTGTTTTGTGAGGCAAACACAGCATTTTTTTACTTCATAATCTCAACTGTCCTTGGAGATCGCAAGGCTCATAAAATCCCTAACTTGTTATGGCGGAGATTGGGCCCAATCTAGCGAAGCCTTGAAGGACAAAGGGTAATGGTGGGTCATTTAGGGGCCATGTGTCGGTACATATCATTAGGACACACATACTCCTTTGTGAGAAAATCTTTATTGGTCGCGTGGCGCGTTTGGGTTTGATAGAAAAAAAAACTACCTGGTTTAGTACACCTATGTATATAAATAGTACAGGTAGCAACAAAATTTTATAAAGTAAACGAATATTCTATGTACCTTTTTATGGCTCCACCTAGATCTATGAAATGAACGCTTGCAATGACAAAGGTATTATTCATGCATTGTGACTTCGAGAGAAGGGGAGAACTAAATGGAATGCATTTGTATAGTAATGAAGGTTTCACGACAATTGATTTTTGGTCGACATGAGCTTAGGTCGACAATGACAATTAACCTACAAGTCTCAAGTGTTAGCTCGGTATACCTCTTATAGAAGAGGTATGCCGATAGCTTATGATATTATTAAGTCACTTTTTGAATTAAAATTTAATTCAAAAGAGATCATCCTTCAATGGATTCCCTCACACATCGGGCTGACTAGCAATGAGGAAGTGGACATATTGGCGAGACAGGCTTCAAGCGATGGTATACCTATGGGTTCCTTGCCTTTCTTCACTTATTGCATACATTTAATCCGAGAACACTGTTTTACGCTATGGAAGGTTCATTTTGACAAGCGATCAGTGGAGAAAGGTATATGGTACAAAACCCTACAAAACGAGGGTTGGAAGATCCCGTGGTTTGATGACTGTACGTTGGGGAGACAGAAATTATTTACAGCCTTTAGATTACGTTCCACTTAATAAATTCGCACACATGATGAAGAAGGTTCCATCCCCCCTCTGCTCAGAATGTGGCATAGTAGAAGATGCGCTGCATATAATGATGGAGTGTGTCCGAAACGAAGACGTAAGGCAGGATATGTCTTTTTATACAAATAATCTGGGACAACTCGGCAATTGTAACGAAGTGTTGGCTGCTCCCCTTTCGGAAGCAGCAAAGGCACTGTATAGGGTAGTTCTGGTTGGTATAAGAAGGAGATCGTCGTGTATATGACATAATATTTGTTAGAGGTTATATAGTTATAAGGAATAAAATGTAGTCGACCTTACGGAGTGGCGTAGTCTCGAGGGACTAAAACTCCTTAAGTAAAGAAAAAAAAAACTACAAGTCAATTAGTCACATATTATTGATCGAAAAATAATGGTTTACTCTACTTTATCAATTAGTAAATACCAATATATATAATTTTAAATATTTGTAATAAACTCTGTCGTTGATGATCGTTTGTAATCTTAGTATTCTAGTCTCATCGAAAAAAAAAAATTGTTCGAATTATTAAACTCGTTGATGTCGTTTTGGTTTGGTAAGTATATTAGCTACCCGTAGATAGTTATCTTTTATATGTTAGTTATTAGTTAATGATTACGACCCTTTTTTCTACGTGCATTATCACAAGTGACCTAACACGAGGGGTTATCGCAGAGGTCTCGCATAGACCTCCGCAAAACCCTTCTAACCTATGTCTATCCGTGTCGGGGCGCGCGGTGTCCACGAGTTGTCGACTAGTAATCGTTGTCGTTCAATTGACTTTTCAACCAATTGTATGACGACTAATTATCCCTGTCGCTAAATGGGGTTTTCGAACAATTGTATGTCGATGAATTGTCATGACGACCAATTGTCGTTCGATGAAAAGTCTGGGTCCGGTAATGAGTATTTTCATTATTACCATAATACATGATTGATTATCATTAATGTGAATGATATTCTGCGAAAGTGACTATTTGGGTGTGTAATACACCTCTGCCTACCCCTTCGGGGATATAGGCGTGAAGTTATAGTATGTTATGACTCTTTGCAAAAGTGACGAAATGTGAAAGTTAAGTTGTGTGAAAATTACATTGTACGAAGGTGACATTTTGCGAAAGTGATTTTATTCGACATTCACACTACTCTGACATTTTGCAAAAGTGAAGTTCACACCTTTATCTGCAGGGACGTCTATCAAATCATGCTATTTAGGCCCTAAACTAATGGGTACCAACAAAAATATTACCAACCACATTTCACAAACTACGTTTTTTAACCACGCGTTTTTAGGGGCTGTAATTTAATTGTCAGATAGAGAACAACCTGATTTATTATTCGCTTCGCTACGGTACTTCGCTACAACATGTCGTAGCGAAGTGTCGTAGTGAAATATCGTATCGTATTAGCAACGTATCGCTGCAAAGCAAACACCCAGGGAAAGAGACGAGATAGTCACACATGTATTCTACTTCACCAGGAACACGTGGTCCAAGTATTCGAAAACAATAAGTATTTCTTTATCTATACTAATATTACGACGAGAGACCGAATTTTGAGATTTTGTTCACATGTTTGGAGTAATTTGAACTACTGCACTTATTGGAAAAAGTCTTTCCCCATTTAAAAGGTACATCTCATAGAAATCGAAACGATGCGGGATTTCGTCGCTAGTCCGTAACATTAAACAGTCAAATAAGATTCAAAAATCTAAAGTAAAAGCAACTCTTGCTATTTAACAATATAATACAAATTCTATTAAACTATGTAAGTGAATGCGTACGGTATACGTTTTGTTCTTAACTGTTTTGAACAAACTTTCCGAGCGAAGCCAATAACTATTGAGTGTCCCTTTTCCGTCCCGTGTTCCTAATAACCATAAATTAGTGTGTCACCAATAGGTATATGTAATGAATAGAAAGCTTTTGGGATCAATTTTATATTCCATAAACTTTCAAATACACTTTCATTTGATACTTTTGTATTTTCCTTAATGGAGATGTTATTTTGTTTTTTTTTTCTTACAATACTGTTGCAAATATGTATGCTTGTAATACTAGGTGTATTATTCAGGCTTGCCATCGGGGAAAAAAGAAAGATACAATGAAATACTGAGGCCTCCTTACAAATCACTATGAGTATGGCATGTTGCCACTTAAAATCGATTATAAGTTAGGTCGTTTTGTCAAAATGTTAGTTTTCGTGATGTACAATGGAGGTACTTCTATGATGATTTACAATTTTTTTTATGTATGATCTATTCTATTCTATCTCACCTGGTCGTAGGAAAAGATGAAGATGTTATAAAACATTTAGACCATTGGGTTATTAAAAAAAAGCGGCCAAGTTGAGTCGGACTCACCCATGAAGGGTTCCGTAGCAGTAAGTAACATAATAATGCTTTTCTATAAATTTTATATTTGAGTTGATTTATGACGTATTAAAAAAAAATACTTACTAGATCTTGTTCAAATCAATTTTCGGTGGAAGTTTACATGGTAATGTACATCATATATTTTTTTTAGTTTTATCATTCTCTTATTTTAGAAGTTACAGGGGGGGTGGACAAACATTTTACCACTTTGGAAGTATCTGTCGCGCAAACTATTCAGTTTAGTGAAAAATTATTATAGAAACCTCAAAATCATTTTTGAAGACCTATCCAAAGATACCTCACACGTATGGGTTAGATGAAAAAAGATTTGGAGTTTCAGTTCTAAGTATGGGGAGACCCCAAAATTTATTGACAAAAACATATTGAGACCACTCCGTGCCTCGGAGAACACGTTATCGGTTGCCAAATATCTGTGGCACACGGTACCGGTAGTTGCCTAAAAACTTCACAGAACTTCGATATCGCCAGTGGATTGTGGAAGCCAGATGGCAGTTGCTTAACGGAAAACTTCGAAGTTCGACCATTTCGTAATTAGACTGGAAGCCGACCCCAACTGATTTGGGAAAAGGTTCAGAGGATGATTATGTTAAAAAATATCGAAAAAAGATCCTTTCCAAAACCAACTGAAGTGTCACTTAGCAAAATGGAAAGTCTATGTGAATTAACTTAGTCAATTACACTCGCTAACTGTTGCTAACTGGCTGTTAAACTTACAAACAACAGTTAACTACTGTTTGTTTTCACCTACTGATCCACATGACTTCAAGTTAGACTATTAAGTTGTTTGTTAAGTGCTTTCAATTGAGGGTTCATAGGATTATTGGGACTTATTATGGTAGTAGTATATAGAGTTTATGCTCTTACAGCATTTACAAAAGAGCAAAGGTGTAACGATAATATTTTTGATAGAAGTTTGTAAATGAAGTTAGGTGTGACTTATGCACTGTGAAAATTAATTAAGTGATGGATGTAATTGAGACTACTACCGGCTAGGGCGAGCAGAGTTAAATAAAAGGTTGATTACAATGTATAGTATGAGATTATAATCGTGAATAGAATGTTACATAAATTTATATCTGGTATTTGAGTAAATGAACCTCAGGGGATGGATTCATAATAAATATTCTGCCGTGGCGTTGTTCGGTCCGTTGTGCAAGATGTTAGTATGCACTTAGCTAATGGACACGTGGCTGGTGGTGTTGCCGGCGTGCCAGGGTCTCCGCTGGTGTGCCTCGCTACCGCTATGATGGTGCGAAGCCCGGTGCGAAGACCCCGGAGCCGACAGCAGTTGGCCACGGGGTCAAAGTGACTTTCCCCGGCGAAAGTTACCAAGGAAAGGCACGATATAAGAGCCGTCAGTTGATGACTGGGCTAGTGCTGTCCAATCTCGCTTGCACAACCATAGATAAATAGTAATAAATTATAGAAACATACTAAAATATCGATTAATTTACGGATATTGTTTTAATTAGATTTATAAAGAATCCACAACGTTACAATACCCCCTCAATTAGTTCAGGGTTTTTGTTACCCAAAAACCCGATACTGGACTGCTCAATACAATGCTTGACTTACGCTTACACATACATACTTTCTTACATACCTCCTCTATCATTTTCATCCATACTTTGCGGTTACCACTTAAATAATGTAGCACACGCTTCCTTCCGAAGAGAGTTTCCAGGATAATAGGCGCTGGAGACTCAGACGTAAATCTAGCAAGATGGTAAACATTGAAATGTCACTGACAACAATTTCAATGGGAAGAAAAAGAGCAATAAATACCACTATATATTTTCGACTATAAAAGATAAAGTGTTATGTTTTTAGTATAGGGCTTCTTTTAGATGTATACATTACCGCATCTGCAATGAGGCTTATTTAACGAGTTTGCAAACCGCTCGGAAGAAGACATAACAAAGATATGCAATAAGGCTTGTTTTTGGAACTGAGTTTGCACGACCGCTCAGCATAATAATGGTATAAAACCATACGGAACAATACCCAGATACTGGTTGAATATCCCAGCTCCAAGAAAAGGTATCCGTTGGTTTAAAACGCCAACGGACCCACAAATGGTATAAAACCATAAAATCTCCTGGTGACTGGTTGAATATCCCAGCACCAAGGTAAGGTATCCGTTGGTTTAAAACGCCAACGGACCCAAAAACAACATCAGTTGGTTTAAAACGCCAACCGACCCACAACAACCTTTACTAGGCAAAGCCTAATAATAAAAGAAAACGAACATGAAGTTCAAAGTTCCATCTCAAAGAGAGGAGAAAAGAAGAAGAAAATATATAGTAGTGGTAGGGTAATATGATTTCAAACAATAAAGACAATTAATTTGTCGAAAAAATATATTTAACAACTTTTAAAGTTATGACCAAGTCAATTTATTATTAAAGTGTTATTATTTAAAGTAAAATAGTTTATTATTTGACCCACATCAGTGAGTATGTATGCAAACATCAGTTGCAATTGGAACAACTAGTGTTCAAAAAAAATTTCAAAATTTCAAAAAAATTAAGAACCCACGGTTCAACAAGGTAAGTAGTTTCTCTAATGTATTGTAGTCGTATGTTTGTATTTATATATTTTGTGGCAAAAAGTAAAAAAAATTTTTCAAGTTCAAAGTGACCATGAAGGCATTTTAGGGTTGATCCAACGGATCGTACAAAAAATTGCAACGGGCAAAATAATTACGAAGTTGAAAACTAATAAGTTGAAATATATAATTATATAATAAATTATTTTGGGGCAAGTCCAAAAAACTTATTATTATTTATTCACTAGTGAATAAATTTTAATGTTTTCTTCAAAAAACAAAAACATAAAAGGGAACAGTCATCCTAAGAAAAGTATTACAACATGATAGAACATTAACCAATAGGTTATAAGATATTAGTATTTAATATTCAGTTAAAAAAGTCCAAAAGTTGGTATTCATCAAAGAATAATATTATTTTGTTTTTAAAAAAACAAGACAATTTTTTAAACAATAACTAGTAGTAATTTTATATTTTAGTATACTGGCAACCTTTTTGATTGTCAAAACCATATGACGTTTGACAACTAAGTTTCAAACAATTTCAAAACAAACTTTTGTTCAAATATACGAACCGAAGATGTAATAACAATTGAAAAGTATTACATTATTTAGTAAGAAGACATAATTGACCTGTAGACCGTGTCTACAAACAGGATACATGAGTTATTTAAATTATAAAAGTTTTCGTAATATGTGAACAAGTTGGTAGGTACATGAAATTAAAATTTTATTGGTGACCCTTTTTAGGTACAAATATCATTACGACCATTGTAGTATCGAGATAAAGGTAGTGTATTACCACAGTGCAATAATTATAAAATGCAAGTTTTAGTTACAAGTATGTGTAGGTATATATTTGTTCCGATTCCGATCCCGCTGCAGTCCGGGGGGAACGGAATCGGAGCGGCCGGTACACCCTGGGCGGCGGTCAATGGCTTCCCCTTCACCCCTTCATAGGCTTGGCATTGATCGTCGGCCAATACCCAACGTGGCGGGAACACATCGCTCTCCGTACTCCTCTGCTTTCAGAGGAGACAGGATGAGCGATGCTGTTAGTGGTGAGATGGCCCAGGGTCAGCCGGGGTGCGAGGGATATGCTCTATGGGTAACCTTACACCCCGGCGTCTGAAGACCCGAGACGGCGTGCGGTTTTAGTCGGTGCAAGCCCGACATAACCGCCCCCGCTGGCCGGCGGGGGGGTATCCGAAGGGATTTCCGCACGATAAAAAAAAAAAAAAAAAAAAAAAAAAAAAGGTATATATTTGTTTGCCACAATAGTGTATAAGAGTGTTTAAGTGCAAAGGAAAGTTTATTGAATATTTACATATATTTACAACAATAGTGATTATTAGAACAAAACAAGTGCTGTTCATAGTTGAGAAGTTAGGTTGCTATTTAATTAATAAGTTTATTAGGTTAGGTTAGGTCCTTGTATTGTTTTATGTTTGATTAAAAATGTTTTATATGAATTATATTGATTATTTCTCCTATATTTAGTTATGAAAAGCTCCATTATTACACAAGTCATTTTAAAAGGACTCGGGGGGAAACGGTCAATTTATATAATTGGTAATGATGTTATTGACTTTAAACTATACCAGACAAAACAATCCAACAATATGCAGAACAAGACGAAGTCTACAAATTTAAGTATTTATTATCTTTGTTGTTCTTTTCAAAGATTTTATTAGTTGTATGGAGATCTTTTATTCTTTGTATTTTTTTTCAAAGAATTGTTTTCATTTTTTTTTTCAAATACAAAAGCTAATTTGGATACAGAAATCCGATAACAAGCAACACTGACTACAAAACAGTTGAGTAAGTATTAAATTTAAAAGGTAACCCAAAGTTAAGTAAAAATAAAAGCTATGGTGCGATGAGCGAGATTGACAAATAAATTAAGTAAGTAATTTACTTCAATATAAGGAACTCAAATCAAGTAGTATATATGTAGTCTGTCAGTGAGTTATAAACTATTTGTGTATAATACATCAAAATAGTATTAATTTATCAACATAAAGATAAATTTCAACCAGCAATAGGTTGATAATAACTTAATATATGTTATTATAATGCAAATAAATAAAATAAATATATAAATAAAAGCACTGACTGTGTACTAGGTATACAAAAATAGAATAAAAAGTAAGTAGATAACGGTTGAGATCAACAAGTCCAAGAAACAAAAGTGAATAGATCCTTATTTTACCAGTGGTATAACAGTATACAGTTAAAATGACCATAAAAGGTATTAAACCAGTCTAGATGTTAAATGCAAAATAATTGAATAAGTAATGTTAATTAACCTTGTTGTTATGTTTAACACAGGTGATTAGTTAAATGAATGAGTAATTTCACTAAAATAATGGAAATGTATGCATTATTCAGTTAATTATAAAAAAATTGAAATTAAAAATTATTTTCAACTACCTTCATTTAGTTAAAATGAAAAATAACAATAAAATTGGTGAAAAAAATCACCACACTGGTAAAATAAAGAGGAAAATAAGAAGAAATAAAGTACTTACGGACCAAACACACAATACCTGCGGCAGAATAATACCTTGTAAGGCGCCAATGTAACGGTTGATTAGTTTTTATAGAAGTTTTTAAATGGAGTTGCAATAAAGTTTAAGGTGACTATATGCACTGGGAAAATTAATTAAATAATGAATGTAATTAAGACTTACTACCGGCTAGGGCGAGCAGAGAGTTAAATAAAAGGTTGATTACAATGTATAGTATGAGATTATAATCGTGAATAGAATGTTACATAAATTTATATCTGGTATTTGAGTAAATGAACCTCAGGGGATGGATTCATAATAAATATTCTGCCGTGGCGTTGTTCGGTCCGTTGTGCAAGATGTTAGTATGCACTTAGCTAGTGGACACGTGGCTGGTGGTGTTGCCGGCGTGCCAGGGTCTCCGCTGGTGTGCCTCGCTACCGCTATGATGGTGCGAAGCCCGGTGCGAAGACCCCGGAGCCGACAGCAGTTGGCCACGGGGTCAAAGTGACTTTCCCCGGCGAAAGTTACCAAGGAAAGGCACGATATAAGAGCCGTCAGTTGATGACTGGGCTAGTGCTGTCCAATCTCGCTTGCACAACCATAGATAAATAGTAATAAATTATAGAAACATACTAAAATATCGATTAATTTACGGATATTGTTTTAATTAGATTTATAAAGAATCCACAACGTTACAAAGGTTACACTAGATTAGATCGGTAGATATAAATCGGAAAACGCGAAAAAAAATCTCAAAAAAATCCAATACGGTGTGAAGTTTCATATGGTAACCTTTGTGCCACTTCAACGGAATTTTGTGACAATCAGTATCATAATATAACGAATTATAATCTTTAAAAACGGTTTTCGCAAGTTTCTAGTGATATATAAACACATATACACAACAGTAGTAGTTACAAATTAAAACAATGTTAGACAAGAAATCAAATGAACATTTGTTTTTTTTATTTTTTAAATTTTTTAGCTGACAACATTAATTCGAATTTAGAATTCCAATTAGTATAAAAGATATCTATTTTAATCATAACGACAAAAGCAATGTCGTTCCCTCATCTTTTTTTGAAGAATTTTATCAAATTCTCCATAGCAGGAGAAGTTTATTAATTCGTCAAAATTCTTTGCCACTTTGTCCCATTTCAGTGATTTTAATAACTGACCACCTTCTATTCCTTATTTCCTTTCGCATCTGCAGGTAGAATGGCAAAAGAAACACTTCCGGTGTTGCAGATGGTGCACTTTTGGTATTTGATCATGAGCGACATGTTATCGGGAGTAGAGGAAGGAATATGGTACCTTTCATCCAGAAGAAAAGTACTAACCCTTTGGGATACCTATTTTTATATAGGAGGTTATGTTGAGCATATTGAATAAATCACTTGTACTTTTCCACAATTATTTATTTATTTGAACCTTACCGGTTTCACCTTACGGCATTATCAAAGGTTAATAATGCCGTAAGGTGAAACCGGTAAGGTTCAAATAAATAAATAATTGTGGAAAAGTACAAGTGATTTATTCAATATGTGTAGCAAGTTCCACCAAGTGCCATCAATCTCCAGTATAAAAAAAAGGTTATGTTGAGGCTTGAACCGACTAAAACCGCACGCCATCTCGGGTCTTCAGACGCCGGGGTGTAAGGTTGCCCATAAGGCATTTCCCTCGCACCCCAACTGACCTTGGGCCATCTCCGGTTTCGAGATGGCCCCTTCGGGTTTGAGAACCACGCTGTCCCCATCTTGCCCAGGAAAAGCTTGCTTCTGCTGGGGTGACAGGCAGCCTCATCTGCCACCCCTCCTTTGAGATACCTAAAGCCGCGGACAAATGTACGTGCACTAGTAATACTTGTTTAAAAAATTTCAGCAAAAAATGGTAAAAGAATTAATTTTCCCCTACTTAATAAACTGACAAACCTTGTTACCGTAATAAATCTCCTCGAAATAGACTTAACTTAAATCACAAGATTACGTTCGCTTTATATTGTTTTAGTTTTTGGTGCCGTGCTTAAGTGACTTAAGTTTATACTGGCTATATCATTTTATGTTTCATTTAAACACTTTAGTTAGTTCCTTGGCCAATGTAGATAATAATAAGTTCTGTGGTAATAATGCTTGTCATCTAGACATTGATTTTTTTTTTCTTTCTCTTAACTGTCTTAACATATTTTAATAATTATTCTTTTTATAATAATTCTTTTAATATGTAATAATTATTAAACAAGAATTATTTTTGTAGATATAATGTAGTTGTATAATCGGTACTATTCTATAGTGAAATTAAAGTATTTAACTGAGCTTATGAAACACAGAATTGTAAAAGAGCGGTAAATATTACGTCCGTCCTTATTTAATTGTTTTTCTTTATTATTAATCAACTACCCAATCACTTAGAAAACAATATATATACAGAGATATTTACAGACTAAAAAATAGATAAAATAATTTGTAAGGGCGATAATGAACTATGACTTAATGTACTTGGTCCCTGTCGGCCTAGACAGATGCTTTTACTCGCCCAGCTTAAAGGACCCAGTTCTTTATCGTGCGATAGAGAAAGAAACTGAAGAGGTGACCCTCATTCCTGGTCTTCACCATTAGCTTACCATAAGCAAGGTGAAACCATATTGACGTGATTATTATTTAAAAAAAAAACATTTTAACGTTTAATGAAAAAAGTACTTGGATGTCGGAGCTACGCCTGGATTTTCAACGTTTTCTAAAAATAAAACCGAACTAGATGGATTTATTGCCCCCGAAAGCCCCTTTTTTTTTTTCGTGCGGAAATCCCTTCGGATACCCCCCCGCCGGCCAGCGGGGGCGGTAATGTCGGGCTTGAACCTACTAAAACCGCACACCGTCTCGGGTCTTCAGACGCCGGGGTGTAAGGTTACCCATAGAGCATATCCCTTGCACCCCGACTGACCCTGGGCCATCTCACCACTAACAGCATCGCTCATCCTGTCTCCTCTGAAAGCAGAGGAGTACGGAGAGCGATGTGTTCCCGCCAAGTTGGGTATTGGCCGACGATCAATGCCAACCCTATGAAGGGGAAGCCATTGACCGCCGCCCAGGGTGTACCGGCCGCTCCGATTCCGTTCCTCCCGGACTGCAGCGGGATCGGAATCGGAACGACACTCGAGGAGGTTACCCAACACACACCCCGCCCCCGAAACCCCCTGCATACTAAATTTCATGAAAATAGTTGGAGACGTTTCCGAGATTCAGATTATATACTACTAATACTACTACCTACTAATATTATAAATACGAAAGTTTGTAAGGATGTATGGTTGATTGTTACTCTTTCACGCAAAACGGCTTAATGGATCTGGCTGAAATTTGCCTCCAATAGGATAATTGTCCGCCAACGACTATTCACTTGCACTTCAAAACAAAAGCAAAGAAACAAGTGCAGTTATTAGAAAGGTTAAATGAAGTATACTTAATTAAGAATTCCTTTAAATTCTCATTCCCAGTCCTTAATTCTTATTATTCCTTTCATACGGACTCCCAATCATTGCCTTCATTTACGCCTTTACATGTCCGTCTATTCATTAAATAAGTTCTGTTGGTACAGTCGCCCTCGAAAACTCTAAACACTAACATTTTAACAAACGATCGTTGTACTGAAATAAATTGATGTATATAACATTTTTCAATTTTATTAAAATTTTAATTTAAAGTTTTAGACCTAAGGTGGTTGTTCAATAAATGGAAAAAGTACCGCTGGGTACTTTATACAGTAGATGACATACATCACTGATCAAGATCAGTCAAAGAAATAGCTTATTGTTAACAAACCAGGTTGCCATGACGCGGTAACAACAACAGTGAAAACAATAAATAATGGTCGTCGGTAACTTGGAATGTGTTAAGCTGTTACCGATGGCGACTGAACATTGAAAACACTCTAAAATTTGTATGTTTGATAAAGGTGTTTCATTTAAAAAATGGGGATTATTTGGTTATTTCTCAACTTGTGTTTTAATGTGAAACTATATTGTGATATTTATGTGGTTTATTATTTCAGAGTGAAAGAATAATATAATAAGTCATAAATGTACAAAGTATTGGTTTAATATTAGTGGAATAAATATTCCTTTAGTCTATAATGAAACCTCTGGGGACTACGTCATAAGACTACGAAGCGGTTAGAAGAAAGAAAGAAAGAAAACGTCTTTTTATTGCGTCGGTTCAAGCCCGACATAACCACTCACGCTGGCCGGCGGGGCGGAATCTGAGGGGATTTCCACACGAAAAAAAAAGTACATATACAATGAAATTAACAAAATAAAAACAAAGCTACTCTGGCGGCGGCGAATGCTCGTACATAACATTGATCGAGAGGCGTGATAAATATATTATTTATCTTTGGTCGCCGCCGCCTGAGCATAGTGAGCATATCAATATAGACGTATGACAAGATTGTCAAGTCTGCCAA
The DNA here is from genome assembly GCA_946251805.1 of Cybosia mesomella. NCBI lineage: Eukaryota > Metazoa > Arthropoda > Insecta > Lepidoptera > Erebidae > Cybosia > Cybosia mesomella. The sequence goes on along the minus strand of OX276398.1, from coordinate 5,894,186 downwards.
TATTGACAACTCGACAACGTGTCATGTTACGTGGTAAGTTATAGCACGTGTTTTTCCCTCTCAATATTAAAATGGAATCAATATTAATATTATGTAAGCCGTGTCCGCAATAAAGGATGGACTGCAAATACGGACGCAAAGTACTGATTTTCAGCGTCGCCCCAGGTTATGCACTAAAACCTTAGTAAAAACTATTAAACTATTCTATTGAGATCGAAAATATTCATGTAACTTTTTAAATTGCTTTTGTTGAATTTCAATTTAATACGAACTAATTTACAGCAAATTAAATTATTGCTTGCTTTAACAGTGAAAGTAAAAATCGAATTATCTAACTAATAATAAATATCGTATCTAGTATGAATCTCTAAAGGGTCACCAACTTAACGATACAACTTCTAGTCCTTTATTCCCCCACCAGAACTAGAAAACTTTTAGGTCCAATAACTTTGGCCTCTCGAACGTTATCTTATGTATTATAAAAGCACTGGTGGTTTAATGTGATAGTAACATTTTACAGAAAGAATATAACATTTTTACATTGAGAATAAAACATTTTTATGGCATGTTTTAGTGTAATAAAAATTATTGATGACATTCGAAGTAAATCTGTGGAGGAACGAGGTGTGATGCTCCTCCAACACAAAGGGAGGATGCTCCGACCAGGCAAGGTGATCGCGCCTGGCGGGCCGAGGCCCTAACTGTTGAAGTTAGGATTCTGTATATATGCTGCTCAGCGCGTGAACTTCATTTTCGCGATGCATGATTGTGACGTAGGAATCACGTGGTAGTTGTGACATAGTAGACGGTTCTGGTTCCGCTTGTTGGTCGCTAGGTGGCACCGATTTCTTGTGGTATCGAAGTAGTTGAGCTTACTGTTGCTAGATGTCGCCTGGGTACATGTGGTAGGGCACGCCGCAATAGCGGCGGTAAGGCCCATCATGGAGGATTGGCTAGAGAGGCGACACGGAAGCCTCTCGTACCGACTGACGCAGGTGATATCCGGGAAGGTGTGCTTCGGGGACCACCTGCATCGGATCAGGAAGGAGCCAACGCCTGAGTGTCATCACTGTGCCGCGAGCGAGGACTCAGGGCTGCACACGCTGGCGGACTGCCCGGCGTTTGAGGTGCCGAGGCGTGACCTCGTGGCAGCCATCGGGGTGGGAGTCCTCTCGCTAGGCAGCATGATTGCGGCAAAGGTGCGGAGCGCAAGCGCGTGGGCCGCCGCCACCTCCTTCTGGAGCATGTGATGCTCGCGAAGGAGATGGCGGAGCGCACCCGGGAGAGGTTCAGAACTCTCCCGGCCCGCCGAGCCCGTAACATGCTCGCCGTGCGTCGCAGGCGACTCAGGCGCCGGAGGTCGCTTAACGACCTCCGTCCTCCATGAGCGCAGGCCTGGGGGTGGCGGGTGAGGCCACCTGTCACCCCAGCAGAAGCAGGCCGGGACGGTGGGGCGACTAGCGCCCCTCCCCCAAACCGGGGCAAGACGGGGACACCGTGGTTTCCAAACCCGAGGGGGCCATCTCGAAACCGGAGATGGCCCAGGGTCAGTCGGGGTGCGAGGGATATGCTCTATGGGCAACCTTACACCCCGGAGTCTGCAGACCCGAGACGGCGTGCGGTTTTAGTCGGTTCAAGCCCGACATAACCGCCCCCGCTGGCCGGCGGGGGGGTATCCGAAGGGATTTCCGCACGAAAAAATAAAATAAAAATGAGGGGACATGTGGTATCGCCACATCACTCCCCTCCAAGATCGGAGGTTGATTGCGATGCTGAAAGCGGTGCTGGAGGGACGTCCTCAGTGAGTCGAGGTGAGTTTGCTACGGTAACGTCCTCAGTGAGTCGAGGTGAGTTGCTGCGATGACGTCCTCGGTGAGTCGTTGCGGTGTCGTCCTCGGTGAGTCGAGGCGAGTTGCTGCGTACTGGCTGCCTGCGTCGACGGGAGAGATGCGCTCTTCTGACCGTAAGTGCAGCGTGCTGTGCCTTAGATGCTGGTGTAGCCGTAGGGTTACCAGGCTGCAGCGTTCGCTGCATGGCGTGGTGTCCCAGTTGAGGCCGAAGATGCGGGATTGCGGAGACTTGGTATCGCTTATGCGGAAGATGTGAACAGGATGTGGCGATGTGAATAGCTGCTGATAATGCTCAGCGAAGGTATCGTGATCAGATCACGTCGGGGTCACCAATGTGGAGGAACGAGGTGTGATGCTCCTCCAATACAAAGGGAGGATCCTCCGACCAGGCAAGGTGATCGCGCCTGGCGGGCCGAGGCCCTAACTGTTGAAGTTAGGATTCTGTATATATGCTGCTCAGCGCGTGAACTTCATTTTAGCGATGCAGGATTGTGACGTAGAAATCACGTGGTATAGACGGTTCTGGTTCCGCTTGTTGGTCGCTAGGTGGCGCCGATTTCTTGTGGTATCGAAGTAGTTGAGCTTACTGTTGCTAGATGTCGCCTGGGTACATGTGGTATCGCCACGAATCTATAAAAATAAATAAAATTAAAGTGTATTTTTGTAATATAAAAATAACAGATGTATAATGAATGCATGTGAGTGTATACTAACAGGATATAGAAATAGATATATCCATGGTCTAGAAGACAAATGTGCTAAGTACAAAATTTTATATGTTGAAATAGGAACACTATGTTGATAGTCTGAAAGATGAACATACTAAGTGCAAAATTTTGTACTTAGTATGTTTGTCTTCTAGACCATTGATTTATATAATAAAAACGCAAGTTTCAAAATTTGTGTAATACTGCCTGTCTGTTTGTTACGGGTAATCTACGAAGTAGCTGGGCCGATTTGGACGGAATTTTTACTGTATCTAGCTGATGTTATAAGTCAGAATTTAGCCAACTACAGGCTACTATTTAGAAAAATAATAAGGAAGAATAGAATTAGAAGTAAAAAATTCAACGTTAAAGTCGCAGGCACCAGTTAGTAGAACATAAATGCAGAGATATTATTAACATGTCTAAGTCTGTTCAAAAACTTTTTGATGCGAAACACAAAAAGGTAAAAGAACAACAAAGCTAAAAGGGGATTATAGAATCTTTCGATACAATGAAAACAAAAACGACGAGACGTCCGTGGCCTGGCGGTGGAGCATTCGACTGCCACGTTCGTGGTATCACGGAGGTCGTGGGTTCGATTCCCGCTCAGTGCAAATATTTGTATGCATGAATATGTGTATTTGCATTGGCCAGAGTGTTTCTACGTATAATATGTATGTATTTACTAAAAAAACTGTATTTAATTATGTTTATCCGCAGTCTAGATCTGGGTCTAGTAGCGTTGTGTAGAATGACCGAGAATATTTAATTTGGAGTCTACCCACTATGGAAGTACATACATCCACCTGACAGAGAAATGGGGCTGAGTAATAGTCTATCCACACACATCAGGGAGTCGCACACACACACATGTCCGAAACGTGTCAGGGCCGACGTTCGCCGGCCTTTTTTTGAGTCCCTGATACGGCCCGGACATAGCCGTGATATATGTGGTTAGACCTTAACACTGCTTTTAAGTGTTGTATAGTTATGCGATTTTCTAAAATGCTACATAACCGACAATATATTTCGATTTCATTGACTTAGAAGTTTGCAGCTTCAAGGCGTTGGAGACCTGATTATTTGGTATGAATTTCAACTTAATGTTTTCTAGCATTTCTATGAAAAAAAAACCTTGACCGACAGACGGACGGACAGACAGACTGGCAACGAAGTGATCCTATAAGGGTGCAATTTTTTCTTTTTGTGTTACAGAATATAGGAAATGCATATATACCTAGACAGAATCCTAAATTTTTTATGTCATTACATACCTCACGGTATTCCTCTACGACAATTAAACCTATCAGATAATCCCGCTGACTTCGAGTGGTTTGACCTGACATTGTTTTTTTATTGGAGGATAAAATCTATTAAAGAAAATCACCAATACGAAGAATATAGAGTTATATAAACATTACCGGGGCAAGACGGGGACACCGTGGGGGCCATCTCGAAACCGGAGATGGCCCAGGGTCAGTCAGGGTGCGAGGGATATGCTCTATGGGCAACCTTACACCCCGGCGTCTGAAGACCCGAGACAGCGTGCTGTTTTAGTCGGTTCAAGCCCCGCTGGCCGGCGGGGGGAGGGGTATCCGAAGGGATTTCCGCACGAAAAATAAAAAATGTATATAGCAGGCGTTATTACATTAAGACTATCTCGCTAGGGCAGTGATAGTAATTGCGATTGCTCTACAGGAAGTAGCTGGTTCTGTTCCTGGGTCGACCAAAATGTTATTAGGTTTAGAATTCTAGAAAAATGTCTATTTAAAAGCAATAAGTTATTGCATGGGACCATAAACTCAACCCTGGGGTTATCCTTTCACTGGTCTATGGACTGGCAACACACTAGATGAGGGCCATGCCACGATCAGTCAAGACTACGAAGAAAGACTATCAATGATCTTTTCAAACAACGATCTGATAAGGAAAGAAAGGACCTTTGACAAGAAATATAGAATACATATAGGACCGAGAGACGACTGGCAGATGAACACCAATGGCACCATCTGCTACACAGACGGCTCCAGGAAGGAGACAACAAAGCTCTCTGACTCCGGAGTACACATCAAGTGCGCAGACGGTATAGAGAAAAATTGGTCAATACCCCTAGGAAAGTTTGCAAGTGTCTTCCAAGCAGAAATCTTCGCTATCATGGAATGCGCGGAAATGGCAGGCCACCTAAATAACACGGGAAAGGTCACCATCTACAGCGACAGCCAGGCAGCGGTGAAGGCACTTGGCAAAGTAGAGACAACATCAGCAGTTGTCAAAGAGTGCAAAAAGTTATTGGAAAGGCTATCCAGAACAGCTGACGTGACGATTGCCTGGGTACCCGGACACGAGGGCAACACAGGCAACGAACTAGCAGATGAACTGGCCAGGAAACGGGCTGATGAAAACCTGGTTGGCCCGGAGCCTAGGCTACCTATTGCCCATAAAATAACCAAGGGAGTAATCAGCCGAAGCATTGAAGCAGAGACCAACCGGAGATGGAGATCATCGACAGGCATGAGACAGTCGAAGATATTCATAAAAGGCATAGACAAAAAAAGGACGAGCCAGCTGATAAAACTCTCCAGAGTAAGCATGAGGCTCGTCATAGAAGTGTTAACAGGACACAGCCGACTGAACAGGCACCTGACACTAAAAGGCGTGAAAACCGACCTCAAATGCCCAGAGTGCATGGATGGTGACGAGACCAGCTTCCACCTGCTCGCCGAATGCTCCATGTACTCACTGATAAGATGGGAGACAATGGGGTTGGATACACTGGACACAGAAAACCTGGAGGATCTGAAGGTGGTCCAGATCGTAAGATTTTGCAAGGATACAGGTAGGTTCGACGGAACGCCGTGATTGCCGGATAACCATATCCTCCCCAAAAGGGAGGATCAGGGTAATGGATGAAATGACCCACTAAGGTAAGGTTGATCACCCGCCAGGTCACCGGCGTCCCCGTTGGAAATAATAATAATAATCCTTTCGAGGGCTTACCCGGGGTGCCCGTCAACGGACACTTGGGGAGGACACCGTGCGGTTTTAGTCGATACACGACATAACCACCCCCGCTGGCCGGCGGGGGGTATCCGAAGGGATTTCCGCACGTAAAAAAGAAAAGAAAATGGGACCATAAACTTAAATGGCAAAAAAATTGGTGCTAAACATTTTTTTTAATGCGGCTCGACGTAATTTCATAGAAGGATCATTTCATTGTATCGAAAGAAAAAATCGGAACAGCAGAAATAAGTGACATTTAATGACATGTTTTCTCACACAACCGGTGGAACTCGAAACCATAGGAGATACAAGGAAAATGTCTTAGCAACCATCAGCCCTTTTTTGTATGACAAATTTGGGCAATCTTATTTTTTTACAAGCGCGAGCTCCTAATAAAAATGAGCAATTTCGATGAATTTCTTTTATAATGCGGGTCGACACAGTTTTATATTTGGATAATTTCAGGAAGAAAAAAAGTTTTGAATAAAATTACTTATTTTTATGGTTGAACAAAAATCAAGTTTGTCAAAATTGTTTTTACAAAAAAAGAGCTAATTTTTCTTCAGTCAGTTTTCTTGTACCTTTTTTTTTTGTGCGGTGCGGAAATCCCTTCGGATACTTCGGATAGGTTATGTTGGGCTTGAACCGACTAAAACCGCACGCCGTCTCGGTTCTACAGACGCCGGGGTGTAAGGTTACCCATAGAGCATATCCCTCGCACTCCGACTGACCCTGGGCCATTCACAGTGTCCCCTCTGATAAGAGCAGAGGGGTACCTGGAGCGACCATCCCCCCCGCGGGCATTGCAGGCCCGCCATACCCCGACCCCCTCGTGCAATGGGGTCAGCTGGCCCTGAAAAGGGCCGGTTGGTCAGACTCTTGGCCGTTGACGTTGACGCCAGCTACTCCAGAGGACCAATCAATGATGCGACATCGCCCACGTTGCCCAGGGTGCACTAAACTTGGAGGTGATCCAACCAGTCGCACCCCAGATTTCTTGTACCTACTGTAGTTTCGGGTCTACCCATACTGTCTCAGTTGAACAAGAATACATACAGGCGTGAGTATAATAAAAATTTATAAACATAATATTAACTAGAACCAGAACTTTTCGCTAGCATTATACAATTTTGTAGATTGTATCTATTTGCGACAAGTAGAAATTTCAATTCCTTTTGCCTTTCCAAGAACTTAACACTCTTTATCTTTATAGAGAATCGTCAACCTTATTACTATCTTCTTAGGATCAAATTTCACTTACATTGCAATCGAACTATGTAACCTACCTCCTGTTTTTCAAAATTCAACGTTACACTATACGAATTATAGTTGAAAATGTGTTGTAATCTTATTTAAAAAGAATATTTCTTGACGTTACGTCGTGTTTGTTACGTAGAGAGTATTATGCCGTGAAGGTTTCAGTAGAATCCATTTCCTGGCGTCTCGACTAAGGCTAGTGAATGTACATTAGATTTCAGATGTCCTATTTAGGCTTTATAAGGATATGAGATTGATAGAAACTTGCTATATTGAGAAGAAAATGTAGAATACTGTAGTATTACATAGAATACAATATCAACCCAATTTCTTTATATTTTGTTTAATCTTTACATACAATAAAACCGTAACGGGGTGAAAACTGTACTTCGAATATTTTTCCAAAAAAATTATTGATGTGTATTCTAGGAGCGATACCGATGTCAAAAATGTGATTTTTAGAATTTTTGTTTGTTTGTCTATTAGTCTGCTTTTTATTGTCGATGTCCAAGCATCACTTGAAAAACACTGAACATATATGGCTGAAATTTTGCATAATTTGCATGAACATTCTTCTAGGGCATTGTCATAAAATGCGCTTCATATCATCACGCTATTATAGGTATGATAGGAGCAGTAGAGCAAAATCAATTCATCAATGAATCAATTTATTATTACAAAGTAGATCTTTACGAACTTTTGTAGTTCACAAGAACTCAGACATGGTCAAAATTCGGACTATAACTCATCACGCTATGTAGAAATCATCACGTAATTTTTTTTAACGACAACGTTCTTTATTTTTATATTAACATAACATAAATTCACGCCTGTAGCCCCGAAAGGGTAGGCAGAGGTGTATTACACACCTCTGCTAGGTTTAGGTACCAATGTAATATAGGGCGAGCCTATAGCCATATACCGGGCACATTACTAAGCCAGTGATAATTAACATTTTTAATGCACACATAACTACGAGTACGAACAGTCAGAGGTGTGTGCCCGGAGGTACTGGGGTCGAACTCGAAAGTCCGTAACGTACGCCATTGGGTTATCGCCGCACCAACCAAATATCATAAAAATATCGTAGAAAATGTGAAGTTTTTACTATGTATTTTTTTAAAGAATATTAGTTACCGCTAGCTTTGCTAAATTGCTTGTGTACGGATTTGAACCCAGGACTTCTCGATGGTAAGGAGAACACCTTAACCGCTGAACTACCGACACTTTGCAACTCGCATAGCTGAATATCGCACTTGAAAAATTCATAGAAATTAGCGGACCTAAGATTAATATCAGTATATTATCCACATTCTGATAATCGCCACTTTGTCAAACAAAACTGAAGAGTTACCCAGATGCTAAAGAGTGGAATGCCGTACCTGAGTCAGCAGTCCTGGTTCCAGAAAGCTATAACCTGGGAGTGTTTAAGTCTAGAGTGAACAGGTTACTTCTCGGCAAGCGTGCTCCACATTCTACCACATCATCAGTTACCAATAGGTGAGACAGTGGTCAAACGCGAGCCTATCATCATCATATCAGCCGTAGGAAATCCACTGCTGAACATAGGCATCCCCCATCGACTTCCATTTCGACCGGTCTGTAGTGGCCTGCATCCACCGAGTCCCTGCGTTCTTTGCTAGGTCGTATGTCCACCTTGCGGGAGGCCTTCCTACGCTGCGCTTGCCGTCACGTGGTCTCCACTCAAGGACCTTCCTGTCCCAACGACCATCAGTTCTCCGAGCTAAGTGCCCTGCCCACTGCCACTTCAACTTGCTGACTCGCTTTGCTATGTTGGTAACTCAAGTGCGTCTACGTCTAAGTCTACTAAATGTTTTTATACGGTAGATGAATTCGAAAAGTGTAATGGTAAATTATAGAAACTATTTTTTAAGAATTAATTTAGTAATGTAATAATCATTTAATAGGTATTATTGACTTTTGTTATTATATTTAGCGTTTTTGAGTGACTTGCATGTGCTTAAAAAATTTGTACACCAGTAATGGTAGAATATGCTGAACCTACCCTTTAATATAAGACCTGTATTGTACCACCATATTCAGACAAATAAAGATTATTATTATTATTATTATTATTACGTATCTCCAATAATAAAACAAGTTGAATTGCTGAGACGAGCTCAGCCGAATACAAGGGATTTTCGATTTTGCGTTTTTTTTTTTTGCGATTTTTTGCGATTTTTTTTTTCTTGCAATGGTTCACCCCAGCACGAATCTATTACCGAAAATAGCAACTCGATAGCTCATCTCCTTCATACCCAAAACCGTGACAGAAAATTGGCAACGTCGACGACGACGACGTCGACGACAACTCCTTAGCAATAGGGCTTTTCTAAAGAAAATCCCTAAAAATAATTGTGCGGAAAGGATATGAGTTACCTCTTACTAACAGATGGTCCTTACAAAAAATGAACGAAGCAAATGGAATGGAATCCGGTCCATACTATATACCACACTTCACTGACTTTGTACTCAAAATCAATGACCCCTCTTTACCTATTGAGATCCTTTCAGGCCTAAGGGACAACACATTAAGTGGTTTTATGGGCTTGGATGACTAGATTGATGGTAAACTTGTATCTATACTATTATAAAATTGTAAATTAGTCGTATCTGTACATTGAAGACTTAAGAAAAATTATATTAAATTTACGATTATAAACCCAAAAAAGTTTTTGTTTTGGCAATCTTGTCTATTTGTCTGTTTGTTGGCGATGGATACGAAAACTACTGAACGGATTTTGATGTGATGTGTCATAATAATGGATGTCAAATAATGGATACGGTAGATTTTAAGTCTTGTTCAGACTTAAAATCTGCCGTATCTTTGAATGCAATTGGTTAAGTAGAACTAGAGATATAACCAAAAGAAGAAAACCGACCTCCGCGCGGGCGGAGCCGCGTGCATCTGTTAGTAAAAAATATAAACCAGCTGGTCTTCCTCCACTACTTCGATCGGGTTAATGTGCAATGAAAGCTAGAAATTATTTTTCTGTAGTAAATAATTAAATACTAAATTGAATAACTCTCCTTCTTTTAGTTTAGCTTATAAGGCTTTCATTACTCGGCTCCAAAGGCTCATAGCGTGATGTTATTTAGTCTACAGCCTTCCCTAAAAATTTGGCTATCAAATACAAAAAGATTCTTTTAAATCGCACGTGTAGTTCCTGCGCTTTCAAACGAACAAACATACAAACTCTTCAGCTATATTATTAGTATAAATATAGATGGCGACAACCTTTTGCCATCAATAATTTGGTCGCGTTAATCCCCGTAAAATTATTGTATATCAATGATTCAAAATAATTTTAACTTAAAATAATAATACTTTAAATAATTTTAATTTTCCTTGTATTCATATCTCAACAGATTAAAACGTCCGACATGTATTCAAATGAGAATAGAATTAACTGCATCTGTAATTTAACTGGTTTATACCCTTTGTGCGCGACTCGTATATCCTTGGGAATTATGCGGGGATTACCCTACGTACGTGTAGATAACTGTTTTGTAGTTAACATACACAAACTGAGGCAAACAGGTAACGGGTAGTTGAAAATTGTTTATTGGAAGTTTTAGTGTTTATACAATTGAAGATATATACAACATGCTGATGAAATGTGTCCGGAATAAAAATGAACGTGACTTGTTGCTGATCGAACTAAATAAACTAGATGTAGGTCTCATTCAAATCATCATCAAGATCAAAATCTGTAATCTGTACGTGGTCAGCTAAGGTGGTCAAGCAGTGAATCAACTCATCAAAAGTGCTTACTTTACGTAGTGATAATATATAATGTTTAAAGGTTGTATGATGGGGATGGCATATTCTTCTTGGATAAAAACCCCTAATTTAAAATGAAGAATAAGTTTTTATTGAAAATATTTGCAGAATCTGTAAGCTTTCGTTTTGTTTACTTCTATCAATCAAAGTTTTAGTATACTTCTTTTCATACTTTCTTTCCGTGCCTTTCATACTTGTGTATAAGGGGTTAGTGGTTTTGTTTATTGCTCACTTTTGTTTTATGTATACTTTATATCTCTACTTATTTATTGAGCTGAGTGAGACGAAGTCGAGCGAAAGCTCCTCATACTAGACTTCAGGATTTTCTTTGTCACAGGTCTCCTCCTAAACTACTAATCCAATCAGAACCAAATTTGGCATGATTAAAGAGGTCAATCAGAGGAAGGTTTATGGATATATTTTGAAAAAATTAATGCTACCACAGAGGAATGATCACCGTTAAAAAAATTCCAGATGGAATTACATAATAACCGCTCGAGACACTGTGACCAAACTTTACACGCTCAGAAAGCATGTCCAGAGTTGTGACTTTCAAAAAGAATTTTCAAAATTGGACTTGCCACGGAGGAATGATCACTGTTCAAAATTTTCAAAATCTGATTCACGATGTCTCACTCAGCTCAACATTGCAAGCAGCGATTCGCCTTGCAGACTTAGTATAAACATTACTTCTTTTTTTACTCACTATTACACTTATGCTTAATTTATTTATTAATTTCAACTAAAAAGTTTATGTGTCCGCTTGGTATTCAATAATACCAGCTTGAGATTTTTATGTGCTATTCCGTTTATTTACTTTCTTAACATTTTTTTCGGCAAAGGTTATAAAATCTTTCGTATGTTTTGATAAAGTGTTGGAAAATTTTCTGTATTAATTTTTAATTCTGTTCTTTCTTCCAGGTCGTACCTGTCTTGTGCAAATATGGGGCAGGCCTCGCTTCACAATGAAACGGGCCCCCCCAACCAGGGTTTAGAGCCTAGCAAGATTCTTGAGGAACAAAACCGACCTCACCTGCAATTCGGTGCACCAGCTAAACGATGGACACGGTTCTGGCAAAGGCTTTCCTCTCAGGATTGGTAGTTCAGACGGCAGACGCTACTGGAAAAACCGACATACTAATCAAAACACTAAGCGGACCTCAGGCTCCAATGTGCAAACTTCGGATGCAACTAGGAACTCGCTATGAGAATGATAATGAATGTGTACTTCTGGACTGGCTTCTTCACGTATTTTAATTTATCATCATAGCTTAAAATCACGTACAATTTTCGATGAAGCTTTCTAAATTGTGTGTAGGACTTTTTTTTAGCGTGTGGAAACCCCCACGGAGCGTGTCGTAGTCGATCCGATTACGACACGCCCACCCCATCGTCGGCACCGATGGGGTGGGCGTGTCGTAATCGGACCGACTAAAACCACAAGGTGTCCTCCCCAAATGTCCATAACGCTGGGCTTCGTGTACCCCCTCCATCGTCTTGTAGATACATACACCACACATTTTATGGCACTAGATATATCTTCTCAGTCCGTAGTTTAAACGCAGAGCCGTAGAGCTATTGACCAATTTACAGTCACAAGTTTAATTAGATGAATCTTTAATCATTAATTTTGACTCTTAATTTTCATTTTCACTTAGTTGTAACATTGATTTTTTCTTTTTTAATAAACAGTCATGCTATTCTGTAGTCAAAATACATACCCGCGGTAAAGCCGCGGTAGCCTAGTGGTATGGGTAATGGACTGCTGAGACGAGGTCTCGGGTTCGATCCCAGGTTTTACCATGGCACACACTAATGACTTATCGATGCTTTTCGAAGTTACGTGTGTATTTATCGCAGGTTTATAAGTGCCCGGTTGATGGCAATAGGCTCGCCACCTATTACATTGGGACCAAAACATAAACTGGCGAAATGTGGGTGCTAGCACCTCTGCCTACCCCTTTCGGGGATATAGGCGTGAGTTTATGAGATGAGATGAGATGAGAAAATACATACCTGTCTGTCTAATACTTTATGGTGAATTCGTGGACAAATAACATAGTGGATATTGTTTTCTTTTTAAAAGTTTCTGATTAAGACTCCATGTTTTTTGTCCCAAATAAATAAATAAATTCTACAATCATATTTCTCCTCTAGCAAAATACACGACATCTACAGCAGTAAACATTAACTGACCGTTGTGACCGAACGTGATCACCAATTTGGTTGCCAAACGTCGTATTTATGATAATGTCATAGTTATTTACGAGTTTATGTCCAAGAACATAAAGGCTGGAATTAGTATTATAAGCTATAATAGTACCACGAAAGAATAGCTATTTGTGTCAGCATTGAAATTATTGTATTGTAGGACAAAGTCCACAACGCCATCTAGACCCAAACTAAGCAGAACTTGTAATATGGGTTCTAGAATGCGGATACACATTCTTAAATCCTTTTTTTACATATTATGAATAGAAATATCCAGACCAATGCAAATATACATATTTGCACGGGAATCGAACCCGAAATTATATACCTATAAGTATTAGTTACGATGCCTGTGCAATTTAAATATTGTTAGTCGAAGGAAGGTTGTTATTGAACCCCCTTTATAAACCGATGCCTACGGCAGATATACTCGAATATAAAATTTTCTTACCCGAAAAGATCGCCGGAGACGAATTTGTGGGATATTTTTCAGGGAACGCCGATCGATGACCGAAGCTCCCAAGCACTCATACCTGGACAAGCTTTGGAATGCTCTCCACAAAAAAAAAGAGGAAACGTAGCCATTCTAAGGACACCTAGAAGCGTACAGTGCCTGCAGAACTAAGTAAAGACGAAAGATAATCGGGCTGACATGATACGAAGCATAGCGCTGTAGCCCAAACCAGAATAAGATGGCGGAGTACTTTGGACGCCCACTGGCTTGCCTAGAGGCCTTTTTGGGACTAATCCCCTCTCATACCCACTACTGTAACTCCTGTACCTAGGGGCTATAGGACATTGAATTCTTTGAGAGTAGCTTTAAGAGTATAAAACTTGGGTCCTTATTTCTGCCGCCTCGCTACAGTGTATATCTGATGTACAATAAAACTAGGATACGTACAAGTATGTATGCTGCTAAAATAACTTACACCAGTTCGCATCGGATCGGAACCTAAACAGGTTCACTATATATTATACTAGCTGACCCAGCAATCTTCTTTCTGCCTTGGAATCAAGTTATGTTGCTTACCGCTGCAGCTGCAGCTACTGTTACTGCTACAGCTAATAAAGCTGAATTTATTTCGATGTCTCCTTGCCTTGCACCCTATTAAAGACCCGAGATGACGTGTGGTTTTGGTCGGTTCGAGCCCGAGATAACCACCCCCACTCTGGCCGGCTTAGGGGCGGCGGTGGGGTAACCATGGGGATTACAGCAAAAAAAAAACACAAAGGACACATTATAGCTGGAGACAAATCTAAGAATTCAAAGAGCATGAAAATCGTTCCACTCGTTCTCGAGTTGATCGCGGCCATCAATTACACGAATTAGTTTTATAACATAAAACATAACTTCAAGCCTGTATCCCCAAAGGGGTGGGCAGAGGTGTACTACACACCCAATTTCGCCAGTAATGTTTAGGTCCCTAGAGCCCCGAGCCTAGTGCCATCTACCGTGCACATTACTGAGCGAGCGATAATTAATATTTTTAATACACACATAACTACGAAAAGTCAGAGGTGTATGCCCGGGGCGACTGGGGATCGAACTCGAGACCTCGTCCATTACGTCCGCCACTGTAAGTAGTTACAATAGCTAGTCAACTCACCATATTATTTCAGTTTTCAACCCTCTCTGCGACTTCAATGTTATGTGGTATGTGCCTATGTGGTCAATATTTATGGAACAGCTTTGTTCAACCTAATCAAAACTGACAGGTAAGTATCGACTGAACATCACAATTGTTATCAAAAAATCCTATTTTGAAAATCTTGTGCGTACTATTATATCTGTCGCAATAATTAAATTTTTCACGTATTGAAATACTCACAATGATTTCAATTAAGATTCCAAATTGAATGGCTTCCAAGGCCGTTACGACAATCTGAACCAATGTAAAGCTTAGAGCATACGTACTACTTTTTAAACGAATTTATTTCGACAAATTATATACTTAGCACTTACTGTACATGCAAGTGTGGAGGAACGAGGTGTGATGTTCGTCCGACCAGGCAAGGTGATCACGCCTAGCGGGCCGCGGCCCAACGGTTTTCCTTGACATGTTGTATAATATGGGTCCATATTGGGTTGCATAAAATTGAAAGTCCTAATTTCGAAATGCATAACTGGTTTTAGCATAATCATCTTTTCGCATAACGCTGTTTCGGCATTAAATTTTCACGCATAATTTCTTTCGTACATGTACTTTAGTCATAATCATCTGTAACCATAAAATTATTGAGCATAATGGTTTATCGTATAACGATATTTAAACATAATTTAACTCCTTAAATTTTAATTACATTTCAAACGCACATATTATTTGCATCTGAAGAAGCAGGTAAATTTGTATAAAAATAATTAACTCGATGAATGCGATTCGCTTCTGGCACTTCGCCGGCCGCTACCGCGGCACGCTCGCTCCGCTCGCTCGGCTCGTGCATTGTTTGTCATGTTCTAACCTAACCTAACCTACCTAACTTTTATATAACCTAAACCAAAGCTTTTGTTTCATTTATGCGTTAAGATTATTATGACTTTAAAATTTATAGATAACAAAGTTATGGTCAAGACAATTAGGGAAATTGATAATTATGCCAAAGAATACGTTATGCGTAAAGACCATTATGCCAAAAAACCATTATGCGAAGTGACTATTATGCTAAACATTTTATGCCATTCGACATTAGGATAGAAAATGTTATACGAAAAAAGGGGCACCCGTATAATATGCTATGCAAAACGTGAACTCCACTTTCGCGATGCAGGATCGATATTTCTGTAGTAGTATCGAAGTAGTTCAGCTTGCTAGCGCTAGATGACGCTAGGTACCTGTAGTATTGCCATATAAGGACATCCCCGAAGAAGAAAACAGAAGATGGTTAACATCCACATTAAACCTGGCCTGACCTGGCGGTTCGAGGCCAACATAACCTTTTGGATATGTTGGCCTTGAACCGACTAAAATGGCACGGTGTTTCATCACATCGGCCTGTGTTGGAACCAGGTGTGTCCTAAAAAGGTTATCCAGGAGACCCCGACTGGTCTTGGCCGCCAACATTAGCAATCCCGACGCGTTGTTGGCGATCAAAACCCCCTAAATTTCGCAACCTATGTCATTTAATGTCACTTAATAGGATGCAAGCCATTGCCAAAATCTAGACACGTGTTCAAGGGCTGTATGTTTACGGAACATAGCAACATTATAGGGCTTAGCTAGGAATGGGGCACCCCATCATCGGCACCGATGGGCTGAAACCCGTGGGGGTTTCCACACGTTAAAAAAAAAAGCTAGGAGTGGGGCAGTTTTTAATGAAAACTTTAATAAAAATATAATCGCCTCGCCCACGACAAGAGGTTTTTCGTAGACTTCTGTAATAATTTCAAAAGGGTGTTCAAGGCCCTAACATTACCTTGGGGCACAAGTCAATCTTACCTTTTTTTTTTTTTTTTGTCCGGAAATCCCTTCGGATACCCCCCGCGTGCCAGCAGGGGCGGTTATGTCAATCTTACCTGCTAGTCGGTGCACCTAGTAAACAACAGACGAGGCTCTGGCACACGTTTTTCTTTCGGAATTGGGAGGTTATAAAGCAGTCGTTCCCGGAAAAGCCTTGATAGCATTGAAAACCAATAAGCGGACCCCGAGCTTCAAAGTGAGGATGATGATGTCGATAATTCCAAGATAACATTAAATATCGATTGGAAGGTATACTCATTGTTTATGGTTTATACCATTGCTGATCAGGAACCGCCTCTCTAGACCCTGGTCAAGTCTAAGGATGTCTGAGGTCACAAAACTTCAAGAACATTAATAAGAACTCTCAAATATGCAGATTTACTTTCGATGTTCTCAAAACTTTGAAAAGTTTGACGTTCGTGACCGGAGATTCTATAACCGCGAGACGACAAGTCGGTTTTCTTCTCTTTGAGAGCCAAATACTACACTACGTGGAGTTTTACTCGACCGTCCAGAAACGGGTTGTAATGTTTCAGCGTTAATGTATGTATGAAAATTTATTTCATAACTTTGAAATGTCTGAACAGATTTGGATGTAAGGCTTACCTGAACCGGCTGTTATTTATTTTTAGTAAAGTAAGGCAGTACTTCGTCTCCATTTTCAAATGTAAAAGATTTATTTTCGTGACTCAGTTCGTTTTTTTGCCAAAGCAGTCGCTTGTAATTTTTAAACTACTTATTTAAATACAGGAGGAATGCTCTGACCAGCTGACCTATCTAGGCAGATATTCGAAATTCTCCGATATATTATATACGTCTTAAGGCGACACTGGAGCCATCTACCGTAATTCTTGCGAACTACGGAAACACTGAATAACTTTACAGTCATTTTTATACATTGTTTTTGATGACTCCGCCTAACTAGATGTTCTCTTTTTCCAATCTAAATCTTTAGAAAAAGTAAGCATACAAAATACTTAAAAATTTAATTGAACTACTTATTTAAATCTCTTTCACAAAAGAAAAATCAAATTCAGCTAACTTCAGCTAGCTATTTATTATTTACTAGCTGTTGGCCGTGGCTCCGCCCGCGTAAAATTCTGATCCCGTTCCCGCAACCCATGGGAACTTATTCCCCGGATAAATTAGCCTATATGTTATTCCGAACAATAATCTATCCCTGTGCCAAATTTTAGCCAGATTCATTCAGCCGTTTTTGCGTGAAAGAGTAACAAACATCCATCCACCCATCCATACTTACAAACTTTCGCGTTTATACTATTAGTAGGATATTTATATTATACTATGAACTGTATATGCCGTTTAGATTCCTTTAAAAATATTTAATTTGTTGATTTCCATATAGATCGAGATATGTATCTCATAACAGACATACAAACCATAGTTTAAAAATAAATACAACGTTAACTTTATAAATGGCCTCATAAACAAAAATGGTAAGTATGAATTATGCTTTATTCATTTAATCGTCAAATCTGATACTTTTTGATTCTGATAACTTTATTGTGATGGAAGAGATAGACTGATATTCTTAGCAATCCATGGATTCTCCGTTCGGGTCCATCGCGTCCATCGCGTTGCTGAGTTGGGAACTCGGGACAGTGCCTGGGACTTGCGACCCAAGTGTAGGTTTACAAGGGGCCCCTTTTGTTGATGTACATCAACACTCACCTTCACTACCCAAGTTCCCCTCCCTGCCTATATTACACAAATAATATGAATACGAATAGACCTTTTAATTTAGTTCTAGTAATCTTAATCCGTGTACCAATCCCGGTTCCATCCAAAGCTTGTACTTTTTTGGTTCGCTTTTCTGGTACCCCTTTCAATATTCGGTTTATCTTGGCTTTTAGCGTAGCGACTGCCCTTTGAACAAAACTCTTATTTAGAATATTATTTTCAACCTCAATCACATATATAAACTGGGGTCCACATGTACCCAAGGGGAATTAAGTAAGTGACTGATGGACGCTTTACGTGACCAAACGATTGGGTTTTTTCTTGAACAAACAGTTTTAGAGCAGGCGCTATAGGTATTTGAGTTTGCAAAATTTGAGGACCGGCAACTATGACTGAATTCGTATTCCTGAGACCCCAAACAACTACGAAACACACCTTGCCGCCAGGTGTGATGGTCCCTTTCCGCTTATTTTCTTTTTCAACTTTTCCAATATTTGAGATTCTACGACAACGACAATATACTTTGTTGTTGTAGATAAGCTCTTCACAAACCGCGAAATTCTGAAAGTCTATAACTTACGTTATAATTAATGAATATAGTTGAAAGTTGGTTATGTTGTAGCTTTGGTAGACCTGTAAGTTTTAATAAAATCTTTTGATAAGTTTTCGCGTAACGCAGACAAAAACAAAGAAAGTTACTGTTGTAAAATGGCAAAAAAAATAGTTTCTAAACCACCTACGATGCCTTTTCAAACGGTTTCATATTTGGAAAGAGTTTATCTACAACATAGTATATTATCGTTGTGTACGACTAATCACAAATATTAAAAAAGTTACAAAAAATAAGCGGAAAGGGACCATCAGATCTGACGGCAAGATGTGTTTTGCAGATATTTAGGGTCTCAGGAATACGAATCCGGTCATAGTTGCCGGTCCTCGGATTTAGCAAACTCAAAGACCTGTAGCACCTGCTCTAGTATATAAGTATTGCATTAGTATTCAGTACAGACAGTCTTTCAAACGCCATAACAAAAGACATGAATAATTCATCATCATCTTAACTTTATTCCCGGTAGCATCCAGGGCTTTTATGGTAGCGACTGCCTTCTGACCTCCCAAGAGACCCTTCCGAGAGGAAAGCCTGCGCCTTGTCTCTCAATCAGCAGGTATACCGGTTTGCAGGTAAGGTTGACTTGGCTCCAAATGTCTTAATGACCTCCATACATCCCATATTTGACTTATACATAACTTCACGCCTGTATCCCCGAAGGGGTAGGCAGAGGTGTATTACACACTTACGATTCGCCAGTTATGTTTCGTTGGAGACCATGGTGAGGGTCGTGGTCTCCGACGGGAGTAAGTGGCACGCCGCCGCCTCTTTCAGCGAGCTGGTAATGCGCCCGAAAGAGACGATGGAGAGGGAGCGGGAAAGAACCCTGCCCCCCGAGTTCCGCAGTCTGCGGCGAGGACGCCGCAGACTCGTGTACCCCCAGGACTACCGACCTCCATGATCGGGGCCTGACGACGGCAGTTGGCCGACGCGGGATAAACCCGACCCCACCAGGCGAGGCCGCTCTGGCCAAGGTCCGCCGGTAACCCTGGGGTTATCCTTTCGAGAGCTTACCCGGGGTGCCCGGCAATGGACACTTGGGGAGGACACCGTGCGGTTTTAGTCGATACACGACATAACCAACCCCGCTGGCCGGCGGGGGGTATCCGAAGGGATTTCCGCACGTAAAAAAAAAAGGTCCCAATGTATTTAACTTATCTAATTGAATAATACTATTCCTCAGACGTATAGAGCAAGATATAATTTCTTTTGTCACTCCAGGAACTGAGCCAACTTTGTTACTTGAAATATAATTTAATCCTCGTCTCAACGGCTTAATAATTTGATTAAACCTTGAAATCTTTGAATAGGGCTATGTGCAAAGAAGATAATAATTTTATTTTATATCTTCAGAAAATTAAGTGTGAGATGAATCTAAATGTGGTTTGATATTGAAACATTTTTATAGATGGTGTAAAAATACTTGTAGATAAACCATCGAATTTTCAATTGAAAGGTTATGGATTCGGATCTCACCCAATATGTGTATTGGTGTTATGCTAATATATACGTGTACTATAATCTACTTTTAGATGGGTTAAAAAGAACATTATTTTCATTTCATGCTACTTATAAGAGATGCAGAAGATCTGCTTCTGTGGTGCAGCTATGCTAGTAGGCAACAGCAGCCACAGAGGCAGTTCATCAGGTTCGAGTTCAATTACCGAGTCCAATAAAGACCTACATTTTTCTGTTAAATAATGTGTTTATAAAATAAAATATATTTCAGAATGTTTATTAACGTTTCAGAACCCATAGTAAGATAGCTATTGGGTATTTGGTTACTTCAGTAATATTTATATATTCTGTGGGTAATATCTACATGTATCATACATGTATACAAATAAATAAAATTGAAGTATCAAATTGTAACGTTTTTCAATGATTGCATATTAATGTGTACACGGTAGGTACTTACAGCATGGGGATTTCCGCACGAAAAAAAAAAAAAAAAAATGGTACTTACAGCAAAGCCCGTTTATTTTTGAACTTATGTTTGTCTTTCTGAATTAGTCTTCTGTCTGTTTGAATTAGAGAACCTCTGGAACGTCCAGGCCAATTTTGACAGGACTTCCACTGGCAGATAGCGCATATTATAAGGTGTATACTTTTATTTACATAGGATACTTTTATTTTATAAAAAGCATTAGAGTTTCGCGTAAAAAAATTAAAACCTTGAATCCTTGAAGTCCACGCGAATGAAGTCGCGGGTACAGCTAGATACTATTTTAATAAAATGTGAAAGTCGATCATTCTAGTATAAGATGTGTCCAATTAACAATCTACAACAGACCAAAAATAGATTTAAAAAAATATAGAACTTTTACCACAAACTAGTCTAAAAGTAATTTTTTTTTTTTTATATTTAGGACACGTCAATTTGACTTCACCTCGCCTGATGGTAAGCTGAAGGTAAAGTCTCAGGAAAGAGGGTCACCATTACATACACATACCATTTTAACAATGGTGGGACTCAGCTTGAAGGCGTCATCAGAAGAGGATTGTCGTCAAAGCACCGCGTGACACCCACCGGTCTCACTAGTGCTGCGACCACAATCCCCCTGCCCGGCTATGCACTTGCTGACCCCTGAACGCAATCAAACCAAAATTGGATTACTATGGAGGGTTTTCCGCAATCGTGCACGGTGGTAAGCACCCGGCCGAAAATTTATGACAATTTGTGTCATTAAATTTCTACCACCAGTAAATCAATTATTATTGAGTAAATCATTAATTAATTTGATTTTATCAAATTTTAATTTTACTTGGAATTAATTAAGTGGATGACTGGGTACCAAGCTGGAGGTATATTCCACCCATCTTCTCTTTTAAAATTATGATGTTTTTTAATTTCAATACGTGGAGCATCCTAGGTAGGAATCGATTTTCTTTAGCGGGTATCTTTAGTTTATCAAATCTCCCCTGTCCCGGTCCCCTGTTGCACGTACAGCAGACAACATGATATGCTTTATTATTATTGTTATTGGTTACATCCACACATGACACATTTTTTTCATTTTACACACATACTTTACTCCCGAATAATATTACATGAGCACAGATTATACAGGCTCAAATATTTCCTCACCATTCTGTTTTATTGCCATATATGTGAATGATATAAAAAATATTATGATTTTGTGCAAAGGCCTCAGAAATATACAATGTGGCATTCCAGACACGAACTCGACGATGTAATGGAGTGACAATTTCCTACATGATCCCTTATATATTACCGCAGGAATATTGGAGGCTATAATTCTAACATTAAAATAAGAATAATGTCTGTTATAAGAGAATGTAATAGGTACAGTGGCAGATGCTACCAAGGAGATTTTGGAATAAAAAAGCAATTTACATTTATATTCTAAAATCAAATGGAAATTGAACAGAATCGGATGAAATTCAAATCTTGAACTCAACTTACACAATGTAAAGATAATTTCGAAATTGAGCACTAAAAAGTAAAGTTCATAATTGTTGAAGTTCACCCAAGAAAGTTTATTAGTTTACAAATTGAAAAATGAGTGTTTCATAATTCATTTTGACTAGGCCATCTCACCAAAATTGTCCTTTATTATGACAGTAAATTCAAGTCTAGAAATGTGAGTATTCATCAAATTTTTTAAAGATATTATAATAGCGAATCAGGTGACACATTACCACTCAACTACTTAACCCCACTGACTATTAAACTCAATTTCTTGGCTTTACATCAATTTGTATACCGATCGGGGTTCTATTCCTACAAAACACATGTTCAACATCTTAGTCCAAGTGTCCGTTGCCGGCCCCCTGAACTTAATTCAGATCGATCGGTATTGGAATTAGAAATTTCGTACTCTTGAAGACTTCAATTCAACGCTAGCGCTATATTGTTTTAAAATTTCGCGACTGTTTTAATATTAAGATTAGGCGTGGCGTGAAAGTGGCGAATGCCCAGTGGTGTACGTAACGGACTGCTGAGACGGGGTCTCGAGTTCGATCCCCAGTCGCCCCGGGCACACACCTCTAAATATGAAATTTAAAAATGTTTATAATCACTCGCTTAGTAATGTGCCCGGTAGATGGCAATAGGCTCGCCCCCTATTACATTGGGACCTAAACATGTGTAAAACCTCTGCCTACCTCTTCGGGGAAACAGGCGTGAAGTTATGTTACGTGTTATGTTAGGTTTACGTGGTACTGTATTAGTGGTCACGCAATTTTAAAACAACATGCCACTAGCGTCGAATTCAATAGTGTTCAGGGGTACGAAATTTCTAATTCCAATACCGATCGATTGGAATTAAGTTCAAGAGTAAGGCCCCAGGTACTAAACCAACGTTTGATAAAGGTCAGTACCTAAAAGCCTGCCAGTCTACATTAACCTTGGCTAGCTTCAAACTCGACCACTTAAACGATCGGCAGCACTTCATGTCCCTTCAAACTTTACTTATAGCGTACTTCGAAGTTGTAGCACTACACCAGTGCACTTGGAAGTCAACAACTCGGAACTTACAAGGCTTATCTTGAAATGTAAAGTGTTTGATAAAGACTTTATAATGATAATGAAATATATTGTTTTTTTTTTATTTGAGAGGTTTTAGTCCCTCAAGACTACGAAACTCCGTTAGGTGAACAATATTCTATTCCTTATAACTATATAATATCTAAAACATAAATCATTCACCCCTCTTCAATACTATTATACAATTGTAAATTAGACATGTCTGTACATTTGAGATATTAAAAAAAATACTTCGGTTATGTTAAATCAACGATTCTGCAAACAAAAATATTATTTTTTTGAAATTCTTGTTTGTTCGCGATGGACGCAAAAACTTTTGATGCGGTTTTTTTATTAGAAAGGTCTTGGTCAGACTTTTGGATGAAATATATTGTTTGTGTGTTTTATATTGTCTATTGTACTATGTTGAACCCTTCTTGTTATCATCATTACAGCGTTAATACCGTTTACATCCAAAGTTTTGTACTTTTAAAGCCCAGGTTCCACTCTCATACTTTGTATCCTGGTTTTTACGGGAGCGACTGCCACCTGACCTCCCAAGCTCATGAGGAAAGCCTGCGCCAGAGCCTCGTCCGTCAATCAGCAGGTGCTTGGGCCCCGAAGATATTGGTGGCGTCCCCATACACTAAAGCTCGAATCCCTCTATTAGGGAGTAAATAAATTATCCAGGATGGGACTTGAACCCACTACGGTCCTGGCCATATTTTCGGGAGACAACAGTATAGATTGTCTTAAACAGTGAATCCTTATTAATAAAAAAAATTGATACGAATAGCTGGGGTCGTCGCGTCACCGGAAATATTTTGGGTCGCCAAAATTTCTACAGTTAAAAGATATCTATATAAATAGATACCTTCGGATACCCATAGAACAAATTATGTTTGTTCTATGGGTCTTTAAACCACCCACACATCGTGCATCATGCATTTTAAACCCTTTTTTTATACGCGTGGAAACCCCCTCGGGCTTCACCCCATCGGTACCGACTATGGGGTGGGCGTGTCGGAATCGGACCGACTTAAACCACACGGTGTTCTCCCCAAGTGTCCATTGCCGGGCACCCCGGGTAAGCCCTCGAAAGGATAACCCCAGGGTTACCGGTGGACTTTGGCCGCCTCCGCGGCCCCGCCTGGCGGGGTCGGATTTTATCCCGCGTCGGTCAACAATTTAAGTAAAGAAGCGAAAGTGTATGTCACGTCCGTAACAATTGGAATCGTGTTGTCTTTGCCTATCCCAACGGAAAAGGGTAAAGTGACTGTATTGTAAATTTGTTTGAAACAAGCAAATTTTATACACACACATCCGTGTGCAGATATTATGCATACTTACACGTATAAACATTGAATTGAAACATGAGCGCGGTAACCTTTACAGTTCTAATGACTTCTATATTTATCCAATAACAAAGTCGAAACAAAGTTAATTTCGCCGAACAGGACGTTGAGTAATTAGGAGGTAATTTATAAATAACTAGCTGATGCCTGCGGATTCGCCCGCGCGGAAGTCAGTTATCGTTTATTGGTCATATCTACTTCTTAACCAATTGCAATCAAACATACGGCAAATTTTAAGTCTGATCGAAACCTTCCTAATAGAAAAAACGGCTTCAAAATGCGTACAGTAGTTTTTGCGTCCATCGCGAACAAACAGACAGGAATTCCAATAACAATATTAACTTAATTACAATTTTATAATAGCAAATAGATTAGAATAACAGCATAAATCATACTCAAAGTTACTTGTATTTTCGTATTAAACTAGAAATTCAGTGCAGGTTGCGACTGAAATAAATTGAGCTGAGCGAGCAGGACTCTTACTTGAAAAATAAGGCATCTTACTAAGGTCGCGCGCATAGCTAAGGCCGCGCGCTCGTGAAACTGTTTTTCGATGATTATTCCTCAATGGTATATTGAATTTGAATAGTTGACCCCTCTAAACACTCAGCGGTGTCTACACTATCACCATGGCAAGTTTGGTCAAGATCAGTATTGTGGTTCCGGAGGAGTACAGTCTCGACCAAACGGCTTAGCCGTATAAGAGCTTCGCTTCGCTCAGCTCAATTACGGAATTTGTAAACAATTGCCACCATAAGAGAGGACTCAAAGCTTGTTTGATAACTATTTCTCTCGACGGTGCTCGTTGACTTCAACGTATGTAAACGCCTTCAATCCGACCAATTGACAGCTTTAAGTTCCTCGGAACTCGCTCCCGTAAAAGCCTAGATTGAGTAGGTAGATCCGGACTACAAAGTACAAGTTTTGAATGTAACCAGGGCTAACGCTGTGCCGATGATGACGAGGGTAAGCTTGTGTGCGGGCAATAGCAGGCTTGACCATACGATTTTCGGTCACGTGAGGATTTATTTTATCTCGTATGATTTTTATTTCAAAATACTTGTGAGAGCAAAAATTTCATTTCACTATGCCTTACCTCGCATGAAGGTAAGCTAAATAAAAATCTACGACATTCTACACAGCGCTATCTAGACCCAAAGTAAGCATATCTTAACTAGCGTGTATTATTGGTTCTAGAATGCGGATATACATACTTAGATACTTTTTTTTCGTAAATACATACTTACATAAATACATACACAACACCCAGACCAATACAAATATTCATATTCATGCACACAAATATTTGCACAGTGCGGGAATCAAACTCGCGACTTCTAATTTAGCAGTCGAACGCTCTACCGCTATGCCAGAGAGGTCGTCAAGCTAAAGGTAAAGTCTCAGGAATGAGGGTCACCATTACAGACACTGATAATGTTACGATGGTGGCCCTCAGCTTGACGGCCTCATCAGATGCTTTTACACGCCCCAAAAGACCCGGGGCTGTAAGAAGAAGGAAACCTGTGTGCTAGGAAAGAGTTCCAAGTCTTGATGGTGCAGCAAAGAAAAGAGGTGCCGAACCGCTTGGTTTTTGATGGAATTATAAATAAATAAATAAATATCCTATGACATTCTACACAGCGCTTTCTAGACCCAAAGTAAGCATAGTTTAACTAGCTTGTGTTATTTTTATTTATTTATTTATTCATACTTGCAACCATCATTACAAGATTACCTAATATAATGGCAGAAGGAAACTAAATAATACATAATAAACATCCAGACCAATGCAAATAGACATATTCATGCATACAAATACTTGCACTGAGCGGGAATCGAACCCGCGCCCCCTGTCGTAGCCGTCGAATGCACTACCGCTACGCCACAGAGGCCCTCGAATTGTTTGCACTGTGTAATATCGGTATAGAAAAGGCAACCCATTTACAGCTGCTTGTTTAACTGTTTTCT
Organism: Cybosia mesomella; assembly: GCA_946251805.1. Lineage (NCBI taxonomy): Eukaryota > Metazoa > Arthropoda > Insecta > Lepidoptera > Erebidae > Cybosia > Cybosia mesomella. The sequence goes on along the minus strand of OX276398.1, from coordinate 5,867,778 downwards.
TGGTATAGTAAATGCTAACTGTAACAGGAACGTTTACTCATCAAATTAAACTTAGTAGTTTGTGTTAAAACTGGGTTCACATCGTTAGCTGAGTGAGTTTTGAATCGAAAACACTTGATTGCAAGTCTGTCAACTAAGTAATTACGCTATCAACACTTTAAGCACACTTCCTCATACATTTATCAGTACTTAGAGCCGACTCAGTAGCATTATCCTTAGGACAATTCCCCCAGCAAACACCCCTTTTTTTTTTTTTTTTTTTCGTGCGGTAATCCCTTCGGATACCGCCCCCGCTGGAGAGCGGGGGGTCTCCAGCGGGGGCGGTTATGTCGGGCTTGCACCGACTAAAACCGCACGCCGTCTCGGGTCTTAAGACGCCGGGGTGTAAGGTTACCCATAGAGCATATCCCTCGCACCCCGACTGACCCTGGGCCATCTCCGGTTTCGAGATGGCCCCCTTACTTGCTCTCCACTGTGCCCTCTGCTAATCAGAGGGACACGTGGAAAGCTTCCGAACAGCCCTCAACAGGGCCGTCCTCGCCTCGGTCGGAGTTGGCCGTAGGCAGCAGCGTCTCTCCCACCCTAGGAGAGAGGCGCTGCCGTCTCCGTTGCCCAGGGTGCACCGCGTGGAGGTCCCCAACCAAGCACCCCTCAGCAAACACCCCTGGAGCTTTCTTCTTTACGGCAAGACCAGTAAATATTTACAAATGTATTATTAACTTCAATTTAAAATCAATTATGTAAAAATGAAAATGAGCAGTTATATTCATTGTCAAATTGTTCATTATCAATTATGTTCATTATCAAATTGACCATCTATTAGTGACAGTTGCAAATTAAAATTAAGTGTAGGTACTTTAGAAGACGATTATAGAACCATTTTTAAATACCATTTTTGTAACTATTTTCTAATGTACTTAATAAATAATATTGACTTGATTTTAGGGTTCCGTAGTCAAATGGCAAAAATCAGAACCCTTATAGATTCGTCATGTCTGTCTGTCTGTCTGTCCGTCCGTATGTCTCAGTCACTTTTTTCCGAAACTATAAGAACTATGCTGATGAAACTTGGTAAGTACATAGATGTATTCTATGAACTGCATTAAGGTTTTCACACATAAATAGAAAAAAAAAACAATAAGTTTTGGGGGCTCCCCATAGTTAGAACTGAAACTCAAAAAATTTTACATCGTACCCATACGTGTGGGTACATCAATACGTTTAATTATTTACGTTATTAATTAATACGTCATAAATCGTAAACCGCAATTTACCTTTCATTCAATCAACTGAAATATAAAAATTTTACTTGCTGCTATGGAACCCTTTATGGGCGAGTCCGACTCCCACTTGACCGGTTTCTTTACACAAACAAAACAAGAAAATATTTGAATCGACCAATGTGAAGACACCATATTGTAGAAATATATACTGAATTTGCGTTTTTGACACTTCTTACTAATCGCGATGCGCCTTAACATAGACATCAATTATTTTATCATTAAAAAAATATTAAAACCAATACGTAGGTAATATGCAATTCCTATCATAAATAAAACTTTTTTTCAATCAGCGTCGCAGCTATGCAAAAGCCGGCTGCTCCAATCACTGTGAATTTAATTATTAGTTACACTGCAAAATTTAAATTGAATCGTTCTCGATAATCTCGACTATCCGTGGTGGTTTAACTTGCAATCCCCGGTGTAAGGTAGCAGCCCCGACTACAGTCCATCATAGAATTTTAGCACCTACTATTTATTTCAAATCAAATATTTATTTTGTGAAATTTTTAAGCAATTGGTATTAAGCATACCAATTGCTTAAAAATCCTAAAGATTTCGATCGGAAAAAATAACATCTAGGACGGGACTTGAACCGGCGACCAGTCCCTTATATAAAATACTAGCACCCCCCCCCCTTTTCGGGGCAAGATGGGGACACCGTGGTTCCCATAACATACCGACATAACCTCCCTCGCTGTCTGGCGGGCGAGGGGTGGGGGTTTCCGAGGGGAATTCCCCACATAAAAAAAGGTACTCGATTTCATCAATTTATTAACAGTAATCGGGATACGTGTTTAGAAACACACTTTATGCATTTATAATAGTAGCCGCGGTAGCCTAGTGGTATGGGTAATGGACTGCTGAGAGGAGGTCTCGGGTTCGATCCCAGGTTTTACCATGACACACACCAATGACTTTTCGATGATTTTCGAAGTAATGTGTGTATTTATCGCAGGTTTATAAGTGCCCGGTTAATGGCAATAGGCTCGCCACCTATTACATTGGGACCTAAACATAAACTGGCGAAATGTGGGTGCTATCACCTCTGCCTACCCCTTCGGGGATATAGGCGTGAGTTATGTTATGTTAATATTACTAGAAAATCTAGCACATATTTTTGTTGAGTCGTATATTTTCATGTTGACAGAAATAGTAGCCGAAGGTATACTCTTCCAGTCCAATATTAATACATCAATATTGTACGTTGTCCCTTGGCACGCGTGAAATTACGCACCCTATGGGCGATATGGTGACCATAAATCTGCCCGAAGTGGGTTATTTCGCCTCGAATGAGACAGAAAACGGACCCTGGTCCCGTCCCACCCATATTTATATACTTGTGGAGCAATTGAAACAAATTTACAATGTCCTAGCGACTTTTAGTATATTTCACTGCTTTTTATTAATATGGTATATGGCTGACTATCGTAAAATGGCGGCTTGGGCCTACTTCTGGCGTTTAAATAGCAAATATTTGAAAAGGTTGGTGTTCTAAATCGAAAAAGTTCAAATTGGGTTTTTGAATCAAGAGTCTGTAGATCAGTGTGATGATAACTACTTCAATCGGGCACACCCTCTTTAAGATATAGAAAGTTATGTTTTTCTTGATATTATCACTAGCATCGCCACGCAGTTTCACACGCGTAAGTCCTATGGGATTATAGGGATATAAAGTAGACTTTGTTATACAGGGATAATTTAGCATTTTAATGGTGAAGTTTTGAAATCGGGTCAGTAGTTTCAGAGTATATCGATTGCAAACAAACAAACCTTTCCTCCAGAAATTGGAAATATTTAGATAATATTTCTGAATCGATTCAGTAGTTTCAGAGTTTATCATTATACAAACTTAGTACAAACAAACAAATCTTTCCTCTTTATAATATAAGTATATATAGATTCGTTACAATAATTCTTAAAAAACAATCATTAATTTGCAAATATGGGATCCAATGGATTTGCTTTTTATGATACATCGGTATAACGAGTCTGGCTTCATAAAACTTTGAAAATATTCTTTTTTATACTAAGACGTGACCTATGTTAATTTTTGAAGTAGGCACAATTATCTCTTAGGTCACTCGGTCCATATTTTATACTAGCTGTACCTGCGACTTCGTCCGCGTGGAATTCGATTTTTAGGGTTTTAGTTTTTTTTTGCGCGGAACCCTAATTCTTTTCTAAAAAAAAGTAGCCTATGTTACGTATTATAATATTACCTATTTGCCAGTAAAAGTCCTGTCAAAGGCTCCTGAGTATATATTATAACTCTGATTTTGAGTCGCAGAAACTCACAAATCATATTTATTAGCATTATATTCTTTAAAGTATGAATTAAGTTGGTGCCTTTTTTTTCGTGCGGGAATCCTTTCGGGGCTTGAACCGACTAAAACCGCACGCCGTCTCGGGTCTAAAGACGCCGGGGTGCCTACTTATCAGTCGGGCTGTCGGTTATTATCAATACATATTATAAAACAAAGTTCTCCACTGCGTCTGTCTGTTCGCGATAAAATCAAAAACTGCTGCACCGATTTTCACGCTGTTTTCACCAATGGATGGACTAAATCCTTACTCGAGAACCACTTTGGTTCTCGAGTAAGGATTTAGTATATATGATATATTTATATACGTTTTTGTAAACATTGGCTAAAATATAATGATATTTGTTGGAGGGTATCAGAAAATAATAATCCGTCTTCGAATTTTCAACGAAAACGCTGCCTAAACCGTTTGAAATATAACAAAATGATGTATGGTGGAATTGTGTATCTTATACAGGTTGTGGCGGTGGAATAGGGTAACATGGGTAACGGTATCAGAATTCCACGCGGGTGAATGAACATCAGGCATAAGACTGAACATCTTGACGTAACCTTTTAGGTAGATTTCGATGAAATCGATCTACCTATTGGTTTTTTGACTACTGTCGAATTTAAAAAAAAATTCTTCATAGGAGGTCTAGTTATGACCCCCTGAGTCCGAAATGACCACTGGTCAAAAAGTTTATATATATATAAATGTATGTATATGTATGTACCAGGCCACTCAGAAAGTATTGCGAAAAAAAGTTTTTATATATGAGAGACTGGTCAGTTATAATCTATTTCTAAAATATGATTATTTATGAGTAAAAATAAGTACGTTCCAATTTCAAAATTTCTCTCTGCATTTTTTGCAAGATAATTTCAATCTAATTGAAAAATGGATATGCGTCGGGAACATTTTCGCGCTATGATTTTCTACGATTTCAAGTGTCGCCTGAAACCAGACGAATCGTACGATAGACTTCAAATGGCATTCATGGATGAAGGCCCTTCCAAGGCGACCGTGTATCGTTGGTATAACGAATTCAAGCGCGGTCGACTGACTTTGGAGGATGAAGAAAGAAGTGGTCGCCCTTTGACGGCTGTTACGGAAGAAAACGTGCTAGCAGTGAAAAATTTAATCCAAGATAATAGACGAGTCACATATCAAGAGATTCAGCACATTCTTCAGATTGGATCGGGAAGCCTTCACGAGATTCTACACGTGCATCTTCGTGTGAGAAGGATAGTTTCACGCTGGGTGCCGCACAATCTCACCGATGCTCAGAAGCAGGCCCGGGTGGAATGGTGTCGTGATATGATAAACAAGTTTGAAGCAGGCGCGTCTCGGCGTGTTTATGACATCATTACAGGTGATGAGTCGTGGATTTATCAGTATGATCTAGAAACAAAACGCCAGTCGACGGTTTGGGTGTTTCAAAACGAATCAACACCTACCAAAGTGAAGCGATCTAGAAGCGGAGGGAAGATTTTGATCGCGAGTTTTTTCAATTTGTCTGGCTACTTGTTATCAATCCCTTTACGAAATCAAAGAAGCATCAACGCTGAATGGTACACTACCAAATGCTTGGCAGAAGTTTTCTCTGTAGTGAGCTACAAGCGACCAAACACAGGGCTCCGCGGGATACTACTCCACCATGAGAACGCGCCCGCACACACCGCGCTTAAAACGAGGGACTTCCTGGACAGCACTCCGGTTAAACTCCTAGGTCACCCTCCTTACAGCCCTGACCTTGCACCGTGTGACTTCTTTTTATTCCCGAAAATAAAAAATCAGCTCAAAGGGATACAATTTTCGTCGCCGGAAGATGCGCTGTCAACGTTTGAGCAGGCTGTAAACGAGGTATCTGCGGCGGGTTGGAAAAAGTGTTTTGAAAACTGGTTCAAACGCATGAAACTTTGTATAGAGGCTGGTGGAGAGTACTTTGAAAAGATTTAATAAAAAAATATTTACCTATAGAACACTTTTTTTTATTTTTCAAAACTTTCTGAGTGTCCCACGTATGTATGGTTCCACTTCCCAAAATTTGCGGCACTCTCACGGTCGCATTTTTGCCCCGATCGCTTTCAAACTGCGGTCAAAAATTGCTTGGGTGTAAACTTAGTTTAAGTTCGTGAACGGGTGGAATCCGGCCTAAGGGGACGGTAGGGCCTCACTTTTTGTGAAATCAGGTAGGGCCTCACTTTTTGTGAAATCAGTTTTTCCTCAAAATTTCACGTTCCATGAAAGATATTCGAACCGTTCTAATTTTATCCCATAGTATACATGAATACCAACAACTTTTAATTATAAACCTATAAGATTAAAACTTTAACTAAAAGTGGAGGGGGGAAAAACCAAAATTTATCGCGAAAAGAATCATAACTTCTAACCGGTGAACATTCTTGCCGTCGGAAACATTTTTAATCGCTAGGCCATTTTTAAGTCTAAAATAAATGTCTGAAAAGTTTTTCGCTAAAAGTTACCGTTTTCGAGAAAAAAAAATTAAACATGTTAAAAATGTTACTGCGTTTACTTGTGTGTGTAAGTCCGTAGTTCTCTATATAAAATAATATTAATTGCTTCACGAAATCTACCTGTGCGTTCCCCCTGCGGGAACGGATTTTTTATAAATAAATTAATAAAATAAATATTCTACGATATTCTACACAGCGCTTTCTAGACAAAAAGTAAGCATAGTTTAACTAGCTTGTGTTATGAGTTTCAGAATGTGGATAAACATACTTATGTACGTTTTTTTTTGTAAATACATACATATTATACATAGAAACACCCAGATCAATGCAAATAGACATATTCATGCATACAAATATTTGCACTAAGCGAGAATCAAACCCGCGCCCCATGTCGTAGCATTCGAATGCACTACCGCTAAGCCACAGAGGTCGATAAATTATAACCCCGGCGCAGTCCAAGATTTTTTTTTAGGGTTATTTACGGACTCACTGATGAGACTTAAAATACTAATACTCCTTGTGCCGACATTAACGTTTCGTAATTATTTATGAAATTCACATATTCTACTTCCATTTTTAGGTACAACGGCGTCTGTAGACCCGAGACGGCGTGCGGTTTTAGTCGGTTCAAGCCCGACATAACCGCCCCCGCTGGCACGCGGGGGGGTATCCGAAGGGATTTCCGCACGATAAAAAAAAAAAAAAAAAAAAGGTACAACTTTTGACCAAAAATATTCAAACATTTAAAAAAAATAACATAGCGCAGACAAGAGCTGTATCTTCAAAATGAGGACGATTTATAAGCTTTCGGAAATTGAGACATAAATATGTTGGTGAGGCGAGCAAGTGATAAAAAGTAGACATTGTGTCTATGCAATGTCCTCCAGAACCGTTATGGTTAAGATTCGGCTTCATAACTTCACGCCTGTATCCCCGAAGGGGTAGGCAGAGGTGTATTACACACCCACAATTCGCCAGTTATGTTTAGGTCCCAATGTAACAGGGGGCGAGCCTATTGCCATCTACCGGGCACATTACTAAGCGTGAGATAATCAACATTTTTAATACACACATAACTACCAAAAGTCAGAGGTGTGTGCCCGGGGTGACTGGGAATCGAACTCGAGATTTCGTCTCGGCAGTCCGTTACGTACGCCACTGGGCTATCGCCGCTAGTGAGGCGAGCATGTGATAAAAAGTAGACATTGTGTCTATGCAATGTCCTCCAGAACCGTTATGGTTAAGATTCGGCGGCAAAAAATACCATAACGCTATAATTATTGCGATGGTGCTGACACAAAATAATAGCTTGTGTATTCTATGGTGCTGATGTCTACGAAATATTTGATGAAAATTAATTATTGACCCTCGCTTGGCTTCAGATTATCCTATGAGTTTTTTTTCAACTCATTTTTTTTTTAATGATAAATAGCCTATGTCCATCGAAAATAATATCTTCCGATAAGTGCAGTGGTTCCGAAGATTACCCCAAACATGTAAACTCCACTTCTGATGAGGCCGTCAAGCTGAGTGCCACCATTGTTAAGATGGTACGTGTATGTAATGGTGGCCCTCTTTCCTGAGACTTTACCTTCAGTTTACCATCAGGCGAGGTGAAGTCAAATTGACGTGTCCCAAATATATATAAAAAAAACGAAGTCACAAAATTTGGCCTTTCTCTTATTAAAATACGTAAATACTAACTAAAGGTTAAATTAGTTTGACAGGCAGAGGTTAACTAATTGAGCTGAGAAGTCGAACGAAAAGCCCTCTATACTCCACTCTGTATTTCGATTGTGACGCTACTCCTCCTAAACTAGTCGACTAATGTTGATCAAATTTGGCATATAAATACAACTTGATGCCCGGAAGGTTTAGAAAAAGTAACATTGAAAATCGAACATACCATAGAGGAAAAATCACCCTTCAAAAATTTCAAAATCTGATTTCTCCAAAATGGTCAATGTTGAGACCACGATTTTGGCTCCAAAATGTGCAACTTAACTATTGGCTTAAGACAGAAAAAAAAATCGGTCTAGCAAGAGGAATAATCACCGACAGAACAATTCAATGGTATTCAATAAAAAAAAAATGCGCGTGAATTGTAGGTACTCTCAGCTCAACATTGCAACAGCAGAATGCATTGCGCCTCTAGTTTAGAGTGTTCCACGATTTTTTTTTCAGACTACATCCCTCAGTAGATACCAACAGTTCTGTAGATCTAACATAAACCATCCGAAGTTGCGAAATTCGGGCAGTTAATAATAAATAATAATAAGAAGGCAGTGCTCCTCGACACGGCACGTATTGTAAGGAGGTTCCTCTCCCTGGAGCCCTAACCACCGGTAGCTTGGTCCCTGTACCCGATGCCGGTGGGCCACTATTTTACTTCGGGCCACCAACCAGGTGGACACCGAAGTCTTAAAATCACGCAAAAAAAAAAACAAAATTTTACACCCACTTTTTATCACTTTTCTCGACGTTTCACATGATTCTAAGTCTAATTAAGCAAAAAAAAATTTTTGTGTCGGTCTGTCTGTTGGTCTGGATGTCTGGATGTCTGGATGTCTGGATGTCTGGATGTCTGGATGTCTGGATGTCTGGATGTCTGGATGTCTGTTTACGCAATAACTCAAGAACCACTTATCCGATTTAAAAAATTCTTTCGCCAATCATCTTATTTGGTTAATGGGAAGAACTGATTAGATTTTGGGGTTTGTACGTTCAAGGTTTCGGGTATCTACCATACAAATTGTCCCTAAAAAATGTTTACAAGTGAGTTTCTTTCGAGTTATCAGAGTAACGCGTATTTGACTTTGACATTTGAGTGACAATGACAATACGTATATTGTATATTTACATAAAACAACCAGACTCTGAAAGAAACTGAAATATAAAATATTTTTTTTGTGTTTTTGACGTCGAAGACGTTTGATTTGATTTCATTTTCTTCATATTTATTGCTCAATGTATACCTAAAGACGCGTCGAATAATATGCATAAAGCCTAAGGTCTGTCATTTTGAATAAAAATACTGCAACAAAAATATCTAAGTTTGGCCCGAAGTTTGACAATCACTGTGTGATTTCCGCCCCACTATTTTATATTTTTAAATATATTTGGGTTTTTTTTGTGTAGAATGTATTTAAAAATATAATCTAATATGCATTCAAGCTTAATAAATTGAATATAAAGAATAATGAATATTCTACGACATTTTACACAGCGCATTCTAGACCCAAAGTAAGCATAGTTTAACTAGCTTATGTTATGGGTTCCAGACTGCATATAAACATACTTAAATACTTTTTTTTTGTAAATACATACATATTATACATAGAAACACCCAGACCAAAGCAAATAAACATATTCATGCATACAAATATTTGCACAGCGCGGGAATCGAACCCCCTGTCGAATGCACTACCGCTACGCCACAGAGGCCGAGTTGGTTCCATGAGACACATTTATTCGTTTCGTTCGTTCGTTTCGTTCAGCTTAAACCCTAACTGAAGAAATCCGAAGTGATTTCATAGTACCGACATAGTTAAATATGATTTGATTCGTGTCTCATGCGGGCCCGAAGTTTCGGATATTACATGGTAGCCCCCTGATGTTCCAGTATCGCAATATTAACAGATTGCTTAATGGTAAGTTTAACCTAACTAAAACTAAAACCGCACGGCGTCTCAGACGCCGGGGTGCAAGGTAGCCCAAAAGGCATTTCCCTCGCACCCCGACTGACCCAGGCTTCTCTGATTTTGAGATGGCCCCCTCGCGTTTGAGAACCTCGGTGTCCCCGTAAATAACCTAATAAAAGTAAATAACATACACAATCCAGTGACCGCTCTTGGAGGAAAATAAATATAGTGAAAAGCAGTCTACTTTTGGATTAATGCCAAAATATTTTTGCCGAATCTAGAATTATCAGCATTGTCAAGTGCATACTGCATTTTTCAGCTAGCCATTCACTGTGCGACTTTACGATAAGCAGACCCGAGACGGCGTGTGGTTTTAGTCGGTTCAAGCCCGACATAACCTCCCCCGGTGACCGGCGGGGGGTATCCAAGGGAACGTGCGCACGAAAATAAATAAAAAAACGGTACTTAGCAGCTCGTACCTTTTTTTTTTATCGTGCGGGAAGCCCTTCGGATACCCCCCCGCCGGCCAGCGGGGGTGGTTATGTCGGGCTTGAACCGACTAAAACCGCACGCCGTCTCGGGTCTACAAACGCCGGGGTGTAAAGTTGCCCATAGAGCATATCGCTCGCACCTCGACTGACCCTGGGCCATCTCCGGTTTCGAGATGGCCCCCTCGGGTTTGGGAACCACGGTGACCCCGTCTAGCCCCGGTTTGGGGGAGGGGCGCTAGTCGCCCCACCGTCCCGGCCTGCTTCTGCTGGGGTGACAGGCGGCCTCACCTGCCACCCCCAGGCCTGCGCTCATGGTAGCAGCTCGTACCTTTCGTCACCCACGCCGGTGATCAATATGGCCACCTTTGTCGTCTTCGACCTTGCTGACCTTGAAGAACATCATCAAGCACTCCACGTACAAGGTCCAGTTTCCAGCTTTCACATCGAATTCACGAATTCTTCCGATTTATCCACGTGACATATTTAATATACTTTAATGCTCGTCGCCACTGAGATGTATGTAAATAAAACTGCGTGAGTAGGTAGTAAGCGTATATACAAAAGTGAATTGTCGTTCAGATTACTTTCCATTTTATAGAACACACAAGTTTATAATTCCAAGGGCGAGGGTAAATAGAAATACATTACACATGTAAAGGTTAAAGGTGAAAGCTAAATATATATCACAATGTCTAGCATTTTTCCTATTCAAAACCTTATAAATGAAATAACCAATTACGAGTCACAGTAGACGACTGTCGACGACTGTCTTTCTTCAACGGCGTAGGTGAAAATGTATTTTGTACTCACATTTCACCAACCATATTTTTAGTCCTACATATATTACAGGTCAACTGTATTGCCATCTGTATGACATTTCCTATCTATCCCGACCGAGAATTGTTCGAACCTGGTGGATTAAGGTTCGTATGTAAAAATAAGATTAAAATTATGCCACAAGATTCGACTACATAATTCTATATTTCGTCAGTTTAACGCTTGAAGATTCTCACCAAGTCCCACTGAGTAGGATTATTATTATTTCTAACTGAGATGTTGATTTTACTTAAATTAAGTTGTCGTTATATCAAATGCGAAAATTAGCGTGTGATAACAATATTATGGTATGCATTATTTTATGCATATTTTATCGATCCGATACATTTTTATTTTTTATTCAGACGTATTGTTATTAACATAAAAACCTGAATAGCTCGCTTTATTTCGTTTCGCAGTAAAATGGCTCCTCGGCTGCAAGTGACACTACACGATTTTAATAAAAGATAATTTTTCTCCAGTATACGTATTCACATACAGTATTTAGTAAGTAGATGTTTATTGTCTTCTAGGGCGGTATTATTATATTGTAAACTTATATACCTAACTAACATAGCCATGCGGTTTCACCCGCGTAAATCTTGATCCCGTGGAAATATCGAGATAAAAAGTAGCCCATGTTACTTGGGGATAATGTAGCATTCTAATGGTGAAAGAATTTTTGAAATCGCTCCAGTACTTTTTGAGCCAATTGGTAACAAACATACTTTTATACAAATCTTTCCTCTTTATAATATTAGTATACTCGTAGATATAGATAAATAAGTAATGAAATTAAAAATATTTTATTAGCAAACAGTTTATAACAGTTGTGCTAGGGCAACACCAGTCAAGCCTTTTGCGATACATGCCTACTGCGATGTTATTAGGTCGACATAGTTTGCAATAAGAGCGGTGGGAAGCTTAGTGATTTAGGAATCAGCCTTACGATCGAGGGGTCCCGGGTTTGAATCCCGGCCATTACACAACCGACGTGAACCCACTAATAACACAAATAATTTAGCTTTAGCTTTGACGGTCTCTGTGGCATATAGCGGTAGTGCATTCGACTGCTACGACAGGGGGCGTGGGTCGATTTCCGCTCAGTGCAAATATTTTTATGCATGAATATGTCTATTTACATTGGTCTGGGTTCTATTTAATTATTTATTTATTTATTTTGGTACATCAACAGTATACATTTATAACTTCATCTTCAGACATGCATCCGTTTTACAGTTCTTATATACATACCTATTATTGATATACACAACACTTGCCATTAAAATAGAAGCTATTAAAATAACATAAATATTTGATTCTACTTAATAAATTTAAAATTAAATAAATTACATTATCATTCAATTAATTTTAGAAAAGATTAAACTATTTACATATTTACAATAATTCTAATTGAGGAGAATAATAATAATAATAAGCAGTTAATTTTTGTTTTGTAAGAATCACATATAAATAGAAACATAATTGCATTGATTTTACTAATTGTAATTCCATGTACCTACTTTTTTTTTTTTTTTTTTTTTTTCTATGTTCTATGTATAATATGCATGTATTTACAAAAAAAAGGGTTATCTGCATTCTAGAACCCATAACACAAGCTATGCTTACTATGCTAAAACTATACTTACTTTGGGTTTAGAGAGCGATGTGTAGAATGTCGTAGAATATTTTTTTTATTTTTTATTTATGGCTTTCCTGGCTGGTTTAAGGGGATTATTAGTAATCTCGGTTACTAATATTCTTATCTATATCTTAAAAAAATGCAAGACGTTAAAAAAGCTGTCAAATCAAAAAAAAACTGACAAATCATAAAAAACTAAGCAGCTAAGCAGGGTACTTTGACTATAGCAGATCAATTGAATATTGACCAATTCAAGTTTTTGATTCTATTAGAAAACTCCATAGGTAAAACTCATTTTTTTTTTAAATGATAAATCATTTTTAAAACCTCATACCATTGTTATTTACAATTATTACATAAAAACATAATTTAGTGTACTTAAAAAATCTATACTTGGATATTAATGCAATTACTAACGACCACAACATTCATTAGATAAATGAGAAGAAACTTTAATATTTTCTAGTCTTTTAATTATTTGTTTATTTGCCAACATCACAAGGCTTCTAAGCTTATACAAAAGTGTGGTCATTAATTTTTGTAAGTTCAGTAAGCCCATCATGAAGCCGTTGCTTTGCTTTTCACGGGGATACTGGCTGTTGAAAAGCAACTGAAACGTCGGTTTCAATGTAAATTATAAAATAACATCAAATAAATTATATTGGGACGGGGACATGCTAATGTTTCTGTGATGGTACTATTACCCGAAACCTTAGCATGGACCTACCCTACCCATCCTTCTGAGGGGTAGGGGGACGTGGTCTTGAGGGAGAGCGCAGGTCGTGTAGATCCTCAAAGCAAGTCTGGTGGACTATCCTTCCCGAGGTTGTCGTCCCGTTATTGGTCTAATTCCCAAGAAATAGACGTAACAGAAACCTCCAGGCGCATGAAATTGTTTATTTATGTAATGGTTTATTTATATATTATAACAACTTATATATGTATCTCTCCCTTAAATTTATTTTTTCTTTATATATCTATTATATATATGTATCTATTCATCAGATATATTACATAAATGTGCCGAACCGTGGCGGCCTAAAACCACACCCCGGTAGACATTGCCGTGGGGCACTAAATTGCCCCAGAAAACTGTACCACACGCACCTAGGGCAGGTAGTGTGAGTAAGCCTCTGCTCCTAAAAAACAATGTCAACACAGGTCAAAGAAAAACTACCCCAGGAGGGTACCGCTTGCTGAGAATCCCTCACTGAGCCTACCAGCTCAGTCTGCCCCTCGTATTCTGGGGGGGGCACCCTGTGTTCAGGACCGGGCGCAAGCCTGGACCTGTCCAGCCTCTCGGAGGCTATCCCAAAATCTGACGCCACGAGCGTCATACAATGGACCGTCGTCGGCCACAAGCGCCCTTGCAAAAGGGATGCTCAGCCGAAGGCGGCCACTACCGAAAAAGGGCTCGGCCGAACAGAACGCAGTCGCCCCAACAGGCGCGCGAGAAGGGAGGTCTTGCAACCTAAAAAAACGACGACAGGGTTGGGTGCCGCAGCAGCGGAAACGCAGCGCGAACCCACACCATCAACCTCAAAGGGGACGGCAGTAGCTATAGCCGCTCCACCACCACTGAGTAAGAAACACAGGAGGAAACCCAGAGGTGCCCGAGGTCAACGGAACGCCGCGACGGCTCCCAATTTTCCTGAAAAGGAACAAAAGGGGGCAGGGCCCGTCCAGAACGAGCGAGTTTCTTCGAAGCGCGCTCGTCTGGATGATACCCGGTCCCCCAGAGGGGAAGCCAAACGCGCGAAAACTGACCCGCGCACCAAGCGGACGGTAAGCTACGCGGACGCCAGTCAGTCGCATCTGCGAGTAGCGGTCACTACCGTTCCGCCGAGGGACCTCACCAAAACCCAGGCAGACCAGCTTAGGGAGGCCATTGACGACAGCATCCTGCAGTCGGTGTTGTCGTCAACGATTTCGGGTGCGCAAGCTCCATCTTTCCGCGGACGACCCTTCCTATTGGAAGGCGTGCTGGCGATGTGGTGTGAAGACGACAATGCTCTTACGTGGCTTGAAAAAGCTGTAAGAAGCATAACGTCCCCGATACCCGAAACCACCTTGGCTGTCATAAAGCAGTCCGACATGAAGAAGCGACTGAAAGCTGGGCTTCTTCTCCACACCCGCATCACCGAAGCCGTAACACTGCGCAGAGTGCTTTGGGCCCAAAACCCTTGGTACAAAGTTGATACCTGGCAGTGTTACGACATGACAGTGGACGACCAAACCACCGACCCGAACTCCAAAGAGAAGGTGGTTCACCTAATTCTGGGAATTCCCGAGGACCAGAAAGAGGCGATAACCAAGAGAGACCGCCGAGTTGCCCACATGTCGGGAAGTGGGTATATTCGCTTCTTCTCCCAAGAAGAAGCGCAGGCCGGGGAAGCAACAGCGGCAGCTACAGCTCAAGAGCAAAAAAAAGAGGCTCCTCGAAAGAGTAAGAGCGAGCTGGAAAGTAGCTCGCCGCTGACACAGGGAGGACACATCAGCGATGATGATGATGACGTCCTTAACAGCCCCTGATCCAGTAAACATCATCCAAACAAACCTCCAGCACAAACAAGCAGCAACGGTCACTCTACGCAGAGTGCTGGAGGTAAGCAAAAAGACCGTAGCCCTAATCCAGGAGCCCTGGATAAATAAGAACTACATCTGCGGTCTAAATAACATAGGCGGTAAGTTAATACGAGATACGACGGTTGAAAAACCGAGAACCTGCATCTTCGTACCTAACGCTATAAACACCACTTTACTTAACCAATTCTGTTCTAGAGATCTCACTGCTGTGAAAATCCACTCAGATAATGCAACCAACCTAGTACTAGCTTCAGTGTATATGCCGGGCGAAGGCGAACCACCTCCAAAGGAGCTAGCCGACCTGGTACAACACTGCGAGACTCACACCTGGGACTTAATCATCGGCGCAGACTGCAATGCTCACCATCCTCTGTGGGGAAGTAAGGACGCGAACAAGAGAGGTGAGTTACTAACCGAATACTTATTCCAAACCAACCTAAACATTATAAATATAGGTACGGAACCTACTTTCGTAACCTCATGGTGTCAGACCATAGTAGATATCACATTGGCAACACACTCAGCAGCAAACCTCATTAAGGGTTGGCACGTGTCAAAGGAACCATCCTTTGCGGACCATTGCCGAATCTGCTTTCAAATTCAATGTAAACTAGCAGACCCTGTTCCATATCGTAACCCCCGCAAAACAGATATAGCACGGTACACAAATTCACTAAACAAGGCACTAAGTGATTCACAACTACCCGACACAACACTTAGTACAGATAATATAGAACACAACGTACATTCTATCACTGCAGCTCTGCTGGAAAGCTACGAGCCAGCGTGTCCTGTCGTAACACCCAAAGGTCCAGAAAAGAGCTCCTGGTGGGGGCCAGAACTCGAGCGACTACGTGGAGGCCTGAGAAAGCTCTACAACCGAGCAAAAAACACCAGAACCCCTGAGGACTGGGACAGATACAAAAATGCACAAAAATACTACAAGAAACGCATCAGGTATCGTAGAACTGAGGCCTGGCAGAGTTTCTGTAGTAGCATAAACTCGACAAACCAAGCCGCAAGAGTAAGGAAAGTCCTGGCCAAAGGTGAACTCAACCTCATGGGCTCACTTAAGAGAGAAGACGGCACTTACACTAATACGGAAAATGAAACCAGCGCAGTACTGCTGGAAACACACTTCCCTGGCTGTCAAGTCACACCATCCATCGATTCCATTGACTGGCCACCAGAACACTATAGTGTACCAACAACCCAAGAATGGGAAATCGCAAACAAGGTAGTAACTGCAGACAAAATAGAGTGGGCCATAAAAACCTTCAAACCCTTTAAGTCTGCAGGGCTGGATGGAATATTCCCAGCACTACTACAATGGCAACTGACAAGAATAGCAAAATATCTACTCCCAATCTACAGGGCCTGCATTGCCTTCAAATACATACCCAGATTATGGAGAGAGGCAAAAGTAGTCTTCCTACCAAAACCAGGTAAGGAGGACTACACACATCCCAAATCATTCAGGCCCATTAGTCTCACATCATTCCTCCTTAAAACGTTGGAGAGACTAGTAGATCGATACCTAAGGGATGGAACACTAAAAGACAACCCACTACATCCTCAGCAACACGCATACAGGAAAGGTAGATCAACAGAGTCTGCACTACACACGGTAGTGCACAGGATAGAATCGGCTATCACAAACAAAGCCTCAACACTAGCTACTTTCATAGATATAGAAGGGGCTTTCGACAAAACGGTACACAGCAGCATTAACGAAGCCTTACGGAAGCGCAAGGTAGAACCAGCCATAAGGGACTGGATCACTCAGCTGATAAGCAAAAGAGCAGTCCAGATAGTGATGAGTAACACCATCACAAGAGCAAAGGTAGTCAGAGGATGCCCCCAGGGAGGCGTCCTATCACCACTCTTATGGAACATAGTAGTAGACAGTCTTCTAAAGAGACTAAATGAGAGAAGATACACCACCATCGGGTATGCGGATGATCTTGCAATACTAATAAGCGGAACGGCGGAGAACGTGCTATGCAAAGTCATGCGCTCAGCCCTTCAGATTGTGGAAGAATGGTGCGACGAACACCGATTATCAGTAAACCCGACAAAAACAGAACTTATCCTTTTCACCAACAAAAGAAAGTTACCAGAACTACAACTACCAAAACTATTTAATACCAAACTAGCCCTAACAACTCAAGTTAAATATCTGGGCATCATACTTGACAATAAGTTGAATTGGACTAGCCACATAAATGCTAAAATGAAAAAGGCCTGCATAACTTTTTGGCAATGCAGAAGACTCGTTGGTAAGAACTGGGGTCTTAACACAAAGATAACACTTTGGCTGTATACGGCAATTATCAGGCCTTCTCTAACCTATGGATCAGTTGTATGGTGGCCCAGAACAGAACTGATCACTGTGAAAGAAAAGCTCCAGAGTCTACAACGCCTAGCGAGTACAGCAGCCACTGGATGCATGAGAACCACTCCATCAGCCGCACTAGAGCACCTCCTAAACCTGAGACCGCTGCATCTAATCATACAGGAGGAGGCCAAGGCGGCAGCCTTAAGACTGAAAAGTAATGGGCTCTGGAAAGAGAATACTGGAACAAAGCATTCAAAAATTCTACAGAGAATCCTAAAGAAGATACCACTTCTTGAGGCGCCCGTAGACAGAATACCATGTCACCACGTCTTCGAAAGGAATTATCATATTCAACTTACCGAAGAAAAAAGAGACAGCTCTGGCGTCAAAGAAGTTAGGATATACACAGACGGCTCTAAAACCACATATGGTACCGGAGCAGGTGTCTTCTCGAATGACCTAAACATCAAAATAACAACCACCCTGGACAAGCTAAGTACAATATTCCAAGCTGAATGTATTGGCATAACGAGAGCAGCGGAGACGATTGCCGCCAGAGACGTCAAAGATCTAGATATAAAGATCATATCAGACAGTGCATCCGTACTCCAAGCTCTGAAAAGCAACACCATAACCTCTGTCCTCATATTGGAATGTCACAATACACTCCAATCCATTGCAAACACAAACAAGGTCACGCTGCAATGGATCAAGGGACACAGCAACTCCCTCGGCAACGACGCAGCCGATGAATTGGCCAAGAGAGGATCAGGGGCAACAGTATATGGACCGGAACCAATACTACCTATACCTCAAGCACAGGTCAAAACTTGGCTGCGGAAAAACACGGAAGAAACCCATCAAAAAGAATGGACAAACATTGAAGGATGCAGGCAAACAAAGAATGCAGTTCCGGTAGCATCAAAAACGTTTAGCCGAAACCTCATTAGATTAAAAAGGGACCAGATCCGCAAGGTCATAGGCATCTTGACCGGTCACTGTCCTCTAAACAAGCATCTATTTACAATAGGTGTGACGGACAGCCCCCTGTGCAGAGGCTGCATGGGGGCAGAAGAAACGCCACAACATGTGCTTACAGAGTGCATGAGCGTGGCCGAACAACGGGCGAAATTCCTCCAGTCACCAACGTCTCTCCGGGAAGCATGTGGAAACCTGAAAAGGCTGCTGGCTTTTTGGGAAGATCTGGGTTGGTTGGAGTGAGAGGTAAGATGCTACGCACAATGGCCCAATCAAGAGGCTAAGTGCGGAACAGCCCAGGTAAACTAACTAACTAACTAACTAACTAACATCAAATAAATCGCGATACAATCCGTTAAAAAATAGTTTTATTTCAATAGATTCTCATATTAGAAGTGTATTCACGTCAGATCCTCGTTCAGGCGGGTTTTAGACTGGCTATTTGAGATTTAAAAAGATATAACATTCAAATACAAACGATTACTAATCCAGATAGCCGCATTCAAAGCTCAACTATCTTAAATAAAGTTGAAAAGATACATTTGGCTCAAGAGTCTTTGTATAAAAATATAATTTCCTTCGAGACAGTATCATTGAGTTAACTTAATGACGTCAGCCTATACAAATGTTGTTACTTTTTTCAATTTACAGTAAAAGTCTCAAGTTAATTAAACGGCGTTCCAAGTTATAGGCGTTTGAATATTTATTGACCGTTAATTTTTTTATGAGTGTTCTTAAACAGAATATGGTGATGTTAAAAATACAATACAAAATAATTTAAATCCTACGATGCCATATTTTTAGAAATTGAGTCTCATACACCTAACTTACCCACAATCTAGGCGATGCCTGTGGCTCCGCTCGTGCGTAGGTCGTTTATTGATTTTTGGTCATGGTTCTTCTCAACCAATATTGAAATCAAACATGCGGCGGCGGCATTATATTTTCAGTCTGATCAAAATCCGTTCAGTAGATTTGCTTCCATCGCGAACAAACAGAAAAGAATTCTACAAAAAAAAATGGTGTTCAAAATCGTTCATTTAACATAATAGTCCGGTCAATTTAGACATTCGAAGGTGCATAATGTCCCAACAAGCTGAAAATCAGTAAAATTGTTCAAAACATAATTATAAATAATATTTAAAAGTTCCCCATCATTCCCGTGTATGGATTTTTTTTTATTCAAGGTCAAAAGTCAAAAAAATGAGATTTTCGCGATTTTTTTTAATTATAATTATAACCCAAGTATTCTTTTTCAATATTTACAATGTACAGACTAATTTACAATTTTAATATAGTATACGATTTCATAGAAAGAAAGTAAATATTGTGGTGAATTTTAAGAGATTAGGACGGAGTCAAAATCCAGGATGGTACTCGAACTCACAACGATCCCTTTCTAGGAGGAAATATCTGCCCACTGAGCTACCCGAACTTGTTCTGGATATCCGAAAGTCTCATCTATTATTGAAATGTCTTAAGGTGACAACGGAGCCATCCACTGAAGTTCTTCCAAACTACGGAAACAATGAA
Organism: Cybosia mesomella; assembly: GCA_946251805.1. Taxonomy (NCBI): domain Eukaryota; kingdom Metazoa; phylum Arthropoda; class Insecta; order Lepidoptera; family Erebidae; genus Cybosia; species Cybosia mesomella. The sequence continues at coordinate 5,847,689 of OX276398.1, read as the reverse complement.
TGATGCTACAATGAGATGACAATTTTGAACTTTGTAATGACATCGAAAGATTTCCGCAACAGATAGATACGTGGGTAGGTAAGGTACTTACTTACTTCGCTTAACGATCTCCGTCCTCCATGAGCGCAGGCCGGGACGGCGGGGTGACTAGCACCTCCCCCCCTTTCCGGGGCAAGATGGGGACACCGTGGTTCTCAAACCCGAGGGTTCTCAATCTCGAAACCAAAGATGGCCCAGGGTCAGTCGGGGTGCGAGGAGGCCACCTTACACCCCCGCGTCTGAGTACCCGAGAGGGCGTGCGGTTTTAGTCGGTTCAAGCCCGATATAACCTCCCCCGCTGGCTGGCGAGGGGGTATACGACGAGATTTCCGCAAGAAAAAAGAGATAATTAGATATATTTATTCATACAAACTTACATACGGTCTTTTCATTCAGAACAAAAACTGTGTTACGGTTCCACGGAAATGAATTTTTCATCTCTCCTGCTCGGAAAGTTTAATTTTCATGGGTAGATAGCCGGGTGGAAAGTAGCTTATTTCATCCCTAGGGCGGAAAGTATATTTTTTTAAATTTTAGGGTTTACCATGGAGTCCATGATAATTAAGTTACGTCATAATGCCTTGATATCATGACGATTTTTTTTTATATGGCCGGCCGCCTAGATACCCGATTACAATGTAACCAATAGATTCGATTTTCAAAACTTTTCTAATGTTGGCAGTACATATGTACGAGAATTATAACTTTTTTTCAGAATTAAAAAGAAACAATTTAAGTTTGCTAAATAATTAGCGGGAAAACGAGATTCAATATAAATAAATACGTCGTGTTAATTGTGGTTAAAAATGGTTTCGGAAAGTGATTCTAGTGACATGGATATTAATTTAACTCCCGATGAGATTGAAGAACAGGCAAAAGCTGTTGTTAATAATCCATTTTCAAATTGTTCTAATTTTAACTGATAATCGATATACCTGTTTCATTAAATGTGTGTGTAGTATTTTAATTTCCTCACATAGTCGAAATGAAAAGTAGAGTGTTTACCTCGGGTGAATGTCACCATTTCACCCTCGAACTATTGGCGCTCTCACTTCGTTCGAGCGCCAGAAATATCTCGGGTGAAATGGCTGACTTTCAACCCTTGTGTAACAATCTACTATTGAATTTCGTATTTGGAACGGGACACTGAAACTAGATAAATGAGTTGACAAATTTTTACACATAATTGTGTTATCTTAGAGCGCCTTTTTGTAATTTCATAGCAACAAAACGTAGCGCATTGTTTAGGGTCAAGTAATTCACCTTACCTACACCCCGGCGTCTGAAGACCCGATACGGCGTGAGGTTTTAGTCTGTTCGAATCCGACATAACCATCCCCACTGGCCGGCGGGTAGTATGCGGAGGGATTTCCGCACGAAAAAAAAGGGGAGTATACGGGGAGATTTCCGCAGGAAATAAAAGGTTCAAGTAACGCTCTTAAATCGATACCAATTTTCGCTTAGCCAGTCTATTATACCTAGAAGTCATTGTAAATAAAAATATCAACACGAGTTTACTAGTTTATATTGAAAATCAAAGATATTTACAAAATATATTATAATTTTTCAAACATCAAAAGCCCTTTAATCAAATTCTGGGCATAGGTTCGAGATTCTCGATAAGGACAATAGAATATTTTTTTCATTTAAAGTGCCCTAATCATGTTAAATAAATACTAACTAAACTAATGATTTATCAATTCGTAACCATTATCACCAGTTAACTACTTTTTAATTATTTAAAAAGTAAAAATAAAATGTCGTTTGCTAATTATAATCATTTGTTAATTGTTTTTAGTCAGTTATAAGAGTGGACAAGATGGGTCCTACTTCATTCGTTCACTACTCTTCGAAGCGAATTCTACAATTTTATTGTCAACTAAAACTTCAATATGGAAAGAAAAACTTTGCAATCTCCGAAACAATGTGCCGTAAGTTATTTACTTCCTTTCTTGTGTTGCAACACATATGAATCGATGTACTAATCCAAGTAAATCTTTTTTTTTCTTTTTTGTTTGTAAAAATTCAAGTAATCGAAATTGCCAGTATTCCCCCTAACCCCTCCAGCTAAGTTTAATAGCTTGTGTTAGGAGCGGGTAGTGTAATAGCCATGCAGGATTCGAACCCAAGACTTCTCGATCGTAAGGCCGACTCCTTAACCAGTAAGCTACTGACACTTAAGAGTAATTATTGTATTGCAGGTTACACGTTGGTTAGAAGCCAATGAGGAGTATCTCCACCACCCCCCACCGTTAGAGGAGGAGAGATGGTTCCCGAAGGTGGTGGGACCAGCGATGGCCGAACATAAACAGTACTACGTGCCAGTGGTTTCTGTGGTGACGAAAACCCATAAACGGAAAGCTAAAAAACGTTGAAATAAAGAATTATAAACACACATATTTCTTCTTATTTTCAATGTACACTATGAAAAAAGGCTAGGGTAAGGACCGCCGGTAACCCTGGGGTTATCCTTTCGAGGGCTTACCCAGGGTGCCCGGCAATTGACACTTGTGGAGGACACCGTGTGGTTTAAGTCGGTCCGATTCCGACACGCCCACCTCATCCTCGACACCGATGGGGTGAAGTCCGTGGGGGTTTCCACAGGTAAAAAACAAGGAGTACCCGGTACCAGCAAGCATGTATGAAGTGTGTTGTGGATTGTATTTATTTCGATTGAAACAAAGTAAAGGTTTCAACGTGTTATTTATTTTACTTTTCGATCCGAGAGCACGTGGTTTTTGCTACACGTGGAGTACACGCGGTTTTTATTACTGCACGTGGTTTTTACTCTCTCGGGGAGTCGGACCTCTTCCTGTGTTCTTGCTCGTAGGACGCGTTGGGCTAAACTAAAAACTATTCGCTCCAAGACCGCTCGTTTTATAGCCGTTCGGCGGCATCGGACCTCAGGCTGTGCTCAGGTAAGGACCGACCCAAACACATGGTGCCGACCGGCCGCATATCCGTAGGGCGACGCTTGAAGCGGTAAAATATGTACATTTACAATCTACAGTTATTCCTTATTCTATTTTATCCTACACGTGTTTATTCGAGGCGGCATGTCTCCTAGCCGGGACCCCTCCATGGGACCTGGAAGCGAGAGCCCTTGCGCTGCTGTACCAGTGGCGCAAGGAGGCGCTGGAGCGGGGCCATAGGCCGGAGCCCCGAGAAATCAGGGCTCAGCGGTCCCAGCTCCACCGGGAACTCATGGAGACATGGAGGGTGCGACTTGAGCACCCAAGGTGGGGGGAATCCACCATTGCGGCGGTGAGACCGATCATGAAGGAGTGGTTGGAGAGGGACCATGGGGACCTCTCCTACCGGATGTGCCAGATGGTTACCGGACACGGGTGTTTCGGTAAGTATCTGTGGCGCATCCACCGGGAGACAACGCCGCAGTGCCAGCACTGCGAGGATCCTGGCGAAGACACGGCGCTCCACACGTTGGTGGAGTGCCCTGCGTGGGCGAGTCAACGCCGGGATCTCGTTGCGGTCCTGGGCGTGGACGTTCTCTCGTTGGAGACCATGGTGAGGGCCGTGGTCTCCGACGGGAGCAAGTGGCACGCCGCCGCCTCTTTCTGCGAGCAGGTAATGCGCGCGAAAGAGACGGCGGAGAGGGAGCGGGAGAGAACCCTGCCCCCCGAGTTTCGCAGTCTGCGGCGAGGACGCCGCAGACTCATCTACGCCCGGGACTACCGACCTCCATGATCGGGGCCTGAGGACGGCAGTTGGCCGACTCGCCGTCCTTACAGAAGCAGGCCGTGGCGGAGGCGTGTCGTGTGTGCCCCTACACACGCCTGCCAACTCACCGAAGCGGGATAAAACCCGACCCCACCAGGCGAGGCCGCGGTGGCGGCCAAAGTCCGCCGGCAACCCTGGGGTTATCCTTTCGAGGGCTTACCCGGGGTGCCCGGCAACGGACACTTGGGGAGGACACCGTGCGGTTTTAGTCGAGACACGACATAACCACCCCCGCTGGCCAGCGGGGGGGTATCCGAAGGGATTTCCGCACGTAAAAAAAAAAAAAAAAAAAAAAAACACGTGTTTATTCACTTATACACTAGGACCTTATCTAATACAATTATTCCTAATTCCTATTCCTAATTACAAATAATTCTACATATATATTTTACATAATCACGCGGCTTCGCTTGGCGTACTGGACAGTTCTCCCCCCAGTGCAGCAGTCTGCGGAACGGCTTTCTCCAGCACGACGAGTTTTCTTACGGGCCGCTTGAATATTCCGGATCTTGTCCTGACGTCCGCCATCCGAATTCCACCGTCGGGACCAACGTAGGTGCGGGTGACCTCGCCCATAGGCCACACGTTGCGTGGTAGAATATGGTCGACTACCATCACGATGTCTCCATTCTGCAAAGGTCGTCGTTGACCGCTCGGCTCGCCGCGCGGTACTAATGTAGGCAAGTACTCGCGTACCCATCTACTCCAAAAGTGGTCGGCGAGGGCTTGACAACTCCTCCATGTTCGACACTCGGCGTACTGACAGGGCCCGGTTGTTGGCAAGCCTGTCGATGACCCCAACAAGAAGTGGTTCGGGGTCAACGCCTCTGGGTCTTCCGGGTTGACGCCCACGTGGGTTAGCGGTCTCACGTTAATGGAGAACTCTGCTTCGGTTAACAGAGTCCCCAATACTTCCTCGGTCGGCTCTTTTTCGTGTAGAGTCGCCGACAACGCTGTTTTCACTGACCGAACTAATCTCTCCCACGCGCCGCCTTGATTCGGTGCTCCCGGCGGTATGTAACGCCAGTTGACCGCGTGTAACTGTCCCAGATCTCGTAGCGCCGGCATCCACTCTTCATACGCTGTCCTCAGCTCCTTATCTGCTCCATGGAAGTTGGTGGCGTTGTCCGAGTATATCGTTCTCGGCCAACCTCTCCGTGCTGCCATCCTCCTGAGCGCCATGATGGCGGAGCTCTTAATGAGTGATGCCACGATCTCTAGGTATCCTGCTCTCGACGTAAGACAGGTGAACAGGGCGCCCCATCTCTTCTCCCGGCGACGTCCCACTTTCACGACCATAGGTCCGAAATAGTCTAACCCACAGTGAGTGAAAGGTTATCGTTCTCGGCCAACCTCTCCGTGCTGCCATCCTCCTGAGCGCCATGATGGCGGAGCTCTTAATGAGTGATGCCACGATCTCTAGGTATCCTGCTCTCGACGTAAGACAGGTGAACAGGGCGCCCCATCTCTTCTCCCGGCGACGTCCCACTTTCACGACCATAGGTCCGAAATAGTCTAACCCACAGTGAGTGAAAGGTCGCTGGTAGGGCTCGAGGCGTTCCCGAGGCAGGTCTCCCGTCGCTGGTGGCTGCGGTCTTGCTCTTCGTTTCCTGCATAGGCAGCAGTCTCGTTCCGTAGCTCGTACGGTGGGTCGCAGATGGATGATCCAGTACCGCTGCCGCAGGTCGTTCGTGACCCGCTCGCGCCCGGCGTGTCCGGCGGCCCGATGTTCTCGCATCACTATCATTTTGGTAACGCGATGTCGGCCGTCGAGTATGACGGGCTTCTTTGTCTCTACTGGCGCGGTGGCTGCTCCGATGCGTCCCTTGACTCGTAGTAACCCATCTTCTAATACTGGGTCTAGTTTGTACAGACGACTCGCTTTAGAGATAGCGCGAGCGGTCTGTAGTCGCACGATGTCTTCCTCGAAGCTCTCGTACTGCGCGCGACTGAGGATTGCGTTCTCAGCCTTTTCAATGTGTGTAGTTCCCAGATGCGACGTTCGGCGGCGACACTTGTCCACGAAGGCTAACACGTAGGCGGCGGCTCTAACGTAACGGTTATAGTTAGAGAATCGCGCTGGGTCGGGTAACCACGCGTGAATTTCTTCGCTCTTCTCGCTGACGTGTAGTACTTCGCAGTCTTCCATTGGTTGTGTCTTATCTGCCGGCCATTCATTCTCATGTCGCAACAGGAACTCCGGACCTCGAAACCATCTGTCGCCCGCGGTGATCGGTGAGTAGGTGATGCGTGTTGCGTCGTCGGCCACGTTCTGCTCGGTCGGCACCCATCGCCACTCCTTGCTGTGAGTAAGCTCGGAGATTTCGCCCAGGCGGTGAGATACAAACGGAGTGTAGCGTCGCTCGTCGTTACGTACCCAGTGTATCACCGTGGTTGAGTCGGTCCAATACACGGTTTTGTCAATCTTGATCCGATGCTCTTTCTTAATCGTCGCCGCTAGTCTTGACCCGATGACCGCTGCTTGTAGCTCTAGCCGAGGTATCGTCTGCGCGCGTCGCGGCGCCACCTTTGACTTGGCGGCCACGAGGCATAGCCTGACGCTCCCGTCCGGTTGAGTGGTACGCCAGTATGCTACTGCTGCGTACGCTTGTTCGCTGGCGTCGCACAGCACATGCAGCTGCAGTTCTTGAGCTTCATTCAGCATGTAGCAGCGCTCGAGTCGTAGACATGCTAGGTCCGTCAGTCGTTCTAGCCAAGCAGCGAAGAGCTCGTTCTCTTCTTCGGGTATTGGTTCGTCCCATGAAATCTGAAGTCGCCACAGGCTCTGCAGCACGATCTTGGCGCGTATGGTGAAGTGGCTCAGCAGTCCGAGGGGTTCATATATAGACATGACCGCGCTGAGGGCTTCTCTCTTCGTCGGCGCGCGCATTCGTTCGATCACTTCAGTGGGAACTCGATTCATAGAGGTGTTGAACCCAAACTCATATTGATCTGCGCTCCAGATGAGGCCGAGTATCTTGTTCTCGGGCCCATCTCCTCCCAGTGGGGTCGGCGACGTGGCTCGTAGCTCGGCTGGCACGTCGCGGAGCACGCTGGCTTGATTCGTGTTCCATCCTCGTAGTTTGAAGCCGGCGGCTGCGTGGACCGTCATTAACTCGGAGACGGCTCGCTGGGCTTCATTTTCGTTCTCATAACTGGCCGCTAGGTCGTCCATGTAGTGGCATCTCGTTATCGCTTCGAAGGCCGCCGCGTGAGTGTCTGCGTGGGCCCTCGCGTTCGCATCTCGAACGTAATGCGCCATAAATGGCGAGCTAGCGACGCCGAAGATCACGCTTGTCATCTTGTAATGGCGGGGCGGTGCATCTCGGTCGCTTCCCCTCCACAGGAATTGTTGAGCTGGCTGATCTTCTTGCCGAATCTTCACTTGCAAGAACATTTCTTGTATGTCGGCTGTGACTGCAATCGGCTTTTCTCGGAACCGGAACATAATCCCATGTAGTGATAATAACAGGTCCGGCCCCTCAAGTAGGTAATCGTTGAGGCTGACACCCCGGCTCTTAGCTGCAGCATCGAAGACGAGTCTTTGCTTACCAGGCTTATTCGGGTTCTGCACAGCAAAGTGAGGTAGGTACCAGCAGACGGGACTCGTAGCCTCGGTGTCGCCGCACGGTGTCGCGTACCCTTTTTGCAGCAGATTATTCATCTGCCCGGTGTATAATTCAGCAAAGTCTTGATCTTCGTCCATTTTTGACTCTATTTTCATTAATGGTCGCAGCGCAGAGTTGTAGCTTGGCGGGAGTGTGACGTTATCTTCCTTCCACGGTAGCCCCACCTCGTAGCCCGTCTTCGTTCGCTTCATAGTCGTCTCGACGATTCGCACCGCTCTTTGTTCTGTGTCGCTCATTTTTCGTTTATGAGAGACACCGAGCGCGTCGATCTTGAAGTGATGGTCAACAAGGTCGTGTAGGCGTTCATTTTCATTCTCGGAAGTGAAAACGTGTAGTACGTTGTTTTCACTTCGTCGTATGACGCTTCGTGGTAGCGTCCCATGTATCACCCAACCTAACGTCGTTCGTGAGTAGCACCACGAACTTGACCTCGCTTGCCCAGACGTAATTCACGGGACACGATGTACTCCCAGTGGTCGGTGCCCACTAAGATCCCCGGTCGCGTTGACTCGTAGCACACTTCGTTCTTCTGTAGGTCTTGTAGGTGATCGTATTTAAGCAGTGACATGGGAATGGATTGCTGATGTAACTTAATGGACCGGATGGTGCGTGCCTTAAGTTCGTGGGGCACACCTTCGGATCCCTTTATCTTCACGGTCACCAGCTGGCTTCGCTCTTCCGACTCCTCCTGGTCCCACGACTGTGACGGGACACATCTTCAGCAGTACAGCTCTCGGCTCAGCGGTGGTTTGAGTTACCACTGAGAGTACTGCCTCCGTCGGGCTTGAAGTGATCGGCGGCTTGTCATCTTGCTTCGGCTTCTCATGGTGCAGCGTGGCGTGATGGGCAAAGCGGCATTCGTTTACACCGCATGGCTTCGATTTACATAGGTTGCGTCGGTGTCGCTTCACTAAGCACTTGAAGCACAACCTTTTCTCCTTCACGAAGTCCCAGCGTTGATCTACCGTTAGTGCCTTAAACTGGGGACACCGTGGTAGCACGTGGGTTTTTTCGCAACTCGGACATCGTTCAATTTCTTCTTTGTTTTCAGCCGACTCGGTGATATTGAAGACAGCATTTCTCTTTTTGTTCATAGGCGTAGGCGGTGGACGAGTTTCTCTCTTCGCTTGCGTCGCACTAGTACACGCAGTTGGGACGTAGGCATGTTTGAGCGAGCGATCTGCCTCCCTCATCAGGAAGCGAGATAGCGTGGTAATTTCGGGTTCCGACGATATACCGGAGTCGGTCGCGTAGTCACACCATCTTGCTTGTACGTGATGGCTCAGCTTGCTCAATACTTCTCTCACTAGCGCCGGGTTGTACAGATATCCCCGCTGGTCGATGCTCTGTAGTACACACACGACGTTCTGTACTCGTATAGCGTAGTTGTTCCTGTCTACCGCTGACGAACCTGGTCTTGGTAGCTTTTTCAGGTCTTCAAACGCCTTGTCGATTAATACTTCCGGACGGCCAAATGACTGCTCCAATGTTCGGAGTATCACTTCCGGATCTGTCGCAGTCGCTAGTAGTGCCGCCACGATGTCCCGCGCTTCCCCGGTTAGGCTTTTCCTTAGTCGCTGTAGATTCTCTATCGCCGTTATACTGTACAGCTTCGTAGAATCGGTGAAAGCGGCTTTGAACGTGAGCCACACTCCATGAGCCCCGGAGAACGTTGGCAGATCTGCACAATGTATTTTGGGTCTAGCTAGACGCTCCATTACCTCGGTTAGTTGATCTAGGCTTCTTCTCGTAGGCGTGAGGGGATCTGTCACGCCTACCAAACCGGAGGTGCCGATCTTCCTTGTTTCGCGTTCTCTGCTCTTCGGGTTCAATTCTTGACGCGACGGGGTTCGTTTGCAGCCATTCGTCTACTTTTCTGTTGTTGACGTCCGTAGTTGCTTCTTCGTGGACACTTTCTTCATCTCGGATGGCCGTGAGGTCGGCGGCCAGCCTTTTTCTGATCAAGTCGGCTTCAATTTCGATTTCCTTCTTCTTTAACTCCGCCAGCTTCTCTGCTGCTTCTAACTCGGCTAATCGGGCCCGAGCTGCCGCGCTTGCAGTTGAGCGGTGCGATCTCACTGACCTTCCCGGTGAACCAGTTCGGGGTAGGTTCCCGGGCTTCAATCTAGAGGTGCCGAGGGGGGCGTCGATCGTAGTCCCGGCCCCGGACCCTATACTCAACTGCGTGTTTGGCGATGCCGGTGGACCTTGAGCTAGTCTGCGGCGCATTTCATCTTCAATGCGCTGCTGTCTCAGGTCCTCTTCTGCCTGTCGAGCTTGAGCTTGATCTGCATCAGCTTGGCTTCTTGTTAACACCATTGTTCTGGAAGTCGAAGTATTTTTCTTGAAGCTTGATTTTCTACTTGATTGTCTTGAAATCTCTTGAAGCTGGTTTTCTTTCTTCAATCCGGCTTCTCGGAGGACCAAACGTTGTTGTGGACTGTATTTATTTCGATTGAAACAAAGTAAAGGTTTCAACGTGTTATTTATTTTACTTTTCGATCCGAGAGCACGTGGTTTTTGCTACACGTGGAGTACACGCGGTTTTTATTACTGCACGTGGTTTTTACTCTCTCGGGGAGTCGGACCTCTTCCTGTGTTCTTGCTCGTAGGACGCGTTGGGCTAAACTAAAAACTATTCGCTCCAAGACCGCTCGTTTTATAGCCGTTCGGCGGCATCGGACCTCAGGCTGTGCTCAGGTAAGGACCGACCCAAACACATGGTGCCGACCGGCCGCATATCCGTAGGGCGACGCTTGAAGCGGTAAAATATGTACATTTACAATCTACAGTTATTCCTTATTCTATTTTATCCTACACGTGTTTATTCACTTATACACTAGGACCTTATCTAATACAATTATTCCTAATTCCTATTCCTAACTACAAATTATTCTACATATATATTTTACATAATCACGCGGCTTCGCTCGGCGTACTGGACAAAGTGTATGCCAATGCCATAATCGTAGCAAGTGCAAAACAATTAAAAATGTTTATGAACGCTATGAAGGTTTTGTGTAATATTAAGATATTCGCCCAAAACGTTTGCCTGTATTTTTACGGACTAAACCCTACCACACGTTCACTACTGTAACTCCTACCCCTACACCAGGATCAACAGCAGTTACCACGAACACGCCGCGTGATAACACTCGGAAAGTCCCAGGTACAGTTAAACTGTCTTGGATCCTGCGAATGACTGCGACAAGCGCTCCCCCCCACCCCAACCGGGGCAAGACTCCCCGTCTCACCGTGATGCCCAAACCCGAAGGGGCCATCTCGTAACCGGAGATGGTCCAGGGACGGCCGGGGTGCGGAGGAAATGCTTTATGGACAACCTTACACCCCGGCCTCTGAACATCCGAGACGCCGTGCGGTTTCAGTCGGTTCAAGCCCGACATAACCGCCCCCCGGCGGGGGGGCCGAGGGGATTTCTGCACGAAAAAAAAAGGTCCTAAGTGAGCTATATTTGATTGCAATAATATGTATTGCAGAAACACCGGTTGATACAAGATCCACATAGTATACCGCTCCTTATGTTTTCCGTCGCGAATATCTTGTGAAAAAAAAACTGTCGATTTGCCTGCCAGCTGGTCACTATCCTCCGACTTTCATTCTACCTGACATTTTCCGTGAAGCGACTGATTGACTGACCTCTACAACCCCCTGGCGATATCGAAGTTCAGTAAGTAGTGTGTTAGACCAGGTTGTCGAACTTTTAGAATTCCAGGTACTCATAAAGAATGTCACAGAAGTTTGTATTGCATCCCAGATCGACGGTTCAATGACAATAAAGATACTCACCTTGCCTGCACTATTTATATATGAAGCTGCCATACTAGTAAGGAAAAATATCAACAACTATACAACACTTAAAAGTGCAAGGCATAAAAACACTCTTTGTATTGACAAATGTAGAACAACACAATTTCGCAGAAGCATATTTGGAGTGAGTGCAAAGATATATAATAAGCTACCGGATTCTGTTAAAACCGCAGAATCCATAAATATTTTTAAAAATAGACTGCGAGAATTGTTAATCGATAGAGTGTACTACTCAATTAATGAATTTACTGATAATATGTATTGTTAATGACACTAAAATAGTATTCTTATACAAAATTTATCTATTATTGTAATACTTGACATCTAACCAATAACTATCTAAATTGACATTGAATTTTACTTTCCTTTGCAAAAAATTTGTGACATTTTTATTGACATTAAACTTTTCTTTTTTTATATAATGACATGATTTTATTGAATTTTCTGAATTTAGATGGTACTGGTGAATAAATACTGTAAAATAACTAATAATCTTCATTTTATATCCATTGTGTTGTAAATGTAGGCTTAATGCTAATTGTTTTGCATGATGATTATAATGAATCTTGTATAAGTACCTAACCATAATTAACATACTAACCCGAACACTTTTGCACACCAACATGGTAAAACATGGATTGGACAACCACAGTTCTAACACCCTACTATGTACCCATGTTTAGCAAAATAAATGATTGTCAATGTGCTCTCCGAAACTCGGTGCTGAACAGTGCTAGTTGGTCACCGATCTGTGTAATTGACAATTACCTACTTACAATATCGGGTCTATCTATCTAACACATGTTCTGTATTTAGAAATCTACAAAAAAAAATTGATTCCGTTCCGAACCCCATCTGGTACTTCTTTTGTAGATTTATAAATATACGAGTATATGCCTTTTTACCTCTGGAGTACGCAAAGACAACAGCCCGCTAGTTCTGTCCACTTAACGAACTTCCTCTACTGTTATTAAACCTTTCACAGCATAGATTATAAATAAGAAGAAATTTGGGTTTAAAATTCTTCATGATATTGTCGGAAGTTTACGCGAATGTTACACATTGAAATAAAACTATTCAAACCAAGCGAAGCATTGGCACTCGCGTCAAAGAACACATAGCTGACATAAAACACCAACGCTCAAAAAAGTCTGCTGTATGTGAACACGTGCAACAGGGGACCAAACATTACTTAAGATTTGATAAACCTCAGATACTCGCCAAAGAAAATCGATTCCTACCTAGGATGCTCCGCGAAGCTATTTAAATTAAAAAACATCCTAATTTTAATAGAGAAGATGGTTGGAATGTACCACCAGCTTGGGACCCAGTCATTCACTTAATTAATTCCAAGAAAAAACAAAATACAACAAGACTTCATGACACTGTGAGCTCATTCTGCGTAAATAGTAACACCAACAATTCAACATAGTTCGGGTACTTTGAGATAACTTTCACTTCAAACTTCAAAACAACAACCATCTTTAGTCTACCCGTGACCATGGCTGCTGAAAAGCAACCGAAACGTCGGGTTCAATGTAAAATATAAAATAACATCAAATAAACCGCGACAGAATCCGTTAAAAATAGTTTTATTTCAATTTAAAATTCTTTTTTTTTACCACAACGTCTTAGTTTCAACCATTGCTGATCCAACCACCTTCGGGACATATCTCTCCTCCTCTATAGGTGGTGGGTGGCGGAAACATTCTTCGTTGGCGTTCAATCAACGAGTAAACTGCAATATAATTATTTATTGCGTGTTTGTTTACTTATATTTACTTATGCTTGAAAGTTCTTACAGAGGTAGGTTGAGATTTATTAAAACCCACATACCGTAATCCGTCAACTATGTTTTCGGTCGCATATTATAATAAATGCGAGCCTGTCAATGTCGAATTCCTAATAAGCATGAGTAAGCATGTATCCGTAGAAATGTGACTTAAATGTTTGTCAAATAATTTGACATATTGCTCTCTCTACAGTAGATTTAGTATTCGATCGATTGATAATATAATTGTTATAGATTTAGATCGGAAAAAGAGAACATCTAGGACGGGACTTGAACCCGCGACCAGTGCCTTACACTCGCGATACACTCAAAAACTACTTCACCAATGTTGATGCTGTTTTTATAATGGATAGAATGGTTTTCGAGGAAGGTTTCAGTATAGAATTTGTCAAGTTTTTTGTATAAATTATCTAAAATATAATGATAATTGTAAGAGGTGTAGGAAAAAAATAAGCCGTAAGGAGCTTTCAACGAAACCGCTGATTTTTGAAAACTATCCCTTTGGGATATAACAAAATGATGTGTGGTGGGTGGAATTGTGTATCTTATATAGGTGGTGGAATATATATAATATATATATAAATATCTCGAATTGTTGTTATAACATAGGAAACTAACGACACATTGGTTCAAAAATTCAACAGTTATACCTACTCATAGGTTCGACATTGACACGAGGTTGATGCGCAGTTTTAGAATTAACTTGCAATATTAGTAACCTGCAATAAGATAATTTCTTTGAAGTGTTTAGGTATATTTAAAGATTCGCAGTTTTAGAAACAACTTGCAATATTATTAACCTGCAATAAGATAATTTCTTTGAAGTGCTTAGGCATATTTAAAGATTCGCAGTTTTAGAAATAACTTGCAATATTATTAACCTGCAATAAGATAATTTCTTTGAAGTGCGTAGGTATATTTAAAGATTCGCAGTTTTAGAATTAACTTGCAATATTATTAACCTGCAATAAGATAATTGCTTTGAAGTGTTTAGGTATATCTAAAGATTCGCAGTTTTAGAATTAACTTGCCATATTATTAACCTGCAATAAGATAATTTCTTTTAAGTATTTAGGGATATTTAAAGATTCGCTGTTTTAGAATTAGCTTGCCATATTATTAACCTGCAATAAGATAATTTCTTTGAAGTGTTTAGGTATATTTAAAGATTCGCAGTTTTAGAATTAGCTTGCAATATTATTAACCTGCAATACGATAATTTCTTTGAAGTGTTTAGGTATATTTAAAGATTCGCAGTTTTAGAATTAATTTGCAATATTATTAACCTGCAATAAGATAATTTCTTTGAAGTACTTAGGTATATTTAAAGATTCGCAGTTTTAGAAATAACTTGCAATATTATTAACCTGCAATAAGATAATTTCTTTGAAGTGCGTAGGTATATTTAAAGATTCGCAGTTTTAGAATTAACTTGCAATATTATTAACCTGCAATAAGATAATTGCTTTGAAGTGTTTAGGTATATCTAAAGATTCGCAGTTTTAGAATTAACTTGCCATATTATTAACCTGCAATAAGATAATTTCTTTTAAGTATTTAGGGATATTTAAAGATTCGCTGTTTTAGAATTAACTTGCCATATTATTAACCTGCAATAAGATAATTTCTTTGAAGTGTTTAGGTATATTTAAAGATTCGTAGTTTTAGTATTAACTTGCAATATTATTAACCTGCAATAAGATAATTTCTTTTAAGTGTTTAGGGATATTTAAAGATTCGCAGTTTTAGAATTAACTTGCAATATTATTAACCTGCAATAATTTGTTATTTATTATTATATTATATTATTTACATTATTTTTTTTATATAATAATAATATATTATTTTAAAATAATTATAAATATAGGTACCTACACTAGCTGATGCCTGCGGCTTCACCCGCATAGATCTCGGTTATAGCTTTTGGTTATACCTCCGATTCTACTCAACCATTTGAGATCAAACATACGGCAGATTTTTTAAGTAAAGTTAGTTTTAAATTGAGTTCAGAATGGTTAATTTAACATAACCCAAATATTTGTCTAAATATTTCCAGTTTTCAGAGGAAAGGTTTGTTTGTTTGCAATCAATATTCTCTAAAACTACTGAACCAATTTCAAAACTTCACCATTGGAATTCCACATTATCGCCGAGTAACAAAGGCTAGGTACTTTTTATTATTCGTGCGGAAATCCCTTGTTTGTACCTAGTAACTATATGCACGTACGCACTTAGTAACTAAATTCTTCAAAATTTTTGTAAGGTTGACTAGTGCTGGCCACCTTCGGGGAAAACCTCTTCTCCTGCTGCAAAGGCGGTGTTTGCGAAAATATTTTTCGTGGGCATCTTGCGAGTATCCTGCAATAAAATTAAAACACGTAAGTGAATATCTTTATTTAAAAAATACGTGAATTCGGTTGAATTAGCGATCCTGAACTTATTTTTTTAAATTCTTGTCTGTTAATCTGTTTGTTCGCGATGAACACAAAAATTACTGAACAGATTGTGATACGATTTTTTTATTAGTATCCACCACATATCTACCGTATGTTTAATTGCAATTGATTAAGTAGAACCGGAGATATGACCAAACGTGGCGATAAAGGGTTTGCAGACTCATATTGTAATTTTTAATAAAAACGTTTGTATATTTATCGTTCTATTGATAGGCAAATGATATTATATGCAGTTTGTAACCATTACACCTTGAAATACTTTAGCGGATAGGTTACATTGTATGTGACTGTGAAATGATCTCCCTGCTCTGGTTTTCCTAAGCGATTTCAATATGAGATCCTTCAAGAAAATCATGAAAAAGTTTTTAAGGGGTCGGCACCGCGATTGTTACGCCCCTGGTGTTGCACTCGTCCATAGGCCACGGTAACCGCTTCCCAGGTGGACCGTGTGCTTGTGAGCCACCGTAGTAGTATCAAAAAGCTTTTAGGAGTAGATCGAATGATAATTTTTGTCTGCAAAAAATGAAATGAACAGCTTACGGCATATTGACTCGAAGGTTCAGCAGTTTGAGGCTCCATTTTAGTGACGAGCTCAAGGTTGGCTCATGTTTCTAGGATCACTGTGTAAGAGAAGTACACGAGTGAATAAATATACCTACTAAGTGCGTTCAATGATTTCTATGTATTCTGTCTTCTGTGGGTACGGAACAAAAAAATTGGTATCGCAGAAGACTACGAATCGACCACTAATAATGCGCAACTTTTTGCAGTTTTACAAAAATTTGCGCACTTTTATGTACCGTATAGATACATAGAACTGTAACTAAACTAAACTAAACTGGCTGTACGGTACAAAAAATTGAAGACGATAAACTGACCATAAATTTTTTGTAATGTCATCTTTATGACATTACAAAAAGGCGCACTATGCTGATACAGATAGGTGTCAAAATTCATTATCTCATTTATCTAGTTTCTGCGTCTCGTTTCAAATTAGAAATTAAAAATTCATTCACCTTCCGGGGGTGAGGGAGGAATGAAATTTCCGTAACCTAAATTTTGTTCTAAACAGCTATCTAGTCATCATCAGCATCATCATCATCATCAACCTCTATTAGTCCACTGCTGGACATAGGTCTTCCCTAATGAGCGCCATAGCGCCCTGTCTTCAGCTTGCCGCATCCAGCATCTGCCCGCAGTCTTTCGCAGATCATCATCCCACCTGACCGGAGGGCGTCCTACACTACGCTACTACGCGTATCTAGTAGTAGGTAAAAATTGAATTCAATGATTTAAAACAACAAAACACTACATATTATAAAATAAAGTCCTCCGCCTCGTCTGTCCGTCTGTTTATTCACGATACACTCAAAAACGACTTCACCGATTTTGATGCTGTTTTCATCAATGGATAGAGTGGTTCTCAAAGAAGGTTTCAGTATTTAGTTGGTCAAGTTTTTTGTATACATTAGCTAAAATATAAAGATATTTGTAAGAGGTGAAGGAAAAAAATAAGACGCCTGAGAGCTTTAACGAACGCTAACGCTGCCTAAAACCTTTGGGATATTACAAAATTATGTATGGTGGAATTGTGTATCTTATATAGGTGGTGGAATATATAAATATCTCGTTCTTCAGAATGCCACGGGGGTGAAGCCACGGGCAACAGCTAGTAATATCATTTAAAAGCCACAAAGGTATAAATTGCAATAGATTCCGATGTTTTAAGGGCCCACCAAGAAGATTCTGTAAGCGTTTTCCGACAGTCGTTTCTTCTTTGGACTGATCACCGACAGGACGTTCCGTTTTTGAGAGATTCGTCGATGGAACGTTTGATGTTTCGCCGACAGAATGGTTCACATTTGTCTGTTTCAACGACAGGACTTTTCAATTATGGAATATTCGCCGTCAGGTCGTTTTGTCTACGATGTTTTGACATGACTTTTTCACTATTTAACTACAAAGCCACCAAAAAGCTACTAGCTTGATATCAAAATCCAAGTTTCCGGACTAGTGGTTCCGGCGCTTCTGGGTTAGGTTAGGTTAGAACTGTGACCCTAACAGAACCACTAGTCCGGAAAGTTGGATTACACCAAGAACTTCGGGGCCCATGTCAACCAACCACACCTGCTGACTGACGGACGAGGCTCTGAGGCAGGTTTTCCTTTCGGGGTTAGGAGGTCTGATGGCAGTCACTCCCATAAAAGCTGTATGAGCCCAACCAACCTACGGAGTGTAAGCCTCAGATGCAACCGGAAACAAGGCTATTTATTTATTTATAATAAAAGTACAGCCACATTGTATATATTACACAATTCACAATACATCCAGTTGTTGGTAAGTACTCTGATATATACAACAATTACGGCGTACATAACATTCAGTTAAAGTCATTAACATTCATTACAGTATCAGTACAGTGAGATAAAATTTGTTTAAAACAGTAGAAATAGCATTTATAGCAAACATTGTGATGATGCCTAAAATATAAATACCTACGACACTAAAACATTTTGAAGAATTTTAAAGAATAAGTATATAAATGGTTTCTACACACTACCTATCACTAGCACTACTATAACCAGCCAGTAACTTTGTTTTTAAGCTGGTTAAGCGGATGCTAGGATGATGATGATGATGATGATGACATGAAGAATCAGATTCATTGCAATAATACCCGAAAGAACTTCATTAAATAACTTACCACGCATTAAGTTGGCACCATTGGGGTGAAGACTGTGGGGGTTTCCAGCACACGTTAAAAAAAACCGCGCATTAACACGAAGTTTGAGGCTCAATTTCAATACAACGCTGGTTAGTACGACGTGTAGGATAGGACGAGTAGGTGATAGACGAATGCACGAACTAGTCAAAGTTTGCAACTGAAAACAAATACTAAAATTAACAAAATACCTTTAAGTTTAAATTGGAAAATATCAATATCCAAGACGGGACTTGAACCCCTAACCAGTCCCTTAAGGCCACTTTCCACTTTGATTAGTGCGAGTGCAGGTGATTACAATTTTTTTTTTTTTATATTTAGGACACGTCAATTTGACTTCACCTCGCCTGATGGTAAGCTGAAGGTAAATTCTCAGGAAAGAGGGTCACCATTACATACATGTACCATGTTAACAATGGTGGCACTCAGCTTGCCGGCCTCATCAGAAGAGGATTGTCGTCGCAGCACCGCGTGACACGCACCGGTCCCACTAGTGCTGCTACCACAATCCCCCTGCCCGGCTATGGACTTGCTGACCCCTGAACGCAATCAAACCGAAATTGGATTACTATGGAGGGTTTTTCGCAATCGTGCACGGTGGTACCTACCCGGCCGAATTTTGTGACAAATTTGTGTCATCAAATTTCTACCACCAGTAAAAGTGATTACTTCAAATGTGTAGTGTGAGTAGTGTCCAATACTGTTTAGTGGCAGCGCTTAGTTAAAAATGTAATTTTGTCATTTTTACAAGCGAGCGTACAGGTATCCTAAACATTAACTACTAAACAAACATGTCTACGTATGTTTATTAGCAGGCATGCTGCGAGTCAAGGGGAAGGGAGGGCGCGCGGGGCGTGGGTACTCGAAAAAAATTGAACACGCATCTATCCACTTTACTACGCTGATACTAATCACTCGCACTAATCAACTGCTGTCCACACGTGTTTTGTACTAATCACTAAGCACCTGCACTAATTACCTACCTGCACTCGCACTTTTCAAAGTGGAAACTAGCCTTAGGGCTTAGAAAGTGGCCTTTACAGGAGGAACACTGCGACCAACTGAGCTACCGGGACACATCCTAGATAGCTGTGATTCGACTAGCGCCCCTCCCCCAAACCGGGGCAAGACGTCAGTCGGGGTGCGAGGGATATGCTCTATGGGCAACCTAATACCCAGGCGTCTTAAGACCTGAGACGGCGTGCGGTTTTAGTCGGTTCAAGCCCGACATAATCGCCCCGCTGGCCGGCGGGGGGGTATCCGAAGGGATTTCCGCACGGTGTCCTCCGCAAGTGTCCATTGCCGGGCACCCCGGGTAAGCCCTCGAAAGGAGAACCCCAGGGTAAAATTATGTCTTGGTACAGAGGTACCTCCACAGTCACAATATATTACTTAGATATTATAGACGGAGAAAGGCACGTTGTGAGTTTATAGAATTAGGAGAAAATGAAGTTACTCACAAGAAATCATAGAACAATAGACTTTGTAAGGTTCACACGATACTTCTATAAAATATGGTTAATGCGGGTAGGTAGGTAGATATCCTTCTTTACCCAAAGCTCAATTAGATATTAATGATCTGCCGTTCGAACACTATGACATACCTACCTACGTACGTATCGCACCATAGATTAAATATTATTATTTACTATAATATCTAAGCTATTCGCAGAAAAATACCCTATTACTGAAATACAATATGATTGACATGACAATATGTTGCAATTTCAATATGAACCTACCTACTTGCTGTCTACTCTAGGTATCCTAGTTAAACATCATAAATAGATTACTTTATTATACAGTTTCGACAGTTAACCTTTTAAGTTGCCTCCACGCCCTTATTGCGCCAAGTGTGTGTTAACATTACATAATTTATCGTTGAAATGTAGTAACTCAAACTGACTAAACACAAAAGGAGCAGTAAAAAAATAACAATACTTAAAATAATATGTAAAATAATAAAATGCAAGTCACGGGAAAATACCTGAGTAAAAAAAGAAATACAATATACAAATTACGTAATTACCATATGCATAAATTGAATTTATTGCTTAATACAAAAAAAAAAAAGGAAAAAATAATTCTTGAAAACAAATTGTTTTGAAAATGAAAGAGGAGATCAGTGATCAATATTGATTTTAATAACAGACTTAGGTTGCGCAACAAATATTTGACTTCGCTATAATTTTTTCTAAAAGGAGATTATATTAAACACACAAGTTCAATGTAATAAATATTGTATTTTATATCTCATTCGTTTTTGTATAAAATTTAATTCCTAATTTAGAATTAGGATTAAAATTTTATTCAAAATATCGTAGACCGATACGTTAATGATTATGTGAGATGGAACGTGATTTGTAAACAATCATGATTATGACATTCATTTAAGGATGATGGCAATGAAAAAATGTCGATGAATCGATGTTTCGAAATCAATTAAAATTAAATAAAAGTAAACAATTCACAAGTTTGAAGTTATCTAGGTACCGTAATCAGGGGTGCGACTGGTTGGAACACCTCCGCGTTTGGTGCACCCTGGGCAACGTGGGCGATGACGCATCATTGATTGCTCCTCTGGAGTAGCTGGCGTCAACGTCAACGGCCAAGAGTCCGACCGACCGGCCCATTGCACGAGGGGGTCGGGTTATGACGGGCCTGCAAGGCCCGCGGTGGTGGTCGCTCCAGGTACCCCTCTGCTGTTATCAGAGGGGACACTGCGAGCGACGGGCATTCGTGCCGCCGTCGGTGATGGGAGGGGTGGCTGCCCTTCCGCATCGCGTAATCTCCGGGTGATCATCAAGGACCTGCATGCTAGCCACATGCGGGAAGATGTGATCTCGGAGGACGCGGGGCTTGTGTGTGTGTATAAGACCCGACAGCGAAGTCGTAAAAACCTGTGGACACCTGGGGGGGGGGGAATGAGCGTCACCCGGGAAGTGTATTTATATCGACTCATACTCGTGGGACTCATATGGATAATTGTTTAAAAAACCAAAGTACCCCCCCCCCCCCCCCAAAAACCAAGCGGAACAGTCTGCGCGGAGGTCGCGCAGCAGTCACGCGTGGAGGTCACGCCAAAAACCGCGGTAGTGTCGGAGAAGTTCGACACTGCTAGCGAGAGGAGCAGGGCGAGCAGCCCGCTGGGATTGGCCGTGAAGGCTGCCCAGAAGCGGAAGCGGCGCTCTAGGAAGCCTAGGCCGGAGGAGGACGTGTCAGATGAGGAAATTACCCTCACCGGGACGGCCTCCTCCAGCAGTGATGAGGTGGCAAAGCCGGCGTCTAAGGTGGCTGCAGGCCGCCGAGGGGCGCGAGGTGGCACGAGGGCTGGCCAATCCATCCGAGCCAGCTTGAACACTGCGAAAGCCGTAGCCAAGTCGCCGCCGAGGCCTTCCACCTCTGCGGCACCGGAGCTGGGAAGGAGGACACAGTCACTCTTGGAGAGTCTCCAGAGAGTGGCTGCATCGTCCCAAGGGTCCCCGGACCCAAAACAGGAGGAGATGCTGAACATCGTGTTCGGCATCGCCTCCGAAAATGAGACCCTCGCGGCGGAGCTGGCTGAGTCCCGTCGGGAGACAGCTCGGCTGCAGCTGCAGCTGCAGAGGGTGGTAGCGAGCTCTGCGCAGCTAGTGCCGCCAGCGCAACCCGCGCAGCCGGTGCGTGTGACGAGGTCGTCCCGGTTGGCGCAACCGGCACAGCCGGCGCTACCAGCGCAGCCCCTGGCACAGCCGACGCGGCCGGCGCGGTCGCTGGGAACGACGCGGTCCAGCGAACCACCGGCGGAGTCCTGGCTCCCTTATATGGAGGCGCTGGAGGAGCGCATGATGTGTCGGATGGAGGCCTTAATGGACTCCATCCGCCGTCCGCCTCTGGCGCCGCCGGTGGCCGGCTACTCGGCTGCAGCCCAGAAGGGCCCCACCCGCCCGGCTGCAGGTGCGACCCTGCCGGAGCCGGCTCCTCAGCCCCCTCCCGCTCAGGGGAAGGGGAAGGGCAAAGGCAAGGGGAAGGGCAAGGGGCCCCTGGCCCCAGCCCCAGCCGCGGCTCCGACTACCTCCACCCCACTGGAAGGGGGCTGGGAGGTGGCTGGAGCCAATAAAAAGAGGTGGAAGGCCGCCAAGAAGGCCAGGAAGGCCGCGGCCGCCGCGAAGGCAGCGCCGGGGAAGCTCCGTGCCCCTCGTACCACGGCCGTCGTCGTCACCCTGACGGCGGAGGCAGCGGGTAGGGGCATGGGGTATGCCGAGGTGTTGGCCAAAGTGAAGGCCAACGTCGATTTGAAGGCCCTCGAGATCCCGGGTGTCCGGTGCAAGAGCACACGGACGGGAGCCCGGCTTTTCGAGGTCCCTGGCGCCGCCAGTGGCCCCAAGGCCGACGCCCTAGCGGCTCGGCTGAGGAAGTCGCTGGACGCAGCCGACGTCCGGGTGTCCAGGCCCATTAAATGCGCAGAAGTGCGCATTACGGGCCTGCATGGACGACTCCGTCACGGCAGAAGAGCTCAGGCTCGCCGTGGCGGAGGCCGGGGACTGCTCCCCGGACACAGTGAAGGCCGGAGCCATACGCTTCGGCCGCGGTGGACAGGGGGCAGCAGTTGTCGGCTGCCCTATCGCGGCGGCCCAAAAGGTCGCTGACGGGCGGAGCCTCCTGGTAGGAGGCTTCCTGAGGGCGCAGGCACGGCTCCTGCAGGCCCGACCGACCAGGTGCTTCAGATGCCTGTCGGTGGGCCATGTGGGGGTGCACTGCACGGCGGAAGTAACGGCGGGTGACCGTTGCTTCCGCTTTGGCCAGCCCGGTCATAAGGCCGGCACGTGTAGCGCCCCGCTGCACTGCTTCAGGTGTGCAGCGGGAGGCAAGCCGGCTGACTACAGGGTTGGCAGCAAGGCCTGCGCCGGAGAGGAGCCGAAGCCGGGAGGCTGGCCTTCCGCCTCCAGTTGACAGCGGGATGCGGAGATGCGGGTCCATAATGGATCCTCAACTCTGCATCCTGCAGGTGAACGTTGGCCACGGTGCCCATGCTCGGGACCTTCTGCGCCAGAGCATGGCACAGTGGGCCATAAATGTCGCCGCTGTCGCCGACCCATACACCCACCGGATCCTCGGGCCTGCCTGGGAAACCGCGCTGGATGGGTCGGCGGCACTGGTGCACAACCCTGCCGTCGGCAGCCCCCCTCTTGCCGTCGTTGCAAGGGGACCCGGCTGCGTGGCGGCGGCGGTTGGCGATATAGCGGTCGTGGCTGCTTATATCACGCCGAACCGAGACCAAGCTGCGTTTGAGCAATGGCTCCGTCAGCTGGCCGTCGTCGTCAATGCCTGCCAGCCCCATCCGGTCCTGGTGCTCGGGGACTTCAATGCCTGGTCGTATGCCTGGGGTTCCCACACGACTCGGCCTAGTCCTCCTAAATCGGGGAGCCGTGGACAAGTTCGTGACCTCGAGGGGTAGCTCCATCGTGGACCTATCGTTCGCGAGCCCCTCGTTGGCGCGACGTGTTCAGGGCTGGCGCGTAGTTTTGGGGGAGGACACAAGTTCGTATCACCGATACATTCGGTTTGACGTGTCCCCCCCCCTGTGAGCGACGCGCCGGCTGCACCGGCTACACCCGAGCCACGTTGGGCGCTTAAAAGACTTGATCGGGAGCTCCTCCTGGAAGCCGCCATCGTACAGGCCTGGGCCCCTGCGCCGGACAGGCCTGTCAGCATAGACGATGAGGCGGGGTGGTTCCGGGAGGCCATGACCCGTGTCTGTGACGCGGCGATGCCTAGGGCTCCGCCCTATAATCCGAGGGGTCAGGTCTACTGGTGGTCGTCGGAGAACGCCCAGCTCAGATGGACCTGCGTGATCACGCACCGCCGGTGGGCCCGATTCCGTAGGAGGCGTCGCCGCCCCGCAGATGCGGAGGCCCGAGAGGCGGAGTTGTACGAGGGATACAGGGAGGCCAGAGGAGCCCTCCGAGCGGAGATAAGGCGGGCCAAACAGGCCGCCTTCCGCGAGCTGCTGGAGACGCTGGAGCGGGACCCTTGGGGGCGGCCCTACCGGATGATGAGGGGCAAGCTGCGCCCCAAAGCCCCGCCGTTCTCCCGGTGTCTCCAGCCTGATCTGCTCGGAGGAGTTGTTGGGTCCCTGTTCCCAGCGCGGGCGGTGGAACATGTTCCACCGCAGATGACTCCGCCTCGGTTGCCCATGGCGCCCGAAGTGGAAGACGACGACGTGCCCGAGGTCACTTGGGTAGAACTAGAGCTGGCGGTGAGAAGGCTAATAGCCAAACACACCGCCCCGGGACCCGACGGCATTCCAGGCCGAGCGTGGGTCCTAGCTCTAGTCGACGACGCTCTCGACCCCCGACTGAGAGGGCTTCTCAGCGCATGTTTGGAGCGTGGCCAGTTTCCGAAATTGTAGAAGACGGGGAAACTGGTCCTCATCCGAAAGGAGGGGCGCCCGGCGGACTCGCCATCCGCCTACCGGTCCATAGTGTTGCTCGACGAGGTGTGCAAGCTCTTTGAAAGAGTAATTGCGAAGCGCCTCGTCAAGCACCTCTCAAGAGTGGGGCCGGACCTGGCGGATGGCCAATATGGCTTCCGCCAGAGGCGCTCCACCGTAGATGCCATCATGCGCGTGAGGGCTCTGGCGGAGGATGCAGTAGCCCGGGGTGAGGTGATGTTGGCGGTGTCCCTGAACATCGCCAACGCGTTCAACACCTTGCCCTGGAGTTGTATTAGGGAGGCGCTCGTGTATCATGAAGTGCCTCTCTACCTCCGCCGCATAGTCGGGGCGTATTTGACGGAGACAGCCGTCATCTACCCAACCGTGACCGGTCTCGGTCGGCGTGAAATGTCGTGTGTGCAGGGATCGGTCCTGGGGCCGCTCCTGTGGAACATCGGATACGACTGGGTGCTTCGCGGTGAGCTCGAAGGCGGTGCCGCCGTCACGTGCTACGCGGACGACACGCTCGTGACGGCGTGCGGGGCGACGTACCGCGAAGCGACCCTAAAGGCCACGACCGCGGTTGCCCAAGTCGTTGAGCGGATCTGGCGGCTGGGTCTCGAGGTGGCTCTGCATAAAACCGAGGCCCTGTTCTTTCATGGGCCTCGGAGCAAGCCACTCGAGGGATCCAGTCTCATCGTGGGAGGAAATCGCATCGGCATCAAGCCCCAAATGAAATATTTAGGGCTCGTGCTCGACGGCCGATGGGACTTCGGAGAGCACATCCGAAGTCTGGCCCCCAAATTGAAGGGCACAGCTCTCGCTCTGGCTCGGCTGTTGCCCAACATGAGGGGGCTCGATGACTCCTGCAGGAGACTCTACGCGGGGATCGTGCGGTCCATGGCCCTGTATGGGTGCCCAATATGGGCGGAGGCCCTTAGGACCAGAACTGTGCGGATGCTGCGCGCTCCGCAGCGAGTTATGGCCATCAGGGTCATCCGCGGGTACCGCACGATCTCCTTCGAGGCGGCGAGTCTCCTTGCCGGAACTCCGCCATGGGACCTGGAGGCGAGAGCCCTGGAGGAGAGAGGTGCGGGAGCAGGTCCCAGCTCCGCCAGGCTATCGTGGTGGAGTGGAAGGAACGACTTGGGCGACCAAGCGTAGGGCACGCCGCAATAGCGGCGGTAAGGCCCACCATGGAGGATTGGCTAGAGAGGCGACACGGAAGCCTCTCGTACCGACTGACGCAGGTGATCTCCGGGAAGGGGTGCTTCGGGGACCACCTGCATCGGATCAGGAAGGAGCCAACGCCTGAGTGTCATCACTGCGACGCGAGCGAGGACTCAGGGCTGCACACGCTGGCGGACTGCCCGGCATGGGAGGCGCCGAGGCGTGACCTCGTGGCAGCCATCGGTGTGGGAGTCCTCTCGCTCGGCAGCATGATTGCGGCAATGGAGCGGAGCGCGCCCGGGAGAGATTTAGAACTCTCCCGGCCCGCCGAGCCCGCAACTTGCTCGCTGCGTGTCGCAGGCGACGCAGGCGCCGGAGGTCGCTTAACGACCTCCGTCCTCCATGAGCGCAGGCCTGGGGGTGGCGGGTGAGGCCGCCTGTCACCCCAGCAGAAGCAGGCCGGGACGGTGGGGTGACTAGCGCCCCTCCCCTAAACCGGGGCAAGACGGGGACACCGTGGTTCCCAAACCCGAAGGGGCCATCTCGAAACCGGAGATGGCCCAGGGTCAGTCGGGGTGCGAGAGATATGCTCTATGGGCAACCTTACACCCCGGCGTCTGTAGACCCGAGACGGCGTGCGGTTTTAGTCGGTTCAAGCCCGACATAACCGCCCCCACTGGCCGGCGGAGGGGTATCCGAAGGGATTTCCGCAAGATAAAAAAAAAAAAGGTACCGTAATCAATCACGAACACAATTATGTAGGTATATAACACGAAGTAGTTTTTTTTATTGGTTTCCGTCGTGTCGGGAAGGGAGGTTTAACACAAAGTACCTTTAAAATAACTTACGATACGAACGCAAACAAAATATACTAGTCATTGTAATGAAATAGAAATATTGCGATTTATTTGGTGTGCAACGACTGCACCCTCAACTAAATCAAAGAAAAAATATTACAATACTTCATCACACGGTGAGCTAATTTTGCCTACATGTCAACACAATATACAATAAAAATTCAACATAGTTTGGGTACTTTGAGATAACTTATACTTCAAATTATGAGACAATTTGTATTCCCGTGACGAAGGCTGCTGAAAAGTAGGCCGTAACGTCGTCGAAATCCGTGTAAATAATATAATAATCCTATTCTATTAATATCCTACTTCCTATCCAACTATAAATAGATAGTATATCTATAGTAATGTTCTAAATGTGAAAGTTTGGATATATGGATGTGAAATGGCTGAACGGATCTGGATAAAATTTGGAACCGGGGCATATTATAGTCTGGAACAACACATATGCTTCTTAAGGCTTTCACGGCCGGCGTTGCATGAAGAATATACTGCTTCCGGGCTGTTTGGTCCGCCTTTCGGAACATGAACGAAATTGCCGCCTCGGCCACTTCGACAAGTCAGTGGTTGCGGAACACACCCAGGAGGATGGTAATCATTTTTCGGCTTTGTTTTCTGGTTAGTTAGTTTCTTAGTTACTTACAAAAATAAAAAAAATCGTGAATATATTGTATTAAATATTTGATCTGATATTTAAAAAAAAACAACAAAAAAAAATGTGTGTGTCCGGTAGATGGCAATAGGCTCGCCCCCTATTACATTGGGACCTAAACATAACTGGAGAATCGTGGGTGTGTAATACACCTCTGCTGCCTAACCCTTCGGGGATACAGGCGTGAAGTTATGTTATGTTTATGTGATCAAAGTATATTCGGTATTATCGGTTAAAAATAACAATATATATATATAAAAAAATCGATGAAGATATCGATCCTTTTTCAACAAGGCCTACGTGACATGACTAGAGTTTTGATTTATTTCTGTTTAAATAAATTACTAAAAGCAGGGTAGCCAGCGTTGCAAAACCTACCGATTTTTCGGTAGATCTCCCGAATTTGACGTTCGTTTACCGAAATACCGATTTCGGGCCAATATCTACCGATATTTTTCCTACTTGTAACACTACCCACGTTTATTGCTAAATGAATATATGAAGACGGTAACACTGCGATATGGGGAGTTTCTCGGGTTGGTTAATGTATGTAAGCATTCGTACTGCCGGGGATTCCCTCACACACAACTGGGGAAATCCCATTAGAATGCTGTCGTATGCTGTAATAACTCCCAGCTAAAATTTGCTATAAGCTTCCAAGAAGTACACACAGGACCATTACGGTATAATGTGGGACTGTTTCAGGGATGCTGCTTGTCACCAATAGCATTTAACATAGTAATTAATATCTTAATTACCAAGTTAATACGTCACGAAAAGAAATGGGGTTATCGGTTTAAAGTAAATAACATATACTCAGAGTCCATCTTAGCTTTTGCTGACGATCTCGCAATACTGACGCGCAATCCAAAACAATGTCAGGAACTATTAAAGGAAGTCGATGAGTTCTGTTCGTGGACAAATGGACTGAGGACGAAGCCCAGTAAGTGTCACTGTCTATGTCTGGGTAGACGGGACACCAAATTTACCTCTTACGACCCGGGACTCTTCATTGGGGGTAAACCAGTTTCCATAGTCGCTGAATCGGTGCCATTTAAATTTCTTGGGAGAAAGATAGACTATAAAGGACGCACACCATCCTTAGATGAAGTTGTCGATACGTTTATAAATGACCTAAATAAGATAGATCAGATACCACTAAACAATATCAAAAAAGCTTGGATATATGACAACTACTTAACATCACGTCTGACTTGGCCTTTTCTGGTGTATGAATTCGGTAAAACCTTACTGGCGAAAATAGATGCAACTGTCATAAAATCGCTAAAATCGTGGCTTGGACTAGCGCACTCTGCTGATTCCTCTGCTCTATTTAGGGATCAAAATAATTTTGGGATGAAACTTAAGAAACCATCGGAGCTCTATAAACATCTTAGAGTTACCAAAGCCCACATCTTAGGAAAATCCCAAGATGTCACAATCAGGGCACTCCCGAAAGATAATAACGCGTCCGAGCTTGAATCTAGACTTCTATTCCATAAACGATTTATGATAGGGGCCCAGTCAAACAGAGTGGGGTTGGGAGTACGAGAGCCAGAAAGGGACCAGGATATACTTAAGTCCTTTCTAAAACAAGACGAAAATGATAAATATCGAGTGCACGCGATGAATTTGGAAATCCAAAATGAATGGTTGACAATGGGAGAGTTCTGCATACCGATGGCCTTAAAGTGGCGCACCTTGATCTATGACTGGTCGCCGGCCCTGTTAAAATTTTATCTTAACGCCTTTCAGATGACCCTCCCAGACCAGAGTAATCTGGTAAGGTGGGGGAAGGCCACAGAAAAACAATGTTATACTTGTGGTGAGGCAATAGGGACGGCTAGACACATATTAGTAGGATGTAGGGTGCTTCTCGATAGAGGCCATTACTCACGCCGCCACGATAAGGTGCTTATCATCATACGTGAAGCAATGAGTCTGGCAGTAGCTAGAGCCCAAAAAGGATTGACTACTAACAGACGTCATATCAACTTTGTGTCTGAAGGTTCATCCATAACACCCAGGAACAAACCTTATTCAATCTTAGATACTGCCCCAGATTGGACTCTCCTAATCGACACGTATGAAAAGCACTACAAAATTCCGGAGGATGTTGGGGTTTCGTCATCTAGACCTGACATATTCCTATATTCTAAGAGGTTAAAACATGTGGTTCTTGTGGAACTTACTGTACCGTGGGAAACAAATATACCGAAGGACCACACAATAAAGAAAAATAAATACTATGATCTCACAAACGAATTAATCAAAAACGGTTACGTGGTTAATTTGTATGCAGTGGAAGTGGGAGCGAGAGGTATACCAGCAAAATCTCTCTATAACCTACTTAAAGATCTAGGCCTATCGAGAGCTACAATAAGCTCATTACTAGGACGAATGTCTAAAGCGGCACTAGTAGGTTCGTATCAAATTTGGTTAGGCAGGGAGGGGAACTTGGGTAGTGAAGGTGAGTGTTGATGTACATCAACAAAAGGGGCCCCTTCTAAACCTACACTTGGGTCGCAAGTCCCAGGCACTGTCCCGAGTTCCCAACTCAGCAACGCGATGGACCCGGCACCCGCACGGAGAATCCATGGATTGCTAAGATTACGGTCTCAGTAACTGTAAGGCGGATTTTACTTTGTGGGCTCAAGTTTGGGAATCCCAGACAAGTAAAGTTTCGTATATTGTCTCATAAATTCTCGCCCAATTTTAACTTTATGTTTTCACTTGCATTGTGAACCGCATCCGTGATAGTCATCAAGTTTAAAACTGATCCTTTTAGATATGTCGGATAGTAGTACCGACGATTCGGTCACTGGTCCGTCGACCAGTACAGGAGTTAAACGCAAAAAGTATTTTCAGAAATATAAAAAAGAGTGGGAGTTACCACCTGAATTCTCTGGGTGGTTGTCTCCGAGTTTAAAACCTAACTGTGTATTGTGTGAAAGTTGCAATAAAGAAATAAATATATCTTCGGGACATGATGCTCTCAAAAAACACGTTGGTTCTAAAATTCACGAAAGAAGCGTGAAGAGTTTGGCAGATCAACCGAAAATGACTGCCTATGTTAGCAAAGAAGTTACTCAGTTCAAACACCAAGTAAGAGAAGGTAACTTTTATTTTAATAAGATACATTACTGTTTTATTTCTTTTCAGGTGAAATACGGATCGCTGGATTTGTAGATGAGCATAATCTGCCTTGTGCTATAACTGATCATCTTTCTACGTTGATAGTAAAAATTTGCCCGGACTGCAAAATCGCAGAGAGCCTCAAATGTTCACGACCTAGAGTGCAAGCTATTGTGATTAATGTAATTGGTGAATAAAGCTGCGCAGAACTTTGTGAAGATTTGCGTAAAGCAAAATTCGCGTTGATTATTGACGAATCAAATAGACCTTTCAACGACTAAACATCTTTGTTTAGTTGCTAGGTACGTTAAAAGAAACCAAGTAAATGATGTTTTCTGTCTCTTATTCCTCTTTCTTCAGCAGATGCCACCACACTTTTTGACAGCATACGATTTTTTTAAATAAAACAACATTCCTTATGAAGAAAATTTAATCGGGTTTGCTTCCGATGGTGCATAAAAATACCAAACTAGTTTGTTATGAAATGTATCTGTCAATCCTTCCATTTATGTGCATCATATCTTTGTGAAAAATTGCCTCGATTTGTAGAAGATTTAATCCGCGATATTTATAATAATTTTTCATCCAGCCCAAAACGTACAGCAGATTACAAAGAATTCCAAATTTTTTGCCAATTAAAAATGCACATAATATTGCATCCGTGCCAAACTAGATAGTTAACAGTACATGCCGCTGGAGCCCGAATTTTAGATAACTATCCCGCTTTAAAACTATATTTCATTGATGTCTCACAAAATGATCTGCTGACAAACAATTTAACGAAGTTAAATGATCCGGTATCTCTGTTGTTTTTACAATTTTTGGATTTCATCTTACCAATTTTCAACAGGTTGAATAAAGAAATGCAAGCAGAAAAGGTTAGGATACATACTTTGTATTCTCATATTTGTGCATCATTAAAAACGTTGTTTGAGTGTTTTTTAAAAAGGCCTGTAAATAATAGTAACATCGAAGATATTAACTTCAAAATCCTCATAATTTTTTAGATATTAATGATATGTATTTTGGTGCCAAAGTTATGGCTACGTTACTCAGTGAAAAAAATTTGAGTGCCGATCGTATACACTTTTTTAAAACAAGATGCTTTGATTTCTAAATTGAAGCTTCAGATCAAATTATTCAAAGATTTACCCTTAAAACAACCCACTAAAGACTAAAATATTTTAGCCCCAGAAAATATAAAAAAGGAATCCATCCATCTCTGATCCCACTTTGCAAAGCATTTCCTAATATCAATGATGTCAAAGACTATCAGATTATAAACACGGAGTGGCGTCAGGAATACCTAAGAAATTAATAAATTTCAGGATCAAGACGAACTAGAAATATTTCGAGACCATGTGGCCCAAAAAAGGTTACTTCACTTGTATTTACCGAAGTAATACACCTCTGCCTACCCCTTCGGGGATACAGGCGTGTAGTTATGTTATGTTATGTTGTATTTACCATTTTATCTTTACCCCATTCATCAGCAAATGTGGAACGTATTTTCTCCGCAGTAAATTTGATAAAAACTAAAACCCGAAACCGCCTTTCAACGGAGGGCTTTTGCATACAAAAAGGTTTATAGGTGATACAAATTGTTTCGATTTTAACATACCAAATACTATGTTTCATAAAATGCTCTCACAACAATGGTACAATAATTAATTTGTAATATGTGTATGTTAATTTTGTAAATCTTACATTAATAAAAAATCTACTTAAATCTACCGATTTTTGTCTTGCAACTCTACCGAATTCGTCATACTGAGTTTTACAACACTGAAGCTAGCGAACCGAAAGCGTGGAAATCAACTTCAAAATGTAACGGAAACGTTATGTACAAAGAGCCCAAAACCAAGTAAATCGTAAATATTTCATTATTTTTTTGAAGCTGTAGTTCTTTTTTGTTTAAGAGTGGTATATTTCGCTAGTTTCATCGACAAATAATTGAATATTATTGAGATACAGTGAGGTAATGCAGTATCGTTTGCCATCGGAACCATCCACGTAAGCATACCTACTATCTCAGGTGCAACATTTTGTCGTTTTGTTTTCTTTTTCCACGCCTCGAATACAAGTCGAGATTGGGTCATGATTGATTGATTGATTGGGGAAGGATTGCCTTTCAATATAGTCTTCGCCGAACAAATCTTGTCACGAGCTCCCACTGAACGTGATATTATTGCTCAAGGTGGGCCTTGGTTTCTCATCAGCTCATCGGCCCATTTTGCGGCAGCAAATTACTTCCTCAGGACAAAAGAAATTACATGTAAGCTACTGTTTGATAACCTCTCCTATTACTTTGATGTTGGTTTGACAAAGTGAAGAAGCAGTATTTTCTGATACTTATGCTGTTGACCATCCAATCGATAGTCTTCATCTGTTTTTGGAACCACTGGCGGTCAAATTAGAAGTGCTAAAAGCTTTCCGCTGCAACTTTGACTGCCATCATCATGTCACAGCTTGCTTAGAAAGCGCATCTGGCATAGACCTGTTCATTGGCGTCATTTGAAATGTGTGTAGTTGTTAATTTTATTCTTGAATTTAACACTAAACAGGAAGCTTCATAATTAATTGTTTTTGTGCATGAATTGCTGCATTATCAAAAACAACTGTTTTTTACAAATGTAAATTTGAGTTTTAAATTTGATTTTTGTCTATCCAACTAGTAGTTGTTGAAGTAGCAATAGTTGTTGATTGTAAAATAAAATTGGTCTTGAGGGTAAAATAATAATAGATTATTATAAACTAAAAAGCTGTACAATATGGTCACAAAATAGTAAAGAAGAAATTAAAAGTTGTGGGTTGAGTGCTGTGAAAAACACTTAAAAGACCCTCCACACAATAATATTGCAGTGAAATTGAACTTGTGTTGTGTTTCTTGCTTTGCATGTGGAAAAATACTCCCAAGACAGATCATTTGTTACAGCTGTTGTAGCCGAGATAGAGATAAACCCTCAAACTTACATTGTCTTTTGCTAGTATAAATTTCAAGTAATAGTCAAGTTTTTCTTGTCATCATCATCATTTTGGAGTTGTTCCCATTTGCTTTTCACTGCAATACTGCTTCAAAATTGGCCATCCTCAGCTCAAAGATTGTTTGCTTATTTTGCTTAGACCTGGTCATTGACTCCATTTGAAGTTTATGTTGTTGTTAGTTTTATTCAAGAATTTAACACTACAAATAAACTGGAAGGTACCTGTAATAAAAAAAAATGTTGTTCATGAATTGCATCTCAAAAAACAATTTACCTATTTTTTTACAAATGCAAATTAGACTTAAATGTGATTGTTATCTATCTAAATAGTAGTTGTAGGATTAGCAATAGTTGTTGATTGTAAAATAAAATTGGTCTTGAGGGTAAAATAATAATAGATTATTATAAACTAAAAAGCTGTACAATATGGTCACAAAATAGTAAAGAATAAATTAAATGGGGTTGAGTGCTGTGAAATATCTACTTTGATGTCTATTAAAAACTTTAATTAACACTTAAAAGACCCTCCACACAATAATATTGCAGTGAAATTGAACTTGTGTTATGTTTCTTGCTTTGCATGTGGAAAAATACTCCTAAGACAGATCATTTGTTACAGCTGTTGTAGCCGAGATAGAGATAAACCCTCAAACTTACATCGTCTTTTGCTAGTATAAATTTCAAGTAATAGTCAAGTTTTTCTTGTCATCATCATCATCATTTTGGAGTTGTTCCCATTTGCTTTTCACTGCAATACTGCTTCAAAATTGACCATCCTCACCTCAAAGCGTTTTTGCTTAGACCTGGTTATTGACTCCATTTGAAGTGTATTTTGTTGTTAGTATTTTCTAGAATTTAACACTAAACTGGAAGGTACCTGTTATTAAAAAAAAATTGTTCATGAATTGCATCTCAAAAAACAATTTACCTACTTTTTTTTACGAATGCAAATTAGACTTTTAAATGTGATTGTTATCTATCTAAATAGTAGTTGTAGGATTAGCAATAGTTGTTGATTGTAAAATGAAAGTGGTCTTGAGGGTAGGTACAATAACAATAAATTATAATACACTAGCATCGCCTCACAGTTTCATCTGTATAAGTCCTGATCCTGTGAGAATATTGGGATTAAAAGTAGCGTATGTTACTTAGGGGTAACGAAGCATTAATGGTGAAAGAATTTTTTAAATCTGTTCAGAAGTTTCAGAGTTTATCGATTACAAACAAACAAACCTTTCCTGTTTATAAAATTAGTAATAATTAAAAAACTGTTCATTATGGTCACTATATAGTAAAGAAGTAATTAAGAGGTCGAGTATAGTAAAATTCCTTCTCTGATATCAATCGTAATTACATAGTTGGGAAAGAAATAATATTACAATGACATTGAATATTAGTGTTGTGTTCCTAGCTTTCAGATCTGGAAAAATACTGCAGAGACATCATTTTGCTACAGGCATCCCTGTAAAAACCTATGATCAGCCCTTGACTATGTGTGGATTTGTTGTGGGTCTAGTGTCTAGCCAAAAGTGCTCCCCTGCGATAGCACCCTTCTCAGTGTCGGGGATCTAGGTCCTGGATATCACATCACTTGAGGCGTTTGTGGTAGCTAATATTAATTAGCTCCAATCCTAGTTCTTTATGATGGTTCATTAACCGATTCTTATACTTTTGAGCTAAGAGCCTTATATCCTCCTTTACTGCGTTGATGTGTCGGGACAAACCACAATGTGTTGGCTAAGTTCCTGAGGACACTGTTCTGCAATCTCTGCATTATAGTAAGGCATAGAGTTGCATGAACTTCCCCAAAGTATAAGTCCGTGGGTTCATATTGTTTTTATAAATGAGTAGCTTGTTGTTCATGGACAGGCTCGAGTTGTGCGCCATTAGCCAGTAAATATTCCTGTACTGCAAGGTGAGTTCATCTCTTTTTGTTTTGATGTAGTTCTTCCAGGTCAAGATGGATGATGATATGATATCTGATAGTATCACTTTGTTTGAGGTTGTTGTTCCCAGTTTTTCCTTGAGTAATTTTCCAATTAAATGTTTTGATGTGTTCCTTCCATGTACGCCTGTGGTGAAAATGCATACCGAGGTATCTGATGGTATCACTTTGTAATAGGTCATTACTTCACAGTTGAACCTTGGGATAATTTTTCAATTAAATGTTTGGATGTGTTTCTTCCATGTCAGCCTGCGGTCAAGATGCATGCCAAGGTATCGGATGGTATCACTTTTTGGGAGGTATTTGTTACCCAGTTTAACCTTTGGACAATTTTTCAATTCAATAGTCCTAATTGTACATTTTTACCTTTTTGTGGACCATATTGTAAGATAATAGGTACATAGTGGTACACC
Organism: Cybosia mesomella; assembly: GCA_946251805.1. Lineage (NCBI taxonomy): Eukaryota > Metazoa > Arthropoda > Insecta > Lepidoptera > Erebidae > Cybosia > Cybosia mesomella. Next base: position 5,811,914 of record OX276398.1, on the reverse strand, counting down.
TATACTAAATCATTACTACTTAATTATCTTTAAAATTGTGTTTCGTACATCAAAAAGGAGAACAGAAATAAATGTGTATTTCAATATGCTCTTACTCATAAAAATATCTATTATAAGTATAACAGATATGTATGATATAAAAATTAGTCACTTCTGTAAGTGTTTTATAAATATGATATATATATGGTATTGTTATATTTGACCGACTTCAAAAAAAAAGAAGATTCTGTGTTTATATGTAGGTACTTGTCATCTATGAACTGATTTAAAAAAATATTTTTCGTTTGGGTTTGGTTCAACTTCAAGGGTAGTCTTATATTAATATTAACCCAAACTCCTGAAGATTAAACAGAAAAGGTTTATAATTATCCTATAAAACAGCTGCATTATCTAGACTAAAACCTCGAACGCAGACAATGGAACAAACCAACAGTATGAATGTCCCGTTGAAGTAATTGGGAAAATTACATATTTCCAGTGGGACGCTGACAGCTGTACTCTGACAGCTGGACGGAGCATGGGAGAGCCCCGTCGAACATTCTTGCTTCTTTACTGATACGATTCGTCCTACAATCTCTTCCACCTTCACATTTCTTAAGTCATCGATGTCTAGTTTGTCTGCCTATAATAGTTCCCATCTGACCACATGGAACACTCAGCTACTAGGTGGAAGCTGGTTTCTTAGCTTTCCATGCACTCCATGTCAGTCAGTCCTATAAACAATATCTGTATAGCAGATGTTGGCTTTTTTTGATTTTCTATAGTTTTAAATATACTATCCTTCTCTAAACATTGGAATTCAAACAAGAGACAGAAAACTAAAACATTTACCACATAACCTTCATAGCATACATACATACTTGGGGTAGGCAGGTACCACATGTTTTCACTTGCTACGATCCTGGCAGAAGCGAAATGGCTTCTTCTATTTTCTTAATTGTTTGCATACATTATGTTCACCGGTCGCGGGTACTCTTGACCTGACCTTTCTTCATAGCATAGATTGAAAATAAGATAATAGATTGAAGATATTTAGGTTTTAAATTCTTTATTTTCAACGCTTTCTAGGTTTTCGCTTTTTGTTTTTCATCACCTCTGGTGCAACCGTAGTACCTACCTACTGTCGCATAGTGGATGCTAGGATCTAGGTTAAGGCGGATAATATTTGTCAGGATGCCACTTGAACTAAAGTCCAAGTCCTGTCCTAGATCCCATGACAATTTACGAAAGGAAACAAAAGGAATGAAATAACTGGAACAGTACTTAATTTTCAATATGATATATTAAATAAACATAAATCACATCATAAACTCACGCCTATATTCCCGAAGGGGTAGGCAGAGGTGCTAGCACCCACATTTCGCCACATTACACACATAACTTCGAAAAGCATCGAAAAGTCATTGGTGTGTTCCATGGTAAAACCTGCGGACCTCGTCTCAGCAGTCCATTACCCATACCACTAGGCTACCGCGGTTTAAATAAAGTTTAAAGATATTTATTTTCAAAAAGACAATTACATTGTCATTTACTTATGAAAACATAAATTACAATAAGTATAGGCTATTTGTTGTCGAACATTTCCTGCAGACTAAGTACAACACATTAGCGCTAAAATTACAAGTTAATAGTTTTCAGATATGTATAGTGATAATCGTGATTTGAAGACATTATTTGAGTTTATGTTTTTGATGTTTAGCGGTAGCTTGTTATAAAGCTGAGCTCCTTCGAAAGTGATGCTTTTTTTCCCGTAGTCGGTTCGTACTTTTGGTAGTACTAGTATGCTGGGTCGGCGAAGGCTACGTTTGCAGATTTTTGATTTTTTTTATAAAAGTTAGGTTGGTATGAATTAGCTTTATCTAGAATTTTCTAAATAAAACTATTAAATTACAAAATGATTATAAAAATTCGATACCGTGTTCTCGGTTAGAGTTTAAACACTTAATTTTTATAAACCACCGATTTCTAAATAAATAAAACAATTACAACATCAGCCTTTAGAAAATATAAATAGCACAACGCATTTACACTGCCTCCCCAGTATGACCGATCATTAATTAATTTATGTCAAGTGTACATTCGTTTCTATTCTATCTTAAAGTATTTGATATTTTAGACCAAAACAACAATAACAATAATTAAACAACAACAAACAATAATTGAACAATAAGTCTGAAATATCTAAACGATGCGTTGTATCCAGATCTCTTGACAAAATATTAAAGTATAAGTAAGAAAGGTTTCCAGATGTGCGACGTCTTCATTGACTAATAATTACTGAATTTCTTCACAAGTTCCAAAAAAAAAATGAATTTGAAGTAACATTACCAGCACGATTATACAGATGGGACGAATTGGGTATGTGTGCCAAACGTTGTTTTCTTGATCGATTTCCTTCGGATCATCAAGGACTTGATGCCTCTCTAATTCGTATTGGTATAATTTCTTTGAGATTCCTAATAATATCTGGCCCTCTCGGGAGAACTCCTATAATAAGGGTAATTCCGTATCGGTCGTTACAGTTTTTATTTTGTCATAGAATGTAATATCTTACTGAAACATTATTGTGATATTTTTCTCAACAAATCAATTGATTCTATTAGTGACTATTTCTCGGTATCGAATGCCTGAAAAATCTATGACTATCCCATGTCAAACAAATTTAAATCAAATTCTATAAAAAGGAAATTAGCCAAAAATAATGTTTGAAAGAAGTGCAGCATAAAAAGTTTATGCTGCACAATCCTCCTTCCAACAAAAAAAAAACACCAAAAAAATAAAAGAATTCCAACCAAGGTAAAAAAAAGGTTTTCATGAACAAAATTTGAAAATATTGGCCAAATACAACAATTTTTAATTTAAAACAAAACGAGCTTGTTTTGTTTTAAATTAAAAATTGTTGTATTTGGCCAATATTTTAATAATATTAATATTTCAAACACCAAAAAAATAAAAGAATTCCAACCAAGGTAAAAAAAAGGTTTTCATGAACAAAATTTGAAAATATTGGCCAAATACAACAATTTTTAATTTAAAACAAAACAAGCTCTTCAATAATATATCAGACCATTATGTAAAAATCCGTTCCCGCAGGGGGAACGCACAGGTAGTTTTTTTTTTTTATTTTTTTTTATTTATTTATACAAAAATAATATACAACGATTATTTACATTGCTTTTTCTCGCCAAACTGCAACGTTTGATGGCGAGACGCGCTCGTATGTAATACAAATAATTTATCAAATGTAATTCCTAATTGTTTTTAAAATCTCGTGAAGCAATTAATATTATTTTATTACATGTTTAATTTTTTTTTCTCGAAAACGGTAATATTTAGCGAAAAACTTTTCAGACATTTATTTTAGACTTAAAAATGGCCTATCGATTAAAAATGTTTCCGACCACAAGAATGTTCACCGGTTAGAAGTTATGATTTTTTTCCCGAAAAATTTTGGTTTTTCCCCCCTCCACTTTTAGTTAAAGTTTTAATCTTATAGGTTTAAAATTAAAAGTTGTTGGTATTCATGTATACTATGGGATAAAATTAGAACGGTTCGAATATCTTTCATGGAACGTGAAATTTTAAGGAAAAACTGATTTCACAAATAGTGAGGCCCTAAGGGGACCGTGAGACCCTTAGGCCGGATTCCACCCGTTCACGAACTTAAAGTAAGTTTACACCCAAGCAATTTTGACCGCAGTTTGAAAGCGATCAGGGCAAAAATGCGACCGTGAGAGTGCCGCAAATTTTGGGAAGTGGAACCATACATATCTACATATATTTATATATATATAAACTTTTTGACCAGTGGTCATTTCGGACTCAGGGGGTCATAACTAGACCTCATATGAAGATTTTTTTTTAAAATTCGACAGTAGTCAAGAAACCAATAGGTAGATCGATTTCATCGAAATCTACCTAATAACGTCTGGTAATGTCAAGTGGCTTTTGATGCTTTTTATGACTTGTACTATGAATTAGAAAAGTGTTCGGTACTTATTATTAACTTTGTTTTTCATGTTTTATATGCGTTAGTAGTCAATGCCTATCTACATAATATGATACTGAACACGAAACGATCCAGTTGATATAGACTATCCCATAGCAAAAAAATAGTAGTGTCAATTACGTTGAAAATTGATGATTTTCGATAACCTGTACCGATAGCAACGTCCATTTATTTTAGATATAATAAAACTAGTTTTTAGTGCAACATTTTATTTTAAAGTCTATTTAATAAAATATTTAATGCTATATATACCCAAAGTGATAAGCAAAGTCAAAAACATTTATTCATTTAGATTAAGGTGACGCGACGCGTCTTATGAACGTCGGTTTACTAATTAATGTTTGTCAAAAAACGTTCCCCAAAGTGTCACATGCCAAAGTATGTTTCCCAAATTTTCATTTGGCAAAAAAACATTTGTCAAAACAACTTTCCGCAATTTTACAGTTAGTAATACTCTTAGTAATGTCTGTGCCTCATCATCCAGACCCGACATATTCCTTTTTTCACGATCGCATAAGCGTGCAGTGCTTGTAGAACTCACAGTACCGTGGGAAACTAATATACCTAAAGACCACGCTATAAAGACAAACAAATACTTTGATTTGACTAACGAGTTAACCAAAAACGGCTACGTGGTTAAACTCTACGCCGTAGAAGTAGGAGCAAGGGGAATTCCAGCTAAATCGCTGTACAACTTACTTAAAGACCTCGGATTGCCTAGAGCTTCAGTAAGCTCTTTACTAAAACGTATATCAAAAGCGGCATTGTTAGGATCTTACCAAATTTGGATAGGTAGGGGGTACGGTGGAGGTGAGCGCTGATGCATCACAAGGTGGCCACCCTAAACCTACATCTGGGTCGCAAGTCCCAGTCGCCGTCATGGTGTTCCTCTCTGTACCACGCTATGGACCCGACGACCGCACGGTGAATCCATGGAGTGCTGAGAATCGGATCTCATTTTTGGCAATTTATTGTTTAACAAATAATTACATAGCAAAGTTTCATTTTTCCAAATATTAGGTAGTCAAATATGTTTTTTTTTGTCATTTTGGATTTCGAAAAAGCTAGTATTTCAAGTTTAAGATCCAATTTTGAAAATACACTGCTGCATGGGTGTTTATTTCCCCTTGGACTGAAAGAGGGAAGAACTTCTATTATAATTATATTGCTATCATACAAATCTATTCCGGCCTCTATTGGGGCCACAGTTCTAACCTAACCTAACCCACTTTTCTGGCAGTTCCGATCTAGCCTACTTAACTTATATAAAAAAATTGGAACGAACTTATTTTTGGAATATATTTTTTTACAAAATAAAGCATTTGCTTAATGTATATTTGACTTAATAAAAATTGAGGAAGTACCTAAAAAGTTGCCAAATGAATATTGACCAAGTGATTAAAATGGGAAATATAAATTTGCTTTGGGAAATGAAACTATACGATAAGTTTTTTGGGAAGTGAAATTTGACGAAACATTTGGCCAAACGGCAGGATTCCATGAACGTCACAAGTTGCTTCTACATTTACATTTATGTACTGCTAGGTTCGCAAAACAATAGGTAGAACTTGTGAGTAGAATCACTGTCACTCTTTTAAGTATTATATATACTACTCTGTGTAAAAAGTATCGGGAATTTGTCAATAAAACAAAAAATACAAATTATTCATCTAAATTTATTTTATCGCCTTCAAAGTAGGCCCCATCGCTTGCAATACAACATCTCCACCGCTTCACCCATTCTTCCATACATTTTTCATAGGCTATTTGCGGGATGGCCTTTAGCTCATTCAGCGAATTTTCTTTTATGGCTTCTATCGACTCAAAACGTTTTCCTCGAAGTGGTAATTTTAACTTGGGAAATAAAAAAACGTCAGACGAGCCATATTAGGTGAATACGGTGCTTGGTCGAGAACTTTTGTTGAATTTTTCGCTAAAAACTCTTTCACTATAATGGCTGTGTGTGATGGTGCATTATCATGGTGCAGCATCCATGAGTTGTGTCGCCACAAATCTGGACGTTTTCGGTGGATACTCTCACGCAAACGCTTCATGACGCCTATATAATATTCTTTATTCACTGTTTCTCCCTCTGGAAGGAATTCGGAGTGAACCACACCACGGTAGTCAAAAAAAACTGTCAGCATCACCTTGATTTTGGAGCGACTTTGCCGCGGTTTTTTGGGTTTCGGCTCGTTTTCAAGACGCCTTTCTGACGACTGTTGGCTTGTCTGCATGTCATACTCATAAACCCATGTCTCGTCGCCAGTAATTATACGTTTCATAAAGGTCGGATCCGTAGAAGCTCGGGAAACCATGTCTTCAGCGACATGCTTTCGCTGCGCTTTTTGAAAAAAATTGAGCTCTTTTGGAACTAGTCGAGCGGCGACGCGTTTCATGCCTAAAATGTCAATGAGAATATTGTGGACGGACTTAAAAGGTATGTTCACCTCACTAGCCAACTCTCTCAGACTCATACGTCGATTTTCGAGCACTAGCTTCTTGATTCTGTCGATGTTTTCTTTGGTCGTAGCGGTTGAAGGTCTACCAGAACGAGGCAAGTCTACTACTACTTCTCGGCCTTCTTTAAAAGCCTTATACCATTCATAAGCCCTTGTTTTCGATATACACGATTCGCCGTAGGTATTTCGCAACATTTTTAGTGATTCACCACATGAAATATCATTCGAAACACAAAATTTAAGGCACACTCTTTGTTCAACAATATTTTCCATTGTAAAAATCGCCGAGGACTCAAAACTATGACCAACAAAAAGTGTAGTTTAAAACAAATTGAATGACAGATCCCGCTCAAATTTTGCGGGCTACAGTACAGTGCTACCAACATGCAGTAAAAAAATTAGAACGACCTCTTTTACGCGGGTCTTTTTATTGACATATTCCCGATACTTTTTACACAGAGTAGTATACATTACATTCTTCAACATGTTAAAAAGATAATATATATTAAACATCATGTCCATTCTTGCGTGTCTTGAAGACACGCAAGTATGGTAGTCATTAATAGTATAATATCCCCTTTTGATAAGATGATTTTAACAACCATTTTGAATTTGGTCAGGGGCAGGTCACCATATGTATGGATATATATTATTATCCTATTGTAATTTAATTATCTAATTTTATGTTCATGATACCAAATATCGATTTATAAATATTATTCTAATTAGTAAATACTTATAATCTTAATGTTTTAATTCAATATCAAATTGTTATAACGTATGTTATAACAATTTGATAGCCTAGTGGTATGGGTAATGGACTGCTGAGACGAGGTCTCGGGTTCGATCCCAGGTTTCACCATGGCACACACCAATGACTTTTCGATGCTTTTCGAAGTTATGTGTGTATTTATCGCAGGTTTATAAGTGCCCGGTTAATGGCAATAGGCTCGCCACCTATTACATTGGGACCTAAACATAAACTGGCGAAATGTGGGTGCTAGCACCTCTGCCTACCCCTTCGGGGATAAAGGCGTGAGTTTATGTTATGTTATGTTATGTTATGTATTTTCTTGTTAGCAAAAATTATTAGCATAAAATTAATATGGGTTTTTGATTACCTGAAATAAATGAATTTTAATTTGAATTTTAATTTTTATAGGAATTTTGTAAGTTACCTCGTTCTCACCCCCAGTCAAGTCCACGAAAGGGAAAATTCACACTTAAGATGAAGATTTTATCGAAGTTGTTCTAAGCAATGACCAACTGTTATTTGTTTGTGTATTAATTTTGCATTTGGGCATTTAATATAAATATATCCTTATCTTTCTGCAAGTTTCGCCGCTTACTATCCCTATTGGCTATATTCATTTTGTTGATAGATACATCGTTTTCCGAAACCGATAGTAATTTAGAGAGCGTCACATAATTTTTATTGATCGTACGATTTAGTCTTGCATGCCATCCCTCTGCAAAATTGTTTGTACGATGCAGTTGGTTATGTATACACCATTCTTTAATAAAATCTTTATTTTTAAACCAATAATAATTCATGTATGTAATGAACGGTTTCATTTTTCAACTCTACCCTCAGACTGAATGTATTTCCATCCCTCATGGATGTATTCCTCGGGCAATAACGGAAGTGCAGTGCACAATCCCACTATGCGACGATATAGCTTAGTCTTAATTCCTAAAGATGTTGCCGTTCGCCATACTGAATTGACATAATGATAATAGCAACGCTTAATTACCACTTATGGGAACACATTTTTCAGAGCATTCGTCATCGCTACCTCAAAGTCACAGTGGGAAACGTTAGGCGTCCACTTTGGAATTTGTGCTTTGATCATTTCAAATAAAATGGAGTAAGTCTTCTCAGTTCTATCACTCATAAGGCAACATATAATTGGCACTATATTTGTTGTCTCAGAGGTACTACCGAAATTCCCATGTAAAGTCCATAGTTGAGAAAATGGGGCAGGTGTGCTTTAGAATGTGCCGTCCCCGTAATATTCATCTATTTCATCCAGATAGTTTGAAATCATTAGAACAAAAAAGAATTACACGTATCCCATCACAGTTGTAATCCGCCAATAAAACGATTGAAATTTTACCGGTATTTCTACTTTCTGCACATTATCGTACACTAATTTCTTTACCTGGAATTCTCTTTTCCTTTTATCGTAAATAGCAGGTTTTGAACTGTCGTATGATATTTTCGTTACTTTATCCAGCCCTGTGTCATATAATGGAGCCATAACATTACGAAAAATGGTCGGGATGGGGTCGGTAGATGTTGCAGCTTTTGATTTAATTTCATCAATAGCCAAATCTACCGAGTTTTTTGCTACATCTGGTAAACAGTTATCTGAATGTTTATTCGTTTTTTCAATTATGCCATCCTATTTTTTTTTTTATTAAGAACATATTGGAAACTCCTCGCCGCCAGTCCTTATCTTTTTATGAGACTAACGCAACACTCTGAGGGCAAGTGGGACTGAATAAGATTAGTGAAATGTGGTGATGATACACTGCCTAACTCTCCGAGGGTAAAGGCGTATGTATTTATTATATATCAAAGTCAAAGTCAAAGTCTTTATTTTTCAAAATAGTGCAACGTAATTACATCTTTTTGACGTCAATAATTGCTTAATACTAAGTTTACCACCGCTTCCTAGGCGCTAGTGGAGAAGAAACGGCGCAACAAACTCCACTGCGGCATTTTCGAGACGTCAGCTTATAATAGTGATTTCTTAAGACTAAATATGGACGAATGTACATTTTTGTCTCGTGTCAAGATAAATAAAGGTATATAATAAAAAAACGTTATAATAAAATTTAACCCAAGTTAATCGTTCAAATAATTGAAAAAAGTTAAAATATGGTAAAAAGGTCGCGTGCCTACTACAATACTATGCTGTAGTTGTAACATTTTAGCATTTTAAGAGGAGCCTGCACCATGCTCAAACCAGACATTTTTGTCTTTAAGATAATCATCTATCCTATAGTATGCTTTTTTACATAAGGTGGTCTTAACAAAGGTTTTAAATTTATTGTCAGGCATACCAAGGACCGATTCAGGCAATTTGTTATAAAAGCGTATACCTTCCCCCCTAAAAGAATCACTAACTTTGCTAAGCCGATAACATGGAAGGATAAGTTTATTGTTATTACGCAGATTTCTGTCTGTAATGTCACTTACTTTTGTAAAATTGGATATATTTTTCCTGACATACAGTATGTTCTCGAATATATATTGGGAAGCTACAGTTAAAATATTAGTCTTTTTAAATCGTTCCCTAAGAGAATCTCTCTTGCCTAAACAATAAATGGCACGAACTGCCCTCTTTTGTAGTATAAATATAGTTTCTAAATCTGCTGCATTCCCCCAAAGTAGTAGTATTCCATAAGACATCAGACTATGAAAATAACTAAAATATACCAGCCTAGCAGTAGGTTCATTTGTCAACTGCCTTATCCGTCTGACAGCATAAGCAGCAGAACTGAGTTTATTGGCCAAAATAGTGATATGGTCACCCCATTGCAATTTCGAATCTAGTGTTATGCCTAGAAAAGTAGCGCTGTTTACAAATTCCAACCTTTGCCCCTCCAGCACGACATTAACGTGTGCTTGCCTCACATTAGGCAGTGTAAACTTAATGCATTTGGTCTTTTCTGCATTCAACAATAGGTTGTTTGCATAAAACCAATTTGAAATGGCGTTCAAAATATTATTAATATTACTCGCATCTGTACTACGCCGATCTACTTTGAATATCAGTGATGTATCATCTGCAAACAGTACTATGCCAGCTTGAGCCTCGATCGTATAAGGCAGGTCATTGACATACACCAAGAAGAGAAAAGGTCCTAGGATTGATCCCTGTGGTACGCCTATTTTGACGTTTGATCCGTTTGACTTGACGTTATTCACAACAACAGTCTGAAGCCTATCTGTTAAGTATGATTTTAATAGTTCTATTGATTTCTCATCAAATCCATATCGACGTAGCTTGAGCAAGAGTGTTTGATGGTCAACACAATCAAATGCTTTAGAAAGATCACAAAATACCCCAATAGCATCCTGCGATCCCTCCCAAGCGTCGTAAATTAGGCTGACTAGAGCCACTCCCGCATCGGTGGTAGATTTCCCGCCAGTAAAGCCATATTGTTGGCTATGGAAAAGATTGTTGGTCTTAAAGTACAGTTGCATCTGATTGAGCATCACTCTCTCAAACACCTTACTCAGAGCTGGCAAAATAGAGATGGGGCGGTAGTTTCCAAGTTCCGACTTAGATCCTTTCTTAAATAATGGTATTAGTTTACTGTGTTTCATTAAATTAGGAAATGTGCCTTCATCTATACATTCATTAAATATGAGTGCTAGATCAGGTGCAATGATATTAATTATATGACTAATTAAACTAACTGACATGCCCCAGTAATCCTCAGACATTTTTATTTTTAGATTTTTAAATGCTTTTAAAATGTCATTGGGATCAATATGTTTGAACTTAAATTTAGAAGAACTAATATTACTCTCAACAAGGGCCACAGCACTGTCAGCGCTAGAGTTAATAGAGGAAGTGAGTTGCAATGGAATATTGGTAAAATAATCTTCAAAAGCATTTGCAATATCCTTCGGAGAGGTTATATTCTTGTTTTCTAATTTAATTTTAGTAACAGTATCCCTCACTTTACATTTACCAGACTCTTTGTTAATAACTTTCCAAGTTTCTTTCACTTTATTGGGAGCCTCAATTATTTTCCTTTTAATATGAATGGCCTTCGCTTGTCTACATACTTTTTTGAATACCTTGGAGTAATTTTTGACATATTCAATGAAACGACTGTCAAGTCTGTACTGTTTTTGGGCGTATAAATCGAAAAGTGTTCGTCTACTTTTATATATGCCTACAGTAGCCCATTCACAGAATTTAGATTTAGTACTGTGCTTTTACATTTTTGTTTGAATGTATGTGAAAAAGCATCAGTTAATGTACTAAATAAACTATTGTAATGAACCTCAGGATTATTGCCTAGGTAAGCTACACAATTGAGCTTGTTCTCTAACAAGTTTTTGAATTCTCTAATTTTGTTAGAGGTTATGGGCCTACACATAATTTTCTCTTTAGGTTGATTATTATTTCCCTTGGAAAAGGATACTATTTGACCACAGTGATCTGAGGGCAACGCACTTATTACAGACTTATTTAAGTATACACTGTCACTAAAAAAATTATCTAAACAACTGGCAGTTGTAGCAGTGATTCTAGTTGGTTCACAGAAAATATTTTCAAGGTTGTAACTCTTGAACATGTTTAGAAATTGGGTACTTTTCCTACACTGTTCCAAGATGTTTATATTAAAGTCTCCACATACAATTAGATTCTTTCTGCTATTTGATGCTATCCCAAGAATTTGGTCCATGACCCCAATAAACGTTCCAAAATCACTACTAGGTGGACTGTATACGCAGACTACTATATAACTATCAAGCTCGGCACAGGCCACCTCAGCACATCGCTCAACAGAAAGTCTAACAATGTCAATCCGCTCTTTGCTGTGGAGACCATTTTTTATTAAGACCATGGAGCCACCTCTGATAGCAGACTTTCTGTTAAAGCAACTTACAATATTGTAAGTGTCTATACTGAACATCATATCACTCTCTTTGAGCCAATGCTCAGTCAAACACAAAATATCCACATTTAATTTCTCTAGAAATAATTCAATTATTAATTCCTTGCCGGGAAGACCTTCTATGTTTTGATGAGCTATTTTTAACTCTGGCATTCCTGTTGTCTGAACACTTAGTTTAAAGTATCATTATCAGTTAAACATACAGAATTACCACTACAAGTATCTGGCAAGTCTGTAGGTATTAGGTTATTGCTTCGTTTACAATGTAAACTCGTCCAAAAATTAATATTATATGCTACTAATGTAGCAACTTTATATTTGTCATACTTTGTAAGATAGATACTATCTTTAGTCTTAAAACAATAATTACTAATAAAATTATTAGTGTCAAAAAATATAAAAGTGTCACTATGACGACATGTCAAAGTATGAATAAAATTATTCAAATAATGTATCTTTTTATTATAAGATGAGGACTGGCAACACACATATGGAAATGCACATAATATTATTTTAAATACTTTTAGTTTACTGAGGGAGTCTATACAGTACATTAAGTCTTTCTTGCCTACTCTGATACTCCAGTAATACAATAGTGGAATTACTATTATACTTAGAAGACACAATTTTGTCTATAATTTGAGTGTAAGTTGCATTGGGCAAGGAATAATGAATACAGTTCTTTAAATATTCATTAAACATGTAGCCCATATTGCGACCAACACTATCAGAAAAAACCATTGTATTACTAGGTGGAACAATGTTGTCAGAAGGGTCAGATGCAGTCTCCAGAATACTGTCACAAGTAGAGAGAGCTGGTATGGAGTCACTGATAGGGGGTTGGTTGATCTGCCCACAGCTGCACTGTCGAGTTAATGAATCAAGTAGTTCTTGGTTGTGCCTGCTGTCATCAATCAGTTTGTCCAAAGCCAACATGTATTCAAATCAATCAAATCAAAAATCAAAATCATTTATTGCTGACCAAAGGTATTACGATAGTATTTAGTACATTTAGAAGTCCTCTTCGGCCTACCTTGTTGGCATGCAAGAATACATTGTGGGTTTTTTTTTTCAATACATTTACATTTACATTACATTATCCAATGCTAATAAAAATCTAAAACAACCAATTCAATACAATAAAAAAACATTATGTCAATTATAAGTGTCAAGAAAGATCTCGATAAATGAAAGAGACAATATTTATTCTCAAAGAAAAGTCAGGAGATACATGTCAATAATAATAAAATTGATGTCAAGGAAAATTATTAATTGTAGGTACTGTCCATTAGCACAATAACCAATTCAAAATAACAATAAATAATTATTCAATATAAATGTCAAGTTATTACAAATTCATTTATGTACTGCATAATATTTCTATAGGTATCAAATAATAAGATCCAGGTACATCATGTTAATTGCCTGCGAGAAAGTCACTTACTGTATAGTAGCATTTCTTTGATAGAAACTCATGTAGACGGTTCTTAAATAGATTAAAATTTAATGTTTTAATTTCTGGAGGTATTCTGTTAAAGATTACTGGCGCCATACAGTAGACACTTTTATGCAATAGAGCCGTATTTGCTCTGTGTATGCGTAGCCTATCACGTGTATTTGCTCTTCGGTTTCAGGTGACTGTATCTGCCAAAGTCTCGAAGAGTTCAGTATTCGACTTTACAAAAGTAGCCGTTTCAAAAATAAACAATGACGGTAGTGTCAGTATGCCATGTTTCAAAAAATATGGTTTACAGCTATCCCTCCTATTTAAGCTAAACATTGCACGGATACATCGTTTCTGGGCTCTGAAGACGGTATCCTTATGTGTCGAATTACCCCAAAACATTATACCGTACCTTAGATGTGACGCAGTCATTCCATGGTACGCTGTAAGTAGAGCATCAGTATTTAATATTCGCGCAAGTTTATACAAGGCATATGACGAGCTGCTTACTTTTTTACATAATGCTTCCGTGTGTGATTGCCAATTCATCTTATTGTCTATAGTAAGTCCTAGGAATTTTGTTGAATCAACTTCGTCAATTTCTATATTTTCATAATTAATATTCAGATTTGGTACAGTGGGCAGTCTTTGTGTGAATTGCATTAATTTCGTTTTAGATAGATTGATCTTTAAATTATTATTATTTAGCCAATTTATAATATTCAATAGTACAGTATTAATTTCATTTTCATAATTCTCTCTATTTTGACACTCTATAGCAATTGTACTATCATCTGCAAATAATGTAACTGGATGATTAGTCACTTTAGGCAAATCATTTATATATAAAATGAACAATAAAGGACCCAAGACGCTACCCTGACCCACGCCATATTTAACTGAGCGTATATGTGAAACAAGTGTTTCTTCACGTTTATTAAAGGTATCAATATGTTTGAGCTCTACATATTGCTTTCGATCAGTCAAATATGACTTTATTAGGCTTAGGACATTTCCTCGTATACCGTAATGATCTAGCTTTGCTAGTAGGATTTCATGATCCACATAATCGAAAGCCTGAGTCATATCGCAAAAAATTGCGCATACCGGTACCCTATTATCCATTCTTGTCATAATTATATTTAAAAAGTCATATATCGCTCTATTTATACTCTTATTCTGCCTAAACCCTTTTTGCTCTATGGCTAAGATTTCATTTTTCTCTACATATTTATTAATTTGGTTATAAATATACTTTTCAAAAACTTTAGAGAAAACAGGTGTAAGTGTGATAGGTCTGTAGAACTCCATAAGTTCTCTATTTTCTTTTTTGAAAAGCGGTTTGACTACTGAAGTCTTTAGTTCACTTGGATAGATACCTGTTATAATGCTCAAGTTTATTATATGACTCAAATGTTTCGATATGCATTGGCTAGTAGACTTAATTACTTTAGTTATAATACCATCAAACCCCACACTGTTTGTGTTTTTCAATGCAGATATAATAGTCTCAATATCTGATGGAATACACGGCGATAAGAACATAGTTTTTTTTCTTCTATCGATAAGTGTTGTAACGTTTGTGCCGCGATTAGCTAAAGGTACAATTTTATCAACAAAATAATCACTGAAAGCGTTGACTATCTCCTGTGGATTAGCAATTACGGTGTTTTCACTTATTCTTAATTTAGAGATTGCATTTGGAGGATGGTTTCCTTTGGCCTGATTTATTATTTGCCAGGTGGTTTTTGACACATTTTTTGAGGTTTTAATATTATGTATATTCTGAGAACGCTGTGTCAGCCTTATTATATTTTTATATCTACGTGCATATTCTTTATATTTGGCTTTATTCGCTTCATTTGAGTTTAACCTATAATTCCATAAGAGTTTTCTTTTAGTCTTGCTGCAGAGTTTTATACCCCGAGATATCCACTTAACTTTATTCACAGATTTTATAGTGATAGTTTTATATGGGAAACACAAGTTATAAAATAGATTAAATGTATCCATAAACTTATCGTAGGCTACATTTGCGTCCTCAGTTGAGTATATGTCAGAGAACGATAGACTACCCAGGCAGGACTTAAACTTATTGATATTTTCAAAATTATATCTACGTCTTTTTATGCGCCAAAACTTAACTTCACCTTGAACTATAATTGGACACTCTATTAGTTGCGCAGTGTGGTCCGACAACCCATATTCCAAGATTTGAGTATTACATTTTTTCCCGAAGTTATGCATAAAATTATCTAGGCATGTTTTAGTTTTAAGTCTCGTAGGTTTTTGTAAAGCTAGTTTCAAGCCATACTGCGATAATAAATATTCAAATTCCCTAGTAATACGATTGTTGACTAAAACATTAATATTATAATCGCCTGCTATTATAACATTTTTATTGTGCTTACCACATACCATTTTAAGTAGCACTTCCAGCTTTTCAAAAAATATATCCAAGTTACCTGCAACGGGCACTCTATACAAACATATTACAATAACCTTACAATCGGTTAACTCTATAGCACAACATTCAAAAGTACCAGTAATAGCTAGTTTATGTACTTCCCGTATTTCCTGCCATTGGTGTCCCTTTTTAATTAATATACACGCACCGCCTCTTCTTTTATCTTCTCTGCTGTATGCTGTGGCTAGATGGTAGTTTGGTAATGCTAGACTATCTTCACAACCAGATAGAATGAAATGCTCTGTGACACAAACAACGTCCACGTTAACATTTTCGTCGCGTAGCTCCTCCAATTTAACGGCGAGTCTGTCGGTTTTGTTTAACAGACCCGCAATATTTTGGTGAAGTATATGTAAGTGCTTATCATCGAAAAAACGTAGTTTTATTTGTGTTGTCAGCAATCTTCAAATCTCTATGTATTTCTATGCTTTTGTTAGTAAAATGTTCTATTTCCCATACTATGCTATCAAAAATATTTTTCATTCCATTATTATTCAGTCTTCCATCATATTTAGAGAACATTGTATAGTCATTTGATAAAAATAAATTAGAGTCTACCAGCGTTGCATAGTTGTATGTGTTAAGGTCGAGATAGAGTAAATTTGCAAAAGTCTCCACTCGCCAGTTATATACTGCAGCATAATAGCTGTATTTGTACGTAGGAAGGCACAATATTATGTTTGTAAATCGTATTTTCTGTAGGCAGTTTCTCAATTCTAATATGAGCTCAAAATAATTGGCGGTCTTATTAAATTCTTCTTCTCCTATTAAAATTACACAATAGTCATCCTTTGTGAAATCAACTAGTTTTTGGCGTAGATTTTTTAGAATATTACTGATGCCACAATTCGGTAGAAGATAATGGCACAACTGAGAGTCCTTAAACGTACTCCTCGCTATTTGTAAAACGCTGTTCTTCTTGTTGGTACTTATAAGACATATTCTTTTCCTAGTGCTTTTTTTTGACTGTTCATGTTCAAACTTGTACAATGTTTTGTTTTCTATATGTAGACGTCTATGATCGCTCACCGATGGCTCAGGGGTTTTTGCTTTACTTTTAATAATCTTTGAATGATTAGGTAGGTGTTTTTCCTGTGGATCTATAATTGAGTTATTGGACGGTGAGTTGAAGTTTAAAAGTGTACGGGAATAATTATTGTCAAAGCTGTCTGTTATGCGACGTCTATTATTTTTTGACTTAGATTTTCTAATTGATGTCAAAGGACTTGTACATATTTGCTTTAATATTTCAATTTCCTGGGCTAACTTGGTAATCTGACTTTTAAGCTCATTATTTTCCAGAATAGTGTTGTCTAGCTCGTTCTGTGTGATTTCTAAACTAGATTTTAATACTTCGACTTCAATTTTCAAGTCTTCAGCGAGAGAACAGTGCTTATGCGACGGCAGGTTTAGGCTCTTATTCAATGTGTCATCAGATGTTGAAGAATTATTCATCAAGCTGTTTTCGTAAAGACTTTCATGTGAGATGGTTCTTGACACACATTGCCTTCTAATTGTAATGTTTGTGGAGTCCATAGCTATTTATCTATTTTCAAACACGTAACGCCCTCTAGTGAGCAATTTATAGATCCGTATGCAGTTTATCCACGAAATGATGTCACTGTATGATCATGTATTGATCATATTATTAGTAATATCAGCATAGCCAATGGCGAAATCCTCCACCTTGGAATGTCGGACCACGAAACAGCTCAATTACTTACTGTCCCTACAAGTAACAGGAAAACTACGATTACAAGATACTCAATATACAAGAGAGACTTTTCTAGTGAAAATATAATCCGATTTAAAGAGTGTATGGCAAGTCTGTCATTTAGTGAGGTATATGCGGAGTCAAACCTTGATTCGGCATATTCTAAATTTCACGAACTAGTTTCTCTATTTTTTAACTTGTGCTTTCCTACATTCAAACAGACAATTTCACACAAGCCTAAAAAAAATGCTTGGATCAGTAGAGGGCTGAGAGTTAGCTGTAAAAAAAAAAGACTACTACGACTAAATTATTACAAACATAAATCTGAAACAAATAAAGAAAAATTCAAATCGTACTCTAAATTACTACGTAAATGTATTTTTAATTCTATGAAAAACTACAATCAGAGTAGACTAAGTAACTGTAAAAATATTTGTAGAACATCGTGGCAATTGATAAAAAAGGAGACGGAAGGTTTAAAAACATCAGACTTTATAAACAAAATACAGGTAGATGGCAACCTTCTCACAGACCCAAAAGAAATAGCACAAGCATTCAACGATCGTTTAATAGACGTTAACACCAAACAAAAAACAAACAATCAAAGCTCAAAAAAAAAAGAAAACATTCATAGTATATGCAACAGTATATACCTTAGGCCTTACGACTGTACCGATATTCTGAGAATCATTCAATCGCTCAATAATACAAACTCAGTGGGTTATGATGAGTTTAGCACTAGACTTCTCAAGGACAGTGCCATCGAACTCTCACCCATTCTAACACATTTAATAAACCTATCGTTCAGTGAAGGTCATTTTCCAAGTCTTCTTAAGAGATCGATAGTCAAACCCCTATACAAAAAAGGTGACAAGTCTGTACTTAATAACTACAGGCCAATAACTCTTATACCCATTTTTTCTAAGGTTTTTGAAATAGCTATGCATAAGCGACTATATGACTTTGTTACTCAACACGAAATACTACGAAACGAACAATATGGTTTTCAGAAAGGCAAGTCTACAACGCTGGCATGTTTTAACCTTGTAACTAGGATCTGTGAAAGCCTGGACCGTAATATGCAGACCACTGTCATTTTCTTTGATATGAAAAGTGCATTTGACCTAGTTTCACATAAACGGCTTTTAAATAAATTAGAGAATTATGGAATTAGGGGCCCTGCCTACGAATGGCTTGATTCGTATCTAAGGGATAGAGAACAGTGTGTTGAAATTATGTGTATAGACGATAACAATGAACTAAAAGCACATAGATCCTCGTACAGGGTCAATAGCTCTGGGGTCCCACAAGGAAGTATTCTGGGACCTTTGCTGTTCCTGATTTATATTAATGATTTGCCAAGCGTAACGCCCAAGCCTTGTATTTTATACGCTGATGACATTTCTCTCATCATGACATCTAATTATTCCAATATTGACTATACTAATGACATAAATAATACAATTGACTCTATAATCCAATGGCTCCATGAAAATAATTTGCAGGTTAACATGGCTAAAACACAATATATTCAATTTGGCAATTATGGTACGAAACTTAAAAATTTGAATATCAAATATTTGACTGATAATTTAAAAAAAGTGGATAAAACAACCTTCCTAGGTATAATTATTGACCAGAACCTAAACTGGAAGGCACACGTTGAAAAAGTTTGCAATAAAATAAACAAATTTGTTTACGTTCTGGCTAAACTTAGAAAGACCTCAAATCCCGAATCGGTTGCCATGGCCTACCACGGCTACGTTGCCTCAGTTTTAAATTATGGTCTAGTGATTTGGGGCAACGCCACAGACGTGAACAGAGTCTTCATTGCCCAAAAAAAGTGTGTCCGAGCTATATGTGGAGCTGCACCATGGCACTCTTGTAGGCTTCTTTTCTTGAAACTGAAGATCCTTACCCTTCCCTGCATGTATATATACGAAGTTGCGAAGTTTGTTAGGCAATATCCTAGCTTCTTCTCTAAGGCACATGAGGTTTATCCGAGGAGCACTAGAAATCAGGATAGAATTGTTTTACCCAGAGTCCCGAATACGGCCCTATACCTAAAAAACTGTTTCGCGATGTGCGGTCGTATTTATAATGCAATACCTAAAAGCTTGAAGCAACTGCCAACCTCTAAATTTCTAAGAAAGTTGAAAGCATGGCTCATGGAAAAATGCTTTTATACCATAGAGGAATTTGAAAACTGTAAAGATAAACTGTGAATGAATAGCAGAATATAATACTTAGTCTTTCAAATGTATTTAATGTATTTTTTTTTTCTTCACAAATTTTTATGACTTGTTTTATGCATTTTATGATATGTTCTGACATTCCCAATAATCTATTATAATGTTTGTGACTAAAGAATTCAATGGACTTGCATGTGCTGAAATAATTCTATATAATAATTAATTGTAGTTTAAAGTCGTATAATATCTACCTATGTATTGTAATGTTTGCATGCCATAAAATGGTAAATGTGCTGCACTAAATAATTGTACCTAACACCTGTATAACCACCTTTAAGCAAATAAATGAATATATGAATATAAATGAATATAATATATGTAAATTACCTATTTATCTAGATGTCGCTTTTTTTCTTTCCTTAATTTGTTTACAAGAATTGTTGAAAACACAAAAAGTTCCCAGAAACTAGGATTCGAACTGCCGCCCACCAGAACACAAATCCACAACCCAATACAATACGCCACTGAAACGTTACGAGTTTTTGTTAAATTGGCAATCATAAGAGTCGACAGAAATATTTAAATCAAAATTCTTTGATTCTGTGACTCATTGCATTGGAATTTTTTCCGCATTCCAAACATTCAGTGTGAACTGGATCACTTGTTTTGCCACTTAATATAAAATATTTTTGCACTTGGGTTCACTTATGTGTCCTCCTTGAAATCTTTGTTAGCTTATATCACGGTATATAATGTTTTGACACTGTTTTTAAATATATTAATAGGTTTTAAAGTTCAAATCTTAAAGTTGTTCGCTTCTCGCAATGC
Organism: Cybosia mesomella; assembly: GCA_946251805.1. NCBI lineage: Eukaryota > Metazoa > Arthropoda > Insecta > Lepidoptera > Erebidae > Cybosia > Cybosia mesomella. The sequence goes on along the minus strand of OX276398.1, from coordinate 5,791,152 downwards.
TTATATTAAATATCTTCACTAACACTCACAGTTGATCCAATGTTTATTATTTATAGTTCTGTATCTTTTTTGACTTAAACTTACACTCAAAATTATTTTTAAAATTAAATAAATACGGAGCTACTTTAAACTGTGTCTTCACTAGACAGCGCCATCTAGCGGATCATTCATTCAGTATTCTGTTCCCATTGGAGGTCATATTTAGAGAATAAACTTGCAAAATCCTCCTGCAATTGCTTAATGTGTGATTCTAGCTTGGCCCTCCCAACATCATGAGCCACCTGACTATCCGCGAACTGCTTACTACAACTGCCTACTACACATATCTAGGTCAGATTGGAGTTTTGAATTTAGGTCTCTAGTGTATATGTATGTATATGTACGTATATGTATGTATTTTGGAATATATCTGACTACCTCCTTTAGGGCATATAAAAGGTCGTGAGCGTAAGTAGGTAGGTATGTAGGTATACTGAAATAATAAGAGAACACAATCCTCGCACGAAGAAACTTTAAGATAGTTTAATAATGATTTTGTACTTACATGTACGTTTACTGCTTCAGTACATTCTTTTTTTTTTACTACTGCAAATCCACCTAAAGTTCGGCCGTTCAGAGAATGCGTTCCTGACACCTATCAGTAAGTCACGGCTAGTGATGGGCACAACATAACACTGAGTTCGTTACCGTTCCTCCAAAATGAACCGCCGCGTTATTTTTAAGATTATTTTCGTTTTAAATTGGCGGAATCATTTAAAATTTATATTTTAGTTATTTAAGTGGAAACCAAAAAAAGGTAATATTAATATAATAAAATTGTCTTATTTATTCTTTGTTACAAAGTTACAATCTGTATTTCTATGCAATAAAGTACATTGAATTGAATGTGCGTACAGAATATTAATCAGACTCCGATTCGCTTGAGGAGGTGGTGTCTTCATCATCATCTTCGCCTACATGTATAATTATATTATTATCAATAACAGAATCAATCCTGATATCTCGGTCAAAATGTTCCACAATCAGGTTTTTAGTCTTCTCAACAACCTTTGCCCAGTCATCTTCGTCTTCTTTTAATAGGGTCATCATCTTTTTCGTGCTGAATGGCGGGGTAGTATTGTGGCGGGCGGCGTAACCTTTTATTTGAGCCCAGATTAGCTCAATCGCGTTATATTGGCAATGATACGGTGGAATTCTTAGAACGCGTCACTTGCTTTTTGTCACTTGCGGTTTCCCGTCCAAGAACAGGAAACCGTGTGATTGGCGTTTAGCCATGTGTGTTCGTCAATGAACACGACATTATCCCAGTTATCAATTTTTTTTTGCTTCTCTCAAAAAACTTATCCGTTTTAAAATTATGTCGTATCGTTCTAATAAAATTTTCTTTTGTCTGTTTTTTTATACGAAAAACCAATATCTTTTAAGATTTTGGTTAAAGCAGTTTTACCCCCGCTAAACAGTCCAGCTTCTCTTAACGATGCCAAAAGCTTCTTCCTGTTGAGATATTCATTTCTGGAATAGAAACCATATATGATTTCTGATTGCATCGGCGTCAAAGGTGTCAATATCTGTCACGGGTTTAGTTCTACGCTTCTACTTCGGAGTACGTAAAATATTTTCTTCCGTGCCAGTAGAGCCGAACTTTTCTTTATTAATATTTGTTATCGTTCGTTTGCTAACTTCAAGCGCCTGAGAGACGCGTTCTTGTACTTGTTCGATATGTACCAGGGGTCCGCCATTTTGTCGCTCCCGCTCAAAGTAATCTTGCAGCTTGATGATTAACTCACGGGCTCCACTTTTCAATGTTTGTCCACGTTTAGGCATTATTATGCACCAAAAGTAAAAAGAACGCAATACAAAACACAATCGAAGTCCGATTTAGCGCCGATGTCAGTTTGAAAAGCAGAAACAGTCCATTAAACGAAAGCCGGGTAATCAAATAAAAACAGATCGAAAACACTTGAAGAACGGGGTCTATACGCACGAAACGACAACAGACGACTGTTTTAGCGTCACAAAATGGCGGCCCATAACGCCATTTGGGGGACTTCCCCTGTGGCGATGGGGCCACTGGGGCGGCGGTCCTTTTATTGGGACCGGGCTTCCCACTGGCAACAGCCGCGAAAGATGCAGGCTGTGCCAGTGGAGGACGGTATGCCCGGTCCTCCAAAACGCCGAGCCTCCTCTCGATGGCCGCCAGTAACTGCACCATACTCGGCGCAGGCTCCGGCGCCGTCTCGGCTGCCGGTTTGGGCGCCGCCTTAGGCGTTGTCTTTGGCGCCACCTTAGGCGCCGGCTTTGGAGCCGCCTTTGGTGCCGACATAGGCGACCCTGGCGGCACAGGAGCCCTTGGCTGGACCGCCGCTTCCTGGGCTCTTGGGGCCTTTTGGGCTTCCGGGGAACCCCTGACCAGCTGGGTCAGGTGCTTGACCTCATCCCGGAGGGCCCGCTGTTGCTCCCGGGGGTTGGCGAGCTCAGTTTCCAGGTTTGTCACCCGGGCCCTGAGCTTCGCCTCCTCCACGGAGGTGCTCCTGTCGAGGAGCTCCTCCAGAGCCGTCTTGGCGACGGCTACGTTTTCCGCCACCGTCTTCCGCTTTCCAGCCACGTTCTTGGCCCCCTTTAACGCCTCCGTTATACGGGCCAGCGCCGAAAGGAGCTCCCTCGCCGCGGGAACGTCCTGGTCCTTGCCACTGGGTAGTGGCGGGACGTGTATTGGGGGCTTCGGCGCTCTGCTCGCCGAAGTGGCCAACTTGGCCGGCCGATCGTCCTCGCTCGAGGAGAACGTCCGTTGTATGGGGCTTCTGCTCCGGTCACGGACGGTCCACCCGAGCGTGGCCACTTTCGACGGAGACCCTCCTCCTCGGTCTCCATTCGGCTGGTTACCGACTCACTGTCGGTACCAGCCGGCCAGCCCAGTCGATTTCCCCACCTGCTGCAAGCGGAGTAGCGGGCCTGGGGAAGACGACTGTTCGCGCGCTTCGGTAAGCGTTATGCGTTCATCCTTTATGAAGCAGATCACTTCTGTACCGGGTTTGGATATGGTGGTACGTGCCTTGAAGTCGGTTAGAGTTAACTTCCTTTCCCATACCCCTGCTCTTTGAGCTTTTGTAGAAGATAATGTTCGATTGTGCCCTCAACTCGCAGTTTAGTGGAGCATTTGCCGAAGGATGCTTCGTCCATCAGTATCATGCATTGACTAAGCAAACGCTTGATGCAATGCGAATTGTTAAGGGACACTTCGTCGTTACGCTTGATATTCGAGCTAGACGAAGTGCTTTTGCTGGACTTTGCGTCATCATGTTTGTTCATTTTGTCGATCCAGCTTTCTACGCGGTTGTGGCTGTCACTGCGGTCTTTCGCAGCGATATTGTCTCCGCTGCGTTTATCGACTGAGGTAGTGCTGTCTCCATGGCGTTTGTCAATCTTATCTGCTCTTGACACTTTCGTGTTGGGCAGTACGTCCAATTTGGTTTTTATGTCGCGTTTGACGACTTCCCAGCTACTGTCAAATCCGAGATCCTTTCTGCTCTGCTCGATATCAAGCCGTGTCCTATTAGCATTACAGATTTCTATTGTATATATGCGGCAATACTTGCCGTCTTTCTGCAGCTTCGATGCCATACGAAGCCTGGTAATTTCTCCGAGGAAAATAACCTCGGATTTAGTAACATCGTACCCTACACGGGTATCTCCTATCGGCATTACTGGTAACAATCCAAGCACACGGACGCCACGGTCATATCCTGGTGGGGGATCGCCATCATGAGGTGTTACCGATATAAGAGAGTCTTCTTGTAAGGCGGATGAAGTCGTTGCGTCGGTGTTGATAGTGCAGTAGGTGTTGACGAGGAATTTGCTGAGATCCCCTTCACCGTATACATAAAGAGCTTTTCGGAGAAAAGTTCTGACGCCTGTCTTCTTCTCCTCAACCACGGCTTTCCTTCCTTCCATTTCTAATCGCTATCGCACGTTGCCCAAACGTAATAGATGAATTTTTATCGTCTACCGGAACGATCTCGGTGGGCTCGTTGGTGCTAGTAAAAGACAAATCTGCACCACCTCTTTGCTGGTTGCTGGGCAGAGTGATCCAGCTATATCCCGGCATCCTTATCTTTTCACTACTAACCTCACCTTACTAAACACCGGCTCTGAACCAACCTTCGTCACCAAAAAGAGCCGTACGATTATTGATTTAACACTAGCTACTGAAAACGCAGCGGAAGCCATCACGGGCTGGCACGTCTCCAAGGAGGCATCCTGTTCAGACCACGGGTGGATTCGCTTCGATCTACGTACCACATAGCATGCCCAGAAACCCTACCTCCCAAAACCCCAGGCAAACAGCCATGGTGGGGCCCCGAGCTAGAGCGCAAGCGGAGGAAGGTTAGAAGGGCTTTCAACAGGGCTATGAATACTTGTGCAGATGAAGACTGGGACGCCTATCGTTCAGCCAAATCCAGCTACAAAAAGTGTATTAGATACCGAAGCAAACAGGGATGGCGAAAATTCTGTGGGAACATAGTGTTACGTGCGCGGGGTACAAATTAAATGCCGTTTACACAACAAAGAGGTTTATTCGCTCACCACAAACTAGACAACTAAATAACTAGCACACACAGTACTCTTCAACAGTTCAAGTCGCTCAGCAGTTCACAGTAGTCCACAATCGTTGCTTAAGTCGCAGGTATAACTCTCTTGGTTCACTTCGGTAAGATGTGTTCACTTTCGCTTTCGAAAATTAACTGACTCGTGTCGATAGCCGGGCGTCCTTTTATAGCGGGGTAGAATATTCGGGAATCATCTAGAGGCACTAGAGCGTTCGAGAACAGTAGGTATTTACTGGGGCGTTCGAGAAAGCAAGTACCTACACAGTCGTGCCGACGATAGAGGTGAATGCCCTTGTTATCGCTATTTGTAGGTAAAGTAGGTATAGGCATTAAAAAGGGCGTGTGATTTTGTATTGACTTTTCTGGATTTTTCTAAACGGATCGATAGAGTACTTCGACATTAACAATGCGTTTTAATTTCTAGAAGATTCGATCAGTAGTTTCCGAGATATCGACGATCGTTGTAACAATAGAATCATGCCAACAAGCAAACAGGGTAAGGAAAGTCCTAGCACAGACAAAACCGATGGCACTGACCGCCCTTAAAAAACAGGATAACACACTCACAACATCGCCAGAAGAATCTAGACGCTTACTGATTGAAACCCACTTCCCTGGATGCGTCTTCACGAGACTAATCAACTGGCGCGATGAAATCATAACACCTACTGCCCGAGACTGGGAGTACGCAAACAAAGTGGTCACACTGGAAAAAGTCCAGTGGGCCATCAGTAGTTTTCACCCTTATAAGGCAGCTGGCCCCGACGGGATCATCCCTGCTATGCTACAGTGGGGCGACAAACCAGTCGCGAGCAGACTGGAGCGTATCTTTAAAGCCTGTCTGGCACACAGATACGTTCCGAAAGGATGGCGGGAAGTAGGAGTCATTTTCATCCCGAAGCCAGGAAAGGGTGATTACACGAATCCCAAAGCACATCGACCAATCAGTCTGACCTCCTTCATGCTAAAGACCATGGAACGCCTTTGCGAGAGGGAGCTGAGAGATGGTGCACTAAAACAGCTACCAGCAGCCTTACATGCAAACCTGCACGCATACAGCTCCGGTAAGTCTACGGAATCAGCCCTCCATCTGGTAGTCAGCCGGATAGAGGAAGCGATCGAACAAAAAGGCTTTTGCCTAGGAACGTTCATTGACATCGAAGGAGCTTTCGACAAAACCAGCTTCACCAGTATTAAGGCCGCCCTGTCAAAACATGGAGCGGAACCGGTACTATCAGACTGGATAACAAACATGCTCAGCAAAAGAGTAGTTCGCCTTGGGGAAGAAGGTCAGACAGCTCTGATAGCCAAAGGCTGCCCGCAGGGAGGAGTTATCTCTCCCCTCCTGTGGAATTTAGTGATAGATGACTTAATCACAAGGCTGAACAAAAACCGAAACTACACAATAGGCTACGCCGACGACCTAACAATCCTTATCTCAGGAAAGGTAGCGGGAACGGTCTGTAACTTAACCCAAGAAGCCTTACGCATCGTAGAAAAATGGTGCGGGGAATTTGAACTATCGGTCAATCCGAACAAAACAGAGTTAGTTATGTTCACGAACAAAAGGGGTATTAGGCGAATACCGATTGCCCAAACTCTTTGACACGGAACTCCAACTGTCAAAAGAGGTCAAATACCTTGGCGTTATTCTTGACAGCAAGTTAAATTGGAGTAGCCACCTAGACAATAAATTACAAAAGGCCGGGATTACCTTCTGGCAGTACAGAAGAATGATTGGTAAAAAATGGGGGCTAACACCGAAAATCATCCTGTGGCTTTACGAAACAGTAATCCGCCCCATGATAGCGTATGGCGCCCTCTGGTGGCCAAGGACCGAAAACAGCACAATAGCGGCTAAACTACAACGGACCCAAAGACTAGCCTGCATGGTAACCACTGGATGCATGAAAACTACCCCCACTGCGGCAATGGAAGCCATGCTCGGACTCCCACCCTTGGATCTGTTCATCCGCCAAGAAGCAACAGCTGCGGCTATACGCCTAAGGGCACTCAACCTATGGAGCGAGAGAAACACACGACACACCTCACTGCTCACAGATCTCACAAAGGAGATACCTATGATAGGAGCAATAAATGATCGTGTACCCAAACAACACGAATTCGATAAAAAATACAAGATCCAACTTCATGAGGACCACCGCTGTGAGGCTTTACGCCCAACGGAACTACGCATCTTCACAGATGGATCAAAAACTGGTACAGGCACCGGGGCTGGCGTCTTCTCGGAGGACCTTAATATATCCATCTCAACACCGCTGGGGACCCATAACACAGTATTTCAAGCTGAATGCATGGGGATTACCCTGGTAGCTTCAGCGGTAATGGCCAGGAGAGTGGAAGGCCACTCAATACGCATGCTCTCCGACAGCATGGCCGTGCTGCAAGCTTTAAACAGCCACACTATAAACTCGGGACTAATACTAGAGTGCCATCTTAAATTGAACCAAATAGGCCACTTCAACAACATAACCCTGCAATGGATCAAGGGCCACAGCGGCTCGCGCGGCAATGATGCGGCAGATGAGCTTGCCAGGAGAGGATCTGACATGGTGATAATGGGATCCATATGTATGTATAATGGGAGCCCATAATACCGATCGAAAGATCAACACAACAGCTATTGGATAAATCTGGAAGTTTGCAGACAGGGGAGGGAAGCACTCCCTGTGCTTGAAATTAGAATGACCAGGCGTCTTCGACAACTGACCAAACGGCAACTGCGCACAGCCACAGCTGCAATCACGGGGCATGGCTCCTTCAATAAACACCTTTTTATTTTAGGAATCACCGACAGCCCTCTCTGCAGAGCCTGCATGAGTGAGGAAGAAACAGCGGCACACGTGCTCCTACACTGCCCTGCAACCGCCACATACAGGGTTAAGTACTTCGGAAACACAGGTACGCTCCGGGAGATCGCCGGCAGCGTGAATAGCTTGCTAGCGTTCTTCAATGAGCTGGGGTGGATCGAATAGGATGCCCACCCTCACGCAAAAACCGCGCCTTGTCGTGGAGTTGCGGATACCAGCCCGTGATACCATACCATACCATCCTGGCAGCGACGGCGTTGCGAGGGTCGCCGACTTGAAGACCAGGAAAGGAGTCATGAGGAGGGCCTTCAATAATATATGCCCTCTTCCTATTGAAGATAACTCTTCAACTGGGGGAGCATGTTCGCGCGCTTAACACCACCCTACAACCGCGCGTCATCCGCCCGGGCCACGGCCACGGCGGGGACTGCAGTGCGGCGCGGCGGACCAGGACGAGAGGGGATCTACGTGATCGACCCCCCCCCAAACGGACCAATGCTACGGTCGCCGAATTAGCATTCCACTTAACGCTAAGCTCGAAATAGCTTGTGCGCTATAATAAATCATATACTTCAAATACAGTCCACTTATTTACTCATATACCAACAACCTCAAGAGTGACTAGAGGAATACGCATCTACAACGGCCTTAAGCGACCGCGAGTGAGACCGCGGCCTCACCTCTTCACCCTCCACTACTACCACTCCGTCATTATCTTTTCCGTTGTTCACGCCGTTGTCGTCGTTGTTCTGTCCGTCCGGTTTGGTTTTGAAATTAGATTTTACATTCATAATAAATCCCACGAGCATGGGGGAAAGATGGTCCATCCAGGCGGAGCCCCCTGCACCTGGATAAGCCTATATATTATGGAGGTCGGCTGGTATCCATAGGTTTTAACTACTTCACTGTCGGGTGTTATAGACTTTACCTTGTCTTAAGCCGGCCAATAAAGACAATCCCTCCGGTCGGCAAGTTCACAGCGTACCCTTCTGGAGCCACCAGTCAGGCCGTTGCTGATCACCTGCCGATTACGGAACGCGAGAGGATGGCTAGTCCTTTCTCACCGGCGGCGGCACAAGTGCCCGTCGGCCCCTGCGTGAGCAGTGGGCCAACCCGCCCCTGGATCCCCCAGGACCCTACGGTGGCCTCCACCACTAACAGCATCGCTCATCCTGTCTCCTGTGAAAGCAGAGGAGTACGGAGAGCGATGTGTTCCCGCCACGTTGGGTATTGGCCGACGATCAATGCCAACCCCATGAAGGGGAAGCCATTGACCGCCGCCCAGGGTGTACCGGCCGCTCCGATTCCGTTCCCCCCGGACTGCAGCGGGATCGGAATCGACACTCGAACCTCCTCGAGTGTCGCTCAACCCTAACCTTTTTTTTTTTTTTTTTGTTCAGGCAGGAAAAAATGTACCTCATCCGCATACCGCGCGGCGCGGGGACGCCGCGCGGTTATGTGGGGCTCTCACCACACTAAAACAACCTGCCGTGTGCCATACACCGCGACTTAGTGAGTGAACCGTCGGAAATACTACGCACTCATCGACGGAACACTCATGCGCCGGCCCGCAAGGTGCGGTGCGGGCCCGTCTCTAGGCGATGTCCAGACACACCGGGACATCACCCCTTCGCGGGGGGCTCTACTGCGGGTGGAGGGCATACCCCGGCCCATCCACCCGCGGCCTCACTAGGGCGGCATGAGGCGCAGGAATCTGCGCGCACGCCGCCCAGCTCGCGGGCGGCGGATCGGATCCGCGAGGCCGTCTGCCTCTCTGATCCTCTCCGCCGCCTCCTTCTGCGAGATGACATCCTCGCAGAAGGACGCGACCGCGGTAAAACTCCTCTCGCTGCGTGCCATGGAGCGCAGGATGGCCGGCAGCGAGAGGTCGACTCCCACTGTTGCCACGAGATCACGGCGCTGCACCGCCCAGGCCGGACAAGCCTCGAGCGTGTGCTGCGCCGTGTCCTCGCGGCAGGGACAGTGATGACAGGCGGGACTCGATTCCCTCCTGGCGACCGAGTACAGATACTTTCCGAAGCAGCCGTGCTCGGAAAGCATCTGAGTCAGTCGGAAGGAAAGGGTCCCGTGCTGTCTCTCCGTCCACTCGACAATGACCGGCTGGAGCGCCGCCACGGTGCGATGACCTGCACTCGGGGACTCCAGCCGGGACGACCATTTAGCCATGATGGCTAGGCGGGCGGCATCTCGCCACCCGCGGACCTCTTCGGGCGGAGGCCGACTGCCACTATCCGCCCGATGCTGCGTCGTCAGCCGATATACTTCGGCGAGCACTTCCGCCTCCAGATCCCACGGAGGGGTTCCGGCCAAGGCGCAGGCCGCTTCCGTCGAAACGGTGCGGTACCCGCGTATGGCCCTGACCGCCACGATGCGTTGGGCCCTCAAGAGCGAGGGCCTATTGCGGGCAGTCAGGGCGTCCGCCCACACCGGTGCGCCGTACAGCGCCATTGACCGGATCACCCCGGTATACAACCGTCGGCAGCCGATACTGGCTCCGCCCAGGTTTGGCAAAAGCCTCCCCAGGGCGGATGCGGCGCCGACGAGTTTCGGGGCGAGCCTACGGAAGTGCTCGTCGAAGTGCCACCTGGAGTCGATATATAGGCCCAGATACTTAATCTGGGCCGCCACCGGTACGAGGACCGAACGGATCTCAATCGAGGCGCGGGGCGGCGGGCGGCGATAAGGCCCGTGAAAGAACACGGCCTCCGTCTTCTCAACCGCCACCCGCAGGCCCAACGCCTCAATACGTCCGACCACCTGGGAGACTCCCACGGTGGCCAGGTGCGCCGCCTCCTCGAAGCTTTCCCCCGGGGCCGTGACGAGAGTGTCATCCGCGTAGCAGATGACACCCAGCCCGGGAGGAAAGACTCCGCGGAGGACCCAATCATAGCCGATGTTCCACAGGAGCGGCCCTAAGACCGACCCCTGAGGAACACCGCACGACACGGGTCGCTGCAGCACACGTCCGTCGCAGTCCTCGTACAACACACGCCTCTCCTGCAGATAGTCTGCCACTAGCCGCCTCAGGTAGACGGGCACCCCGTGATAGCGGAGCGCCTCCCTGATGCAGCTGAACGGCAGACTATTGAATGCGTTGGCGATGTCCAAAGACACCGCCAACATCACTCCGCCGCGGCTCACAACCTCCTCGGCAGCAGCCCTCAGATGCAGGATTGCATCGACCGTCGAACGCCCCACCCGGAAACCGAATTGAGCGTCCGACAGGTCGGGCCCCACTGTAGTGAGATGCTCGACGATGCGGGCAGCGAGAATTTTCTCGAACAACTTACCCGCCTCGTCGAGCAGCACTATGGGCCTAAAGGCTGATGCCGAATTGGCGGGCCGTCCAGGCTTCTGCAGGAGTACCAGCTTCCCGCTTTTCCAGCAATCAGGGAACCGGCCGGACGCTAGGCAGGCGTCCAGCAGTTCCCTGAGGCGGTCCTCCATGTGGTCGAGGGCCAGGGCCAATACACGGGCAGGAACCCCGTCAGGCCCGGGGGCGGTGTTCTTTGAACGAATTCGCAGAACAGCCACCCCCACCTCCGTCTCCGTGACGGGCGGAACATCCTCCCCTACTACCCCCTCGTCCTCGGCAAGAACAGCCATGGACGGGGGTGTATGCTCCGCCCGATCCGGGAAAAGGCCCTCGACCACTTCCGCCAGGAAGCTGGGCTGGAGAGTCTCTGTGAGGGGGGGGCCCTGCGCGCGGAGCTTATCACGCGCCGCGCGGTACGGGCGACCCCAGGGGTCACTGTCCAGACTCTCCAGCATTTCGGCTCTGCTGCGCTCCTTGGCAGCATCTATAGCCCGCCTGAGGGTGATTTCGGCCTCTCTGGCCACATCCCTCAAGCGGACCACCTCTGGGTGTTGGGCGTCTCTGTGACGCCCACGGCTTCGGGTGACGGCCCTCTTGGCACGGTTGGATGCCGCGCGGAGGGCCGCCAGCTCTTGGGACCACCAGTAGACCTCCTTCTTTGGAGGCCTACGTCCGACCCGGTGCATGGCCGCGTCGCAAACCACAGTTAGCGAGTCGCGAAAGCGGCCTGCACCGACGTCCACCCCCTCAGTCGGAGGTGGCAGAGACAGCCACGCTTGCACGATGGCTGCCTCCGCCAGTTGGTCCCTGTCGAGACTCCCCAAAGCCCACCTCTTAAAAGGTGAGATGCTGCCAACCCTGTGACCCCTACTGGCGTCCCGCGATCGAGACAACTCGAATCGGATGTACTGATGGTCCGACTCGGTCGTCTCGTCGTTCAGGACACGCCAGTTCCTCACACGTGCAGCAAGCGCGGGGGTAGCGAACGAAAGGTCCACTATCGACCGCCCCCACGGCTTGATGCACGTGGCGGTGGTGCCTCTGTTTAAGAGAGAGACACCCACCGCATCTGCCCACTCGAGCACGACGTCGCCGCGGCCGCTGGTCCCGGAGGACCCCCACGCCGTAGACCAGGCGTTGAAGTCCCCCATGACCAGCACGTGACCCGAGGCCACTTGCCGCATCGAGGTCTCCAGTCGAAAGATGAAGTCCTCGAAATCGCTCAACCTCCGGTTTGGGGAGAAGTACACACCGTAAACGGTGATATCTCCCCAGTCGGCAGCGACATATCCCGGACCCTTGTCTCTTGGCGACAAGGGGGGGAAATGAAGCGCCGTGGAGGCGACGATTGCCACGTTTCCATGAATCGAATACGAACCGACCCAATTGGGGCGGTTCGGGACGATATACGGATCCGCGGCTACGGCAAGGCCTATGGACCACTGCGCCATGTTTTGCAGGAGGAGGTCCTGCGCACCGGCGCAGTGGTTCAGGTTCACCTGGAGGATGTTGCACCCGCGATCCATTAATGGAGCGCGGTTACTACATCCTCCTCCATTTGCGACGGCGACGTCGGCGATACGGCGCTGGGAGCGGCCTCGGTCGATCGACCGGCCCCCAGGCGTGGCGTTGAAGCCGAGGTTTGGGGTTGTCTACAACCCTCACGGCCCAGCAAGTGGTTAGCGGGCAGCTTGCCCGCGGCACATGCCGGGCAGTGAGGGGGGGCGGAGCACTCCGCCGCCTTGTGCCCGGGTTGACCGCAGCGGAAACATAATCCGCTGCAGTCAAAGCAACTGGTGCACTTTACGCGAGCGTGCCCGGCCGCCATGCACTTAAAGCACCTCATGGGCCGGCTCCCCAGGACCGTAATCCTGGCTGAGATCCAGCCCACGAGGAGCCTGCCCGCATCGGCCAAAACTTTGACCGACGCGACCGGACAGCTCGCCCACACTGCACCAACGCCTCCGGGACCGGGGCGGATTGTGCCGACCTTGATGTGGTCCGGGCTGCACTTCGTAGTCGAAGCTATGGCCTCCCGGACGTCGTCGGCAGTCGTGAAGTCCGCCAGACCCGTAATGCGCACCTCGGCGCACTTGGTGGGCCTGGCGATCTTCACGCCATCAACACCCTCAAACAACCCCCGCAGCTGCTCAGCCACGACGTCGGCTCTCCTACCGCCTTCTGCCCCCGGGAACTCGAGAATTCGAGCTCCCGTCCGGGCGAGGCGCGTTCGGGCACCAACGCCTCCGAGATCGGAGACGTCGATGCCCTGTTTTGCCCTCAGGAGAACCTGGCCGTAGCTGAGGCCTCGCTCCACCGCCTCTGGCGCCACCGTGATCACCACGGCGGCGGACTTGGGCGGTGTTAACCTCGGCTTCCTGCCACTGGTTTGTGGGGCAGCGGCGGAAGCGGTGGCAGCGGCTGCCTTTGCCGCTGCCTTCTTCCGCTTCTTCTTACCGCCCCTCTTTTTCCTCCGGCTCACCGTCTGCCAGCCCTCGCTGTCCGGCTGAGCGGAGGTCGAGGGGACGGGAGCTGAGGAGGCAGGCGTAGGTGCCACGGGAGGGGCTTTGGCTCTGGCGGGAGCCCGCGAAGACCCCTGCACCGGTCGTAAGGGTGGGAAGGCCACCCTTGGGCCGGTCGTTGCGGGAACCGCAGGCCGCACAGTCAACGCACCTTGGCCCTGAGACGGGCGCGCAGCCGCCGCGAAGGATGGCGCCGGCGCCGCCTGCACCCGCCTCATTGCCGCCGTCGTAAGGCGGCGGGGCTCAGGAGGCAGCCTCGCCTCCAACGACTCCAGCTTCGCGTCGATCATGAAACCGACGCTCAGCATGACCTCCCTCATTAGGTCCTGCGTGAGCAGGCCCGAGGGGGGTAACGAGGAGGGTGGGGGCGTTGGGGCCGCCTCTTCCACCACTGGCGCTGCTGGCGGAGCAGGCAAAGCTAGCTGCGCCGCAGCTGATGCAGGCGGAGGAACCGGCGCCCCCACAGCCTTTGTCAGGCGGCGCATCTCCACCTGCATCTGTCGCATCTCCTCCTGGAGAGCCAGGATCTCGGCGGCCTGCCGCTTATTGGCTACTAGAAGCCGCCTGGTCTCGTCAGAGACGGTGCGTCCTGAGAGGGCCTCTACCGCCTCCTTCAGCCCCGAGGCTGCCGTCTTAAGGGCCTTTTGGTACGTGCCCTTGAGGTTTGTCGACTTGGTGGCCACATCTAAGATTATGGCCACACTTTTCGACGACCTTTCCAATAGCTCCGCGGCCGAGTGCGGGTTTGCATCCGCACTCGAGACGAGCTCAGCGGAAAGCTGCTCCACCCGCTCGAGCGCAGCCTGCTCCTCGTCTGCACGGCGACGTGCGAGGTCCGCCTTGCGGGTGGAGCCGAGACCACCAGGCACCGATCGGCCCCTACCAGCGCTGGAGAGCTTTGCGGGAGGCTGAGCTGCCCCGCCGGACTCGACGGAGCCGTCCAGCGCTTCCACTGAGCCCTCCAACGGGCGCTTCTGCGCCTTCCAGAATTTGGAAGAGAGGTTCAACGAACTCGTTGAACCCCTCTCCGACGATGATGCGGCCTCCATGTCCGCCTCCTCCTCCTCGCCAACTGAGGCGGCACGGACACGGGCCGACCGCCGCAGCTAAACTATCGGCTGCCAAGAGGCAGCCGATTCCACCTGACTGCTCCCAGGGACCGGAGTGGCCTCTGGAAGCTCTTCGTCGCACTGGGCGACGGTGCTCGCTTTGGAGCTCTTCTTTTTTGGGGGGGGGTTTTGTTTTAAATTTTAAATCCATGAACTAATCCCACGAGTATGAGACGAAAAGATTACACTTCCCCGCTCAACCCTAACCTAACCCAACACACATCCCATATGGCCTAAGGTTGCATGATTTTGCTGCTTATGAGCTATGCAAGCATCGCAGGAGTTGACAAATTTAACCACATCAGAATATAGGCCAGGCCAGTAGTAGTTAAGGACTAGACGCTTATAGGTCTTAAATATACCTAAGTGACCAGCAGTAGGTTGGGAATGATTTTCTACTATTATATTGGAACGGTCTTCCAGAGGAATGACTTCCTTCCACTCAAAATAGCGTGTCAGCGGATTTAAACTCTTTTTAAAACGATATAATTTGTTGTTAGTGACCTGATAATCCATAAAGGATGCTGGAGTTGACTGACAACCACTGAAGATTTTAAGATACCAAGTATCTGAAGTATTAGGTACAAAACTAGAATTAGTTGAGTTTGAATTGTTAGTTATTATTGATACGGGGATAGAACGAGAAAGAAAATCGGGAACGACATTATCGGATCCACGACGGTGTTTAATTTAAAAATTAAAACCAGACAACCTCACACCCCAGCGGGCTAGGCGGCCAGTTGGATTATTTAAGTATAAGAACCATTTCTGGGAAGCATGATCTGTATAAATGACATATTTTTGACCATTTTCTATGTAGCATCGCCAGTGTTCAACAGCTGATAAAACTGCGAGAGCCTCGCGCTCGGTAGCACTATAGTTACGCTCTTTCTTCATTACTCGTTCTTCACCATTCAAATTCTGTATCAGCACTGCGCCAATACCAGTGTTGCTAGCGTCGGTGTGTATTTCGAAAGGTTTTGAGTAATCTGGACAAGAGAGTACTGAGGCAGAGACCAAACAACCTTTAAGCTTTAGAAAAGCATCCTGAGCTTCCTTATCCCAAAGGAAGGGCGGAGCCTTCTTTCCTTGAGAAGTTAACTTATTCAACGGAGACGCTGGTACTGAAATTAGGAATAAATCTGCGATACCACGAAGCTGCACCTAGAAAACGACGAACTTCTTTCCTATTATTTTTTATAGCTTCCACTTTCTCGGGATCAGCATGTAGACCCTCTGCATCCACAACGTAGCCTAAATATTTAAGTTTTTCTCTAAAAAACTGACACTTTTTTAAATTAATAGTTAAGTAAGCATCTTTTAATTTTTTTAATATTAGCAAAAGAAGAGATATATGGTGGCTAAAGGAAGATGATATACAGACTATGTCGTCGACAAAAACAAAAACTCTGTTCTCAAATTCTGGACCACAAAACAGTTGATCAACCTAACGTTGCTGCGTACTCGGGCTTCCTGTAAGACCGAAGGCCATAGTTTTAAAACAGAAGGTGCCTCGGGTGGGAATATAAGAAGCAGTCTTACAACGATCCTCTTTCTTGATAGGTATTTGCCAAAAGCTTTTAGATAAATCTAGACTAGATAAATATTTAGCATCTCTTAAGTTGTCCAGAATTTCTGAAATATAAGTTAAGTTATATGCATCCTTCCTAGTGACTGAATTTAATTTTCTACTATCTAGGCAAAATCTCAGCTCGCCGTTTTTCTTGGGAGTCAGCAGAACAGGGGACGACCAAGGACTTTCAGTTGGTTCAACTACATCTTCCCTCAACATTTCGTCCAGCTGTTTGACAAGAATACGTTGTTTTTCAGGAGACATCCTATAGTAGCGTTGACGAACAGGGGCAGCGTCACCAGTGTCGATAGTATGCTCTATCAAGGTAGTACGACCTAGACCAAGTTCCTCATAAGAGATGTCATGGAACTGGGCAACGATGTTATCTGCTGTAACTCTCTGTTCAGAAGTAAGATGATCATACGACTGTAGGTGTTCCGTATGAACGGCAGTAAGTTCTCTCAACCGTGGATCAGATTTGTCCAGCAACAAAATAGAATCTAAATGTTTGGGAAAAAGACCAAACGGCCTCCAAAAATCTATACCAAGAATTAAAGAATTAGTAATTCGGGGTACTATGTGAACATTTAAAGTTTTTATTTCATCCTGAAAGGAGATAGGTAAGGGAATAAAACCCAATGATTGTATTTTTTCACCACCTGCGGTGACTAAGTTTAAAGTTTGATTGTTAAGTTGAACTGAAGGTTCCAAAATTTTTTTATGATAATTATTACCTAGAATTGTAACGCAGAGCCAGTATCTAGCAAACCAAGTACATTAGTGCCTGCAATAGATACAGAAAAATACGGAGAGTAACCAATATTAGTTTTTCTGCAGACTGTAGAAACTGTTAAATGGAGAATATTTTGTAACAAAAGATAGCCAGTTTTCCCAGTCCAGCCTATCAAAATTAGAGCTTCTACAATCCGAGTGACTTAGTTTTTTGAATTGTAACAAACAGGACACTCAGGTACACGGTAACCTATCTTACCACATCTAAAATATACAATGAAAGTTTTGGTATGTTTGCTTAGAAGATGGGAGTTGGTTCTGCAACGCGGGCAGGGACCACTAGGTTTTTGATCGACCGCACTAACCTGTACTTCTGTACTATTATTTGTATCATTGTTAGGTGAATTTTCAATGCTATTAGTGCTATGAACTGGTTGTTTATTGAAACTAGGTTTGTTATGAAATTTATCCCATTTATAATATTTATGTTTACTAAAAGAATTACTATTAAAATTTTGTTTAGAGCTAGACTGTTTAGTATAAGCAAACTCAGGGGCCAAGGTTTCTGAAGTTTTTCTAGGAGGTTCATGGAATTGCTGTAGCCTAGACTGAATATTTTCAAAATTTTTACAAATTTTCTGCAGGTTGGATATGTCTGTAATACCAGCAGAAGAAGCAAGAGTACTAGCATAACAGGGTCGAATATTATGTAATAGAATTTCTAATTTGTCTTCTTCGGTTAATGGTTTGTCTAACCGAGAGAACATACCATGCATGATGGAAATATAAATAGTTATGTTTTCCAATTCTCCCTGTGTACGCAATCTAATTTCTGACATTAATCTATAGTCATAATCAGAAATGCTGAAATCCTATTTCAACAGTTCAGCTATATCAGACCAAGTCTCAACCTTCGAACTAATACATCTGAAACAATGAAGAGCATCATCAGTAAAAATCTCATAAGCAAAAGTGACCAACTTATCTTGAGGAATAGAGCGACTAAGAATGAATTCGTCAACTTTTTGTATAAAAGCACGAACACAAGTCTTTCCAGAATACTTTAATTTGGAAAGCTCTAAGTAAACTTTCCTTTCACTCATGTCATTGACTGGAGTCAATGGCACTTGATCTAAATGAACAGAAGTTACACTGGTATTTTTAATTTCTCTCCCCTTTAATAATAAATAAAACTGGAAACTAGACATACAAGTTTGAAACAACTTGTCAATGTCTGGCAGTGTGTGGTCAACCCTATTAAGCCTATGGTATATATGGTTGAGTAATGTTTCAGTACGTGCCAATAAGTTCCTGTCACCACCTTTCAAAGTTTTAAGACTTACGTCTGCTTTAGATATAGAATCTTAAATACCTCTGAGATCATCGGCTGGTTCGAGGTGAGATGTTAAGATATCCTCCGGAGGATATAGTGGAGCTAATTTGGCTATTTGTTTTCTGAGCTCAACTACTGATTCAGAGCTAGTACTACCTATAACGGCCACTTCATATTGAAGCTCGGCTTTTTGTAGTGAGAGGAACTTAATGGTATACGCGAACATACTTAGGTTGAGAATTACAATTTACACACCCATTGCACAAGAATATAATAGAATTTTATTGGCTTACCAGTGGTAATAAAAGTAAAATAAAGAAACAGTAACAAATGTCACTCCCTTAGGGCTTGAAAGTTAAAGCCTTAAGGATTATAAATCCCAGTAGTACTAATACTGGTCTAATGCTATAAGCACTAGCAAAATAATGTGTTAAAAGTAAAAACACTTTAAATACTACAACATTTAAATAATTGTTGTTCAAGTTATGCAATGATTACCCACTGGTAAGTGCATAAAAACATTTAAAGAATAAAAATTATTACTCACGGGCCGTACTTCACATAAAACTGTAAAAAACCGGTTATTGGACGCCATTTGTAACATTGATTGTTAAATTTGTAACAGGGATAGTGATTTTAAGTTATTAGAAGTTAATTAAGGTTATAGTGAATTAAACATGAGAATAGTTTTACCTTTCATATATTAAAAGTGGTCTCAGGGGTGAGTACGCACAGATTAAATTAAAATAGTTGAAGTTTGAAGAAGGAGGTATAAGGGATGTGAGACACGTGAAGAACGACCCGCGGCAGCCAAGAGTCTGCACTTAGCTCGGCATGTATCCGCCCGGCGTGTCGCGCTGGCACCGACCGCTGCGTGACTCGTCTCGGCGGATCTGAAAGGAGAAGGCAAAGCTTTCAGTATGTGAAGACATACTGCTAGTGCAGGCCGGGCATACCAAAGGCGTAAGAAAGGTGACAAGCTTCCCCAGGCTCGTGATGCTTATGGTCATTATTGCAAAAGCAGGCAGGTCACAGCCTTTGCAAGCAGCAGGAACAGATGCACAGAAACATAGATAACAAGGAAGGATTGTTCACCATGCGGTCACTGACCGCGTGGCCCGCACAGGTTATTCTCCTTTTGACAAGCGTGAAGAGGGAAAGCATGCCTTGCGTATAAGCTACACAATTAAAACAAATAGATACTGCTCACGTAAAAAGCAGCATCCCAATTAGAAAACTTTGCCACGACTACAGAGGTGTAGTGTGGCATGATAACATTCTATATAATTCCAATACATGGATGAATGTTGGCAAGCCTCGTTCACGTAAAAACGAGGCGATGCCTGGAGTAGCTTAGCATAGCAGTGGGAACCTGACGTGGCACCATTGGTGAAGATGAAGAGGCCACGGGGAATATCCCTGGTGGGCCATTGGTACCACGTCACCCTCCAACACTAATGAGCACTCTGTAATAAAAATGATTAGCACACATAATGTATAAATTGTAAAATTCTCACCAACGGCTCTGTACCCGAGCTAGAAAGTGCTTGTGGAAGCGATGCAGAAAATTAGGGGCTCGCAAAACCGCTGCAATGTCATTTATAACGTTGGCTGAAAGAAGCAACTTGGTGGGAGTTCATAGATAATGCCACAGCCGATAGAGTTGACCACAGCTAACGATAGACAGAGTCGATGAATGAATACAGATAATATTAGTAGACTATGAATGGATATCAACTAAGGAATCGACTACATATTCCACCAATATCCTTAAAAGAACATTGTGCATTGTTACAGATGTTTTGATAGGGGTAACTTGGGCTAGACACTTCCGCGAAAACCTCTTCTCCTACGGTAAAGGTGATGGTTGAGAGAAATCTTTTCTGAAAAACGTAACAGTTGTGACTATATATACAAACCTGCTTGATTGATTTTCTTGTACTTGTTAATTGAATTTCGAAAAGGTTTAGTGTAATTATAAATGTCAATATGTATTAATTGCCCTGGATTTTAGTTAATCGGACAATGTTGCTTAATTCCTATATCCATTATCCAATATTAAATGTTTGTTCACCCGCACGTCGCATATGGAAACTACCATCTTCGTGAATTTCAATAACTTGCGCTATCTGCGGTCTAATATGTTAGCAAAGTTTGGTATGACGTCTTGATACAGTCTGTTTTGTAATAAAAGCCATAGTAAATCAGTCTTCACTCTTTCTACATGTATATTAATCAATAACAACACAGCCGTTGTTATTGTTGCAAATTCTCTAGTATTCTACTTCAATAAATACCACTTTCTCCGCTTACCGGAGTAGAGTAACCCGGAGAAAGTGGTAATTATACAGCAGTTTCCATGATTTGTACAAATGAAACTACTTGTCCTTTACACCTTCTACTTACGGAAAGAAAAAATGATGTTAGAATCATTTTTAAACATTGTTTTTAGATTACTCCGCCACATTAATTCAATAAAATTTTGTAACAATTAGTGTGCTAACTTTTCCAATAGATTAAGTGCAGATAAAGTGTTCTATTTTCATAATTTATGCATACATTATGTTTGCCGGTCGTGGGTTCTCTTGACCTGATCTTTCTTCATAGCATAGATTGAAAATAACATAATAGATTGAAGATTTGGGTTTAAAAAACTTTATTTTTAACTCTTTCTACACCTTGTTTTGTTTTTTACCATCTCTGGTACCACTGGCTCGGAATACTTCCTAGGTTCAACCATCGCAGGACTGATCACATTCGGGAAAGATCTCTCCTCTAAAGGCGGTGGTTGACGCAGATATTCTTCGTTGGCTTCCAACCAACGCAACATGAAAAGATACTTTGCGTTTTAAATGAATTGATAACTGTAATAATGACATTTTGATACGTCAGGTAAGAAAATACATTTTTATACTTCACTATTGCTTGACACTAATAATAGTACTTAATATATTTCCAATTGAATATTTATGATAATTGTTGAACCAAATTTCATTTTCAAGATAGGTAAGTACATACACAATAAGTAAGAAATTAAATTATCGGTTCTTTTTTTTTATATTTATTTATTTTTGATCGGCGGTAACAATTCGATGTCGCTTATTTCATCGTCATCACTAATATCAGAGCCGCTTGATGCCGTGCTGATCACTTGATGCGTCTTGATCATCGCTATCGTCCCCTGAAAAATAAAACAAAGTTAAATGTAGTGGCAGTTTTTATGAGCACTTTGGACACTAAATCAATACTCTTATTATTTTAATACGTGTTTCAACTTAACCTTTCATCAATTGTATTATATGTGATCAATCACTGGTTGACTTTAGAGCATTTCGCTGATTTTTGGGCGTACTTAATTGCAAGTTGTCTTGAACAAATTTTGCCACAGTCTTCTTTAATAAATGTAGGTAAGTACTTAGACAGAAAAAATCGAATTCCAGCTTATCTTGAACGGCTGAACAGATTTTCACGAGACTTTCACTGGCTCGAGCTCGAGCTCGCGATGTTGAGTAACCTAAGTAACTCGTATAGTGATCATGAAAGTTTTCTAAGCAAAGCACTAATACTCGCTTCAGCGTCACGACTCTCTCGTCGAATTCGACTTACTGTTACTCTTCCAACACCAGTTGCAGCAGCGGCGCGATCGATAACCTTCACAACGCTTTTTAAAAAATCAATCACGACATTGAAGTCCGTCTGGGATGTCGTTATATCTCCATCTGGAGTTTGCGTTCCGCTTGCACGGTTTAAACGCCGAAGAATATCGTTGGCACGATTTTTTTCAGCGTCGAAAAAAGTGTCCATCACCGCACGCATAATTTCACGTGCTCCAGAATGTAGCACTGTACCTGTCCTACTCATTGTAAGGCAATGTAACAGTACTTAACAAAACAACAACAAAAGTTGAAAAACAAACACAACGTAACAATAAAAGTCAACAAGAAACACACCAAATGTATGTACTCGGAAGCGTATGAACGTAGCTAGCGGCACACTATGTAGTAAAAAACTGTGTATTGTTGCTACAATGGCCACTGAAGGCCACCAGGGTTTGTTTTTGCCAGGTCGGTCGGTTTTATTTATTAATAAAGAAAGCTATTATTATTATAATTTTTAACTGACATTAAATCTAATGCAATGATGTGATATCGATTGATAATAATAATTTATTGTTGTTGTAAGTCGAATATTGTTACTAACAAATTGGGGGTAAGTGGCTTTTCCACCCGTTACGATTCGACCCGTTACCGTCTCCACCTGAATTGGTTTTGCCAGTAGGTACAGTCAGGAACATAAATAATAAATCATTTATTGGTTATTCATTTTTTATTTGAAATAAAAAAATATCTATAAAAAGGTAAATCACAGTACTTTAGTTCGTTATATTCAAATTTTGTATCACAGAAATTATTTGTTTCCTTCAGTTTAAAGTATCTAATTTGTAAAAATCAACTCTCATAGATATTTAAAAAGTAAAAATAGCGAAAATTCTTAACTAAATAATTCTTACATCATAAAAATCACAACATCTACAGGGTTACCTAGTAAGTCGTGCGAATCCCGTTAAGGGGTCGTGGTTCCCACCATTCCTTTCGGTGCATGTGGTCCATATTATCATTTCGTCTAAAGTATCAAAAGGTCCATAGTATCATAACGACCAGTATCATTTCGTCTAGTTCATGAAATGGCCCATAGTATCTATTCGTCCATAACGTCAAATAGTCTATCTCTATGTATACCTATACATATTATCTAGATATTTTTCAAAATGAATACACTTTTAATAATTTCATGTAAAAAATATTTTTATTACAGTCCGTCAAATCTAAGAAGTACCGTTTGACAGTTCTGACAATTGAATGATAGGGATGGGATGAAAAAATCGATTACTATAATATCCGAACTTTGAGAGATCGATTACTATAATATCCGAATTTTAAGAAATCAATTGTTATAATTAAATAAAAGAAATGTTTAGGATATTTTTTTATTCACTACTAGTACTAGTATCGTCGTCTTCGTCATCATCGTCATTTAAATTAATGACCAGTTGATTGTCCATTACATTATCAAAGTGTACGTCGCTTTCGAAGTCGTCCATTATTATTTTCTTTGTTTTTTGTACTACTTTACTCCAATCTTCCTGTGTAACTTGGGCACATGCTTCCTTTAATAAACCTTCCATTTTCTTGACACTGAAGGGTGGTTTTGTGTTGTGTCTTGCTGCATAACCTGTAAAACAATAATGTAACTATTTGATAGCAGACGAAAACCATTGTTTAAATTATAAATGTTAGAAGTACTCGTGTTATTATTATAATATTATAAAATATTACCTTTAACTTGGGCCCAAATCAGTTCAATGGCATTATATTGGCAATGGTACGGAGGAAGTCGTATGACTTTGTGCCCGTGCTCTTCGGCCAATTGGTCAATTACATATGTCGGTTTTGGTGGTTTATGCAATTTCACTAACTGTAATAATTCAGCTTTTAATAGTGACATGTCGGCATCCACTCCTTTTCTTTGCAGCCATGCCACCAAATCTGCTTTCTTATTGGCTGACGTAGGTGCTTTATCAATTTGCACAGAGTGGTATGGGGCATTATCCATTATAATTGTGCTGTTAGGAGGGATATTCTGTAATAAATTTAAGAACCACTCTCGGAACCTTACTGCGTCCATTTCTTCATGATACTCTTTAGTGCTTTTGGATTGGAAAGCTAATAAAGAGTTTTCCACGAAGCCTGTAGACGCTGACCCAGCATGGCATATTATGAGGCGTCCACCTTTTCCTATCGGCACCTTCGAGCACGAAGCTTCAGAATCATCAGTCCATGTTTTCGGCACAGAATGGTTGGAATTTAGCCAAGTTTCGTCCAAAAATATTACATTATCCCAGTTTATAATTTGTTTAACTTCGCGCAGGAATGTTAGTCGCTGCATAATTATGTCATGTCGCTCCATAACAAATTTTCGTTTGTCAACTTTTTTGTATCTGAAGCCAATTCCTGTTATTACCGTTCTCAACGACTCTATGCTTCCCTTATACAGCCCGGCATCTTTTAAAGTTGCACATAACTTTGCCAATGTTGGAAATTCGCCTCTTGTAAAATACCCGTATATATGGTTTCTAATAGCATGACTATCGAATTCATCGATGCCTGTCACAGGTTTATTTCTTTTTCGTTTTTTCGGTGTGTGAAGTACGTTACTGTCACTCCCCGAAGGCCCATATTTTTCACTTAATATTTTGCCAACGGTGCGGCTACCAATACCGAGAGCTTCACCGACGCGATCCCGAACTTGTGTAACTGGCAGTAGAAGTCCACCATTTTGAGATTCACGCTCAAAATACTCGTGTAATTTCACCACCAATTCACGAGCCTGGCTGTTCAAAGTACGTCCTCTTTTCGACATTATTAATAAACACTTGCTTAGTTCGGAGTCCAGTATAAATATTGCCAAGGTAAACGGATAAAGAATGATCAGTCCAGAAAAGTAATAGCCAAGTCACAAATTGTAAAACACAAACGAGAAAGCAAGTACGCGCACAGTCAGCTTGCTGTCAGACTGCTGACGCCGAACCGACCGAGCGGACCGCGTGCGCTTGTAGTTGGCAGTGTTGCCAGAAAAAAAAAATTGTAGAGACTTGGACACCTGCGATTTTGCCTATTGACCTAAAAATAATTAAATTAATTTATTTTAGGGTATCTGTGTATTCAGTGCATTATGCGGTCGCGCAGTAACGTCGTTAATTTATAACATCAGGCAACAACATTTTTGTGAATGGGTTCTACATACCTTATTTTTATTAGTTTTAGACGTAGAAATAAGACTTAGAAGAAAAAATTGTAATTGTAAAATCAATGGATGTGCTTGTTAAAAATTTGTTTATTTCTCTGTAATATGCAAACCCATACTATCATACACAAAAATAAATGTAAAAAACACTATCCCTGACTCCATTTACTATTTCGACAGCGTTAGCGCGAGAAACCCCGACTTATTTGGGCGCGAAAATCAAAAATCGACAAATCGCTTTCGACAACTTTTTAAAGAAGCAAATATATTTGATTTATAAATACGTATTTTTGGTGAATGGGTTTTATCTCATATTTTACGATTACATAACTATTTAGTTATGTAATCGTAATATGTGAGATAAATCCCATTCACATGAAAAAATATTTGTTTGGTTGTCAAGTGTAATTTGTAAATAATACATTCGATTTTTCGTATATGTAAACGATTTTTTTGCATACAAGTGTATCCGAAGAGTCGCAACACTACGTGCAGTGACCTAACTACGTAACTTTGTAATGAGGTCAAGAATATAACTATTAGAAATTATTTACTGTGTAAATATGTGTTATTTTGCTTTGTTTGAAAGTTTTCAATTACATTTAGATATTAAGAATTGTACAGTACAGATACAATAATGAAATCTTTCTAAATTCATGGTTTTATGAAAAAGGTTATCGAAACTGAATAATGTACGTATGAACAAAGTTGTTTCGGTTTGAAAAATATGAAACGTCAAACGGTACCTCTTAGATTTGATGGACTGTAGGTAGCTAAATCCCTAGCTTACATTCAAGAAAAAAAAAACGCTTATATTTCTTCTATAAATTACAAACCTTCCGAACTTAAAATGAAAAGTTATTGTCATATGTCCTGGTAATAGCGGTAAATATGAGCACCATCTGGTTATATTCCTACAATCTCTTGTGCGATCAAGCCCAATATCCTTACTCTTTTTCCATATTGCATCGGAATAATGGTGAAAGCAACCAGATACAACAACATCTGGAAAAACGTTTTTTACTGCCTTAATTTGGGCTCGCTCGTAGTCAGATTTGAATTTAAAAATATTAACTACCAGTTTTTCTTTAATTAATTGAAAGAAACGTATATATGTTGCCTCGGTTTTATTTGGCAATAACCCGTAAATAATAGAGTACACGTTGACTTTGATTTCATATCTATATGCAAACTATATAACTGGTAAAACGGTTTTGGAACACCTTTGAATGTGCCGTCTGCATAAAAATCTTTCTCATTTTCTTTTACTAATTTTCTACATATTTTAGAACAAAAGATCAAAATTCTTTCATCATCACAGACTAAAAAGCCTTCAGCTAATGTTCTCAGTATATTCACGTCTTTTAAATGTACAAACTTAAGGTTTTCCGTGTTTATATATTTTTTTCTTGACCTGTACAATGTATTTTTATAACCGTCATAGGAAGGAATTTCATATATATATTGCTCGCCTTTCATCTTCAACTTTTCAAATTTATTTTCAAATATTGATTGTACCGATCCTAGATTTTGGCAAACCTCCTTCTTACATTCATGTTTTACTACTGCAACTTCATTTTATACAATATCACCTTTACAAATGTGGGGTTTTTCGCGTATTATTTCATTTTCGTTTTTTTATTGTAATGGTAGATGAACATTGTTCTCTATTTACACATCTCCATACTACAGTCCCGCCCTTATTTCTTACACTTACGTTGTAACGAAACCCGTTTAAGTTTTTAGTCAAACTATACGAAAAACTAGACGTAATGATACTCTGGTCGTTTTGAAACTGTAGACGTGATGATACTATGGACCAAATGATACTGTAGACCTTATGATACTATGGACATTTTGATACTTTAGACGAAATGATAATATGGACCACATGCACCGAAAGGCCACCATTTCTTACAGATTTCGCCTAGGACCCCCTTTTTTTTTTTTGTTCAGGCAGGAAAAAATGTACCTCATCCGAATACCTTATGTGGGGTTATGTGGGGCTCTCACCACACTAAAACAACCTGCCGTGTGCCATACACCGCGACTTAGTGAGTGAACCGTCGGAAATACTACCCACTCATCGACGGAACAATCATGCGGGAAAATCAAATTGGCGGGCCGTCCAGGCTTCTGCAGGAGTACCAGCTTCCCGCTTTTCCAGCAATCAGGGAACCGGCCGGACGCTAGGCAGGCGTCCAGCAGTTCAACACACGGGCGGGGACCCCGTCAGGCCCGGGGGCGGTGTTCCTTGAACGAATTCGCAGAACAGCCACCTCCGCCTCCGTGACGGGCGGAACATCCTCCTGCAATACCCCCTCCTCCTCGGCTAGAACAGCCATGGACGGGGGCGTATGCTCCGCCCGATCCGGGAAAAGGCCCTCGACCACTTCCGCCAGGAAGCTGGGCTGGAGAGTCTCCGTAAGGCGGGGGCCCTGCGCGCGGAGCTTATCACGCGCCGCGTGGTACGGGTGACCCCAGGGGTCACTGTCCAGACTCTCCAGCATCTCGGCTCTGCTGCGCTCCTTGGCAGCATCTATGGCCCGCTTGAAGGTGATTTCGGCCTCCCTAGTCATCTCCCTCAAGCGAACCACCTCTTGGTGTTGGGCGTCTCTGTGACGCCCACGGCTTCGGGTGACGGCCCTCTTGGCGCGGTTAGAGGCTGCGCGGAGGGCCGCCAGCTCCTGGGACCACCAGTAGACCTCCGTCTTTAGAGGCCGACGTCCGACCCGGTGCATGGCCGCGTCGCAAACTGCGGTCAGTGACTCGCGAAAGCGGCCTGCACCGACGTCCACCCCCTCAGTCGGAGGTGGCAAAGACAGCCACGCTTGCACGATGGCTGCCTCCGCTAATTGGTCCCTGTCGAGGCTACCCAAAGCCCACCTCTTAAAAGGTGAGACGCTGCCAACCCTCTGACCCCTACTGGCGTCTCGCGATCAAGATAACTCAAATCGGACGTACTGGTGATCCGACCCGGTTCTCTCGTCGTTTAGGACACGCCAGTTCCTTATAAGTGTAGCAAGCGCGGGGGTAGTGAACGACAGGTCCACTATCGACCGCCCCTACGGCTTGATACACGTGGCGGTGGTGCCTCTGTTTAGGAGACAGAGGCCCACCGAGTCTGCCCACTCTGTAACGACGTCGCCGCGGCCGCTAGTCACGGAGGACCCCCACGCCGTAGACCAGGCGTTAAGATCCCCCATGACCAACACGTGACCTGAGGTCACTTGCCGCATCGAGGTTTCCAGTCGGAAGATGAATTCCTCGAAATCGCTCAACCTCCGGTTGGGGGAGAAGTATACACCGTAAACGGTGATACCTCCCCAGTCGGCAGCGACATATCCCGAACCCTTGTCTCTTAGCGACAAGGGGGGGAAATGTAGCGCCGTGGAGGCGACGAATGCCACGTTTCCGTCCACCGAAAATGAACCGACCCAATTGGGGCGGTTCGGGACGATGTACGGATCCGCGGCTACGGCAAGGCCTATGGACCACTGCGCCATGTTTTGCAGGAGGTCCAACGCACCGGCGCAGTGGTTCAGGTTCACTTGAAGGATGTTGCAGTCACGATCCATTAATGGATCTCGACTACAACATCCTCCTCCATATGCAACGGCGACGACGCTGGTGGCACAGCACCACTGGGAGCGGACTCGGTCGATCGACCAGTTGCGGGGCTGCTTGCAGCCCTCACGGCCCAGCATGTGGTTTGCGGGCAGATTGCCCGCGGCACAGGCCGGGCAGCGAGGGGCGGCAGAGCATTCCGCCGCTTTGTGCCCCGGTTGACCGCAGCGGAAGCACAATCCGCTGCAGTCAAAACAACTGGTACACTTTGGGCGAGCGTGCCCAGGTGCCATACATTTGTAACATCTCATGGGCCGGCTCGCCAGGACCGTGACCCTGGCTGAAATCCAGCCCACGAGGAGTCTTCCGGCGTCGGCCAAGACCTTGACGGACGCCACCGGGCAGCTCGCCCAAACCGCTCCAACGCCACCGGGACCGGGGCTGATGGGGCCCACCCTGACGTGCTCCGGACCACAATTGGTAGTGGAGGCTATCGCCTCCCGGACATCGTCAGGCGTGGTAAAGTCGGCCAGACCCGAAATGCGCACCTCAGCGCATTTGGTGGGTCTGGCGATCTTCACGCCCTCCACCCCGTAGAATAGACCCCGCAGTTTCGGGGCCACGACATCGGCCCTCCTCGCCCGGGAACTCGAGGATACGAGCCCCCGTACGGGCGAGGCGAGTCCGAGCACCAACGCCCCCGATATCAGAGACGTCGATGCCCCTACGGGCCCGCTGGAGGACCTCGCCGTAGCTTAGGCCTCGCGCCACCGCCTCCGGCCCCACCGTGATAACCACGGCGGCGGTTTTGGGCGGCGTCAGCCTCGGCTTCCGGGCTTTGGTGCCACCGACTTGTGGGGCTGCGGCTGCCTCGGCCGCAGTCTTCTTCTTCGTCTTGTTCCGCCTCTTCCTCCGCTCGACCACCTGGAATCCCTCACTGTCCGGCTGAGCGGGAGGTAGAGGGGATGGGAGTTGAAGAGGAAGGTACGGGCGCCACTGGAGTGGCACGTCGGACGCGGGCAGAAGCCTGCGATGACGCCTGCACCGCCACCGGTCTTAGGGGAGGGAAATTCTCCCTTGGACGCGCTGCTGCAGATCCGGAGGTTCCCCCCGCCCGGGCGCCTTGGCTCTGAGCCGGACGTGTAGCTGCTGCCGTGGAGGAAGGCGGCTGCGTCCGTCTCATCGCCGCCGTAGTTAGGCGACGTGGCTCTGGAGGCATCCTCGCCTCCAGCGCCTCCAACCTCGCACCTATCAGGGGGCCTACGTTCATCATAATCTCCCTCATTTGCTCCTGTGAGAACAGGGCTGAGGGAGCCACAGACGTCACGCGAGAGGCCAAACTTTGCGACGCAGACACCGTAGGTGATGCGGGCGCCGCAGGCGATGCAGGCGCAGCCACCGGTGCTGAGGCAGTTGTCAGCTGAGCCTGCGACAGCCGGCGTATCTCCGCCTGCATCTGCCGCATTTGCTCCTGCAGGTGGAGGTTTTCCGCGTTGAGGCGATTGTATGCCAGACAGAGCCGCCGTCTCGTCGTCAACCGTACGACCCTGAAGGACCTCCGCGTTCTCCAGCAGGTTAGCAGCTGCAACCTTGAGCGCCTTCTGGTACGTCCCCTTTAACTGAGACGACTTCGTGGCCACGTCCAGTATTATGGCCACGCTTTTCTTTGATCTCTGCAGCAGTTCTGCTGCAGAGTGAGGGTTAGCACTGCTTTCCGTGCCCGTGGTGAGTTCAGCAGTAAGCTGCTCAACTCGCCCGAGCGCAGCCTGCTCATCCTCTCTGCGACGCTGCGCCAAGTCCGCCCTGCGGGTGGCACCGGCTCCCAAGTCCGGGGTGATCGGTCTCGATCGGCCCCTGCCTGCGCTGGAGAGTTTCGCAGGGGGCGGAAGCACCCCGCTCAACTCGAAGGATCCATCCAGATCCTCCATCGATTTACCTGCCATCGGGCGCTTCCGCGCGCTTCAAAACTCTGATGAGAGGTTCAACGAAGTCGTTGAACCCCTCACCGAGGTGGCTGCACTTGAGGACTCTGCGTCCATTTCCGTCTCGCCCAGCGATTGGATGCTGGGTGCACGTGGCAGTGCAACCACCGGCTGCCAATCAATTGACACCCCTCTATTACCCTTAGGGGCCGGAGTGGCCTCTAAGGGCAGAACGTCACCTGTGTTGGCGACAACCGCTCCGATCTGACCGCTCCCAGAGGCCGGAGTTGCCTCTGTAAGCTCACCGTCGCATTTAGCGACCTTCTCTGCTTTTGTGCTCGCTCTGGAGCTCTTCTTTTTGGGTTTATGTTTGGGTTTTAAGTTCAACGTATCCATAATAGTCCCACGAGTATGAGACGAACTAAATACACTTCCCGGGTGACGCTCATTCCGGGAAGCGGGGTACATACTGTGGAGGTCCCCAGGTGTCCACAGGTTTTTACGACTTCGCTGTCGGGTCTTATAGAATTTTCCTTGTCGCGGGCCGGCCAATTAAAGCAAGCCCCGCGTCCTCCGAGATCACATCTTCCCTCATGTGGCTAGCATACAGGTCCTTGACGATCACCCGGAGATTACGCGACGCGGGAGGGCAGCCACCCCTCCCATCACCGACTGCGGATCCTTTCGGATCTGGGATCCTCGCGGGCCTAGCAGGCCCGCCATACCACGACCCCCTCGTGCAATGGGGTCAGCTAGCCCTGAAAAGGGCTGGAACGTTAGCCGTCGGCGTTGACGCCAGCTACTCCAGAGGAGCAATCAATGATGCGTCATCGCCCACGTTGCCCAGGGTGCACCGCGAGGAGGAGTTCCGTCGCACCCCGCCCTAACCTTCCCCCCTTTTTTTTTTGTTCAGGCAGGAAAAAATGTACCTTCCGCATACCGTGCAGTTCGGGGAAACCGCGCGGTTATGTGGGGCTCTCACCACACTAAAACAACCTGCCGTGTGCCATACACCGCGACTTAGTGAGTGGACCGTCGGAAATACTTCGCACTCATCGACGGAACACCCAAGCGCTGGCCCGCAAAGGTGCGGTGCGGACCCGTCTTCTAGGTGATGTCCAAGCACGCCGGGACATCACCTCTTCGCGGGGGGCTCTACTGCTGGTGGAGGGCAAGCCCCGTCCCATCCACCCGCGGCCTCACTACGGCGGCATGAGGCGCAGAAATGCGCGTGCACGCCGCCCAGTACGCGGGCGGCGGATCGGATCCGCGAGGCCGTCTGCCTCTCTGATCCTCTTCGCCGCCTCCTTCTGCGAGATGACATCCTCGCAGAAAGACGCGACCGCGGTAAAACTCCTCTCGCTGCGTGCCATGGAGCGCAGGATGGCCGGCAGCGAGAGGTCGACTCCCACTGTTGCCACGAGATCACGGCGCTGCAACGCCCAGGTCGGACAAGCCTCGAGCGTGTGCTGCGCCGTGTCCTCGCGGCACGGACAGTGATGACAGGCGGGACTCGATTCCCTCCTGGCGACCGAGTACAGATACTTTCCGAAGCAGCCGTGCTCGGAAAGCATCTGAGTCAGTCGGAAGGAAAGGGTCCCATGCTGTCTCTCCGTCCACTCGACAAAGACCGGCTGGAGCGCCGCCACGGTGCGATGACCTGCACTCGGGGACTCCAGCCGGGACGACCATTTAGCCATAATGGCTTGGCGGGCGGCATCTCGCCACCCGCTGACCTCTTCGGACGGAGGCCGACTGCAACTATCCGCCCGATGCTGCGTCGTCAGTCGATATACTTCGGCGAGCACTTCCGCCTCCAGATCCCACGGAGGAGTTCCGGCCAATGCGCAGGCCGTTTCCGTGGACACGGTGCGGTACCCGCTTATGGCCCTGACCGCCACGATGCGTTGGGCCCTCAAGAGCGAGGGCCTATTGCGGGCAGTCAGGGCTTCCGCCCACACCGGTGCGCCGTATAGCGCCATTGACCGGATCACCCCGGTATACAACCGTCGGCAGCCGATACTGGCTCCACCCAGGTTTCGCAAAAGCCTCCCCAGGGCGGACGCGGCGCCGACGAGTTTCGGGGCGAGCCTACGGAAGTGCTCGTCGAAGTGCCACCTGGAGTCGATATATAGGCCCAGATACTTAATCTGGGCCGCCACGGGTACGAGGACCGAACGGATCTCGATCGAGGCGCGGGGCGGCGGGCGGCGATAAGGCCCGTGAAAGAACACGGCCTACGTCTTCTCAACCGCCACCCGCAGGCCCAATGCCTCAATACGTCCGACCACCTGGGAGACTCCCACGGTGGCCAGGTGCGCCGCCTCCCCGAAGATTTCCCCCGGGGCCGTGACGAGAGTGTCATCCGCGTAGCAGATGACACCCAGCCCGGGAGGAAAGACTCCGCGGAGGATCCAATCATAGCCGATGTTCCACAGGAGCGGCCCTAAGACCGACCCCTGAGGAACACCGCACGACACGGGTCGCTGCAACACACGTCCGTCGCAGTCCTCGTACAATACACGCCTCTCCTGCAGATAGTCTGCCACTAGCCGCCTCAAGTAGACGGGCACCCCGTGATAGCGGAGCGCCTTCCTGATGCAGCTGAACCTCAGACTATTGAATTCGTTGGCGATGTCCAAAGACACCGCCAACATCACTCCGCCGCGGCTCACAACCTCCTCGGCAGCAGCCCTCAGACGCAAGATTGCGTCGATCGTCGAACGCCCCACCCTAAAACCGAATTGGGCGTCCGACAGATCGGGCCCCACTGTAGTAAGGTGCTCGACGATGCGGGCAGCGAGAAGAGAGATGCATTTGGAACTCGTAACAGACCTCACCAAAGAAGCTTACCTAGCTGCGCTCAATCGCTTCATTTCGCGTCGCGGTATACCTGAGAGCATCACGTCCGATAATGGGACTAAATTCGTAGGATGTTGTAATGAACTCCAAAGATTTCTATCGGATGCCAATTCTACCTTAACTTCAGATTTAGCTCAGAAGGGCATTAAATTTCTTTTTGCTCCAGCCTATAGCCCTCACTTCAACGGCCTGGCAGAGGCTGCCGTTCGTTCAACTAAATTTCATTTGCGTCGCTTATTACAACTTACGCACTTAACTTACGAAGAGATGGCTACGTGCCTAATTCAGGTAGAGGCAATTTTAAATTCTCGTCCTCTTATTCCTCTATCCTCCGATCCTCTCGACTTCACCGCTCTCACTCCTTCCCATTTTTTAATTGGACGACCACTTTTGTCTGTTCCCTACCCACAGGTCTCTGACGCGAACATCAATCGCTTAGAGCGCTACAAGAGAATTGAACATATCAGACAACACTTTTGGAATCGTTTCAGTACCGAATACGTGACTACTACAACAGAAAACTACATGGCAGTCATCTTCTAATGAACTGAAACTGGGCGCTCTAGTACTGATCCGAGAGAAGACTCTACCACCTCTACTATGGTCATTGGGACGTGTTGTGGCCGTGTACCCAGGAAGCGATGGAATTTCGCGCGTCGCTGAATTGAAGACGAAGTCAGGGACCATACGTCGAGCGTACAACAACATTTGCCCACTTCCACTTGATTGAAGAAGATACTTCAACCCGGGGAGCATGTTGAGGCATGCATCGAAACGCAATCGGCGGCTGCGCGGCGCAAAGCGGGGGGATTGTCAATCGTCTGTCACTTCGATACATTCTTCACGACGGTGAACCGGCTTATTAATTTGTTAATTTTCTCATTACATCCTTGAGATTACAGTCCACAGTTTTATTCATAGTCATTAGGACCCTTAACATCCCCTTCTAGCTCTCGTACTCAGTACGAATAGAGTAAGATACCCGTAAGGAATATTACTTAAATGGCAATAATTAGGTAAAAGAATCGTTTATTTATTAATAGTAATAATTATCCTTCTTTGAATAGATTCAATAACTATTTAGTAAGCCTGAAGTACCAGAATGAGATCTAAAGAACAATTTAGGTATTAATAGATATCCAAAGTAAGACTGTACGGCGACCTCTGGCTAGCGGCAACGGATACCCCAGGAAGTAACTTTCCAGTCCGAAATTGGTATGTAGGCTTGAACTGAATAAGCTTCAGCCAACTACCCGTAAGTCAGTACTAGTCACACTCACCAGTGTCTCCGAAGAGTTTAGCACAAGTGGATGCAGCTAGCTTGTGATGGTTCAGATGTGAACCTTGGAAAAGTGTTACTGTCTGTAAAATGCGGTGTAAATGTTTTGCATTGAGTACTGTAGGAGTACTGTAAAGAGTTAGGAATGAGTGCAAGCTGAAAATAAGATATAGAATGATATAACTAATGTGGTAACCGAGTAGAATAGAGATGGTGGTATCGTTACCGGCTCGTCCAGTTATTTGAGAGAATATTTTAGTAAAATGTTACCAGACTCAGGCATCAAACTCACGACCATGTAGTAGGTAAAACATCACACGATATCGCTGCGCCACCTGAAGCAGTTTGAGATTATATTAAGAGGTGTTATATATTTAGAGCATATAACTAGCAAAGCTGCGTGGCGGCGTGAGTATTGGCCTTTATCGAGAAGCACGCTACATCCTACTAATATGTGCCTAGCCGTCCCATTTTTTTTTTCGTGCGGAAATCCCTTCGGATACCCCCCCGCCGGTCAGCGGGGGCGGTTATGTCGGGCTTGATTACCTCGCCACAAGTTTAGCATTGTTTTTCTGTGGCCTTCCCACACCTTACTAGGTTACTTTGGTCTGGGAGGGTCATCTGAAAGGCGTTAAGATAGAATTTTAACAGGGCCGGCGACCACTCATAAATCAAGGTGCGCCACTTTAAGGCCATCGGTATGCAGAACTCTCCCATTGTCAACCATTCATTTTGGATGTCCAAATTTATCGCGTGCATTCGATATTTATCATTTTCGTCTTGTTTTAGAAAGAACCTAAGTATATCCTGGTCCCTTTCTGGCTGTCTTACCCCCAACCCCACTCTGTTCGACTGGGCCCTTATCATAAATCGTTTATGGATTATGAGTCTAGATTCAAGCTCGGACGCGTTATTATCGTTCGGGAGTGCCCTGACTGTCATCTTGGGATTTACCTAAGATGTGAACTTTGGTAACTCTAAGGTGTTTATAGAGCTCCGATGGTTTCTTTAATTTCATCCCAAAATTATTTTGATCCCTAAATAGAGCAGAGGGATCAGCAGAATACGCTAGTCCAAGCCACGATTTTATTGATTTTATGACAGTTGCATCTATTTACGCTAGTAAAGTTTTGCCGAAATCATATACCAGAAAAAGCCCAGTCAGACGTGATGTTAAGTAGTTGTCATATATCCAAGCTTTTTTGGTATTGTTCAGTGGTAGCTGATCTATCTTATGTAGGTCATTTACAAATATATCGACAACTTTATCTAAGGATGGTGTGCGTCCTTTATAGTCAATCTTTCTCCCAAGAAATTTTAATGGCACCGATTCAGCTACTATGGAAACTGGTTTACCCCCTATGAATAGTCCCGGCTCGTAGGAGGTAAATTTGGTGTCCCGTCTACCCAGACGCAGACAGTGACACTTACTGGGCTTCGTCCTCAGTCCATTTGTCCACGAACAGAACCCATCGATTTCCTTTAATAGTTCCTGACATTGTTTTGGATTACGCGTCAGTATTGCGAGATCGACAGCAAAAGCTTGTTAACCTCCCCCCCCCCCGTTTCTTTCTTTTCGCTACGTATTAACTTGGTGATTA
This sequence comes from Cybosia mesomella, assembly GCA_946251805.1. Lineage (NCBI taxonomy): Eukaryota > Metazoa > Arthropoda > Insecta > Lepidoptera > Erebidae > Cybosia > Cybosia mesomella. The sequence goes on along the minus strand of OX276398.1, from coordinate 5,755,073 downwards.
AGATATTAATTACTATGTTAAATGCTATTGGTGACAAGCAGCATCCCTGAAACAGTCCCACATTATACCGTAATGGTTCTATGTGGTCTTTTTGGAAGCTTATAGCAAATTTTAACTGTGAGTAATACAACGCGATTATCTCTATGACCACGGGCGGACAGTTATACCATTGCAACGCGTATATCATAAGGTAATGTGGAATTGAGCCAAATGCGTTTTCTAGGTCTATCCAACATACCGTTATCTGTCTTTCGTATTTTCTGGCATCTTTTAAGCTTTCCGCTAACAGACTATTGTTTTTCAGACATCCAGAAATGCCGGGTAAAAACCCTTTCTGGTGGTTAGGTCCGAAATACCTAATGTAATCATAAAATGACACATTTTTGTTTGTAATATTAAGAAAAATATTTTTGAAATATTTTTTTTTTTTTTTAGGAAACAGACAGTCATATACAGTTTTTACATCAAGAAAAAAAAAATACTTATAGACTTAGAGTTCCATAATAGTTTAAGATAGTATACGGTACATTACAATTAATACTGATACATACAAGAAAGAAAAACAAGAGTAGTTACATACAAAACATACAGTCATGCACCGAATGAAGACAACTGTCACAATTAAGTGTTAAATAACAAATATAATTATTTATGTGGTTAGGAGTTGCTTGCGTAATTTTATTTTGTAAGCAGCCAAACGATTACTGAATATATCTAATTCTTTAAAATCGTCATTATATGTGTCAACACTACGTCTAAAAAAGTTATTACTGGTATAAATTGTTCTATAAAAAGGCACCGAAAACAAGTTCAATGAACGAGAACCAGGTCTTGGCACTCTTAAGGCTATCTTTTCTAGAATGTGAGGGGCGTCGATATGGTTATTTAAAAATTTAAATAGAAATACCTGGTCAAACATTATCCGTCGATTAGAAAGACTGGTAAGCGAGTGACGATCAAGTGAATTTTCATACGATATATATTCATGATTACCACGATAATCTAATGATTTAATAAACTTCTTTTGAATCTTCTCAATGCGGTTAAAGTGACAACTGTAAAATGGACTCCAGATAATACAACCAAAATCCAAGAGTGATCGAACAAAACTGAAGTACAATACTTTTAGAGTCTGGGGATACTTAAAAGGTTTGGAAATCCTAAGTATAAATCCAAGTTGACGAAACGCTCTATTAACAATGTGATCAATGTGCAAGTTGAAGGATAGGCTAGAATCCATGATTATACCCAAGTCGCGTTTGGATGTAACTCGACTTAGCGAAATATTATTAATTTTATAATCAAAGACATGAGGGTTATGTTTACGGGTATACGATATTACAGAACATTTATCCAGATTCAAGTACAATTGATTTAATGAGCAGTATTCAGATATACGTTCCAGATCAGATTGCAGCTGTAAGTAATCATCACTATTGGCTACTGTTTTGAAAAATTTTGCATCATTAGCATACAACAAAAAGTCTGAGTTATGAATGACTTCACCTATATCATAAATAAAAAATAATGGCCCAGCATGGGATCCCTGGGGAATGCCCGATGGGATTTCCAGGAACCGTGAGATATACCCCTTTATAGACACTGCTTGGGATCGGTTTTTGACATAAGACTGAATCCATCTGAGTAGATCGCCATGTATACCGATAGTCCATAGCTTCTGTATGAGTAGATCATGGTTAATTTTATCAAATGCTTTAGAAAAATCAGTATACACGACGGCTACTTGTAGTTTCTGGTCCATAGCATCCACTAAAAAGTTTGTTAAAGTAAGCATGTTAGACTCAACAGAGCGCCCTTTACAGAAACCATGTTGATTAAGAGAGATATGATGTTTAAGTGTATCTGCCAGTGTGCGAGTAACAATCTTTTCCAAAACTTTACCGAACAAGTTTGTTTTAGATATAGGCCGATACTGGGACACGTCACTTCTTTTATCATTTTTTGGAATAGGTGTTATGAGAGCCCGTTTCCATTCCGACGGAAATGTACCCGCTTCCAAAGATTTGTTATATATAATATGTAAAGGTAACGTTAATTGATTAGCGCAGCTACGTATAAATATGGGATGTATACCATCACACCCAGCTCCCTTGTATATGTCAATGTTTTTAAGCTCTTTATGAATAACATCCATGGTGATGCTTATAGAATTAAGATCGACTGGAGAGTTTAAGGGCGGGCAGCTAAAATCATAACCAGTCGGACGTGCTGCACTTTGAACATACACGGAATTAAAATATTCGTTAAACAAATTGCAAGTGTCTTCGCCACAGTTGGAAACACGCTCATTAAGTCTCACCGTTTGAGGGATGTGACCGGAATGTAATTTAGACTTAACGTATCGCCAAAACAGTTTGGGGCATTTTTTAATATTTTCTTCGCTAAGTTTAATGTAATTATTATACTCGACCTTATGAAGGCTTGACTCCCTTTTACGAAGTGTTGAAAATGTTTGGTAGTCTAAGGGATTTCCGTATCGTTTCCACCTAGTATGATACTTTCTTTTTTCTTTACCTAGTTTAATGAGTGGAACAGTATACCAAGGTGTATAGCGAGTAGTATCAAATAATTTACGAATGGGGACGTGTTTATCAATTATACTATTTAAAATATCATAAAACACAAGCACTATAGAATTCATACTAGTATCAATGGTGGCCGATAGTTTAGAATGCCATTCGATGGATGCCATCTCTGCACGAATCGCATCAAAATCAGCACAGTTAAAAAGTTTTCTACTAATAAATCGTTGGGATTTGATGTTGGGAAACACAATTTGTGTGATTTGCTATCGGTCTAGTATCTTTAGGATGGGTCACTTCATGTTTTTTTGGAATGAGAACAAAAACCGCTTCGCCAAATGCGACTGGTATATTCTTTTCTGACCAGATTTTACTGAATATATTTGTGAGATGTTTACGAACTGTTGGACATTTTTTATAAACTATATATGGAACCCCATCCGGGCTCGGAGCCGATTTAGATGATTGCTTTTTTATTTGTATCTCTATTTCCTCTATGGTAGGTGCATTCCCTTGGAATTGTACTAGAGGGTCGTGGGGTCTTTGGGTTTCCGGTTGATTGTATGGTGTTCTGCATTTAAGTATTTCGTAAGTGTTTTTGTAATGTTCGTAAGTTTGTTCTTTGGTCAAAGCAGTCAATAAAATCCGTGCCAGCTCTTTAAATGATAGATTATTTCATCAGCTTTGTTACTAATGACGAAGAATCCAACCGTTTGTTGCTTCATACTCAGGTTCGTTGGCTATCAAGAGGCAATTGTCTGACTCGATTTTACAACCTGTTTGACTCTGTGATAGAGTTCTTGGAAACTAAAGGTACAGAATTGCGCAACAAGCTCATTACATCAAAAAAAGATATAGCTAGACCTGTATAAACTGTTCAACGACATGCATTTCCAACTGCAAGGCGATGAACTAAATTTAATTAAAACAAAAAATGTCGTTGCTGCTTTTGCAGCCAAACTGCTTCTACACAAAAAGAATATGGGCAGACGTGAGTTTCACAATTTTCCGAATTTATCAGTATCCTGCAGGAACGACGACTTGTTTCCCTACTGCCAACATATGGAAAACCTCCACATTGACTTCACCGAACGATACCAGGACATTTTGAACTTGGAAATACCAGGCTGGGTGTTAGATCCGTTTTGAAATGTCAACACAGCAATCTCACCTCAGCTGGAAGAAGAACTTATAAAATTGTCAACAAACGAGGAAATAAAAATCAAGTTCAAAAATGGCTATCAAGAATTTTGGCTACAAAAACCGATCCCGCAATTGTACCCTGGATTGTGGTCAATCGTTCAACGATTCTTGATAGCATTCCCATCGTCATATTTGTGTGAACGTGGATTTAGTGCTGTGGCAACGCTGCTTACTAAAAAGAGAAATCGTTTGCATGTTACCGAACGTGGCGACTTGCGGCTGTTCTTGAGTAAATTGGAACCTGATATCAACAAAATTATTAAACAGCATCAGATTCATCCTTCACATTAGTTTTTATATAAGAATCGATTATGTTTGTTTTATTTTGAATAAAAGATACTCTGTCTGAATACTATAAAGTTGCGTTTCAATAATCATTCTCATTGGCAGGTGTAGCCCTTAAGAGTTAACTTGAGACCTCAGCGTCGTTATGTACTACCTACTGTGCTCAGCAGGCTTACTCTTGATAACAATTTCTATCTCGATCCAGTTCCAATACAGTTCCAATACAGTTCCAATCCCAATCTCAATCTAAATAAAGTTGGTACTCTTGAATGAAAACTGGATTGGAATTGAAATCGAGTGCACGATCGAGCAAGCGGAATGACGTATGATGGCCATCCGAAATAAAACAAAAACTGCCAAAACGAAACTATGATAATCGAACAAAATCTTTACTTATTTACATTTTTTAAGTAACGCAAACGTACATAATCATTAATAGTCTTCTGAATGTTTGTATTACGTAGTTATAAACATACTTTTCTGAGAACAATGAAATAATGATCGCTGGTGATATTTGGCGTAGGCCACACTTACCGTCACCAAATGCGCGCGAATAACCTGTCACTTTTAAGTATGTAAACAAACAATAAATTTGTGTAAGTTATGTTTGAGATAAACCTCTTAACACTAACGGGCTTGTATTTCAAGTGTTTTTTAAGTTTGTGCTGATATGGATTGTATTCATAACTAATATGGTAAGTGGAGTGAAGTTAAACCATCACTAAACCTGTTCTACCTTTTCGGACGTGCCTATATTAAATTATTGTTGAGATTAAATTAATTTAATACAAACTATGTAAGTCCATTCTATAGCTTGTTCTTTTCTGTAATTTAAAGCTACATTGTTTACACTTTCTTACACAAAAAAAATATTTTCAGCAGAATGAGCAGGCCATCATACCAGCAGCTGGAGATACTCGCAGATTTTTTATTGCAAAACCCAGGCATTTCAAAGGGGCTCTTGCTCACAGCGCATGCGAAACAAGAGACGAAAAGAAAATGGGACGAAACGGCAACATCTTTTTAAATGTTCTGAGAGGTGCTCAAAAAGATGGAAAAGGCTGGGCAAAGATAGATAGATAGATAGATAGATAGAGACTCTTTATTGTACACCAACCAAAGGATACAAATTACTAAGATACTTAGAAATAAACTTGTACAATGGGCGGTCTTATCGCAATTTGCGATCTCTTCCAGACAACCTTTAGATGGACTAGATTTCTAGAAATGGGTAGTTATAGTGGTGTACCTATTATAAATTATAATAATATTGCAACACATAAATACATAGCTATACCTATCTTGCGAGTATAAATGATAAAAATAATATATATATATATATATATTATATATACACAATAAATTATAAAAATAATGACGAAAAATAGAACATTGTTTTTAAAGCGTTAAGTAGTGCTCTTTGACGAGTTTTTGGAAAGTTGGTAATGACTGTGCTCGTCTGATAGATTCAGGCAGAGCATTCCACAGGCGTGCAGCTTGAATTGTGAAGGATTTGTCGTAAAAGGTTGTAGCATGCTGCTGAATTTCCAGAGTTAAATTTTCCGAAGATCTCAAGTATCTCGTATGAGTGTCGTGCATAAATTTGAAGCGATTTTTAAGATAGAGAGGAGCAGCAGGGTGGAACAAGATATTGAAGAGAAGAGAGAGTATATGAGTATTCCGGCGAAGGCGGATTGGCAACCACTTGAGTTTAATACGAAATTCGGAAATGTGATCAAATTTGCGCAAGCCAAAAATGAATCTTATACAGAAGTTTTGGAGCCGCTCAAGTTTATCAAGTTGGTCCTCATTAAGATCAAGATAGCTGACATCAGCGTAGTCAAGAATAGGAAGGAGTATAGATTGCGCTAGTGCAATTTTAGTTGCTGTTGGGAGGAAATTACGTAATCTCCTTAGAGATGCTCCGGTAGCGAATACTTTACGACTAATATTCTGCACCTGCGCCGACCATGACATGGTTTTGTCAAGGTATATTCCCAAATTCCTGACTGTATCGCATATAGGAATAATACTGCCATCACAATAAACCTGGGGCAGTACTAACCAGTCCACCCTATCTAACAGTCTGGAGCTGCCAATGACAGTAACCTGAGTCTTACCAGGGTTAATACTGAGTCCATAATTTGCAGTCCAATCACTTAGACGGACTAGATCTGCATTAATCTTGGCAATACCATTAGACAAATCGTCCAAGCCCACTTGACAGTAAATTTGTAAATCATCTGCATAAAGGTGGTAGGAACATAGAAGTCGATTAGAGATAGAGTTAATGAATATTGAAAAGAGTAAGGGAGATAAAACGCCACCCTGCGGCACACCAGCAGCGGTATCAGACCAAGATGAATAACTATCATCCAGTCGGACGCGCTGCCGCCGTCCAGACAGGTAACTTCGAAACCAGTCAATAGCCGATGGAGATATGTTGAGAGAGCTTAGTATGGCAAGGAGAACGTCGAAATCCACAGTGTTAAAGGCGTTGCTAAAGTCCAGTAAACAGAGAATTGTGAGATTTCCCTTCTCCATGCCAGACCTAATGTCATCAGTAATGCTAACAAGGGCGGTCGTGGTACTGTGCCCCGGACGGAACCCGGATTGAAACTGGTTGAGTAAATTATTTTCACGAATAAAAGAACTAAGCTGGTTTTGGATGAGACGTTCAAGAACTTTAGACAAGAAAGGTAAGATAGAGATAGGACGATAATCGGTAAAAAAAAAGCAGGTTTAGAATTTTTGGGTAAAGGGATAACTTGAGCATCTTTCCATGTAGTAGGAAATACACTTCTAGAAATGGAGTGATTCATTATATGAGTGATGATGGGAAGAATGTCAGCCAGTATGGGGAGCACCATGTTGCGACTGATAGAATCAGCACCAATCGCATTCGATGAGATGGATAGAATTCTCTTCTCAACATCACAAACGGACAATTGACTAAAGACAAATGGAGAATAGTCAGGAGTTGGAAGCGATGAAAGATGATTAAGTGTATGAATTTTAGCTGTACTGCTAAAATTAGACGAAGTGGAGAAGTGCCGGTTAAGGGCATTAATATCGACACGTGTTGATGTTAATTCTTGATGCTGCTTTCCAACCCCTAGTGTTCTAAGGAATTTCCAGACTTTAGCTGGGTCTCCGTTTTGAACAGAACTATGGACATGTTGGCGTTGTGCATTCCTACACACCTTGTTGCAGTGATTTCGTATCCTCAAATAATTTTCCTTATTACGATCTGAGGGGCGCATCTTGTACTTGGACTTAGCTGCTCCTTTTTTGGCAATTAGTTTTTTAATGTCATCTGTAAGCCAAGGTGCCGGAAGATGCTTCACTTTAATAGGTCGAATAGGAGCATGTATATCGTAGAGCGCGATCAGATGGTTATTAAGAATATTTACCTTCTCATCTGTAGACTCTGACATTAATAAAGGTAACCAATCGATCTCTTTCGCGTCTTGTCGGAGCAGATCGATATTCATGGCACCAAAATTTCGCATTGCATTAATATTCTTAATTTTGCCTTAGGAGGACGAATTTTATAGGAGAGATAGAGAAGATGATGATACGAGAATACATCTGCCGGATATTGCCCATGTTTAGCGACATGGTTCAAAGATGAGACAAGTATGAGGTCAAGAAGCGAAGGTTCACAGTGAGGAAAAAAATGAGTAGCATTAAGAGGGAGAATGAAAAGGTTGGTAGATTTAACAATAGAAAGGAGAGAGGACTAGCGAGAATTTTTCTTTAATAGGCATGTATTAAAGTCGCCCATGATAATAGTGTGGTTGTAAGAAGGAGTGAGACTGTGTAAGAGATTATCAAAGGTTGAAAAGTAGTTAACAAGTAAAGAAGGAGAGTAATAAACACCAAGGAGAATTTTTGAATGATGTAGCTCGATTTCTACAAATAAATGTTCGCCAGCATTCGGGGATGGTGGCTGTGACGATGTATCAACCACAGAGTAGGGAATATAAGAACGGAGATATATAGCCACACCACCGCATGTCTTAGGCGTGTGATCATTTCGTATAAGGGTGAAACCGGGCAAAGAGTAGGAATTGGAGGGCAGACATGGTTTAAGCCATGACTCGGATACTAGTATGGCATGAATATTATTATTATCAAAATTTGTCAGCATATCTGGGCAATGACCAGGAATACTCTGGGCGTTAATATGAACGACATTGAAATTTCTGGGAACGTCGGAAAATTGCACCTTAAGTGTATCAGCCAGTGAGGGCCGTGTGGAGCCAACACTAGCGTAACTATCGTCGCTGTCATTACTACTGCACGAATAATAATTTTCACTATCACTACTGCACGACATTACGGTATATATTTATTTATATGTGATATAAATAATAACAATAATATACAATAAAATATACGTACAAATATATCTATGTTATAATATAATACAAACTAATTCAACTTAAGTCGGTAGACTATAACCCAATCAAAATAGTCCACCCGCCAGCTGAGGAGTGTTAGAAGATATAAACCAAACCAAACATAATTAACCTAAAGATTTACCATTCACAAATTACAAGAAATGCGTTGTAAACCCAGGCGAGATGACCCCACACAAATGATGAGTCACTGTTTATAGCATAGTACCTATACATAAAATACAAACTACAGGAAAAGGTAAAATTCTATATAAAACTACCAATACTCCACGGTGGGATTGTTATGCATAATGTTAACTATAGGACTAGATAAATAAAAATTTGCTAATGCTACCTTACAATAACATAAGTGCAGCATTTACCCTGTTGATAAATGTATATTATAAAATACTAAAAATACACACAAAGCATAATTATAGAGAACAAAAAATAAAAAAATTATTATACAAGAATAAAGTTCCACCATAGACAAGACCGCTTCTCTGTTAATTAATAATATTATAATAATAACATGTAAATCTCAGTGTGATACAACGAGAATGTCGCTCTGTGAGACGCGCTGTACGCTCATCACAACATACAATAAAGTCACATGAGATAACAATAAACGAGAATATCATCTCATCATATCTTTGACAGTAGACAATTCGAAGTCAAAGTGACACATTAAAAAACCTGTTTTGTTTTCGTTGAACATTGAACCCAATATAGTGATTCTTTATATTAACTAAACAGTCTAAACAAACTAAACGAATAATAACAACATCGGGGTACTCTCGATATCAGAATGATGCAGTACCGGTCATACGCCATTTTTCAAGGAACAAAGCAATGCAATATCGGAGAAATAACAACAAAACATGGTTATTTCTTAGCGATTACAGTTCTTTTGGATCTGGTCGGACCATTCCGGGGTACAGGGGTTGCATTGGCCCCTACTTGACTAGAACCCTGTGCAGCTGCTTCAGTGACATCACGTAAATCGGCTCCGGTATTAATTTTATTACGTAGTCCGTTTTCGCCTAGGACATATATATTGCCATCACGGGTCCAACACTTTGAAACACCATACTTCTCCCGAGCGGCCAAGAAGAGATCATGACGAGGCTTGGTCAAGAATTCGGATACCGTAATGCCTGTGCCCTTGAGTTTGGTTTTTGAGAACCACACCTGGTCCCGAATAGACACCTGCTGTAGCTTGACCAGAATAGGCCGGTGCCTATGAGGCGTAGCTGGCCTCCCCATGCGATGGCAACGCTTAATGGCACTTACTGTGAAGTCATTAACATTGAGTTTTGTTTTAATCAAGTTGACCACTACTTGTGCTAGATGCTCTTTATTCTCCTCAGCAACTCCATGAAACAAAAGAATTTTGCGTCTTCCTTGCATCTCCAAATGGTCCACTGTGCATGCTAGAGACTCAACTTGCTGTTGGAGGGCCTTGAGGGTCTCGAGTATAAAACTACGGAAAGCAGTAAACTCACCAACTAGTCCGGCAACATTGGATGGTGGGCTGGTATTATTCTGGAGATCTGCTTCGAATTGGTTCATCCTCTCATGGAACATGCTGGTCAAGCTCTGAATAGTGGTTTGTAGTGACTCCATCGCTCCGATGATACAACAGTGATATAATAAGGAAATAACACTCACTGGCAGGTAGTGAACTCTTACAAACTTTAATATAGCACGTTACGTTTTATTCTAGTATTAGGCAGACAAAAAATGTGCCTTGAAAAATATGTGTGCTCAACAAGCAGTCTATGAGGCATACAGCAGGCGGGCGTGGACATAATTTACCAGGCCTAAATCCTCTAGATCAAAGGCTTGTTGCAGTAATGGGAGGTCCGCAATTCGCCATAGGAGACAGGCACCTTGTCGTTAATCCATTTCCATCCACAGTAAGTACATGGAGTAATGCGTAGAATCAGTAGTACTTACCCATCATTAAGATCTAATGTACAATTATTAAATGATTGCAGAGCCAAAACATCGTCCAAGATGTCGTCATAGAGACCTTAGATGAAGAAGGAACACCTGAGGCAGTTGGGCATGTGTTGGAGTTGCCTGCTTCTCCAGAAGAAAATGTAGTGACTTTAGGAGGTAGGTATTCCTATATTAATAAAAAAATAGTTTTCATGATTGGTGTATGTTATATTTGAAACTGATCAATGTTTAATTTTTCAGATACAACACCCATTGCTTCATCACAACCACACCGCCCCAATCAAAGGCAGTCTCGGACTTTTCAAATGAGGCGCTTAGATAAGCAACAAGAAATTTTTGCTAATATTGAGCGGCAGAGGGTTGAGGCAGAAACTGCAACAGCAGCAAGTTTTGCAGAACTTGTGCAACATATTTCAACATTACAAAATTCTGTAAATGATATGGCTGCAGCCATAAGAGAGAGTGGTCAATTAATTGGAAGCGCCCTCAATAATGTTGGGAGTGTGCTTAACAATATTGCAAGCGCTATGCAAGCTAGGCTATAATTTTTTATTATTTTATTTAGGCAATAATTAGAAATAATATAATAGTATAAGGTGTCTTTTTCATTGCTTTAATTATAGGTACTTAAAATAATTATAGATTTAAGACTAAATAAAAACTTATATACATTAATACTTGTTTTATTTGCTTTTATAACATTGTCTTATATTAAAGCTTTACCTATATCACAATGGTTTCTTTTATTAATAGAATGTTATATCACAATGTAGAGCCAAGAATATCAAGAGAAACAACTTAGTATGTTTTAAGACTGTATTGAATTGTTATCAATTATTTTCATAACACTTGTTTTATAAATGGCACAGAATTAACCAGAAAATAAACAATTCACAAAATTGCAAGAAACATAAGACATACATTTATACCTACTGAAAAGTAGCTGCTATTGTAAGAAAATGACAAAGAGCATGCTAGCCTAAAATACAAGAAAAAATCTACATAACATAAAATGAAAGATAAAAAATAATTGTAACAGACAGTAAAAGTAATAATAACTAAATCGAAATTCAACGACAAAAGTAGCTTAACAAATTCTAATTTATTAATCACGGTAGCTCTTAAAACCTTTCATAAAACAATAAACAAAAATGTAAACAAATGTAAACAAAAATAAAACAATGTAAAATATAAAATGACATCAAATAAACCGCGATAGAATCCGTTAAAAATAGTTTTATTTCAAAAATGAAATATATTAACTTTGTCCTCTGGAAATGATAAAATTACTTATACAGTTATTATTGGTACATATATTCCAATTTAAAAAAATGTTTGTAAATATCTTAGTGTCAATCAACTTTTGTTGTTGATTGTACACTCTTAATTGCGTCTTGCTGCCCACAATTCCTGGACAAGCTGTGCACGAGCCTGAACACCCCTTCTCAACTCATCAACACCCTGTGATACCTCCTCTTGTGTCCAAGGTACATCTTCCACGAGTGGAAAAGTGTTCTCAATACCATCCACATCCAGTCGTGCTTGATTACAAATGTTGTGTAGGACACAGCAAGCATTTATAATTTTGCTGACTTTATCTGGATGGTAATGGAGAACTCTATCACCTAAAAGACATCTCCATCAATTTTTTCAAACTCCAATTGTACGTTCAACAGTATTCCTTGCCACACAATGGAGATCTGTATAATATTCTTCGGCTGATCCTGGAGTTGCATTTAAAATTGGAGTCATCATGTATTCCCTTTGCGCATAACCTGAATCACCTGCAAATTTTATTTCACAATGGTAAGTCATGCAATGCCATTACTGACTGATAAAAATTCTGTTTGCCAAGACAATATTATTTTCTTACCAAGTAAAAAAACTCTTTCTCTTGCATTTGTCAAGTCTGAAATGTGCACCTTAATGGGGTTTTCATTCCAGACAAAACTGTCATGTGTTGCTCCTCCATAAGTAGCATCCACATTCATTATATTAAGGTCTGCATCACATATCTGTAAAAATAAGATAAGTTAAACTCAATAGATTCCTATTTGAAATCCTTAACATGATAAAAACAAAATATATATTTTTACTCACAATTAAAACATTCCTAGAATGATAGCCTTTCCTGTTGTAGAAGCGTTCCTCATTTTGTGATGGCTTTATAAGTGCTACATGAGTGCCATCAATGCATCCTACATCGCAGGGAATTTTATGTTTTTCAAAAAATCCGAAACAATCACTATTTGTGATATAACACCATAATAACAGAACTGACTGACTGATTCATCACAGCAGAGACTCTGAGGCTACAAATTTTGGTAGGTCAACCCTTGTTTAGTGGATGCCAAAAAGGTTGACGGTATCCACTAAGGAAGGATTTTGTACATTTCACCCCTAAGTGTGTAAAATTGAGGTTGTAAGTTTCTATGAAACTGAGAGTTTTATAGTTAGAGTTGTGAAATTCTGTATTTTAAATGAAGAAACTTGATAGGCAAGGAACTACACTATTGCAACAAATTTTAAGAAAGATTTTATTTTCATACTGAATAGACACTTTTCTCTGTAGTCTGTTTGTATGTATTGTTACGCAGAGAAATCTATTGTTTATCACACTGTATTGTTATCATTATTACTATTTGTTCTTTAAATAAATAATCTAGATTACAATAAAAGATTTGAAAAAGTCAATTGAATAACAGTATTCCTAGCATGAAAACATTTACCTTCCCTTAAGTACATCTCGTTCCTGGCGAGTTTGTGGAAACTGCAGCCACTTACTCAAGATAACACCAGAATTAAGAGCATCTGTGACTTCTCTTAGTGCCTTCGAAACTGATTGCTGAGACATCATTGTTCCTTGTGTTCCACTCACTAACCGTTGGTAACTGCCCGTGGCATAGAAAGAAAGGGCCACTAAAATCTAAAATTAAGACGCTTACAATAAAACAAGACGACGCACGTAACAATAAGTAATGCTTCTATTGTAATTAAAACGATACAAACCTTGTACTTTGTTGAAATATCACTACGGCGAGTAGGTGGAGCCATGAGAGGTTCTAATTCGTTTAATAAAACGTCGAAAAGTTCCTTATTCACTCTGTAATTCTATCTAAACTCATTGTCACCCATGGCAAAGGCGTTGTCGGCATATCGCGCCATTCGTCGTAAATTACGCCTTTGTCTTACATCTAACGAGTGTGCATCATCCAAAATACTAAAAATATGTCCTAAACGAGCCATATTTCACTACAAACACCTTTAATAATATTTGTAAAAACTAATGTCGATACTCAGAAAGTTATATTTTTGTAACTGTAAAACTTCGATCTCAAACTCGATGCGAAACTCGAAATGTCAACGTCAAAATCACGTCAAGAGTACCAAAAAGGTGCATTCATTCGACTTTACTCGATTTCATTTACTTCCAAAAGTTGCCACCAAATTCCATTCCAATCCTGCGCTAATGTTGCAGTCGGGAGTACCAAATGCCCGATTTCGATTCCAATTTCGTGAAATCGAGTATCGAGAGTAAGCCTGCAGGTCTCAAGTTAACTCTTGCGGATTATAGTAAGTCTATTTTAGAATGAATGTTTAATCTCCGCTAATAAAGCTCACAACAATTAATTAATTTAATTTCAAGTTATTGTGGTTTTTAAGTAGGTGAACAAATGGGGGCGCTAAAAATTAATTTAGTCTCAAAGTGGGCAGTAGACAAAATAAGTTTAGAAACCTCTGGTCTAAACGACATCATGGTATTATTATTATTATTTATTTATTTACATTGTGTTTGAACATACATAATAGTGAAGCCAAAGATATCAAATTAAAATATTTAAAAATAATGATGTTAAAACCAATGAGTCAATAAAAATATTAATATAAATTACTTCGTACAATAATTGATCATTTCAAATCTATTAAAAAAATAATGATTAAACAATAAGGAACTATAAAAATGTTTACAACAAAAACAACGAACTCAGTAAATATAAAAATAAATAAGAACATAAAATCAGACTTATACATGTCAATATCTATTCATGTCAAATTATAAATTATAAATTACTCATGTCGAATTGTCATTAATCAAGTCCAAATACCAATAATATACCAAAAAGAAATCAAAATATACCAAAATGTCAAACATAAATTAAAAATTGTCAAAAAAAGAAAAGTTTTACCTACAAATCATCGATTGAATAGTAGCACCCTTTCAATAGGAACACTTTCAACTCCCTATGGAAGTCTTTTTTATATAGAAGACATTTTACCTCTAATAGTAGCTTCTTAAACAACCTGGTAGAATTGTACATCGTGCTGTGTTTGACGAAGTTCAGCGAAGTATGCTTTGGAAATCCATCCTGCGCGTGCTCTCTCTGATCTTTCTCTCTTCTTCGGTTTCGTATTCATGTACGGGTTTTGCAAAATGTGTCATCGATACGAGAACATACAGGCTTGGAACGGTTAAGATACCCAGATCATTGAAGTGTTTTTTGCATGCAGGATGAGTCATGACTCATCCTGTCTTATACGCACCATTGTTCGTATAGCTCTCTTCATTTTATATTATTGCACGAGGGTGTTTGAAAACTAGGCACTGTCGGTAGGTCAGCAATTATAGGCTTTAAGTCCTATAACTAAGACTAATGTCTATTGTCTATTTTGGATATATTAAATTAAACACTAAGCTAAGAATTACCAAACACTTATTCTAAGTTGGACGGTTGTGTCGATTTGTGGAGGTGTTGTGATCATGGGACAGAATGAGATAACCTTATTACTAATAAATGCAATAATGCTTAATATTAAATCTTATCATGATGTTTGTCATATATATCATCTATATAAAAATAAAAACTATATCCTAAATTCAATTGGATAGGGAGAGGGATGGACACTGTGAATGCTTAGTCGGTGATCCTGACCCATTGTGGTTGATCCTTGATTACGCCATTCACAACTGCACAGAAGTGTTCGTATGCCTTTGTTTTGTCGAGAGTGTTGTAACGTTCGATGAAATCGGGATGTAACAGGAGTCGTTGACGTAGCTTAGTATGGTTCAAGTTCAGAATCATAATCAATCCTGTCGGCTTAATTTTAAGTCTTCCTAAACCGGCAATTTCTTTCCCTGTGTTGGAGGTGGCAATAAGGGTTATATTTTCCCTGTCATCAATTATTGCCTTCACACCATCCACCATATAAGATGTTCCAGGAATGAGATTAATATCCTCCAAAACCCTCTCTTGCTTAGAGCTTGCGGATTCTGTGGTGGTGTAGTGAGAGGGTGTATGGCCTCTAATGGTTTTTGGCCTTGATAGAGAAAGAGTGGTGGATTCTAGTTTTTTCATCAAGTCTGCCATGCTTTTTGTCAGATAGTTTACTTGCGTAGTTAATTCGGTCTGGAAATTTCTGTCGTAATTGAATTGCTTTTTAGGTGACCTGGAGGGTACTGTTAAATCATCTTTGATGACGTTTAACCCCAGAAGCCCATCATGTACGGTCTTTGCATGTTGGATGGAGAGGGCAGCCTGAATACCTTTTAAGGAGGACAGGAGTCCAGCATACCCTAGTAAGGATGAGTCGGCGATGGATCCTTTCAGAATTCCCCAATCAGGGCCTGATTGTCTTACGATTATACGATACAATTCTATCAGAGCGTATTTATCCCCCATGTTAATAGAACTCAAATTTGAGAGAATCTCTATTACGTTTGGTGCCAAAGGGTCTGGTTCGTTTCTGATCAAGTGAGAGAATAGAGAGAAGGGAGAAAGATCATGACATGAGTGGGTTACATACAGGATGCTGGTATTCATCATCATTGTACCCCGCCTCAACAAGATCCTCATCTGCATGGCCAGATGTTGAGTATGACTGAAGGAAGGGTTTGGAGTCTATCATATTTAATGGATTTGTATTTGGTAAAAGCTTTTCCATTGCTTCGTTAGCATCTTTTGGAATATTGGGGAGATCTTCTTGGCCTGACAGAATGGAGCTTATGTCGGTGATATCGGGAATGTTGTAATCTTCCATTTTTTCGTTATTCACAGATAGATTGATTAATAAACCTAGAAGGATTAATAGTAATCCGATAACAATTAAAGCCCCTGCAACAGTAAAATATATAATGGCAGGAAATGATATAGTGTGATAGAGGTCTGGAAGACTCATGCAAATTAGTCCAACTGTAACGTTTGGAGGGTCTGAGTTTTGAGCGATGTCGGTTGTGCTTGTACTTCGGAAAAACTTTAGCATTATTTTTTGCAATTAATGTTTTACTAATTTAGGTTATATTACTTGTATTAATTTTGATTCTATTTTATTACAGGAACGCTACACTTTCATAATTATTTCGACTGCTTCCTCTGTGCGTCCTTTTGAGAGCAGCCAACTGATGCTCTCAGGCAAAAAGTAAATGTAAAGTATGAAGAGAAGATATGGCGGGTATGCGACTAGGATGAATGTTCGCCAGTATTGGAAGGCTTTGGCTAAAAGTGCCAGACAGCCCTCCCAATACCAGCATAATGCCCAAAAAGGCGGTGCAAAGAACTCGCCTTCTTTTGTTCTAGGAGTTCGATTGTAAATATATAAAGAACTGGCTCCAGCAAGCGTCTCCGCGAATTCCAAGATGATGTACATCTCATAAGAAATGGAGAATGCTTTCAGGGTGCCTATAACTCCAACTATAGCATAACTTAATATGGCTTGCGACCCCAACGATCAGACATTAATCCAAATATGGGCAAAGACACCAGCATAGCGATGTTGTGCACTGTCCCCACTTAATCTTATATTATTAACATTGAGAGATATGGGTTGTTTGATCAACTTCATGGTGTATATTAATCTAATTATCACCTACTACATGATAGAACCTCATCATAGAACAACTGTAACATAATTTTTATGATGTTGATACCGTTTTGGAATTTGAATACATTTCGAAAGAAAAGGCCATTGTTTGAGACATAAGTTTATTATAGGTATTTATTTATAGTACATACCTTATTCTAAAATATCATCATCATATCATTTCCATACAATACATTATTTTAAATCATATATTTCAAATGAATTTAATTTATAGTGGTTATCGAGATGTGCATTACATATTAATTTGTGCTGAATATAAACGTAATAAGATTATTAAAAAAATTAACGAAAACTGGGGAGATCATTGCATCACAATACCCCCAAGGTAAAGTTTGAATGTGATCTGAAAGTTACTGAACCTTGTCATCGTTTCTATTTAATACTCATAATAATAATAAATAAATATTCTACGACATTCTACACAGCGGTCTTAAGACCCAAGGTAAGCATAGTTTAACTAGCTTGTGTTATGGGTTCCAGAATGCGGATAACCATACTTATATACTTTTTTTTTTGTAAATACATACATATTATACATAGAAACACCCAGACCAATGCAAATAGACATATTCATGCATACAAATATTTGCACTGAGCGGTAATCGAACTCGCGCCCCTGTCGTAGCAGTCGAATGCACTACCGCTACGCCACAGAGGCCGTCAATACTTGTTTGCTAACTTGTTGGGAGTACAATATATGTTTGATAGATATTATCATATTCATTTTAAACGATTGACTTTTATCTAATAACAAAGAGTTATAATCTATTAGTTTTAAATGTTTAGTGACAGACTTAGACATACCTTTCACTTTTGTTATCTTTTTCTTCAAACTGTTAATACAATAGAGTTTTGCTGTTAAACCCGTAAATTCTGTAATTACATCACCACCCATTTCATCTTTAAAAGGCCAGGTATTTTTGAGTTGATTCTGGGTATGCTGTATTGATTATCTATTGCGAAATTACTGGTATCAAATTGAGTTATATTATCGTACATATAATAAAAGTCGTCTGTATGAATTAATCATCTTGTCTAAAGATTAATATGCTATTTTACTGGTGGCAGAAATTTGATGACACAAATTTGTCACAAAATTCGGTCGGGTGGGTACCACCGTGCACGATTGCGAAAAACCCTCCATAGTTATCCAATTTCAGTTTGATTGCGTTCAGGGGTCAGCAAGTGCATAGTCGGGCAGGGGGGATTGTGGTCGCAGCACTAGTGGGACCGGTGGGTGTCACGCGGTACTGCGACGACAATCCTCTTCTGATGAGGCCGTCAAGCTGAGTGCCACCATTGTTAACACGGTACGTGTATGTAATGGTGACCCTCTTTCCTGAGACTTCACCTTCAACTTACCATCAGGCAAGATGAAGTCAAATTGACGTGTCCTAAATATAAAAAAAGTAGTTGATTTTCATCAAATTTTGACCAGTTGTCCATATAATCATATGGATAAATACCTTTCTTACATAGTAAATTAAGTTTAGTTGTATTTGGAAATTCTCTTGAAAAATCAACAAAATCTTTCTCCGACAAGATTTTACTTAAAGAATCTTAGCTTGAGCTATGAAAATGAAATGAATCAATAAACTTAATCTGTACTGAGCGAGTACCGTTTTTTGTCTTAATTAACTTCGTTATTGTAAGATATTTTTCTTTGGTTTTTGGTATTATTTTAATTGAACCTTCATAATTAGCTAATAGCTAACTCTCTAATAAATATATGCGAGTCATAACCACTTAGATTATGAAATACCACTGGTATGAATGGGCACAGTTTGTACATCACATTACAATGTGAGTGAGCTGATCCTCTATACTCACCTGTAATTTGGTCATGATCATGAACTTTTTCTACAGACAATAACTGATTACATATATGACACTTAGTTGCATTTCGATATTCTCGTTCTTGATTATGAGTTAATAGTTTGATTGATAAATGAGTAGACAAAACTTTGCTTATTTGTTTCATACACATCTTTATTGGCTGAACGACGCCAAGACAGATAAGTCATTCCACTTGACAATTTCCCTTCAATGGGAAGGATTATTAGATTTTCAAGCATTGGCGCGCAAGATGGATTTCTATCGCTCAGCGCGATGAGATCAGCAATGATAACGTCCAGCAATTCATTCTGCTCATCCTCTGTGGTTATCATACGATCACCGAGCCAAGCCTGCAATATTTTCGCTCCAGCACCTCTCTCGTTGGCGCGTAGAACGCGCGCGTGCAATCCTAACAGATGTAATAACGAGACTACCTCTCTCCCTGTAGCATTTGCAAGAATAGACGGCTGGCCTAGTATCCGAAACGTGATTTTTCTCAACTTATCCGCACTCTTTGACAAAATGAGTGAATGCGAACCAAAATTAGTAAGTACAATGTTCTTCAACATACGTCTAGCATTAGCAACAGGGTTATAACCCTGTTCGTAACAATAATAAACATTATACTTGTTAATGAATAATTCTAAACTTAGTATTAATTGAATATAAAGCTTATAAGAGGTAGTTTGATCATACTTCGTTGGATTTAATAAACTTAAAGACTTATTAGGTAGAATATATATTTAATCTCCCATTACTAAATGGAGGTTGGATATCCATCTGTCCACTGATTAGGCATGTCAGGAAGCTGTTTTAACCATGAGTGATATAGTTGGCTTCTCAAGGTTTTATCTCCTTTAGAATAAGAAATCAATTCCTGTTGTCTATTGGAGAAGTAATCTATTAAGAGATTCAAATCTTTATTGAGAAGAGGATCAAGCAATTTCGCCTTTTTAACAGTGTCTATCAACTGTCCTATCACATTGCCTGAGCTTAAATTGGAGACAAAACCTAAATTCCCCTCGAATGTGTAATTAATGGTACCGAAGGTTGATTTATATGAATGCCCCTCTTTCATTCTTAAGGGAAGGCTTGTTACATAATCAGAAACATGTAATGAACTGGTTGATGGTTGGCTGGTGACTCTTGTTGTTAAAGAAGTGGGGGTTGAGAGATCCAAGATTCTTTTGTCTATTGCAGCCATGTAATTGGCAATGCTGTTATTCATAGTATTCCACTGCCGAGCTGTGTGTTCTAACGTTTTCTCATAGGCTTCCTTCTGACATAGGACCCCTTTGACCGTGGTGGTCAAGTCGGCTGATAGTGCTGTAAGATCTGCTACCAGCTCTTTTGAGTTTTTTGTAGTTGCTGCAGAATACGCAACTATAGCCATTCGTATCATTGCATGTATGGTTTTGGATCCACAAGTTGTAAAAATGATTAATTCATCAATAATTTGTGGTATGTCATCCCCGGCTATCGACACTAGGTGTTTATATTTAGATGGCAAATCTTGACGAGTGTCATGAGTAATCTGAGAGATGGTAGTCAACACTGTCATTATTTTGATGTCCAATGGATCTTTCAATTGGCACCAATAATTCTTCAGTTCTCCTAGTAAGCTCAGAACTTCAGGAGGGTCTCCGGTGAGAGTTTTGTGCACCACTACAGGTGTTGTTGAGGGCCCCTGACAAGTGAACTCATCATGACAGTACTCGACACAATTGGGATCGATTCCCGCCTCAGATAAAGTTAGGGGGTTCATACCGCCTCCGGTAGCCATAGTATATATTGAGACTCCTAGATTTTTGAGATGTAATGTTCTTTCTAACCTCTGATAATGAATGGTAGGAGTGTCTTGATGATGTCGAGTACAAAATATGATTATGAAGTGGTATGCACGAATTCTCAAATATAATCATCGGTTTAAGATCTCCAATAGTGATATATTTACTTAAATTATCATCCTTGAAATAACGGAAATCACAGGGAGTCACTCGCAGATGTCGTAACATCTTATAAACACCATCATCACACGTGTTTTCCACCAGCCAAGTTTGAACACTTATTGCGCCCTGCAAGAAGTCCTCATACTTATTCTCTTTCAACGCGTAACACAGCCAAGCGATAGAGGACAGAAGAGTGCGGAGACTAACGCCCGCATGAATCCCATGCTTCAATCTTTCATTTAAACAATATAAAAGCCATTGTTCTAGCGTACGGAAAGTTACTGGAGTAAGACTTTTTGTATACAGTGATCTTCCTCGCATTTCGTCAAATATAGCCAGATCCTCGTTAAGAAGATGGTCAATAACTCTCACATCCGATAAATACTCAGGTAGCCATCTTCCTATCGCAGGCGGGAGATCAGCTTTGGTACTGAGAAAGGTTCTAAGAATGTTAAACTCATGTATATAACGCTGAATAGCTTTAGTAGTAAAGCTACGTGCAACAGTCGATAACATTGGGACTGTGCTGTCCATTCGATGTAAAGTAACGGTGCATTGTGGAAAAGCACTCGATGGAATAACTTTTACTCTATTGTTACGTAATACTCCATCGATCGTAGTCGTAACACTCAACTCTTGTCCAGGTCCATCAACATAAAAAGCCGCTAAACCAAAGCGGCATCTATCCGATAACTCATGAAAATCAGAATTCTCATCTGAAGTAAGTGGTAGCAGTCGAGGTGTTGAACCAGGCCTCCTTCACTCCATATACTTGCGCGCTATAATTACCTACCGCCCGGCCGAGCGGCCTCGGGCCGTTTGCGGACCAAATTTCAGTGCGGTTTTCACTAGCGAAGCGCACGCACGCTGCGCTGTTTAATTTTAATCGCTCCGTTCGTACGCGTACCTACGATGCCGTCTGGTGCCATAAGTGCTGTAGATGGGTGCAAATCAAGTAAAAGAAGGAATAAACACCTAACATTTTTCCATTTACCTGTCAATGAAGAAAGGTAAGTGATAAATTATTACTGTTTTTTGTCGTTTCAAAATTATTTTTAATAGGTCTAGTCTATATGATACATGATTAGCTTGTCTTTCAGACACAGATTTACATATTTTTGTTACATAGAAACGTCATGCTTACCTTAAACACAATGACTTAGGATTATTAGATTTTCAAGCATTGGCGCGCAAGATGGATTTCTGTCGCTCAGCGCGATGAGATCAGCAATGATAACGTCCAGCAATTCATTCTGCTCATCCTCTGTGGTTATCATACGATCACCGAGCCAAGCCTGCAATATTTTCGCTCCAGCACCTCTCTCGTTGGCGCGTAGAACGCGCGCGTGCAATCCTAACAGATGTAATAACGAGACTACCTCTCTCCCTGTAGCATTTGCAAGAATAGACGGCTGGCCTAGTATCCGAAACGTGATTTTTCTCAACTTATCCGCACTCTTTGACAAAATGAGTGAATGCGAACCAAAATTAGTAAGTACAATGTTCTTCAACATACGTCTAGCATTAGCAACAGGGTTATAACCCTGTTCGTAACAATAATAAACATTATACTTGTTAATGAATAATTCTAAACTTAGTATTAATTGAATATAAAGCTTATAAGAGGTAGTTTGATCATACTTCGTTGGATTTAATAAACTTAAAGACTTATTAGGTAGAATATATATTTAATCTCCCATTACTAAATGGAGGTTGGATATCCATCTGTCCACTGATTAGGCATGTCAGGAAGCTGTTTTAACCATGAGTGATATAGTTGGCTTCTCAAGGTTTTATCTCCTTTAGAATAAGAAATCAATTCCTGTTGTCTATTGGAGAAGTAATCTATTAAGAGATTCAAATCTTTATTGAGAAGAGGATCAAGCAATTTCGCCTTTTTAACAGTGTCTATCAACTGTCCTATCACATTGCCTGAGCTTAAATTGGAGACAAAACCTAAATTCCCCTCGAATGTGTAATTAATGGTACCGAAGGTTGATTTATATGAATGCCCCTCTTTCATTCTTAAGGGAAGGCTTGTTACATAATCAGAAACATGTAATGAACTGGTTGATGGTTGGCTGGTGACTCTTGTTGTTAAAGAAGTGGGGGTTGAGAGATCCAAGATTCTTTTGTCTATTGCAGCCATGTAATTGGCAATGCTGTTATTCATAGTATTCCACTGCCGAGCTGTGTGTTCTAACGTTTTCTCATAGGCTTCCTTCTGACATAGGACCCCTTTGACCGTGGTGGTCAAGTCGGCTGATAGTGCTGTAAGATCTGCTACCAGCTCTTTTGAGTTTTTTGTAGTTGCTGCAGAATACGCAACTATAGCCATTCGTATCATTGCATGTATGGTTTTGGATCCACAAGTTGTAAAAATGATTAATTCATCAATAATTTGTGGTATGTCATCCCCGGCTATCGACACTAGGTGTTTATATTTAGATGGCAAATCTTGACGAGTGTCATGAGTAATCTGAGAGATGGTAGTCAACACTGTCATTATTTTGATGTCCAATGGATCTTTCAATTGGCACCAATAATTCTTCAGTTCTCCTAGTAAGCTCAGAACTTCAGGAGGGTCTCCGGTGAGAGTTTTGTGCACCACTACAGGTGTTGTTGAGGGCCCCTGACAAGTGAACTCATCATGACAGTACTCGACACAATTGGGATCGATTCCCGCCTCAGATAAAGTTAGGGGGTTCATACCGCCTCCGGTAGCCATAGTATATATTGAGACTCCTAGATTTTTGAGATGTAATGTTCTTTCTAACCTCTGATAATGAATGGTAGGAGTGTCTTGATGATGTCGAGTACAAAATATGATTATGAAGTGGTATGCACGAATTCTCAAATATAATCATCGGTTTAAGATCTCCAATAGTGATATATTTACTTAAATTATCATCCTTGAAATAACGGAAATCACAGGGAGTCACTCGCAGATGTCGTAACATCTTATAAACACCATCATCACACGTGTTTTCCACCAGCCAAGTTTGAACACTTATTGCGCCCTGCAAGAAGTCCTCATACTTATTCTCTTTCAACGCGTAACACAGCCAAGCGATAGAGGACAGAAGAGTGCGGAGACTAACGCCCGCATGAATCCCATGCTTCAATCTTTCATTTAAACAATATAAAAGCCATTGTTCTAGCGTACGGAAAGTTACTGGAGTAAGACTTTTTGTATACAGTGATCTTCCTCGCATTTCGTCAAATATAGCCAGATCCTCGTTAAGAAGATGGTCAATAACTCTCACATCCGATAAATACTCAGGTAGCCATCTTCCTATCGCAGGCGGGAGATCAGCTTTGGTACTGAGAAAGGTTCTAAGAATGTTAAACTCATGTATATAACGCTGAATAGCTTTAGTAGTAAAGCTACGTGCAACAGTCGATAACATTGGGACTGTGCTGTCCATTCGATGTAAAGTAACGGTGCATTGTGGAAAAGCACTCGATGGAATAACTTTTACTCTATTGTTACGTAATACTCCATCGATCGTAGTCGTAACACTCAACTCTTGTCCAGGTCCATCAACATAAAAAGCCGCTAAACCAAAGCGGCATCTATCCGATAACTCATGAAAATCAGAATTCTCATCTGAAGTAAGTGGTAGCAGTCGAGGTGTTGAACCAGGCCTCCTTCACTCCATATACTTGCGCGCTATAATTACCTACCGCCCGGCCGAGCGGCCTCGGGCCGTTTGCGGACCAAATTTCAGTGCGGTTTTCACTAGCGAAGCGCACGCACGCTGCGCTGTTTAATTTTAATCGCTCCGTTCGTACGCGTACCTACGATGCCGTCTGGTGCCATAAGTGCTGTAGATGGGTGCAAATCAAGTAAAAGAAGGAATAAACACCTAACATTTTTCCATTTACCTGTCAATGAAGAAAGGTAAGTGATAAATTATTACTGTTTTTTGTCGTTTCAAAATTATTTTTAATAGGTCTAGTCTATATGATACATGATTAGCTTGTCTTTCAGACACAGATTTACATATTTTTGTTACATAGAAACGTCATGCTTACCTTAAACACAATGACTTAGGATTATTAGATTTTCAAGCATTGGCGCGCAAGATGGATTTCTGTCGCTCAGCGCGATGAGATCAGCAATGATAACGTCCAGCAATTCATTCTGCTCATCCTCTGTGGTTATCATACGATCACCGAGCCAAGCCTGCAATATTTTCGCTCCAGCACCTCTCTCGTTGGCGCGTAGAACGCGCGCGTGCAATCCTAACAGATGTAATAACGAGACTACCTCTCTCCCTGTAGCATTTGCAAGAATAGACGGCTGGCCTAGTATCCGAAACGTGATTTTTCTCAACTTATCCGCACTCTTTGACAAAATGAGTGAATGCGAACCAAAATTAGTAAGTACAATGTTCTTCAACATACGTCTAGCATTAGCAACAGGGTTATAACCCTGTTCGTAACAATAATAAACATTATACTTGTTAATGAATAATTCTAAACTTAGTATTAATTGAATATAAAGCTTATAAGAGGTAGTTTGATCATACTTCGTTGGATTTAATAAACTTAAAGACTTATTAGGTAGAATATATATTTAATCTCCCATTACTAAATGGAGGTTGGATATCCATCTGTCCACTGATTAGGCATGTCAGGAAGCTGTTTTAACCATGAGTGATATAGTTGGCTTCTCAAGGTTTTATCTCCTTTAGAATAAGAAATCAATTCCTGTTGTCTATTGGAGAAGTAATCTATTAAGAGATTCAAATCTTTATTGAGAAGAGGATCAAGCAATTTCGCCTTTTTAACAGTGTCTATCAACTGTCCTATCACATTGCCTGAGCTTAAATTGGAGACAAAACCTAAATTCCCCTCGAATGTGTAATTAATGGTACCGAAGGTTGATTTATATGAATGCCCCTCTTTCATTCTTAAGGGAAGGCTTGTTACATAATCAGAAACATGTAATGAACTGGTTGATGGTTGGCTGGTGACTCTTGTTGTTAAAGAAGTGGGGGTTGAGAGATCCAAGATTCTTTTGTCTATTGCAGCCATGTAATTGGCAATGCTGTTATTCATAGTATTCCACTGCCGAGCTGTGTGTTCTAACGTTTTCTCATAGGCTTCCTTCTGACATAGGACCCCTTTGACCGTGGTGGTCAAGTCGGCTGATAGTGCTGTAAGATCTGCTACCAGCTCTTTTGAGTTTTTTGTAGTTGCTGCAGAATACGCAACTATAGCCATTCGTATCATTGCATGTATGGTTTTGGATCCACAAGTTGTAAAAATGATTAATTCATCAATAATTTGTGGTATGTCATCCCCGGCTATCGACACTAGGTGTTTATATTTAGATGGCAAATCTTGACGAGTGTCATGAGTAATCTGAGAGATGGTAGTCAACACTGTCATTATTTTGATGTCCAATGGATCTTTCAATTGGCACCAATAATTCTTCAGTTCTCCTAGTAAGCTCAGAACTTCAGGAGGGTCTCCGGTGAGAGTTTTGTGCACCACTACAGGTGTTGTTGAGGGCCCCTGACAAGTGAACTCATCATGACAGTACTCGACACAATTGGGATCGATTCCCGCCTCAGATAAAGTTAGGGGGTTCATACCGCCTCCGGTAGCCATAGTATATATTGAGACTCCTAGATTTTTGAGATGTAATGTTCTTTCTAACCTCTGATAATGAATGGTAGGAGTGTCTTGATGATGTCGAGTACAAAATATGATTATGAAGTGGTATGCACGAATTCTCAAATATAATCATCGGTTTAAGATCTCCAATAGTGATATATTTACTTAAATTATCATCCTTGAAATAACGGAAATCACAGGGAGTCACTCGCAGATGTCGTAACATCTTATAAACACCATCATCACACGTGTTTTCCACCAGCCAAGTTTGAACACTTATTGCGCCCTGCAAGAAGTCCTCATACTTATTCTCTTTCAACGCGTAACACAGCCAAGCGATAGAGGACAGAAGAGTGCGGAGACTAACGCCCGCATGAATCCCATGCTTCAATCTTTCATTTAAACAATATAAAAGCCATTGTTCTAGCGTACGGAAAGTTACTGGAGTAAGACTTTTTGTATACAGTGATCTTCCTCGCATTTCGTCAAATATAGCCAGATCCTCGTTAAGAAGATGGTCAATAACTCTCACATCCGATAAATACTCAGGTAGCCATCTTCCTATCGCAGGCGGGAGATCAGCTTTGGTACTGAGAAAGGTTCTAAGAATGTTAAACTCATGTATATAACGCTGAATAGCTTTAGTAGTAAAGCTACGTGCAACAGTCGATAACATTGGGACTGTGCTGTCCATTCGATGTAAAGTAACGGTGCATTGTGGAAAAGCACTCGATGGAATAACTTTTACTCTATTGTTACGTAATACTCCATCGATCGTAGTCGTAACACTCAACTCTTGTCCAGGTCCATCAACATAAAAAGCCGCTAAACCAAAGCGGCATCTATCCGATAACTCATGAAAATCAGAATTCTCATCTGAAGTAAGTGGTAGCAGTCGAGGTGTTGAACCAGGCCTCCTTCACTCCATATACTTGCGCGCTATAATTACCTACCGCCCGGCCGAGCGGCCTCGGGCCGTTTGCGGACCAAATTTCAGTGCGGTTTTCACTAGCGAAGCGCACGCACGCTGCGCTGTTTAATTTTAATCGCTCCGTTCGTACGCGTACCTACGATGCCGTCTGGTGCCATAAGTGCTGTAGATGGGTGCAAATCAAGTAAAAGAAGGAATAAACACCTAACATTTTTCCATTTACCTGTCAATGAAGAAAGGTAAGTGATAAATTATTACTGTTTTTTGTCGTTTCAAAATTATTTTTAATAGGTCTAGTCTATATGATACATGATTAGCTTGTCTTTCAGACACAGATTTACATATTTTTGTTACATAGAAACGTCATGCTTACCTTAAACACAATGACTTAGGATTATTAGATTTTCAAGCATTGGCGCGCAAGATGGATTTCTGTCGCTCAGCGCGATGAGATCAGCAATGATAACGTCCAGCAATTCATTCTGCTCATCCTCTGTGGTTATCATACGATCACCGAGCCAAGCCTGCAATATTTTCGCTCCAGCACCTCTCTCGTTGGCGCGTAGAACGCGCGCGTGCAATCCTAACAGATGTAATAACGAGACTACCTCTCTCCCTGTAGCATTTGCAAGAATAGACGGCTGGCCTAGTATCCGAAACGTGATTTTTCTCAACTTATCCGCACTCTTTGACAAAATGAGTGAATGCGAACCAAAATTAGTAAGTACAATGTTCTTCAACATACGTCTAGCATTAGCAACAGGGTTATAACCCTGTTCGTAACAATAATAAACATTATACTTGTTAATGAATAATTCTAAACTTAGTATTAATTGAATATAAAGCTTATAAGAGGTAGTTTGATCATACTTCGTTGGATTTAATAAACTTAAAGACTTATTAGGTAGAATATATATTTAATCTCCCATTACTAAATGGAGGTTGGATATCCATCTGTCCACTGATTAGGCATGTCAGGAAGCTGTTTTAACCATGAGTGATATAGTTGGCTTCTCAAGGTTTTATCTCCTTTAGAATAAGAAATCAATTCCTGTTGTCTATTGGAGAAGTAATCTATTAAGAGATTCAAATCTTTATTGAGAAGAGGATCAAGCAATTTCGCCTTTTTAACAGTGTCTATCAACTGTCCTATCACATTGCCTGAGCTTAAATTGGAGACAAAACCTAAATTCCCCTCGAATGTGTAATTAATGGTACCAAAGGTTGATTTATATGAATGCCCCTCTTTCATTCTTAAGGGAAGGCTTGTTACATAATCAGAAACATGTAATGAACTGGTTGATGGTTGGCTGGTGACTCTTGTTGTTAAAGAAGTGGGGGTTGAGAGATCCAAGATTCTTTTGTCTATTGCAGCCATGTAATTGGCAATGCTGTTATTCATAGTATTCCACTGCCGAGCTGTGTGTTCTAACGTTTTCTCATAGGCTTCCTTCTGACATAGGACCCCTTTGACCGTGGTGGTCAAGTCGGCTGATAGTGCTGTAAGATCTGCTACCAGCTCTTTTGAGTTTTTTGTAGTTGCTGCAGAATACGCAACTATAGCCATTCGTATCATTGCATGTATGGTTTTGGATCCACAAGTTGTAAAAATGATTAATTCATCAATAATTTGTGGTATGTCATCCCCGGCTATCGACACTAGGTGTTTATATTTAGATGGCAAATCTTGACGAGTGTCATGAGTAATCTGAGAGATGGTAGTCAACACTGTCATTATTTTGATGTCCAATGGATCTTTCAATTGGCACCAATAATTCTTCAGTTCTCCTAGTAAGCTCAGAACTTCAGGAGGGTCTCCGGTGAGAGTTTTGTGCACCACTACAGGTGTTGTTGAGGGCCCCTGACAAGTGAACTCATCATGACAGTACTCGACACAATTGGGATCGATTCCCGCCTCAGATAAAGTTAGGGGGTTCATACCGCCTCCGGTAGCCATAGTATATATTGAGACTCCTAGATTTTTGAGATGTAATGTTCTTTCTAACCTCTGATAATGAATGGTAGGAGTGTCTTGATGATGTCGAGTACAAAATATGATTATGAAGTGGTATGCACGAATTCTCAAATATAATCATCGGTTTAAGATCTCCAATAGTGATATATTTACTTAAATTATCATCCTTGAAATAACGGAAATCACAGGGAGTCACTCGCAGATGTCGTAACATCTTATAAACACCATCATCACACGTGTTTTCCACCAGCCAAGTTTGAACACTTATTGCGCCCTGCAAGAAGTCCTCATACTTATTCTCTTTCAACGCGTAACACAGCCAAGCGATAGAGGACAGAAGAGTGCGGAGACTAACGCCCGCATGAATCCCATGCTTCAATCTTTCATTTAAACAATATAAAAGCCATTGTTCTAGCGTACGGAAAGTTACTGGAGTAAGACTTTTTGTATACAGTGATCTTCCTCGCATTTCGTCAAATATAGCCAGATCCTCGTTAAGAAGATGGTCAATAACTCTCACATCCGATAAATACTCAGGTAGCCATCTTCCTATCGCAGGCGGGAGATCAGCTTTGGTACTGAGAAAGGTTCTAAGAATGTTAAACTCATGTATATAACGCTGAATAGCTTTAGTAGTAAAGCTACGTGCAACAGTCGATAACATTGGGACTGTGCTGTCCATTCGATGTAAAGTAACGGTGCATTGTGGAAAAGCACTCGATGGAATAACTTTTACTCTATTGTTACGTAATACTCCATCGATCGTAGTCGTAACACTCAACTCTTGTCCAGGTCCATCAACATAAAAAGCCGCTAAACCAAAGCGGCATCTATCCGATAACTCATGAAAATCAGAATTCTCATCTGAAGTAAGTGGTAGCAGTCGAGGTGTTGAACCAGGCCTCCTTCACTCCATATACTTGCGCGCTATAATTACCTACCGCCCGGCCGAGCGGCCTCGGGCCGTTTGCGGACCAAATTTCAGTGCGGTTTTCACTAGCGAAGCGCACGCACGCTGCGCTGTTTAATTTTAATCGCTCCGTTCGTACGCGTACCTACGATGCCGTCTGGTGCCATAAGTGCTGTAGATGGGTGCAAATCAAGTAAAAGAAGGAATAAACACCTAACATTTTTCCATTTACCTGTCAATGAAGAAAGGTAAGTGATAAATTATTACTGTTTTTTGTCGTTTCAAAATTATTTTTAATAGGTCTAGTCTATATGATACATGATTAGCTTGTCTTTCAGACACAGATTTACATATTTTTGTTACATAGAAACGTCATGCTTACCTTAAACACAATGACTTAGGATTATTAGATTTTCAAGCATTGGCGCGCAAGATGGATTTCTGTCGCTCAGCGCGATGAGATCAGCAATGATAACGTCCAGCAATTCATTCTGCTCATCCTCTGTGGTTATCATACGATCACCGAGCCAAGCCTGCAATATTTTCGCTCCAGCACCTCTCTCGTTGGCGCGTAGAACGCGCGCGTGCAATCCTAACAGATGTAATAACGAGACTACCTCTCTCCCTGTAGCATTTGCAAGAATAGACGGCTGGCCTAGTATCCGAAACGTGATTTTTCTCAACTTATCCGCACTCTTTGACAAAATGAGTGAATGCGAACCAAAATTAGTAAGTACAATGTTCTTCAACATACGTCTAGCATTAGCAACAGGGTTATAACCCTGTTCGTAACAATAATAAACATTATACTTGTTAATGAATAATTCTAAACTTAGTATTAATTGAATATAAAGCTTATAAGAGGTAGTTTGATCATACTTCGTTGGATTTAATAAACTTAAAGACTTATTAGGTAGAATATATATTTAATCTCCCATTACTAAATGGAGGTTGGATATCCATCTGTCCACTGATTAGGCATGTCAGGAAGCTGTTTTAACCATGAGTGATATAGTTGGCTTCTCAAGGTTTTATCTCCTTTAGAATAAGAAATCAATTCCTGTTGTCTATTGGAGAAGTAATCTATTAAGAGATTCAAATCTTTATTGAGAAGAGGATCAAGCAATTTCGCCTTTTTAACAGTGTCTATCAACTGTCCTATCACATTGCCTGAGCTTAAATTGGAGACAAAACCTAAATTCCCCTCGAATGTGTAATTAATGGTACCGAAGGTTGATTTATATGAATGCCCCTCTTTCATTCTTAAGGGAAGGCTTGTTACATAATCAGAAACATGTAATGAACTGGTTGATGGTTGGCTGGTGACTCTTGTTGTTAAAGAAGTGGGGGTTGAGAGATCCAAGATTCTTTTGTCTATTGCAGCCATGTAATTGGCAATGCTGTTATTCATAGTATTCCACTGCCGAGCTGTGTGTTCTAACGTTTTCTCATAGGCTTCCTTCTGACATAGGACCCCTTTGACCGTGGTGGTCAAGTCGGCTGATAGTGCTGTAAGATCTGCTACCAGCTCTTTTGAGTTTTTTGTAGTTGCTGCAGAATACGCAACTATAGCCATTCGTATCATTGCATGTATGGTTTTGGATCCACAAGTTGTAAAAATGATTAATTCATCAATAATTTGTGGTATGTCATCCCCGGCTATCGACACTAGGTGTTTATATTTAGATGGCAAATCTTGACGAGTGTCATGAGTAATCTGAGAGATGGTAGTCAACACTGTCATTATTTTGATGTCCAATGGATCTTTCAATTGGCACCAATAATTCTTCAGTTCTCCTAGTAAGCTCAGAACTTCAGGAGGGTCTCCGGTGAGAGTTTTGTGCACCACTACAGGTGTTGTTGAGGGCCCCTGACAAGTGAACTCATCATGACAGTACTCGACACAATTGGGATCGATTCCCGCCTCAGATAAAGTTAGGGGGTTCATACCGCCTCCGGTAGCCATAGTATATATTGAGACTCCTAGATTTTTGAGATGTAATGTTCTTTCTAACCTCTGATAATGAATGGTAGGAGTGTCTTGATGATGTCGAGTACAAAATATGATTATGAAGTGGTATGCACGAATTCTCAAATATAATCATCGGTTTAAGATCTCCAATAGTGATATATTTACTTAAATTATCATCCTTGAAATAACGGAAATCACAGGGAGTCACTCGCAGATGTCGTAACATCTTATAAACACCATCATCACACGTGTTTTCCACCAGCCAAGTTTGAACACTTATTGCGCCCTGCAAGAAGTCCTCATACTTATTCTCTTTCAACGCGTAACACAGCCAAGCGATAGAGGACAGAAGAGTGCGGAGACTAACGCCCGCATGAATCCCATGCTTCAATCTTTCATTTAAACAATATAAAAGCCATTGTTCTAGCGTACGGAAAGTTACTGGAGTAAGACTTTTTGTATACAGTGATCTTCCTCGCATTTCGTCAAATATAGCCAGATCCTCGTTAAGAAGATGGTCAATAACTCTCACATCCGATAAATACTCAGGTAGCCATCTTCCTATCGCAGGCGGGAGATCAGCTTTGGTACTGAGAAAGGTTCTAAGAATGTTAAACTCATGTATATAACGCTGAATAGCTTTAGTAGTAAAGCTACGTGCAACAGTCGATAACATTGGGACTGTGCTGTCCATTCGATGTAAAGTAACGGTGCATTGTGGAAAAGCACTCGATGGAATAACTTTTACTCTATTGTTACGTAATACTCCATCGATCGTAGTCGTAACACTCAACTCTTGTCCAGGTCCATCAACATAAAAAGCCGCTAAACCAAAGCGGCATCTATCCGATAACTCATGAAAATCAGAATTCTCATCTGAAGTAAGTGGTAGCAGTCGAGGTGTTGAACCAGGCCTCCTTCACTCCATATACTTGCGCGCTATAATTACCTACCGCCCGGCCGAGCGGCCTCGGGCCGTTTGCGGACCAAATTTCAGTGCGGTTTTCACTAGCGAAGCGCACGCACGCTGCGCTGTTTAATTTTAATCGCTCCGTTCGTACGCGTACCTACGATGCCGTCTGGTGCCATAAGTGCTGTAGATGGGTGCAAATCAAGTAAAAGAAGGAATAAACACCTAACATTTTTCCATTTACCTGTCAATGAAGAAAGGTAAGTGATAAATTATTACTGTTTTTTGTCGTTTCAAAATTATTTTTAATAGGTCTAGTCTATATGATACATGATTAGCTTGTCTTTCAGACACAGATTTACATATTTTTGTTACATAGAAACGTCATGCTTACCTTAAACACAATGACTTAGGATTATTAGATTTTCAAGCATTGGCGCGCAAGATGGATTTCTGTCGCTCAGCGCGATGAGATCAGCAATGATAACGTCCAGCAATTCATTCTGCTCATCCTCTGTGGTTATCATACGATCACCGAGCCAAGCCTGCAATATTTTCGCTCCAGCACCTCTCTCGTTGGCGCGTAGAACGCGCGCGTGCAATCCTAACAGATGTAATAACGAGACTACCTCTCTCCCTGTAGCATTTGCAAGAATAGACGGCTGGCCTAGTATCCGAAACGTGATTTTTCTCAACTTATCCGCACTCTTTGACAAAATGAGTGAATGCGAACCAAAATTAGTAAGTACAATGTTCTTCAACATACGTCTAGCATTAGCAACAGGGTTATAACCCTGTTCGTAACAATAATAAACATTATACTTGTTAATGAATAATTCTAAACTTAGTATTAATTGAATATAAAGCTTATAAGAGGTAGTTTGATCATACTTCGTTGGATTTAATAAACTTAAAGACTTATTAGGTAGAATATATATTTAATCTCCCATTACTAAATGGAGGTTGGATATCCATCTGTCCACTGATTAGGCATGTCAGGAAGCTGTTTTAACCATGAGTGATATATATATGATTTTAGATTGACATGGTCATTTACATTAAAATTAGAATTATAAACGGGATATTTACCATGTTTAGTATCTTTTTCGAGAATCCGATATTTCGGCACTGTTACAAGTACCATGATCACGGATGTACTAAAGTTCTGCAAGCTAGTTGTTACTCGGCAAACCGTATCGGTCTACCCTCTTCCTCACTCGTTTCTGACGCGCGTCACCACTACCACTGTCCGCGTTCTCACTACGCACTCGATCACGTTCACGACACACAACACTCACAGTATCGGCTCGCGCGGTTTTTGGAATTGCAGTTTGTTTGGGCGTTGTGAACATACGGATCACTGGATGCCAGACACTCGACAGTTGAAACCCATCCTCCCGGTTGAAGTTCTTGTACTTTTTAATTTCAATTGCTTCTTTCACCATTCTGGGTATGTAGTGGCGTTCTGTCGAGAGAATCTGAGGGTTATGTAACTCAATCCAGTGATTCGTCCCCTCCTCCAAAAGATGTTGAGCGATAGCCGATTTCTGTGGCTCGTTATTTTTGACCGCCCTGATGTGCTCCTTGATCCGGCTTGAGACAGTACGTTTGGTCTGGCCTATATAGGAGCTCCCACAGCTGCAGTCAACTTTATAAACACCTGGATGTTCTAAGGGAAAACTGTCTTTGGGTGTGCGTAGGTATTGAGACAGTTTCTTAAAAGGAGTGAAGATAGTTTTTACTGAGAACTTCTTTAAAATATTAGCGACCTTATCTGTCACTCCTTTCACGTATGGTAAGTACGCGGGTTGTCGTTCAACCTTATAGTCCAGGCGTTTAGGTGCTGGTGTGTATCTAGGTGGCATGATACGCTTCTTGTAACCATTTCTCTGTAGAACGCCCCTTAGGTGTACAATTTCAGCATTTAAATGTTCCTCGTCGCATAGACTATATGCACGGTCGGTAAGTGACGTCACTACAGAGTTCAGTTGACGGGGATGGTGATGCGAGCTGGCGTGCAGGTATCGGTCAGTGTGAGTGGGCTTCCTGTACACTGTGTGACCCAGGGAACCATCTTCTCGAACTACCACCTTTACGTCAAGAAATGCTAGACTTCTTTCCCTTTCCATTTCATGGGTAAACTGGATCTTCCTATGAATGCTATTGAGATGTGCCAAGTATCCCTTCACAACACTTTCGTCACCCTCCAGTATACAAAAAACGTCATCGGCATACCTCTTCCAAACTTTGACAACATGAGGTGCAGTGGCAATGGCTCTGTTTTCAAAGTGTTCCATCCAGAGGTTGGCTACCACTGGAGCCACTGGGCTGCCCATTGCCACGCCGTCTATTTGAAGGTAGTACTCGCCTTGGTATACGAAGTAATTCGTGGCTATGCAGTGCTGCACAAGTTCGGCATATTCCACTGGAATGTTGTTGTCCCTAATAACATCTCTGATGACGTCCATGCACTCATCTATTGGCACATTTGTGAACAGTGACTCTACGTCAAAACTGACCATCACTTCGTTGTCGTTCACATTCTCCAGACGTAAAATTTCGATGAAATGGCGGGAGTCTTTCACAAACGATGTTGATTTACCCAGCAGTGGCTGCAGGACACCCGCTACATGTTTTGCCAGTTCGTACATGGTAAATATCCCGTTTATAATTCTAATTTTAATGAGTGATATAGTTGGCTTCTCAAGGTTTTATCTCCTTTAGAATAAGAAATCAATTCCTGTTGTCTATTGGAGAAGTAATCTATTAAGAGATTCAAATCTTTATTGAGAAGAGGATCAAGCAATTTCGCCTTTTTAACAGTGTCTATCAACTGTCCTATCACATTGCCTGAGCTTAAATTGGAGACAAAACCTAAATTCCCCTCGAATGTGTAATTAATGGTACCGAAGGTTGATTTATATGAATGCCCCTCTTTCATTCTTAAGGGAAGGCTTGTTACATAATCAGAAACATGTAATGAACTGGTTGATGGTTGGCTGGTGACTCTTGTTGTTAAAGAAGTGGGGGTTGAGAGATCCAAGATTCTTTTGTCTATTGCAGCCATGTAATTGGCAATGCTGTTATTCATAGTATTCCACTGCCGAGCTGTGTGTTCTAACGTTTTCTCATAGGCTTCCTTCTGACATAGGACCCCTTTGACCGTGGTGGTCAAGTCGGCTGATAGTGCTGTAAGATCTGCTACCAGCTCTTTTGAGTTTTTTGTAGTTGCTGCAGAATACGCAACTATAGCCATTCGTATCATTGCATGTATGGTTTTGGATCCACAAGTTGTAAAAATGATTAATTCATCAATAATTTGTGGTATGTCATCCCCGGCTATCGACACTAGGTGTTTATATTTAGATGGCAAATCTTGACGAGTGTCATGAGTAATCTGAGAGATGGTAGTCAACACTGTCATTATTTTGATGTCCAATGGATCTTTCAATTGGCACCAATAATTCTTCAGTTCTCCTAGTAAGCTCAGAACTTCAGGAGGGTCTCCGGTGAGAGTTTTGTGCACCACTACAGGTGTTGTTGAGGGCCCCTGACAAGTGAACTCATCATGACAGTACTCGACACAATTGGGATCGATTCCCGCCTCAGATAAAGTTAGGGGGTTCATACCGCCTCCGGTAGCCATAGTATATATTGAGACTCCTAGATTTTTGAGATGTAATGTTCTTTCTAACCTCTGATAATGAATGGTAGGAGTGTCTTGATGATGTCGAGTACAAAATATGATTATGAAGTGGTATGCACGAATTCTCAAATATAATCATCGGTTTAAGATCTCCAATAGTGATATATTTACTTAAATTATCATCCTTGAAATAACGGAAATCACAGGGAGTCACTCGCAGATGTCGTAACATCTTATAAACACCATCATCACACGTGTTTTCCACCAGCCAAGTTTGAACACTTATTGCGCCCTGCAAGAAGTCCTCATACTTATTCTCTTTCAACGCGTAACACAGCCAAGCGATAGAGGACAGAAGAGTGCGGAGACTAACGCCCGCATGAATCCCATGCTTCAATCTTTCATTTAAACAATATAAAAGCCATTGTTCTAGCGTACGGAAAGTTACTGGAGTAAGACTTTTTGTATACAGTGATCTTCCTCGCATTTCGTCAAATATAGCCAGATCCTCGTTAAGAAGATGGTCAATAACTCTCACATCCGATAAATACTCAGGTAGCCATCTTCCTATCGCAGGCGGGAGATCAGCTTTGGTACTGAGAAAGGTTCTAAGAATGTTAAACTCATGTATATAACGCTGAATAGCTTTAGTAGTAAAGCTACGTGCAACAGTCGATAACATTGGGACTGTGCTGTCCATTCGATGTAAAGTAACGGTGCATTGTGGAAAAGCACTCGATGGAATAACTTTTACTCTATTGTTACGTAATACTCCATCGATCGTAGTCGTAACACTCAACTCTTGTCCAGGTCCATCAACATAAAAAGCCGCTAAACCAAAGCGGCATCTATCCGATAACTCATGAAAATCAGAATTCTCATCTGAAGTAAGTGGTAGCAGTCGAGGTGTTGAACCAGGCCTCCTTCACTCCATATACTTGCGCGCTATAATTACCTACCGCCCGGCCGAGCGGCCTCGGGCCGTTTGCGGACCAAATTTCAGTGCGGTTTTCACTAGCGAAGCGCACGCACGCTGCGCTGTTTAATTTTAATCGCTCCGTTCGTACGCGTACCTACGATGCCGTCTGGTGCCATAAGTGCTGTAGATGGGTGCAAATCAAGTAAAAGAAGGAATAAACACCTAACATTTTTCCATTTACCTGTCAATGAAGAAAGGTAAGTGATAAATTATTACTGTTTTTTGTCGTTTCAAAATTATTTTTAATAGGTCTAGTCTATATGATACATGATTAGCTTGTCTTTCAGACACAGATTTACATATTTTTGTTACATAGAAACGTCATGCTTACCTTAAACACAATGACTTAGGATTATTAGATTTTCAAGCATTGGCGCGCAAGATGGATTTCTGTCGCTCAGCGCGATGAGATCAGCAATGATAACGTCCAGCAATTCATTCTGCTCATCCTCTGTGGTTATCATACGATCACCGAGCCAAGCCTGCAATATTTTCGCTCCAGCACCTCTCTCGTTGGCGCGTAGAACGCGCGCGTGCAATCCTAACAGATGTAATAACGAGACTACCTCTCTCCCTGTAGCATTTGCAAGAATAGACGGCTGGCCTAGTATCCGAAACGTGATTTTTCTCAACTTATCCGCACTCTTTGACAAAATGAGTGAATGCGAACCAAAATTAGTAAGTACAATGTTCTTCAACATACGTCTAGCATTAGCAACAGGGTTATAACCCTGTTCGTAACAATAATAAACATTATACTTGTTAATGAATAATTCTAAACTTAGTATTAATTGAATATAAAGCTTATAAGAGGTAGTTTGATCATACTTCGTTGGATTTAATAAACTTAAAGACTTATTAGGTAGAATATATATTTAATCTCCCATTACTAAATGGAGGTTGGATATCCATCTGTCCACTGATTAGGCATGTCAGGAAGCTGTTTTAACCATGAGTGATATAGTTGGCTTCTCAAGGTTTTATCTCCTTTAGAATAAGAAATCAATTCCTGTTGTCTATTGGAGAAGTAATCTATTAAGAGATTCAAATCTTTATTGAGAAGAGGATCAAGCAATTTCGCCTTTTTAACAGTGTCTATCAACTGTCCTATCACATTGCCTGAGCTTAAATTGGAGACAAAACCTAAATTCCCCTCGAATGTGTAATTAATGGTACCGAAGGTTGATTTATATGAATGCCCCTCTTTCATTCTTAAGGGAAGGCTTGTTACATAATCAGAAACATGTAATGAACTGGTTGATGGTTGGCTGGTGACTCTTGTTGTTAAAGAAGTGGGGGTTGAGAGATCCAAGATTCTTTTGTCTATTGCAGCCATGTAATTGGCAATGCTGTTATTCATAGTATTCCACTGCCGAGCTGTGTGTTCTAACGTTTTCTCATAGGCTTCCTTCTGACATAGGACCCCTTTGACCGTGGTGGTCAAGTCGGCTGATAGTGCTGTAAGATCTGCTACCAGCTCTTTTGAGTTTTTTGTAGTTGCTGCAGAATACGCAACTATAGCCATTCGTATCATTGCATGTATGGTTTTGGATCCACAAGTTGTAAAAATGATTAATTCATCAATAATTTGTGGTATGTCATCCCCGGCTATCGACACTAGGTGTTTATATTTAGATGGCAAATCTTGACGAGTGTCATGAGTAATCTGAGAGATGGTAGTCAACACTGTCATTATTTTGATGTCCAATGGATCTTTCAATTGGCACCAATAATTCTTCAGTTCTCCTAGTAAGCTCAGAACTTCAGGAGGGTCTCCGGTGAGAGTTTTGTGCACCACTACAGGTGTTGTTGAGGGCCCCTGACAAGTGAACTCATCATGACAGTACTCGACACAATTGGGATCGATTCCCGCCTCAGATAAAGTTAGGGGGTTCATACCGCCTCCGGTAGCCATAGTATATATTGAGACTCCTAGATTTTTGAGATGTAATGTTCTTTCTAACCTCTGATAATGAATGGTAGGAGTGTCTTGATGATGTCGAGTACAAAATATGATTATGAAGTGGTATGCACGAATTCTCAAATATAATCATCGGTTTAAGATCTCCAATAGTGATATATTTACTTAAATTATCATCCTTGAAATAACGGAAATCACAGGGAGTCACTCGCAGATGTCGTAACATCTTATAAACACCATCATCACACGTGTTTTCCACCAGCCAAGTTTGAACACTTATTGCGCCCTGCAAGAAGTCCTCATACTTATTCTCTTTCAACGCGTAACACAGCCAAGCGATAGAGGACAGAAGAGTGCGGAGACTAACGCCCGCATGAATCCCATGCTTCAATCTTTCATTTAAACAATATAAAAGCCATTGTTCTAGCGTACGGAAAGTTACTGGAGTAAGACTTTTTGTATACAGTGATCTTCCTCGCATTTCGTCAAATATAGCCAGATCCTCGTTAAGAAGATGGTCAATAACTCTCACATCCGATAAATACTCAGGTAGCCATCTTCCTATCGCAGGCGGGAGATCAGCTTTGGTACTGAGAAAGGTTCTAAGAATGTTAAACTCATGTATATAACGCTGAATAGCTTTAGTAGTAAAGCTACGTGCAACAGTCGATAACATTGGGACTGTGCTGTCCATTCGATGTAAAGTAACGGTGCATTGTGGAAAAGCACTCGATGGAATAACTTTTACTCTATTGTTACGTAATACTCCATCGATCGTAGTCGTAACACTCAACTCTTGTCCAGGTCCATCAACATAAAAAGCCGCTAAACCAAAGCGGCATCTATCCGATAACTCATGAAAATCAGAATTCTCATCTGAAGTAAGTGGTAGCAGTCGAGGTGTTGAACCAGGCCTCCTTCACTCCATATACTTGCGCGCTATAATTACCTACCGCCCGGCCGAGCGGCCTCGGGCCGTTTGCGGACCAAATTTCAGTGCGGTTTTCACTAGCGAAGCGCACGCACGCTGCGCTGTTTAATTTTAATCGCTCCGTTCGTACGCGTACCTACGATGCCGTCTGGTGCCATAAGTGCTGTAGATGGGTGCAAATCAAGTAAAAGAAGGAATAAACACCTAACATTTTTCCATTTACCTGTCAATGAAGAAAGGTAAGTGATAAATTATTACTGTTTTTTGTCGTTTCAAAATTATTTTTAATAGGTCTAGTCTATATGATACATGATTAGCTTGTCTTTCAGACACAGATTTACATATTTTTGTTACATAGAAACGTCATGCTTACCTTAAACACAATGACTTAGGATTATTAGATTTTCAAGCATTGGCGCGCAAGATGGATTTCTGTCGCTCAGCGCGATGAGATCAGCAATGATAACGTCCAGCAATTCATTCTGCTCATCCTCTGTGGTTATCATACGATCACCGAGCCAAGCCTGCAATATTTTCGCTCCAGCACCTCTCTCGTTGGCGCGTAGAACGCGCGCGTGCAATCCTAACAGATGTAATAACGAGACTACCTCTCTCCCTGTAGCATTTGCAAGAATAGACGGCTGGCCTAGTATCCGAAACGTGATTTTTCTCAACTTATCCGCACTCTTTGACAAAATGAGTGAATGCGAACCAAAATTAGTAAGTACAATGTTCTTCAACATACGTCTAGCATTAGCAACAGGGTTATAACCCTGTTCGTAACAATAATAAACATTATACTTGTTAATGAATAATTCTAAACTTAGTATTAATTGAATATAAAGCTTATAAGAGGTAGTTTGATCATACTTCGTTGGATTTAATAAACTTAAAGACTTATTAGGTAGAATATATATTTAATCTCCCATTACTAAATGGAGGTTGGATATCCATCTGTCCACTGATTAGGCATGTCAGGAAGCTGTTTTAACCATGAGTGATATAGTTGGCTTCTCAAGGTTTTATCTCCTTTAGAATAAGAAATCAATTCCTGTTGTCTATTGGAGAAGTAATCTATTAAGAGATTCAAATCTTTATTGAGAAGAGGATCAAGCAATTTCGCCTTTTTAACAGTGTCTATCAACTGTCCTATCACATTGCCTGAGCTTAAATTGGAGACAAAACCTAAATTCCCCTCGAATGTGTAATTAATGGTACCGAAGGTTGATTTATATGAATGCCCCTCTTTCATTCTTAAGGGAAGGCTTGTTACATAATCAGAAACATGTAATGAACTGGTTGATGGTTGGCTGGTGACTCTTGTTGTTAAAGAAGTGGGGGTTGAGAGATCCAAGATTCTTTTGTCTATTGCAGCCATGTAATTGGCAATGCTGTTATTCATAGTATTCCACTGCCGAGCTGTGTGTTCTAACGTTTTCTCATAGGCTTCCTTCTGACATAGGACCCCTTTGACCGTGGTGGTCAAGTCGGCTGATAGTGCTGTAAGATCTGCTACCAGCTCTTTTGAGTTTTTTGTAGTTGCTGCAGAATACGCAACTATAGCCATTCGTATCATTGCATGTATGGTTTTGGATCCACAAGTTGTAAAAATGATTAATTCATCAATAATTTGTGGTAT
Organism: Cybosia mesomella; assembly: GCA_946251805.1. Lineage (NCBI taxonomy): Eukaryota > Metazoa > Arthropoda > Insecta > Lepidoptera > Erebidae > Cybosia > Cybosia mesomella. Next base: position 5,712,571 of record OX276398.1, on the reverse strand, counting down.
GTCATCCCCGGCTATCGACACTAGGTGTTTATATTTAGATGGCAAATCTTGACGAGTGTCATGAGTAATCTGAGAGATGGTAGTCAACACTGTCATTATTTTGATGTCCAATGGATCTTTCAATTGGCACCAATAATTCTTCAGTTCTCCTAGTAAGCTCAGAACTTCAGGAGGGTCTCCGGTGAGAGTTTTGTGCACCACTACAGGTGTTGTTGAGGGCCCCTGACAAGTGAACTCATCATGACAGTACTCGACACAATTGGGATCGATTCCCGCCTCAGATAAAGTTAGGGGGTTCATACCGCCTCCGGTAGCCATAGTATATATTGAGACTCCTAGATTTTTGAGATGTAATGTTCTTTCTAACCTCTGATAATGAATGGTAGGAGTGTCTTGATGATGTCGAGTACAAAATATGATTATGAAGTGGTATGCACGAATTCTCAAATATAATCATCGGTTTAAGATCTCCAATAGTGATATATTTACTTAAATTATCATCCTTGAAATAACGGAAATCACAGGGAGTCACTCGCAGATGTCGTAACATCTTATAAACACCATCATCACACGTGTTTTCCACCAGCCAAGTTTGAACACTTATTGCGCCCTGCAAGAAGTCCTCATACTTATTCTCTTTCAACGCGTAACACAGCCAAGCGATAGAGGACAGAAGAGTGCGGAGACTAACGCCCGCATGAATCCCATGCTTCAATCTTTCATTTAAACAATATAAAAGCCATTGTTCTAGCGTACGGAAAGTTACTGGAGTAAGACTTTTTGTATACAGTGATCTTCCTCGCATTTCGTCAAATATAGCCAGATCCTCGTTAAGAAGATGGTCAATAACTCTCACATCCGATAAATACTCAGGTAGCCATCTTCCTATCGCAGGCGGGAGATCAGCTTTGGTACTGAGAAAGGTTCTAAGAATGTTAAACTCATGTATATAACGCTGAATAGCTTTAGTAGTAAAGCTACGTGCAACAGTCGATAACATTGGGACTGTGCTGTCCATTCGATGTAAAGTAACGGTGCATTGTGGAAAAGCACTCGATGGAATAACTTTTACTCTATTGTTACGTAATACTCCATCGATCGTAGTCGTAACACTCAACTCTTGTCCAGGTCCATCAACATAAAAAGCCGCTAAACCAAAGCGGCATCTATCCGATAACTCATGAAAATCAGAATTCTCATCTGAAGTAAGTGGTAGCAGTCGAGGTGTTGAACCAGGCCTCCTTCACTCCATATACTTGCGCGCTATAATTACCTACCGCCCGGCCGAGCGGCCTCGGGCCGTTTGCGGACCAAATTTCAGTGCGGTTTTCACTAGCGAAGCGCACGCACGCTGCGCTGTTTAATTTTAATCGCTCCGTTCGTACGCGTACCTACGATGCCGTCTGGTGCCATAAGTGCTGTAGATGGGTGCAAATCAAGTAAAAGAAGGAATAAACACCTAACATTTTTCCATTTACCTGTCAATGAAGAAAGGTAAGTGATAAATTATTACTGTTTTTTGTCGTTTCAAAATTATTTTTAATAGGTCTAGTCTATATGATACATGATTAGCTTGTCTTTCAGACACAGATTTACATATTTTTGTTACATAGAAACGTCATGCTTACCTTAAACACAATGACTTAGGATTATTAGATTTTCAAGCATTGGCGCGCAAGATGGATTTCTGTCGCTCAGCGCGATGAGATCAGCAATGATAACGTCCAGCAATTCATTCTGCTCATCCTCTGTGGTTATCATACGATCACCGAGCCAAGCCTGCAATATTTTCGCTCCAGCACCTCTCTCGTTGGCGCGTAGAACGCGCGCGTGCAATCCTAACAGATGTAATAACGAGACTACCTCTCTCCCTGTAGCATTTGCAAGAATAGACGGCTGGCCTAGTATCCGAAACGTGATTTTTCTCAACTTATCCGCACTCTTTGACAAAATGAGTGAATGCGAACCAAAATTAGTAAGTACAATGTTCTTCAACATACGTCTAGCATTAGCAACAGGGTTATAACCCTGTTCGTAACAATAATAAACATTATACTTGTTAATGAATAATTCTAAACTTAGTATTAATTGAATATAAAGCTTATAAGAGGTAGTTTGATCATACTTCGTTGGATTTAATAAACTTAAAGACTTATTAGGTAGAATATATATTTAATCTCCCATTACTAAATGGAGGTTGGATATCCATCTGTCCACTGATTAGGCATGTCAGGAAGCTGTTTTAACCATGAGTGATATAGTTGGCTTCTCAAGGTTTTATCTCCTTTAGAATAAGAAATCAATTCCTGTTGTCTATTGGAGAAGTAATCTATTAAGAGATTCAAATCTTTATTGAGAAGAGGATCAAGCAATTTCGCCTTTTTAACAGTGTCTATCAACTGTCCTATCACATTGCCTGAGCTTAAATTGGAGACAAAACCTAAATTCCCCTCGAATGTGTAATTAATGGTACCGAAGGTTGATTTATATGAATGCCCCTCTTTCATTCTTAAGGGAAGGCTTGTTACATAATCAGAAACATGTAATGAACTGGTTGATGGTTGGCTGGTGACTCTTGTTGTTAAAGAAGTGGGGGTTGAGAGATCCAAGATTCTTTTGTCTATTGCAGCCATGTAATTGGCAATGCTGTTATTCATAGTATTCCACTGCCGAGCTGTGTGTTCTAACGTTTTCTCATAGGCTTCCTTCTGACATAGGACCCCTTTGACCGTGGTGGTCAAGTCGGCTGATAGTGCTGTAAGATCTGCTACCAGCTCTTTTGAGTTTTTTGTAGTTGCTGCAGAATACGCAACTATAGCCATTCGTATCATTGCATGTATGGTTTTGGATCCACAAGTTGTAAAAATGATTAATTCATCAATAATTTGTGGTATGTCATCCCCGGCTATCGACACTAGGTGTTTATATTTAGATGGCAAATCTTGACGAGTGTCATGAGTAATCTGAGAGATGGTAGTCAACACTGTCATTATTTTGATGTCCAATGGATCTTTCAATTGGCACCAATAATTCTTCAGTTCTCCTAGTAAGCTCAGAACTTCAGGAGGGTCTCCGGTGAGAGTTTTGTGCACCACTACAGGTGTTGTTGAGGGCCCCTGACAAGTGAACTTGATGAAAATAACAACAAATATTAATTTAGATTATCTTTGATTGTCTATGAACAACATTTTCCTCAGATATATAGTTTTGTACTCTGTGCTTGTCTGTGATACTAATAAAAAGGCTCGCTACGTTTCATTAAACAAATCGTATAATTTCATTCCAAATCCCCGAAACTTTCATCTGGTTATGGGCCCAGAAGCGCATAATCACTAAGAGAATAGGGATTTGGTTGAAAGCGCGGTATCGTCGAAAAGAATACCGGTAAAGGTTCCTTCGACAGCGTGGTGTAGAACGGCGCGGCGGTGGCCATTTTAGATCGGCGAGGCGAGGTAAAATCGTCTTAACTATAAAAACTCGTGATGGAGGTCACAACAACGAACACCATGATCACGGAGACAAAATTGGAAGGTCCACAGAACTGGAACATTTGGAAGTTCAAAACCAAAGTCATGCTGATGGCGGCGGGAGTGTATCGTGTCGTGGAGGATCCAAAGAAGGAGCCAGAGGAGGAAGGTGATTCATCATCCAAAAAGTGGGTAAACAACGATGCCAGAGCACAAGGGATCATAGTCAGCAGACTATCTGATAAGGTAATTGCACAAGTTGTAAGCTGCAAAAGTGCTAATGAAATATGGGACAAACTTCACACTATATTCGAGCAAAAGGGGGAGCTTTCATTACATTTGATACAAGAAAAATTCTTCGCACTTAAATATGAATCTACAGAAACAATGTCCGAATTTCTGTCCAGGGTAGAAGACCTATTACACAACATGAAATCTCTAGGCTCTGAAATTCCTTCATCTATGGCCATTACGAAAATAAACACTTGTCTGCCAACCCATTATAGTCATTTTGTATCTGCGTGGGAGTCTGTGCCCAAAGACAGACAGACAATGTCTGAGTTGACAGCTCGTTTGCTAGTTGAAGAACAAAGGTACAATTCCAGAAATAACCAAACAGAGGAGGCACCGTCAACAGCATTACTAGCTACTAAGAAGACTAGAAAGTGTTTCAAGTGCGGCAAAGTGGGACATTACAAGAAAGACTGTAAATCAAAATCTAAAGGTACAAGTTTTCATGATAAGGTTAAAGATGGTAAAGTCTGTAACATTTGTAAAAAATCCAATCACTCAGAAGTTAACTGTTGGTTTAAAAATAAGAATACTCATAATGCTTTGAGTGCCTATCTTTTTTCATCTTTTACAGCTGGAGAAAATTTATGGGTTATGGATAGCGGAGCCACGGAACACATGTGTTTTGATAGAAAAATATTTTCAACTTTTGAACAATTAAATGAACCACGAAATATTGTAATAGGTGATGGCTCCACTATTCAAGCCACTGGATTAGGAAATGTAACTTTACAAGCATATGACGGCGTTGATTGGGTACTTGCAACTTTGTATGATGTCCTCTTTGTGCCTGAGTTAAAGGTAAATTTATTCTCAGTTACAAGGTTAATAGCCAAAGGTCATAGTGTGGAAATGGATGGGGAGTTTTGTAGAGTATTTAACAATAACTTAAATAAAAAGGGCTTAAAAAACTGTGTGGCAATGTCTAAACTAAAAGGTAATTTATTTATAATGGAATTTCAGTATTTGAACAGCTCATGTGCCATTTCAGTGTCACTTGATGAGTGGCATAAACGGTTTGGTCATCAAGACATAGAACAGGTAAAAAATGTGTTGAAAAGAAGTAACATTCAGGTAAATGATTGTGATAAAACTTCTTGTATTTCATGCTTGAAAGGTAAACAACATAAAAAACCATTTTCATTGAGCAATACATTTGCACATAAGCCTGGTGAAATCTTTCATATGGACTTATGTGGACCAATGGAGGTTAATTCATTGGGTGGTTCTAGGTATTATCTTGTAATAAAAGATGACTTCACCAAATATAAAACAGTATACTTTCTCCAAAGAAAAAGTGATGTTTTTGCAAAAGTTAAATCTTTTTTGTTGTATGTGACAAATAATCTTCATCATTCAGTGAAAATAATAAGAAGTGATTGTGGCACTGAGTTTGTTAACCGTGAAATGTCTAGTTTGTTGAATAGTTTAGGTGTGGTGCATCAAACCAGTATACCATATACTCCTGAACAAAATGGAAGGGCTGAAAGGGAGATTCGTACAATAACAGAATGTGCTAGAACTATGTTATTAGCAGCGGGTTTTAATAAAGAATTGTGGGCTGAAGCGGTAAATGCTGCAGTTTTTGTATTGAACAGGACCGGCAAGAGCAGGGTCAAGGATGTCACCCCCTATGAACTATGGTTCAACACATCTATGTTTGATGTAAATCAGTTACACGAATTTGGCGCCACTGTGTCAGTGCTTGTCCCAAAACAAAAACGACGTAAGTGGGACTCAAAGTCTGAAATAGGTTATTTTGTAGGTTATGGTGAAACTTCAAAAGGTTATCGTGTGTATTTTCCAAATAAAAATGATGTACTAGTAAAACGTGAGGTAGTTTTTATCAAAAATAATGAAACAAACATGTCAAACAGTAATTTAATGCAAAGAAATGTTAAAAATGAGTGTTCACAATGTGTTGAAAATTTAGTTATTTCTGATGTCAGTCACAATCAAAGTTCAGGTGAAAATGTTGATCAGTTATCTGATATTTCATCAAAATGCGATTCATCTAAATCTGATAAGAGTGGTCAAGAGTGTTTTGATCAATTCTGTGACACAATTTCGGGACCACAATACCAGCAAAATGATGATTTGTTTTTACAACCTCAAAGTGAAATGTTCACTGATGAAAGTCTAATGCAACAGTTGATAACACTACAAGAAATAGAAAATACAGTAGATTCACGAGAAAAACAGCAAGAAAGTATAAACACAGATAAAAGTTCTGAGATAGGAGTGAATACAGCTCTTCCAAAAAGAACCATTAAAAAACCTAAAAAATTTGGTGATTATGTTTGTTATACATGTGTAGGGAGTGTAACATATGAGGAAGCAATGAGTAGTGATGAGAGTGACAAGTGGAAAAAAGCAATACAAAAAGAGTTAGACACATTATGTGAGAATAACACTTGGGATATTGTGGAAAGTGTGCCAGAGTGTTCAAACGTAGTGTCAAGTAAATGGGTGTTGTCTACTAAGGAAATAAACAATGAAAAAGTGTATAAGGCGAGACTAGTAGCTCGTGGGTTTGAACAGAGTAACTGTGATTCCGATGTATACTCGCCAGTAGCCAAGTTGCCTACATTCCGCTTATTCATGGCAGTAGCAAATAAACTTAACTATCCTGTTTATCAAATGGATGTGGTAGGAGCGTTTCTTTATGGAAACATTAATGAGCTTGTTTACTTAAAGCTTCCCAATGGGCAAATAGCAAAACTAAATAGATCTTTATACGGGCTGAAAAAGTCACCCAAGTACTGGAATGAAAGATTTGATAGTTTTATGGCGTCTCAAGGATATTCAAAATCAAAAAATGATCAATGTTTATACATTAAAAGGCAGGGGACAGCAGTAATGTATTTAATCCTTTATGTTGATGATATTTTGCTTTTTGGTTGTGAAGTAGATTATTTTAAGAATGAGTTGAAGAGTAATTTTAAGATGAAGGACATGGGATTAGCTTCTAATTATTTAGGGGTTGAAATTGAACAAAAAGGGTCTCACACAATTTTAAGTCAAAAGAAATATTTAATGAGGATGTTGAATAAATACAACATGACTGATTGCAAAGTTGCTAGTACACCAATAGACCAAAACTTTAATTTTGATTTACTTAAGCGAGAAAAATCTGAGAATCTTGAAGTTGAGAAAAAATGTAGACAAATTATAGGTAGCTTTATGTATGTTGTGTGTGGCACTAGGCCTGATTTATGTACAAGTGTGCTTTTCTTAGCTAGGTACCAACACATAGCTAGTGAATATTTGTATAAGTGTCTTAAAAGAGTTCTACGTTACATAAAAGGCACCCTAGATTTAAGTTTGATATATAAGAGTGATGATTCTACAATAGTAGGATTTGTTGATGCAGATTGGGCAGGAGATACCCTGACCCGCAAGTCTACTTCAGGTTTCTTCTTTTTTGTTTTTAATTGTTTAATTTCTTGGAATTGTAAGAAGCAAAATTCAGTGTCTTTATCATCAACTGAATCTGAGTATATAGCACTAAGCTGTGCCATTTGTGAGGCTATCTGGTTAAAAAATGTATTGTTAGATTTCAATATCAGAATTGATATAAATGTTTTTGAAGACAATCAGTCTGTAATAAAGTTGGCTTATCATAAGGAGAATAATAAAAGATTAAAACATTTGGACATTAGATATCATTATATTGTTGAAAATGTTGAAAAGAAAAATGTTATCTTACACTATATAATGTCTGAAAATAATTTAGCAGATCTCTTAACAAAGCCACTTGGCAAGATTTTATTTGAAAAACACAGGGATACTATTCTGAAAAAATCTATGTAATAATGTTGTAATTGTCAGTTATGTTAAACCCTGCAATAAGTGTAATTACTTTATTGGATGGGTTCATGTAACATTTTTATTGATTTAAGACTAGTGTGTAATTTTGGTTTCCCAATTATTAAAATTAACTATTTGTTGAGGGGGGCTGATGAAAATAACAACAAATATTAATTTAGATTATCTTTGATTGTCTATGAACAACATTTTCCTCAGATATATAGTTTTGTACTCTGTGCTTGTCTGTGATACTAATAAAAAGGCTCGCTACGTTTCATTAAACAAATCGTATAATTTCATTCCAAATCCCCGAAACTTTCATCTGAACTCATCATGACAGTACTCGACACAATTGGGATCGATTCCCGCCTCAGATAAAGTTAGGGGGTTCATACCGCCTCCGGTAGCCATAGTATATATTGAGACTCCTAGATTTTTGAGATGTAATGTTCTTTCTAACCTCTGATAATGAATGGTAGGAGTGTCTTGATGATGTCGAGTACAAAATATGATTATGAAGTGGTATGCACGAATTCTCAAATATAATCATCGGTTTAAGATCTCCAATAGTGATATATTTACTTAAATTATCATCCTTGAAATAACGGAAATCACAGGGAGTCACTCGCAGATGTCGTAACATCTTATAAACACCATCATCACACGTGTTTTCCACCAGCCAAGTTTGAACACTTATTGCGCCCTGCAAGAAGTCCTCATACTTATTCTCTTTCAACGCGTAACACAGCCAAGCGATAGAGGACAGAAGAGTGCGGAGACTAACGCCCGCATGAATCCCATGCTTCAATCTTTCATTTAAACAATATAAAAGCCATTGTTCTAGCGTACGGAAAGTTACTGGAGTAAGACTTTTTGTATACAGTGATCTTCCTCGCATTTCGTCAAATATAGCCAGATCCTCGTTAAGAAGATGGTCAATAACTCTCACATCCGATAAATACTCAGGTAGCCATCTTCCTATCGCAGGCGGGAGATCAGCTTTGGTACTGAGAAAGGTTCTAAGAATGTTAAACTCATGTATATAACGCTGAATAGCTTTAGTAGTAAAGCTACGTGCAACAGTCGATAACATTGGGACTGTGCTGTCCATTCGATGTAAAGTAACGGTGCATTGTGGAAAAGCACTCGATGGAATAACTTTTACTCTATTGTTACGTAATACTCCATCGATCGTAGTCGTAACACTCAACTCTTGTCCAGGTCCATCAACATAAAAAGCCGCTAAACCAAAGCGGCATCTATCCGATAACTCATGAAAATCAGAATTCTCATCTGAAGTAAGTGGTAGCAGTCGAGGTGTTGAACCAGGCCTCCTTCACTCCATATACTTGCGCGCTATAATTACCTACCGCCCGGCCGAGCGGCCTCGGGCCGTTTGCGGACCAAATTTCAGTGCGGTTTTCACTAGCGAAGCGCACGCACGCTGCGCTGTTTAATTTTAATCGCTCCGTTCGTACGCGTACCTACGATGCCGTCTGGTGCCATAAGTGCTGTAGATGGGTGCAAATCAAGTAAAAGAAGGAATAAACACCTAACATTTTTCCATTTACCTGTCAATGAAGAAAGGTAAGTGATAAATTATTACTGTTTTTTGTCGTTTCAAAATTATTTTTAATAGGTCTAGTCTATATGATACATGATTAGCTTGTCTTTCAGACACAGATTTACATATTTTTGTTACATAGAAACGTCATGCTTACCTTAAACACAATGACTTAGGATTATTAGATTTTCAAGCATTGGCGCGCAAGATGGATTTCTGTCGCTCAGCGCGATGAGATCAGCAATGATAACGTCCAGCAATTCATTCTGCTCATCCTCTGTGGTTATCATACGATCACCGAGCCAAGCCTGCAATATTTTCGCTCCAGCACCTCTCTCGTTGGCGCGTAGAACGCGCGCGTGCAATCCTAACAGATGTAATAACGAGACTACCTCTCTCCCTGTAGCATTTGCAAGAATAGACGGCTGGCCTAGTATCCGAAACGTGATTTTTCTCAACTTATCCGCACTCTTTGACAAAATGAGTGAATGCGAACCAAAATTAGTAAGTACAATGTTCTTCAACATACGTCTAGCATTAGCAACAGGGTTATAACCCTGTTCGTAACAATAATAAACATTATACTTGTTAATGAATAATTCTAAACTTAGTATTAATTGAATATAAAGCTTATAAGAGGTAGTTTGATCATACTTCGTTGGATTTAATAAACTTAAAGACTTATTAGGTAGAATATATATTTAATCTCCCATTACTAAATGGAGGTTGGATATCCATCTGTCCACTGATTAGGCATGTCAGGAAGCTGTTTTAACCATGAGTGATATAGTTGGCTTCTCAAGGTTTTATCTCCTTTAGAATAAGAAATCAATTCCTGTTGTCTATTGGAGAAGTAATCTATTAAGAGATTCAAATCTTTATTGAGAAGAGGATCAAGCAATTTCGCCTTTTTAACAGTGTCTATCAACTGTCCTATCACATTGCCTGAGCTTAAATTGGAGACAAAACCTAAATTCCCCTCGAATGTGTAATTAATGGTACCGAAGGTTGATTTATATGAATGCCCCTCTTTCATTCTTAAGGGAAGGCTTGTTACATAATCAGAAACATGTAATGAACTGGTTGATGGTTGGCTGGTGACTCTTGTTGTTAAAGAAGTGGGGGTTGAGAGATCCAAGATTCTTTTGTCTATTGCAGCCATGTAATTGGCAATGCTGTTATTCATAGTATTCCACTGCCGAGCTGTGTGTTCTAACGTTTTCTCATAGGCTTCCTTCTGACATAGGACCCCTTTGACCGTGGTGGTCAAGTCGGCTGATAGTGCTGTAAGATCTGCTACCAGCTCTTTTGAGTTTTTTGTAGTTGCTGCAGAATACGCAACTATAGCCATTCGTATCATTGCATGTATGGTTTTGGATCCACAAGTTGTAAAAATGATTAATTCATCAATAATTTGTGGTATGTCATCCCCGGCTATCGACACTAGGTGTTTATATTTAGATGGCAAATCTTGACGAGTGTCATGAGTAATCTGAGAGATGGTAGTCAACACTGTCATTATTTTGATGTCCAATGGATCTTTCAATTGGCACCAATAATTCTTCAGTTCTCCTAGTAAGCTCAGAACTTCAGGAGGGTCTCCGGTGAGAGTTTTGTGCACCACTACAGGTGTTGTTGAGGGCCCCTGACAAGTGAACTCATCATGACAGTACTCGACACAATTGGGATCGATTCCCGCCTCAGATAAAGTTAGGGGGTTCATACCGCCTCCGGTAGCCATAGTATATATTGAGACTCCTAGATTTTTGAGATGTAATGTTCTTTCTAACCTCTGATAATGAATGGTAGGAGTGTCTTGATGATGTCGAGTACAAAATATGATTATGAAGTGGTATGCACGAATTCTCAAATATAATCATCGGTTTAAGATCTCCAATAGTGATATATTTACTTAAATTATCATCCTTGAAATAACGGAAATCACAGGGAGTCACTCGCAGATGTCGTAACATCTTATAAACACCATCATCACACGTGTTTTCCACCAGCCAAGTTTGAACACTTATTGCGCCCTGCAAGAAGTCCTCATACTTATTCTCTTTCAACGCGTAACACAGCCAAGCGATAGAGGACAGAAGAGTGCGGAGACTAACACCCGCATGAATCCCATGCTTCAATCTTTCATTTAAACAATATAAAAGCCATTGTCCTAGCGTACGGAAAGTTACTGGAGTAAGACTTTTTGTATACAGTGATCTTCCTCGCATTTTGTCAAATATAGCCAGATCCTCGTTAAGAAGATGGTCAATAACTCTCACATCCGATAAATACTCAGGTAGCCATCTTCCTATCGCAGGCTGGAGATCAGCTTTGGTACTGAGAAAGGTTCTAAGAATGTTAAACTCACTCCTGTGTTCGATGCATTAGATACCAGGGTAAAGTCTGTGGACAGCAAATGGCAAGTCTCCCAACACCTAGAGTGAATCTAACTCGTGCCTTCACTCATGTAGGAATTGACTTCAGTGGAGCTATATCTATTAGAAACTCTATGACTAGAAATTGCAAATACTCGAAGGGATACATATGTTTATTTGTGTGTCTGTCTACTCGTGCCATTCACCTCGAATTGGTGACTGATATGTCGTCTCAATCATTTATTTGTGCTCTAAAAAGATTTGTCTCCATGAGAGGCATACCTATTTGCCTTTATACAGATAATGCAACTAACTTTAAAGGTTCCAAATCCGAATTACATAACCTGTATAAAATGTTTAAAAATGAAACTTGTTATAGTAATATAATTGACTATGTATCTGCAAACTGTATAGAATACAAATTTACAATTCCACTAGCTAGTCACATGGGTGGCATTTACGAAGCTGGTATAAAATCAGTGAAATCGTTACTTAAGAAACACTTGTTTAGCACTAAGTTAACATATGAGTTTTTTTATACTATATTAACACAAATTGAGAGTATTCTTAACTCAAGACCTTTATATCCAATAACAGACTTACCTGATGATTTAATTTGTTTAACTCCAGCTCATTTCATTATAGGTACAGCTTCGACTGACCTACCTGAACCTAATGTATTAGACCTAAACAAATCTAGACTTAATATCTATCAGAAAATCATTCAAATAAAACAAAAATTCTGGAAACAATTTTATTGTAATTACTTGTCGGAATTGCAATCTAGAAATAAATGGTTACAGGTACAAAATAATTTAGAGACTGGTGACCTTATTATAATTAAAGATGAGAATACTCCACCCACCTTTTGGCCCTTAGGCAGAGTTATTTCTACCAATAAAAACAAAACTGATGGTTTAGTTAGATCAGCAGTTATTCGCACTTCTAAGGGTGAATATACTAGACCTATTCATAAATTAATTTTACTACCTAGGAAGATAACCTAGTAAATGTTCTATCTACTTATATAGTCTATATAGTTCTTATCTAGTTGGTTTACCTAATTCTTTGTACGTTAAAACTTTAGCTTTTGTACTTCTTGTAATTCTTTGTACGTTAAAACTTTAGCTTTTGTAAAATTTTAGTTTATTACATTTTAATGATTGTATAAACTTAATACTCTTAATATAACCTAACTAACCTAACCTAACCTATGTACCTAAGTATGTAGCTTAACTTAAATAAGGCGCGAGAATGTTTAGTATTCATGCTACTAAATTGTTGTCTCATTCTTACATCATCTACCTCGCTCTCTTCCGTTCGTAACTCCAACAGCACGCGTACCTCACACATTATTTAATTCGTGTATAAGTGTAAACCTAATCCATAAACGCTATATTATAAGAAAACAGTGTAACAACAATACGTCGTCAGTTGGACAATATAGTGTTAGTGAAGCAGCTCGTGGTTTTATTACAATACCCAACAGCATCTTTTACTAGACGTTTTAAAAAAACTTCAACACAATCTATACCTCTGTACGTAACAAATTTATTAAGTTTATTATCATGAAAATAGCATATGTAATATGCAAAACTAGAAGGCTGATGCATTTTTAGCATCGCAGTATTTTTAGAGCTATTCTCGTTACAATTTATTAACAAGCTTTCAAAATCACCATAAATAAAATTAATTTTAAGTTGTCTTTCATAGTGTTTCAATTTCAATATGGTATGTTTTTCTGGTAATATTATAGTCAATATTTTAGAACAAGAATGAGATCCATACTTATTTTCATTTGTAAAAAACTGTAAACATGAATCACATAAGAAAACTTTGCCATGATGATGTGTAATTTGTCGTCGCCCTAATCGTATGAGATCTTTTATTAAACAGTAATGTCCTTTACCATTTCGTTCAATATATAATAATTAATGGTATTCTTTTTTCTTATTTGTCATATACAGAGGTCCAGTGACAACGCATTTGTTGTCTAAACCATATATGGTAATGCTTATTGTAGGATTCATCAGTTCGAAAAGTTTAATATCATTATATGAAGGAGGTAAATTAATTCCTTGAATATTAAGAACTTCACTATAATGAGGATAGGACGTCGTTCTGCATGAATTTATCGTACGCGGAAATAATGCAGCTACAACACACCATAAGAAACAACACTCGTCATTATTACGTAAATTCAAATAACTTTAAGTATTTCTTATTACCGGGGGCAACTTTAAGTAGGTACGTGCCACCCTTCATGGGATAATATTTACTTATATTTATCTCAATATAGCTTAGCGAAAGATATGTCCAACCTGACTGTACGTGTTCAAATTCAGACATTTTCCGCATCAAGACATTTATTTAATTTAAAAAGAAGTCATTTATATCAGTATTTTTATATATAATGTCATACTTCGTGTTAAAAGATTTCAATTCTAGTACTTCATGGTCACATTTCAGTAAAATAAACTTAGCAAAAAGTTCAAAATTTCCTATTATGCAATCATATTTGTTCAGTAACATAGTTATCAATTTATTAACATCCGGAAGAACTGAATTCAGGATCGCCTCAGGAGTGAGGTGCTCGTCATCCTGCCTTTTTTCATGTATCTGTGTATTACTGAGGATCGCCTCACGAGTGAGGTGCTCGTCATCCTGGCTTAAATTCAGACAAAAAGTTACAATTCTATTTTTAAATGCTGTTGCTACAGCAAAAATATTTTTAAATTCAGTTCCAAATAAACTATTTGTCTTGTGTATATTAGTTCTCATATGATATGCATACTGATTTCGTGGTATTTCAGCTTTACATTGTATACAAGCCATAATTGTATTACTTGATCTTGACTGTCACACTGAATTTCGAAGTTCAAAATAGCGAAGATCTGTAGCCCTAAAGTACCGAAACGCGACTCACGGTATTGCGAAAGTGCGCCACATCGATACCCATAATTTCGAATGTTTTCCACCGTGAAGCACGGTAGTGCGAAAGTATTCCACATCGATTAAAGGGGGTTTACATTATTTTTTTCATGTTATTTGTGTTATTTATCTGGCTTGTTGTGGTCACAGTTCTAACCTAACCTAACCCTGCCGATTTCAGTGATATAAGAAAATCATATTAAATCAAATCAAACCATTGTTGTTACTCCTACGGTAATGCGACAATGATTTGTCGCACTAGAATAATGTCGACCACGATACAGTGTGTCGCACTAGCGTGCATTCGAACTATGGTGAGTCGCAGTACAGTTTTGTCACACAATCGTTAATCGCACTTCCATTTGTCGAGCTCACGTAGAACACCCCTTGATCTTTTGAATGGTGTTCTGTGTTCTCTGGACTTTACAACTGTGAAATAAAACAAAATTCCTTCTGGTTGTACACAGATGGCATATAAGCGATTGTATGTTCATACTTGTGATAAACCTCTTTTTGTAGTATTTAATTACCAATAAAACTTCACCTCTTTAGAATAAAAGAGTGCACTAAGTTGCCTGGTAGCATTGTTTGCCTATAAATTAAAGTTTAATCATTTAAATCACATTCAATAACTAAATGGTGTAAAATTCTATTGTAGTTACAAAAACTTACATACATTCCCACTTTACATGATAAGCTGGTCGCTTATTCTGTTGTATATGCATTTTATGCACGGTTATACCGTAATTCCGGATAATTTATCTATATTTTGTATGTTACATACCATTGTTATTTTATAAACTTAATTATTTAATAACCTCACTTGTGTCACTTGTCAATGACGTTAGTGTTGACAGGTCTGTCAGACTTGATCACGTTCCGTTTTAATTATAATAACATGCTTTAATAACATACCTTATCGTAACTTCTTTTATGGAACGAAACGTTGTATTGTATTGAAGTCAAACTGTCATCCGTCGACACTGAATGACAATTACGTTTCGAGGTTAAATTGTTGTAAGCTAAACTTAAATATTTTAAACTTATCTCGTCAGATATGAATATTTTTGTGGAAATTTAACCAAATAACCCAAACATCGATCGATCGATTCATAGTCTACTAAAAAAAAAAAAAAATTTTTTCACGTAGCATGGGTACGGTGACGTTTGGGATTTGAAGTTACTAGAGATGTAGTCAAGATAAAATCGCATGAAATAAAATCGATTATATATCTTATCGAGATCATTTATTAATGAAGAAGAAATCGATTCTATTAACTAATAATTTTGAAGAAAAAAAGTAAAACAAAATTGATAACCTGTTTAATTATTTATTAAAAATCAAACATGTTCATCATCTTCATCATCATCATCATCATCGTCATCTGACTCGTCGACGTGAATAATTATTTGGGAATCAATTATGCAGTCTATTCTAATGTCTCGCTCCCAGTCATGTAAGATTAGATTTTTGGTTTTCTCCACTACTTTCTTCCAGTCATCGCCAGTGACATTTTTGCATCCCTCTTTCAATAACCCCATCATTTTTGTGGCTGTAAAAGGCGGAGCTGTATTTTTTCGTGCAGCGTGTATCCTGAAACAAGATAAAAAACAAATTGAGTCATAGAATTCAAGTAATAAACATAATCATATTTTTGTCAGTATGTAAATAGACTATGGTTAAACAAGTTACCTTTGATTTGGGCCCAAATTAATTCAATGGCATTGTACTGTACTGACAGTGGTACGGTGGAAGCCTCAGGACTTCGTGACCATATTCGTTTGCCATCATATCTAATTTGTATGTCGTTTGGGGCTTGTGCATTTTTACGAGCTTCACTAGCTCCACCTTTAATTTCGTCTCATCGGCTTCCACATTATTGGCTTGGAGCCACTCGATCAACTCGCTCTTCTTATTGGAAGAAGTCGGCGGTTTGTTCAATTGCACTTAGTGATATGGGGCATTGTCCATAATAATTGTGCTGGGTTCTTCTAAATTGCTAAGCATATTTTGAAACCACTCCGTGAATACTTCCGCATTCATATCTTCGTGATATTCTCCCGTCTTTTTCGATTTAAAAGCAAGTAGCCCATTTTCTACAAATCCTTTCGATGTGCCTGCGTGACAAATAATCAATCTCTCCCCTTTTCCTTCTGGCACTTTGGTCGTGGCATGAGGTGTATCGTCAGTCCACATTTTACCGACCGTATGATTGGCATTCAGCCAAGTTTCATCCAGGAAGACGACATTGCTCCAATCGGTAATCGCTTTAGCCTTTTTCAAAAAGGTAACCCGCGCAAGTGCTATATCGCCCCTCTCCATGACAATTTTTCTTTTGTTTACTTTTTTGAATTGGAAACCAATGTCCTTCAATACGCGCCACAAGGATGTAGGACTTCCAGTAAACAAATCAGCATCTTTTAAAGACTTGACCAGCTTTAGAAGCGTCGGTAATTCTTTATTCTGGTAATAGTTATAAATGTGGCTCCGTATAGCATCGGCCGCAAAACTGTCTACATCTGTTACAGATGCCTTTTTGGTTCGCTTTTTATTAGGGGTGGACAACTTATTTTCTTCTGTATCGTGAGCACCATATTTTTCTCGAGTGATTCAAGAAACCGTGTTCCGCCCAATGTCTAACGCATCTGCCACTCGAACCAAAACGTTGGACACAGGCAATAGCGTTCCGCTATTCTCACGTTCCCGCTCAAAGTAATCCCGCAATCGAACTACAAATTCACGGGCTTGACTACCAAGCACAGTCTTTTTCGTTCTTTTTGGCATTTTGCCAAAAAAAAACAACAAAACAAAAGTCAATAACAAAAAACGGTAACGAAAACAACAAAGCACAACGATAGTCAATAACAAAAACAAGTAACAAAAACACCACGCAAGCTCAAAACAAAGAAAACAGACCGCATACAAGGCAGACGCACTCGTGCTGATGTGATATAACAAGATGGCTGCCAGCTCATGCTTAAGCAGTGTTGCTATATTATAATAAAGCTCCACAAAGACAAAAATGCTTTGTTTAAAGTTTATTATTACATAATTATATTTTATAATCGTATTTTAGTTAAAAATACAACTAACGATTTATGATACTTTATTCGACAATTTATCGATTATAACGATTTTACTATGTCAATCTCTAACGCAACCTGTTCCGATTCACGCATCAAGAATTATGTATTTGGAATGTTTATATTTAAAGTTTAAATAATTACGGAGAAATAAAAATAGTTTTAAGTTAAAAATGCAAAATAAAACAGTTTTCTTTTTATCTTCGTATTAAGTGTTGTTTCCTGTATTCCGCGTTAGGTAAATTGTTTCGAAATGAATCATGCATGAAATGGAATTAGTGAAATGTCACCGTACCCATGCTACGTGAAAAATATAATAATATTATCTGTATTCTTTCATCGACTCTGTCTATGGTTAACTGTGGTCAACTCTATCGGCTGTGGTATATTATCTATGAACTCCCACCAAGTAGCTTCTGTCAGCCAACTTTATAAATGAGAGTGCAGCGGTTTTGATGAATCTTTGTGTTTAACAGCTCCGGCGATAAGCCGTTTTGCATTGTCGCTTCAGGCAATGCCTTAGTCACCACCGTCACCACTGGCACATAGTAGTATGTTTTCTTGTTGTTACTCAGCAAATTCCGGAGTAACCTTGTCTCCTACGGTACAGGCGGTGTTTATAACGTTGATAGTTGATTAAAAGTTATTTAAGGGATTGAATAATAAAATTAAACATGAAAACAGTTTTATCTTTCATATATTATACAACCTATGTGAAGGTTAACAAAAGTGATTTCAGGGAGTGAGTATGCACAGCTAAGTTATGAATTTAAGAAAACGTGAAGGTGTAGTGAAGAGATGGTGAAGCAGTGAAGGACGACCCGCGGCAGCCAAGAGTGAGCACTTAGCTTGGCTTCCGCCTGGCGTGTCGCGCTGGCACCAACCGCTGCGTGACTCGGCACGGCGGATCTGAAAAGTGAAGGAAAGCTTCCAGTATGTGATGACATACCGAAGGCATAGGACAGGTGGCAAGCTTCCCCAGGCACGTGATGCTTGGTCATTACTGCCAAAGTAGGCAGGTCACCGCCTTTGCAAGCAGAAGGAACAGATGCATAGAAACATAGATAAACAAGGAAGGATTGAAAGAAGGCCGCATAGGTTATTGTCCTTTTGACAAGCGTGAAAGAGGGGAAAAGACGCCTTACACAATTAAGACAAATAGATACTGCTCACGTAAAAAGCAGCATCCAATTAGTAAACCAAACATTGCCCGAACACAGCGTTTCTGCGCTTTAAATACGAATGCAATATTAGTTGAGTTTCCCCAAAAGATTATGCCATAGCGGAGTATTGAGGCCGCAAGGCCATGGTATGCTGTTAACACGGTATCAACATTTACCACTGGGGCTAATTTAAATAGGGCTTATGAAGTACTGTTAACCTTTTTGCATAGCTCTGACACGTGCGCCTTCCAGTTAGCTGCCTATCGATAGTAAGACCAAGGAACTTTGCTGAGCCTACCTCTCGTATGATTTGATTATTATAGATTAAATTTGGGTTTTGAGCCTTAGGTCTTTGACTGAAGTGCATTATTTGTGTTTTAAATAACTTTATTTTTAAATTATTATTGTCAAGCCATACAATAATAGATGCCAGACAGTCGTTAATGTCGTCTTGATACTGTTCCACACTCCGACATTATAGCTGATTCAGATAGGATTATACACTTTTACTATTTTAAAAATATATATTTGCCGGGAGCAAAAAACAGTAGGTCTATACAACGTAGCGCCACCTAGCGTTCCTCTTAGGTGGAGTTTCGTTCTCCAAAAGCTTGATAGTTGTATTTTCATCATCCACAGGATGGATGGGTTCGAGACTTTGCAGTCCGAGAGATTTTAACACTGGGGATGGAATCATACGAAACCCTTTCGTCTGCTGGAGCGTTTAATTCGCATGGAATGGTCCCTACAGCGGGAGCAAGCTCTAAATAATGTGTGGAATCATTGGAATTAGTATCAATGCGATTCTCCTCGGGTGGAGCGCTGTGCTGGATTTTAGCAGTGGGAAGGACGAGTGGTTCATTGCGAGATGGAATGACTCCGTTATCGTGTAATAACTTAGATAGGGGCGCGATTTGATTTGGGAGGCATATGGCATACATATGTCTCTGATTTTCCAAAGTGAACGATATTTTAAGTCTGCGTTCAGCGGGTAGCTGTAATGAATCTGTCGAACAACATGTCCGCAAATCGCATTGCGACAGATGACGGAGCGACTTGGAAAACAAAACGTACTAGAAATTCGTGCGCACGTTCGTTTTTGGGTTTTATAGTTATATGCTGTCACCATTTCTTTAGGTAATACTCCTCTGATTAATAAACATATCAGATGCGAAGCAGCGGCTCGGGCGTTGGTATTCAATTTACTTATCTCGCATAGATCTTTGATCATTATGTCGAGCAAGTCATTGGAACTAGTATCGAGAGTGATACGTCTGTCTGAGAACCAGGCATTGAATGCCGCGACACTTGAGCCCCAACAATGCGCACGTAAAACACGCGCATGTAGGTCCATTATAGTCCTTAGATTTATTGATTGCCGAAGTGTTGGATATAACTTCATCATGGGCACGTTCTCGGTGAATCCTATGTCAACATTAACTCGTCTTTCTGCTTCAGGAGATGTGAGAAATGCATGAGAGCCTATTGTTCTAACGCTGATTCTTCGCACATGTTGTGGTGAATTTGTGATTCCAGTTGGTGTGCAACTATTTCCAAACGTAATATTTATTGTCTCACTATATTGTATACGTATATATTTTGAGAAAGAGTCCTCTAGGAACAGGTTGTATTCACAACTATTGCTCCCTCTTAGTATCCGCATCATGCTAATCAAACAATCATCGCATGTACCTTCACTGATCCACATCACGACGTTAGTTATTAGCGCGTTCATCGATACGATATTGCCATCTAATGCGAAACGTGTAATGAGCGATATCGAATAGAATAGAGATCTAAGTCCAATACCGAACTTTATGCGCTTTCTTATCCTCTCGCACATGGCGAGAACCAAATACTGTCCTATAGTTGTATATTTGATGGGTTTCCTCTTGACGTCATATATAGGAGGTAACTGATCATATATGTATTTGGAGTCGTTTAGTACTTTTTCAATTTCATTTATGTCATCAATGAAATTTGGGAGCCATCTATCTTTGGCTGACTTCTTGGTGTGTAAATCGGTTATTAGCTTGCTAACCATTCTAGTCTCATGTATAAACTGCGCGATTGCGCGCGATCCAAATGCATCTGCATATGGGAGGGGCAAACTTACATGATTGCCTTTCTGTAAACTGACTCGTGTAACACTTAAATCTTGCAATAATGTTATATTGACCATTCTTTCAACGTTTAGATCCTTTAAAGGCACAACAACAGTAGTAGTGAGATGTGGGCTGTTTAGTTCGAATAGGGCTAAACCAAATTTACATTCATCGGTGAGCTCAGTGAAGCCACACCATTCAGTTAATCGTAACTCTTCCACTTGTAACTCGCTGACTCGGGAGTAAGTGTTCGCTTTTTGAACATTCTCCTGAGTAAGTATTCCGATTGATGAAAGTTCTTGCGCTAATATGCGATTTCCAGCAGAAACCACCATTTTACGTCCCTGTCCTTTACCTTTTCCGTTTGAGCAAAACTTCTTCATTTCGCCAGAATGAAGGCCTTTGTAAGCAGTGTCGTATCAGAGCTTACAATCCAGAATTTCAACCAAGCATATCAAAATTAGAGCTCCTACAATCTGAGTGATTTAGATTTTTGATTTTGTTACAAACAGGACACTCAGGTACACGGTAACTTTTCTTACCACATCTAAAACATACAATGAAAGTTTTGGTACATTTGCTTAGAAGATGGGAGTTGGTTCTGCAACGCGGGCAACTAAATTTGGGACCACTAGATTTTTGATCGACCGCACTAACCTGTACTTCTGTGCCATCATTTGTAACATCGTTATCAGGTGAATTTTCAATGTTATTAGTGCTGTGAACTGGTTGTCTATTGAAACTAGGTTTGCTATGAAATTTGTCCCATTTATAATATTTATGTTTACTAAAAGAATTACTATTAAAATTTTGTTTAGAGCTAGACTGTTTAGTATAAGCAAACTCAGGGGCCAAGGTTTCTGAAGTTCTTCTAGGAGGTTCATGGAATTGCTGGAGCCTAGACTGAATATTTTCAAAATTTTAACAAATTTTCTGCAGACTGGATATGTCTGTAATGCCAGCAGAAGAAGCAAGAGTACTAGCATAACCAGGGTCGGATATTATGTAAAAGAATTTCTAATTTGTCTTCTTCGGTTAATGGTTTGTCTAAGCGAGAGAACACACCATGCATTATGGAAATATAAATGGTAATGTTTTCCAATTCTCCCTGTGTACGCAATCTAATTTCTGACATTAATCTATAATCGTAATCAGAAATGCTGAAATCCTGTTTCAACAGTTCAGCTATATCAGACCAAGTCTCAACCTTCGAGCTTAATACATCTGAACCAATGAAGAGCATCATCAGTCAAAATCTCATAAGCAAAAGTGACCAACTTATCTTGAGGAATAGAGCGACTAAGAATGAATTCGTCAACCTTTTGTATAAAAGCACGAACACAAGTCTTTCCAGAATACTTTAGTTTGGAAAGCTCTGAGTAAACTTTCCTTTCACTCATGTCATTGACTGAAGTCAATGGCACTTGATCTAATTGAACAGATGTTACACTAGTATTTTTAATTTCTCTCACCTTTAATAATAACAATTCCTTGTATTGAGACTGGAAACTAGACATACAAGTTTGAAACAACTTGTCAATGTCTGGCAGTGTGTGGTCAACCCTATTAAGCCTATATATGGTTGAGTAATGTTTCAGTACGGGCCAATAAGTTCCTGTCGATACCACCTTTTAAAGTTTTAAGACTTACGTCTGCTTTAGTTATAGAATCTGAAATACCTCTGAGATCATCGGCTGGTTCGAGGTGAGATGTTAAGATATCCTCCGGAGGATATAGAGGAGCTAATTTGGCTATTTGTTTTCTGAGCTCAACTACTGATTCAACGGCCACTTCATATTGAAGCTCGGCTTTTTGTAGTGAGAGGAACTTAATGGTATACGCGGATATGAGGTTGAGAATTACAATTTACACACAGTGCACAAGAATATAATAGAATTTTATTGGCTTACCAGTGGTAATAAAAGTAAAATAAAGAAACAGTAACAATTGTCACTCCCTTATGGCTTGAAAGTTAAAGCCTTAAGGATTATAAATCCCAGTAGTACTACTACTGGTCTAATGCTATAAGGACTAACAAAATAATGTGTTAAAAGTAAAGACACTTTTAAAATACTACAACATTTAAATAATTGTTGTACAATTCAATTAATTTTTTAAGCATTTTGTATGCTTACTTTTTTCTTTAGAATTGTTTAGAATTGTTGTGTCTTTAGAATTATTGTACAAGTTATGCAATGATTAACCACTGGTAAGTTCATAAAAACATTTAAAGAATAAAAATTAATACTCACGGGCCGTCCTTCACATAAAAGCTGTAAAAAACCGGTTATTGGGCGCCATTTGTAACAAGGATAGTTGATTTTAAGTTATTAGAAGTTGATTTATAGGTAGATAGGAAGTTACAAGTTAATTAAAGTTATTTAAAGGTTTGATATAAGGTTATATAGTAAATTAAACATGAGAATAGTTTTACCTTTCATATATTATAAAAGTATTATGAATTATAAGTGGTCTCAGGGATGAGTACGCACAGAAAAAAATTATATAGTTAAGGTCTGAAGAAGAAGGTGATAGAAGGAGGTGAAAGGACGACCCGCGGCAGCCAGGAATCTGCACTTAGCTCAAAAGCTCCGCCCGGCGTGTCGCGCTGGCACCGACCGCTGCGTGATTCGTCTCGGCGGATCAACGGCTCAGTACCAGAGCTAGAATATGCTTGTGGGGCTCGCAAAACCGCTCTCTCATTTATAACGTTGGCTGACAGAAGCTACTTGGTGGGAGTTCATAGATAATATGCCACAGCCGATAGAGTTGACCACAGCTAACCATAGACAGAGTCGATGAAAGAATACAGATAATATTAGTAGATTATGAATCGATATCAAACTAAGGAATCGACTACATATTCCACCAATATCCTTAAAAGAACAATGTGCATTGTTACACAACATTGCACCTATACTTGGCAAATCTGGGACTAAAATACTTCGAGTGTTCATTGAAGCAGCGGTTAACCTGCAATAAGATGATTTCTTTTAGGCGTTTTGTACTCCAGTGGAGCGATCAATGATGCATCATCGCCCACGTTGCCCAGGGTGCCCCGGCGAGGAGGTCTTCTCACATTGCACCTCTACTCGGCAAAACTTGGACTAAACCTTGTCTCCTGCGGTACAGGCGGTGTTCGGCTGAAATACTTCGGGTGTTCATTGAACCAGCGGTTAACCTGCAATAAGATAATTTCTTTTAGGCGTTTTGTACTCCATTGGAGCAATCAATGATGCATCATCGCCCACGTTGCCCAGGGTGCACCGGCGAGGAGGTGTTCAAACATTGCACCCCTACTCGTCAAATCTTGGATTAAACTGGTTTCCTGCGGTACAGGCGGTGTTCGGCTGAAATACTTCGAGTGTTCATTGAACTAGCGGTTAACCTGCAATAAGATGATTTCTTTTAGGCGTTTTGTACTCCAGTGGAGCAATCAATGATGCATCATCGCCCACGTTACCCAGGGTGCACCGGCGAGGAGGTGTTCAAACATTGCACCCCTACTCGGCAAATCTTGGACTAAACTTGTCTCCTACGGTACAGGCGGTGTTCGACTGAAATACTTCGGATGTTCATTTAACCAGCGGTTAACCTGCAATAAGATGATTTCTTTTAGGCGTTTTGTTTTTAACATAATTATACACTCACCTATGTGCCGGAAAAGATAGGTAGAAGTCTATTGACAAGGACATTTCACTAAACATGTTTTAGGGCGCACATAGCTGCTTGCCTTCTGACATTATCTAATCAGTTTCTCCAGAATCTATACTTCTATTGAGGATTTTCTAACAGGAAAACCCATTAATATACCGTGGAACATGGGAGTCACTCTGGCGCAATGGTTTTGTCACGGCAGTTACTTGGACCAGGCAAATCGTGGACTAGGCTTAATTCCCTTGATATTCCTTTAATGAATCTTTGTGTTTAACAGCTCCGGCGATAAGCCGTTTTGCATTGTCGCTCAGGCAATGCCTTAGTCACCACCGTCATCACTGGCACATAGTAGTATGTTTTCTTGTTGTTACTCAGCAAATTCCGGAGTAACCTTGTCTCCTACGGTACAGGCGGTGTTTATAACGTTGATAGTTGATTAAAAGTTATTTAAGGGATTGAATAATAAAATTAAACATGAAAACAGTTTTGTCTTTCATATATTATACAACCTATGTGAAGGTTAACAAAAGTGGTCTCAGGGAGTGAATATGCACAGCTAAGTTATGAAGTTAAGAAAACGTGAAGGTGTAGTGAAGAGATGGTGAAGCAGTGAAGGACGACCCACGGCAGCCAAGAGTGAGCACTTAGCTTGGCTTCCGCCTGGCGTGTCGCGCTGGCACCAACCGCTGCGTGACTCGGCTCGGCGGATCTGAAAAGTGAAGGAAAGCTTCCAGTATGTGATGACATACCGAAGGCATAGGACAGGTGGCAAGCTTCCCCAGGCACGTGATGCTTATGGTCATTACTGCCAAAGTAGGCAGGTCACCGCCTTTGCAAGCAGAAGGAACAGATGCATAGAAACATAGATAAACAAGGAAGGATTGAAAGAAGGCCGCATAGGTTATTGTCCTTTTGACTAGCGTGAAAGAGGGGAAAAGACGCCTTACACAATTAAGACAAATAGATACTGCTCACGTAAAAAGCAGCATCCAATTAGTAAACCAAACATTGCCCGAACACAGCGTTTCTGCGCTTTAAATACGAATGCAATATTAGTTGAGTATCCCCAAAAGATTATGCCATAGCGGAGTATTAAGGCCGCAAGGCCATGGTATGCTGTTAACAGGGTATCAACATTTACCACTGGGGCTAATTTAAATAGGGCGTATGAAGTAATGTTAACCTTTTTGCATAGCTCTGACACGTGCGCCTTCCAGTTTAGCTGCCTATCGATAGTAAGACCAAGGAACTTTGCTGAGCCTACCTCTCGTATGATTTGATTATTATAGATTAAATTTGGGTTTTGAGCCTTAAGTCTTTGACTGAAGTGCATTATTTGTGTTTTAAATAACTTTATTTTTAAATTATTATTGTCAAGCCATGCAATAATAGATGCCAGACAGTCATTAATGTCGTCTTGATACTGTTCCACACTTCGACATTGAACAGATACCGTACTATCATCTGCAAAAAGGGACAGGATGACTGGTAAATTTCGGTAGGTCATTAATGTAGATAATGAATAAGAGTGGGCCTAATACGCTGCCCTGAGGCACGCTACATGCGACAACACGTGATTCCGATCGATATGTTACCTCGCATTTATTTTTTATGTCTAGCCAGATATGGTGGTGACTTGAGTTCTACCAGAAAGATATGATTTAATAAGTTCTAATGCATTACCTCGAATACCATAGGACTCCATTTTATTTAATAATATATTATATTTTTATATATATTGCGAAAAGAAGCACGGCTTAAAGATATTGCCATTAAACATTATTATTTCAACCAGTCACGCAGACTGCGACGTCTTATACAGTTCAACAAAATGTATAACAATGAAGTCATTTCCCTCAACCAACAGAATACAGTTCTACAGTTTTAAAAAAATATCATAAGGATACGTAAGCAAATTCTTCACCAATCGTGATTGATTACTTTATTTTTAGGGGTTTTATTTGTTTTTCTTGTTACAAGATATGTAGATTTTAAGTACTAGAATATAAAAATGTCATTTGTCCTAGTGTTTTTTTTTCTCGACTGTACCCTTGAAAAAGTAGGCATTTTGCTACTATGTCATTATGCGATTTAGTTATAATGCGAAGTAGAGAATAGGATATGTGGATTATTTACTATATAGGTTTTTGCAATGTAGGTATTGACAACCGGACCCAAAAAAACGTTGTTATATTTACAAATTTATTATTTATTTACAAGTTCATCAATATGTTAGAGCCCTATACAAATGGAATAATTCCATATGTATGGGGCCCGTTATTCAAGGGAGTTGGTCGCCTCGGCTGCGAGCGCCTTGGCCACGACACGCGTCGCTACAGCTAAACGCCAACGCCCCTGCATGGCGCGCAGCTCAGGCTCCAGCAGCTTTCATGACTCAGGCCCTCGCAGCTCTGGGAGGAGCAGCCTCAGTTGGTGACGGCTGATGCAGCGCGACTGCTGCTTCACCGGCGGTGCGGTAACCGCCAGCTCCTCCACCGGTGGCGTAGCAACCGGCTCCTGCTCCAGCTTGTCATTGCGCAAGCTGTAAACATGTAATGATAATAAAATCAAATTATTATGAAAGCAGAAGAAACGAAGGTGTATGTCAGGATCATAGCCAGTAGTACAGTATACCTTGTCTGTCTGTATGTATTACAATCATCATGCATGTAGAACTTACAAATATTAGGAAGAGCCATCACGCCAAATAAAATGTAAATCTTTTAGGTGTTCATGCTTGATGAAGAACTATTTTTGGGGCCCCACCAGGATATGTTATAAAACCAAACCTATGTAAGACGTATAAGCTAAATCAAAAGGATAAGTGAGCGGAGCCCGGGCTCTGTGGTGAAAGCTTCAGATGGAACTGGTTACAATTTTTATTCCCAAGTGTACCTAAGACAGTGGGTCAACTTCCTTCCTACCTACCTACACTTATTGAAGTTATTTCATTATTAGTGTTGCAAGCTTTTGCACACTGCAACACTAAAAATACAAGTTGTATAACTTAATTCAATAGGTCTTGAGAATAATCAATTTGTAAATAAATAATTTTTGATACCTTGAGTAACATTCACTACAATTGATTAGTAGGATTGATTAGGAGACACGTTTTAGTATTGTTTATTCTGCAGTTGAAAATAAGTTTTTTGAATGAAATTTTGTAAAAACTTACAAGCATGGCCTTCTCAGCCATTCCCCACATCTAAAACAGTAACACACAATGCAAAAGATTACTAAATGTGCTAGCCATTACATGTTTAATTAGTATACAGTGCATATTTACTACCTGCTTCAGCCATTTCCCACATTTTGAATTGGAACAGTAACATACAATGCCAACATTTTTTAAGTAGGTGAGCAGCTAACCATCATCCAACATTTTTGTTAGTACCACAGTTTATTGTTAAATAGCCATACCAGGTATTTTAAATGCAACAGCAAAATATACCTTTTTTTTTTTTTTTTTTTTATCGTGCGGAAATCCCTTCGGATACCCCCCCGCGTGCCAGCGGGGGCGGTTATGTCGGGCTTGAACCGACTAAAACCGCACGCCGTCTCGGGTCTACAGACGCCGGGGTGTAAGGTTGCCCATAGAGCATATCCCTCGCACCCCGACTGACCCTGCTGGTGAGTATGTAACGTAAGAGAGTTATTTATAGTTATTTATGGGTAGTTTAAAGGATTGGATAATAAAATTAAACATGAAACAGTTTTACCTTTCATATATTATTACCAAAAGTATGTAATGTATATTAATATAACAAAAGTGGTCTCAGGGATGAGTACGCACAGCTAAGTTAAATTTAAAATGGTGAAAGAAGGTGAAGAAATGTGAAGGTGAAAGACGCCCCGCGGCAGCCAGGAGGCAGCACTTAGCTTCCATTATCCGCCTGGCGTGTCGCGTAGGCACCAACCGCTGCGTGACTCGGGTCGGCGGATCTGAAAAGTAGAAGCAAAGTTTCAGTATGTGATGATATACTGCTAGTGCAGGCCGGGAATATCGAAGGCGTAAAAAAGGTAGCAAGCTTCCCCAGGCACGTGATGCTTATGGTCATTATTGCAAAAGTAGGCAGGTCACAGCCTTTGCAAGCAGCAGGAACAGATGCACAGAAACATAGATAAACAAGGAGTGATTGTTCACCATGCGGTCACTGACCGCGTGGTCGCACAGGTTATTGTCCTTTTGACAAGCGTGAAAGAGGGAAAGCATGCCTTGCGTAATAAGCTACACAATTAACCCGTGGAACGGTCTTGAACGAATTATGCAGTTTGCAACGGATGCCAGTCAGTCTAGATAATTTCTTGAATAATAGGTCATGCACCTCGAAAAACCGTTATTTCGATTTGAAAACTATAATTATAAATCATCAAAGGCACATCATTGGAATGAGAATAGAAAATCCTATCATGATATTGTTGTTAAATATAAAAAAATACTTACGTTTTTCTGCAATGCTCGTATAATTGCACTGATAAATTTTTTTGCTGCAAAACCGACATGTCATCAACACATTTTATTATCACTAAACTTGCACTGTCGTGCAATCATCACTTTAAACATCAACAATATAATACGATAACGTAATTCACCATTTGGTAACATATCATTGGCACTTGAGCTCATAAAACTAAATATTTACACCATAAAACGTAGCAAACAATAATTACACATTTCGCGCGCGCCGAAACTCGAAACAAGCCGAGGAGCCGCCGCGCATGCGTACAGGTACATGTGGGCCGACGTCACAGCCGTTGGCGTTCGATGTTCGATAGTGTTTGAAAAAAACCAAAAAAATATCGATAAACTATTTACCTACATAGATAACAATATTGTATTGTTTGAAGATATTTTTTTTGTTATTCATTTCGTGTATTGATATTAATTATGTTGAAATATATTTTACTTCAAAAGTGAAATATATTTATTATTGAAATTGAATTCTAAATTATATTACCTAAATAAACATACCTACTTAGAATGCGGATAAACATTCTTAAATATTTCTTTGTACATACATATATCTATTGTAGGTACATTGAATCTCCCAGACCAATGTAAATATACGTATTCATGCATACAAATATTTGCACTGAGCGAAACTCGATCCCGCATCCCCTGCGTTGCAGTTGATTGCTTTACCGCTACGCCACCAAAGGCCGTCGAATTATATGAACTAACGCGAAAAATAGGAAAAAATATGGAGGATTATAGAACTTGAACAAGTGCCATGATATAACTTCTATTTCATTATCATCATCCTTGCGTTCATTCTGGTCGCATCCGAAACTGTCACCTCGGTGTCTGGCGTCCGACTTTTCCAGTCTAACTGCTTCGCGGCTGAACTTCGATATCTTACGTGAAGCGACTGCCATCTGGCCTTTACAACCTATAGGTACAGGCGATATCGAACTGCTGCAGTTGGAACTCATAGATGTTCGTATGAGAACCGAGACCGACGGCTTAACGTGCTCTCCGAGGCACAACCAGACCAATGCAAATATCCATATTCATGCAAATAAATATTTGCAATGAGCAGGGATCGAACCTGCGCCTCCTGCGTAGCAGTCGCGTTCACTACCGCCACGCTAGAGGCTGTCATGATATAACTTCTATCTATCTTAGCTTTACTAACTCTTTTTTAACACTTAACCTATAAATACTTACCAACATCTCTTCGTAGATGAAACCAGAGTTAGTCAGGGATAACGAAATAAAAACATGATTTATGAATAAAATATTTTTATTTGACAACCTTTGAATTGAGGAGCATCTGTTCGAAAGGGGGCTATTTCCATGCTAAGTAAATGTTAATAAAATTAAAAAAACGTATGCTGATTTGATGATGTATGTGAAGTGTATTTTTTTTTATTCAGGTAATTCATGAGGAGGCTACTTATTTTTAGGGTAAATTTATTTAGTATTGTTACTATTAAAAAGCACAAAATTAAGTAAATAAAAATGGAAATAGCACTTTTTGGTCGGGTATTCGGAAAATAGCATCTTTTGATTTGGAATGATAATAAATAGCACCTTTTGTTCACTGATTTTTGGCTTAGATACGAGTATTATTAAAATTATTTTAGAAAGAACCTATTACATACTCATACTTCATAATACGGAAATAGCCCTTCTGAACAAAATGTATTTGCTAAGCGACTCTTCTATACAAAATGGCCCTCTTTGATAAAAAATATTAGGCGTCGAACAACAACTTTTAAATGAGCTAAAATAGCACCGTTTGAAAAGAACCGTGAATTTAAGTTCAAATTTGAAGGGGAAATAGAAGACTCCGGCCATTTCCGGAGTCTTCTATTTCCCCTTCAAATTTCATTCAAACTCAATGGGTTTTTTATCTATTTACAAATATATTATGTTTACTGAGTCTAAATACAATCATTTGTTTGAGTAGCATAGTTGAACAAACAACTAATATCCAAGCTCGTATGTCATCTAAATAATCTTAAATGTTATAATAGCCTTTTTGGCAATATTTACAAAAATATATGGAACAGACTCTGATATTTTATTCTTTTCTATATATTTTGTGGCGAACAGGCCTCACGTGACGCTTTATCTGGTCATAAACGCAGATCTAAACGCCAGCGATCAGCTTATGTCCGCCTTAGGTACATTTAAAGGGACTGGCCGTCAGTATGCACACTCTTTCCCTGCCATGCAGCGGAGGTGTGGACTGTATCTTTCGAACGAGGTCAGGGAAAGTAGAATTACTCGTCCCTGTGCGTCTCTCTACGCGATAGGATAAACCGACCGCGAACGGTACGGTTCCGAATTGGGTTGAACAGGAACACCAGTAAATAAGACACAGAATTCGGTTGAATAATATGGCTTTAATAATGGCCCATCCATTCAGTGCAGTCTGAGAGTTAACTCGAAGACTATTGCTGGCGACTCGGCTAAGATGTCGCAATCGTTCAAATGTCTTGCCAGCTTAGGTAGTCTCAGACTTTACCCTAACGAGAGCCGTCAAAATACAAACATTACACGGAAATTTACACTGATTTTTCGTTATCTATTTTACGGTTTTTTACTTCTATTTTATAAACTATGTACAAGAATTATATAAAATAAAAGCAACAAGATGGGTAGGGCGGTCACCCATCCCATGGTAAGGGTTTTTAATATATATTGACTGTTGTTTAATAATTACAGCGGTTTACAAATGAAATTATGAGTGGCTGGGCTCTATCATGCGACATTATTGGTCGATTACATAAAGGTTATACATCGTACAGTATTAAATGAATTGCTATATGGAAGCCACTCATTGGCTCTATATAGTGAATAAACTTTATTATACACACAACAGCGCTTTTATAGCTGATTTACTAAAATTATGATACAGTGATTTTACATAATAAAAATTCTTATAAACTATTAACAAAAAGGTGCTGCGACCGTCTCATGCGTACGGTGGCTATATTAATTGAATGTCTAAATAATCATTTACTGTTTGTCACAAATCACTTGTTGACGATTTAGTTTTCATTTTAATTTCATTTTTACGATTCACAAAATCACTTTCACTTCACTGAGTGTCTGTCGCGAACATATTTAGAAAGTCACAAATAAAATACATATGAACTGACTTAACAGTAATCCAAGTATAGGATATCCGAGTATGGAATATGGTTATAATTTATTATTTCTTTAATCTGTACATTTCATTCCTGTCTATTCGAAAGTCCATCTGAAAACATTAGCATGAGCAAGAATGTACTATACAGATAAGAAGAGAACAGAATAACAATAGTGAAGAGGCATAGATAAATTAATTAACATTTAGGATACAGTGATCTAGGTTTCGCCGCTATGTTACATTTGTTCATCATCAGATATCCATCACCTTCTATGGCCAATAAACAATCTCACTCAGCACGCCTCTTTCGCTCACGTGCTTCTTGACTAGGACCCAGGATCTGTTCCGTGTGCCACGCCTTCCAACAAGCCCCGTAGCACACGAAGACTTCGCAAATGTCGCAGCTGAGATGTGATTGTTTATTGACGTTCCTTGCATAACAAACACGACATCGCCTTCTATTCTCTGCCCCGGGATTCAACAACGGCGAATGACAAACATCCTGCCTCAGCCTTATGTGTTCCCCTCTTGACACCTCCTGAACCAATATTTGAGATTTATTTATTTTTTTATTTATTTATTGAACTTCATGCACAAAGTACATTGGCGGACTTAATGCCATAGGCATTCTCTACCAGTCAACCATAGGGTGGTGCAGAACTAGAACGAGGCAGGCATTAACATGAAATCTACATTTAACTAATCCAAAATAATTACATCTACACAGATAATACGTATATAAAAATAGATACTGATATATATATATATATATATATATATATATATATATATATATATATATATATATATATATATATATATATATATATATATATATATATATATATATACATAAATACAGAACACAAATACATATACCTACATATATAAAATAAACATACATACATAATCAATATAAAACAAAACAGAATGTACAATTACCCTTGAGATGAATCTGCTAACTCTTTGAAAAGCAACAGCCGTACTCTAGACCTGAACACATCCCTGCTCGTGCTCATCCTGATCTCAAGAGGGAGAGCGTTCCACAGAAGTACAGACTGAACGAAGAAAGAGGAGCCTAAGTAGCCAGTTGTATGGGAAGGGCATAAAAGGAGACGGTTATTCGAAGAGCGAAGATTTCTATTATGGTTTGAACATAACAGTTGGAAAGAAGAAGTTAAGTAAGTAGGAGATGTAGGAAAGTAGAGAACGTTAAAAAGAGTAGTAAGTGAGCGTAACTTACGGCGATGACGGATAGGCAACCAATTAAGCTGGGAACGGAAAGAAGACACATGGTCATATTTTCGAAGATTGAAGATGAATCGAATGCAGTTATTAAGAAGACGATCTAACTTGTCGAGAAGGTCTGCATTCAGGTCAAAATAGCACACATCACCATAGTCAATCAGGGGATAAATTAAGCTTTGGACCAATGCCACTTTCGTCTTCATTGGTAGAAAGTTCTTTAAACGGTACAGAACCCGAAGCCTACTCGTTACCTTTTGGCTCAAGTTTGTGACTTGCACTCGCCAGTCAAGAGAGGAGTCGAGGTAGAGCCCCAGATCCTTCACCGATGCACTGAATGGAATTATTGTGCCGCCATACATTAATGCTGGCAGCGCTGTAATATCAATTTTGCCGGTAATCCTACTACCACCCACCAAGATAGCCTGACACTTGGATGGGTTCACGGTTAACCCGAATTTAGTGGACCAGTTTTTTAAAGTTTCCAGATCCCTGTTCACATCCCGGATCGCTGCTGTTATGTCGTCTGCAGGCGCTTGAGCATAAATCTGTAGGTCATCTGCATTCAGATGATACGCACATAGAATGTTGTAAGTAACGAGATTAATGAAAATAGAGAATAACACGGGAGAGAGAATACCACCTTGAGGAACACCAGAATCAAGAACACACCAGTTCGATGAGAAATCACCAATGCGAACAGATTGCTGGCATCCCTGAAGATAATTCGAGAAAAATTCCAGTGCTTCCGCGGAGATTTTAAGATAGGAAAGGATAGATAGCAAGATATCGTGACTATCTGTGTTGAAGGCGTTAGAAATGTCGACCAA
Source organism: Cybosia mesomella (assembly GCA_946251805.1). Classification (NCBI taxonomy): domain Eukaryota; kingdom Metazoa; phylum Arthropoda; class Insecta; order Lepidoptera; family Erebidae; genus Cybosia; species Cybosia mesomella. The sequence goes on along the minus strand of OX276398.1, from coordinate 5,678,448 downwards.
GACAAGCACTGTTACCTTAGTAGCCTCCATACCAGTCCTTATATCACCAGTCACTTTTAAAAGAGCAGTTGTGGTGCTATGGCCCGGCCTGAAGCCCGATTGTAAAGGGCTTAGCAAGTTGTTTTGATGGATAAACAAAGCAAGTTGTTTCTGCACACAGGCCTCAAGCACTTTTGACAAGAAAGGAAGAATGGAAATAGGACGAAAGTGGCTGGGGAGTAAAGCATTGCTTTTTTTAGGCAATGGAATTATGTAGGCTTTACATTACAAATAGCTGGGAACATTCCAGAGTAGATAGAGTAATTAATTATATGGGAGATTGCCGGAAGCAATTGATCGAGAATTGTCACAATCATGCGACGGCTTATGTTATCACAGCCGACTGCGTTAGTTTTAATTGTGAGAATTTTCTTTTTGATCTCCTCGGTTGCAACTGGAGAAAAGTTGAAAGTCTCTATGTCGGGACTGATAAGGCCAGCAATATAATCCAGAGTATGACACTTGATTTGGTTATCAAGAGGAGTAGTAGTGGAGAAATACATATTTAGATCAAACTAAACCAACTGTCGACTGATAGTCCTCTTGCTGTTTACCAATGCCCAAAGTCCTGAGAAACTTCCATATATTAGTAGGTGAAGAAGAACTGATATTATCATGAATATGTCGGCGTTTAGCATTGCGTATCATCTGGTTGCAGCGATTTCGAGCTGTCTTGAAGCAGTCCCAGTTGTCCTCAGTGCGATGTTTCTTAAATTTATTAAAAGCTCGATCTCTACTCCGCATTAGCAATCTAACCTCCATCGTCATCCATGGTGCCGGTGATCGCTTAAGTTTCACACTCCTGATGGGAACATGAACATCGTAGAGACTGAGCACAAGGTCGTTAAACACTGAAACTTTATCATCAACGGTCAGTGCTGCATCTAAGGCATGCCAGTTCAATAGGGAAGCATCCTGGCGTAATTTCTCCACATTCATGCGTCCAAAACTACGCACAGAACGTACCCTAGGAGGAGACTTAGGGGGTTTTAGAACGTAGGAGAGAAAAATAAGGTCATGACGCGAAAATTCTGGTGCAGTCATTTGTCCGTGGCAGGAAATGTGTGAAACCGACGAAATTAAAATTAGGTCAAGCCAGGTGTCCTCAACCAGGATGTTGTGATGAGTAGCTGTTAACTGTAGAACATGGAGACTGACTGATTCGACAATGTGGCGAAGTTTACGGGCCTCTGGTAACTGAAGATCTAGGAGATTCGTGTTAAGATCGCCCATGATGACGTGATGCATGTAAATTGACCCCAAAGATTCCAGAACTGTTTCCAGACTGGAGAAGTAGTTAATAAAAGGAGGACAATAAACAACGCCGAGAACCAGTTTGATTCCCCTGACACAAACCTCAAGAAATAAGAACTCTGTGTCAGCAGTGTAGTCTGAACTCGAAGAAGCTAGAATCCTGTAGGGTAAAGAGCTACGAATGTAAATGGCAACACCACCTCCACCCTTGCCAGTACGGTCGTTACGTATAAGAATGAAGCCAGGAAGAGAGTAAGAAGTAGACAATAACTCAGGTTTGAGAAAAGTCTCCGAGATCAGGATAGCATGGACGTTCGTGTTTGCGAAAGCCTCCACTAAGTCACTATAGTGACAGGGTATGCTCTGTGCATTTATATGACACACATTCAGCAGGTTGTTAGATTTTTGTGTAAAAGTCTGTCGCAGGCGATCACCAAGAGTAGTACTACCCGGTAGAGAGCTGAAGCTGTCATCGTTGCTTAAAAAAGATTCGTTAGCAGAATGAAAAGAATCATCGTCTTCGGTTATCATATACAAGTTATCTATATAGAATAAAAAAATATATATAATACTAATACTATAAATATATAGGTATTAAGAATAGTAAATATTAGAGAGAATTGCAAAATAATGAAAACTAATATGCTAAAATTCTATCAAAACGTAATGCGGCGTTTTGTCTCTGCACCACTCGCCAGCCAACAAACACAATAATATAAATATACATTTAAAAGTCTAACAAAAAAAAAAGAATATAAATCAATTGAGTCTACTTGTGTAACGAAACGTTAAGTTACAATGTAGAATTTCTAATATGAATTGCTTCGGAACGCAACCGGAACGTCTTGTCACTTTGACACATTGACAGCTATTTTGTTATTTTACGAAATATCAAGAATGGCATTTTAATAAGTACATTTAATTATTTACTAGTAGGTAGTTCGAAGTTCTATAGTGATTAGAGGAATTAATAATAATTACTGCATAAAATAATACCTGAGTGCTAGATGAACGGGTTACGTGAAGCAAATGAATGACAACAAAGTTACACTTTACGGGATATGTTCTTGACTCCGCTGGACTGAGAGGCACTGGGAGGCTTGGGATGCGCCTTAGTTAGTGACTGCAATTCTTCAGCAGTAACTATCTTGTGTCTACTGCCATCCTGGATCTTAACCACGATCACGCCTTCCTGCGTCCAACAAGCCCGAGCACCGAAATGAAGCCTTGCCCTGGTGAATACTGCCTGCCTCACCCTAGTCAAGAACTCTCTGAGTGAGACGGGCGAGCCCTTTAAGGCTGTCTTGGCTCTCCATATGGCTGATCTCACTTGCAAGCTGGAAAAACGCACAAGGACTGGCCGATGATGTTCCTTACTGACGTTACCTAGCCTGTGACAGGTGATAATTGAAGCAGATGAGCAGTCTTTCAGACCTAGCTTCTTATGAAGAATATCCACTATGGCTTCTTCACAGTCTTCATTCTCAGACTCTGCAACCCCCAGAAATAAGAGTGCCTTACGCCGGTGTCTTGTCTCCATGCTATCAATGGCTCTTGAACACTCATTGATTTGCTTACGTAGCAAGCCAAGCATGCCGTACATGAGCTCCCTGAAGGTCCGGAACTCTTCAGCCACTCTCGCCACAGTGTCCTTAGCCAGACCTCCACTTTGAAGTTGTGCCTCCAACTCCTCCATCCTCTTTGTGAAGCACTCCTCCAAGGACTTTTGTGCTGACTCAATATTACTTAGTTGAGACATAATAAAATGTGTTTTGCTGAAGTGCTGGCAGGTGGTGTATTTTGGATTTATGTTACATAACCCTTTGCAAACGTGAGTAGCACTTATTTAGACTATATGCCACTTGATGCACAGAAAAAATAGGGTTTAATTTAAGTAAATCCAATTAAAATAATATTTTACCTCTGATGAAATGTGTTAACGGTTTCACACCTACCCCCGGAAAAAGTATTGATTCAGCAAGCGCAAAGCGGAACTCACGATGCGTCATTGTCAGTTGATCGCGCCGTTCCCGGGAGCATTTGTACATAATCATACTATTCAAAATACTTACATTCATCAACCGTTTAAAAACTTTCATGTACCATTTCACTCCTCTTTTGCGCTCTAACAAGTACATGGAGAGTTTTTGATCTTTCAGATCAACACCTCCCATGTACGAGTTATTGTCCCTTATACACACCGGTTTCACACATCGTTTACCAGCCCTCGATCCAACGTAAAGATCCACATTGTGAAAGGTGGATATTATATTCACCATTTTGGAGTCCTTCCACGACACGATTGAAAGATCTCCAGAATGGCGAGCTATAATTGTCCCCTTCGGCACATTTGCGGGTACTTTCACGATTTCACTGGGCACATAACGGCGATTTGTACGAAGGGTCCCAAAGCAGTCAAAGCCTAACGTCTTGAGGTATCGTGCCAACGATGGACAATTATAAAAATTATCCATCGTCACACAATGACCTCGACGTTCTAAGCCTTGTAGAAGCTCAAGGACTATCTTCGTACTTTTAAGTCCTAGATCAGTGGGGCTACCGCGCAAGTGTTGTCGAAATCAAAAACAGCCGTCAAAATGAAGTTGACGGCCATTTTGTACCGCCCAATTTTCCATCCTGACGCGTTGCTTTGATAATCGATGCTGACAGCGTAAGAACGAATGAAACGCTGTTTTTGACAGTTTAAATACATTAAATAGCTACCGCCTAAAAAAATTCAAAGCGACAGCCATTGCGACGTGCCGCTTTGAAGTGTCATTTCATTGCGGCACCTATTGAGTTGTCGTTTTGAATATTTTCTTTGAAAATAATTTTGGTCTTTTCAATTTTAGCTTGCGTTTGTAATTATTCTGCTTTCTAGCGAATAATTAAAACACTCTTTAATCTTCATCTTACCTACTTAACCGTTTTTGCTGTGTTGTTTGTTGTTTTCTTTGTGTTTCAGAAGGAAGGCGGTGATACCATGGCGTGGGTGGCACTCATGCTGGCTGCGGAGGAACAGCGGCTGAAGAAGATTAACATCACACGCAGAAGGATGGAACGCGCACTGGCCCAGCCATTGTTGCTTCCCGACGCCGATTTCATCGGACGGTTTCGCTTATCAAAAGCGAATTTTGTGCAGCTATGCGAAGATGTTATACCGCTCTTGCCCACAAATCACAGGACCAGCGGGATTAAACCCGAAGTTAAGGTACGTGGACAATGGTCGCAAATTGTGATATATTCAATGTTTCTTCCTGGCAAATGGGGCCAATGATTGACCTCATACATATAAGTAATTTATGTTTACAGATACTGGCTGCATTGCATTTCTATGCCACTGGTAGTTACCAAAGTAGTGTGGGGGAGAATGACATTCTTCACCTGAGCCAGCAATCAACATCCGATTGCTTGCGAGATGTAACAGACGCTCTCAACACTCCTGCCATTTTGAGTAAATATATCAAATTTCCAAGATCCCAGACGGAACGAGTCTCTGTAGCAATGAGGTAACTAATTTTGATTCTATTGCATCAATGGGTAGGTATTTATTCAATAAATAGATATTGAAGTGCCTAATATTAAGCTACTTTCAGATTTAATGAGAAATTTGCATTCCCCGGTGTCATCGGCTGTATTGATGAAGAGACATTCTACAACAGAAAGGGTTACTTTTCTCTTAATATTCTTGTGGTGAGATATACCTTTTTTATTTTGCATTATTGTCCAATGTGGGAGAGACTTATGTCCAGCAGTGGACTCAATCTATTCTTAGTTTACAATATTGCTGTTGATAGTCTTAGAGTGTTTCAATTGTTCCTTTGTCTCTTTTTAATCATGTTAATTTACAACCTACTTTTATGACAGTGTCACTGATAGAAAATGCACAGCTTAAAACACTGTATCTAGAAACATGTGAAATAAATATTCCTTAGGTAACCTACACTTGGTGCACTAACAAAGGATTTTGATTTATTCCCACATTGGAAGTAAGAAAAAGTGTTAAAATATTTTCAGATTTGTGATGCGGATCTCAAGATCTTGTATGTTGATGCCTCTTTTGGAGGTGCAAGCCATGACTCTCATGTGTGGAACATGTGCCCGGTGAAGACAGTAATGCAAGAACTGCATGATGAAGGGCAAAATTTCTGGCTTTTAGGTAAGCTGAATAAAATGATGGCTAAATTTATAAACCTCATGTTAGTTTGATCGAAGAGTTATTTATTTAAATTTACTTGCATAAGATTTGTAATTTGCAACTCTACTGGAAGATGAAATAGATTCTTAGTCATTCCATAACTATATGTATAATAAAGATAATGACAACAATTCAATTAAATTCCAGGTGACTCGGGCTATGCCCAGCGACCCTGGATGATGACTCCTATTCTCAATAGTGAGTTGAATTCGCCGGAAGCACATTATACATCGGTCCACGTGCGCACACGGAATGTCGTCGAGCGCACTTTCGGTGTGCTCAAGTCCCGGTTCCGCTGCCTCTTGGCGCACAGAACCCTACACTACAAGCCACGAAAGGCAGCACAGATTGTGAATGCATGTGTTGTGCTTCACAATTTTATAAATGACCCAAACTTTGAGGTCGACAGTGAGGCAATGGGTCGTGATTATGAACACCAGCCTCCACGTGCGCCAGTTCACCCTCATGGAGGCGAAGGCTTGATGGACAGGCAACACATAGTGGAAAGGTTGTGGCGAAACCGAAACTAATTTATAGCGACATGTCTTTGAATGGTGAGTATCAGGCATATATATATATTAAATGACCTCACTTTAAATTCTGAGATCGTTGTTCTGAACTCTGTACCTATGTAAGGGTGGTATTCCACTTATCAAAGATCTTTGTCCAATATATTTGATCAAAGAAATAACACAATGAAATCAAAACTAAGAAATCAATATGATCAAAGAAATTGGATGACTTTGACATCCAATTTCATACTGTTATTTCTTTGATCAAATATATTGGACCAAGATCTTTGATAAGTGGAATACCACCCTAACTTAAGACAACTTTACAAGGTCTCTCGCTTAGGGTTTACGAACCGATGGCGTAGGTTCTTTGACATTCAAAAGTGCTTGTAACAGCCTAGCTACTAGCTTCCGCCCGTGACTTCGTCCGCGTGGATATAGAAAAAATCCATAGGGAACCTTTGCCCGGGATAAAAAGTGTTTTAATCCAGGGTTACTTATAAACTTTCCAAACTTGCCAAATTTCATCTAAATCCGTTCAGTAGTTTTTGCGTGATTGAGTAACAAACAAACTGACTTTCGCATTTGTAATTAAGTAAGGATAGTAGGATTCATTCATAGCTCCATAATAGTAGTTATAGCAAGAATTTAATAGAAAATTATATTTATTTACAGCATGATGACTCTCAAGAATGAAAACACCAATAGAATTAAGTTGAAATACTTAAGTTTAATTTTTTTATTTAAGTGGATTAGTATGGTCCTTGAAATGTAAATAATTATACTGAAATACTTAAATTTAACTTTGTTTTTAGGTGGACTAGTATAGTCCTTGAAATGTTATTTAAGTGGACTAGTATAGTCCTTGAAATGTTATTTAAGTGGACTAGTATGGTCCTTGAAATGTAAATCATTATACTGAAATATTTAGGTACAATTATATGTACTAGCCTAGTCCTTGAAATGTTATTTAAGTGGACTAGTATGGTTCTTGAAATGTAAATAATTATCCTGAAATACTTGTCATTTAAGTAGGTAGACTGTTATGGTCCTTGAAATGTTATATTATACTGAAATACTTAAGTTTTTATTATGTTATTTAAGTGGACTCGTATGGCCCTTGAACTGTAAATAATTATTATAGATGAACGATATCCGGTAAATTGTAAAATTATGTAGGTAATACTTGTTTACTTATTTTAAAGCAATTGTTGTAATTAGTAACGATATGTTTATTATGTAAATGTCGTTACCTATGAAACGCTGGCAAGTTTATTGCGCCTGTTCTTCTTGTCAGTTAAAAAAGTCTTGAATGGGCGGTAGGAAAATGTTGACGATTATTCATTACGTCGTGAATAAATAGATTTTTTATTTATTTATAAATCGTTTGTAGTAGTAAATAGTACTAATAATTACATTAGTGAGACACTACAAGTAGTCAGTTTACCACCATAATAGACTGTAGCAGTTGACAATGGTTTTATAATAGTAGATTGTTGCATCGAGCGCAAAGAGAGGAAATACAATTCGCGTGCGCTCGGGCACCAACATAACACTCTTGCATTAATAACTCACTTTAGCAAGGTGCGTAATCTACTTCCTCTGAAATGTTGTGTTTCCTCGCATTTCGTAAGAATTTTTTTATACTAGCCTTTTACTGCATGGAAGCTACTTGCATTGCCTCGAATGATTAAAGCCTTCCGCCTGCGGCACGGGCTTAAAACCATCCTCGACAATGCAAATTGCTAGCTTTCCGTTCTCGGCTGTAATGTACTAATTCTTTCAACTACCGATCTACCTACCGTGTTAAAATATTATCTACTCAAAATAAAAACTCAAGTTGTTTAATTCATCTTCTCAAACATTTAATTTAAAACGTTTTGTATTTTATATTAAACTTAATTGGAGACAGTAAACCTCTGTGGTAAATTAATATCTAAATAAAAAATAGTGCATTAATGAAAATCTGTGCAACAATGAGATTTCATTTCATCATCAACCTATTCTAGTCCACTGCTGGACATAGATCTCCCCTAATGAGCGCCATAGCGCCCTGTCTTCAGCTTGCCGCATCCAGCATCTGCCCGCAGTCTTTCGCAGATCGTCATCCCACCTGGCCGGAGGGCGTCCTACACTACGTTTGCCGAGTCGCGGTCTCCACTCAAGAACACGTTTACCCCAGCGGTTGTCGGTTCTTCGCGAGATATGGCCGGCCCACTGCCACTTCAGCTTGCTTATTCTTTGAGCTATGTCGATAACCTTGGTTCTCTGTCGGATGTATTCGTTACGAATCCTATCCTTCAGAGAAACTCCGAGCATAGCTCTTTCCATAGCTCGCTGAGCGACTTTGAACTGGTGGACCAGCTCTACCGTGAGTGTCCACGTCTCAGCTCCGTAGGTCATTACGGGTAGGACGCACTGATTGAAAACTTTCGTTTTCAAACACTGCGGTATGGATGACGAGAAAACCCGACGTAGTTTCCCAAACGCTGCCCAGCCTAGCTGGATCCTCCTCTTGGCCTCCTTCTCAAAATTGTTTTTACCCAACTGCACAATCTGCCCGAGGTAAGTGTACTCAGAAACAATTTCAAGAAGGTGGCCATCCACGACGACCGGTCCTGGATCAATGTGGCCATTAATCAAGACTTTGGTTTTATCCAAATTCATGCCAAGACCGATGCGTCTGCTCGGCTTTCACTAATACGAGACAGGCAATTGCCATTTCCGCCGAGGCATATATAGCCGGATATAATGAAAACTTATGTCTAATACATACATAACAATAGTTTTATTAAATACAGGCATTTCAGTCTTAAAGAAGAACATCAAGTTTACAAAAATAAAATGCAACAGGCGGCCTAATTGCTTTTATTTTTAATCGACGTCAAAAAATGGAGGAGGCTCTCAGTTTGTCGGAATCTTTGTAATTTTATGTATGTTACCATATCATTATGTTACTCGATTACTGATGATGATGACAGATGCTCTTGTGCGATACGTTTACTTTAATATGGTTGCTAGGCGATTTAGTGTCTGTCCACTATACCGTACCATACCATGACCGTGCTAGGCAAAAAATATTCTTTGTATTGAAAAGTATGACACTATTTCCACTTAACCGTTCAGTAAAAAAAAGTCAATCATTTTTGAATTTCTATCTGTGGCGAAAAAGCCCTAAGATGACTAATGACGTCACACGCAAGTTTAGGTTTAGACGGACAGGTACTGAAAAAAGTACAGTGTAAACGACTTATGTCAGCTTGCTGGTCACTGGCGGCGAGATTTAGACGGCTGAATAGTCATTGTCTAAATGGTCCACAGTGTGCTGTGCGGTAGACACTGACGCCGTAATTTAGGCGTCTTAAAATAGTCTCCGTCTAAACGAAATCATGGTACGGTGTAGTGGAAAATGAGAATGTCCAATACGCTTCTCGAGGTGAAGGAGGATATCACGACCATTATAACAGCTCATCCATTATGGTCTTGATATCGTCCTTCACCTCGAGAAGCGTGTCCTTCACCTCGAGAAGCGTATTGGACATTCTATCTAATAATAAATTTGTCTGCCGCATCTCGGCCAGCATGCCCGAGATGCCCGCCTCCTGCAGCTCGAGCCGGCGCTGGTCCATGGCGAGGCGACTCTGCTCTGCCTCCCATGCCCAGCGCGGCTGAGGAATTTCCGTGGGGTCTGGAAAAATAAAAACAGGGTAGTGAAAACAACCGTCCCAAACAGACGACATGGTATTAAATTAATGTTTATTAAAAATTAATTTAATAGTGGGTTATTATATGTATTTTACAAAAGCATTGAAAAATAATCGCTACGGGCGGGACTTAAAGCCGCTACCTCGACTACGAGCTAGTTGTATGACATACTATACTACACTATGTAGTGTCGTAGTCGCAGCGTGTGTGGTGGTGCTGACGAGTAGGTTAATGCCGACTAATGACTCGGATGAAATGTCTAACATCTCTGTAGTTTAGAGAATGATACTAATGATTAGTGGATAGATAGATAAGAAGTTTATTCGACTGATACACACAAATGATAAAAATAAGAAAGTAAAAAAAAAACCAAACAAACAATTAACTACAAATATACTTATTATAGGTTATGTAAGTGTGTGCAGCAGCAAGAAGGGTCAAGGCTATTAATTTGCCAGTCGGCAAAGCTTCATCGCTCGTATGTATTTTATATGAAGCATCGCACACTATGCCGGGGCTCAGCGGGCCGCATAATCCTCCGCGGATTTTGATTGCGTGCGATGCGGCCGACACGATGTGCAAGCGGATTTTTCTCTTAGGACAAATTGGATGTTTCACGTACACCCGCTGTGCCCCGGCATCATGTGCGCGAACCATTACACCACATGTCATGAGTTCCTAATAAAGATATTAGTTCCAACTTACTGGCTGCCGCCGAGGCTATACGTCTCCGCTTCGAAGCGGCTGGCGAGTCGCCCGCAGATGGAGTTCCTACAACATACATTTTTCATAACATAGATTAAATCCGGTTAAGTGCATGTCGGGCCACGCAGTGTAGGGCTTCATAGTTTTGTTTTTTTTACACAACTACCTAACAACTTCATGCAAGTATTTTTCAATGGAATTTATACGAAACATTCCTTTTTATTTCTGTTGATTGACTATTACCCGTCAATTTGACTTCACCTCGCCTGATGGTAAGCTGAAGGTAAAGTCTCAGGAAAGAGGGTCACCGTTACATACACGTACCATGTTAACAATGGTGGCACTCAGCTTGACGGCCTCATCAGAAGAGGATTGTGGTCGCAGCACCGTGTGACACCCGCTGGTCCCACTAGTGCTGCGACCACAATCCCCCTGCCCGGCTATGCACTTGCTGACCCCTGAACGCAATCAAACCAAAATTAGATTACTATGGAGGGTTTTTCGCAATCATGCACGGTCGTCCGAAAATCCCTTCGGATACCCCCCCGCCGGTCAGCGGGGGCGGTTATGTCGGGCTTGAACCGACTAAAACCGCACGCCGTCTCGGGTCTACAGACGCCGGGGTGTAAGGTTGCCGTTGGCTTGATGCGAGTGCGCAGCAGATGGAGGACCTAGAACATAAACACAAACATTTACTAGATAAAATCCGGCTACGTGCCTGTCGGGCCACGGACAGTGTAGACGTAGTATTATTATAGTATTCTTTGGTGTAGGGCTCCGTAGTTTTGATGTTTTACACAACTACCTAACGTCAAGTTCAATGGAATTTATACGAAACATGCCTTTTTACTTCTCGAAGTACATAGCCACCGCGCATTTTTTAACATATCCAAAAACATCCATTTAGCTGGCAGGGGCGGGGACAATTGACTCTTAACTAACAAAAATTAGCACTTTAAGCTTAATACTCACCCACTATTTTTGAATAAACCTATTCAACGACACTAAACTAAACCAAGGGATAGACGAGAAAAAGACTTGCCTTCTACTGGAGGAGCACGGCATGTGCTAGGCTGGGAGGCTGGGGATGGCGGCCTTGGGGCTGGCGGCATCAGTGGCGCGGAAGGGGGCACCTCTATTTCCATGCCAAGCGAGGGTGGACTTGCCAGTGCAGGGAGTTCGAATTCCACTTCCTATAAACGAACAGAATAATGAATAGCGGCAGATTGAGTAATAGTTGAAGGTGTCGCAATACAAGTATATAATATTTTTTTAAAGTAACATGTAAGTAAGTACCAATATAAAAAGTAGCCCAGTGTTAGGTGGAATAGGAGGGCAGAACCCACACGTCGGCAGTCGCCCCCATATTTTTGCAATGTTATTATTTATTATTTTCATACAAACCAAAATGCTTGAATGTAAATTATCTAATAATTGAATATAATGAAGTTACAAATATTTCCCTTGTAAGGTGTTTTTAATAGAAGCTATAGAAGCATTTTGCAAAGTTAAGGGGGATGGTGTAGACAGCGGTCCCCATACAAACGGCGATAACGTTTCCCACCCTCTGCACTTTAACATACAGGAATGAATTTTCGGTATGTTGGTATGTTGTTGAAATGCATAAGAACTAGGGCTGTACGTTTTGATTTTTTAAATATTTATCATAGAAATATTTTCACTTTAGTGGTTTCATACAAAACAAAAAAGTGCAAATAGTTCTTATGCATTTCAACAACATAACTTACCAATGAATTTTCGGTAAGGTTTAGAGGGTAGGAAAAGTTATCGCCGTTTGTATGGAGACCGCTGTCTACACACTCCTCTTAATGCAAATCCTAAGGAACACGGTGTATAAGAAATATCTGCTGAAATTTACACCTAAGTGCCATAATGTGTGTGTGTGAATGAAGTCATGCTGTTGAAAAGGGATTGATTATTGTTAGCAAAAAAATACTTACGTGCATTATTTGAGAATGTGAGTTAAAATATGAAGTCACTACCATAACATAACACCAATATAGTGTAAAGCCTCATTTTCACGGTGAACAATTTTTTTGTTAATAAAAAGCATTGTGTGTAAAGCAAAGTGTTGGTTAAGACATAAGACTGTTCACAAACTTTGATGAGGTTAAACAATTCAGACTGGTTATTGTTCTTCATCATTACTTTATGAATGTTTACCATGAATACAACGCTTAAAAAATAAGCAAAGGAAAAAAAACATACATTGAATGGAATTCGCACTTCCTCATCTCCCAACACTGCCAGTCTCCCGAAGATGGCGGAAATCCTCTCTTCCATGGGAGTTAACTCCACAGTGGAAGGAGGACCTCCGCCTGTCCCTCGCTTGTGCACCTCTAGGTCCCCTACCTTCTTCTTGACGCGATATTTAACATCGCGCCAATACTAAACATGCAATTAAGCAACAAGAAATGATTAGTGCAAACATAACTATTAAATGCATGAAACCTTCGATCAACAATAGTACTAGATGAAGGCTCACAAACGAAATCAAAACTTTCTATGGCACCTTTAAACGGAGAAAAAAGGTTAACAATGTTACTATCTATCTTAAGACATAAATGACAGGAACTACTTATTAATATGCGCGCAGTGCGCGGATATCGCTCGGTCATGTTTGTCACCCAATTATGTATCTAGACCTAGGTATTATTATTGATCGAAGATGAAAGCAGAAAGATTAAGTATTAGAAGAAAGAAACACACAAGACAAAACTTATTAATGGAAGCACACAAGACCAAAATAACCGAAATGCATAGTGGAAATAAACAAAACCAAAATAGCTCTGACCCAAGCTATGGTATTGCGTAAAGTCAATCGTATTCTTTTGATAGTAAATATTGTATCATATTTAATGTCATTCCATACCAATTGCAGCCGATTGAATACAATATGAACTGTCAAATGAATACGATTACCTTACGCAATCGCACCCAAGATGACAACTCTTAAATCATCACACACTTACGTCACGCCACTGACTGCCGCTCTTTTCGGCCCCCATCAACGCATTGAGCGTGGCCGCCAACACCTCCCACTGCTGCCTAACAGCGGCCTTGGCCTGAGGCGTGTCTATCGACTGGCCCCTAGCCAAGGCCTGGTGCTCCTCCATGTAGCTCACCAGGAGCTCCATCTGCGCTAAACTAATTTTTCGCTTTGCTGGCTGGTATCTACAAAAGACATTAATTTTTCTTCAGAAAAACAAACAATGTAAGTATCCTTACCTCTTATTATAGCTTTACAATTATACAACTGTATTTGTTGACTGACAACAAATAGTAGTTTATATTTTCTACAACTAATGCTTCAATAGTTATTCAAGTATTGTTATAAATAAATTTTAAATTTCCTTTTTTATTACTCAAGTCATTGATAACAGAACTTGTCAAATAAGTTTCAAGAAGCTCGGTAAAAGTATTATGGAAGTTAGTAAATTGTAAGCAAACATGCAGCATTTGATGTTTTTCCCGGGAGTTTGTTAATTTAAATGCAGTAATAATAATGTACAAGGATAAAATGCAGTACTAATACCTATATTACTAATTTAAATTGAATGAATATGTCTATTTGCATTGGTCTGGGCGTTTCTATGTATAATATGTATGTATTTACAAAAAAAAAGTATATAAGTATGTTTATCCGCATTCTGGAACCCATAACACAAGCTAGTTTAACTATGCTTACTTTGGGTCTAGAAAGCGCTGTGTAGAATGTCGTAGAATATATAATCGTAGAATATTAGAATAATGATTTTGAGTGATTTGTTGAGTACAATTTTTTATATAGATGCCTGTGTTTTTAACATTGAATTGTTTAATGAGAGCTTTACTTAAATAAAGTACAGTACTGCAAAATTAATATTGACTTATTATGTACATACTGAGTAAAAAATAAAACATTTAAGATTTCAGCAATTGTAGAGAATGTAAAAAAACCTTTAACCGCGTTTTTCTCGAAACCGCCATTTTGCACTTACAATTACGAGGGCAGAATACATGTGCCACTTGCTTCTTTTTCGAACGAAATTTCCACGTGCTAAAGTTTGATTTATCATTTAAGCACTGCAACAATGAGACCGCAGTCCCCACAGTGGAAATAGAACGCCCTTGCGACATTTTCTTTAATTTATGGCGTCACACAATTTTAATCCAAGTGGCTCGCAACCCAAATGTGCATTATTACCATATTTGTTGATAACCACGCTCTGCTACCATATAAAACGGGTTATTTTGGTAATATTCTTATAGCAAAACAATGTTTACTTACTTTCTCAAGAATCACCAACACAATTAGAATTCACAAATTACAAGTGTCTTCTTCTTCTTCTTTTAGTTAATGGCTTCTGTAGAATCACCGCAATTTCGCCAATGTCAAGTAAAATATAGTAAATGTTTATAAAATTATATTAATCTAAGTATTTCAAATTAACGGCAACGTCGTACGGTTTCAATTACGGCGCAATCGAATAACAACACTGACAAATTGACAATCATAGAGTACATAAATTTGTTGAAATTTTACGTTCCGTTACCGACACACGCATTTAATAAAAATAAAATAAAATACTTGAAATACCACGATATTAAGTGACTTCTTCGTGAAATCAACTAAACTAAGGAAAAATTGTCCTCCAGGGACCTTTTAACAAACAAAATTGTAAAAATATTTCAACAACGTTTTTGTGATAACTTGAATGTTCTGCATAAAACGGACCGGTAACCGACGGCGGTTTTCCATTCGTTCTCGTTCTCGACGATTCGCAAACCAATGCAATATTACTTGCGCGGTACGGATTATTCAACAGTGTCGCGATCGGTATCGAAATCAACCATCAAAATCGAGTTCAAGTCAACGACATTTGCGCGGTAGGCCCACAGCACTGATTTCTCTATCGCTTAAGACCTCATCGGATTTCCCTGTGTAGATTTGGAATCGAGCCATATAGCCAGTCTGCGCTTAGCAGAGCTCATATGACTTGATCCCAAATCTCGCAGCCTTTGACCTTATCGTCTGGGCCCAGGAAAGGCGACCCTTGAATAAGGTCAAAGACTCGTCATTGGAAATATGGCGCCTTAAGTGATACAGCGAATCAAATTTGTGTCCTAAATGTTCAATCAAAGGGGCCAGTTTAGCAAGTCTCCGACACAACACTTTTGTTCAACCCATTGCTCCACTGTGAGGCATATTCTGACTAGGGTCAGAATTGTCAACAAAATGGAGAAATTTGTTCGACAAAATGAAACGATTATAGGACATAAGGCCCCTAAACTCTGGCATACCTAGGTAACCTTTTTTCCAATACTCGTCCTTTGATGTCCGCGGATCGATGGCCATGAGTTGGTACATGGCAAAGAGAACCATTATCTCATCTGAATCAGTGGGTTTCCACCTATGCAGACGAGATGATCGTGTCAAGGTTCCCTCCGCTTGCAACTCCTCGATCGTCTGTTGGGCATATCGATTTGTTTCGCAGACGATATGACTTATGATGTCGTTATCCCAGATGTCGACAAAGGCATCATAAGGTGAATCGTAGTCTTTGAGTGGTCCAGGGGTAGGTCCTGAAAATTCAGGAACACCAATGAACGACTCAAAGTCTTCGCGCCATGCGAAATTTGGCGACGTACCCAAAAGTCGATCGGCTTCTTCATCTATACCTCTAGCAATATTTGTTAGAATGTTCATAACTGGAGCCTCCAGCTCCTCGTCATCCAGGATGTCCCTCCCAGCCCCAGTGGCAAGGGTTTGGACGGTTTGCTGGAATTCATCGTCCCAGTCACTATCTAAATCACTGCCGTCACTCTTATAGCCAATGGTATGCCCATTTGGTTCGAGAGTGACGGCAGTAGAAGTGCTGGCCCTAGCCACCGGTGGTTGAGAGGGACACCGTAATTCCGGCAGCCAACTCTTGACGTGACCAGGGTGCCTCACCAGCAGCTCCTCCATCTCCCAGTCAGGGATGTCCATGGCCTCGACCCTCTCCATCACATTAGGTTCACTATAACAAAATATGGATTTTACATTTTCATGATATTGCTTCCGGAAGGACTCCAGCAGCTAGAAATATTTACGTAAACAACTTACCGAAGCGGTCGCACTATATAGACTGCCACCAGGGGATGTGTCATGGTCCGTTGTATTAATAGTACCTCCTGGTGTGCAGTCGACTCCCATTGCTCGGACCTTCCTACAATAAAAAGAAAATAAAATTACTACTACTAAATACGATTCATAATATTATACTTATTACTTATAATTATACTTATTAAAAATTATAATAACAGTTTATGAATTGACTTACCGTGGAGGTGAGATCGACACCTCAGGGTCTCTCTCCTCACTGTCGGCGACAAGTCCAAGCAAGAGCGCCCGCCGAGCCGCTGTGTGCTGATTATTGTGGTCTGGTCTGGGAGTGGCCGAGCGCGATCGACTCCCTGCACTGGTAGATCGGAGTTTGGCAAGGCTAAAAATTTTTTATAATTTTAATGTAACGAACTCCCTCCTCTGTTGAATTCAGGCAAAGTGTATTTTCACATGATTATAAACGAATTATTATAAGTGACTTAATTAATATATAGCTGTAGTCTGTGTAAAATAAAATAAAAAACCTGTCCGGTTGTCAATACCTACATTGCGAAAAACCTATGTAGTAAACAATCTACATCTCATAATCTCTACTTCGCATTATGACTAAATCGCATAATGACATAGTAGCAAAATGCCTACTGTTTCGAAGGTCAAGCCGAGAAAAGATAACACTAGGACAGATGACATTTTTATATACTAGTACTTAAAATCTACATACCATGTAACAAACAAAACAAATAAAACCCCTAAAAATAAAGTAATTAATCACGATTGGTGAAGAATTTGCTTACGTATCCTTGAGTTCTTTTTTTAAAACTGTAGAATTGTAATATTCTGTTGGTTGAGGGAAATGACTTCATTGTTATACAATTTGTCGAACTGTATATGACGTCGCAGTCTGCGTGACTGGTTGAAATAATAATGTATAATGGCAATATGTTTAAGCCGTGCTTCTTTTCGCAATATATATTGAAATAAAATTAATATAGCTTTATGAGGAATTCGACAGTTAAGGCGTCTGTGCCAGCTCTTCATACCGTTGTTGGTACGGTGCCTTACTGAGGCACAACAGATAAGTGAAAAAGACTTCGCCCCCGGTCGTTCAAATTAATTTATAAACTTTTTTGAGGCCTTATCTTTTGGACTTTGTTCTATTATAGATTTCAAACCAGTTTCTATGAAATGAATAGGCAATAAAGGCAAATTCGAAGTTAATCTGATAATTTCATTTTTTACATTCAGATCACGGCCCTTCTTCCATATAGCCCTGTTATAAAAACTGTTATAATAACATCCCGTTACGACTGCCTGTGGGAATACTGTTTTAAATGCATTCATTATTTCAGTAAGGGGTAAATGATGGGCACGATATTTGTGTACTTAGGAGAACCATTTAAATCCACGTGAATGGAAAAAAAAATATAAAATGGTTTTGGGCATCTTGTGAAAGTTCCATCACCAAAAAAACATTTATTCCCTCAAAACTTTGCTGATTTCCTTGCAGTTTTGGAACTAAATAACAATATTTTTTCCTCTTCGCCATCATTTGCAACAAAAAATTTGATGCCAACATTTTTGGTATTCGCACATCTGCTAATTTATTAAATTCAGTATTTTTAAGGCCCAATTTTTTACGTCGAGCTCTATACAAGCTATCCTTTTTTTCGTAATATGATTGCACTAGCAAATTGTTTGTTGGATGCTTTAAAACATACTTTTCAAATATTTGTTTGACCGGTTGAGAGCATTATCAGAGCTATATCATTATCCTGCTGTTGTGCTGCACTAATGTGAGAACTTTGTCTGATAATCTTCTCTTTATTTTATCTAAAGTCACAGTCGCCGAACATTCATGCTTGTTGATACACCTCCACAGTCTCTCGTTTTTATTATTTTTTGCAAAATTATAGCGATGGCCATCATAAAAAGCCGGTTTTCCCTTTTGATTTGTAATAATAAATAAATAAATACTCAACGACATTCTACACAGCGCTTTCTAGACCCAAAGTAAGCATAGGTTAACTAGCTTGGTTATGGGTTCCAGACTGCGGATAAACATACTGTTATACTTTTTTTTTGTAAATACATACATATTATACATAGAAACACCCAGACCAATGCAAATAGACATATTCATGCATACAAATATTTGCACTGAGCGGGAATCGAACCCGCGCCCCCTGTCGTAGCAGTCAAATGCACTACCGCTACGCCACAGAGGCTGAATAAACTTGTAATAAACTTTAAATTATTAACCATTTTCACTGTATTGTGCTAATATAACAACAAAATGAAATATTATACATACATCAACATGACAGTATGTGTGACATATTAACAACCAGCCAGACAGATTTTCCTTATGTATTTTGTGTAAATAGTTTCGTACCTAACTGTACCTATTTTGAAAAAGTAGGCATTTTGCTACTGGGGTGTGTGTTGGGTAACCTCCTCGAGTGTCGCTCCGATTCCGATCCCGCTGCAGTCCGGGGGGAACGGAATCGGAGCGGCCGGTACACCCTGGGCGGCGGTCAATGGCTTCCCCTTCACCCCTTCATAGGGTTGGCATTGATCGTCGGCCAATACCCAACGTGGCGGGAACACATCGCTCTCCGTACTCCTCTGCTTTCAGAGGACACAGGATGAGCGATGCTGTTAGTGGTGAGATGGCCCAGGGTCAGCCGGGGTGCGAGGGATATGCTCTATGGGTAACCTTACACCCCGGCGTCTGAAGACCCGAGACGGCGTGCGGTTTTAGTCGGTGCAAGCCCGACATAACCGCCCCCGCTGGCCGGCGGGGGGGTATCCGAAGGGATTTCCGCACGATAAAAAAAAAAAAAAAAAAAAAAGGCATTTTGCTACTATGTCATTATGCGATTTAGTTATAATGCGAAGTAGAGAATAGGATATGTGGATTATTTACTACATAGGTTTTTGCAATGTAGGTATTGACAACCGAATCCAAAAAAACGTTGTTATATTTACAAATTTATTATTTATTTACAAGTTCATCAGTGTTTTAGGGCCCTATACAAATGGAATAATTCCATATGTATAGGGCCCGCCCTATACATATGGAATACCTGGAACCACATATGGAACCTATTATTATTCAATCGAAGTGGTCGCCTCGACTGCGAGTGCCTTCGCCGCGGTAGCCTAGTGGTATGGGTAATGGACTGCTGAGACGAGGTCTCGGGTTCGATCCCAGGTTTTACCATGGCACACACCAATGACTTTTCGATGCTTTTCGAAGTTATGTGTGTATTTATCGCAGGTTTATAAGTGCCCGGTTAATGGCAATAGAGCCTATTGCCACCTATTACATTGGGACCTAAACATGAACTGGCGAAATGTGGGTGCTAGCACCTCTGCCTACCCCTTCGGGGATATAGGCGTAAATTTATGTTATGTTATTTATTTACAAGTTTATCAGTGTTTTAGGGCCCTATACAAATGGAATAAGTCCATATGCATAGAGCCCGTTATTCAATCGAAGTGGTCGCCTCGGCTGCGACTGCCTTCGCCACGACGCGCGTCGCTGCAGCTGGGCGCCAACGCTCCTGCATGGCGCGCAGCTCAGGCTCCAGCAGCTGCCGTGTCTCAGGCGCTCGCAGCTCGAGGAGGAGCAGCCTCTCGTACAGCCGCAGTTGGTGCCGGCTGATGCGGCGCGGCTGCTGCGTCACCGGCGGTGCGGTAACCGCCAGCTCCTCCACTGGTGGTGTAGCAACCGGCTCCTGCTGCTTCTCATTGCGCAAGCTGTACACATAAAATGACATGAGGATTGATTAGGAGACACATTTTATTATTGTTTATTCTGCAGTTTTCCGCCTCAGCTATACGCTACAGCGGCTCTAGCCATCGCATCCCACTTTCTCCTGACAGGACATTCGTTGCTAAAGGTGTGGAGGTGGACAGGCGTTATCCCTGCCCGGGCACAGTTTACGCAATTTGCGGGCTCGGATGTTTTATAGTGTGCGCTTCTCCGCAGTGGCTTCACAGGTCCTCCGCCTCCTTACAGAATTTTTTACTGTGCCCGTAGCCAAGGCAGCGCATGCACTGGACAAGCGGCGATTGATCCTCCACAGTGACCCGCTGGAGGTCAATGTGGAGCTTCCTCGCCTCAATTGCCCTCGCCCCGATTTTGGGGGCGACGCTGAGGATAATATGAGAGCATTGGGGGTTGCGAGCCTTCTTTTTATATTTTAAACGCAGCCTGTACTCCTCTTCGTCGAGGCCGCCAAAAATATTATATATTTTTTCGTTTGTTGTGGGCGTTGGTGAAAACTCCAGCTCGCGACTGGCTGAATATTTCGCCATTACAGAGAGGAAGAGACGGTTATGTAGGCTTTTACAATATGAAATATTTATCACAAAAAATTTGATGACTAGCGTAACGTAGCGCGACAACACAACAAAGATTAGGCGGTTATCCAGATAAGATAAAATTAATGTGTCTAATAGACTAATTCCAATAGGAAATAAAATAAAATAATATATCTAAAATTGAGTTCAAATGATAACCTAAATACAGACACAGACAAACAATTAAATCAAAAACAGCTATTTGGCAATTAGCTGAAATAAAACACGAATCCTATTTTCGGATTTTAATATTCGCCTTTCCGGAATCTCCGCCCCAGCGGAATCCACCTGCTTAGGCAATTATCCGTTCGATTTTTTTCCAAAATTTCGCGATAGCTGAAAAACTAGGTCCCAGAGAGACGGTTGAGGTGTCTAAAGACGCGCGTCGTCAGCGCGCTCACAATGATGTTATGAAACTATGGACCTTGATACTGAAAATTTGAGAAAATTGAGGAAAACTAAATTTTGATGTAAACAAATCGACCTTAACTGAAGCTACCGTCGCGACTATACGTCACAGCTCAACGGGGTTGGTGGCGTTCGGCGCGGGGCGCCCGCCTGTTCCCAAAAACATGAGTAGAACGATAGCCGCCTATAGAAATTTTTTGAAAGATTAATGAAAAACCAAAAATTCGGTAATCCGCGTGAATATGCGAGCAAACCCGGGAAATCTGCAGGCAGATGGTGACAGCCGCGAAGGGCTGAGTCGTACCAGTTCCCACAGGTATCACAAGACACCTTGCGTAAATTTCGAATAATTAACAACAAAATTTAATTAGCCAAATTAATAAAAATCAATGGGAAATGCCCCGAAAACTGCCAAAATAATGGTCCTGTATACGCGTGTGCGGTATCAAACGACGCGGGGCGTTCTTGTGAACACTGCTGTGGTGTTAGAATTCCAGGTACCTATAGGAGACACACAAAAAATGCAGATTGTTGCTAAATTGTCAATGTAAAATAAAACAATGAAAATTTTTGATTTTCCAAGGAAAATCGTCGCAACAATAGTCGATTCGTGTAGGGCTCAGCCGTACGAGTAAAATGATGTATGACAATCGATATATGCAACTGATTTCAAAAAAAAAATATCAGTCGATTTACGTAAAAACTGTCGCCCTAAGGTAAACTTTCTGGCACTTAGGCTCTTTTGGAATCATCAGGAACAGTTGACTGACTTTGATTTTTCCATTAGCAGAATGCAGCACCAGAGGCGAGGGGGAGAATTGGCTGCGCTTGCGAGGAACGTCAGGAAGAGAGAAAAACACAACGGTTACAACCACGAGAGTGCGAACTCGTACGTGTTGGCTCACTGAAAGAAACTGATAGAAGTCTTGAACTAGCTAATGCTAGCCCGATTTAGATATTAGTGCTTATTATGAAGTATAAATAAAAGTTTGACTAGTAATAAATCAATTTAATCTGTATGGGTACACCCGCCTAGTGTGATAAAATAAGCTGAAGCTGAAAAATTACTTGGTAAAGTACAACCTATTGTAATTATTTTAGTGACTCATAACTTTGTACACAGCGTTATATAACTAAGACGTATTATTGACTACACATAGAGTGTATTGGGAAATAGCAATTTCTTATATTTATGTTATAATAATTCCCATAATTATTATCGTGCTGATAATACAGAGATGTCGTCGAATGATAGAGACGAGGATGGCAGAAATACCATTAGAATCGATACCATCACCTATTTAAAAATATTGAAATGATCAGCATTTACGTTTCATGAAAGATACAGTAAACTATGGATAAGTGAACAAAGTTATAAGGAGATGTGTACATAATGTGTATAAACTGTTTTAAACCATGTCTGTGTGAGATGAGGTGCATAAATATTTTAAGATAAAAAGGAGTCTTCTCGAAATAAAGTGCTTGGTAACAAATGATGATCGAGTACATAATCATGTTATTCTAGTTCTAAACAAAAACACTCTCATGTATGTAAAGTCACTATTAAAATTATATTAATAAAATCTACATACATAAAATCTACATATATATCGTTATGTACTGAGCCAATAGCCAGACATAAGTTCAGACCGATTATCCTAGATTAGATTGGAGCATAATCATCAAATAAATAACATCTCATCAAACACACAATAACCGTGTAATTTACTGTGTATGTCTCTTTGTTATAAATAGATCTAAGTCTTGTGTGCATAATTGTGCTAGAATTAAGTAATACGGCATATAAGGGTTTTTTGGTTGAGCTTACGTTTTCCCTTATAAAATGAATGCCTAGGAACAGAAAGCTCGGTTAGATGTGACTTTAATCGGTCATATCTATCTAATCTAAATAATCAACTAAGATTCGAATAATTTGGTTATAAAAAAATAATTATTAATCTCATATTTCTGCAATTTCAATGGTCTAGAGTTAATTCCCTTCCCCATGTGGTTAAGGTAAAATGGAGTTTTTTAAGGATGATAACGAGAATTACCTTATAGATAAAGTACGAGATCTTATCTCCGACATCAAACGGTAGTCGTAATCCGAAAGGCTAAAATCCTGCTTGAGCAGTTCAGCTATGTCAGACCAAGTCTGAACTCTGCCTAATGCATCGGAACCAATGTAATGCATCGTCCGTGAAAATCTCGTAAGCGAACGATAATAATTTATCCTGAGAGATACCACGACTTAGGATAAACTCATCAACCTTTTGAATAAACGCACGAACACAAGTCTTTCCTGAGTATTTTAGCTTGGAAAACTCGGAATAAACTTTCCTGTCGCAAGCGTCATTGACGGGAGTCTCTGGCACTTGCACTGACAATGAATCACTAGGTTTACACTCTTTCACTTGTAACGCTAACAAATCACCGTATTGCAATCTAAAGTTATCTATATAACCTTTAATAAATTTGTCAATCTCTGGCTGTGAGCGATCGATCCTGTTAAGCCTATTGTAGATGTGATGAAGTAGTCTCCGTACGAGCCAGTAAGTTCCTGTCAAGGTTTGACTTTAAATTTACTAAATTCTGAGAAGATTTAGACAAAGAATCGCCAACAGCCTTGAGGTCCTCGGCTGGTTCGAGGTGTGAAGTTAAAATGTCTTCAGAAGTAAAACGTTGTGCCAACTTAGCAATCTGTTTTCTGAGTTCAGAAGCAAACTCTGACCCAGATCCGCCTCGAACGGCAACCTCATACCCAAGCTCTGCCTTTTGCAATGAGAGGAACTTAATAGCGTATGAAGGCATAATGGAACTGGTGAGAATCAGTAACACACAGTGCACACAAAAATTAATTGACTTACCAGAGGTAAATAAAGAAAAATTAATAAACAGTAATTAACTGTAAACCTTTTAGGGTTAGTAGCCTAAAAGATCCGAATCCCATTAGTGTAACTATTGGTCTAGCAAAATAATTATAAGTGCTGAAATAAAACATTGTCTTATTCATAAAAACTTATACAGGGCTTAGAATACGTTTTAAGCTTGTTATAAATAAATTTCCGAAAAGTATGATTCATAAACGTTTAGTACCCTACCGACTCGTAGTCACACCAGTATGACAAACGGTAATTTTTTTCTCGTTTGTCACACTACTGATTTTTACACACCATGTAATGTATTTATTTCCGAACTAGTGCTGTCCGAGTTATACTACTTTGTTTTATTACAGTAAAACTTCAAATTACGTATTAGCCAATGTATTAGCTTATATTTTACAAGATTTTATTTAGTTTCACCTGTCCTGTTGTCTGTAATGGAATTTTGCAAGTTGAATTTGACCCACTCTCCGGTTTCCGATTGACCTGAAATTTTGCTAAGTAGTATCAGTAGATGCTTGTGTTCAAATTTTTACTATTTTTTATTTAACGCAACATTTCAAGGAAATGTCCCAATGATATTTTGCTATTTAATAGTTTTAATTGGCACGAAATTATAAAACTATCTTTATCAGTTTGGTCGACCCTTCTTTTTTTTGTATATTAATATCCTTTTTATTTAATAATACTGTTAATAACTTTAGTATGTTTACGTAGTTTTTATTTCTCTTTTTGTTTAACTGGGAGTATCAACTTTCACAAACGTTATTGGTTCTGTGTCTTTGACCAACTACATTCCAGTCAGCAATATATTGTTCATCATTTAGCCATTGACGGCCAATGTATGCTATGAACTTTTTTTCTCTTTTCCCCGCTGAATTCATTTGATTCAGTTTTTATGTACTCCCATCCGTTTTTAACAAGTTCTAACGGAGTTAGTGGCAATACCGTACATAATCCCACAATTCTTTTATGTATTTTACATTTCAAACCAATTGATTTCGCTTTCCGCCATAAGCTCTGACAATAGTGATAGTAACACTTTTAAATCGATATATGCGCGTATATTTATTTTAGCGCTAAAATACGTTATAGGCCTATTTTAGTGACTCCATAAGTTAAAGAAGGTTAGACCTTACTTTAAACCTCTAATAAAGGAAAACATGGCCGACTCTATGGCAGCCAGCTGATTTTGATTCACTGTCTGTCACAGATTCACATCATTTCACACAATCAGTTGACATTGTTTTTGAAATTATTGTGATATTTCTTTTATTGAATATTTATTATCATTATTTTATAATTATTTTGTTAGAATTTTTGATATACATACCGTGAATTGCGTTGAATCAGGGTGGACGGAAAATTCAAGCGGTCGGGATAGTTTATGTGATTGTGTATAAATTCCGTAATGCAAGCCCTTGGAGCTCTACAAGCTATTGATGCCATTGAGCTTGTCGGAAACATCCTCCGCGACTTCGGAAAGTATATCTGGAGAGATATGACCCATTTTCTCTGCGGGATGACGAATTTAAACGACGATACCGCTTTAGTAAACAAACGGCATCATACATAATAGATCTCGTAAAGCAAGAATTGCAACTTGATCCAAGGGGTTCTGGCACATCTCCAGCCTTGCAAGTTTTGACTGCTATAAGATGTTGGGGTCGTCGTGAAGTAAATACTTTATGATACTGTCCTGTCACTATAATTCTCAAGTACATATTCATACGAATACTTTGAAATTTGTGATAAGCTTTCAACATGTTTTTCTCCTGTTTAGGTTCAAGATGATGGGGGAGATATCCATGGACTGAGTCAACCCACTGTGAGCCGCATTTGTGCCAAAGTAGCTCGCGCTCTCACTCGACACTCTGACACATTTATGAAAATGCCACAGTCCCTTGCAGAACAGCAACGAGTTATGAGAAATTTCATAGAAATACGCAATTTCCCCAATGTGCTGGGCTGCATCGACTGTACTCACATAAAAAAAAAAATATGGTGGTGATGCAACTCAATACTACATAAACAGGAAAGGGTTTTATTCCCTGAATGTGCAAGTAACAAGATACGTCACATAAAATTAAGTTTTTATTCAAAAGCCATGATAGCTTAGTGGGAGTAATATTTACATGGGATCAAAAAGGTTCCTGGTTCGGTCCCGGGAACATTTTTTGAGTGTATATTGAGAAGTGGGCTTTAGGTATATATATATCTTTACAAGTTGTGGTGGTCACTCAAGCTTCTGACTACTCCATATATAATAAAAGTCATGATGATGCAGATATAATTGGTAGGATACAACTGATCTTATGTTTTCTATTTCTACGCAGGTAGTTTGTGATGCCAAATTAAGAATACGGGACATAGTGGCAAGGTGGCGAGGCAGTACCCCTGACTACCGAATTTTTAATGAATCAACCCTTAAAGAACGCTTTGAGAGAGGAGAATTTAGAGGACGACTCTTGGGTGATTCAGGGTACGGTTTAGAGACATACCTCTTCACACCAATATTGAGGCCTCAAAATGAAAAAGAAGAGGCATACAATAAAGCACAAATTGCTACACGAAACTGTGTAGAACGTTCCTTTGGTGTTTGGAAGCAACGTTTCCAAATTCTACTGAACGCTCTCAGTGTTAGAATGCATAATGTGAAACCAACAATTATTGCACTTGCTGTGTTGCACAATATAGCAATAGATCAACATGACCCAGTTCCAGGTATTTATATTATTCTAGCTGCTGCCCACAACTCCGTTTGCGCATATACACATAAGCCTCTGACTGTGCCATCTAATTACCTAGCAGTATGAAATATTCTTAACAACCTACGTCTCATTCCTACCAAATATACATTAAAAAATCATAAAAATTTGTCGAGCTGTTTTGGAGAAGTGCAACTTCAGACACTGTTACAAGATTTTACAGAGATTACCTCTTGTACATTACCATTTTTTCAGTACAG
This sequence comes from Cybosia mesomella, assembly GCA_946251805.1. Taxonomy (NCBI): domain Eukaryota; kingdom Metazoa; phylum Arthropoda; class Insecta; order Lepidoptera; family Erebidae; genus Cybosia; species Cybosia mesomella. The sequence continues at coordinate 5,651,300 of OX276398.1, read as the reverse complement.
TATAAGGTATTTCTTTGTGATTATTGTAATTTCTCATTATTTTCAGAATATGATGATCCTGATACAATTGTAAAAATTCCTTTGAATGCTTAAATCCTACCACATGCCAATGAAGCCAGAGGAAGAGTTCGAAACAATGCTTTTCTTCGAGCATTCATTGAAAGGCATTTCAATTAAATTAGGTTGTCTTTAACTGAGATAAGATACAAAGGTATGTGGAACAACAAAAAATATAAATTTTAACTGTGTAAATTATTTTATTTTTCATGTATTTTTTTCCATAATATTAATTTTCTTTAAAATTAAGATTTCTTCAAGGTCTAGATTTCTTGATTTCTTTTTTTCATTTTCCATTTGTATTGAATGAAGTTCCTTTCTGCACTCAACCTCGGTATTGGCTATACTTGCCGCATAATTATAAAAAAATACAAATAGTTCCAAATAAGTACATATTTACTTTAAATTAAAGCACTATATTTTCCATAAATAGAGATCTATGAAGTAGATACCTTATCCTCATTTTCTTTCTTCTTTTCAGATGCCTTCGAAAGATGTTGCCTTGGCACTGATGGACGCTTTATAAATTTGTGCTTGGATGCGACCTGTAGCAAAAAAGAAATAAACTTCTGTTTGCTTGGAAAACATATTTTATTGTTACTTATAATCCCAAAATAATGTTATCCTGGAATGTGGAATCTCATAGCTACTTGAATTAATATATATAAATTATTGTATGTAATTTATGTATAGGGGGAAGTGTTATGAGAATAGTAAACATACGTTTCACTAAATTTACTAAACTTTGGTGTATTTTAGTCCTGTATGACATTGGTCTCTTGAGCGACCTCCGGTACTGCGCTCTGCACAGTTACATTTCCTCCTTTTCTATTCGAGGTTTCTTTAATGGAGTTTGGTCATTGCCATCTGGTGCATTATGATGAATAATAATTTCTTGTAGCACCTGAGTCTCCTCTTTGTTCTGAAAAGTAATAAGTAAATTAGACCAGAGAAGATATACTTTATATAATCTACACTATTATAAAACTGTAACGGGGTGTGTCTGTAAATTGAAGATAAATAGAAAATACCTTTGAGGCTATTTGGAACCTACAAAATAAATTTCTATGGAATTGATTTATTGTCAGTTTGTTTTCAATTTTCTTTTATTGAAAAGTAGACTTCAGAGCGTTTCTGATGAGGTTTCATAAAAATCCAATCAATAGATCTAAACTTATGGACAGGTGACACTATTTAAGAGTTTCCATTAATATCTTGCACAGACAGTCACAGGCAAAAGCTAGTAATTTATATATATTACTAGCTTTTGCCCTTTTAGGACTTATATATAATTTATATAAAGGAAACACTTACATGGTCAGTTGTTAAATCCCCTTTGATTTCATTTGGCAATGGTCCAACCACCTTGTTCTGAAAGAAAGAAAGAAAGAAGATATTAAGACAGGAATTACATTTTTCCAGTTCGTATGATTGAGTAGTAAGAAGGAAGCAGATTACGTTATGATATTCACTTACCTGATTTATTTGATCTGAATCAAATTCATTGGAGTCTTCTTCAAATTCATTAGGCAACCACGAGTAGATATCATTGCCATCTTCATTGTTAATTTCAGGTGGTGGTCCTCCACCGGTCATAAAAAGCTGCTTTCTTTGTAAAGATTTCTGTTTATTTTTTGTCATTTTACTAGTGCCCCAGTGTGCTTTAAGTTGAGCAACAGTGCGAGGGCCACCATTGCACATAGTGTTGAAACTGAAAATAATTATAGGTCAACAACAATGCACACATTATGGAAGAAAGATTTAACGAGAGAGATGAAATCGGTTCAGTTGTTGAGCCTTAAAGGAAAAAACACACTTGAATTAATAGTAGGGTAGTGTTAAACAAATAGTTACCTGCTACACAAATCGCTCCATGCTGCTAACTTTTTAGCATTTGTATTGCTGTCAGTGTTTTTAGTTTCAATGGCATTCACCCTTTCTCTCACCAAGTCCATTAGTAGACGCTAGGGAAAAAAATACATGGGATACTATTGTTCACAAAGTACGTAAAGCTGTGTCCCCACACTATAATAATAGCAATAATGAAACAAGGCTGCTTTTAGAGTATATTTCATCAATGGGCTGTAACATTCTACTGCTGGATATGCTGCTTATGATATTATGCTTGCTGGATTTTCTAACGAATAAATACCACGCTCTGCTGGTGGGTATTTAGCAAGCTCAGAACACATGAGGTATTTAGCATACTAGGTAATAGGTATCTATTACAACAAGAGTCGAAATAGGGAGGCCGAACAGCCGGGGACATCATCGAAAAATTGGTAATACTTGGTATTGAGAAGCCTGCTTACTGTAGCGTCCGGGGCTTGGACGCCACAATACCTCGTGTAGATAATAAGACAAACACTGAGGAAGAAGTTTAAATGGGCATTTATTATATCATCAAAGCTTCCTAAATCGGGTTTAGGGAGGTTTTTACGCGTATATTATTATTTTACTGCGAACTAGGGAATCGCGAACTCCGCTCAAGGACTGAGCCTAAATATTTATTGCACTAATATCTTCTCTTCGGCCGGCGGACCCGGGCGGCGCGTCTAGTCGCCCGCTGTCAGCCGCCCAGCCGAAAGCAGCTCCACGGAGCAATTGTTTTTTCTTCCCTAAGCTAATTTGAAACACAAAGTATTTATTTTTAAACTCTGACACATGACGGCCAGGAAACGACCGTAGTGTGTGGGACGAGGTCCGAACACTACATTACTAACCTTATCTTCCACAAGCCAATTCTCACTTCTTTGCCTCTTTTGAGGTATTTTTTTATTATTAGAGGTCTTCATTTGTCAAATGGATGGAGTATTTTCAACGTATTTATTAATTAAATCAAATCAAAAATATCTTCCGCCACTCCACGGCCCGCAAAAATTCACACATGCATGTGACACAACCGCTGTCATGTGTTGTCAGTTGCTTGTCAATTTGACGTAAATCTCAATAAAAACGTCATCAACACTTTTTTTTTTCTTTTGGATGAATGCTTGATGGATTGATCGGAACGACGACATAACAACTCTAAAGTGTATTTTAAACCAAATATTAGAAATATAGTAGGTTTATCGAACGTTTATGAATCATGAATTTTATAATCAGTATATTAGGCCTAATGAACATTTTAAATATTTAGCGTTATAAACGTGTTTTAGAGAATATTTATGAATAAGACTGTTAAATTTTTAAATGATACAAAACAAGTTTTAGCGCCCGGGAGAGATTTAGAACTCTCCCGGCCCGCTGTTAAAGTTTTAAATGATACAAAACAAGTTGTAGCGCCCGGGAGAGATTTAGAACGCTCCCGGCCCACCGTGCCCGCAACATGCTCGCCGCGCGTCGCAGGCGACTCAGGCGCCGGTGGTCGCTTAACGACCTCCGTCCTCCATGAGCGCAGGCCTGGGGGTGGTAGGTGAGGCTGCCTGTCACCCCAGCAGAAGCAGGCCGAGACGGTGGGGCGAGTAGCGCCCCCCCCCTCCCAAACCGGTGCAAGACGGGGACACCGTGGTTCCTAAACCCGAGGGGGCCATCTCGTAACCGGAGATGGCCCAGGATCAGTAGGGGTGCGAGGGATATGCTCTATGGGCAACTTTACACCCTGTAGACCCGAGACGGCGTGCGGTTTTAGTCGGTTCAAGCCCGATATATCCACCCCCGCTGGCCGTCGGGGGTATCCGAAGGGATTTCCGCACGATAAATAAAAAGGTACAATGCATGTGATAGCAAATGCTAGCATGTAAAATCTTTACGCACTACAACAAAACACTTGTTAAAAAGTGTCCGTTATGTTAGCGTACACAAGAGCTATATCGAGTTGGTTACTATGCCATTAAACTCTGTGTAAATACTGCCTTATTAGTGTAAAAATAAAAAAAACTCTTCCTCTTCAGTCTAGGAAATATTCACCAATTTCACTGTGTACGCTGGCGTCACGATCAAGCTAGCGTACACATGACCGTACTCGAAAACTGCTAATTGCAAAGCAACAGAGTTTACACACAAAAATAGTGCTCTAATACTTCTCCCACTATGCAAAATTTCATAACGATTGCTCTTGTAGGAACAGAGATATTGAACAAGACTTTTCAATGACATTCGGAGCTGGCGTTATGGCAGCGTACACATAATAATTCTTATAGAAAGGGAACTTTTTTTTTCATAAGTGCTATATGTATAAATACTGTGTGAAATTCTGCTTCTATTAGTGTTAATGCTTTATGCAAATTCGCAGTGGAATAATTAAAAAATCTATGTTAAGTTCTAGGAACAAATGTATTGACGTAAAGTCGCGAACAAAATGAATTATTAGTGAAATTATAAACTGAGATATAGCGTTATTTTCTAATATAAGTTAGCATGATGTGTTTTGACATAAATACAATTAAAATGATTACCTATTTATGTGCTTGACTGTAAAAAGTTGGTTTGCGTGGAATGGAACATTTTCAAATGCTAATGTGAAATAGACTATAATACTTTCTCCCTCGTGCTTGCACGTCTTATGGCAGCTTTCATGGTCGTTCACTTTCTGTTTTCACGTTTCAGTTTTAGTTCTGTATTTTAAAAAACTTGACAAATCACTTTTGAGCATATCTGTACCTGTATTATGAACAGAAATTAACATGGTTTTTTTAATTATTCCACTGCGAATTCGCATAAAGTATTTACACTGTTCAAAGAAACGTTTCCTTTCTATAAGAACTATTATGTGTACGCTGCCATAACGCCACCTCCGAATGTCATTGAAAAGTCTTGTTCAATATCTCTGTTCCTACAAGAGCAATCGTTATGAAATTTTGCATAGTTGGAGAAGTATTAGAGCACTATTTTTGAGTGTAAACTCTGTTGCTTTACAATTAGCCGTTTTCGAGTACGGCCATGTGTACGCTGGCTTAATCGTGACGCCAGCGTACACAGGGAAAATGGTGTTTATTTCCTAGACTGAAGAGGAAGTTTTTTTTATTATTACACTAATTAGGCAGTTTTTACACAGAGTTTAATGGCATAATAACCAACTCGATATAGCTCTTGTGTACGCTAGCATAACGGACACTGTTGAAAACACTTCACTAACACTTGAACTAAAATTTTACACCTGGTAAGTCAACGTAGGTGTTAAAATAAAATAAAAATAAAATAACTACTCACGGGCTGTTCCATCCAATTGTATTATAATGCTAAAAGAATCCGTTATTGGGCGCCATTGAAACGTAAGAGAAGTTTTTCTTGTTATTTTAAATTGAAGTTAATAAAAGGTTAAATGGGTTTAATGAGTTGTACAAATGTAACTATTTATAAGAAGTGTCTGTAACGGCTAGGGTAGAGCAAAGATAAATGAAATATTAATGTACAATTGATAACCATTTTAATTTATATTATATAAAATATCAGGGCGTGGAGTACATGACCTCCAGCCGATAGAAAAAGGATTTTATCTTCGTGGAACAAAATTTTACTTGTAGGAATTGGAATAATCTTGATGAATTGGAAGTTGGAACAGTATTGTCTTGTTGGAAAAGCCTGTCTTGTTGGAACAGCCTGCGGTGGTGAAGGTGGTGGAGGCATTTAGCTTCGCTGTCGCCGGGTCTGGACAAACACGTGCCGCGCTGACGCCTAAACCGTCGCGTGGCCCGCTCTGTGTCACCTGGAAAATTCAGGCAAAGCCTTTCAGTATGTCGGATTGACATACTGCAAGAGCGGCGTGGCAGGCAGTAGGTAGGAGGCAGGTGGTCAAGTTTCCCCAAGGCTCGTGGTGCAAAAGTCATTACAGTAAAAGCCATAGTTCACAGCATTGCAACAGCAGGAAAAGTTGCACAGAAATAAATTTGTCATATAGGTTTTGACACGAGGTCAGTGATCCCACGACCGCATGGGTCAATGTCCTTTTGACAAGCATGTGGAACACAAACCAAAATAAGCCTTGCAACTATATTGCAGAAGCAATTAATATTAAATAAAATATGATAGACACTGTTCACGTAAAAAACAGCATCCATCGCAGGTTTTCATCCCGTTACACACACATGCAACGTGGCGTTAAAATATTCCATATGTGACACTATATGGATAAAATAAAATACGGCACACCATGCTCACGTAAAAAGCATGGACATTGCCTGGAAGAAGCTTAGCATTAGCTACATGAAAACAACGTGGCAGCAAAAGAGAAATTATTGCCTACGAGTACGGAAGGTCTCAGGGCTACACCTTGGTGGGATGCATCGTTTTCATGTCGCTATTGAGCCACCTGAAATAAAAAGTAGTTTAGCACACACTGCGTATTAAAATCAGTAACTTTCACCCCAGCCTCAGCAGTAGGAAGCTGATGTCAATAAAAAAGGAATTGAAAATGAGGCTGCAGTGTGTTTTATAGCCTCGCTCAGACATCAGTCAGTGGGGAGATTTACATGACTTAGCTTCCGCTCTTGGTAATGTCTGATATGGCGAAATTGCCTCTCCGGGGCTGTATATTAGCACTGATTTTATATCAATTGACTGCGGTCCGCCATTACAACTATCTTGCAATGTTGGTAGACCACACACGGCCAGAGACGAACCGAACGTACAGATAGAACGGCAGATTAAAAATGTAGCTAAAATATAATTTTATATAGATACTAAGTGAACATATAATATCATATAAGCATAGAACGCCAAGTATTTTGAATATCAGTGTTTAATTAAAATTTAGTACTGTACTGTACTGTTTAGTTTTAGCAAGGTCTTCTTGCATTACGTTAGAGGTTTCAAGCAGCTTTTGTTTCGAGTACCATGAGTCTATTGTCAAAATCATCAAACTTTTCTTTGAAATGGGCTTAGGCATACTTTAACTCAACTAGCTCGGTTTTAATGATCTGGATGTCTTCAAATAGACTTGGTAAGCCTTGTAGCTGGCGTTTCATGGCTCGGATTTCGTAAAGAATTCTGTCCAAATTTGCAGGGGACTCGGGGTTAGAAACAGCTGGTGAAGAAACTCTGCACTTGGGGAACTTCCACTGTGCCTTTCTATCTACTCCCAGTTTTCTCCAACCCGATTCGGAAATACTTGCACACCCAAAGTCCAACTCCTTCTTACAACCGGAACATTGAACGCCTCACTGAATTGAACATTACATAGTGCACACTTCTTCATCTCTAAATTATATACGTAATTATTAGGCGCGGAAACTATAAAAAGGTTGACGATCTATTTTTTTAGTACGGATCGGCCAACAGAGGCACTATGCAAATGCGTGCTCACACGGAACTGTGAGTTAAGATGAGACCATTGAGAAGTATGTGAGGAGTAAGACTAGCAGTCTGATCGACGAAGCTTTTTGAAAAAATAAATTGAAAGAAGCGAAGAAACTAGTTTTTCCTTAGATTTGACTTAACAAATTAGTGGCCAACTTTGGAGGCAAATCTATGGTTAGAACGGGGACCCTCATTATACTTTTGCCTGCGATACGCGAAAATTTATGAAAATTTGAGATTAAAATTAAGAATTAAGAACACAAAAGGTGCAACATCTCCAAGTTTTAGTTCTTCATATTAACTGAAACGGAAGTTACATTTTTGTATTGATCTCAATCAAATATATCGATTTGAACTTTACAGAGGTAACGTTTAAAAAGTTACCGTAACAAAGTTTAGTCTTTGTGAATAACTAGTAGTTATCTAAATGGACAAATTGAAAACATCCTGTACATTTACACATGGAAAAGTTCTAATTTTTTGTAAAAAACAAATCTTGATAAGAGATTAATTTTGATGGGCAATACAAGTTCTAATTTTTTGTAAAAAACAAATCTTGATAAGAGATTAATTTTGATGGGCAATACACCCACTCTTGCAATAAACAAAAACAACATTTATTTACAATAACATAAATAAACTCTTACCATACCATTTATGGGTAGGAGGAACTTGCTTATCCAGCCCGAAGCAGGTATTTTCACAAATAATAATAATAATATTCATTTATTTGCAAATGTAGGTTTAGAGTTGGTACATGTTTGTTACAAATGTGTCACTACATTTGGCCTTGCGGCATGCAAAATAGAGGCATATAAACAATTACTAGACATGCATACTACAACTTCATTACAATTAATTGAAATATGTACATAATGTCAATAGTCATAAAATTAGACTTTCAATAGTATTATAATCAAATAAAATCAAATAGGCATGTCAATTGTGATAAAATAAATCATAATCAAAATAAAATAGGTATGTCAGTGGTAGTAAATAACAATAGCACATGAATTAAATAACATCAAATTACAAAATGTCAGTTGCATTAATTAATTAATTAAATAATGATAATAATAAATATTGTCTGATTGTTTCATTTATTTCAGTGACATGTCATTTAGGTACTCTTCAACGGAATAATAACATTTCTCCAGCAAACTTACACACTTTCTGCCTAGTATTTGTGATATGTTATGAAGTACTCGAGGCAGAGGCCAGGCTAATTGTGGCATGTGGGACAATAACACAAAGTGTTTTTTTTTTCGATTTTTTGTGGTGTCCCAACAATGCTTACACCTCCTCCTCTTTGTGCTGCCACTATTATTTTTGGGCAAGTGAGCAAATGCATGAGCAAGGTATTTGTTCATTTACCTGCCTACTTCTATTTGGAGGAGGAGGAGGAGATGCTAACATTACGGTAATGACCTCTTCCCTAAATTTATAGAGGTCTATTTAAAAAAAAAAAAACATTCAACAACATCATTTGAAATATGTGGATGCCTACTTTTTTGTACCACCGCATGGTTCTGTGTTCGCAAGTATAATATGCCCGCATCTGGTCTTGCCTATCAACACCACCGCATGGTTTTGTGTTCGCAAGTATAATATGCCAGCATCTTTTTTTTTTTATTTTTACGTGCGGAAATCCCTTCGGATACCCCCCCGCTGGCCAGCGGGGATGGTTATGTCGTGTCTCGACTAAAACCGCACGGTGTCCTCCCCAAGTGTCCGTTGCCGGGCACCCCGGGTAAACCCTCGAAAGGATAACCCCAACAACATTGCCTATCAACACCACTTAAAAATTGATTGTACTTGGTAACTACTTCGGGTTTTAAACCCTTTTACTCCTAACAGGTTTTAGTTCCGGCGTATGAGTGGTGCTGATAGTCAAGACTTCACGCACGTCATGCCACTCGAAAACAAAAATACCATTGCGGTTAAACCTGAAAATGCTACCACCTTTCCTCAATTTTGTTGCAATTACTACTGCGGTGTTTCCTTTACGGCTGGCTCTCAGAGTTCCAGTAATATTAGTCCCGTTACGCAATAGGAACTCTGAGAGCTCAACGCTATTATAAAAATTGTCCATGTATACATGGTGACCTCTGCCAAGATAGCTTGCGAGCAGTTTTGCCACCACCTTATCTGTGTGGCCTTTCCCTCCCACTTCTTGGTCTCTTTTTCCCTGGTATACGTGGATTTTCAGTGAAAGGATTTTTTTGGTGTGGCTCGCATATATAACTTGATGCCGTACTTGTGGCACTTACCTTTAATGCCGGATGCCACTGCGTCCACGGCATAGAATTAATCTATCGATAATTCTTCCCCAGGACTATATAATTCTGACATTCTATTGTTAAAATAGGCAATCAAGCTATGTAAATTATTGGGGCCAAATCTTAAACACCTAGTATGAGCAAGAAGTCGTTTTTGGACATGAATTGACCGGCGAATAAATTGAATAAATAATGTTTACGCCAGTAATCGGAATATCTGTTTACTTTAACGGTTCCTATGTGGAATAAAATTCCCAAAAAAATCATTAATCTATCAATAGTTAGTGTTTTCCATCTACGTATTCTGGCGTGAGGCGTGGTACATGCGGCCAAAATTTCATTGTGACATTGGTTCGTGGAATCAACAAACTGTTCCAAGATATTTACAGTGAACAATAATTTTAAAAAATCATACGGTGTTGTCGCTTCGGCGTATACTTCCTCAAGCGTGGTGAAAATAGCAGGAGCTCGAGGACCACGCCTGTGTAGGGTCCTCTCTTCCCCTTCTTCGTCATCCTGCGCCTCTTCACCCCCGCTCGAGTCGCTCTTGCTCTATTCAGAGTGATAGCTGAAAAATATATTTTACTTAAAATAAACTGATCGACAAGGGATGAAGATTAACCCATGTTATGAAAAATATAAAATTGTATGTAACGATTTTTTAAATTTTTTTTTGTATAACAAATAAGTGGTCAAATATGGGGAAAAATCCAAGGTCAGTACGGAAGTGACCAAAGAGTGAAAAGATAAATCTAGAAACTTGTATTTCCGCGATTTATCGCAAAACTAGGTAAGTAACTTCTAAAAGACATCTACTAGAGCTCATCCGATGCGATTCTCAAAAATACACATTTTTTTTTGTGACATCAATTTTTTTTTATCGCGAACATTCATTTTGCACTTCTTAAAGTGCAAACCTATCTCCATTTTTTTAACCGCTTTGAACTTGAGACGATACATTGCGCAGAAAACTAAATTAGAAATCAAGTATCAGTGCAATGGACGACGACGCGCCCTCCAATACAAGTCCACTTATACCGTGTGCCCTAAAGCGTCCCGTTCCGTGACGATATAATTGCGTTCCGGTTTCGTGAGGGAACGACTCATAAAAGCTATCGGCCTGACAACGCCATCAATATTCTGCGTTAACATGCCACCTAACCCATAATCACTAGCATCGGTGTGCACCATCGCGGCGCGCGTTCTAGTGATGTAAAACTCATCGATATCGTATCTTGCCCAGCGATCTAATTGGTCGTAGCTTGGGATGACTCATGCTTAACGCGTCTCGGCCCGCTGCCTGACCTTATAAGGTAATACATTCCTATGGACATTAGTGATGGGACACTTATTACTTCGCGGAACTCGACCTTTCCCGCTATTTTTAGATTCTCACAACCCGGCAGTGTTCCGTAACAATACCCGACGAACTGGGAGAAGGATTTTTACTGGGGTAACAGTGAAAATCCGCCTGAAACAAACCCACTGGGATGAGCTATCGGCTTCAATGCAAGCAAAACTATTACATACGACCTTACGGAGTCACATACACTCTACATATCATAACCATACCTATCACACCAAGTCTTCCTCCCACGGAGGTGGTAGACGAACCACACATACCTTGTCCGGCCCTATCCAACTCGATGGGACGTACTACTTGCGATTGAGGTGTTAAGTTTGGCGCCAGCCTTCCTCGGCGGTAAGTTGAGAACCACCTGAAGCTAACCTACCGGCAACAGAGTCACTACCCGCTCTGGCGTGCTATAGTACCCAGGGGGACATAAGTCTCCCTCAGATAAAAGGGACTTCACAATTAGGAAGCCCTTATACACAGTAAAGGCTTCTTTTTAACCCTGCGGTTACCTCCAGCGTAGGTTGACTTTGCAAAGTACGGGACCACTGAAACGGGTGCTAATTTACTAATTATGAAACTGAAACAACTAAATTTTCAAAAAATATGTGATACCTTGTTTTTTTTTTCGTGCGGAAATCCCTTCGGATACCCCCCCGCCGGCCAGCGGGGGCGGTTATGTCGGGCTTGCACCGACTAAAACCGCACGCCGTCTCGGGTCTTTCGGCCGGGGTGTAAGGTTACCCATAGAGCATATCCCTCGCACCCCGACTGACCCTGGGCCATCTCCGGTTTCGAGATGGCCCCCTTACTTGCTCTTCACTGTGCCATCTGCTAATCAGAGGGACACGTGGAAAGCTTCCGAACAGCCCTCAATAGGGCCGTCCTCGCCTCGGTCGAAGTTGGCCGTAGGCGGCAGCGTCTCTCCCACCCTAGGGGAGAGGCGCTGCCGTCTCCGTTGCCCAGGGTGCACCGCGTGTAGGTCCCCAACCAAGCACCCCAATTATGTGATACCTATTGACTACATAACCCAATATATGCACGAGATGATCAGTGCTTACGGCTTACCCTAAGTGCGTAGTTAATCTGGTTCATCAATTCCTACAGACCGCATACCGACTGAACCAGAATTGACGGTGGTCTACAACCCAGCTCAAATTTTGCACTCAACTCTCCCACAAGCCTTTTTTAAATCTTAATATCGTAAATAAATAAAAGAACAAATTACAAAAATCGGGGTTGTGCTTCCCGCCAACCACTGAAAGTTCTCCTAGGTATACCTTTCGACGTAGCTCCTGGCTGCTGTTGATGGCAAACTGTACCTGAGGCAGGTGCACGTCCCACGTCCGGTGATCATCTTCGACGAAGGTTGCGATTGCCGTGACGATAGTGCGATTATAGCGTTCTACCAAGTTGACTTGAGGCGTGTATTTTGGCGTGAACTGTACCTTCGATATTTTGTACTTCTTGTAAAGTGTGTCCAATTCTTTACTTACGAATTGGACACCGTTATCCTGCAGTATGATTTCTGGAATCCCATGGACCATAAACACTCCCTCCTCTAAATTTTTCACGACGTTGGCCGCTGTAGCACGACGTAGTGGAAATATCAGGCAATACTTCGAGAAACAGCAACATACGACCTGTATATAGGCGTTCTGTTTCCTTGAAACGGGTAGGGGACCAACCAAGTCTATTGACAGCATCTGGAACGGTCTATTGCATTCATTTGGCTTGTCGTGTGTGCCTAAGGGACACTGCGTGGAGGTTTTATATGCTAGGCAGGTTTCGCAGGACGCTATGAACCTAGCCACATCCTTGTACATTCCTGGCCAGTAGAAAGGAAGGCGAACCTTGTGATAAGTTTTGAATGTACCAAGATGACCCGACGTAGGTTCCGCGTGATCCTCCTTGATGATGCGCTCTCGATCCTCCCCAGGAACGACTTCTTTCCACTCAAAGTCCCTAGTGAGAATATTGTGACCCTTGACCTGTTTATACAGCTTACCGTTTTCGATCACGTACCCTGGGAAACTCATTGGTGTCGATCTACAGCCATCAAAAACATTCAAGTACCACCGGTCGCCTGTTTGTACTGGTGTTATGGCACCCGAAATGGCAGCCACCGGAACTGACCGTGACAGGGCGTCCGGTATAATGTTGTCCTTCCCTTTCCTGTGTCTGATTTCGAAATCAAAAGATGACAAGCGCGTGCGCCAACGGGCCAGACGACCCGTGGGGTTCGACAGTGACAAGAACCATTTCAACGCTGCATGATCAGTGTAAACTATGAAACGCTTCCCGTTCTCAATATAACAACGCCAGTGCTCTAGTGCCACTAAGACGGCTAAAGCGTCCCGTTCCGTGACGCTATAATTGCGTTCCGGTTTCGTGAGGGAACGACTCATAAAAGCTATCGGCCTGTCAACGCCATCAATATTCTGCGTTAACATGCCACCTAACCCATAATCACTAGCATCGGTGTGCACCTTATTCAATTGTAGGTACTTTATTTTATGGTTCGCCATCCTTTATCCTAACGTCTGGTGAGCTTAAAAACAATAAAAAAAACTACAGTCGATAAACAACCTAATAAAATTCACTACCTGGTCGCGAATTCGGCAATCTAGGTATATTAATACAATTGATTCCTTAGTGAGACAACACACATGAAAAAAACGTGACAAACACAAAAATCGGGGTACCCTCCCTTGTGCTTGGTGACGCAAAAAAAAGAGAGAAAAGAAAATTTTGTGAGGTGGGTCTTTTCCGACCCTTGGTCTCTGGTGGACTCTTACCACCTGCCTAACCCAACGAGAGGCAACTGGATGCTTTCTAAGTTTTTATTTCGCTCCCGACCCAGTACAGGAGTGAGCACAAAAGACAGTACCCTTACACACATACAAAATAGCGCAACCGCTCACAGCAATCGACTTGCACCTATAACCGGCAGACACTCTTTTTGTTCGGGCGCCAGTGATACGGTGTGCCCTACGGGGAAGACGGAAGGAAACGAGTGATCGAAATCCAACACTTTATTCCATATACCACAATGTTGATATATATTTATTTTAAACTAAATTAAAGCCGAGTGTCGATTAGGCTATAGGTACACGCCACTACGAACGGCCGGCCAAGTATTCCACTCAACTTGGGTCCGTCGGCACCGGGCGAGGGTGATGCGCCTCCCGAAAGACCACCAGGCTTGACGTGTGCGTTCGTCGTCTCTGCCAGCGGTTCAGGTGTGGAGTTGGGCCGGTGCTGTTCAGCCGGTACACAGCTACTGCTAATCTCTCGACCGGAACGGAGTTGAGGACACTCTTCAGACGGTATGGAGTGGCACGGCTTTTTCAGCCTTTCGGGATTCTGAGGAACGAACACACGGTCAGTCACTGGTGTGTGAACCCAATGCAACAGCGCCGGGACCCTGAGTATAATTTCCTACATGGGCCCTACGGTCGGCAGCGCTGTACAATGGTAGGTCCACTTAACATAAATAATTACTACTAATATAATCCCTGAAGGGGACATCGGCCTTCCGGATTCCTCCGGGGTCAGTAGGCGTAATAAAAAGCTTCGTCAACCACGGTTCAATTGACTGCTAAATACTAGGTACTTAAAAATAAACTCATTTCTGGGTCAACTACGGAACCCTAAAATCTTAGTATGTAAATGAAATTAATAAACTGATTATTTTGAGTTTATTACCAAAAGTCAAGTCCTACATCGATAATGCATGTTGAACCGTGGATTTATAACGTATATTATTCGCTTTTAATACTTTGGATAAGAAAACAAAACATTTTAGCTACCATTATTATTTCTTAGTATGTGGGTTGCTGAAGAAAAAGTTATATTATTTTATTCTAACTTGAATAACTAATTTGGAACAGTTTCTTATGCAATTATTACGATCGGCCAACAGGTGATATGCATACGAACACCCTTTGTCTTCAGACACTCGACATAATTAATTATTTAATTCATTTAACACTTTGAACATGTCTATCGTTAATGATTCTAAGTTAAAACACAAAAGCAATTCACAACCAGGAATCGAACTCGCGACCGGTAAGTGATGTAAGGTATTACTAACGAGACAACATCACGCTTAGCTCCTAGGGTGATGGCAGGTATGTGTTAATGACCGTTGTTCGTGACAGCCTACCCCTAGTACGGTTCCGAATAGACTGCCACTACTTGGTCGACTTCAGTGGACTGTATGTTGACATGTTGAGTCGAAGAATGAAACACTTTGGATGGGTGGCTTGTATGACGTCAGCGAGGCATTGGATGGTCTTGGCCCAGCACTACCCTTGAAGTACTATTTCCTGTTGAGCTTCCTTGTTCTTGACCGCGTACTGAGAGAGAGTAATTTCCTAACAAATGGTCCCTGCTTTTATAGTCTTTGATAGTGCTGGCCTGCGATCCAAAGTACCTCACCTCCGCATTTTCATTTATTCATAAATGAAAATGCGGAGGATCCGGATTCTCCTCAGTCAGTTGAAATATTTGGGCAATCTCCATAGCCGGACAGGTTGTTGATGGGCTGGCTGAATCGTTCTCGTTTGGAGAACAGGTTGCAGGCACGGAACCAGTAGAAGGTCCAAAACTGGTTAATGGACCAGGATCAGGACTCGGTGATCGGCTTATAATATCTTCGCCGAAAATATCCATGCAGTATTTATGCACCTTATCACTATACCGCGGCATTATTCAGAAGTACGCAATATAAACTAAATTTCAAATAGTAATGTCCAGTTCAGTCCAGTAATGAGTGAACAGGTCACAACGTACCTGAGGCAATCGGAGTCCAGTATCAAAAGCCAGTAGTGAGTCAAGTGCAGCAATTCCAAACGCAAGTCAATCGGAGTCCAGAAATAAAAGCCAGTAGTCATCAATCACACACAATGGTCACCAGAGAAAAGCAGAGAGTGTTCGATAAATGTCCTTGCAGAAGCGCAAACAAATACCGAATAGGCTTCTAATATTACTTACAAAGTAAAACCATTCAAATTTACCAACAAAGTTGCTTGGTACTCCCGGATTCCCTAATCACAGGCTAGACATTTGTCTCCAACTTGTAGTCCCCATTTGTATTCTTCCGTTACTCTTTTTCACTATAATGTGCAATTCCTCTAAAGTTGTAGTTAAGATCTGCATTTATTATGACAACGTTTTGCCCGTTGTACTGATGATCCTTTTCTTCTCAATATGTTCGAAATAGGTGATGTCTGGTACTACTGAAGCATTGCACTGTTGCAACTTGATTATATACTCCGGACAGCAGACCTGTTTAATTTTGCGCAGGATATTTTGGAGTAATAGCGCAGGTTGGGTAATGTGATTTTAGTCAACACTGTGCTACGGCCTTGTTCTCTGAAGCAATTTCCTAAGGACTCCCTTGTGTACCATGTAGATATGTCATATCTGAGAAAGAACCCCCAAATCCTCCTTATATGTTCCAAATATTGCATGGAAAACTATTTGAGAGGCTTTCTCTTCTAAACTCCCGCACACAGTAAAATTACTTTGGTATGATGATGACGCACACTTGTAGGTATACCATCCTCCAGCGCCTGTTGTGCTGAAGAAATTGCAGTATTCTTGTTTTGCTGTGTGTCCGTTCCATACTGTCGTAAAAATAATTAATGGGAAAAACATTCTAGTAGCCTGTCTAGCTGTAGTTACTAGAAGAATTTCTGCAACAAGGGAGTCAGCATTGATATCTCCGATGCCTGTCTCGTTGTTTTGGTCACTTCTATCAAGTCATCTATACCTGGTATGTGTGACATTGCCCTCTTCATTGCCGCTGCCTACTTTTTCCTATAAATCCCCTCACTCCTAATCATGCAGAGCCAAGCAGTCATAGGACCGAGACTCTGTACAATGGAAGAGCGCCTTTCAGGAGCAAATGAAGTTCCTTCTAATAGTACATGGTGGGCGTCAAACAATCCGTATTTAGAGACGGGGAAACTCTTATGAACGCCATCGGATTTGGAGATGGGCATGTTGTTATGACCAAGTCTTATTTCATTCACCCGCAACGGATGTGCAGAAAACTTATCAAGGTAAGGCCCCATTGTCCCGTACCAATTCATTGCCAATTGCTCTCTTAACTTTTTGACGGCAAACATTATGGCAAGTAAATATTGTACTTACAATGTGATTGCCCACAGTTATACAAGTGTTCGCATCTTGATAATCTGCTCCTTCACTCCCACGTTCAATATCCAAAAATATTTATCGATCATGGATATTTATCCTAGCCGGTCGGGCCCGCAGGAGCCGTGCCTGCGCCCTCAGGAAGCCTCCTACCAGGAGGCTCGCGGTGGCCTAAAAGGTTGCTGACGGGCGTCAGCAACCTTTTAGGCCACCGCGATAGGGCAGCCGACCAGTGCTGCCCCCTGTCCACCGCGGCCGAACCGAACCATTGATGATACCATGTAGGAAGAAAGGCGTGACGTATGTTTTTAAAATTGCAGAAGCATTTCCTAACATAAGTGGTCAGATTCTATTGGAGAAGTACCACCCTCTCACACATCATCCATTATCTCAGTGAGTATCACGTTTACTTCCAAAGCTTCCACCTCGGAGCCCAGTAACCACTTTCTTATTTATTCCTTTCATTTACGTTTTGTTGAGACATTTATGTTTCCTGTCATGAACTATTTAAATTGAGTACTCACCATCATTTAGTTTATAATACGCATCCCTATTTAATTGTTCATTAGGTTTACAGTTCTGAGGACAAAAGATGCAAAGTACATTTAAATAATATATGAATTAATAATTTCATTTGAACCAATATAACTGGTTTTCGCATCTGGCGTTTGCATACCCTTGCATAGTACACTTGTTTGTTCACAATGATACTGTACGAGGCCTGATAGCAGCCGGATCGCACCATTATGTCATTCGCTTGACGGTACACGTCAAGCGAATGACATAATGGTGCGATCCGGCTGCTCTCATTTCTTGTTTTTATTTGAATAATTCTGATTCAAAATGCATTGTGAATTTGTGATAACTCTAACGACGACCTCGGATTGCACTCGGACCCTGTATCTGCGTTAAACGGTGGCAATTCTTTGGATATTGTACCCGCTTTGCATGGAGACTTACGCTTGGACGTGGATATCCCGAATTCAACCGTTGATATGGAACTTATACATTGTATTAATAATTGTGGTGCTGATGTGACCCACAGGAGAAGACACATTCTAAACTTAGATGAAGTGCGACATGTAATTCTACAATGGATTGCACCACAACTTGTAAGAATTTTTCATGTGCGATATTTTGCGTTAACCCTTAAATTGGCAGACAAAAAAAAACTTAAAAAGATGAATTCCTTCAATAGAACGGGACATTATATGCATAAATAGACCCCCAAAAAATATATAAAATAGTATACGAGAAAACCTATGTTTTTTCTGGCATACACTGCCTACTTTGTAGAAAATAACAAATAATTTTGATGTATGCTATAGCATACTTTGCCAATATACGGGTGCAAAAAATAGTTCAAAATAAAACTCAAAACTAAGGAAAATAAGTACTTTAATTGACATAATGACAGCAATACAATCATTTTTTTGCATGGTAATCAAGTTGACCGTTTCGTGAGTTTTTTACCAGTGACAAAACACAACCTTACCTGGCACTTCATACAAATTACTGTGGTCAATTTCGAGCGAAGCCGGCATCGACCAACACTAGTCATATTCATGAAGTGACCTACATTATCACACCTCACACTAGGGATCGGTTCATTTTGAGTAGGCTGTCTTTATATTTTCTCCATTATTGACGGTAGTTTCAAATCTGCCGGTTTTTTTCAAACCTTGGTAAATCTCAAAGCGGAAAATTTTCAATGACATGGGTGCCTCGGTGGAAATTTTGGCGAGATCTTGCCTGTACATAATTCATGCATTATTTATGCAAATATCTAGCAACTGAGCAAAGATAACTATATACTAGCGCCGGGTTTTCAAAGGAGTTTTATATAAAGAAATAAGCATATCAGTAAGGTCCACCCCTCCCATATGCATATTATATTCCTTTACGATCTGCGGGCAGGTTACATCTTTGCTACGTGACTTTTTGCAATATCTTTTAATTTTATGGACTGGTCGTGTTCCGACATAAGAGCTTATTAGGGTGACCGGTTTGTTGTCATATCATCGGACAACCGACAAACGATTTTTGTTGCGAACCACTTCGGCATAACTGCCTCGAGGTCTTTCTTTCATGACCGTATCCGTCTGTAAAATATCATCTGCTCCTCTAAGTCTATTACTGCGTATTGTCCCTAGTCCGAATACGCCATAATTATCTCGCAACATATAAAATAGTTCCGGACTAGAAAAAAATTGTCGCAGTAAATAATAGCTGGTTTATTTTTTATGCTTTTGCACAAAGCTAATACGATCTGTGCTACAAATCCTACTGTAGATTCTTCTTCTGTAAATGTATGGAAGTGAAAAGTATCTTCGCCACCATTCAATATAAAATCGTAGATCATGCCCGAAACACCAGCTCTAACAAAATTTTTGAAGCCCCATTTATTGGGCTTGTCTTTCATATATTCGTCTTTTACCAGCTTTAATCCCTTTATACGGGATTATCATTTCGTTAATACTGAATCGCTGTTCGTTTTCTTGGGCTAAATAATTATACCTAACTTTTTGAACAACAGGGCGAACTTAGTAGTAGCGATCAGAATCCTCCATAGCATTATAGGTAAAATGTAAACTAGTCCGAATTCGTTGGTATCGCTTTAAAGTCATCAAATCTGCCACTAAGGGAAATCTAAAACGTTGACTCCAGTAATCAGTATAAGCGGGCATCTGTACTATACCATTATCATATTATATATCATTATTTGAATGGCCAGGAAATCGCGAAGTTCGTCTTTAGTTATAGCTATTGGTCTTGTATTATTATTTAACGAATATGCATTTGTCTGTAAAACTATGTCATTTAGAATGTCTGGCGAAAAAAAAAGAAAAAAATATTCTAAAGGAGATTTAACAGTCTGAATATCTACGTGCTTGGTGGTATCTTCTATTGTAGCAGTATGGCGAAATATTCTGTTTCGCCATTCTAAGTTCAGGGCAAACTTCTTTATTCTTTTAACTCGGTTAACCGCCAATGTTGGCTCTATACGTTGCCTTTTTGAGTGTTAGTAGAAGTAGTTGCAGTTGATTCAGGAATCACCTGCAACTACTGGCAGTGAAGGTAAATTGGATAATATTGGAACATTGATGCAGTTAGATTCTTGTGACGGGCTGGGATAAACTTCATGCATTATAGGTGTAAGACGAATGCCTTGCCCTTGGTCATTGTAGCTGGTCATTCAGACAATAGTATGCATCTTTCTAGAGAGCTATTAATAGAGGGAGCTGGCGAAATAGAACAATGAGAAGCATGCACATGGAGCTCATCTTTAGGATCAGACGATTCGTTACACTCAGAAAGTGCATTTAGAGCTGGGACCAGTGCAATAATTCTACCATCGCGTGTTAGTAGTTTTAGCTGCAGGCAAAGAAAAACAAAAATCCTAAACAATTGCAGGCAGGCCACACATATAAAAAATGTAATTAGCAAAAGAACACAACCTCAAATTGGCAGTGTATTTCACACCATACACACGAAAATGCTACTACTTGGCAGTGTATGCCCCCGCATACAAACATGTAACGGTAATTTTCTATCAAATTGGCAGTGTATGTGGTGGAATACAACGAGTTAGATGTCAGATAAAAGTATAGTAAGTCTTGTTATATTATGTTTTTAGTCTGTATTAGTATTCACTGATATTTCAAGCACAAAATAACAATGAAACCACTCAAAATATCTACAATGTAAAAAGAAAACAAATGATTTTTACCTTGATGAGCGACACTTGTTTCTTCATAGCTGCCATTTTGTATTTTGTAAGGTCAGAAGTGTTGCCAGGTCTAAGATTATATTTTATACTAAAAATATAATAATGTTACCATCGTAATAATAAAAGAAAACCGTAAATAAACTTTATAATTAAACTCCAGTTTTTTTTAATATTGCGTATGTCCCGACATACCGTGTCAATTTAAGGGTTAATGAATTAGTATCGCCCTTAAAAATACTTTATTTATTGTCAACAGATTGACATTCACAACCAGATATGCCAGTCTTGTCGGACTGTGGCATTATTAAACTCCAAATGTCTGAATTTCAAATCAAGGAGCGACAAGTTCAGGGCATCAGAGACAAATATGTGTTAGTTGCAGTACTTCTCTTATGAGAAATAGGACACATAACTTAAACATTGACTCAGATTGGGAGAGAGACATAAGAAATGTTATTGCACATTGGATTAACCCATGCGAGTTAAGAACATCTGACAGAATTTGTCATCCTTGTTGGCAAAGAGCTAATAGGCAAGTTACTCAAAAATTGGAGAGAAGAAATGAACATGAAATACAGAATCCAGAAGGAACAATCCATTTACCGGATTACAGAAGGGCCGCTGATATCCAAGCACGTTGCTTTTTCCCTGGCTGTAACGCGGAAGAGAGGCTTATGATTCCCAAGTGGCTCAGAGTACATATTTTTGACGGCCTCTGTGGCGTAGCGGTAGTGCATTCGACTGCTACGACAGGGGGCGCGGGTTCGATTCCCGCTCAGTGCAAATATTTGTGTTTGTGAATGAATATGTCTATTTGCATTGGTCTGGGTGTTTCTATGTATAATATGTATGTATTTACAAAAAAATATATATATATATAAGTATATTTATCCGCATTCTAGAACCCATTACACAAGCTAGTTGAACTATGCTTACTTTGGGTCTAGAAAGCGCTGTGTAGAATGTCGTAGAATATTTATTTATTTTTATTTTGAAGTGTATAATTATTATATACCACAACAATGTAGAATTTGCCAGTTCCATCTACGAAATGACCATTTTCATATACTTGAAGATGATGGTCAGTCCCTGCATTATTTTACAGCTAGTCACATACAAGACTTTGCTTCCTTTGTTAAAGAAAAAAAACATCATTTAGATTTTAGAAAAATAGAGGAAATGACTGATGACACGCTTTATTACTGGACTGGAGTAACCAAGGAACAGTTTCAGCTCTTAAATGCAGATGTACCCAATATTGATGTTCCAAACAACACCTTAGCTCTTGCAGCATTTCTTATTAACATAAGAACTGGAGATTCGAACGAACGACTGTCTATGTTGCTAAATGTACCTCGGACCACTTTGGGCAGATACATTAATAAAGTACGAGAAATACTACTCCAAGATTTTATGCCTAGGAATGTAGAAATTGGACACATCACTCGCAGCCAAATATCCTAATCGTAATCTTATGATCACTAATGGGCCCTTTGGAGGGGAAGAGAGGAAACCCAGAATTATAATGGGTGGTACCATATTTATACCTACAAAAGAGTTCCAATTACAAGTAAGATACATACACATATTCATTGCACAAATATAGAAATCTGATGAAGCCTTTTTAATGGTTTGTTCTGATGGTTATATTATAGATGTTTTAGGCCCCTATCCAGCAACAACTTCAGATGCAACTATATTGTCAAATGAATTTAAAAATGATACCACTACTTTACGTAGATATTTCCAACCTGGAGATGTTTTCATTTTGGATAAGGGTTTCAGAGATTGTGTTCCATTGTTGCAAGAATGCCAATACAGTGTACATGTTCCTCTGTGTCTGCAACAAGGTCAAACGCAATTAACAACAGCAGTAGCTAGTAAATCACGTACAGTGACTATTTGTAGATGGGTAGTTGAAGCAGTGCATGGGATATTCAAAATGTCATACAAATTATTTCGAAGTGAATTTTTTAACACTGCTTCAACACACGCTATTTCTGATTTTAGAATAGCTGCTGCCTTGATAAATAAGTTATTATTAAATATTATGTCTATCATCTGATACTTAAGTTGGGCAAGGTGTGAAACTGTTACTCAGCCAGCTAAGTTCCTGGATAATATTTTAGTAATGTATGATAGTGATGAAGAAAATTAAATGAAAATTTCACATGAAATCAGAGTTTTTTTTTATTTAATTTTTTAAGTAAGCCTGGGTACTAAACTATTTATATTATTGGTTTCTACATAGCTTCAGCCACTAAATAGCAGCATTTTTATTTGACTAACAAAATGTTCACGCCTGAGCCAAAGTTCCATACAACGTGGCCAGTGTCCTTTATACAAGGCTGTCTTTTTATGCTTTTTAACGTGAAGAATACAAATACTATGCATTTCAATTTAGAATATGCACTGCGCGGCAATCATACTCTAAAATCCAGACGTGTTCAACCGACACAAAATATAGATCAACAGCTATCTATTCAAAAAGGTATATGTTTACAAACGTGTTATTTTAAATATATGCAAAAAAAGGGACTATTAATTTTATCTCACAGTCATTAATCAAAAAAATGTAATTTCCTATAATTGACTCAACACCTCCCCATAACCATTTCAGCCGACAAAATAACATGTCATTCAATATCACAAAACATATTGTTATCATATCCTTTCAACCCTTTCAACATTACAAATTAATGCTCCCGTGTTATTTAACCGAAAACTTTTAAATATGTTTGCTTTATCTAAAGCCAGTGAATTATGCAATGGAGAGTATTTCAAATATCAAAGCTATCAACCGTATGGAAAAATCTAAAACCATGTTAAAAAGTCATGAAGACAAGTAGTCCCCACGTTCCCAAATGTTATTTTATGAGTGGTTTAAGTCATAAGGTCTTACGGTTCAAAACTTAAACTTCAACTATCGATGGAGCCGATTGAGTCAATGTAATTAATTCATTGAATGAATATGAATGTAATTTAATTAGGTAGGTAGTTTTTCGTTCTTTCTGTGGCTTGTGCTTATGGTGCCATTGTAAAAAACTGGCTTTTATTCCTTGATCGGACCAAGTAAATATTGGGTATGGGTTTTATTTATTTATAAACTTACATAAAACAAAGGTGTGGACTATATCGGGGGGTTGGGGGGGTGGTATAACGGTGTGGGTGTGGATGGCGTGCGGTTCAGTCGGTTCAAGCCCGACATAACCGCCCCCGCTGGCCGGCGGGGGGGTATCCGAAGGGATTTCCGCACGAAAAAAAAAAAAAAAAAATTGTGGACTATATCAAAAATAATCAGGGAGTATTATTTTTATTTATTTTTTCCTTTATTAAATTTGAAATACATATATAAACATATTTTTAAACACATTATATTGTGGTATTGTTCCGATAATAAAAGTCTACTCACAGTTTTGTAAGGATCCGTGTATTTAGGTCACACACACAACATAATAGACACATACACAGAAAAGCAGAATAAGTTCAGGAAAAAGTTTATACAGCACAATAGATGAAGACAGAAAGATAGGACATGTAACCGCGAACTTTGAATATATTCTAATAAATAATAAAAAATGTTTATATCAGTAAAACTGCGGGTCAAAATCTATTTGCTACGAACGCTGAACTAAGAGTTTATCATAGATCATTCGTAACAGTTCAACGCATACCGCCACTTAACGAACATATTTCCAATATACACTACAGCGTCAACCGGTACGATATGTTTGGGTAAATGTTTTGTATAGTTAATATAATATTTTGTGCATATCTAATTTGTAGTTTATTAAGTTGTATAAAGTTATTAGATATATAAATTATGTTAGTTATTGTAAATAAATGTATATACATGTAACATCATTGAGATAATGTGTAAATATGTAAATACTAAATAAATAACTGTAAATATGTATATTTTGTAAATAAATGCTATAGGTAGCCCACATCATATAAAAAAAAACAAATGTATTTAAAAATATAAAAATAGTGACCCACCGGCATCGGGTACCAGGGACCAAGGTACCGGTGGTTAGGGCTCCAGGGAGAGGAAGCTGCTCACAATACGTGCCGTGTCGAGGAGCACTGCCTTCTGCATCAAACCAAATGCCTAACGTGAGCCTCTTGAGATGTTGATAGGATAATTGCAAAAACAAAACCTTCGGTTTCCCCTAATAGGTCGCCAAAGCGTAGCCAAGACACAGATGCTGGTAAATCTATATCGCGCATCTATGGAGAGCGAGGACGCCGCATACTCGTCTACGCCCGGGACTAACGACTTCCATGATCGGGGCCTGAGGACGGTCGCGCACCTTATTACCGCCTGACAGATTATTTATTTTATTATTATTTTTATAAGAATATTAATAACCGAAATTCCTAATATTCAATCTAACCCCTCCAGCTAAGGGCAAGTTTAATTCAGAAATAGGATGTCCGGTGAATAGTAATAGACGCAATGCGACACAAAATATTAACTGGCAAATGTGGATATAATACGCCTATCTCTATAGTTACGTTCTTTTTAAGAAAATGATTAGCCTGTTTTTTGTTTTTTTTTTTACGGGCTTCACCCCATCGGTGCCGACGATGGGGTGGGCCTGTCGGAATCGGACCGACTAAAACCACACGGTGTCCTTTCCAAGTGCCCATTGCCGGGCACCTAAGCCCTCGAAACGGTCGCCCCCAGAATACACGGTCAGCAGATAACGTTAAATCACTTTCGATCACTATGAGTTTTTAAGCTTCTTTATTACAAAATAAAAAAGATACGTGTACAGGGTAAACAACAGCTATTAAGGAGTAGTTGAATACGAAGTATAAATTATACAATTATTACTTGTTACGACTCAAGCGCCTATAGAAAATTACTAAATTACCATTTCACTTACCAGTAAAATCACAAACTAACAACCCAATTTAATTACATACCAATAACTGTTATGAATTTATCAGTTTTAAGTCCATTTAAAGCATCTTTATTTTTCATTATTACCATGAGTAAACTGGCCTGCTGAACATCTCTGCCTATCCCACTCCGGTTTGGAAAACACATCGTATCTCTGACCTATGCTAATGTGACAGCCTATCTTATTCAATGCCCTGAATCAAGGACTCGTGGAAAATGTAATATCTATCAACAATATCTCACTTCCGTTGTGTTTTAGTGAAAGAGATAATTGTGATAATACGAGACTGGGACGTGAACGTCACCAAGATCTGAAGATCATTTGAATCGGATAATTTAATGGTCCGTAGGCGCAGTGCCCATAAAAGTCAAGGTCTTGATCAGCCAACTATTCTACTCCTCTTCTATTTTGGACCATACGTAAAAAAGCTATCAAGCGAAAAATTTGCCCGAACCCTTTTCAACAAAATCAGCTATTAAAACACGAACTTTATGCATATGGGGCCCTGATCTTTTTGACACAGAGAACGATATATTACACCGAAATATAAGGCTTCAGATGGGTAGGTCACATAAATGGAGCGTTCCTTATCCTTTGAATTTTATTTTACTTTGGAATTAATTTATTTTAAGTGTGTTCACATTAAAGTAAAAAATCCTACTTTGTTTGAGTACCTTCTGACTTTTTTCTGAATATAGGCAGTTTGCTTTGCTAAGTAGGGAAGTCGATTTATCATATTTCTCACTTCTCTAGTATATTTTTGATTGACTTCGATATGAATTCCAAGAAATTTAAAGTATCCTTGAGTCTTGAAAATGTCATTCTTGATATTTTTCTGTATATGTTTTGCTAGACACTTAGACCTGCTTAGACTTCCACAGAGTATAAATCTGAAAAGTGATGTGAGTCAAAAAACCTAGTTCTAAGATCGAGTACATCGCGTGCAGTCGTCCCGTTCTGATGCGTGTGATTGTATCGAGTGTAGGATGACGTCCTCTAAAGTTTTAAATTGTGCATCATTCAATATTGTGATAAACGAGGTGCTTTCTTTTGTCAGCAATAAAATAGACGTTATGGATGAGACTAGTATCAGTCAGATATGTGTTAGTGCTTTTTCCGACGACGACCTGGTGGAAGCAAAAAACTTGTTATTCGAGTCAGTGCCGAGACAGAAACGTAATATCACCAGGAAGCGCAGTGGGAAGTCTCTTCGGGTCATAGACGACATCATCTGTCTTTTGAAGGAATCGGACCCTGACAAACTCCCTATTTTTGTTGCAAAAGAGCTTCAAAAACTACCCCCAGTTCTGTTTGATCATGTGGATGTGACGAAAATCTTGAAGGATCTAGTTAGGTTGAAAGGAGATGTGGACCTGATTAAAGATACCTATGCCACGACACAGCACTTGCATCTCCTCTCCCAAGATTTGGAAAATCTGAAGAAAACCTCAATAGTAAACAATTTTGAGGGTTAATGTGAATCCGAGACGGGGCGCCTGTATGAGGAATAGCTTTTGTTATGACAGTGGTCCCATGGGAATGACACCAATATCCCCTGAATGTTCAAAAAAAGTCGATAACAATATACCGCGATCACCAACAGTGATGCACCAGGAACTTAAAGACCTGGCAGGGGAATTTGAAAAACCTAACTTATCGGAAAGTGGTGCGTCATGTACAATATCACCTGCAAATGACATCAGTACCAACAATATTGAAAAAGTGGTCGCAATTTATAATGCGCCTACGATAGTAAACAAACTGCAGGCAACGAATACTAGCCATTTATGCAGCGAAACCGGTTTGATGACTCATCCTTCGCCGACGCCGGCCGCATCTGAGCCGCGACACACAGACGCTACGGATGGAGGTGCGAGAGAAATACAGCAATATAAATCTTTTGCACAAGTCGCTAAAAATGGTGTATGGAAAACTGTGCCTCCGAGTGCCAAGTGGATTAAGGAGCAGAAGGACAGATTGCGAAATAGGTTGAAAGGTAACGGAGGGAAGGCGACGTTGGATCCTACGGTTAAGTTTAAGGCAGTGGAATCGAAAACACCACTTTATGTTTATAACGTGTCGAAGGACGTGACCGTGAGTGACATCACGAACTACATAAGTGATAAAACGGATATTAGTGTCACTGTGGACAAAGTCGACATGAAATCATTAAGACCCTATAGTGCCTTCAAGGTTTGTGTGCCAACGGATAAACTAGAATTATTTATGCGGGACAACTTTTGGCCCGAGGGTATAGCGTATAGAAAATTTATTTACTTTCGGAAGAGCGAAGTGAATAAGGAACAGACTTTGAATAACAACAACAAACATGATTAGTTCTACAAAATTAGTTACTTTTAATTGCAAGAACGTGAAGAGATCCGTGGATTGTCTGAGGAAATTATGTAAGTCAGCTGACATAATAGCACTACAAGAGACTTGGCTACTGCCACATGACATTCCGTTCCTGAGCACTATTGATAATGACTTCGCTTTTACGGGTAAATCAGCGGTTGACATGTCGGCGGGGCTACTCCACGGCAGACCTTACGGCGGGGTGGCTCTGCTCTGGAGTAAATCGTTGTTACCTACAGTCTCCGTTGTAAGGTGTGATAGTGTGCGGTTGTCTGCGATTAAGGTTACTTTAAATGATCGTTCCTTGCTCATTTTTTCAGTGTACATGCCAACGGACTCTAGTGATAACCTAAGCGAATTTACACAGTGCATAGGTGAAATTACAGCGGTAATTGAGAGTCAAAATGTGGAATGTGTATGTGTTAGGAGACTTCAATGCGCATCCCGGTGAGTCATTCTTTACGGAACTAATAAACTTTTGTAGTGAACAGTTGTGGTCTTGTTTGGATTCTGAGCTATTACCGGCGGACACTTATACCTATATCAGTGAGGTTCACGAGTGTAGGCGTTGGCTAGACCACTGCGTAGTGTCGAGTGCGGCCCAGTTATCTATTGTAAAGATGTCGGTGCTATATGATACTTATTGGTCTGACCATTTTCCTCTCTACTTGGAGTGTAACTTCGGGTTAGTACCTCCCAAGATATATTTACCGAGTGGTACTCGTGATTATTTAAGATGGGGCGAGAGGGATGAGAGTCAGATCAATAGTTATCATGAATTATGTAACGATAGGTTAAAAATGATCGACTTTGATTTTATTTTTAATGAATGTTGTGATAGAATGTGTTCGCACATAAATCATAAAAAGATATTAGACAACATGTATGACAATATAATTGATATACTTAAATATGCTGCAGACTGTACCTATGTGTCTAATAAGAAGGCCAGGTTTAAATATGTAACCGGTTGGAACAAATATGTGCGTGAGGCGCACGTGGAGGCTCGGCTTTGTTTTCAAACCTGGATGCTAAATGGCAAACCTAGAACTGGCTTAACCTTCGACCGTATGTGTGCTTCCAGAAATATTTTTAAGTCTAAATTGAAATGGTGTCAAAACAACCAGCAACAGAACAAAATGGACATTATTGCTCAACATCATTCTAAGAAAAACTTCAGTGATTTCTGGAAGCAAACAAACAGGTTGAATCCCAGGGTGGGATTGTCAGTGAGCGTGGGTGGTGTCCATCAATCGAGTGAAATTGCGGACGTCTTTAGGAAGCATTTCAATGTTAGGTCACCACTGGGTTCCCTCTCTCGGGTGCCCGATGCTGGGTCGGGCCTCTCGGACCGAAATGTGTCGTTTACAGCAAAAGACGTGAAAACTCTTATTAAAAATATGGTAAAAGGAAAATCTCCAGGGTTGGACGGCCTTAGCATCGAGCACTTGAAGTATGCGGGAGTACATCTGCCCAGGGTGCTCGCCATGTTTTTTAACCTATGTATAGGACACTCCTACTTACCTGATAAGCTCATGCAGACACTGGTTGTACCTATAATAAAGAATAAAACTGGCGATCCATCTGACCTGTCTAACTATAGACCGATTTCCCTGGCTTCTGTCATTGCAAAGGTGCTGGACGGTCTGCTTGGCCAACAATTAGATAAGCACATAAATCTTAATGACGCGCAGTTTGGCTTTCGCTCTGGATTATCCACAGAGAGTGCTATATATTGTCTCAAGGAGACCGTTCAGTATTATACTGCTAGGAAGACACCAGTATTTGCATGTTACCTTGATCTTTCAAAGGCCTTCGACCTAGTATCTTATGGGCTGCTATGGGAAAAGTTGAAAATGGAAACAACCTTGCCTTCTGAAATTATATCCTTGTTTAAGTACTGGTACAATAATCAAAACAACCAAGTGAAATAAATGAGGGGATAACTTTTCTGAGCAGTATAAGCTAGAATGTGGTGTGAGGCAGGGAGGCCTGACCTCACCTAAGTTATTTAGTGTGTACATGAATAGGCTGCCTTCCAAGCCGGCCGGTCACCGTGGAGGAGTTAGACCAAAACCCCCTAAATCTTAATAAAATAAATGTGAATATAAATAAAGAGATGCAAACAAAAAATATATATATAGCGAGTATCAATGTAAATACTTTACTATCAGACACCAGGCTCGTAGAACTCAGTCATGCCACAAAGTCACTCAAGTGGGACATCATGGGTTTATGCGAGGTAAGACGCAAGTATGAAACTATTGACGAATACCCAGACTTCATCTTTTGTCATACTGCGGGACGAGAAGGAAGAAACGGCGTGGGATTTTTGGTAAGAAAACACTTGAGAAATAATATCTTGGGCTTTAGATCATATACTGACAGAGTTGCGGCTCTTGATATTCAATTTTCCGAGGACTCTACTTGGTCTTTTGTGCAAATATACGCACCTACAGAAGAATATTCGGACGAAGACATGACTTTGTTCTATCAGTCAGTGGATGCCGCACTTGAATCTCTACACTCTAAGAATATCATGGTTCTCGGTGATTTTAATGCAAGAGTAGGGCAAATGAGAGAAGGAGAGAATCATATTTTTGGAAATTTTTCATATGGAAACAG
Organism: Cybosia mesomella; assembly: GCA_946251805.1. NCBI lineage: Eukaryota > Metazoa > Arthropoda > Insecta > Lepidoptera > Erebidae > Cybosia > Cybosia mesomella. The sequence goes on along the minus strand of OX276398.1, from coordinate 5,620,589 downwards.
AAGTAAACATGGTCAAATATTGATAGATTTCGCACTTGAGAAACATTTTAAAATCATAAACAGTATGTTCAAGCTAAAAAACAGTAAAAAGTGGACCTGGCGACACCCGAATGGCGTGAATTACAATGAAATTGATTACATGTTAACCAACCGACCATCTTATGTCTATCAATTCAATATTATAAATAACTTAAATTTTTGTACCGATCACAAAATGATACGATGCAGGATATCAGTACAAATACGTGGAAATAGAAGACATATAAAATCAAATATCAAATACGCAAGAAATTTACCTGTAGTTACCGGAGACACTGCTGAGCATTGGGAGAGTATATTTATGGAATCTATAGAATCAACAAATGAAATTCAACAACAATACGATAAATTAGAACTCGAACTTAAACTTTTACTAACACAACTACCAAAGCCAGTGAACAAATCTAGAGGATATGTGAATGAAGAAACTAAACAGCTTCTAATGGAACGCCAACTATTATACAGAGAGAAAAAAACAGCGGATACCAAATCAAAAATAACAAGGCTAAGTAAAGAAATCAACAGGAATATTAAGTTCGAAAGAAAAAGAATAAGACAAGAATCCTTTGAAAAATACATAAATGAGACAGGTGCCACACAAAAAGCTTATAAACAACTTAGAGAGAAGTCAGAGTGGGCTTCTAATATGAAAAATAAATATGGTAGAGTCTCCCACAAACGTCCGGATATAATACAGGCGGCAACATGCTTTTACAAAGAGCTCTACAGTTCAGGCAGCAATGTGCTGAAACCTCGCTTCAATGAAAATGAATACAATACTCAAATACAATACTCTACCATCGCACTAGAGTCACAAAATATTCTAACCTCGGAGATTGAATACGCTATTAAAACTCAGAAAAATGACAAGACTCCAGGCAATGACAATATTGCAAATGAAGTATTGAAATCACTTTGTGAGCCATTGCTGAAACCTCTACAACTACTATTTAACAACATTATAAAATATGAGAATACTCCGGATCAGTGGTCAAAATCAACAATCACTTTGCTATATAAGAAAGGAGATAGATCAGATCTAGGTAACTACAGACCTATCAGCCTCATGACTAATATTTATAAGATATTTTCAAAAATAATTCTGAAAAGGATCACCAAAGCTCTGGACGAACACCAACCACGTGAACAAGCTGGTTTTAGAAAAGGGTTCTCAACAATGGATCACATTCAAACTGTCACACAAATTATAGAAAAGGCAAATGAATATAGGATCACTCTATATTTATGTTTTATTGATTTCCGTAAAGCTTTCGATTTATTGAAACATGAAGCAATATGGACAGCGCTTTCGCATCAGGGCGTTGATGTAAAATATATTCACCTTATAAAAAACATTTATTCCAAATGTTATGCTACAGTGAGACTTGAATGTGAGGGTGCAGAGTTCCCAGTACAAAGAGGCGTCAGACAAGGAGACCCTATATCTCCAAAGCTCTTTTCGGCAGTGTTGGAATCCGTTTTCAGAAATCTCGAATGGGAGACCAGAGGAATAAAGGTTGACGGGGAGACTCTGAGCCACCTTCGCTTTGCAGATGACATCGTTGTGTTTGCCGACAGCGCTCGAAATCTAGAGACTATGGTTAACGAGTTGACGACAGAGAGTAAGAAAGTAGGGTTGTCACTCAACTCATCTAAAACGAAGATTATCACTAATGGAAGTCACGAGACTGTTACTATAGACGGCGAAAAGATAGAATACGTGGAGGACTATGTTTATCTGGGCCAACTGGTGTCATTCGAAGACCCAACGGAAAAGGACATACAACGAAGAATAGCTCTGGCATGGAGGAAATACTGGGGATTTAAAGAAATAATGAAAAATAGAGATATTAATATAGATATAAAGAAAAAAGTCTTCGACATAGCCATACTTCCATGTTTGTCATACGGATGCCAGACTTGGGCCTTAAGAAAAGAAGACGAAGAAAAACTAACTGTATGTCAAAGGAAAATGGAACGGAGCATGCTTGGTTTAAGAATAGTTGACCGGATCAGTAACGAAACTATAAGGAAAAGAACCAAAGTCATAGACATAAAGAAACGCATAAGGCAGTTACAGTGGAGGTGGGCGGGACACATCTGCAGATTGGAGAGTGATAGGTGGGTAAAAAAGGCAACTGAGTGGATTCCACTTGATAAGAAACGCAAGCGAGGCAGGCCAAAAAGAAGATGGAGGGATATATTTTTACGGAGAGGTGGTCGAGAGTGGATGAGAGTGGCGAGGGTAAGGGACGTGTGGAGAGGTTTAGGGGAGGCCTACGCCGCAGAGGCGACTATTGCAGATTAAATTTTAAATTTGTTATAGATAAATACATAAAGATAAAATGTGTTCATATTGCACAAATAGTGTTGTACGTAAAGCAATAGAAATAAAGGCTTTTTTATTTTATTTTATTTTTTACATGAATAGGCTGATCGAGGAACTTAGCAGCACCAAAGTTGGCTGCCATGTTGACGGCGTTTGTATAAATAACATCAGCTATGCAGACGATATGGTGCTGCTGAGTCCATCGATAGGTGCCTTGAAAAAACTTTAAAAAATGTGTGAAGCGTACGCCGGGTCCCACGGCCTCAAATACAATGCGCATAAGAGTGAGTTTATGGTGTTCAGAGCGGGTTCTAAAACCTACACTGATCTGGCCGAAGTCACACTTTGTGGCTCGCCTTTAAGCCGCGTTCATAGGTTCAAGTATTTGGGGCATTGGGTTTCGGAAGTCCTCAAAGATAACCTAGATATTGAGCGCGAGCGTAGGTCGTTGACTGACCGGTGTAACATGCTCGCCCACAGGTTCGCACATAGTACTAAACATGTGAAGGTGACGCTGTTTAAAGCATATTGCCAATCCTTTTACACGTGCGGCTTGTGGGTGGGTTTTACGCGTCGGGCATGCGATGACCTGCGTGTTCAATATAATAACGCATTCAGGATGCTGATGGGGAAGCCGAGGCACTGCAGCGCCTCAAGGATGTTTGCAGAGGAGCGAGTCAACGACTTCGCAACTATAATAAGAAAGCGTTGTGCTTCCTTATTGTATCGCACGAGGAGCAACACCAACAGCATCCTGGTGGCGTTATCTAACCGGTGGGACTCCCACCTTTTTAAAAGGTGGATGGTGCTCCACACCGAAATTAATAAAGAAATTAAATTAATAAATTATGTACCTTACTAACAATAGTATGTAAATGTAAATTGTACTGAACTAACTTCTATGGACTTTATCCGAAATAAACTTATTATTATTATTATATTAAGATAGCCTAGATCATAACTTTTGATCTAGGGTGTAGTTTTGAATGTATTTTCTCCATCATTTTATTCGTTTTAAAGCCTCTTAGTTCCATTGCTTGTTTCTGCATCTCAATTTTCATTTTGTCAAATAAAAGTTGAAATTGGTCTTTCATTTTCTTTATGTATTGAATCTGCGTACTATCAATTTTAGTAATTTTATTTTCCTTGGGTTCAGAACAAAGAGTGAGGTGATTTGAGTGTTACTGTCCCTTTTTGGATTTCACATGTTATCGTCTTCAATGACAAATTCCGCATTACAAATTCTAACCTCAGTCCTGTTTCGTAAAATTTTATATGTAAAATTTACACAAAACCAACGATCACAGCTTCAACTTCAGTTAGTATTTTGTGACGTCAAAATAACAACTTCCTCAAATACTTCTGTGTTAATGACCTGAGCGCATAAATTCCCGCACCATTTGCTAGTTGCCGTTCTGAGCGAGTTCGCGAGAATTGTTAACGTCAGAAGTATTGGGCTGAGCGCGCCATGTATTTTTATAATATCTACCCACTGCACCGGAGTTAACCTGTCTGAGCTGCAAAAACAGGGCGGAATTGGCTGGGCCAGAATCACCTTTTTTTTTTTTTCGTGCGGAAATCCCTTGGGATACCCCCCCGCCGGCCAGCGTGGGCGGTTATGTCGGGCTTGAACCGACTAAAAGCCCAGCAGAGTGACACGGAAGGTTTCTGTAGACAGAGGGTTGTCGCGCACACGTTGATGCAGAAATAATACTAGACCTCCATAGACAAAACTTTAGAAATGCGATTAGAACTGTATTTTGACTATGAATTTTGCACTTTAGCTTCGAACTTACGAGAACTTACTGAAGGAAACGGTTATATTCACTTTTGCTATGTGTCAGGCTACACTGAGCGACACTTTGCGACAATCGACCACTCAAAAACACGGCTATCGAAATAAATTCTTCCAGAAACTGCATTTTTTATGCAGGCTGCGACCACAGGAACTGGATAAATTGAGTTGCCTAGTGACGGCACAATTTTTTGTTTTTGTACGGGGATATTTTATAATTCACAGGCTCAATGTTTGGACATCCGTTCTAATAAAACAATGAAACACAAGTAATGTTACCAACAAATGTATGTATCAAACATGTAATTATAAAAAAATATGTAAATACATTTGACATTGTCATATGATCATATGATATTGTTGGAAGTTTACGCCAATATAACATACTCATGTATCATATTATAAACTATCATCAAATAAACCGCGATAGAATGCGTAACAAAAATTTTATTTGAAATATTTTTTTTAATGTTAGTTTGATAACTACTCAGTCTTCAACATCCTCATCAATCATCCTAAGGATCGATAAAATCCAACATTACAATAAGATCCTTTTCTTAAGTTTTGCGATAGGTAACTCTCCAGTGTAACAGTTATTCACATTATCAAAGAGTATATTGTTTTTTTTTTTGTATACGACAAGACTAAACTCTAACGAAAAGTATAATATAATATTTTTCTTAATACATAAATTCTGGAGAATCAGTTATAGTGTACGTGAGGTGTAAGTGATGGTTCATTTGCGCCTAAATAAATTTTTGACCTGTCTTTTTTTTCCATTTTTTTTCTTTGATAGATGTTGCTTATTATATAATAGTTATTTGTGCGCTTTGAGGCAGTTCGGACTAATTGAAACTAGTCACGTGGGTGGTGAATATTCATCGAGGTGTCTTTTTTGACTCGTTCAATCAATACGTGATCAGAATCAAGTTCCATACATTACTCGAAAAAATTTTTTGTGTCTCTCTCCCTCTATTTGGTTATACTAGCTGTTGCCCGCGACTTCGTCCGCGTTCAGTTCGGAATAGATCAAGGTATGTTTACTTCTGCAGTCTCGATTCCAACATGTTTTGAGTAGTGTCATTGTTATATTTTCAATTATTTAAGTATTATGAAGAAAAGGCCTTTTTAGGGTGAATATGACTCACTCCAGGGCAGTCGGGGTGCGAGGGAAATGCTTTATCCCCCGGCGTCTGGAGACCCGAGACGGCGTGCGGTTTTAGTCGGTTCAAGCCCGACAACGGGAGGGGGGGGGAGGGAACTACTGAAGCTAGAAGTGCGAATTAAAGATGTATGTTAATTTTATGGCCTCTTTTGCATAGGTAAACATAATAAAAAAACATAAAATAACATGTGTATCAGCCATGATGCTTATTTAAAATAAGTTCTTCAGTCAAGGGTATTAAAGAGGTTATAACCATAATCGTGTAAAATAGCGGCGGAAACTAGTTTGTTATATACTCGTAGGAAAACTTTTAAACACGAGGCCAAGATCTGAAACGCTAACAACCGACCATCTGCAAAAACAGCAAATAAAATAGTTGTGATAGACAAAATGTAAGAATTCTAATAAAGAGATTTCCTAGGTGACGGTTAGACCGAATGCGGTTAGATTTAGAAAACGTGGTGCAGCCTGGGCAACGGAAGCACCAATGTATCTCTCCCATTATCTGGGAGAGGTGTTGTTGCTTTCGCTTAAGGTTTTAAAAGAAGCTCTTAAATCCTTAATGACCTGAACGTGTTGCGCTGAGTAGCTAGTCACTTTACTAACAGGCCAATGTAGCTGGTGCGGTGGTTTCTAACAGTTGTTAAAAAATACCGGTCAAGTGCGAGTCGGACTCGCGTACTGGGGGTTACGTATATAATATATTCCTCAAACTACCCCCCAAGCGTGTCCTAATGGGCAGATCTCGGGTGTACTATGCCAAATCGAATGCCAAAAAATCGAATATCAATTGATCGACCACTATAAATCGAACATCCAAATACGTTCATGAAATCGAATGTTTAATATATCGAACATTCAATATGTCGTACACTCAATACATCGAGTATTAAAAATATAGAATGTTTGTTTGATCGAGCGCTCAACGCATCGCATATTCATTCTATCGAAATATCAATATAGTCACCGCCCGCACGAAAAAAAAAAGGTACTGAATACTTTTTATATGGTAGAATACAAGAAAAACACAAAATTTACTAATAAATCACATGTAATCTTTAATTATTATCGTTTAAAGTTACATTTTAATATTTTGTGTGAATTGCAATTGCACGGAGAAACTCTAATAAAGTCATGTTGTTTTTGCTATTTAATATTTTTGCAATCACATTATCATCCCTTTTGCCTCTTTTTTGTGGAGTAGGTCTACCCAATCCCGCGTTTGCCTTTTCAATTGTCCTTTTTGTTATAGCTTGCTCCTTAACTAAAAATTCTATGGTAGCATAAAGACTCCGTTTGTGCTTATCGAGCAGCGTGTTCCATCTTCTGTGCCATCCTTCAATGTTCTTTTGAGTTCTAGGAAAACCCAGTGTATTATTTTGAAGAACAGATGACTCGGTGATGATTGCCTCGTCGGGTAACACTTTTTTTCTCAATTTATTAAAAGCGTCTGGTATGTCTTCTTTGGGTAAATAAACAAGTGCGATAATGTGTCTTAACTTGACAGCAAACACAGCATACTGACCATATTTAGTTTGCAAACCATTTTGTTGAATTTGACGCCATACATTTTGACCTAAGTGGAATAGACAGCATTTGTGTTGCGCATCAGGAAATTCTTGTTCAACACCATTAATTACCGCCATCTGGAAATCCGTCATTATTACTTTTAGGTTCAATACGATATCATATTCTAGAGCATATGCCTTTAGTGTTTGAAAAAACATGCAAGTAACAATTTAGCGTCTTAGTCGTTAGAAACGCATATACTAAAGGTACGTAATAACGATCTGTACCCGTGTCCACCAAACCATGTATACTATATATTTGTCTGAAAAGTATAGGACATGTTGCAAATGTACCATCCATCACCCAAACTTGTGATTTATTTAATAGCATTAAATTTGATTTTGTTGCAAATAATAGAACATAGTTTTCTTCAAACTTAACCTGACGCCCTATACGCCTTTAGTGTTTGTAAAAACATGCAAGTAACCATTTAGCGTCTTAGTCGTTAGAAACGCATATACTAAAGGTACGTAATAATGATCTGTACCAGTGTCCACCAAACCATGTATACTATATATTTGTCTGAAAAGTATAGGACATGTTGCAAATGTACCATCCATCACCAAAACTTGTGATTCATTTAATAGCATTAAATTTGATTTCGTTGCAAATAATAGAACATAGTTTTCTTCAAACTTAACCTGACGCCCTAAAAATCTTTCCCCATCAACTTTCTGCAATCTATCGGGGATATTTATATCATCCAAAGTGGTTCCTTTGGCATTTTTTTCGTCTTGCTCGACGTATAATTTGCGCTGCTGCTTCTTTGTTTGGAAGAGCACACGAACTTGATTTCGAAATGTTAGCCTCATTTCGCTGAATAATTTGACTTGGTTTATCAAGTGAGCTGGTAGCATCACTTTTTAGGGAATTCCTAAAACGTAGTTCATCTACCTTACCAGGATCTGGTGCGTGATTATGCTGTGTTGCCTAGCTTTCCAACAAATGCTCCTCACTTCACTTACTACTACTCACTTACTAACATTCACTTTCATTCCTCTCCTCTCAAAAGCTCCATGCATAGTTGTTACCATCTCCTGCAACTCATCTGCCGATGACGCAAGTAAAACCTGATCATCGGCATAGAGGAGACATTTGACGAGTAACTCATTCATTCTTAAACCACATTCTTTATCTTTCAAATCTTGCAAACAACTGTCCATGAATAAGTTAAACAGCCATGGTGACGCTACACATCCCTGTCTTGCACCCTTTTGGATGCTAAACCATTCAGTGTATGACCCATGTATCCTCACGCAAGCACTGGAGTCCTCATAGAGAGACTTCAGAGCTCGAATAAGGTTGCTGCTCACCCCATACATAGATAGTACCGACCAAAGTTCATTCCTCATCACTTTGTCATAGGCCTTTTCCAAATCCACGAATGCGCAATAGACCTTTTGACTCTTGGCCAAAAATTTCTCGGCTATACTTCGCAAGGAAAAGACCTGATCCGTACATCCCATTCCCTTTCTAAAACCCGCTTGTGCATCCCATATTTTCTCATCGGTTTCTTTCATAACTCTCTCAATCAACACTTTCGCATACAGCTTGCCGACGATGCTGAGTAGGCTAATGCCCCTGTAGTTTTTGCAGTCCTGATGCGAGCCTTTTCCTTTGTAGAGTGGAACTATAACGGCCTTACACCAATTATTTGGTACTCGACCGCTAACTCAACACATGTTGAAAAGGCGGCACAACTGACTTGCTACGAGGCCATGTCCAGCCTTCAGCATCTCGACTGTCACCTTATCATATCCCGCTGCTTTTCCAGCTTTCATACTTCTTAATGCATTCACAACTTCATTCATACTAATACCACTTTCATCAGTATCAACATGGTCATCCATCACCGAGGTTAGTGCATGTGGTGTATCCTCTCTTTCAAACAAGCTTTCAAAATATTCCTGCCATCTTTTTAACACACATTCTTCACCTTTTAAAATACTTCCATTCTGGTCTCTGATAGAGTTCAGCTCAGAGCTCTGCGTTTTTCCTCTGGCTGAACGGATGGATTTCCAAAAGAGCTTAATGTTCGCTTGGAAATCCTCAGATAACCTTTCATCAAACACGTCTTTTTGTTCATCTTTCTTTCTGGCAATCATTCCTTTCACTAGCCCTTTCAGTCTTCTATATTTATCTTTCGCTTCATCCACATCCTCATTCGTAGCTTTCTGCATTCTCTCATTAGCTCTGACTGAAAGCCAGTCTAGCCACGCTTTCTTCTTCTCACATACCAACTTTTGCACTTCTTTATCCCACCATGCATGCTTGATCTTTTGTACTTTACTTCTTTTACTTACACCACATACTTGGGAAGCCACACTCACAATCTCCTCTTTAAATACCTTCCAGAACTCCTCAATCTCACAAATACTATCAATGTCATGAAACCTTCTTTCATACTCCTCTCTCACTTTATCTTCTTGCTAATTTTCTACTTTAATTCTTTGTAGAACATTTACGGGCCCACGCATTCTATGTCTCCATCCCTTAAAGAATCACGTATACGGCACATAACCAAAAAGTGTTCTGTATGGATGCCCCCACCGCGATAAGCCCTAGTGTCCAGAATATTTTTCCTCAGTCTTTCATCCACTATTACAAAATCAATCATACTTTTGCTGACATTCCTTGCCTCTCTTGTATACATATGAATCCTTTTGTGTTCAAACATAGTGTTTGACACACAAAGGTTCCATTCCAAACATACTTCAAGCAAACCTTTACCATTTTCATTCACTCTTTCATCTCCGAACTTGCCCAGAACCCTTTCAATTCCATCACGTTTCAGTCCCACCCATCCATTAAAATCACCCAAAATTATTGTTCTTTCATTATCCTTACATTCTCTCAGTATCTCTCTTACACTCTCCCAAAACTCCTCTCTTTATTCTTGTACTTTCTGGGACGTACTCGTACCGGAGTCTACAGGAGCATAAATCCCTACGACAAAAATACGAGTGAGTCCCACTTTCATTCTCATCCACATCAGTCTAGCATTCACACATTCGAATTCATTCACACACTCAGCCATTCTAGCAGATAGGATGACACCAACTCCCTGGCAAGCTCTGTTGGTACTGGGTACTCCCGACCAGTACGCGGTGTAGGGTCCGTGCTTAGTGGTGTCACATCCTTTCCGCTTCGTCTCATTCACACAAAGAACATCAATCCTTCTTTCATCCATCATCTGACAAACATCATTCACTTTATCTTCCATTCCTCCTCCAACATTCAATGTAGCAAAACCGCTCTCCGCGAGCCACTTTTCGCCCCCACGGGAAACGAGACGTGACGGGTGGCGTACCGCGTCGCCGCCATGTGGATGAATTATTTTTCCAATCACCATTGCGTTCCCACGAGTAATAGAGAAAAATATGGTCCACCCCCGCAGAGCCCTTTACGGGGGTAAGGCGGAATTTCGAGTGTGTCCTGTGACCGCCAACACAGACACCCTCCGTTACACCAGCTTGCCCTCTGGTCACGAATCCTCGGCACGGGTCGGCTAACACCTTGGATCGGGGTTTTTTTTCGGGTATGCTCCCTCGGAGTTGGTTTTATTTCGGAATGACCTTCTCCTAGATGGTTGCAGACCAATGCTGACGAGGCCCATCTCCCCGGGTTTGATTTCAGAGTTTTCCTTCTCTTAGACGGGTTGCGACATTATCAGAACCACGACGGTGTTTAATTTCAAAATTAAAACCAGACAACCTCACACCCCAGCGGGCTAGGCGGCCAGTTGGATTATTTAAGTTTAAGAACCATTTCAGGGAAGCATGATCTGTATAAATGACAAATTTTTGACCATTTTCTATGTAGCATCGCCAGTGTTCAACAGCTGATAAAACTGCGAGAGCCTCGCGCTCGGTAGCACTATAGTTACGCTCTTGAGGGTTTAGGGACTTACTCATGTAGGCGATTACTCGTTCTTCACCATTCAAATTCTGTATCAGCACTGCGCCAATACCAGTGTTGCTAGCGTCGGTGTGTATTTCGAAAGGTTTTGAGTAATCTGGACAAGAGAGTACTGAGGCAGAGACCAAACAACCTTTAAGCTTTAGAAAAGCATCCTGAGCTTCCTTATCCCAAAGGAAAGGCGGAGCCTTCTTTCCTTGAGAAGTTAACTTATTCAACGGAGAGGCTAAGGCATTGAAATTAGGAATAAATCTGCGATACCACGTAGCTGCACCTAGGAAACGACGAACTTCTTTCCTATTAGTAGGTGAAGGATAGTGGTTGGTATTACTGCTACTTAAAGCCTGATTATTGTAACCCGGCAATTGGCGCAATACTGCTCATTGCGTTTTGAAGTCTATTAGGCGTTTTGAGTATGACTCCTTGGTCATCATTTTTTTCATTATGTCGGTTCGCATACGTCACTCATTGAGGGTGGACGCATAATTTTCGCTCCTCGCTTTCTTACCGCATCTCGCAAGAACTATTCTTTTTCTTAATTGTCGTGTTACCTATGAACTCCTTTGAACTGTGCTGTGTATAATATATATAGAAAAAATAAAGAACTAAGGTGACCTGTGAAAGCATCTAGAACTCTTGTCTGCGTGTGACGACATTGCTCCCGTACGGAACTTTCTGGAGATCTCTGCTTACGCTGAACGGCCGAGAGACAAGGTGAGTGGTTTGTGTAAATTGTTCGGGAATAACAGGCAAACAGCAAGCAGTTATATTGATCGGGAATCTGGGATCAAGAATTGTGCTAGAACCAGTAAAAATACAGGTGCGCCAAATTAGTGGCCCTGACACCCGCGTAGTTATTAAAGCTTCGTAAATACTATATTTATGAAAATAATAACCATATTTATGGTCCTTTTCGAGCGGATTTAGCTTGATTTATATTCTAGAAACGTGATCAAATCCTATCTTACTTGTCAATGCTTGCATATCGTCACACGAAACTCATCTGTATTGCTTTAGTATCAAGACCTATAATTGTATTGGCTTATTTCAGTTACCCTTAGTTATAAAAATTGTAATTTCTATGGTATTTCGCATTTAAAGGTAACAATTGATATAGTTAATTCATACATAAGTCAGTTCATATCGCTAAATAAGTTTATTTTATAGAATATTGGTTATTTCTATAAGATTATAATAATTTATTTATAAGTGGGTAGTTAATATTAGACGCCCGCTTGCGCGATTCATAGGTATCGACATAGTAAAAATGTTCACCTCGTCATAATAAGTCTGTTATACGAGTTTTTATATTGTGTTTATTTAGAAAACATCGCATTTGGTTAAATTATTGCAATTTAACCATCTAATTCGCTCGCATTTTACTCATAAGATAACCTGATTTATTGACGGGAATTTTGGTAAAATATAATAATACATCTTACGGTTCGATTTATGTAGCATTGCATACGGTCGATCGTAAGGTTCAGTACGTCTTAACTAGCTATCTTTAGATGTTTTTTCTAAGATAGTTGTAGATAGTTACTTATACGTTCGGAATATTGTATTCTTACGTTTCGCAGGGTTTTATTTCAGATCGTTAACGGATATTGTTTTCGTTACGATACGAACGCATTTACGTAATACGTATTAAGTTATTATATACGTTTCGCATATACGTATCAAGTTATTATACGTGTATTTTCGCATTCAGGTTATTTAGTATTGTTTTATACAGCTAATATCCTTTATAGTATCACATACCTAATAATTAGGGTTCGCTCGTACGGGAAATTGGTTCCGTACAAAGTTTACTTATTTTATTGAAAATGTTTATGTGTTATGTTATGTTAAGGATCGTTATTCATACTATATCTAAAATAGTTTTGTCGTATTTTCGTAAATCTTTAACAATGAATGACCAAACAAAACTTAAGCGTTATGAAGGAAAGCGGAATAGTTGTTTTGCTAAGGTTCAAGCTTTATACGATTCAATTGATTCGTTAAATAATATAAAGGTACGCAGAAGGTTTATTGCACAATCCAAGAATCTGGATGGGTTGCGTAGTGAATTTATTGATATTTTGGATAACGTGAATGTTATATCCATGCAGTTGGATAAATCATATGAGGTGACTTATAGTGCATTGAATTCTTTCGACGATTTAGTTAGTGAGATAAAATATACTGTGTCTTCTCTCCCGGAAACACAAGTACCTACGTCTTCTCCAACTATCAAGTTAGGTTCGCAAGCCTCTCGCATTAGTCTTCCACGTGTGGATCTCCCGACCTTTGATGGGGATATTCAAACATTTCCGTTTTTCTACGAAACTTTCAAACGTATTATTCATACCAACTCTGACTTAAGTGATTCTGATCGAATTCACTACTTATTAAGTTGCCTTAAGGGGAAGGCGATAAATGTGGCAGCTGGAATAACTCCATGTGCTGAGAATTACCGAATCGTATGGGATGCGCTTGTAGCTAAATATTTAGACACTCGCGCACTGGCCATCAGCTATCTTAATCAGCTGCTTGCATTAAAGACAGCTGGGTCGTCGCCCTCTAATGCTGAAAAGGTATTTGATAAGTTCACAGCTATTGTTGCGGGACTTAAACAATTGAAAGTGAACAATTTGGAAGATTTTATTTTTACTCATTTGGGTCTTAAATTAATAGACTCAGATATCGCAAAACATTATAATGTCGCTTCGCAATCAAACGGATGAAAAAACCGTTGATTACAATTATTTTGTTAAATTTGTACGAGAACAAATAAAAATATCCTATCGTACTCAATCGCTTGGACGGTCCTCCAGTGGAAGTATCGCCACCGCATCATCATCTAAGGTTCCGCGGGTGCACGTGTGTACTAGTGCAAGTGTTCGCTTTGTAATTCTACTCACACGCATTTATATAAATGTCACGCGTTTCAAAAATTGACCGCGGGTGACCGATTTAAATTTATTAAGGATAACAATATGTGCGGAAACTGTTTAAGTAGTCAGCATACCGTTTCAAAATGTCAGTCCAAATCAACATGTAAGCAATGTAGTGGTAAACACCACTCATTATTACATTTTGAGCAATCTTCGCATCCGCAGACGGAATCTTCTAATAAGTCTCACGCTCCTTGCGTTTCCGCTTCCGCTTCCGCATCGGCATCTAACGCTGATCCTGCAATGCCAACCCCAGATCGGGTTGCATTGTGCACGCATTCTTCTGTACCGCACACTCTCCGCACTACCGAAATATTAGCTACTGCTAAAGTATTAGCTGTAGGTAGGAACGGAAAAGATACCGTAGTCAGGTGTCTGTTGGACCCAGGCTCGCAAAAGAATTATATTACTACTCGTTGCTGTCGTAAACTCCGGTTACCTATTCACTCTGATATTATATGTACTGTTAAAGGTATAGGTGGTACGTCACAACCCGTTCGAGGCTCCGTGAACTTTACTTTTAGCTCTCGACTTCGCTCGTTACCCAAGTACACGATCGATGCTTTAGTGCTGGATCAGATCACTGATAAGTTACCGTTGTGCGCAATAGATATCACTGAATTAAGCCACATTGATACAAACCTACTTGCAGATGATACTTGGGGCGTCCCGGGTAACATAGACGTTTTGCTTGGGGTTAATTTATTCGCAAAATTATTACAACCGGGTCACGTGACCAGCACACCAGATACTCCCGATGTGTTAGAGACTGTATTAGGCTATATACTTATGGGAGATGCGCAAATATCGACACCGTTATCTGACACGCGATCGTTCCTCACTACGTCATTTCCAGACAACTGCGATTTACGCCGCTTTTGGGAAATTGAGGAAGTCAACGCTGTGTCCCCACTTAATGTCGATGATGAGCGTTGTGAACAGTTCTATGTTTCGACCATCTCTCGTGATCCTTCCGGTAAATATGTAGCAGCCTTACCGCTGAAAACTGAAGCATCTGCGTTAGGCAATTCCTTTGAAATCGCGCTTCGTAGGTTTTATAGCCTCGAAAGAAAGTTTAAGAAGAATCCTAACGTCAAAATATTATATGATGAAGTCATCAATGACTACATTAAGAATGATTACATTTCGCTAGTACATAAAAATAGTCAAAGTAGAGAATCTTCTCTTGAAGTCAGTTGTACTGATCGACAGGTGGAATATTATATCCCGCACCATCCTGTTATTCGCGATGATAAAACGACCACTAAACTGCGTGTGGTGTTAGACGCGAGTGCGAAAACAGACAATGGTACCTCTCTTAATGATATACTATACGCAGGTCCCGCCCTTCAGGCGGATCTTTTTAACATTTTAGTAAATTTTAGACTATACGGTGTGGCGATTTCATCTGACGTACGCGCTATGTATTTAAGAATAGGTATAAGACCGGAAGATCGCCCTCTACAACGTATTTTATATCGCTTCAATGAAAATGAAGACGTCAAAATCTATCAGTATAACGTGCTGCCTTTTGGACTCAAATGCAGTCCGTTTGTTGCCCTCCGCACCGTCCAACAGCTTTGTAGGGACGAAGGTACACAATTTCCTCTCGCTAATGATATTTTACGTCGCGATATATATATAGACGATATAGCTAGCTCTATACCTAACACTGCGTTAGCTATAGACGCAGCTCATCAGCTTATAAACATTTTCGCCCGAGGTAATTTCCAACTTACTAAGTGGTCAAGTAATAATGCTGAGGTTCTTCAAACTATCCCTGAGTCATTAAGACTCTCGCTTAGTGTAGATCTAAATAAAGATTTCACGCAGAAAATATTAGGACTCCGTTGGTACCAGGATGAAGATTATTTCGCCTTTCAAGTGACTCCCAATGACCGTCCTTGCACTAAAAGGAATATTCTTTCTTCCATTGCACGCCTCTTTGACGTTTTGGGTCTTGTTGCGCCTATGATATTGTACGCCAAGCTCCTTATTAAAGAGCTTTGGCTTGCCAAACTTGGTTGGGATGATGTTCCACCAATCCGCATCGTTAATTTATGGGAACAGTTTCAAGCTGAACTTCCTCTTATTTCTGAAATGAAATTTCCACGACATATCGGTGTTCACGAAGACTGCAAGATGATCTTGGTTGGCTTCGCAGACGCATGTGAAAGGGCTTATGGCGGAATGATATACGCCCATGTCATTAAGCCTGACGGTGATATTGTTGTATCTTTGGTATGTGCAAAATCAAAGGTTGCACCTCTTAAAATTATTTCACTAGCTCGTCTAGAGCTATGCGCCGCACTCCTTTTATCCACTTTGATGAAGAGAGTATTTGATATTTATTCAGCTAGGCATGCCATTGAGGCTGTTTATGCTTTTTCAGATTCCACTGTAACTTTGAGTTGGATCCACTCCGCACCACATCGCTGGCACACCTTTGTGGCCAATCGCATCACTAAGATACATGAAAATATATCGGCAGATCATTTCTATCACGTTAAAGGATGCGAAAATCCTAGTGACTGCCTCTCGCGGGGCTTGACACCCGCCCAGCTAGTCCATCACCCTTCGTGGTTAAGTGGACCGCCGTGGCTTAGATTCCCTCAGTCGGAATGGCCTATCAAACCCTTTGTCGTGAGCGAATCGAATGAGCTTCCTGAAATGAAGCCTCTTGCGCTTCCCACGCTCGCCTTTATTAGTTCTAATGTCAGTTCGGCTTCCGAAAATATTCTTTATGAATTCGCAATTAGATTTTCTTCTTGGCCGAAATATCTCAACATGATTTGTTTTGTTTACAAATTTGTTAAACGTCTTCCCAGAGGACCTATCACCGCATCGGACCTGTCATTTGCTGAGTCCGTTGTTTGGCGATTAGTTCAAAGGATTCATTTCAAAACAGAATTAGAACATTTGTCTCGTCAAGAACCTTGTTCTAAGCCAATTCAAAAATTAAGTCCTTTTCTTCATAAAGGGCTTATACATGTTGGTGGTCGTCTAGCCAACTCTGAGCTAGATTTTGATTCTCGCCATCAAATTCTACTTCCTCGGCAAGAGCATATAGTAGAACTGTTAGTATCGCACTATCATGTGAATAATTTTCACACTGGTCCTAATTTACTCATGGCGTTGTTAAGACAGCGCTATTGGATTTTGTCTACGCGACGCATCGCACGACATATCACATTTAATTGCAATACCTGCTTTCGAGCAAGGCCGCGACCAGTCTTTCCAATCATGGCGGATTTGCCGCGCTCTCGCGTAGAGACTGCTCCTAAAGCGTTCTCCCACACCGGGTGTGATTACGCTGGACCTCTCTCTATTACCTCAGTGCGAGGTAGAGGCCAACGAAGCAGAAAGGCTTATATATGTCTGTTTACTTGCATGACAACTCGTGCTCTGCATCTAGAAATTGCTTCAGATCTGAGCACCGCGAGTTTTCTGGCAGCCTTAAAACGCTTCCTATCACGTCGAGGTCCTGTAGAGTATCTTTACACCGACAACGGTACGAACTTTATCGGCGCGAGAACGTATCTCCGCGATCTTTATCGATTCCTGGAAAAAGAATATTATCCAATATGGAAAAAAGAACTTGCTGAGCATCGCATAACGCTTAGAACGATCCCTTGTCGAGCTCCCCACTTCGGTGGCGCTTGGGAAAGTGAAGTTAAAAATGTTAAATCACATCTCTATAAGGTGATTGGTCAACAGATACTCACGTTCGATGAACTGAACACGATGTTGACTCAAATTGAGGCCTTACTAAACTCTAGGCCTCTTTACACGCTCAGTTCTGATCCGTCGGAACCATCTGCACTCACTCCGGCGCATTTTTTGCATATAAAACCACTGGGTTTTCTTCCCGCGCGTGAAATAAATGAAACCCGTTTACATCTTATTTCGCGATTTGAAATGACTGATAAGCTTGTCCAATCCTTTTGGAAACGATGGCGTCAAGAATATTTACACACGCTTCAATCGAAGCAAAAATGGAACACGCCATCTAATCCAGTAAGGGTTGGAATGGTAGTAGTCATCATGCAGGACAATGTGATGCCCTTGCAGTGGCCCTTAGGAGTAATCACGGAAATATTTCCTGACAAGAATGGGGTCTGCAGAGTCGCGTCGGTTAAAACTAAGGGTGGCATTTTGCTAAGTCGCCCTGTAGTAAAGTTGTGTCCGTTGCCGACACAATAGTGACTTTATTCATACATATTTCTTTTGTTTATACTTACCCGTGTCTTAGTTAAGAAATAATTACCCGTGTCTTAGTTAAGAAATAATTAAAATAATTCGCATTGCGCATTGTGTAAATCTTAGATTAAGTAAAACCTTAAGAGTTAATGATGATGATATGCAAGTCATTCAATAGATTAAGTTTTCTTCCTTTTGATGTTTCGAAAGTAGGAACTTTCAAGCCGGGGGAAATGGTTGGTATTACTGCTACTTAAAGCCTGATTATTGTAACCCGGCAATTGGCGCAATACTGCTCATTGCGTTTTGAAGTCTATTAGGCGTTTTGAGTATGACTCCTTGGTCATCATTTTTTTCATTATTTCGGTTCGCATACGTCACTCATTGAGGGTGGACGCATAATTTTCGCTCCTCGCTTTCTTACCGCATCTCGCAAGAACTATTCTTTTTCTTAATTGTCGTGTTACCTATGAACTCCTTTGAACTGTGCTGTGTATAATATATATAGAAAAAATAAAGAACTAAGGTGACCTGTGAAAGCATCTAGAACTCTTGTCTGCGTGTGACGACATTGCTCCCGTACGGAACTTTCTGGAGATCTCTGCTTACGCTGAACGGCCGAGAGACAAGGTGAGTGGTTTGTGTAAATTGTTCGGGAATAACAGGCAAACAGCAAGCAGTTATATTGATCGGGAATCTGGGATCAAGAATTGTGCTAGAACCAGTAAAAATACAGGTGCGCCAAATTAGTGGCCCTGACACCCGCGTAGTTATTAAAGCTTCGTAAATACTATATTTATGAAAATAATAACCAGATAGTTTTTTATAGCTTCCACTTTCTCGGGGTCAGCATGTAAACCCTCTGCATCCACAACGCAGCCTAAATATTTAAGTTTTTCTCTAAAAACCTGACACTTTTTTAAATTAATAGTTAAGTTAGCATCTTTTAATTTTTTTTATATTAGCAAAAGAAGAGATATATGGTGGCTAAAGGAAGATGATATGCAGACTATATCGTCGACAAAAACAAAAACTCTGTTCTCAAATTCTGGACCACAAAACAGTTGATCAACCAAACGTTGCTGGGTACTCGGGCTTCCTGTAAGACCGAAGGCCATAGTTTTAAAACAGAAGGTACTGTGACAACCGGGAAGTGGGCGTCACGTGTGTTTAAGGCGATGAAATCACAAGACTTTTTGCAGAGAAAAGATATTATTTATTTTCACCACACGCACTCCTATTTATATTAACAAGGGATTTACGCGGGGTTGTTTATCTTTAAATAGCGGACTGGGAAGTGAAACGCGGACTCTGCCTAAGGATAGGGCTTAAAGCGGGATTCTCCTCAGGTACTTTCCGAAGCTTCAGTCGGAACGGTTCCTCCAGACCCGTTCAGACTCCAACTCTCCAGGCCGCCTTTGTTTTTATATCATTCCTAATTGAAAGTTTTAAACTGGTACAATAGTTTTATTTAATCTCTGACACATGATGGCCAGGTCAACTAAACTGTAGTGCCCGAACGAGGTCGGACGCTACATCAGCTGCGCCCCATGGACGTCATGTGACAGTTCTATGCTAAGGCCCTAGGTAGGCTAATCTGGGACAAAAAAAAAATTAAGCAAACTGTCCCTTACAATGGGAACAACGACGCAATCTTTAAAATAATTAGTAATCGTTAGTAGAATACCAAGTCATAGCAATTAAACTGTAATAAATACTGAAAAACACGAATAAAAAGATTGCTTCATTCTTGGCCATGCAAAAATCCAGTATAAAAGAAACCTGACCACAGTTCGCCTGTCTAAACAAATTAATTTAGTATCTCTTGTCGATACCTTTTAATGTTTGTCCGAAAGGGACTTAAAGTACAAAGTACTTTTAAGACCTACCTAACTAATAAACAAAAGATGACAAAGTGATTTATCCTTACACATCATACATATGTAATTATAAACCTCTTACATCGCCTATGAATTACTAAATTACTTTTTAATCAACATTAAAGAGAAAGAAAACTTCACCCCATAATGAGTCTGGTGAAAACCAACTTTCACCATCGCAGGCAACTATAACCTTAGCGATTTGACTCTCTTACAAAGTTTAGATTTCCACTCCCAACATTAGAAGAAAAATAAATTAGACGTATTGAATATAAAAAAAAAAAAAAAATTATCTTCGACAGCGCACCAACATAGAATACACACATAAAAAACAACAATGTTATTACACATTAAACCACACCTTATTAATTACATATATCACATCTTTATTAAGAGTTATGGTCGCGCAGATAGGCATCTGTAAAAGAAAAAAAATCATAGGATCCAACTTGCACATATATTTGCTCGAATTTGAACTTTAAAACGTCAATAAAGTTATATGAAACCATCGATAATACCTTCGAACTTTATTTGATAAACCTTTTTACTAGTACTGCACATAAAATAATTAATAATATATTCAAACTATCTGTTCAACCTTTTTATTAGTGCCGTACATACAATATAAAACAAACTATGTCAACATAACACTCAAAGTCAAATAAATATAATAACAGGTACACAACTTTCACTTAAATTACGTATCTTCTGTTGACGAATGGTTTCAGAAAATTGGTATGTATAATATCTTGCCAACCTGGATTGTTTATCTTTCCCACGACATAGTTGGTGTTCGAAATTCTCCTGATAATAACAAATGGTCCTTTGTACGGCTTACAAAGTTTCTTACTTCTTCCAGAAATACGTCTTGGACTGTATATTAGAACTAACTGACCTGGTTGGTATACTACGTATTTCACCTTCTTGTCGTAGTAAGCTTTCTGCCTCCTTTGTGCATTTCTAATATTCACCTTCGCTCGTTGTACGAGATAATTTGCTCGTGTATGACTGGACGCGTATGACTCGTTTGAAATCTCTTCATTGACTTCAAAGTTTGATTGCAGAATCGGATCTCGTGCGAATAACAACGTGTGTGGAGACATACCTGTAGATGTATGTTTCGTGGCATTATATGCAAATGTCACCATATTAACAAAACTGCACCAATTCTTCTGATCCGTCGACACATACATGAATAGCATCTGTGTTAGTGTAGCATTGAAATTCTCACACAGGCCATTTGATGACGCCTTGAATGCTGTGGTATTTCTTTGAGTAAGTTTGATGTAAACACCGACCCTCTGTCAGTAATAATATTCTTTACACCTCCTAGTCTGCATATAATTTCATCTGTAACGAACTCACAAACTTCTTGAGCTGTAACTTTGGGTAAAGGTTTACAAATAACATACTTGGACATATATTCAATAGCTACTAAAATATATTTATTTCCTTTATTAGATTTAGTAAATGGTCCGAGAATGTCCATTCCCACTCTTTCTAATAACCCTTCCGTGGTCATCGGATGTAAAGGAGCTCGCTGTCTAAATTTCTTTCTTTGTTGGCACGTTATGCAGCTTTTAATATATTTCTCAATTTCTTTTTCAGCTTTGGGAAAGAAAAATCTATTACGGAATTTTGACAATGTCTTTGCGATTCCGAAGTGACCTCCAGACCATGGATGATCATGCAGTTCTTCGAGAGTTGTCTTCAGTAGTTCTCTCGGCAGCACAACAACATTTTTCCTTAGACCATTTCTTAGCACTTCCTTTACTAATATGTTATTTCTTAATAAAAATCCTTTGTAGTTTGTTATATTATTATTTGTTAAGACATTCCTTAGTGGTCTACAGAAAAGGTCTGCGCACTGTTTCACTACCATTGTATCGGTGCTGATGCTATACATCTCTATGTCATCCGATACTGGCGAATTCATCTCCTCGTCCTCTGTCTTTAAAGGATTACGACTTAGGTAATCAGCAACGATATTACTCTTGCCGGAACGATGAACAATGTCGAAATCCACATCTTGTATTGGATCCTTCACCAAGTCTGATTCTTCCGTAGCTGACCTGTACGGAGCTGTATGTACAGGAATATCATCTGTCAATTCGCATCTGCCCATGCTTCCATTGTCGAACATAACTCCATCCTCGCAGTCTTGTACTGCTCGCACCAAACAACTCCTTTTGTTCGCTGGGATGCCCCTATTGAATAATTTCTTGGATTCTTCTGACTTAAATATTACATTATTAAAACTATGATTAAGGTAATCATCAGTGGTTTCATTTATTGCTTTATAATAAAACAACATATTATTTGTGTTTATAATATTTAATGTTGTGCAATTTGAAACCTTACTTACGGTTTTATTGTCGTATCTGCGCATCCAATTTACTTTGAAGTCTTTAATCCATAAACAGTTTTTTCTGAAATCAATTGATACAGCATTAGCAAACATGAATGATTGACCTAAGACTACATCTAATTCAATATTATTTATAACTATGAAATTCACTTAACTAAAATGTTCGCTAAAATCACGTTCACGTCGACTTCACCGCAGATAGTTGCCGTAGAACCAGTTATGCTTTTGATGTGCGTTAACGACGTTCACGGTTTTATTTGTAGGTTCAAGCTTCTAGCTAAAGCTTTGCTAATAGCATTTACTGTTGCTCCAGTATCAAGTAACGCTTCGATGTCAGAATTATTAATTGTAACCTTAATAAACGGTGTAAACTGACCCGAAAAATTGTTTTCGTCGTGAAGCTGATCTGCACTCGCAGACTCGGTATGCTCCATGCTCATTATATTCCTCTCTCGAGTCCGGAAAAACTGCCGACTCGAAGTTGGAGTATCTTGTCTGTTAGATCCCGAAGAATTCGGGTTACTGGGGAAAATATTAGTGTTAGTAACATTCCGAGGTCTTAGGTTGTATCTCGGAGTGTGGAAATTGTCACCTTCATCCCGTGGACTCGACGATGATGGAGCTTGACGTGCATAGTAAGATGTAGCGTCTCCTCTATTCCCGTAGTGGTTACGGAATCCGACTTGACGGTTACACCCTTGTGGAGGGTTCGTAGGTAAGTTTTGCATTTTATCCCCCTGTATGTCGGGTTGTACTTCCGCTAACTGCAACAGAGCGTCGCGAAGTTCTTTTTTATCCCTGTACACCCTTGCCGCTAAAATATTTCGAAATCTTGGAGACATTGATTTCAGGAATCTATTTATAATTTTTTTGTCATCGGTAACCTTAGCTTTATTCGCCAAGTTGCACAATATGTACCAATAGTTGATCGTATTTTCCTCTTTGGCTTGATACGCTGAATACAATAACTCTAAATCATCGCCATGGGAAGGAAATTCCTCTTCTAATAGTGAGCACACTTGTTCGAAGGTTAACTCTTCTTTAAAAATCGACTTATAGAAGTATAACGCTGCGCCCTCGAGGTAGGCAGCTTAATATTGTGGCTTTGTCAGCTAACATAAATTTATTTATGGCGAATACAACATTGAAATCTCTCAAAAAACTTTGGAATGAGACACCGTCAGTGCCACTAAATTTGTTTGTTTCAGCCATTGTAATGGTAGCAATAAAATATATATAATAAATGAAAATTTGTTATTTGAATGGTGCGTCGATCCAATATTACACGACGTCTTCCTTCTCAAGGTACGGGGTCGATCAATCCACTGCCAACTGCAGAATGTTGGCGTTTCCAAATCCTGTGGAAACCGACGCTCCACCAAATCCTGAACCGGCGCTCCACGAACTCCTGTGGATAAGGCGCCTCCACCAAAGTTGTGACACCCGGGGAGTGGGCGTCACGTGTGTTTAAGGCGTTGAAATCACAAGACTGTTTGCAGAGAAAAGATATTATTAATTTTCACCACACGCACTCCTATTTATAATAACAAGGGATTTACGCGGGGTTGTTCAACTTTAAATAGCGGACTGGGAAGTGAAACGCGGAATCTGCCCAAGGATAGGGCTTAAAGCGGGATTCTCCTCAGGATACTTTCCGAAGCTTCAGTCGGAACGGTTCCTCCAGACCCGTTCAGACTCCAACTCTCCAGGCCGCCTTTGTTTTTATATCATTCCTAATTCAAAGTTTTAAACTGATACAATAGTTTTATTTAATCTCTGACACATGATGGCCAGGTCAACTAAACTGTAGTGCTGGAACGAAGTCGGACGCTACAGTACCTCGGGTGGGAATATAAAAAGCAGTCTTACAACGATCCTCTTTCTTGATAGGTATTTGCCAAAAGCTTTTAGATAAATCTAGACTAGATAAATATCTAGCATCTCTTAAGTTGTCCAGAATTTCTGAAATATAAGGTAAGTTATATGCATCCTTCCTAGTGACTGAATTTAATTTTCTACTATCTAGGCAAAATCTCAGCTAGCCGTTTTTCTTGGGAGTCAGCAGAACAGGGGACGACCAAGGACTTTCAGTTGGTTCAACTACATCTTCCCTCTACATTTCGTCCAGCTGTTTGACAAGAATACGTTGTTTTTCAGGAGACATCCTATAGTAGCGTTGACGAACAGGAGCAGCGTCACCAGTGTCGATAGTATGCTCTATGAAGGTAGTACGACCTAGGCTACGTTCCTCATAAGAGATGTCATGGAACTGGGCAACGATGTTATCTGCTGTAACTCTCTGTTCAGAAGTAAGATGATCATACGACTGTAGGTGTTCCGTATGAACGGCAGTAAGTTCTCTCAACAGGGGATCAGATTTGTCCAGCAACAAAATCGAATCTAAATGTTTGGGAAAAAGACCAAACGAACTCCAAAAATCTATACCAAGAATTAAAGAATTAGTAATTTGGGGTATTATGTGAACATTTAACGTTTTTATTTCATCCTGAAAGGATATAGCTCAGGGAATAAAACCCAATGATTGTATTTTTTCACCACCTGCGGTGACAAAGTTTAAAGTTTGATTGTTAAGTTGAACTGAAGGCTCTAAAATTTTTTTATGATAATTATTACCTAGAATTGTAACGCAAGAGCCAGTATCTAGCAAACCAGGTACATTAGTGCCTGCAATAGATACAGAAAAATACGGAGAGTAACCAACATTAGTTTTTCTGCAGACTGTAGAAACTTTGTTAAATTGAGAATATTTTGTAACAAAAGATAGCCAGTTTTCCCAGTCCAGCCTATCAAAATTAGAGCTTCTACAATCTGAGTGACTTAGTTTTTTGAATTGTTACAAACAGGACACTCAGGTACACGGTAACCTTTCTTACCACATCCAAAACATACAATGAAGGTTTTGGTACATTTTCTTAGAAGATGGGAGTTGGTTCTGCAACGCGGGCAACTAAATTTGGGACCACTAGGTTTTTGATCGACCGCACTAACCTGTACTTCTGTACTATTATTTGTATCATTGTTAGGTTAGGTTAGGTTGCTATTAGTGCTATGAACTGGTTGTTAATTGAAACTAGGTTTGCTATGAAATGTATCCCATTTATAATATTTATGTTTACTAAAAGAATTACTATTAAAATTTTGTTTAGAGCTAGACTGTTTAGTATAAGCAAACTCAGGGGCCAAGGTTTCTGAAGTTTTTCTAGGAGGTTCATGGAATTGCTGGAGCCTAGACTGAATATTTTCAAAATATTTACAAATTTTCTGCAGACTGGATATGTCTGTAATGCCAGCAGAAGAAGCGAGAGTACTTGCATAACAGGGTCGGATACTATGTAAAAGAACTTCTAATTTGTCTTCTTCGGTTAATGGTTTGTCTAACCGAGAGAACATACCATGCATGATGGAAATATAAATAGTTATGTTTTGCAATTCTCCCTGTGTACGCAATCTAATTTCTGACATTAATCTATAATCGTAATCAGAAATGCTGAAATCCTGTTTCAACAGTTCAGCTATATCAGACCAAGTCTCAACCTTCGAGCTAATACATCTGAACCAATGAAGAGCATCATCAGTAAAAATCTCATTAGCAAAAGTGACCAACTCATCTTGAGGAATAGAGCGACTAAAAATGAATTCGTCAACCTTTTGTGTAAAAGCACGAACACAAGTCTTTCCAGAATACTTTAGTTTGGAAAGCTCTGAGTAAACTTTCCTTTCACTCATGTCATTGACTGGAGTCAATGGCACTTGATCTAATTGAACAGAAGTTACACTAGTATTTTTAATTTCTTTAACATAACATAACATAACATAACATTAATAATAACAATTCCTTGTATTGAGACTGGAAAGACATATGGCAGTGTGTGGTCAACCCTACTAAGCCTATAGTATATATGGTTGAGTAATGTTTCAGTACGGGCCAATAAGATCCTGTCGATACCACCTTTCAAAGTTTTAAGACTTACGTCTGCTTTAGTTATAGAATCTGAAATATCTCTGAGATCATCGGCTGGTTCGAGGTGAGATGTTAAGATATCCTCCGGAGGATATAGTGGAGCTAATTTGGCTATTTGTTTTCTGAGCTCAACTACTGATTCAGAGCTAGTACTACCTCGAACGGCCACTTCATATTGAAGCTCGGCTTTACATAAAATATAAAAGGTATGAAGGTAGATTTGAAATAAAATGGAATAATTACTGGCTTAGAGAAAATAAAATGAAGTTGTTGGTTGGTGAACTTAGTTACGAGTCTTGTTATTCCCGTGATTCGATTCAATATTAATTTCAACATGTCTACAAGTAATATAAGTATGGAAGTCAAAGCTAATATTGTGGCTTTACATATGAATGGATTAAATATAAGTGAAATAGCAAATGAAACTGGCTTATCCGTAAGTATATTATTATACCATTTTATTTTTATATTATACTAGCTGTTGCCCGCGGCTCCGCCCGCGTGGATATCGGTTATCGCGACCAAATATAGCCTATGTGTTATAAGCTATATTATTGTAAAGTTTCATTAAAACCTATTCATTAGTTTTTGCGTGAAAGAGTAACAAACATCCATACTCACAAACTTTCAAATTTATAATATTAGAAGGATAATTATTCAAATAGGTCTGGTGTTTTAAATAAGTTAATAAACCGTTGCTTACATTAATGTGAAAAAACGTTATTTTTAGAGGAATACTGTGAGCCGTTGGGTGAAGAGGTTTGAGGACGAGGGTAGCCTGAAGGTTCGTGCAAGAAGTGGAAGGCCACCGCTGATTAACCACAACCAGCGGCGCTATATGGTGGCAGAGTATGGAACTAATAGTTTCATACCAACACGACGATGGGCCAATGAGTTTGACACGTCATTGATGACTGTTCGCCGCGTACTCCATGCCGAAGGCCTGCATCACCGGACGCCAGCAATAAAACCGTTTTTAACGCAACGGCATAAAGACGAAAGGTTACGTTTTGCCCGGGAATACCTTGATTTTAACTGGGAAACGACTATATTCTCGAACGAAAAAACTTTTAAGTCCTGTCAGAAGGGAAGGATGCAGTTGTGGCGTAGAAACAATACACGCTGGTCTGACAGTAACATTGTTGCTAACACTGAGTCAGGCCGAATAAGTGTTAATATGTGGGGATGGATCAGCGCGCAAGGACCAGGCGAAATAGAGTTTAATCCGCCGTGAGCGAACAGCAGCAGTTATGTGGACGTTTTAAATAATGTAATGTTACCTGTAGGTAACATTACATTATTTAAAACGTCCGTAATTTAAAACGTCGGGGGAAAACATTGCGCACTGTAGTGCGCAATGTTTTTCCCCGAGAAGAATTAAATAACTTTAGTTTTGTGCACGACAATTGTCCAATACACCGTGGCGTCATAGTTCGCGAATGGCTTAGGGAACATGCAGAGGTCAACGTTATTCCTTGGCCAGCACGATCCCCTGATTTAAACCCAATAGAAAATATATGGGGTACAATGGTCCAAAGATGGGACTCACGGGACGAGAGATGTCCTGAATTATTAAACCAACATTGCATGCAAATATGGGACAATTTACGTGGGACAGATATTTGTCAGAATGTTGTGGGGTCCATGCGCCGACGTCTACTCAGCTGTATTGAGAACAACAGAGGTCATACAAAATAATAATATTTATTAGCACAAAAACTATTAATAATTATTAATATTTTGTCCGCCTACAATACTAATTATACTTAATTGGGTATTTGAAAAAAAGTAAACTTGTTGTTCTAAATATTAAATCTGTAAAAAAGAATACTTTTGTTACATAACTTACAAGTAAGTAAAAATATTCAATAACCCAGTTAATTAAGAAGTAGTTTTTGTGAATTTGGTGAAAAGGGGACGTGCTGGCTATAGGACAAGTTAGTTTAAGATTGTAAGATTGAGGTTAAGTTTTAATCCTCTTTTCTTTTCCTTTTCATAACCCCATAATTAATCACATAAATAATAACTAATGCCAACTTCATGCAAAATTACTTTATCAATATTTAAAATTATATTTTTGTCATAAATATAATAAATCGTTATAAGGTGGAATCGAACCACAAATATCTCTAATCACTGTGAATCAATAGTAGCTTGCTTCAGCCACTTAGCTATCAGTTAATTTACTACATTGGTAAATTACTGTATTAGTATCTAATGACACACAGCAGTTGTAAAGAATAATACAGTTATGAAAACGAACACATTATTATATCGTTATCTTTGTCTAGCACGAACTACTCATATTTTGTTGTTCTAGTCTACGCTATGACGCGACGCAAAACCGGCCCGGCGCGTGGCGGCCGCACTACACAGCATTTTGGGCCTTGTTGTGCTAATGCACTTATGAGCTCTGACTGTACAAGTTATGCAATGATGAACCACTGGTAAGTTCATGAAAACATTTAAAGAATAAAAATTAATACTCACGGACCGTCCTTCACATAAACTGTAAATAAACCGGTTATTGGGCGCCATTTGTAACACGGATAGTTGATTTGAAGTTATTAGAAGTTGATTAAAGGTTTGATATAAGGTTATAGTAAATTAAACATGAGAATAGTTTTACCTTTCATATATTAATAAAAGTATTATAAGTGGTCTCAGGGATACTCATCCCTGAGACCACTTACGCACAGCAAAAATTTATATAGTTAAGATCTGAAGAAGAAAGTGATAGAAGGACGTGAAAGACGACCCGCGGCAGCCAGGAATCTGCACTTAGCTCAACCGCGTGTATCCGCCCTGAGATGGCCAGGTATTGTAGATACTTATTCACCATTTATAATACAAAAATAGATTACGTTTCATTTCCAAAAACAAACCCTATTTTTTTCTCTTATCGCCTAACAACATCTGCTTCAAATAAAGTTGGCACCGGACATTCCAGAACTATTTTAAATGTCAGTGCTAAACTTGAGAGGAATAAATAATGACCTCAAATCCTACGAAATTTGATGGGTTCAACACTTAAAAGCAGTCATAAATTTGTAAAAGGAAGACATTTCGTAAGAGTTTTAAAAATGCACGTTCTAGCTCGTAAATCAACACGCACAAAAAAATTATCATTGTGGAGACTTTGTCGCCAAATTCTGTGGCGGGTAAAGCTGTGTGCTTTACCCGCTGAATGACTCTAACATATAAACCAATCAGGAACAATTCACTGGCTTTGATTTTTTCCATTGGCAGAATTCAGAATGCAGGGCGGAGCCAGGAGAATCTGGTTTGCGCTGGCGACGCTCGAGGAAGGGAGATCGGATTCAACTTTTGGAAGAGCTTCACGTAGAGAGAGAGCTCCTCAGAGGATTAATAGAAAGATTTGACTAGTTAATGCTAGTCCGGTTTAGATAATTTTCCTTGTATTGTGTGAACTAGTTTTCTTCACTTGTAATAAATAAATTTAAATAATAATTGTATAAGTGTTAGGCGGGAATAAATAAATAATTAACGAGTGCTAGCAGAAAGCTGATCTTGGTAAAGTATACTTAATTGCATAAATTTTAGTGTTCAAAACTTTGTACATAGAATTTTATAATTGACTGACTTTGTTAGCTAAACATAATCAAACAAGTTATTAATAATGGACCTATTGACCTATAAGGAATACGAGCTATTGTCTAAATACAGATCGTATTAGGATCCAACAATTTCATACATATGTATTATAATAATCATTGTAATCATTATTATACTGATAATGTGGAAATGTCTTAGGACAGCACAGACGAGAGTGATGGCGATTCCATTAAATCCCATACAATCGTCTAATTAAATATAATTGATCCGCCCATACAAATCATGAAAATTGCATTAAATTAAGAACATATATATATTATGAATAAAGTTTTGAACTGATGTGTTTATAAATGTGTATAAACTGTTTTAAATTGTGTCTGTGTAAGATGAATTGTAAAGGTATTCAAGATCAAGTCATAAATCCTGAAAGTAAATTGCTTTTATAATGTGCTTAATAACTAAATTAATGGCACAATCATGTTATTCTGTTCTAAACAAAACCATTCTTGTGTTTGTAAGTCACTACTGAAATGATTTCAATGAAATCAACACATATATACATCATTGTGTATTGGGTCAGACATAAACCCAGACAAATTATCCGGCATTAGATTAAAGGATAACTAACAAGTAAATAACATTTCATCGAGCACACAATAACCTTGAAAATTATTGTGCATGTAATTTTATCATAAATAGATTTAAGCCTTGTGTAAATATTTGTGTTATAATTAAGTATTAATGGCATACAAGGGTTTTTTTCTTTGAGTTTTCGTTTTTCCCTGTAATTTTTGGCCATAGGAACAGAAAGCTCGGTCTAGATGTGACTCTAATCGGCCACATCTGATCCAAATAATCCACCCAGATTCTATTAACTTCATTTATGAAATAAATATACTTAATTTCTTATATCTGCTATTTCAATGATTTAGATTTAATTCCTTTCCCCATTTTGGCGATAGTAAAATGTAGTTTTAAAGGTTCATAATTATTCAGTTAATAAGGTCACGCTGAACGCGACTTACATTGTAAATAATATGTATAAAGTACGAGTCTTATCCGCAAATCACCATCATACATGTCTAGGCTTATTTTATGAATTATACACGAAACTAGGTATTCTATGAACGAGATTGAAAGATTGATGAGCCAAGCTACTATCTGATCTAACTGAATGAAGCCAATCCTATCTAAGGTACAAGTAATAACCAAGCTACTGTCTGACCTAACTGAATGAAGCCAATTCTATATACGATTCAAGTATACAAGCTATATTCACGCACTGTATGATTTCTAGTAATCAAGAGTCTTGGAATTAATTTCAAATATGTGAATGCATAATATATAACTGACTTTGAGCTGATGGTCTCAAATGAACTCAAAAGGGCACGCCAGAGTCAGAAAGATCGAGCTAATTGTAAGTAATTAATCTATTTAATAACAAGAATTGGGGATGATAGCTTATCACAGAGTCTGGAGACTAAATTCATTTAGTCTATTTATTAAACTGCAAAACAGTGGTTATTTCAATGCTTAAAGTCTAGGATAGCACATTTTATATGAATTAAAACTTGCAACTAGTGTGGGACTTTAATACCACTAAGGCGCTGACGGGATGACGTTCCCTAGCGGGGATTCTGGTGAATATCTATACAATAAAAGGATTTTCATTACGAACCCCTAGCCATAGCGGAATCTCAGATCGGCCTGAAATTAATAGCAGTTCTGGGTCAGAACTGAACTGTGCAGAAGTAGTCGGAGTTAGCATCAAATCTGGGCATAAGCAATTCCTCTTTTACCGAATCAACTCCGACCTCTATTTGGCCGAATAGAACCCTAACTGATATATATATATAATATAAAAATTATACCATGGTAACGGGGCTAGGCGGCTTTATGCGCCATAAAAAAAAAGTATTCCACGTCTTAGGACGTGTTGATTGACCGCTTCTCAGCGATGAAAAGGAGTTGAATTCGAGGCCCCATAATCCTATGCGTAGGAGCCTTGAGCCAGGCCGTAGGGTGATCCCGTAAATGTCAGAGTGATTTGAGCAACGAAATGACATTGTCATTGACTCAATTAACAGACATATACACTCTTCAGGAACACTTACTAGACCTAATTTGTCAAAAAATATTACTAACTCTAGACAATCTACTCATGAAGGTCTTAACGACTTCTTTCTGTTAATTACCTAAGGGTCCATTAAAAGTAAGCTGAAGTGAATATATGACTTGTTATTTTGGGAATACCATCACTACACTGCACACTTGCATAATCCGACGCGATTGAATTAATTTCATTTGCCACAAAGACTATCCTCACACTCATAAGCATCGAAGTTATCCTGAAATGAAGCAACTAAGTTCTTATACATAGATTCAACTATATAGACGATCACATAACTGGGCTTGAACCGCCACAGCCCGGCGTGTCGCGCTGGCACCGACCGCTGCGTGACTCGTCTTGGCGGATCTGAAAGGAGAAGGCAAAGCTTTCAGTATGTGAAGACATACTGCTAGTGCAGGCCGGGCATACCGAAGGCATCAGAAAGGTGACAAACTTCCCCAGGCACGTAATGCTTATGGTCATTATTGCAAAAGCAGGCAGGTCACAGCCTTTGCAAGCAGCAGGAACAGATGCACAGAAACATAGATAACAAGGAAGGATTGTTCACCATGCGGTCACTGACCGCGTGGCCCGCACAGTTTATTGTCCTTTTGACAAGCGTGAAGAGGGAAAGCATGCCTTGCGTGTAAGCTACACAATTAAACAAATAGATACTGCTCACGTAAAAAGCAGCATCCCAATTAGAAAACTTTGCCACGGCTACAGAGGTGTAGTGTGGCATGATAACATTCTATATAATTCCAATACATGGATGAATGGTGGCAAGCCTCGTTCACGTAAAAAACGAAGCTATGCCTGGAGTAGCTTAGCATAGCAGTGGGAACCTGACGTGGCACCATTGGTGAAGATGAAGATTCCACGGGGAATATCTCTAGCGGGCCATTGGTACCACGTCACCTTCCAACACTAATGAGCACTCTGTAATAAAAATGATTAGCACACATAATGTATAAATTGTAAAATTCTCACCAACGACTCAGTACCAGAGCTAGAATGTGCTTGTGGAAGCGATGCAGAAAATTAGGGGCTCGCAAAACCGCTGCACTCTCATTTATAATGTTGGCTGACAGCAGCGACTAGGTGGGAGTTCATAGATAATATGCCACAGCCGATAGAGTTGACCACAGCTAACCATAGACAGAGTCGATGAAACATAACATAACATAAACTCACGCCTATATCCCCGAAGGGGTAGGCAGAGGTGCTAGCACCCACATTTCGCCAGTTTATGTTTAGGTCCCAATGTAATAGGTGGCGAGCCTATTGCCATTAACCGGGCACTTATAAGCCTGCGATAAATACACACATAACTTCGAAAAGCATCGAAAAGTCATTGGTGTGTGCCATGGTAAAACCTGGGATCGAACCCGAGACCTCGTCTCAGCAGTCCATTACCCATACCATTAGGCTACCGCGGCTATTCGTTGAAAGAATACAGATAATATTAGTAGACTATGAATCGATATCAACTAAGGAATCGACTACATATTCCAACAATATCCTTAAAAGAACAATGTGCATTATTACAGCGGAATTTGGTTTAGTTTCGGTTTCTGGGACAATCTTTTGCTGCTTATTATCTTCTTTTTTCTTGAACTACAGTAGTTACTGTGACGTCTGTCTTCACAAACAGTTTTGACTGATAATCCCCATAGGTCCGTGGTCTTTTTAATGTCAATGGATTTAAACGCTTTTGTGATGTCCTTGCTATTAACAACTGAGAATATGAAAGCGTCCTCACATTTTGTAATTGATTCCATCAGCAATGACTGAGCGGAAATTGAAGACGACTGAAGAGTTCGGCTAGTGGCTATATATTTGAAAAAAAAAAAGTGTTCAAACTCTGTTGCAACTTCCAGATCCTCCGTGACCAGGCGACCGTCTATTTTTTAATTTTTAATCTCTTACAACTACTGAAGATTTACCACATTTGTAATTTATAATGTTCCAGGTAGTCTTAATTTTACTATCAGAATTAGATATTTTGTTTTTTATAAAGTTTGATTTAGCAAAGGAACAGGCTCACTTAAGTATTTTAGTTAATAGTTTTTGACATAATTCTGAAAATCAGGGTTGAAATTGTATGATTTTTCAGAATATAATGCATACAATCTCCTCCTGCTATTATAAATCCCTGGTGTTACCCAGTTACTGAAAAGAGGACGGCTGCCAATCGATAATGTTATTGGTGTAAAAATTCTCCCAAACTCAGTATAGATCAGGGTAATTAAGTCTGCATAAGACTTATCTTCACTAGTGTACAAGGGCAAATCAGGTTATTTATTCACTATATTTCCCTTAACATCATCTAAACGATATTGGTTTATCGGTACAAATTTAATTTATTTTCTGCTTACTTCATAATTGTATGTGCATTTTATAAATTGGCCACGATGATCCGAGTGTAGAGCATCCACAATACATTTGTTAATAGGTTTAATGTCCGTGAAAATGTTATCAATATATGTTGCACTTGTGGCAGTTATTCGAGTAGGTTCCAAAAATACATTACCAAGATAAAAGGACTTGAACATATTCAACATTTTGTTTTTCTCTACTGGCACTAAAGTGTTATCTTATATATTAACATTGAAGTTATTGACTTTTTAGAGCAACAGCATTTAAAAAGCGCTTCTTCCATTGTTTCTTCAAATCTTGCATAAGGCGGGGGACTGTACACGCTTAATATAATGAAGTGCTCAAACTCAATACTGGCTATCTCAATAACTCGCTCAATAGAAAGGCTTACTAAGCCTTTACGCTCTTTTAATTTAATGTTCTTATTAATAATTAAGGTGCCTCCACGTATGCAATTTTTTCTACGGAACGAGCTAGCCACCTGGTAAATTTTGAAGTTGAAGATGACCCGATGGCCTGTCAACCAATTTTCAGTTACACAAAAAATATCAATATCATTCAAGGTCATGTGCAACTCAAATTCCAATTCTTTACCATTTGTGAGACCTTCGACATTTTGGTGCACCTGGTTTAATACTTTATTTTTACAATTTGAATTAGACTTGGACATTAACGGGTCGATTTTTCTATCAATATTACTAAAAGACGTCCCAATAGCCTCAATAGCCTCGTGCCCATATCCGTTCATTTCGGATATACAGTAAAAAATGTCGCTAGATTGTTTATCTGTTTTCAAGTAATTTAGTTTTTTTTTTTGACATTGCTATCCATTATGTCAGTATTTATACTAGTATTTATTTGCTTATTAGCTAATGCTTTGGCTTCGCATGATAAAAAGTTAGCTAGACACCTAGCTATCTGTCGTCGTAATAACTTTGATAGTAAATAACTATCCATTGTCAAGATATAGTTTTGTAATACGATATTACAGTCAAATAATTGTATATTCCTACAATATGTAGTCAAGGCATGCAATTTTCTATTCAAATTATATCTAATTTCATTCTCCTTATGTGTAAAAGCTTTACTGTAAGGGAATGCACTGTGTGCATATATTATATTACTTGCTTTACTTGCAAGTTTGATAATTGTTCATGAAACTTTATGACAGAGTGAATATTTGCATTTTCTCTTCTACCTATTGTAGTATTTATTTTTCGTCTATATAAGTGACCTTGCTAGGTCCCACTATAAAGTCTTTCTATAGCTACTAATTCTAGGGAATCTTTAGCTGCCTTTCTCTAAATACTGAATATTTTACTTATTCATACTACTAAGAATCTCATTATCTAAGTACTTACGTTTTTCTTTGTAAATATATAAACTAACTTATGTTTTAATCGTTTATTTTGTTTTAATTTTCTTTCCAAATGAATTCTTTATTTATTGCTTGTTAGTGGTTATATGTTCCTTTAGAAGTTGCCCTGGTTTGATTGGTTTACAGCGTACTTTGCTGGATTGTCGTAGCCACGGGCCTTCTGCCTTTTTCCTCAAGTTTTTATTTTTGTTCTTTCTGTAAATATAGATTGATTGATTAGTTTCATTACTCGTTCCCGTTCCGTTTTTGTTTCGTGAGAGAAGTTTTAGGACTGGTTTCTATATTTTGTCTCAATATGTTAAACGTTACCTTGTCTTTTATATTATCGAATTTCTATTCGATAATATTTCTTTTTATTTTTTTTCTCCTATTAAATACGTAAATTGTTTGTTTACGTTAATTTCTTGACGTAGGCTGTCATCCCACTGTCATCTCATAGACTACCACAAATATCGTGAGATTTGTTATGAATGATATTCAACCTCTTGATAATTGGCAGTCTATTATTGATTTTTCGGGTCATTTTAAAAATTTTCTTGGTTCGATTTTTCCACGCGTTGAATTGAGAGGGCAGAGTTGAGGCTGCTGGGTGAGATCTTGGAGCCTTTCTTCGAAAGATATAGTTTCTTTGATTCTTTGAAAAGTGGTTATTGTGCTCTAAAATCGAGGGAAAATCGGATATAGTTTCTTTCATTCTTTGATAAGTTGTGATTGTGCTCTGGAATCGAGAGAGAATCGTATTTGATTATCTTATTTGGTGTAAAACATTAAAGTGTGGTAAGTCGCGTTTGATATGATTAATATCTAAAACTGAAAGACTTCCGCGTCACAGCACACCACCTCACAGATCCATCACACTTACAGTCCGTCAAATCTAAGAAGTACCGTTTGACAGTTCTGACAATTGAATGATAGGGATGGGATGAAAAAATCGATTACTATAATATCCGAACTTTAAGAGATCGATTACTATAATATCCGAATTTTAAGAAATCAATTGTTATAATTAAATAAAAGAAATGTTTAGGATATTTTTTTATTCACTACTAGTACTAGTATCGTCGTCTTCGTCATCATCGTCATTTAAATTAATGACCAGTTGATTGTCCATTACATTATCAAAGTGTACGTCTCTTTCGAAGTCGTCCATTATTATTTTCTTTGTTTTTTGTACTACTTTACTCCAATCTTCCTGTGTAACTTGGGCACATGCTTCCTTTAATAAACCTTCCATTTTCTTGACACTGAAGGGTGGTTTTGTGTTGTGTCTTGCTGCATAACCTGTAAAACAATAATGTAACTATTTGATAGCAGACGAAAACCATTGTTTAAATTATAAATGTTAGAAGTACTCGTGTTATTATTATAATATTATAAAATATTACCTTTAACTTGGGCCCAAATCAGTTCAATGGCATTATATTGGCAATGGTACGGAGGAAGTCGTATGACTTTGTGCCCGTGCTCTTCGGCCAATTGGTCAATTACATATGTCGGTTTTGGTGGTTTATGCAATTTCACTAACTGTAATAATTCAGCTTTTAATAGTGACATGTCGGCATCCACTCCTTTTCTTTGCAGCCATGCCACCAAATCTGCTTTCTTATTGGCTGACGTAGGTGCTTTATCAATTTGCACAGAGTGGTATGGGGCATTATCCATTATAATTGTGCTGTTAGGAGGGATATTCTGTAATAAATTTAAGAACCACTCTCGGAACCTTACTGCGTCCATTTCTTCATGATACTCTTTAGTGCTTTTGGATTGGAAAGCTAATAAAGAGTTTTCCACGAAGCCTGTAGACGCTGACCCAGCATGGCATATTATGAGGCGTCCACCTTTTCCTATCGGCACCTTCGAGCACGAAGCTTCAGAATCATCAGTCCATGTTTTCGGCACAGAATGGTTGGAATTTAGCCAAGTTTCGTCCAAAAATATTACATTATCCCAGTTTATAATTTGTTTAACTTCGCGCAGGAATGTTAGTCGCTGCATAATTATGTCATGTCGCTCCATAACAAATTTTCGTTTGTCAACTTTTTTGTATCTGAAGCCAATTCCTGTTATTACCGTTCTCAACGACTCTATGCTTCCCTTATACAGCCCGGCATCTTTTAAAGTTGCACATAACTTTGCCAATGTTGGAAATTCGCCTCTTGTAAAATACCCGT
The DNA here is from genome assembly GCA_946251805.1 of Cybosia mesomella. Classification (NCBI taxonomy): domain Eukaryota; kingdom Metazoa; phylum Arthropoda; class Insecta; order Lepidoptera; family Erebidae; genus Cybosia; species Cybosia mesomella. The sequence continues at coordinate 5,582,794 of OX276398.1, read as the reverse complement.
ATATATGGTTTCTAATAGCATGACTATCGAATTCATCGATGCCTGTCACAGGTTTATTTCTTTTTCGTTTTTTCGGTGTGTGAAGTACGTTACTGTCACTCCCCGAAGGCCCATATTTTTCACTTAATATTTTGCCAACGGTGCGGCTACCAATACCGAGAGCTTCACCGACGCGATCCCGAACTTGTGTAACTGGCAGTAGAAGTCCACCATTTTGAGATTCACGCTCAAAATACTCGTGTAATTTCACCACCAATTCACGAGCCTGGCTGTTCAAAGTACGTCCTCTTTTCGACATTATTAATAAACACTTGCTTAGTTCGGAGTCCAGTATATATATTGCCAAGGTAAACGGATAAAGAATGATCAGTCCAGAAAAGTAATAGCCAAGTCACAAATTGTAAAACACAAACGAGAAAGCAAGTACGCGCACAGTCAGCTTCCAAGATGGCGAGAGACTGCTGACGCCGAACCGACCGAGCGGACCGCGTGCGCTTGTAGTTGGCAGTGTTGCCAGAAAAAAAAAATTGTAGAGACTTGGACACCTGCGATTTTGCCTATTGACCTAAAAATAATTAAATTAATTTATTTTAGGGTATCTGTGTATTCAGTGCATTATGCGGTCGCGCAGTAACGTCGTTAATTTATAACATCAGGCAACAACATTTTTGTGAATGGGTTCTACATACCTTATTTTTATTAGTTTTAGACGTAGAAATAAGACTTAGAAGAAAAAATTGTAATTGTAAAATCAATGGATGTGCTTGTTAAAAATTTGTTTATTTCTCTGTAATATGCAAACCCATACTATCATACACAAAAATAAATGTAAAAAACACTATCCCTGACTCCATTTACTATTTCGACAGCGTTAGCGCGAGAAACCCCGACTTATTTGGGCGCGAAAATCAAAAATCGACAAATCGCTTTCGACAACTTTTTAAAGAAGCAAATATATTTGATTTATAAATACGTATTTTTGGTGAATGGGTTTTATCTCATATTTTACGATTACATAACTATTTAGTTATGTAATCGTAATATGTGAGATAAATCCCATTCACATGAAAAAATATTTGTTTGGTTGTCAAGTGTAATTTGTAAATAATACATTCGATTTTTCGTATATGTAAACGATTTTTTTGCATACAAGTGTATCCGAAGAGTCGCAACACTACGTGCAGTGACCTAACTACGTAACTTTGTAATGAGGTCAAGAATATAACTATTAGAAATTATTTACTGTGTAAATATGTGTTATTTTGCTTTGTTTGAAAGTTTTCAATTACATTTAGATATTAAGAATTGTACAGTACAGATACAATAATGAAATCTTTCTAAATTCATGGTTTTATGAAAAAGGTTATCGAAACTGAATAATGTACGTATGAACAAAGTTGTTTCGGTTTGAAAAATATGAAACGTCAAACGGTACCTCTTAGATTTGATGGACTGTAGAATTACAAAACGAATAACTCTAGAACTTTCAATATCCTGCAGATAAATGGTCTTCATTTATCAATATTCAATGTTCGTTGCGTGAAGCACGCCGGCCGAAGATCACTGCTTTCGAGACCTATCTCGGGCAGTTCAACATAATCAACGTGGATATTCAACCTTTCCATCGGCCCTCGAGTTCGAACTCGAGCCGATCACTGTGTTCTACATCTCCTTCTCTATCTAAATTCAGTGTTACCATTTTTTTTTCTTTTATTTTAAAATTCTGTTCTCTTGGTTAATTAGAAGTCTAATTCAAAATCTTCCGGGTTTACTTCAATTTCTAAGACTGGACGAGGCGGGGTTCTTTACGCTATCGCGTAGGTAATTCCGTTTCGTTACATTATAAGTATCACTAATGTTGATCGTGGGCAATGTATACTAGTTAATACTTTATCGATGATTTGAGAGTAGGAGGCCCCAGGAAATGAATGAGTTGTGACCGATTTACCCAGATGTTCGGCCAAGTGATAACCTAGACTTTTACCAATTTCATCATCAATTTATGACAAACTTTGAAGTTTGTGTTATTTTTGTTTCAGGGTGAGCACAGGAAGGCCTGTTTGATTTTATATTAATATTGTCACACATATTGCCCACATAGTCAACTGTTGGAGAGGTTAACTCAGGCTGGGAAGTTATGCCTTTTTTTTTGTTAAGGCAGGAAAAAATGTACCTTCCGCATACCGCGTAGCGCGGGGACGCCGCGCGGTTATGTGGGGCTCTCACCACACTAAAACAACCTGCCGTGTGCCATACACTGCGACTTAGTGAGTGAACCGTCGGAAATACTTCGCACTCATCGACGGAACACTCAAGCGCCGGCCCGCAAAGGTGCGGTGCGGGCCCGTCCTCTAGGCGATGTCCAGGCACACCGGGACATCACCCCTTCGCGGGGGGCTCTACTGCGGGTGGAGGGCAAACCCCGGCCCATACACCCGCGGCCCCACTAGGGCGGCATGGGGCGCGAGAATGCGCGCGCACGCCGCCAAGTTCGCATGCGCGCGCACGCCGCCAAGTTCGCATGCGGCGGATCGGATCTGCGAGGCCGTCTGCCTCTTTGATCCTCTCCGCCGCCTCCTTCCGCGAGATGACTTCCTCGCAGAAGGACGCGACCGCGGTAAAACACACCACGACGTCGCCGCGGCAGCCGGACCTGGAGGACCTCCACGCCCAGACCAGGCGTCCCCCACGACCAGCACGTGACCCAAGGTCACTTGCCGCATCGAGGTCTTCAGTCGAAGGATGAAGTCCCCGAAATCGCACAACCTCCGGATGGTCGACAGCGAAATCTCCCTGACCCTTGTCTCTTGGCGACAAGGGGGGGAAATGAAGCGCCGTGGAGGCGACGATTGCCACGTTTCCGTGCACCGAAAATGACTCGACCCAGTTGGGGCGGTTCGGGACGATGCACGGATCCGCGGTTATGGCAAGGCCTATCGACCACTGCGCCATGTTTTGCAGGAGAAGGTCCTGCGCACTGGCGCAGTGGCTTAGGTTCACTTGAAGGATGCTGCATTCGCGGTCCATTAATGGATCTCGACTACAACATCCTCCTCAATGTGCAACGGCGACGACGATGGTGGCACTGCACCACTGGGAGCGGGCTCGGTCGATCGACCAGCCCTTTGCCCGGAAGTCGGTATGCGGGGCTGTTTGCAGACCTCACGGTCCACCATGTGGTTAGCGGGCAGACGCCGGGCAACGAGGGGATTCCGCCACCTTATGCCCGGGCTGACCGCAGCGGAAGCACAATCCTATATAACACAATTTTGGGCGAGCGTGCCCAGGTGCCATACGCTTGTAACACCTCATGGACCGGCTCGCCAGGACCGTGAGCCTAGCTGAGATCCAGCCCACGAGGAGTCTTCCGGCGTTGGCCAAGGCCTTGACCGACGCTACTGGACAGCTCGCCCAAATCGCGCCAACGCCACCGGGACCGGGGCGGATGGGGCCCACCCTGACTTGCTCCGGACCACAATTGGTGGAGGAGGCTATTGCCTCCCAGACGTCGTCAGGCGTGGTAAAGTCCGCCAGACCCGCAATGCGCACTTCGGCGCATTTAGTGGGTCTGCGATCCTCACGCCCGAACAGACCCCGCAATTTTTTGGCCACGACGTCGGCCCTCCTCGTACCCTCTTCACCCGGGAACTCAAGAATACGAGCTGCCGTACGGGCGAGGCGCGTTCCAGCACCAACGCCTCCGATATCGGAGACGTCAATGCCACGACGGGCCCGCTGGAGGACCTCGCCGTAGCTAAGGCCTCGCTCCATTGCCTCCGGCCCCACCGTGATTACCACGGCGGCGGTTTTGGGCGGCGTTAGCCTCGGCTTCCGGGCTTTTGTGCCACCGGCTTGTGGAGCTGCGGCTGTCTCAGCCGCAGTCTTCTTTTCCTTCTTCCTCTTCTTGTTCTTCCTCTTCCTCCGCTCAACCACCTGGAAGCCCTCACTGTCCGGTTGAGCGGAGTTAGAGGGAACGGGAGTTGAAAAGGCAACTGTGGGTGCCACAGTAGTGGCACGTTGGGCTCGGGCAGGGGCCCGCGAGGACGCCTGCACCGCCGCCGGTCTCAGAGGAGGGAAATTCTCCCTAGGACGAGCTGCTACAGCAGGTCCCGAGGGTCCTCCCTCCTGGGCACCTTGGCCCTGAGCCGGACGTGTAGCTGCTGCCGCTGTTCGTCTCATCGCCGCCGTTGTTAGGCGACGCGGCTCCAGAGGCAGCCTCGCCTCCAACGCCTCCAGCCTCGCGCCTATCATTGGGCCTATGCTCAGCATAAACTCCCTCATTTACTCCTGTGAGAACAGGGCTGAGGAAGATGCTGAGGGGGCCGTAGACTACGCGAGAAGCCACTCTTTTAGACGCAGACACAGACATCGTAGGGGATGCGGGCGCCGCAGGCGATGTAGGCGCAACCACCGGTGCCGAGCCAGTTGCCAGCTGATCCTGCGACAGCCGGCGTATCTCCGCCTCCATCTGCCGCATTTGCTCCTGCAGGTGGAGGTTTTCGGCGTTAAGGCGATTGTAGGCCACCTAGAGCCGACGGTTCTCGTCGTCAGCCGTAGGACCTCCGCGTTCTCCAGCAAGTTAGCAGCTGCCACCTTGAGCGCTTTCTGGTAAGTTCCCTTCAGCTGGGACGACTTCGTGGCCACGTCCAATATTATGGCCACGCTTTTCTTTGATCTCTGCAGCAGTTCTGCTGCAGAGTGAGGACTAGCACCGCTTTTCGCACCCGAGGTGAGTTCTGCAGTAAGCTGCTCTACTCGCCCGAGCGCGGCCTGCTCTTCGTCTTTGCGCCGCTGCGCCAAGTCTGCCCTGCGGGTTGCGCTGACTCTTAAGTCCGGGGTGCCCGGTCTCGATCGGCCCCTGCCTGCGCTAGAAAGTTTCACAGGAGGCGGAAGCACCCCGCTTAACTCAAAGGACCCATCCAGGTCCTCCGTCGATCCTGCCAGCGGGCGCTTCCGCGCCATCCACCATTCCGATGAGAGGTTCAACGAAGTCGTTGAACCCCTCACCGAGGTGGAAGCACTTGAGGACTCTGCGTCCATTTCTGCCTCGCCCAGCGATTGGAAGCTGCACGTGGCAATGCAACTACCGGCTGCCAATCGATTGACAGCCCTCTATTACTCTTAGGGGCCGGAGTGGCCTCTAAGAGCAGAACGTCACCTGTGTTGGCAACAACAGCCTTGCTCTGGCCTGAAGCCGAGCTCTTCCCCTCCTCTGCTTTTGTGCTCGCTCTGGAGCTCTTCTTTTTTGGTTTGGTTTTTGTTTTTAAGTTTAGATCATCCATATACTTAACCCACGAGAATGAGACGAACTAAATACACTTCCCGGGTGACGCTCATTCCGGGAAGCGGGGTACATACTGTGGAGGTCCCCAGGTGTCCACAGGTTTTAACGACTTCGCTGTCGGGTCTTATAGACTTTTCCTTGTCGCGGGCCGGCCAATTAAGGCAAGCCCCGCGTCCTCCGTGTACAAGTGTGCAACTTACTTGTACACGGATTCTGTAATAAAATACTTATGACGTAGAGTAAGCTGACATAATCACATATTCCGCAGTTTAATTGTTATAGCATATTATTTAGTACAATAAAGACATTCCACCTAATAAGTTGTCTCTCTCACTAACACTCCAGCAAAGTTGTACTCACAGCAAATTATCAATACAGCATCAGTTAGCAATCTATCAGTTATCAGTAAATGTTTGGGAAACAAACCCTACATTTTGTGGTCCTTCGAGTATTTTGGTGAAGTGTACCTGTGACCTTCGACGATATCATCGATTTGCTCGGCCTCCCAGAAGCGGGAATCACCGAGTAGATCGATACAGCGGGCTACAACGTTGGAGTATCACAGCACAGCACCATTTAGCAGCGACCGAAGATCAAGCAGTCTTCTGACTCGTATATCAATCGAAGAGCAGCAGCATATCAAAAGCAGTATCAAATATCAATTATCAAGATTGTATTAAGCAGTTATATCATAAAATAACATAACTTCACGCCTGTATCCCCGAAGGAGTAGGCCGAGGTGTATTACCCAGTTATTTCAATCAGTGAATCTATCAAATATCAATTTAAGAGCGAGTGAACTACAATATCACCCTTCGGTTATCAAGTTTCGAATATAGTTTTAACAACCAAACAAAATGAGTATGTATCAAGAGCAAGTTCGAATTTATCAAGAAATCGCCAAGATTAGAACAAACTTCAAGAAGGACAGCGCTTCTCGGAAGACTGTCGAATATTATAAAACACGCATAGCAAATTTAGACTCTTTATGGGAGGAATTTAAATACAATCATGATCGAATGTATACAGAGGAGAGCAGAACTCACGAATATTTTAGTGAGAAGTGGTTTGAAAAGACTCAAGATAGCTATAAGGAAGTGAGAACCTTATTATGGCAAAACTATCAAGAACTTCTGGATCCACTTCAAAAGCAAGGTGGAAGTGCTACTGCAATGCAGCCTTCGACTTCTCCCGCAAAAGGCGATCAACAAGAAGAATACCAGTATGAGCGTCAAGGTCGCAGCGATCAAGCTCTTGGCGGAAATATCAGCAGTGCCATCAATCAGGCGGGTGCTTTTAGAGAGCATCAGATCATCGTAAGCACGGGAACCAATAGCAATCATGATGAACTTCTCCGAAAACAGCAAGTTAATATCAAAGTTCTGAACAGAACAATGGAGACTATCGATGTGGAATAAATATCAGAGAAGTGGGAGTTCGAGGACGCTCTCAACTGTCTTCAGACTCGATGGGATGCTGTAGACAAGCTCCACTGGGAAATGGATACAATAGCCGTGCCAGATGAGAAATAAGCCTCACTTTTCTTCAAATTTGAAAGGCGTTACATCGAGCTGAAAAGATCACTGAACAAGAAAAAGGGGTCAGTCTCGCATAGGGAAAAATCTACTCCAAAGCTCGACATCCCGACATTCGCTGGAAACTACAACCAATGGATGTCGTTCAAGGACTTGTTCGATGAAGCTATACACTTCAACCCGTCGTTATCAAATGCTCAGAGGATGCAATTTCTTCGAAGCAAGCTTCGAGGCGAAGCAGAAAGGCTGATACAACATCTGCCAATCAGTACAAGCAACTATGAGGTTTGTTGGGATATTCTCAGTAAAAGATATCACAACAAGAAGTTGATCTTTACTTCGCATATATCATTACTACTTGGGATGCCTACCATATCTTCACTATTGAAATGGTATTATTTATATCGCCACGATGGCGAAACAACGCTGAGAATTTTTACCTCACATCTGTTAACAATACAAATACCATTCATACAACATAAAAAATGATTCGTCTTCATGACGTATTTTTAAATAAAGAAATATTGACACGTGTTAATTATTGCAAAATGAACTCTATGGACGTCTACATTATCTCATTGGTTAATGCGTATTAAAATAATTTATAAAGGGTTTTAAGAACCAAATAAGATGTAATTTGATTTCTTTGTCAAGCTTTGATACGAGACTGTTGGTTAGTAAACGGACGCGTTTACCAAATTTTGCACGATTGAATGTCGCTATGCTTTGCCTGACAATGAGTTTGTATTACGTAGATTGAGAATTAAGTGTCAAGCGTGGCATGTTGCATGGAAGGATGGTAATTTAAAGTTAATGGTGTGTATATAATTAAAATATCCTTAATTTGAACTAGTTAAGATGTTTGTTTTAAAATGATATTGGCACGCTATTTTAAATACAAAAAGTTATAATGTTTGGCTAAAGATCCAATGCGTGGGTCATTTCTCATAAAAAAATACTACCTGATACCCAAGCGACGAAGCGGCGTGTGACGTCACTAGGACGCACCAAGCGGGGAGTCAGTGGAATATAAAAACTGATTTCGAACGGGGACATGGGATAGTTTTCATTGTAGCTGGTTGAAGTGCACACGCTCTGTTAAAATAGTTGGTAATTTCGTTGGCTGTGTTATGCTAATATAATTGGTGATTCTTTTGACGAGTTGTGCATACTAGACAGTGACAAATGATAACGCTCTTTGGATTGAATATCTAAAGATTCCTATATTTTATAAATACCTTTCTCTATATAAACCCAATCTCCTGAAACGTGGCAAAAAAAGAACTTGTAGGTAACAAGCCTTAAATTCTGGGATTGAGTCTGATTTCGGAAGCGTTTCAAACACCTATTTCCTATAATCTAGGATCCGTGGAATAGTTTTAGGGATTTTCGCAAGCTATTCCATTCCTTTTCCTTAGTTTAGTTCGCATTGTTATTCCCCTTCACACAATTCGCACACAAACACACATGTCAAATCTAACACACCTACTGTCTTTGGTAAGGGACAGTAGACCGAGGTAAACACTAGGGCCATTTGAGTCTAGCTAAAATAGTAAGACTTTCTAAAAAGGGTCCAATACACAATACACCGAAAATTATTACGGATATCATAAACATAGGCAAAAACTTGGGTCAGTCTTTGTCTATATTTAAACAAACTACAACTTTTAGTTGACGCACGTGTAAACTCGTAACAATTTTTGTTTATCGGTTCTCATAGACATAGTTAACAAAACGGAAAAAAAAATACAATAACTCGACACATTTGACCGTTTATCACGTACAAAACTGACATTCGTAAAAACTTAAAAACACACTTGTGAAAACGAGACACTTAGCTATATTAGAAGTTTGAAAGCCATTAATTTCAAAAAGGTTTGACAGTTTATTAGGATAAGATAATAAACGAACTCATAACGGTCAGGCACACTTAACACACTTGGTGTTAATCTTAAGAATATTCTTTGAACACTCGGAAAATATTCAAAACGATAAATTTCAAATACTTAACTTCTACTCGAAAAATATATTCGGATAACGTATCTAAGTGAATACTTAACAACAATTCTAACAATAAATAACCCATACTAAATTGAGAGTATTTATTCTCACGTGAGAAATAATATATTTTAATAACAAACCATGAGCGGAAAGAACGCGCGTAATAGTCGTAGAGGGACTAGCGGTACTAATAACATGAATAGTGCAAATCAGACTAATCAATTGTTATCTGAAATATTAAATAGACTTACGAGATTGGAAAACGAGCGAATTGAAAGTGATAGTGGTCATAGTTCAGGTTCTTCAATAGTACCATTGACTAGCTCGGAAACGAACAATATTAGTAGTGAGACAACACGTCAAACGGTAATTGTACAGGTAAAACAAAAATTACCTACATTTGATGGTAATACGATGCATAATCCAATGAGTTTCTTGAGGGATCTAAAAGATTATTTATCTATGACGGGACAAGACCTAAATACAGAACGAACATTAAGTTCAGCAATAGAATCATTATCAGGGGAAGCTAAAATTCGTATGAATATTTATAGAGATTATTGGAAGTCGTTTAGTGATTTTGAATCGGATTTCCAGAATGTATTTTGGAGCCAGGCAGAACAGGAAGTAGTAAAGTCTAGATTTATGACTTCAAAATATAATAAACAGAACGGGAGTATGGAGAAATATTTCGCGGAGCAGTTGGATCAAGTTTATGCTTTATCATTGCCTTTTACGGATGCAGAAAAGATAAATACCATTTTTAGGCAGTATCCTGAACATATACAAGTAGCATACTTTAGTAGACAACAACCTATGACAATCAGAGAAGCAGTTGAATTTTTAAGACATCTGGAAAGAAATATAAGTGTAGATAGGCTCGGTAGTTCACAGTCACAGAGTTCGACAGTAAATAGATATGAAACACCACGCGGTGCAAATGTAAATATAATAGGATATAATTCCACGAATCGCAGACGAGGCAATAATACACGGGGTTATTTTTATAGGAATTATAACAGGCTGGGTCGAGGTGTAGCAAACGGTAGATACTCTAATATACGGGGAGGCGTTAAACCAATTGAATTTAGACCGGAAACGAAAGATCAAAACACAAATAATAGCGAGAATAATACGGAAACTAATTCTAGTACTAAGTAAAAAAAGGTAGTCATTAAGTTAAGGTGGAATATGTGGGCTCCAAAGTTCAAAATTTCGTTTTTGTTAAAACATTTATTCATAAAAAAAAAACAAATAGTTCCAATAAGACCAGCTGTAGGAGTAAAGGAGTTTGTCCGATTAATGAATTATAAGGCAGAAACGTTCCGATATGTTTATCGAAATCAAATGACAATAATTATGTTATGCAAAATAATAAATCATGCAAACATTATTAAAAGACGCTGACCTTTTAGACTGCGAAAAGGACTCACATAGATATTTAACATTGCAAAAAAAAAAAAAAATTACAGTTTAGGAGGCGTGAATTTAACAGGTCTATTAGATGCAGGTAGATCCGGTTATAAATACATATATTCTATGCAGGATACCTATGGTAAGGTTCAAAGATTATATACATTGCGGAATCTTACAGAACGAGTTACATTCTACTAATTGTTATACCCTCATGGAACCCAAAACTAATAAAATAAAAGGAACTTACAACACTATTAATTTAGCGTGATATTATATAAAGAGTAAAGAGATTGAGTCGAAGGAATTCATCTGGGAACTAATCCTAGAAGCAGATCTTCAAAAGAAGTCTGTTTCTAAGCGAATCAACTTAATTTGAAGTCTGAGGAGGCGACTGAAATGGTATTATTTATATCGCCACGATGGCGAAACAACGCTGAGAATTTTTACCTCACATCTGTTAACAATACAAATACCATTCATACAACATAAAAAATGATTCGTCTTCACGACGTATTTTAAATAAAGAAATATTGACACGTGTTAATTATTGCAAAATGAACTCTATGGACGTCTACATTATCTCATTGGTTAATGCGTATTAAAATAATTTATAAAGGGTTTTAAGAACCAAATAAGATGTAATTTGATTTCTTTGTCAAGCTTTGATACGAGACTGTTGGTTAGTAAACGGACGCGTTTACCAAATTTTGCACGATTGAATGTCGCTATGCTTTGCCTGACAATGAGTTTGTATTACGTAGATTGAGAGTTAAGTGTCAAGCGTGGCATGTTGCATGGAAGGATGGTAATTTAAGGTTAATGGTGTGTATATAATTAAAATATGCTTAATTTGAACTAGTTAAGATGTTACCTAGTTAAGCATTAGAATCAGCACGCCGCAAACAGGATGTGGGTGGTGCGAAGTACCGGTACCAGTCTGACAGTCAGCAAGTAACATCATCGAACAAGAACCGATATCAAGCAGACAAACAACAATCAGGAGAAAAGTATCAAAAACCATATCATTTCAAGCAATCATTTCCAACATATCAAGCTCGATTGCCGTTCAATAGCAACAAATATTCATGCCAAATATGCAACAAAAATCATGGAATTTTCCATTGTCCACAATTCTTGGAAATGTCGAACGTTGCTAAGTGCAAATAAATTGCACAACACAACCTCTGCAAAAATTGTCTCTATTCGCACAATGGAAAAACATGTACATCAAACAAACGGTGCCGCATATGCCAGAAGGATCATAATACAATATTACATGAAGCAATTACAACAAATACGAAATATGCGGACGGAAAGAAACATGACACATCTGCTCGCGATGAATGCGCAGGCAGCGCGCATGTGACAAGAAAAATAGACACATGCGAAGTTTTACTCGCTACGGCGTTGATAAAGGTGCAAGCAGGAGATGGCTCATACCAAATCATGCGCGCTCTCATAGACCAGGGATCTCAAGCATGTATCATCACTGAGCGAGGAGCACAATCGTTAGAACTACCACGGCAGAAGTGCAAAGGCGTTATCACTGGGGTGGGCCAGAAAGAAAGTCAATGTAAAGGATCCCTTACTTTGAACTGTATGTCGACAGACGAAAATTACGCATTTTCGACAGATGTGTACATCATGAGCAACCTTATCAAGAATTTGCCAAGCAAAATTATATCAAAACCAAATTGGGACTTCCTGGCCAGCATACAACTAGCAGATCCCGAATTTAACATTAGCCGGTCGGTTGACATTTTATTGGGAGCTGAAATGTATTGAAACATAATACAAAGCGGCACGTGTCGCTCAGAGCAAATGTCAATAGTCGCACAACAAACGCGGCTTGGCTGGATATTATATGGCGCAGTGACGTCATCATTGCAATGTAACGTCATCATGAACAACATAGAACAGATAGAACGTTTCTGGCAGATAGAAGATATATCAGACGCATCGAATTTATCTTCAGAAGACCAACGCTGCATAGACTTTTATCAAGCAACTACAGAAAGAAAAGCAGACGGCAAGTACGTGGTAAGACTGCCACTCAAACCAGATTATGAAGATCAACTCGGCAAGTCGAAACAAAAGGCAGTCGCCCAATTTTTACATTTGGAGCAAAAATTAATTAAGCAACCTGCAATTTCACACGAATATTATTCTTTTATGGAACAATATCTTGCACTCGTACATATGAAACCATCTTACGAATCAGAAAAAATTGAGTGCTGCCTACCACACCACTGCGTCATGCGAGCCGAGTCGGCAACAACATCGCTTCGTGTCGTATTTAATGCATCGGCACCGATGTCAAGTAAAGCAAGTTTGAATGACGTCATGTTACGAGGCCCTAATTTACAAAAGGACCTCCTATCACTAATTCTAAAATGGCGCCAAAACAAGATAGCCTTTACAGCCGACATTGAGAAGATGTTCAGGGCTTTTTGGGTGAACGAAAAGGATCAACAGCTTCAAAAAATAATTTGGCGATTCAACTCTCAAGACCCTCTTCAAGAATACCAATTAAAAACCGTCACATATGGCACGAAATCCGCTCCGTTTTTGGCCATGATGACGTTGAAGCAGTTAGCAAAAGACGAACGCAGAAAATACCCGGAAGCAGCTTGTGTCCTTGAAGACTCATTTTTCATGGACGATTTAATACATGGTGCCCATTCTAAAGCTTCGACCTTGAAAATGAAGCAACATTTAGTAGAGTTGCTGTAAGCCGGGGGGTTTAACTTACGCAAGTGGTCATCGAACGCCCCTGAGCTACTACGATCAGATCAAAGATATCAAGAAAATTTCGAATTCAAAACAGAACGAAATCAAAAGGCCCTGGGCCTTCGATGGAGCCCTTCTGAAGACATATTTTCGTTTCAAGCCACGTTCAACAATAAAGAATCAGTGAAGACTACAAAGCGAGTCTTGTTATCAGAAATTTCAAAATTGTTTGACCCTTTAGGGTGGCTTTCTCCGATCACTATAAAATTGAAAATGCTTTTTCAAGAAGTCTGGCAAAGAGATATTCAATGGGATGAAGAAATACCTAAAGATCTACAATCACAGTGGTCAAAAATCAAAGAAGATATTCATCAAAATATCAACAATATCAAATTATCAAGATGGCTTTACACAAAGAAGATCGAGTTACATGGCTATTGTGACGCTTCAGCTAAGGCGTATGCGTGCTCAATTTATTGCAAAACAAAACACAACAATCAAACACATATAAATTTAGTGGTAGCCAAAACTCGACTCGTCCCGAAAAACAAGAAGGTCACACTGCCGAAATTGGAACTATGCGGAGCTAGTCTGTTATCAACTTTGATGGCTCGTGTACTAAAATGCTTATCAGGATACGACATGATAGTTTTTGGCTGGTGTGACTCCACAGCCATCTTGGGATGGATACAGGGCGGTCCCGACAAATGGAAGCCTTTCGTCTCCAAGCGCGTAGCTGATATAAGCAAAACTATCCCACCCAGCAACTGGCGTTATGTGAAATCGACTGACAACCCAGCCGACTGTGCTAGTAGAGGGATAACAGCTTCTCAACTGCAAAATCATTCTCTGTGGTGGCAAGGACCGTTGTGGTTAACAAACTATCAGTCTGAGAGAGATCAAACACCTCCCACGTACGAAACACGAGAAGAAATGAAAACTCTGAAACAAGTAAATACAACACAGATTGCCGGCAGTATTCTCGAAAGTTTATTAAACAAATACAGTGACTTTCGGAAGTTAATCAGGGTGCTCTCATGGGTGCGACGAATTATCATTCCTAAGCAAGAAAGAAAACCGTTCATGACTCTATGTGAAATCAAGCAAACAACAGTTCTAGTTGGCTAACATGTACAGCAGATAGAATTTGCGGACGAAATAAGCAAGTTACGAGAGAAGGCCAACATAAGTTCAAAAAGTAAGATTCTCTGCCTCAACCCTTTCTTGACAAGCAATGGATTGCTTCGGGTGGGTGGCCGACTGCGAAACGCGAACTTACATCCTGAAATGAAAAATCCAATTATATTACCCCACAGCAGTCGACTAACAGATCTGATCATTGACTACGCACACAAGCTCACATTCCATGGAGGTGCGCGTCTTACACTATCATTTTTGAGACAGAGATATTGGATAGTCGGAGGAGTACGCGCTGTCAAAAAACGTCTACGTAGCTGCGTGATTTGTAGAAAGCATAACCCTAGCATGAATAAGCAACTGATGGGCGATCTCCCAACATCAAGAACAAACCCTTCTCGGCCTTTTTATCACACTGGAGTGGACTTCACAGGCCATGTTGAAGTCAAAGCAAACAAAGGCCGCGGAGTGAGAATAACGAAAGGTTACGTAGCAGTGTTTGTGTGCATGGTTACCAAAGCCGTGCACCTCGAGGTGGTCTCGGACATGAGTTCATCATCCTTTCTAGCAGCCTTAATAAGCCCGAATTGGATACATAGCAAACAGCCTTTTCGGTGTGTTGGATGAACGATTCGCTGAACAATATGCCAAGGATATTACGCAGATGAGACAGAACCAAACACATCTGGTGAATTTGTGGAGGAACCAAACATCTTTGATTGAAGCAGAATTCAATTTAATACAAAGAACAGCTGAGATTATGCAAAAACATCATAAACATATCAACAAGCAATTGATATCACTCAAACAAGAAAATGAGGCTCTACAAGTTGGATTTAATCATTTAGCAACAATACAAGACTTTACGTTATCATCCTTATCAGCAAGCAATTTGATACATAGTTTGAAATCTACCCAGGAAAACTTATTAGATGCACTGACGGATATTTATCATGGACAATTTCAACTGCATTTATTAACGCCAGACCAGCTTATCCATGAACTGAATATTATATCAAGACAAGTCTCGAGTGAAGTTAAACTACCTTTGGTAGTAAAGTACCTTTGGTACTATTGGTGACTTACAAAGGGACGTGAGGAAGATATACAAATAGTGAGCAGAGAAAAATTTAAGTTATACCGAGCAATACCTGTCCCGCAACAAACGGACGACAACATGGTCACCGTAGTTCCGGTAGCAGATTACATTTCTATAAACATTGGGAGCGATACATACTTAACGATGACGTATGATGAGTTGTCATTGTGTATAATTCACGACGACACTTACATGTGTACCCAGCAGAAACCTGTCTACCGACTGGTAAATAACAACAACCTTTGTGAATTGGATTTGAAGACGAAACAGTGCAAGGTTCAAAGGACACTGCCAAAACAAATGGGAACCTTTATCAATAACAACTCAGTTCCTGTATGTTTGCTGCAACTCATACACCGTGACAATTATTTGTGAAGAAGACGTGACGATAAGGCACCTCAGCATGGAAGGAATCATCTCACTGACCGAATTGTATCATAAAAGGAGAAGAATTCAGCTTGGCATCACATAGAAGCTATGGAAATCAACTGAATATTAGCACTTCAGTGTTTGTACCCCGAATTGATCACATCAACCATATGATCAACATATCACTACCAAATACAGACCTAAACGACACAGATTCCAGCGAGCTCAGTTCAATCATAGATCACCTGAAACAACAAATCAGAGATATCAAGGCCAGTACTACACAACAAGACTACGAGCTATCGACACATGACATACACCAATATACGGGAATATAAATTTTATTGGTCGCTGTTCTCGTAGTGGGCGGTATGTTCCTGTGGAAACAAAAATATTGTCGAAGGCGAGGACGACAGATTATCATCACCCCAGACATCGAACTGCAATACACGGAAGGCAGCGTCACAGAACGAATCAGGCCGCACAACAGCATCAGAGTGAAGCGAGAGGATCATCGAAGCGAAGACAACTTACAGCCAACCCTCAGCAGCAGCAGCAGCGTGAACAAGGCGTCTTCACCGATTAATTTTAAGCGTTCCGATTTGCAATTTTGATCACTATTTTCATAACAAATGTTTAATATTTTCAAGTATTCTTTATTTTGTGTACCTTCTCTTTCTAATTTCTCTCGGTAGGGAATATGTACAAGTAAGTTGCACATTCTGTAATAAAATACTTATGACGTAGAGTAAGCTGACATAATCACATATTCACACACATTCCGCAGTTTAATTGTTATAGCATATTATTTAGTACAATAAAGACATTCAACCTAATAAGTTGTCTCTCTCACTAACACTCCAGCAAAGTTGTACTCACAGCAAATTATCAATACAGCATCAGTTAGCAATCTATCAGTTATCAGTAAATGTTTGGGAAACAAACCCTACACTCCGAGATCACATCTTCCCGCATGTGGCTAGCATGCAGGTTCTTGACGATCACCCGGAGATTACGCTACGCGGGAGGGCGGGCAACCACCCCTCCCATCACTGACAGCGGCACGAATGCCTGTCAGCCCCTGCGCGAGCAGTGGGCCGACCCGTCCCTCGATCCTTTCGAATCTGGGATCCTCGCGGGCCTAGCAGGCCCGCCATACCAAGACCCCCTCGTGCAATGGGGTCAGCTAGCCCTGAAAAGGGCTGGAACGTTAGCCGTCGACGTTGACGCCAGCTACTCCAGAGGAGCAATCAATGATGCGTAATCGCCCACGTTGCCCAGGGTGCACCGCGAGGAGGTGTTCCGTCGCACCCCAGGCTGGGAAGTTATGCCTGAGTTAACCTCTCCAACAGTTGAGTTATGTCCTGTGGTGCAGAAAGCTCCGCACGCAGCCCCCCCCCCCCTTACTGAGGTTCTCCAGCCCAGCTTCCACGCGGAAGTCGTTCAGGATCTATTCCCGGAACAGGCAGAACATACGCCCCCATCCATGGCACCACTTGCCGAAGATGGAGGTGATGACGAGGAGGAGATTCCGCCCGTCATGGAGGTAGAGTTCGGGGCGGCTGTTCTTAGAATTCGTTCAAAGAACACCGCCCCTGGGTCGGACGGCATACCTGCCAAGGTCTTGGCCCTGACACTCAACCACTTGGAGGACCGCCTCAGGGGACTATTCGATGCGAGCCTGGCGTGCGGACGGTTCCCCGAGTGCTGGAACCGCGGGAAGCTGGTACTCTTGGCGAAACCGGGACGGCCCACCGACTCGGTCTCGGCCTACAGGCCCATCGTGTTGCTGGATGAGGCGGGTAAGTTGCTAGAGAGAATTCTGGCTTCCCGTCTCGTTTGGCACATATGTGAGGTCGGCCCTGATCTGTCAGACGCCCAGTTTGGTTTTAGAGCTGGGCGTTCAACGATCCATGCCGTTATACGCCTGAGGGCCGTGACCGAAGAGGTAACGAGCTGTGGTGCGTGGTGCTGGCAGTGTCCTTGGACATCGAAAACGCCTTTAATAGTCTGCCTAATATTTTATTTATTCAGCTGATGAGATGAGGTATCTGGGCCTAACTCTGGACGGGAGGTGGCGCTTCGACGAGCACTTCATGCAGCTTGCCCCAAAGCTTGTCGGCGTTGCGTCTGCCCTTGGTCGGCTCTTGCCCAACCTAGGGGGACCCAGCGTCGCTTGCAGGCGGCTGTACACGGGGGTTGTCCGGTCAATGGCGCTATACGGTGCGCCGGTGTGGACGGCGGCCTTGACCGCCGAGAATAGGGCCCGCCTGTGGCGCCCTCAGAGGGTTATGGCGGTCAAGGTCATACATGGTTACCGTACCGTATCGACGGATGTGGCCTGCGCGTTAGCCGGAACACCCCCGTGGGACTTGGAGGCGGAAGTGCTCGCCGAAGTGTATCAACGAACGATAGCGTACCGGGCGGATGGTGGCAGTCGGCCTCCGCCCGAGGAGATTCGCGGGTAGCGTGAAGCCCGGAGATTTTTTGCTGAGGTGGTCGACCCGGCTGGAGGCTATACTGTGACATTTTGTGTTTTTTGAAACAACTAAAACCACACGCTGTCTCGGGTTTCTAATGCCGGTGGCTAAATACAGTTAATACAGGCTAAATACAATAAACACAGCCTACGTAAAAGCGCCGAACTGTCATCCCCGGCCGGTCCGGGCCACAGACATAGACTAGTAAACGTCTTTTAGTTTCTGCCTGCGTAGCTCGGAGTGACGCGTGACGGTGAGGAATGGCTGGGGTTGATTTGTTTTTATTGTTAGGTTAATTACGAAGGTGACAGCCGGAGGACTTAAAAAAAACCAATTTATAAAAATTAATTTAATTAGATAGAATGTATTACAATAAAAATTTCTTATATCTAGCCTTGGACGATGCTAGTACCAAAGTGAATAAAAAATATTAGTAATTAGGTAAAACAGTTTTTTAGGATCAGCACTTTTATGTGGCGTGATCGGCGACGGCACGAGGCGCCGATTTTGCAATACCAATGTTCAATCTTGTGCAACTATGTGACACGAGGCAAACTTGCAGGCTTGCACGGAATTGGTGTAGGCAGAGCACGTAACACCTCCCCCTTCAGACCAGCAGCTATTTGAGAACTTTCAGCGAGAATGATGCTGGTGGTTGCTCTTGGCTAACTGTCGTCTCTACATCTTCTGCTTGCCGGTTATCGGGCTTGTTATCTCTCGATTTCTGATTCTTAAACAGCTTGCATGTAACACAGCGTCTTCTTACGGCAATGGTTATAACGAATGCAGTTGCGCATAACGTCATAGTGTATACTGGTATGGTTGTGTGGAACAGCGAATAGTCAACCTTAGTCTGATACGGGATCTGTACTGGATGCTGCGCTAAAACTTTATCTTCAATCTCGTGTAGGTTTTTCATATTGACTGACTTCAATTTAAGATGTGGTATAGTTTTCTCGATGGTGTCTGGCTCTTTCGGTATCTCGGTGATTTTCAATGGCTGGCCCTTGATACGATCGTTAACGTTGGTAATGGTGAATTCATTGGTGCGTAGCAGGCAGTTTTGTGGTATAGTTGCCAGGTAGCTTCCATGGAGCAGAGTGAATTCTTGTCTATCGCACTGCAATTCTGTTCTAGTAGGATGCGGGAATATGAGTGTGTATCGTCGGTCGTCTAGTTGTTCCATGGTTTCTTGAGTTAGGGTGATCTTGACAGGAACGCATGATTTACTAGAGGCTTGGTTAGAGATGATTCCCTGGATACAGTCGAGATGTTCTCCCATGGGATAGCTCTTATCTTCCTCGCAGAGATGACATGAGCTTAACTTCGGGCATTCTGCCTCCATGTACTTGAAAGCTTTACCATTTGTTGCTAGGAAGGGATAAGGAGGGATAAAAGTATATCCTAGCTTATTGGGAACTATAGCTAATCTATACAGATCGAACTTGGTGGTAGAAATAATCGGTATTTTGAATATAATAACTACTCTCTTTCCTGAGTAATAGTAACCGGGTTTTATTATAAAATAGTATTCTCTCAAGTCTAGATCTAATATCTGTTCTGGGCTATAAATTAATTTTAACCTGTTAATCATGTTACTTAACGTACTTATATCTAGCGAACTATGATGAGTGCTCGATGCACGTATAAAACTTAAGGTATTCTCTATTCTAATTATTTCTAAGAGCAAATCATCTACATTGTCACTGATTATAGATAGAAGTTGCGACATCCTGGTGTATCGAATAAAGTCGGTTTGATAGGATAAATTTTCGTCTAAGAGTGACTCTAGGGTTGTATTAATTCTCTCTTGGTTTTTGACGATAATTTGTAGTATGTTAGCATGTCGAGTCATCCAGTCCTTATTCAGGCTAATGTGCTCATTCAACTCAGAGATTATTTTCTTATCATTATTCTGTAGAAGTAAGATCGCTTCATTATATAGTTGGGCATCCGTATGATCTAAATTACCAGTTATACTTTTAATTATGGATCCTAATCCATCAATAATACCTCTTTTAGAGCGGTTTGGTTCCAACGTCCTAAGCTGCGAATTAATCGTTATTAATTTAGTGGATAGATGATTAATTTTAAACTCAAATAATGGCGTCGTATTACTATCTAATTTATTTTTAAAGTAGTTAATTTGTGACTCTACTGAAGCTATTCTATTTTCTACGTCGGTTAGTTCTATATATTGCAAAAAGGAATGGTGGTGCGTTATGAGTCTGGCTTGTCCAAGTTTAAAGGGTAAAATCCCAGGTCCTCTGTCTAAACTCTCAAGTCTTATCTCGTGCTCCATCGTCAGGTGGATTATCATGGCAAGTAGGATTCTGTAACAATTTAGAACTGTCAGGGGTACGCTTTAGTCGGGATTTAGCCACGGGGCCTTTCTTTTTCGATGTATAAATGTGGATTGGAAGGTCAGCTAAAACGGTGTCGTGAGTGTAACGAGGAGCTAGCTTCTGTCTATTTGCTACTGGGTTCTTAACGAACACTTGTTGGTCCGGTTGGTACTCTACTTCGGTCTCTCTGTCTTTATTTCGGTTTTGCATGATATTGATACGATTGGTCTGAGTAAAGTCATTTATTAGGTCGTAAACTGTCTTCATCTGGTCTCTATGAGTTAAAATGTATTGTTGCATGAGATGTTCTGACAAGTTAACGTCAACTGGGTCTCTAGGGTCAAAATGTCCTCTTATAATATCATGGGGTCTACACTTTGTGAAGCTATGAACCGAGCTGTTATAAGCTAGTATGGCATACGGCATGAGGTTAACTATGGGGTCTTCTGTTTGTCGTAGATGTAGGATACGTAAATGTTCTAACAATGTGGAATGGAATCGTTCAACGATACCGTTGTCGTTAGGGGAGTGAGCTAAAGTCCTATGATGGTTAATTTTGTGTAATCTAATAAATTCTGAAAATAATTGATTTGTGAATTCTGTCCCATTGTCTGTTACTATTGTTAATGGGAGGCCATGGTGAGTACAATATTTCAAGACTGCTTGTAATATACTGGTTGCAGTTCCGTCCTTTATATAATATGCTTGTCCATACTTTGAAAACACATCTACTATGGTCAAATACTTTTCATTTTGAGCAGTAAAAAGGTCCATATGTACTATCTCAAATGGTTTTGAAGCTGGGGGAACAATATTAAACTGTGGTCTAATTGGGTTTCTATCGTATTTCGATTGGCCACAGATTGCACATTCATTAATGTATTTAGTGATGTCCTCTCTCATTTTTGGCCAATAATACTTTCTAGAAAGGGCGAGGTAACATTCATTAATTCCTCTATGATTAGTCTTACCTTCATGGTAGTGTTTTATAATTTCTTGCTGACGCAAATATCCCTTAACGTCCTCTAATTCGGATTTGGCTAAGACTAAATTCATGGCTGAATTTTTAAAGTTACTTTGAATGATAGGAATGATTGAATACATGCCTAAAGGAGGGGTTATTTTTAGAGCAGTCTTAACTTTGACGTACTCTTTGATGGCACTTATTACGTCTTGTTCCAAACTAGATTCAGAAACCTGAATGAAGGTCCTAGTATGTGTATCGAAGGGTTTAGTGGCTACTGTTTTACGCTTGATGTCGCCTACAATAGTTATACAGATCTGCCGATGAAATTTATTTAAAGGTTCGTCTGTTATGGGTACTTCCAGAATAGGGTTTTCTGTGCTAGTGTGCTGTAGCCGTAGAAGAATCTGAGTGTACGTGTGGTCTTTCTGATGGGTTAGCTATCAATGATTCGGTCTCCTCGTTATTAATCTCTACTCGGGATAAAGCGTCTGCGTTTGTATTATATTTGCCTTTTTTATAGATTATAGAGTAGTCATATTCACTTAGTTTAAGTCACCATCTAGTCAGTCGTGAATTAGGTTCTTTTAGGTTCATAATCCACTGTAAGGGCTTATGGTCTGTGTAAATTTTAAACTTGCGTCCGAATAGGTAGGGCCTAAAATACTTAGTTGCCCATACTATGGCTAAAAGTTCCTTCTCTATTGTACTGTAGTTAGTCACGCTATCATTAAGTGTCCTAGAAGCATAACAAATAGGTTTGTCAGATCCTATGTTTCCTTGGGACAACACAGCTCCGATGGCTACGTTCGATGCGTCGGTCGTTAAAATGAATTCCCTACTAAAGTCAGGGTATTGTAAGATTGGGTCGTTCATTAAGAGAGTCTTACATTTGTTAAAACAGTCAATATAGTCAGCGTCAAGTGTGATTTTGTTAGTTTTTTTCAAGCACTTAGTCATGGGTTTAGTAATGCGAGCAAAGTCGGGTATAAATTTCCTGTAATAACCTAGTAGTCCGAGAAACTGTTTAATCTGTTTAGGGGTTTTCGGCAAGGGATAGTTTTCAATGGCTGAGATCTTGTCTGGGTTAGGTTTAACGCCATCACTGCTGATAATGTGACCTAAGAAAGCTGTTTCTAGTTTGAGGAATTCGGACTTGTCCATTTGTATTTTAAAATTGGAGTCCCGTAACCTTTTGAAAACCTTTTCCAAATTAATCATGTGTTCTTGTAATGACGTACTAAATATTATGACGTCATCTAAGTACACAAGGCAAATTTCGTTCTGTAACCCTTTAAGAACGTTATCCATAACCCTTTGAAATGTGGACGGCGAATTTTTTAATCCCATTGGCATGCGTAAATACTCAAAATGACCTTGCTCTACGTTAAAGGCGGTCTTGGGGATGTCGTCGGGGTGCATTTCACATTGATAGAATCCAGAGGCTAAGTCTAAAGTCGTGAAGTATTGGCAATTACCAAGTTTGTCAAGAATGTCTGTTATGTTCGGGATTGGGTATTTGTCGTCAATGGTCTTCTCGTTTAATTTGCGAAAGTTACTACTATTCGCCACTTTTTCTGTCCAGATGCGTCTCCTTTCTTAGGAACCACCCAGATAGGTGAGCTCCAAGCGGATTCAGAGGGCCTTATAATACCTTGGTCTAACATTTTGGTAATCTGGTCTCTGACTTCCTGTCTGTGAATGAATGGGTATCGGTAGCTTTTGGTATATACGGGTAATTCGTCAGTTGTCCTAATTCGGTGCTTAATTTTGTTTGTAAAGCTTAAAGTTTCTCCTTCGACATAGAATACGTCGGCGTATCGGGAGCATAACATTTCTAAGTTAGTTTTTTCCTCTAGGTTCAGATGATCGGTACGTAATCGTGGCAAGACGTGGTTAACGCGTTCTGAACAAGGTTCGGTTCGGTGACATTCGGTATTAAATAGTTGTACTTGTAAGGGGAGTTCAAACTTAACGGGAATATCGTAATCGGTTGGGTTCTCTATTTCGATAATACCAGTGTGATCTGTAACTGTAGTTATACAGTCATGAATGATGCAATTACAGTATAATTGCTGCGGGACCACAACATCTCCGTCGGGTATATGGATGGGTATATTATTGACGGCCTCTGTGGCGTAGCGGTAGTGCATTCGACTGCTACGACAGGGGCGCGGGTTCGATTCCCGCTCAGTGCAAATATTTGTATGCATGAATATGTCTATTTGCATTGGTCTGGGTGTTTCTATGTATAATATGTATGTATTTACAAAAAAAAAATTATATAAGTATGTTTATCCGCATTCTGGAAACCATAAAACAAGCTAGTTAAACTATGCTTACTTTGGGTCTAGAAAGCGCTGTGTAGAATGTCGTAGAATATTTATTATTATTATTATATATTATTATTAACTAATTTCGAAGAGTTAGCGGGAATTGTCTCCTGATACTTGGGTAATTTACACTGGTAAAAGTGAATAGGGATTCTGGCATAATCTGTTATTAAATAATTATTTTTAAGGTCTATTTGAGCCCCATCTAACAGATCTAATCCTATTAGTCCGTCAAAATGGTTATGGAATTTATAGATGAAAAATTTTACGTTAGATTGGTCATTAAATTCTATAAAATTTGTTATGCTAATCGAATACTCGTGCTTACTAGTTACTCGCGCGTTAGTTACTTCAAACGGATCGTAGGTTAGTGGAATGTGTGAGAAGTACTTTTGTACAGCCTCGGGACTCATAAAAGATTGGTTAGCGCCAGTGTCTACAAGTAATTTTAATGGGGGATCTGAAATTTGGATATAACGTAACTCTCCTTTACTTTGCAAATTTAATTCTATTTTAATTTTTTGACATTCGACTCCTTGTGAAAATCCTGAACTTCATTGTCGTTCGAGGTACAAGGTGGGGACGTCTGAGTGCTGTTATCATCCTTCGGGTCCTCGTGGTGCATGTTACTCGGGTCGTACAAATAAGACTCAGGTGTATAGTTATCGGGGTTATGGTAGTCATAATAGTCGTAGTAATACGGATAGTCAACTTGTTCGTGTTGATAATCGTAGCCATAGGGGTCGTCGTATTGAGTCATTTGGTTAAAATTCATCTCACGAGTTTTGAAGTAACTATTTGGTGGTGGATTTCCAGATCTACGCCAATCGTGTCCCGCGAACCCTAGTGGTTTCGGTGTGAAGTGACTAACACCACTCATAGGTTTCGGGCCGGTGTTCGTAACTTGGGGGTTTCTGTTCGGTAATTTAAATACGTTGCTCTGGGGGTTGTAATTTGGTGGGGGAGCGCGAAACATTTGCTGGGTGCGATTGAACATGTTGGGGGGACGATTAGGTACCTGCATAGGCTGGAAACCTGGTCTCCACGGCTGCTGCTGCTGTGGTGGCATAGGCATGGGTTTATGCCAACTGGGCCCTGCGCTAGGGAAGCTAAAAGGTCTGGGTGTATGGGCCATCAACGGCACCCTATGAGTTGAAGACGTAGTAGCATTACGTCGCTCGGGGATGCTCTCGTTACGTTGTTGCAAATATATTACATTCATTTCCTGTTGGACAAACTCTAGAGCCTTTTCGATAGTTTCGGGTCTCATACATCGTATGCGGGACCCTAAAGGTTCTTTAAGACCTCTAATATATGATTGTAATGTTAATTTACGATAGAGATCGCGTTTGGCCTCAATAGTAGTAGGTATATGCTCGTGTAACGAGACATACGTCATGATGGTACTGAAAAGGGTCTGGCATTTGTCATAGTATTCTTGCGGAGTGCTACTTCCTTGGGTCAATAGGGACATGTCATTATAAAGAGCTGTCTCGTCTCGTTGGTCGGAGAAATTATTAATTAATGCATTACGAATTCCTATCCAACTCTCCGGTATTCCGTATGAATTTATAGTGCGAGCTGCCGAACCCGTAACTTTATTTAAAATACCATTAATCACGCATAAATTACTTAGTTCGTAACCAGGTTCGTCTTTCACGTACTGTAATACGACTTGGTCGCATATCTTGATGAATCGCGTTAGAACATTCGGATTGCCATCAAACTCGGGTACTGCGCGCAATGCTTTATATACAATATCTGGGTTGAAGTCCATTGCCGGGTTATTTAATTCGACACTGAACAATATATCTAAGTCTAAGCTATCTGAGTCTAGAAACCTATTACTATCTAACTCTTTACGTCTACTTATCCGTCTAGAGGAGACAGATTTTATACTAGATTTCCGTGGGTGAAAAATTTTGATATATTAATTAAAACAGGTAAGGAAAAGACAAGGAAGCAACACTTTTAGAAAAGTTTCAAGTACTTACAAATACATTGGTTCTTCTTGCGTATCGATAGCTGGATACCGCCCTCGACTGCGTCTTCTAAGTTCGGATATTCGATGAGGTATAAAGATACCGACAGCGACTATCGGAGTCAGCAGGTTAACGATTTTTGGAAACCTATACCACGCCGCGCACTGCCTCGAATATCCTACCGACTGCGCCAATTACGAAGGTGACAGCCGGAGGACTTAAAAAAAACGAATTTATAAAAATTAATTTAATTAGATAGAATGTATTACAATAAAAATTTCTTATATCTAGCCTTGGACGATGCTAGTACCAAAGTGAATAAAAAATATTAGTAATTAGGTAAAACAGTTTTTAAGGATCAGCACTTTTATGTGGCGTGATCGGCGACGGCACGAGGCGCCGATTTTGCAATACCAATGTTCAATCTTGCGCAACTATGTGACACGAGGCAAACTTGCAGGCTTGCGGAATTGGTGTAGGCAGAGCACGTAACAGGTTATTGATATATAATTGTTTTGTTTTTTTTATTTTTTTGTTTTTTTTTGTTTCTATTGATGTTTTTTGTGTTTGATTTCTTTTCTTTTTGTATTTTTATTTAAGAACTCCTATATGTTTGCCGGATATCCTCCACAATAGGAGTCAGTTGAAAACCAGCGCCAGGTACTACTTGTACCTGGCATTATGCTGAACTGGCTCCTTTTTTGGTGCAATGTATTTGCTCGTTTTT
This sequence comes from Cybosia mesomella, assembly GCA_946251805.1. Taxonomy (NCBI): domain Eukaryota; kingdom Metazoa; phylum Arthropoda; class Insecta; order Lepidoptera; family Erebidae; genus Cybosia; species Cybosia mesomella. Next base: position 5,556,392 of record OX276398.1, on the reverse strand, counting down.
TGTAACCTAGTTCTGTAATTTGTGTTGCACCAAAATAAATAGATTTTTATTTCTTTCTTTCTTTCTAAATAAGGCAATTTACTCGCATTACGACTGACCCTGGACCATCTACGGCTTTGAAATAGCCCCTTTTTGAGACTGTGCCTATACGCATATATATGCAATTTGGATACTTAAAAATATGAGAATGTCTCATATTTTATATATTCAGCTGATAAGGTCACCAACATAACTTGATTCTTAGGCGTAACGAAGTTTGCCGGGTCAACTCATTAATTATAATAGAAGGATTGTGGGGGTTCATCCCTTCTATTCGAAAAGTGTCGCTTTGTTCCTCTTTAAGAGGAGAAATAGCTATTTCCCGATCGGCACTTTTTAGCGGCCGGAAATGAGATTTGAATTTGGAACATATATCATTCATAGAAATCGCACACCAATACTATGAATTACTGAGTGTTCCTGTTGGCTGCATAGCGCTTGTATGTGCCGGAGCCAGCACATACATGGGTGTGGAAGAGTTATGGGAAACAGGGTGTACTTACGGGTGGTGGCTGGCGCTGAGGAGTTCAGGAACTCGTGTATTTCTTTACACTAAATGTCAATTGTTTGTGTATTGTTTATATGAGCTGACTAGGGGTGCACTAAACACTTTAATTCTAATGAGCCGACTAGGAATGCATTAAATACTTTCTTTTAGGGTTTCAATTCAATATCGGACGCGCGCAGGATTCCGGGAACAGTTTTTACGTCTCATTTTTCACTGACACACGGAACGTCAATTTGACACTTCGCGTTCCCTTCTTGCAAAAGTTTCGCTTATGTGGCGAGAACATCCTGGGGGGCCGGGACAGATCCATCATCTTGAGCTGAGTCCAATGTGAGCCTGGCGATCTTGAACACAGGTCTCCGCAGTGGCCGTGTTCAGGTCCACTACTCGGACCACCCCGTCCTTGCCTGGTATAGTGCGGGTGATTCTTCCAAGTCTCCACTGGAAGGGTGATAGGTTGTCCAACTTGATTAGGACCAGTTCACCAACTCGAGGAGCAGAGGATGGGGAGAGCCATTTGGATCGGGTTTGGAGGGTATGTAGGTAGGAGTTGGTCCATAGAGGCCAAAAGCGCTGGTAGAGACAATGGTCTGTCCTCTAGGCGCTCTTCGGGGAGAGCAGTGAGAGGTCGACCTATGAGAAAGTGGCCGGCCGTCAAGGGTTCGAAATCTGACGGGTCGGAGGACATTCGGCTGATGGGCCGAGAATTAAGTACAGCTTCAATTCTAGCTAATAGGGTTGAGAACTCTTCAAAGGTGAAGCGCTGCTCACCAATTACGTGACAGAGCAACTGCTTTGTTGACTTTACATTAATTTCATGTAATGCGCCGAACCAGGGTCCCTTGGGCACGTTAAGTAACCATGTTATGTGCTGACGAGCAAGTTTTTGGGTAATTGCATCATTATTCGCATTCAGGAAGTGCTGAACTTCAATAAGGTGGTTCCTAGCGTCTACAAAATTCGTACCACAATCTGATGAAATGAATCGCTGTAATGCAGCAAAAAAGGCTTCCGTAGTGAGTGCTGAGACTGGTTCTAAGTGAACCGCCTTTGTTGAGAGGTATACAAAAATACAAAAGTACGTTTTTAGTAGCTTCGCGTTTCGCAGTGTGCTGGATTTAACTAGGAACGGACCAGTAAAATCTGTAGTAACTTGACTGAACACGGGCTGAGGTGTTACCCTATCTGGCGGAAGATCAGCCATGATCGGAGCTAGAGGCTGAGCGCAATATCTAAAAAACATCGGATACATTTGAATACGCGATGTCGGCAATGTGTCGGCGCCAGATTGGCAGTGTATTCTGTGATAGTGGTCGATGATGAGGTCTACGAGCGGACTAGAGCTGGTCAGAATGAGCGGATGTTGAGCGTTGTACGCGATTGAAGCATTAGAAAGTCGACCACCAACGCTCAGCATATTATCCTTTAGAAAGGGCGTGAGACGATTAATCCTAGTTGTACATAACTTATTAGTTTTAATACGATGGATGTCCTCAGAGAACTCGTTATGTTGAACAGAGCGGATCCAGAACAAAAGAGCTTCCTTTCGTTCATGGGCAGACAAGACACCAGAGCGGCGTGCATTTGGTTTGAGCCTACAATTGGAGATGAAACGTTTGATACAAGCAGATATACCAACTAGCTTGTCGAGAGAGCTGAAGCGAGTGAGCAGGTCTATACCAGGTACTGTTATCAGGGATGGTACGTGCTTAGGTTTGAGACCTGGTAAAGCATGGTGGCCTAGAGCTGGAGGCATCTTAGGCCAGGACTCAGGAGCATCCTTGAGCCATGGAGGGGACCACCAGAGATGATGAGCAGAAAGGGCTGAAGCTGATAGTCCTCTACTAGCACAATCAGCTGGGTTGAGGTCCTTGGATACGTGTCTCCACGTAAGTTGGGGTGAACTGGAATTTATTTTGGCCACACGATTGATTGGCTTCAAATACCTGTAGACGATGAGGGGGAGTGTTGAGCCACGCTAGGACTATAGTACTATCTGACCAACAGACATTATGGTGTATAGGGAAATGGGCGGATAATTGAGCTGAGACACGAGACATTAGCTGGGATAAAAGGGCGGCAGCTGAAAGTTCAAGCTTTGGAATTGAGAGACGATTCTTGATTGGGGCGACCTTTAACTTCACAAGAATCAGGTGTATATTTACATGACCATCGACAGTGAGCTCACGAAGATAGACTGTCCCACCTTCGGATGCATCAGAAAACCCGTGGAGTGAGAAACTAGATGATACGTTTTTAGTGCAGATGTGTCGAGGGAGGCGGAGAGCTGATAACTGGGGAAGATCTTGAGAGATGGACTCCCATTCAGAGCTTATCTCAGGAGGAGTGGGCTCATCCCATCCTAATTTGAGGAGCCACAGCCTCTGTAAAAGTAGCTTAGCGCGGAAGATAACGGGGGTGATCCATCCACTGGGGTCATACAGTGACGCAACTGTGCTGAGAATTGACCATTTTGTGACTTGGGGTTTTGAGAGCAGAGAGATATGATAAGTGAACATGTCACATTGAGGGATCCATCGCACACCTAACACCTTGATGGAGCTAGGGTCTGATCTGATATCGAAATCCTTGGGCATTTCACATTGGTCATCGGGAAATCTTTCGAGGAGCTTAGGTGAATTCGACGTCCATTTGCTGAGCTGAAAGCTCCCAAGGGCGAGTAGGCTAATTAAGTCATTCTGGAACTCTTGGGCAGATTCTATGGAGTCGTGACCTATGAGAATATCGTCCACGAATATGGACTTGCGTAAAACTTGAGCGGCTGTGGGGTAGCGGTGACCTTCGTCGTCAACCAGCTGGAGTATTGTGCGGACTTGACCTCGAACCATAGGTCACAGTATTCAGGGAATATGTGAGTAGATTCTCGTTGGGAGATGATCGCCACAGTATCAGCTGGTACTGTCGCTGATCTGGATGTATGAGGATATTCCTAAACATCATTTAAATTTCTGCGCTGAACACTACAGGGTGAGTCCTGAAAGGCATGAGGATGTCGACTATATATAGTTGAAGAGCTGGACCTGTGTGCAGACAGTCGTTCAGACTAACAGCATTTGAGCTATTCCAGCTGCCGTCGAGGTAGTAGAGGAGTAAGTTTGTCAGAACATGACTTGAATACGCCATGGTGAGAGATATGAAAATGGGGCTTATTAGCAAAGGTATTTGGATGGCACGGTGACATGTGCCCTAATCTAAGGTATTGATTCATAAAATCGATATACTTGGAGCGGAGTGTAGAGTTAGATTGTAGTTTTCTTTCTAAATAGAGGAAGCTACGTAGAACAATAGCATGAGTATTGCCTAGCGCTCCATCGCTAGGCAATTATATATAATATTAGATAACAATGATAGCGTGACCATGTACTGGCCTGATGGTTGACGCGTGGTAGTAGAGCTGAATATTTGTTCGCACTGATCATGCAGTGTACTAGTGACGGTACGAGAGTGGGGTTCCTCTGACTCCCAAAACCTCTCAAGACTCTTTTGTATATCATGAGTCGATTCTAATGTGTCGAGCTGAGGGCTGATAACATGAAGTGAGCTGACCTGGTTATCAGGTTGGGGATAAAAATCTCTAATGGGTCCTAACAGAACGAAATCTAAAATCGAGCCGAAGGCTATGGGCTTCCCGGGGCCCATAGACACCTTAGTACCGTCCAACACTTGGCCGAGAACGTCAGACCCTAACAGCAGGTCAACTGGAGCTGGTGTGTGATAATTTTGATCTGCTAATGGGAACTGTAACTGATCTGAGATGTGAACCGTATTTGGGAGTTTCTCTAGGGGTAAACAGCTCGTGACATGTTTTAAAATATGAGCTGTTTTCAGGTTTGATGGTTGGGTTATAACTGTGGTTTCAATAATTTTGCCATGTGCTGAGTTATTAAGGTTACCATGCTTCTACAATCCAACAACGCTCTTGCCCTATGAAAGTGACCATGTACGTCTGACACTCTCAACGAAACGGTTGGTAATAAAATAGGTAAATCATTTAAATGTGCGGAGTTATATCTGCTATCCAGTATTGGAGGTGCTGAGTTTAATTGTGACGTATGTGCTGAATATGTTGATTGTGGGATTATGTGCTGATGCGTGTTGGGTGTGGAAGTGTGTGCTGAATGACTAATCCTGGGCCGACGAATCTTGGATTGTCATTGTGGATGACGACGACTTCCCTGAGATCCCCGGCCCGGCTACCGAGAACCGGATGGAGAGCTGGTTAGTTGAGGGAGATCGGCCTGTGCAGCGTGGACGGAGGTATGCAGAGGCCTATTGGGGGGGCGCTGTCTGGGCTGGTCCCGAAGATGGGGTGGAAGGTGCCGAGCAGTCGAATGCATTGCAGGAGGAACCTCATCATGGCGGTGCAGAGCTGGATGGTGCTGAGGATTACCACAGTGCCGACATGTTCCGGTGCTTTTGCACTCGCTCTCATAGTGGGGACCCAGACAACGACAGCAGCGTACGCGGCTTTCGATGAAGTCCCAACGACCCTGAACCGGTTGGTTTTGGAATTGTGGACACGCTATCAACTTGTGATCTCGGCTCTTGCAAAATGGGCAGTGCATATTGTATGTTGGGGACGAGTGCTGCACAGGGGCTGATTGAAATGCTACGGGAGACCTGGACAAGGGCGTGGCAGTGTATATTGGGCGAAAGGTTTGAGAGTCTTGACTGACGACCATTGCCTGAGCGCATGGGCTGAAAAGCTGGGCGGAATGTTTGGTAAGCTGGCTGACGCGGACGAATGGGCTGAACGGGCGCAGCTTGTTGGGAGTGAGAGGGCTGAGCTGAGTTAACGGTAGGGAGCGCCTGACTCGAACCGTATTTTCTCTCGAAGAGCGTACGGAGCTCGCCCTTCAACTTGCGAGTGAGAATGGAAGTGAATACATAATCACTGTCCTTCAGTGGGAGGTCCAGTTTCTTGAAGTTGGACAGAGCAGACACCAGAGGGGTGAGAAAAGATCGTCGGATCTCAGAGCAGACGTGTATGGTGGGCAAACTAATATGATGTCAACAAACCAATCGATAAGTACCCTGCGATTTTCAAAGCGCTTAGACAATATATCTAAGGCCTCCTTCACATTACGTCGCAAGTAGTGCGGCAGCAGCGCGAATATAGCAGCGCGACAGACGCGCTGTTCACCGGCGGCTAATTCCATACTAAAAAGAGCAGCGCGACAGCCGCGCGACACTTGATTGTCCATAGTGGACGGCAGCGCGGCAGCCGCGTGCGGTCAGTCGGCTTCGAGCCAGTGTTGCAATCGTACGTACGGTAGAACATTATTTCACAATGAGCGAATTTGACACCGGGCATGTTTCGTCCTGCAAAAATGAAAATTTCGATATAAAAAAATATATATTGATAGATCTTAATTAGCCCTTTCGAACTACGTTAATTATTTTATGAGCCCGTCTTTCGTTTTCCTAGGAAAAACCAAAATATCATTTTCCTTTTTTCACCTTTTCAAATACCCGTAGCTCTTTAAAATATGGTTATTTTTTATTCTACCAAGCGTAGAAAAATTGCCCTTGAGCTGATTTAAATTGCCCGTGTGTCAATTATTATAAATATTTAATAATAATCCTTTAAAAATAAAAAACGGTAATGGGATTTCGAAGACAATTATTTGCGCATTGCGCATGCGCGGTAGAAAAAAGGCAACACTGCTCTAGTCTAAGGGCAGCATTTACATCAAAATATCAAAATATATAGTTATTTCTCGTCGTAAGTCATAATAAAAAATGAAGCTAATGCTTAAAGTATTTCAATGTAAGTGGTTTTATTATTACTAGATATTAGAATATTAGAATTATTAGGTCAGTTAAGGAGACTTCACCTTACATTATGAAAAAAAAAGTGGAAAATAGGATTTAATTTTATATAAGTAGGCATAACAAATTCAATAAAAGAAAATTATTAAACTTATAATTCAAAATAAATACTGTATATGTGTATATGTAATAGATACAAGTGAAAATTGAGGTTATATTCGACGTAAAAATAAAACAATGTTTTAATTTTCATTGTCAACTCACTCAACATTATCCCCACAATATACCTAATGATAATAAAAATCTAGTAATAATAAAACCACTTACATTGAAATACTTTAATCATCAGCTTCATTTTTTATTATGATTTACGACGAGAAATAACTTTATATTTTGATATTTTGTTGTAAATGCTGCCCTTAGACTAGAGCAGTGTTGCCTTTTTTCTACCGCGCATGCGCAATGCGCAAATAATTGTCTTCGAAATCCCATTACCGTTTTTTTATTTTTATAGGATTATTATTAAATATTTATAATTAGTGACACGCGGGCAATTTAAATCAGCTCAAGGGCAATTTTTCTACGCTTGGTAGAATAAAAAATAACCATATTTTAAAGAGATACGGGTATTTGAAAAGGTGAAAAAAGGAAAATGATATTTTGATTTTTCCTAGGAAAACGAAAGACGGGCTCATAAATTAATTAACGTAGTTCGAAAGGGCTAATTAAGATCTATCAATATATATTTTTTTTATATCGAAATTTTCATTTTTGCAGGCCGAAACATGCCCGGTGAATTTGACACAGAACAATTTATTATTCAAGTTCAAACACGTCCTGCTTTGTGGGATTCGAGGACCGATGATTACAGCAACAGGACCATAAAAAAGAAAAACTGGAATGAATTATGTATGTGAATTGTTTATTCCAAATTTCAGTAATAAAACCGGGCCAGAGAAAAGTGCGGCAGGGTCAGTTTTCAGTCAGTAATTTCATATTCGGCCTAAAACCTTAGACTAGTTTAATGAATAAAAAAAGATAGCGATACTATAATGAGTTTTATGATACAGTTGGCGGTACTATACTCGTAATAAGTTTTATTTTTAATTTTATGTAAATGCGTTTATAAAGTGCGTATGTATAGAATCGTCTTTGAATTCGTAATTCGAGTTTTTCGATTTGAGTGTAGATAAAATATATTATAAAATCAACAATACAATACTGCTATGCGTTTGATGAGCTGAAAAGAATAAGCTGAATTTAAGAAAACAAATAAAATAAAACAAGTTATCACTAATGCTTTTAGTTGAGCGGACCCGAGTAATCAGATTGTGTTGTTAGGAACCCAAATTGTGTATAAAATTATATATTAACCTAATGGGAATCTTGCTGCTAGTTAACAAAGGTTAACAAACAAGGTTATATGTATTTGGGCTGATTTGGGGAAGTATTACAATTATAATTAATAAAAGTTTATAATTGAGGGTGGATGATATTAAACTTTTTCTTTTTCAAAACTGGATTCTTATATATATTAAATGAGCTGAGAAGAAAGCTTACTATAAGCAAATGAATTAATATTAAGCAGATATGGGTTTTTAAGTATAGTAGAGAAATATTTTAATACTGGACGGTAACTTACTTTACATGTAACTACCACTTTTCATGGTGGTAGAGTCAAGCAACAGTCATTTTGGCCGTTGCATGAATGGGCCGACTCGACCGGGGAAGCACCACCCTCTCACAGAATATCGACGCCAAGTAACAGTATTTAAAATGTTGCGTTCCGTTTGGTGAGTGAGAGTGCCGGAGCCCAAACTCCTTTCCCATCCCCTCCCAAACTCCTTTGCCATCCCCTCCCAAACTTCTTTCCCATCCCTTTGCTTTACAGGGTCGGCAGCGCGAGTGTGACGCCACTGCTGTTGCACACGTCCATAGGCCGCGGTAACCGCTTCCCATCAGGTGGGCCGTGTGCTTGTCTGCCACCTTAGTGGTATAAAAAAAAAATATAGTCAAGAAATTTGGGCAGAGATAACTATTGTTTATACAATAGGTATTTTGAGCTGAGGAGTGGCGTGTTACATGTATTTAACAACACCAGAGAAAGAAATAAGATGTAAGTATTATTATACCAAAAGATGATTTGTTCAAGTGGACTGTAAAATCTATATAAAATACTATAATTTGAACCAGCTACTGGTTCAAATTATGAACGGCCGAATGGACCAACAGAATGTAAGTGCCGGAGCCAGCACATACATGGTGTGGAAGAGTTACGGGAAACGGTGTACTTACGGGTGGTGGCTGGCGCTGAGGAGTTCAGGAACTCGTGTATTTCTTTACACTAAATGTCAACCACTGAAGATGTCGACCGCAGTGATCGACGAAACGTCTGGAATACAAGTTTCCGATGGACCACGGCCAAACAGCCCGGAAGCAGTATATTCTATATAAATGTCAATTGTTTGTTTATTGTTTATATGAGCTGACTAGGGGTGCACTAAACACTTTAATTCTAATGAGCCGACTAGGAATGCATTAAATACTTTCTTTTAGGGTTTCAATTCAATATCGCACGCGCGCAGGATTCCGGGAACAGTTTTTACGTCTCATTTTTCACTGACACACGGAACGTCAATTTGACACTTCGCGTTCCGTTCTTGCAAACGTCTTGCTTATGTGGCGAGAACAGCGCTAACTAAAAAAAAATTGTGCATATTACGTCTATATTCTTGTAATCAGTAGGTACATTTGCTTATAGTATTTCTATGTATAATATGTATGTATTTACAAAAAAAAAGTATAAGCATGTTTGTCCGTATTCTGGAACCCATAACACAAGCTAGTTTAGCTACGCTTACTTTGAGTCTAGAAAGGCAGCAAAATATTATTTTTCCCTCGGGTAATGTACTTTGAATCTCTCGCCGCGTTCTGGGCTCTATTCTAGAATCATTCGCTTCGCTCGTGGTTCAAAGTAGTGGCCTCACCGTAATAATAATATTTTGCTCCCTCGTCATCCAATTTATTACATTAGTCAATTATTAAATAAAAAACATATCCCATCAAAAACTAATTTATTTGTTTTTTTTATCGTAAAAATTAAAATCCAGGACCGGACTTGATTTTGCATGATTTAAATGTAAAGAAAAATAAGCATACTAGTTATTACTTCAACATTCCATACAATTGTATTAGTGACTTAATATCTTGTGTTATTTACTTATTTTTGTTCCTATCTCCCACTCTATTTAATACAGTGAAAAAAGAATATGACGCTTTCATGATCTGAAACAAAAAATATTAATTATCGGAGACGTACAGTCAGCGTCAAAAGTTGATGATCATTTCCAAATTGTCAAAAATAAGTGATACTATAGAGCGTCCATCAATGTGGCCATTGTAATGGGTCCAAGTGGACGGAGAGACGTTAAAGGTAGGTATTGCGACAATGTTTTAAAAGGTGATGAGTACAAAGTACCTTTTTTTTTTTTTTTTTTTTTTTTCGTGCGGAAATCCCCTCGGATACCCCCCCGCCGGCCAGCGGGGGCGGTTATGTCGGGCTCGAACCGACTAAAACCGCACGCCGTCTTGGGTCTGCAGACGCCGGGGTGTAAGGTTGCCCATAGAGCATATCCCTCGCACCCCGACTGACCCTGGGCCATCTCCGGTTTCGAGATGGCCCCCTCGGGTTTGGGAACCACGGTGTCCCCGTCTTGCCCCGGTTTGGGGGAGGGGCGCTAGTCGCCCCACCGTCCCGGCCTGCTTCTGCTGGGGTGCCAGGCGGCCTCACCTGCCACCCCCAGGCCTGCGCTCATGGAGGACGGAGGTCGTTAAGCGCCCTCCGGCGCCTGAGTCGCCTTCGACGCGAGGCGAGCGTGTTGCGGGCTCGGCGGGCCGGGAGGGTTCTGAACCTCTCCCGGGCGCGCTCCGCCATCTCCTTCGCGAGCATCACATGCTCGCAGAAGGAGGCGGCGGCGGCCCACGCGCTCGCGCTCCGCACCATTGCCGCAATCATGCTGCCGAGCGAGAGGACTCCCACCCCGATGGCTGCCACGAGGTCACGCCTCGGCACCTCCCACGCCGGGCAGTCCGCCAGCGTGGGTACAAAGTACCTTAATGTTCAAAAGTGTGCGAAATTACAGAAAAAAAATAACAGCCGCTAACTATAAAACAAATCTTTAATTTACTATTTACGAATTCACACAATGGCATTGATTCGTTGCTCTTCTCAATAACGTAAACTATTTAGAGATAGTTTAGTTATATATATATATCTTTTTAGGGTTCCGTTGCCAAATGGCAAATAACGGAACCCTTATAGATTCGTCATGTCTGTCTGTCTGTCATACGGACGTATGTCACAGCCACTTTTTTCCGAAACTATAAGAACTATGCTGTTAAAACTTGGTAAGTAGATGTATTAGGATGTAAGTAGATGTATTACTAAGTGAACCGCATTTAGATTTTCACATAAAAATAGAAAAAAAAACAATAAATTTTGGGGTGAAACCCAAAAATCATCAAACTCATACGTGGGGTATCTATGGATAGGCCTTCAAAAATGATATTGAGGTTTCTAATATATTTTTTTTCTAAACTGAATAGTTTGCGCGAGAGACACTTCGAAAGTGGCAGTGTCCGCCCCCCTGTAACTTCTAAAATAAGAGAATGATAAATCTAAAAGAAATATATAATGTACATTACCATATAAACTTCCACTGAAAATTAGTTTGAACGAGATCTAATGAGCAGTTTTTTTTTAATACGTCATAATTCGTAAACCACAAGTTGCCTTTCATTCAATCAACTCAAATATAAAAATTTTACTTTCTGCTACGGAGCTCTTCATGGGCGAGTCCGACTCGCACTTGGCCGGTTTCTTTTTACAAAACTTAGAATCACTTACCTTTGACATTCGGATATTATCACCAACTTTTGACGCTGACTGAACGTGAATTCAAATTTAACCCTGGATTGGTCATAATGGCAAAAGAAAAGGACAGGCAAAAGGAACAACTTACAGAGGTAAAACATGTAAGCGACAATGTAGTGAATCCTTCAGCAGTAATTTTTGTGACGTTTTGCGTACGCACCATGATTACCAGTAGCGTGCGGCGCAGGGGCACCGAACACATGTACCATGGACACCAGTATGCTGCGCTGGCGATCTCTGAACTCTAGAGATTGGAAACATTAATTTCGATCTATGCAAAGAATTATGGCGCATATATAAGAACAGGAAAAAAAAACGACGGGTTGCACTCCGGGAGTGCCGGCAGAAGTGAAAACTTGCATATTAACGTTGTGCCTTTTTTATATTTTGAAATGGTTAGGGAATAATTTTGCACGAATTGCTTTAATTATCAGTATAAAAGTTTTATCATTTATGTGGTAACATACAATATTCATTTTTATTGTATTTTATTTATTTATTTATTGTGCTATCGTACACAAACATGACAATTTATATTACATTACACTTCAGCACTATTACAATTATTTTACATTAAAAGTTTATCTCTCAGAAAAATCAACTTCCAACTATAATTTCAACGACTTTTTCAGCATCATTATTACCAGAACCATCATCGCTAATATATATAAACAGTACTCACTCATTTTCTTTCGCCATTTCTTCGTCACTTTTTTCATTAATAGATGCACTTTGTTCAATTTCCATTTTATATCAATAGATTTATGGCACAAAATAGAATAAATATTACAAAAAGTTATATGATGACAAAAAGTTTTTCTTGGGCCTCGGTCGGAATCGATCTCAGTCTTGACGAAGTCAACGACCACTCATTAAACGAACTCGCCACCAAGGTTGTAAAGTACAGTGTGAAATTAGCGCTTCTATATTTGTTATGTAAAAAAAGTGCACAGCGCCACTTAAGAAGTTTTCACTTCAAAATATATAGTCAGAATCTTTTTTTATTTTAGTAACTAAACGTTCTCAGCAACGAAATTACCGAGCTTCTATTAAATTCGGGGATAAAATCAAGACGATGGTAGCTCGTAAATTTAAGAAACGCTGAGTCAGACAACTAGTGTTATTCAGCAAAATAGTTATTCATACATAATTACTTCAAAGAAGTTCAATACAAAAATAAAGGAACGTTTTACCATCTCGGAAAGCTGGTTTCCCTGGTAGCAATACAGGAAAACTTCTAACGTCATACAGCCAAGATAGGTTATCATTGATACGATTCGAACCGAATTCTCATTGTTCAGTTCCTGAAAATGAAATAGTTTTCATCAATTCAAGATCGATATCAAATTATAATATCATAGCTCACTTTATTAAATGGGTTTCGAGTAAACCCCTCCCACTTAACATCAACGTTAATTACGTGAGGTTATTTTGGCGATATTTGGTGGGATTTCTCTCGATCCTCTCCCTCTCCCATTAATCTCACATGAGATTTTTGAAAATGCACATTTTTTCTGTAAATAAGTAGATCTGTGCTTGATTGCGTTGGATATAATTATTTAAAAAAACAATCCACTCATAATTTTGTTCAACGAGAATTATAAGTGCGTCGTATCTTTACTATAAAAGATTGACATTATGAATGATCTGATTTAAAAATCAGGCAATTTTACAATATTTCTTGCGGAAAAAAATATTACATGAGATTTGTCGAGACCAGCCTCTCCCCACGTGCGATTCGGTGAGGTTTAGGTTGAATGTATTTGTAGAAAAAAATGTATTAAAATATGTTTATCCGCAGTCTAAAACCCATAACACAAGCTAATTAAGCTATGCTTATTTTGGGCCTGGATAGCGTTGTGTAGTATGTCCTAGAATATTTATTTATTTACAATTTATCATCTTCTTTCAATCTTCTTTTATCGTCCATGCCGTTCTTGTTTCGGAAACTATTCTTAAGTCGCACTGCCTTCCACCCAGTATGCTCTCTTGCTTGTGCGAAATGACAAAACGGGTAAAGCATATGGAGGAATTGCGGTCTACCTCCGGGGGATATTTAGTTTAAGCTTGTTGACCAGTCTCCAGGTGTAATACTCACAGTTTGTGGAATATATATTCAGGGAGATTGATTTTAAGCACACTAAATCACTACTAGCCTTTTACTACAGCCTTTCTAGTTCAATTGATTATTTCTCATCTTTCGAAACGAAACTTGAAAATATATCTTCAGTTTATGATCATCGAATTATTCTCAGAGATTTCTACACCTGTCTTCTCAAGAACGATTCCCGCAGCCGTACACTCTGTTCTCTTGTCTACTCAGTCAACATGAATATTCTTCCTCTAGCTGCTACACATAAAGCTCCTCCCAAAGTGCTAAAAATTTAAGGTGTGCATATCGACTCGAAACTCACCTGGGATGTACACATTGCGGAGGTAAGTAGGTAATAGTTACTTATTTTAGCTTCTCAAACTTCGCTGGAGACTATGGTGAGAGCCGTGGTCACCGATGGGAGTAAGTGGCACGCCGCCGCCTCTTTCTGCTAGCTGGTAATGCGCGAAAGAGGCGGCGGAGAAAGAGCGGGAGAGAACTCTGCCCCCCGAGTTCCTCGGGGCGAGGATGCCGCAGACTTGTCTACGCCTGGGACTATCGACCTCCATGTGAGGACGGCAGTCGGCCGACTCACCGTCCTTACAGAAGCAGGCCAAGATGGAGGCGTGTCGTGTGTGTCCTACACACGCCTGCCAACTCACCGACGCGGTATAAAACCCGACAATGCCCAGCAATGGACGCTTGGGGAGGACACCGTGTGGTTTTAGTCGGTCCGATTCCGATACACCCATCTCATCGTTGGTACCGATGAGGTGGAGCCCGTGGGGGCTTCCATACGTAAAAACAAAACAAGCCCTTCTACTCCCACTATCAGACTATGCTGACGTCCATTTTGGCGCTTGCAGAACGTGGCGATTCGCTTTGTTTCGCCTTACTAAATACGACCATGTTACTGAATTTCGCAAAATACTGAGCTGACTCTTTATACTATTTTTCACAATCCTAATTCTCCATCATACCTGCTTTCTTCTTCTCTAATGCTTCACACTCCTGCACCCAGTTGTAGCTGCTATGACGTTTCTTTTACGGTGCAAGCTGTTAGTTTAAAACTCGCTACCTCATGCTATTCGCAGTAGTAATACTCTGAGTATCTTCAAAAAAAGAATTAAAGGTTTTTTCTCTTTCAATATTAAAGTTAATAGCATGTAATATTTATGAATTTTTGTTGTTTTATGTCTTGTCATTTTTATTTTATTTATATTTTGTAGATATGAATAACATTCTGAAATATATTTTTAATTTTATGCAATTTGAAATCCATAAGTCCTGCGTATTATCGGAGGGGTATCAGAAGGGATTTCCGCACGAAAAAAAAAAGAAGTACACTTCGACCCGAGACGGCGTGCGGTTTTAGTCGATTCAAGCCCGACATAACCGCCCCCGCTGGCACGCGGGGGGGTATCCTAAGGGATTTCCGCACGATAAAAAAAAAAAAAGTCGCCGAGCCCGCAATATGCTCGCCGCGCGTCGCAGGCGGGGGGAATCCGTGGGAGTTTCCGCACGAAAAAAAAAGTACACTTCAGGTACTCCCTTATGTGACTATTTTTCCTCTATCTCTCACAGATTTGCTGGTAAAAAACTCATATCTGTTGCATAGTTAAGCTCGCCTTTGTAAATAATTTTTGTATATCTATGTTAAATCGCGATATAATCCGTTAAAAATAGTTTTATTTCAATGAGTGACATTCGCGTAAACTTCCGACAATATCATAAAATTAAGAATTTAGATTTAAGATGATGTGAAGGAATTTTATACATGCGGTACGTAATTATTTATCTTTTTAGGGTTCCGTAGCCAAATAGCAGAAAACAAAACCCTTATAGATTTGTCATGTCTGTCTGTCTGTCCGTCCGTATGTCACAGGCACTTTTTTTCCGAAAATATAAGAATGATGGTGTTGAAACTTGATAAGTAGATGTATTCTGTGAACCGCATTAAGATTTTCACACAAAAAAAAACAATAAATTTTGGGGTTTCGACACAACTGAAACTAAAAATATTTTTTTCATTAAACCGTATGGGTGTGTTAACCCTTGTACCTAAATGTAAACCCATACTATGGATAGGTCTTCAAAAATGATATTGAGGTTTCTAATAGCATTTTTTTTCTAAACTGAATAGTTTGCGCGAGAGACACTTCCAAAGTGGTAAAATGTGTGTCCTCCCCCCCTCCCACTTAACTTAAAATAAGAGAATGATAAAACTTAAAAAATATATGATGTACATTACCATGTAAACTAGCACCGAAAATTGGATTGATTTGATTTTTTTTTAATACTACAAGAACCGTAGCAAGCAAGCAAGGTTACTTGCTGCCACGGAATCCTTCATGGGCGAGTTCGACTCGCACTTGGCCGGTTTTTTTGTTACCGGTACAGGTTACTGTCCTTATAAAACATTGCATGAAAGTGTTCATTCATACGTACAAGAGCCAGTTGGTAAGCCGTAACACAGATGATGACCATAGACACAGTGATCTGAATCAGGATGGGCTTAGCGAAACAAATCTGCAGTTCTGCTGCGGTCTTTAGCGCGGCTTCGTGCTTCAAAACGCAATCATGTATGCGCTTCTTAACCGTTTCCTCGTCCTCCACACATAGCATTAACTGCAAACAAATAGACACACGCCGTTTTATACATAACTTTTTGTAATTTGACGACCTCTGTGGCATCGCGGGTTCGATTCCCGCTCTGTGCAAATATGTACATATGCATTGGTCTGGGTGTTTTTACGTATAATATGTATTTATTTACAAAAAAGAAGTATTTAAGAATGTTTATCCGCATTCTAGAATGCATTTGACAAGCTCTGCTTAGTTTGGGCCTAGATGGCGTTGTGTACTTTGTTCTGTAATATTTATTTATTTATTTTTAATAATTTTTCCTACCTATCCATTATGCTCGTAATCCCATATCCCAGTTCCCGTTAGCATCCATAGCTCAACACCTACGGCGGGTAGTCCATTAACTGTACTTTAATAGCGCTGGCATGTTTTTTTTCTGGATAGGCCTCCATTGCGATT
The DNA here is from genome assembly GCA_946251805.1 of Cybosia mesomella. Lineage (NCBI taxonomy): Eukaryota > Metazoa > Arthropoda > Insecta > Lepidoptera > Erebidae > Cybosia > Cybosia mesomella. The sequence goes on along the minus strand of OX276398.1, from coordinate 5,539,982 downwards.
TTACTACCCTAAAGGGAATACATCTGATTGAACTTCAATTTAGACCAGCTTGGAGAAAACTGGTTAACCCCGATTAGGTAGACCCTGATTAGATTAACGGCCTCAGTGGCGTAGCGGTAGTGCATTCGACTGCTACGACATGGGGCGCGGGTTCGATACCCACTCAGGGCAAATATTTGTATACATGAATATGACTGGATATGTCTGGGTGTTTCTATGTATAAGAGGTATGTATTTACAAAAAAAAGTATATAAGTATGCTTATCCGCATTCTTTTTCTACTTTGGGTCTAGAAAGCGCTGTGTAGAATGTTGTAGAATTGGCCTCTGTGTCACCATGCCAACGATAGGGTAAATTTCTTACGCAGTGGAAATGGCCCTGATACTGCAAGACCTAATAATAATATGCCGTTTATGTGATGAGCACTATCGTTCAGTTAAGAAACTAATAAGTATACAATCTAGAAGACAGCTTGTGGCGAGCTGAATATGCGTGTTTGTCAGAGTTTGTTGGCCTCATAGACCAATTGGCGTATATTTGCTAGCGTCCCCCAAATATCTGGACTTTGGCTCACCTTAATTGGCTGTTCAGAAGGAGATACCCCAACCCTATAACTATATTTTCTCTGACGGAATGCTTATCAATTTCAAGGGTATACCTAGGGAAACCCGTCCTCTATGTATAATACTAATAATTTAAAGAGGTAAATTTTATATTTAGTCTGGATTCTTGGAACCAATTTTGAAAACGAAAGCCACATTATTTGTGGGTGTCATAATGTCCTATAATATCATTACGCTACTACCATTAAGCGGAGCAGTAATCATAAATTTCAATAAATGCGGCAGATTCCGACACATTATATGATAATTAATAAATAATCGGTATATGTAGGTTAAAGGGATACAACAGGGGCTCGAAATGCGCCACGGGCGAAGCTGGGGACGACAAGCTGTGTAATATAAAAATAAAAATAACCTACCGCTAGTTGACGTCCATCAATGACTTACGTTTTCAGATGTGCGCAGAGAAGCACACGCCGTACTGATCGACAAAGCTACGAGCCGCAGCCTGCAGGTACAGCCAGCTATCATAGCTGCTATAAAATTGTCTAGACTTAGATTCACCAGTGCCGATATCATAAGTGCTGAACACTGGAAACGAAATATAAGTTTTCTGTTAATGGATTTATGTTCTATGATATGAATCATTAACAGGCTGAGCGCTTATTAGATACAAGACAATTCATATTTGCAGCTTGTCTTTGTTTGGGTGCTCCTTGTGTCTCTCCTCATCGCAGTCACTGTGGAGAAGCAGTCGATAGCCTTAGGCATCACGGCCTATCATGCGGCAGGAGCACAGGACGCATGTCACGTCATGCACACCTAAACGATATTATACGCCGGGCTCTTGTCACCGCCGGTGTTCCAGCCGTGCTTGAACCTGCTGGTTTGGTCCGCGACGATGGCAAGAGACCAGATGGTATGTCTTTGCTGCCTTGGAAGTTGGGTAGGCCTTTAGTGTGGGACGCAACTTATGTTGACACCCTCGCGCTTTCTCATCTTTCAAGTACGACGGGCTGCGCTTGTGCTGCTGCGGTATCTGCGGAGAACCCTCAAACGGCGCAAATATAATAATTTAGTCAGTAATTATATTTTTGAGCCGTTTGATGTCGAAACACTAGGTTCGTGGGGTCCGAGTGTACGGTCGCTTTACAAAGAAAGCGCTAAGCGATTAGTCGACGCTTCGCGTGACCAAAAGGCTGGCTTGTTCTTTGCGCAAAGAATTGGCGTTGCCATCCAACGTGGCAATGCCGCCAGTCTTTTGGGTACGTTACCAGTCGACATCGATGGGGACGAATTATTCGACACCTAAACTTTTACTTTGTACCTCCATACTCTTTTTTTAGGATGTAAATATTTTACTTTAAAATTATATTATCATAATAGAAATAAATAAATAGACAATTTTAAGACAGACTATTACTCTACAGAAGTATGAAAGTGCGCAAACTACGATCAAAACTGTTTCATAAAGAACGCTGAAGATCTGCACGGCGACAAGTTTGTCTTAAGACTGTCTTTTCTCTAATCTGTGCTCACCCTTAATCCTCAAAAGACTACAAACAGTTCAACGAACCTGAACAAAATAGGTCACCTCATAAGCCGGTGACGTTGATGTGTCGTATGGGTACCTATAAATAGGAAACAAGTTTATATTTCACATGTCAAACTTCCACTCAAAAATACAATATACTCATACTCATTGTTCATCGTGTATCAGGTTCGGTTCAAGCCCCGTCCTAGATAGATGTTCTCTTTTTCCGATCTAAATCTATAGATCCTATAGGATATAGTACTCATACCAAGCTGTAAGCGGCAGTTGGCCTTTCTCGGCGCTGACAGCAAAGCCCGTACATGTTATAGTTGCCAGCAACAGGCTCACAACCACACTTGTGGTAGTTTCGCGATTGCAACTGCGGCAATAAAAAATACAGTTTATACATCAGAGAAGCAGGAAGTCTTTATTTTTTGACATTCTTGACACATTCCATCTAGAAAGTTCACCTTCCTCATGGGTATATCAACTTCGCCATACTGCGAAATATGTGGAAAGATAGAAGATGTACAACATATTCTGATGGAATGTGTGCGGCATCAACAACTGAGAGAGGTTCTACTGAGAAGCAATATAACGGCAATTGGAAGATGTAATAGTATCCTGGCAAGTCCTATGTCTGCAGATACAGCACAGGACTGTTACTCATTATACTGCGAATACTTAAGATATGTTTATTTATATAATATATTGGCTATGAGGGAGCGACATAGTCATATTGTGGCTAAGCTCCTTAAATAAAGATTTTAAAAAAGCAGCACTCTTTTATTGTATTTTTGTAAACTACGGAAAGCGAAAATTTTTTTAAGAAATTTTCAAAGGTTTTTCAGTTCAAATATTTTTCAATTTGGACGGTGCGTTTAGGGTGGTCATAATTTAGACTTTAACGTGCAACGAACTAAATAATATACTCTACCGAAAGTATTGAATGAACCAGGAACCAAAGAAAAAACAAACAGAGGCATGCCGGGATTGCCGAGTGCCGACAGAAATGAAAACTTGAACAATTAGGTTCGTTTGTATTTTTTCAAAGCGGTAGTATATATTATGTGATAAAAAAAATAACGTAAAACACGCTGCTGTGTCAGAGTTTTTAAAGTGATGTTGCTCGCTACTGCATGATACAACGTGGACGTGATAGATGGCACTGTTGTCAAATTTTTACAGAGCAGTTCGGTAACGGTAACAATGTCGCGAATATAATCATTTTTTGACATCTCAAAAAAGCCCACAAGTTTTCACTACAAAAGTGTTCAACCCATAGTAATTGGCATTTATAACGCCAGATAGAACAGATGAGTTGTGTGGTTCAAGATATACAGGCCATAAAATAGTATCCGGTTGACGGCAATAGGCTCGCTCCGTATTACGTGAAACTATCCTTGCCCTTTGGATTTTCGCAAGAGTATGTAAAACAGAACACATCAATTTTCTAATATAGAAGCAAAATTAAACCTCTCAACGATCCTTATTCCCTCTTTCCTGTCTTCGGCGCTCATTTCTTTATTGGCTGTTTCAGCAATCTCGTATATCTTATGTCTCCATATCATCACGTTAACCACCTTACTGGTTAACGATACGTTGGTGAAGAGCAGGAATGATGCACTCGTCATCGAGTTGATGTCTCCCCACAGTTGGAACATAGCTATAGCCTGGGTGATGACTGGCGCTCCTAAAATTTACCTTTAGTCTTTCAACTTCTTATGACTGTTACATATTTTGCTATATTTAGGCTTGATATCTATTTTTTTCGAAAGATTTAGATCGGAAAAAGAGAACATCTAGGACGGGACTTGAACCCGCGACCAGTCCCTTACAGGGGGAATGCTCTGACCAACTGAGCCACCTAGACACGTCCCAGATATTCGAAATTCTCCGTTATATCATTTACGTCTTAAGGCGACGTTCTAAATCTTTCGAAAAAAGTAAGCATATAAAATGCTTAAAAATTTAATTGAATTGATATCTATTTCTGAATTGTAGCTTTGAATAGTAACATAGTATGGAGATTCAAAAGCAAAAACTTAGAAGGCTATTTATTTTTGTCAAAACAAATATTTAATACAATACAAAAACTTATTCAGTGCTCATCATTCGTCAAGGTATTGCAAATACCAAGGGGTTTCACCATGCCTCAAGACTTAAACTTTAATATAATACAATTCAGGAATATGGCCATAATATTTAAGCTACAATGGCTCAGCAATAGCATATCAACCTCGAAACAGCATGTGAACCTGACTCTTAATTTGACTTCACCTCATCTGATGGTAAGCTGAAGGTAAAGTCTCAGGAAAGAGGGTCACCATTACATACACGTACCATGTTAACAATGGTGGCACTCAGCTTGACGGGCTCATCAGAAGAGGATTGTCGTCGCAGCACCGCGTGACCCCCGCCGGTCCCACTAGTGCTGCGACCACAATCCCCCTGCCCGGCTATGCACATGCTGACCCCTGTTTTTCGCAATCGTACACGGTGGTACCCACCAGGCCGAATTTTGTGACAAAATTTGTGTCATCAAAATTCTACCACTGGTAAAGTACTCCCTGGTAGATTCCCTGTTAAATTGAGTAACTCACTCTCATTGGGTCGAAATTCTCGTATGCACTTTCTCTGATGTCTGATTCCTTTTTTGGCATGTACCCACCCCCACGGATACCAGCTTCCGGGGATGCCTTTTATTTTTGCTAGGGGAACCCTCCCCGTAACCATTTCACCAGAGCTAATGGTTGGAATCGAACCACCTAAAACCACACGGTATTCTATTATGAATTTCACGATATACTTAGTCTTTTGATACGCGAAGTCTTTTCGTAAGTGAAAACGAAATCCTCAGGTTTTCCAGCAGACCATGCCCACTGTCATTTAACATTTTTTTTTTTATGAAGGCTCACGTTTGACCTCTATCTCACCTGGTCGTAAATGACGATGTGGTCTACGATATATCACGTTTGCCTAGAAGGAACCTATTCACTCGAGACTTGAAGATTCCGGAATTCCACTACTTTTCAAACATTTTGTGCGTATGAGTGGAATATCCACCATGTAGCGGTGGCGTGTCGCTGTTCGTCTGGTCGTTCGTTGGTGGCAAAGGGCTTGGAGGCCGTCTTGGCTCTGCTTTTGCTACATTGATGATCAAGGGCATGTTCTGCATAAAAGGAGAGTACTAGCCCCCTCCCGTAAATTTTTCACCATCTCTGAGGCGTGCACCACCTCCTCGCAAATATAGGCGGTCAACTCACTCTCACTCCACTCCAACCACGGTCTCCAGTAATAGATTTCCCTCAGTGATAGCTAAATGATACCTTTTTTTTTGCGGAAAATCCCTTCGGATACCCCCCACCGGCCAGCGGGGGTGGTTATGTCGGGCATGAACCGGCTAACGCCGTCTCGGGTCTTAAGACGCCGGGGTGTAAGGTTGCCCATAGAGCATATCCCTCGCACCCCGACTGACCCTGGGCCATCTCCGATTTCGAGATGGCCTCATCGGGTTTGGTAACCACGGAGTCCCCGTCTTGCGCCGGTTTGGGGGAGGGGCGCTAGTCGCCCCGCCGTCCCGACCTGCTTCTGCTGGGGTGACAGGCGGCCTCACCTGCCACCCCCAAGCTAAATGATACCTATATCATTTCAATTTCTACCTCACCTGCTAGGAGGGGCAACTGTTCAACAACGGACAAGGCTTTGGCGCAGGCTTTCCAATCAGGGTTGGGAAGTTAGCAGTCGCTTCCGAAAAAGCCGACATACCAATGAAAAAAACAATAAGGGGACCCCGGACTCCAAAGTGCAAGTTTTGGAAGCAACTGTTAAATTGAGTAACTCATTCTCATTGGGTTGAAATTCTCGTATGCACTTTCTCTGAGATCTGATACTTTTTTTGGCATGTATCCTCATACCAGCTCCTTGGGATGCCTTTTATTTTTTGCTATGGGAACCCTCCCCATTACCATTTCACCAGAGCTAACGGTTTAGCGGCTAAGCAACTGGGAAAAAATCAACTAAAACCCATCTTACCAACGAGAAACATAAGCCACAGGAACCAATAAACATTGAAAAGGATTTGTTTGTGTAATTCCTGGTGTTCCTCCAGGTCCAGAAAACCAAAAAACTTCGTCACACTCAAACAAAAACTAAGCGTGGTATTGATGTTTTTTACAACGAATCCCATGATTACGTCTGATGTATTCACGTGTCTATTTGATCACGTTACACGCAGATAATAAAACAATAGATTGTTTTTGCTACATTTTATTGTATGATGCAGGTGTTGACAACAATTTTGTAGTTCAAGGAAGTGTGAACGTTTAGAAAATTATTTGGTTGTTAAGTACTTATATCGTCCCCGTAGAGCGAAAAGTCACTATGTCAAAAAACCTTGTCTAGAGTTATAAGCGTTTAAAGTATTTAAAAATATTATAAATCGTCATAGCTTTTGTGTACCTTTATTAATCTTTACGTTTCTAGTCTTCATTTAAAGGAAAAAAATTAAAACAAAAAACGTTGTACAATCGGGAAAAACAAGAAAAATTAAATTGATTAATTGTTCCCTGTAAAATCTTTTATCTAGATAAGAGTTAGTTAATTGTCGACTGGAGTTAGTGATTTTTCGTCTAGTTTGAATTGAATTTACAAGATAATAACTAGAGTTAGGTAAAGTGGAACTCACCATTAGATCTGCTACATATGTAATGTGAATACTACCTAGGTAAATTATAAGGCTTATTAATGTGTTGAATGTTGTTTTAAATACTAATACGAAGAAATGAAACTATGATGGTATAATCAGTCAACGTTTATTAAATTAAATGCTACAAAAATACACAAAATATTGGAAATATAAAAATGAAAGTCCTTAATCATGCCATCGAATTGAAAAAATGTTATTAGAAAAAAAAAATACGTAAAATAATCGTTCGATTCCTTCCTCTTCTTCTCCCTGTTCTGTTTCGTCAGGTTCCAAAATCCTATCATTTACTTCTTTACTTGTGGGTAAAGATTCATACCATAAATGAAGCTCTTGTGGAATTATGCCCTTCATACATAGATTAATTAGGCCTTTCTTTTTTGCCTCTGAAATTGGTACTGGCGACAAGTAGGCTTTTGGTATTGTATAATTTTTTAAATCCTGTTCTAGATCTTCTGACCCTAGGTTTTCACTTTGTACTTCTTGTCTTTTCCTGTTTCTAGTCATAAGTGTAGTTTTTATCTGACATTCAAATAAAGCGAATTCTAAATACGGACCATCATGTGCATATCTAAATTTTACTAAACCCGGGCATTTTCTTTCAAATCGAAGACACTTTACTTTTAGCCACTTAATTTTGTTGCCTTCCTTATCTCTACATGTATTTTTAACATATTTTTCTTTAAGAGCTCTCACATTAATCATTTCGGTGTAATTTAATTCCTTAACAATGTAAGGTGGAGCAGCTTCCCTGTGCCTTTTGGAGCAAGCACGTTCCATGGTAGTCTTCCAGACATTCATTGAATATACCGACGTATGCCTTGCCTGTCTTTCTATCGCACTATGCATGGAGTCGACTTCCATATGAGAGTGACTACTCCAAATATTTTTGCTCAATAACTTCCAGCTGCAGATCGGATCTTTCAATTAAATTAGTTAAGAATGACGTAATAAATTGGTTTCTATTTTGCCCGGCGCATGTGTCACTGTAGATGGTAACTTCCTTGATATTCGATGGTATCTGACTGATCCACCAGTTCATGGCACTGGCGATTTCTACACTGCCCCTTTACCATTGATTTCATTCCAAGTTATACAGAATGCTTCATGAGGTGGTTTGGAGGTATGAATTGTGTAATTTTGAACATTTAGTTTCCTCGTGTAATATAAAATTCCAACACCACTGACTGGTATATGCAAGGTAGACTGCATATCAGCCGTTACAACTAGGTAATTCTCATCAATAATAGGTCGCTGTTTGTCCAACTCTTTGGCGTGTTGAGCTGCATTCTTTCTTGTAACGTGTGAGTCATACTCTTCCTTCAAATGTTCTGGGCGTCCTGCACTATCATAACGAGTACATGTCATGCATGAATCTTTTTTGGGGGTGAAAAATGACCAATTAAATTTAGATCCGAAAATTCCCTTATAAACATAAAACGAACATGGTGCTTCATTAGTTGCTGTAAGTTGCTCGTTATATAGTTCGTACATTTTGGTGATTGAAAGTTTAGTATCCAGATATTGTCTTTTTGATTTTTTCCTGCAGTAGTGAGATTCGAGTCGAGGGAAAGAGTTTATGTGATCAATGATTTTTTGTTCAGATTCTGCACTTGTTTTGTTAATTGGAACTCGAGAACCACGCCCATCCTTCCCTGCATAGTTACCGAATTCATTTTTGTAATGGCTTCGTTAACCGGCCCATTTGAAATACATAAAGTTTATAGAAAGAAATCTTTACATACTCTTATTGCGGTATTATTTTTATGAAAATAATATACATAGCTAACAGACCGACTTTTTTTAGTATAAATTTTCTTTGTTTTTAAAGACTGAGCTTCCACTTTCTCTATTAAAAACAGTTTTTGTGCTCTGTGATCCGCTATTTTCCAGTGAGTTTCACATATTTTAACTCGTTCCCCCTCTGTAAAATTGTTTTGACACTGATACCGACATTTAATATAGCATTTTACTGGCTTAGGTCTCTTTGCAGGCATGAGATTGCCCTTTTTACCCAAATAAGGCAAACCGCTTTGGTTATTAGATTTTGCTATACTTTTTTTCCACTTGCTGGGATCACTTTTCTTCCAACGCGTAGCTTCAACAGCATTACTCGTATCAGCGATTGAACAGCCCGCTATAGCTACAATATCTGGCTGTTCAGTTCAGGTTCGAGTATCTACAGCAGTATTATGTGGACAATTCAAATTGGATGATGATGAATGTTCTTGTGGCAAATGGCCTCCAGCATCATTAGAATATTTCTTTGAATGCCCTTGATGGTTTTCTCTCGTAGACTTATACTCAGAAACGTTACTTTTTCCTGGGTTGTTTCTTTTGTAACTTAAAAACTGTTCACTATCGCTATCGCTAGAAGAAACAATCACTCGACCTTTCTTTTTTTACGAACATTTTCATCACTATCTGGGATTCATGAGACGCTTGAATCTGAGAAATCTCGAGCAGGAGAAGAATAACCCAATTTTTCGACACCACTAATCTCAGCCGCATAAAACCCACTAAGTCGCGAGTGAATAATACCTACAGTGTAACGATACGCGTCGAAGTTGTGGGAATAATAATCAAATGTTTTTAATTATTATTCGTAATAAATGTATTGTACCAATCATAATAGAAAAAGAATCACTAAAATGGTTTAATGATTTTTTTCATTGGTGTAACCTTGCAAATTGTTAAAAAGTAATGTGTGAATAGTCACTAAATAGACTTAGTTAATTTTCGCTTACGTATTTTGTATCAAACTACAGATTTCGAAATTGACTAATTCAATTTAGTGATTTTAAGACTACTTTTAAGATTAGTTATGCATCAATACTTCATGAGAAAAACTAATTATGTCGTTTTAACTTCCAATTTCATAGTGTTTACATAGTGTGAACAATAATTAACTAAATTAGTGAATTCTCTCATTGTGACCCAGGTTCCGAAGGGCTGACTTAATTATTTTTCACATTTTATAAAACAAAAACTAAGGCAGCTTCTAATATGTTGTTAGACAGATATTTAGAGAAAAAAAAGTGGTTTTAATGACATTTATAACTCATTTTGGCCGTAACTCGACTTAGTGACTTTTCGCTCTACGGGGACGATATGATGTGGCGTTTGTTTTACAAGCAGTATTATAGCATTTATAATATTTATATACCTCTACACATATGTATATATACTCAAGCCTATATACCTAAAGAAGTAGTTAGTAGTAAGTGCTGATAACATGCCCACATTTCGTCAGTCATATTCGGTTCCACATAATATGATGCGAGCCTATTGCGGTGATAGGAAGGACATCATGTTTCAGTTACCTTCTGCTATCTTATAGCAAAGGACACCTGGTAGTGGAATGAGATGTGGGTAATAGACGCAGACGGTATAACCTCACTAGACCTCAGTTGACTTTTTGGCGCTGGAAGGTGTGTTTTCGAGCGCTTTTTCGAAAGCAATGTTCCGGATGAGCGGTAGTTGCTTTTGGTATAATAATACAACTGATGCGTGTAGTAGCTGACTGCTCATATATTTCGGTAAAACCACAGCGTTTATATACAATTTTAAAACAAAGGATTAAAACGTTAGCCAATCAAATATTTACACGTATGGATCGTATGATACATTAGTGTTGATCCATTCGCACGCTGCTTCTGTCTCTGTCGCTCTTTACCAACGCCCGGGCGCGCGTCAGCGCGCGTGGTGGCGTCCACATAAATACGGCGCGCCTCGAAGCGCCGCTCCTTTCACCGCGCGCCAGCGACGACGGACGGTTGCCGGGTGGTCTCCCTTGCAGATTGAACACGACGCGCCTGCGTGTTGCGAACATGTACCTTGAAGCTCGAAGATATTATGTGTTCTTAAACGTTCAGCCGGAGATGAATATGTAACCATCATTGAGTCCTGTAAACGGTTCTTTTCAGAGCCGCTGTACTGTTTCTATTAGCACAGAGTCCGCAGTCCTTTTCAGGATTATCTTGGTCTTGTTTCTGTAGACAGATACGTCAGTCTCAAGTTTCTTAATAATAAATGTGTTTGTGTTCCTTATTGCTTAATCCTTTTGTTCTGGTAAAAGGTACGGTCGTTGGTATGTTTTGGAGGTACAGGTTCTGATGGTATTGATCTTAGAGGGTAATTCGTAAGTATCGGCTACTGTGGCACTCAGGAACTATATACGGTATATATTGGTAAGTATATATTGGTATATAAGATGTGAGTCGCCACAGCTTTTACGATTTGCCCGGGCAGATAAGCAGTTAACGCATTCTATGTTTGTCTCTCGTTATCGGGCCAGCACAGAAACGAATATTTACTGTGATCGATAATTAATTCCACTAATATCATAGTGTTCGGATGAGGATGAGCTTTTTCAACTAATCCCACCTTCTCCCTTTCGATCCAGAACAACACGTGCTGGACTAATAAAATAAGGAATATTAAAAAAAATGTGACAGTTTGGATGGATGTATGGATAGATGTTTGTTACTCAATCACGCTAGAACGGCTGAACGGATCTAGCTGATACAGGGATAGATTATAGTCTGGAGTAGGACATAGGCTACATTTCATTCCTGGAATAGGTTCCCATGGGAAGCAGGAACGGGATCGTCTTTCCACGCAGGCGGAACTGCGGGCGGCATGTAATATTATTATTATTATGACCCAAAGTACGCATGGTTTAACTAGTTTGTGTTATGGGTTCCAAAATGCGAATAAACATACTTATGTACATTTTTTTTTGTAAACATATTGTTGTACTTACCCAGATCAATGCAAATAAACATGTTCATGCATACTGTTACGTGCGCGGGGTACAAATTAAATGCCGTTTACACAACAAAGAGGTTTATTCGCTCACCACAAACTAGACAACTAAATGACTAGCACACACCGTACTCTTCAACAGTTCAAGTCGCTCAGCAGTTCACAGTAGTTCCTTAAGTCGCAGGTATAACTCTCTTGAATCGCTTCGGTAAAATGTATTCGCTTTCGCTTCCGAAAATTAACTGACTCGTGTCGATATCTGGGCGCCCTTTTATAGCTCTTAATAAAGATTCCGAGGAGTTTGCACATTTCTTGCAATAGAGCAGACTCGAAGTTCCGTCCGTGGTCGGAGTGGATTTCCATAGGTGCGCCGTATCGACTGACCACTTCCTGAACAAGTTTCTTGGCTATAGTGACTGCTTCCTGGTTGGGTGTCGCAAATACTTCCGGCCACTTAGTGAAGTAATCTTGCACTACTATGATGTATTTGTTACCCTCATTAGTCGTTGGAAAAGGTCCAGCAACATCAATGGCGATACGTTCCCACGGTGCTCCAACGTTGTACAGCTTCAATTTTCCTTTGCTTCTTGTCTGTGGTCCTTTAACCGAAGCACATGCATTGCATTTATGGCACCAATCCTCGACATCTTCCCGACAACGAAGCCAGTAAAACCGCTGTCGCACTTTAACCAGAGTTTTCTTATATTTCAAGCTCTTGTAAGCGGCCGTCCATGATCCCAGTCTTCAAGGCCACTGCCTTACTCAGCATTTGCAAGCAGTCGGCAATGGTCCCAGTCTTCGAAGCCACTTCCTTACTCAGCATTTGCAAGCCGTCTTCAAGGTTCTTCACTTTATCTCCTAGTGCATGGATGCCCGCGTCGATTTTACTCATGACTGCTTCTTGGTTGGCCTGTATCATCTCTTGCATAGAGGCCTGCATCGTCTGTCGACTAGCATCTTGGTTGGCCTGCATTTCTTGCAAGGAGGCTTGCATCGTCCGTCGACTAGCCTCTTGGTTGGCCTGCATATCTTGCAAGGAGGCTTGCATCGTCTGTTGACTAGCCTCTTGCTTGACCTGCATCATCTGTTGACAAGCCTCTTATTTGGCCTGTATTTCTTGCATGGAGGCCTGCATCATCTGTCGATTGGGCTCTTGTTTGGCCTGAATGTCTTGCAAGGAGGCCTGCATCATCTGCTGCATAGAAGCCAACAGCGTCATCATATTGGTATCTGACGAGGTTCCATCTGGTGCTGCCGTAGTTCCCGTCGAGATAGCAGAATCGGCCTGATGCCCTTCCTCTTCAAGGCTCCGTTGACGTGCAGCATCCATTTCCACTTGACGTCTTGTCCGTGGAGTACGCCCTTCGTCTTCACGTGGTAATAACGGCATCGCACTTCTGACACCAGTTGTTACGTGCGCGGGGTACAAATTAAATGCCGTTTACACAACAAAGAGGTTTATTCGTTCACCACAAACTAGACAACTAAATGACTAGCACACACGGTACTCTTCAACAGTTCAAGTCGCTCAGCAGTTCACAGTAGTTCCTTAAGTCGCAGGTATAACTCTCTTGAATCGCTTCGGTAAGATGTGTTCGCTTTCGCTTCCGAAAATTAACTGACTTGTGTCGATAGCCGGGCGCCCTTTTATAGCTCTTAATAAAGAGGGTAGAATGTTCCGGAATCATCTAGAAATAAGGCACGTTATTTATTTAACTAGAGCGTTCGAGAAGAGTAGGTATAGGTATTTAAAGGGCTTGTGATTTTGTATTGACTTTTCTGGATTTTTCTAAAAGGATCGATGGAGTCTTTCTTTCTTCTTTCTTTACATTACCAATGCGTTTTAATTTCTAGAAGATTCGATTAGTAGTTTTCGAGATATCGATGATCGTTGTAACAATACAAATATTTGCACTGAGCGGGAATCGAAGCCGCGCCCTCGTCGTAGCAGTCGAATGCGCTACCGCTACGCCACAGTGGCCGTCAAAAATTATTCTTAGCTATTGCCATCGTGGGGGTTCGCAAACTGAGGGTTTTCTTTTCTTGTGCTACCTCGAAATTTGTCTACCTAATCTATAGACTTACTTACTGGAAATAATGCATAATGACGTATGAAGTTTTTAAACTGGTAAATCGCTTAGATTGTAATTGTATATTTGCATCGTAAGATGACGTCTTTACGATTATGTATTTTTTAGTTTTAATGTACCTTTAATGGGCATTTTAGGGTACCTTTGTAAAACTGAAGAAAATCTTATACTATTTCCATATTTAATACTAGGTGTTGGCCGCGGCTCCACCCGCGTAAAATTCTGATCCTATTCCCGGGATAAAAAGCCTATGTGTTATTCCGGACTATGATCTATCCCTGTGTCAAATTTCAATCAGATCCGTTCAGCCGTTTTTGCGTGAAAGAGTAACAAACATCCATCCATCCATACTTACAAACTTTCGCGTTTACAATATTAGCAGAATTATCTACATTTGAATTTTGAATGTAATGTTAACCGAAATTTTTTTTTTTTTAATAATAGACATAATGAAAATTTTATTCCGTATGAAAGACAAAATGTTTGCAACATACGCCAGAATAAACCATTAAACCAATTCAATAATACTGTATCAATTGAGCTATTAAATGAACCTATACTTACAGTACACTGCATTCTACAACTGAGTTATATTTTAGATCCTTCGTCTACAATTAAACAGAGCTAACAGCCATTTAAACCTGATTTTGCGTGACAACGAACAATTAATTTGTTATTGTAATAATAGGCCATGTTAGGACTAGAACACAGTTTTGGAACAAATAATTACTAAATAAAAATAATAACTTGTCCGCGACTTCGCCCGCTTGGAATACTGATCCCGTTCCCACAACCCATCTGATAGATTTTTAGTATTATTTAGTACGCCAATTGACTGCACCCCGCCTGATGGTAAGCCGAGGTGAAGTTCAAATGAATAAAAAGCGGCCAAGTGCGAGTCGGACTCGCCCATTAAGGGTTCCGTAGTAGCAAGTAACATGATAATGTTCTTTTTTAATTTTATATTTGAGTTGATTGAATGAAAGGTAAATAGCGGTTTACGATTTATGACGTATTAAAAAAAAACTACTTACTAGATCTCGTTCAAACCAATTTTCGTTGAAAGTTTAAATGGTAATGTACATCATATATTTGTTGTACCTTTTTTTTTTTTTTTTTTGTGCGGAAATCCCTTCGGATACCCCCCCACCGGCCAGCGGGGGCGGTCATTTGAGGTCCGCTTACTCCGCCTTACCGTTTAAATTTGGCTTATGCGGTTTTTACGGGAGCGTCTGCCGTGTCACCTACCAATCTGCAGGGGAAAGCCTGCGCCACACCTTCGTCCGTCAATCAGTAGATATACCGGCTTGCATTGCAGTTTTGCTGACAAATTGTCAATGAAATAAATGTCCCTCGTGGTTTGATATTTTGACGTTTTGTTAATTCCGTATTAATCTTCTGTAGACAATAAAAAAGTCACTAACTAAGATCGCAGAAACTGTAATTTTACACTACTCGTGACTACATGCAAACAAAAAAAGAATTTTTTTTTTTTAAAAATGCGTTCCCGCAGGGGGAACGCACAGGTAGATTTCGTGAAGCACGGTTAGAAATATTTTTTTGCCCCTCTATGACCTATGCTTGTTCTATGACTCACGCCGAGCGCATTTTTAACATGTTTAATTATTTTTTTCTCGAAAACGGCAACTTTTAGCGAAAAACTTTTCAGACATTTATTTTAGACTCAAAAATGGCCTATCGATTAAAAATGTTTCCGACGGCAAGAATGTTCACCGGTTAGAAGTTTGATTTTTTTCCCGAAAAATTTTGGTTTTTCCCCCCTCCACTTTTAGTTAAAGTTTTAATCTTATAGGTTTATAATTAAAAGTTGTTGGTATTCATGTATACTATGGGATAAAATTAGAACGGTTCGAATATCTTTCATGGAACGTGAAATTTTGAGGCCGCCTGTCACCCCAGCAGAAGCAGGCCGGGACGACGGGGCGACTAGCGTCCCTCCCCCAAACCGGGGCAAGACCGGGACACCATGGTTCCCAAACCCGAGGAGGCCATCTTGAAACTGGGGATGGCCCAGGGTCAGTCGGGGTGCGAGGTATATGCTCTATCGGCAACCTTACACCCTCGGCGTTAGACGGCGTGCGGTTTTAGTCGGTTCAAGCCCGACATAACCGCCCCCACTGGCCGGTGGGGGGTATCCGAAGGGACTTCCGCACTAAAAAAAAATGTGCTGCATACTTTTATGAGCAGTAACGTATTTAAAAATATATAAATGAGTAATTTAATCTTTTCCGATCTAAATCTATAGGATTGAATTAAGGTGGCGGAGTAATCAAAAAACAATGTTTAAAAATGATTGTAAAGTCATTCATTGTTTCCGTAGTTCGCAAGAATTACGGTAGATGGCTCCAGCGTTGCCTTGGGACGTATTTAATATATCGGAGAATTTTGAATAACTGAGACGTGTCTAGGTGGCTCACTTGGTCAGAGCATTCCCCTTGTAAGGGACTGGTCGCGGGTTCAAGTCCCGGCCTAGATGTTCTCTTTTTCCCGACCTATAATACCGATCTATAAATCTATATAAATAAGGGTCAAAAATCGTGGCAAAATGGTTCGCGCATGTGCACTAACTGGCCAACCAAAATGGTAATAAAAGAACCAATAACGCGAGCTATTTGAGCGCGTGATTAGTTTAATATTCTACAAACTGTCCTTCTCCGTTCAAGCGGTTCGTTTGTGGAATGCTCTGCCGGTGGTTTTTAGACGCGCACAATCCTTTTCGGTGTTCAAATAACCCGTTAGCGATCAATATCTGCGAAACATCGGCTACATCTAGATATTGGTTACTCCTTCTTATACGATATGTATAGGTATATATACCTATAATTATGTATAATAGGTATGTATGTAGTATGAATAAATAAATAAATATTCTACGACAAGAATGTCGTGCGCTGTGAACGAGAAAGCACTGTGTAGAAACACAGCGCTTTCTAGACACATAGTTTAACTAGCTTGTGTTATGGGTTCTAGAATGCGGATAAACATACTTATATTCTTTTTTTTGTAAATACATTCATATTATACATAAAAACCCGACTATATCGGTGTTACGTAACCTTAATAAGGGTTTTTTTTCCCTATTTTTTTTTCTATTGCATGATTATTTTACATCTACTTACAGCCATGAACGAGGCAAGTGACAGTGTGGTGAAACCCCCAGCAGTGAGCTTGGACGCCCGGCACGTGCGCACCATGACAATCAGAACGGCGCGACGCAGGCGCACCGAACACATGTACCACATGGACACCAGTATGCTGCGCCTGCGATCTCAGAAGACTTGCAAAAATAAAAAACGTTGTTATGAGAAGCGAAATGTCTCTTATGAGATGAGATTACAGTAATGTTGTTAGAAAATCTCTAATTTTGAATGTAAAGGGCTATAGGAGCAGAGGCGTATGAACAGACTTTATCTCGGGTATAGATTCCTGTGGGTCGGCGGTAGCGGGATCTGTAATTCCCGCGGGTGGAGTGGTAGGCTACAGCTAGGTTTCTTTTTTTTTTTTCGTGCGGAAATCCCTTCGGATACCTCCCCGCTGGCCGGCGGGTGCTTATGTCGTGTATCGAGTAAAACCGCACGGTATCCTCCCCAAGTGTCCATTGCCGGGCACCCCGGGTAAGCCCTCGAAAGGATAACCCCAGGGTTGCCGGCGGACTTTGGCCGCCACCGCGGCCTCGCCTGGTGAGGGGCTACAGCTAGGTAACCAATATATGAAGAAAAGTCCAAAGCCACATTCTATCATCGCACCGCTCGCCACACAGGGAATTCATCCTCACACGTTGCGACCGGAAACGCTGCGTACAGTAAGGTATGAAAGGCGCTTTATTCCGCGCACCCTTAGGCTGTGGAATAATCTCCCTGCTGTGGTTTTCCCAAGCGACTACAAAATGGGGTTCCTCAAGACCCCATTTTGAAGTTTATTTTAGTTTATATTATTATTTAGTTTAAATTATTGTTTATATTAGTTTATATTAATTAGAAGGTTTTTACAGGGACAGCAGCGCGAGTGTGACGCCACTGGTGTTGCACACGTCAATAGGCCGTGGTAACCGCTTCCCATCAGGTGGGCCGTGAGCTTGTCTGCCAGCCGAGTGGTATAAAAAAAAGTAATTTGTGAATAAAATAATATGGCTAAAGTAATTATGTTTCTAATGCCTAGAGACTTACCTCTACGGATAGTTGGTTTCCCTGGTAGCAGTAGATGAACACTTGGAAGGACATGTTCAGTAGGTAGGTTTTCATCATCTAAAAAAATCATTCATTTTAATATAACCGTTAAACAGTGGAAATCCTATCGCTCGGCCTCTTGCTCACGGCGATGGTGCGAAGTGCGAGCGCGTGGGCTGCCGCTGCCTCCTACTACTCCTACTCCTACAAGTAATGCTTGAGAAGAATATGACTGAAACGTCAGAGGTCGCTCAACGACCTCCGTCCTCCACGAGCGTAGGCCTGGGCGTGGCAGGTGGGGTCGCCTGCCACGCCCAGGCTTTCGCTTCTTCCACTATTATTATTGTTTTCATACATGCGCGTCGTTTACGGGTACTTCTGACCTGGCCTTACTGGTCCACTCTCCTACTTGTCTTTTCCTTGTATAAGGTGTCACGAAATTAGGTCTCTGAATTTGGTGAGATGACTTGGTATCGACAAAATATATATTTGAAACAAAAAAAAATATCGGGTAAAATAAAAAAAATAATAAAAAAAATATAAAAATAAAAAATAAAAGAATGAAAAAAAAAACACCACCAGGGACGAGCACACGTGACGCTGGTCGCGATTTAGGTATTTCCCACACATCCGCTTGGAGAATACTGCGAGGATACTATCCGCGATAAAAATCCGCGATACTAAATCGTGCAGCGACGAGCACACGTGACACTGGTCGCTGGTGGTGTTTTTTTTTCTTTTCTTTTTTTAATTTTTTTTTTTTTTTTTACGCTATAATATTTTTTTTTTGTTTCAAATACATATTTTGTCGATACCAAGTCATCTCACCAAATTCAGAGACCTAATTTTGTGACACCTTACAGATTGGTTTCTCTTGACTTTTACGGGAGCGTCTGCCGTCTGACCCCCTAACCCTGAGAGGAGAGCCTATGCCAGATTCTCGTCCTTCAATCAGCAGGTGATTACATCTGAGGTTGAGGAAGGTGAGGTTAAATTGGGACATTAAAGAGCTAGGTGGGCCTCCCGAATGGTGGGATAGATCATAGACGGAAAGGGATACCTTTAGTTTTATGGTAGTATCGGAGGAGGTCCCAGTACCTTCTCCGGCAAACTGTCCCAAAATAGTGTACAAGTAGTACTTTCCAGGCGACAGGTGAAAAGCCGACAATATGATAACGTTGTGTTTAATAAAGATTGTCACTGTTTGTCACAGTGGAAAATCTACAAATATGTCGACATGTCATGACAATTTGACATATTTCTGTTCAATAAACAATTTCTCTTGACAGGTGACAGGTGACAATTTGTCCGGAAAAACTTGTCAGTTTTTAGGGTTCCGTTGCCAAATGCCAAAAAACGGAACCCTTATAGATTCGTCATGTCTGTCTGTCTGTCCGTCCGTATGTCACAGCCACTTTTTCCGAAACTATAAAAACTATGCTGTTGAAACTTGGTAAGTAGATGTATTCTGTGAACAGCATTAAGATTTTCACACAAAAATAGAAAAAAAAACAATAAATTTTGGGGGTTCCCCATACTTAGAACTGAAACTCAAAAATTTTTTTTCATTAAAACCCACACGTGTGGGATTATCTATGGATAGGTCTTCAAACATGATATTGAGGTTTCTAATATCATTTTTTTCTAAACTGAATAGTTTGCGCGAAGGACACTTCCAAAGTGGTAAAATGTGCCCCCCCCCCCTGTAATTTCTAAAATAAGAGAATGATAAAAATATATATATATATGATGTACATTACCATGTAAACTTCCAACGAAATTTGATTTGAACGAGATCTAGTAAGTAGTTTTTTTTTAAAACGTCATAAATCGTAAACAGCAATTTACCTTTCATTCAATCAACTCTAATATGAAATTAAAAAAAAAAAAAATTTTTACTTTCTACTACGGAATACCCTTAATGGCCGAGCCCGACCCGCACTTTTTTTTTCATTATATACTAAATAGTCAAGACAGGTGGACATACTTATTTGTCCATTTGTCGGAAATTTTCGACTGGCGATCTCCGCCATGTCAAAGCGATTCCACAGTTAATTTAGACGATATTTAAAAACGATTTAAATAATAGTGTTAACGTCGGTCGACCCTACCTTGTCGGTCGTTTCCAAACCGTTGCTCAAGTTCCTTAAAGTATGTCCAATCAATCGGAGCCGACACCTACACTGCGCAATCAGAGCTGCCACCAAGGTATCCTTGGCTACGTTCAGATACGCGGCATTTAGGAGTGTGTTAGATATAAGTATCATTTATTATTGTAAATGTAGGTAGGCAAAAGTAATGACAGTCTCGCAATACATTATATACTGAAAGCACGCCTTTTATTTAACAGTGGAGAATGAGGATAAAAATATTGAATTAGTGCAACTATTAACGTTTATAAACAATGTCTATCGGCAAAATTCGGGAATTTGATTTGAAAACCGGGAACTGGTTAGCCTACACGGAACGGATAGAAATGTATTTCGTGGCGAACAAAATCAGTGATGACGTGAAACTGCCTACACTTATCACTAATGGGTGAAGAAACATATGAACTTTTATCGAGCTTAACAAGCCCGTCAAAACCATCGGCATTGAAATATGGTGAAGCTGTAAGTCTACTCCAACATCATTTGCAACCTAAACCCTCAACGATGGCGGAGAGGTACAGATCCAGACAGCGCAGGCAGTTGGCGGAGGAATCCATTGCTGAGTACGTCGCAGAATTAAAAAAACTATCAAGATATTGTAATTTCAAAACAGTTTTAGAAGAAAACTTAAAAGATCAGTTTGTGTGTGGGTTGAAATGAATGAATTTATAAGGCAGCGATTATTTGCAGAGGAGAACTTAGATTATTCAAAATCCGTTATGTTAGCCACCACTCTGGAATCGGCAGAGAGAGATGCGGGTGCGGTGGAGCTAAACAATAACAAATTTTCAACGGAGCTCACCCAAGGCGTAAATAAACTACAAATAAATGCATGTTCGGTTTGCGGAGATAGTAAACATAAGAACTGGGACTGCAAGTACAAAGAATACCAATGTAGTTATTGTCAACAAATAGGCCACCTGAGAAGAATGTGTCTTAAAAAGCTAATGAGTGCTTCCGAGCAAGCGAGACCAGCCGCGGGATGATGAGTAATTACAATCGTCGTGGACAATTATTATCGCGCGGGGCCGGGCGAGGCGGCGCGATGAACCAAGGCGGACGGGTTGGCGCCGCGGCTGGTGGGCGCGGGGCTCGTTCGCGCGGATCGCCGCGGCCGTCCGGTACCTACTGGGCGCAGGAGTCAGTGGATGTCGGGCCCTACGGTATGCACTCGGCTGGGGCGTACGAGAACGAACAAAACAGCACAACGCAAGATAGTAATAACACTCAAGATCATTACGATGATTGCAGTGAAGAAGACTTCGACGAACCTATGTATCAAATGTCGTTAGCAAAGTATAAGCCGGTTCGTATAACAATATCAGTAAATAATATCCCCTTAGATATGGAATTAGATACAGGAGCCCCCTTGTCCTGCATAAGCACATGTACATACCATAAATATTTTAAAAATATAGTTATAAAACCTTGCCGTATGAAATTAAGGTTCTATGATGGATCGATTGTTAAACCGGTAGGATACATAGAAACTGAAGTTAAATATAATAATCTAAGTAAAGTCCTAGATTTGTATATTTTTGATAATGGAACAACCAATTTACTTGGACGTCAATGGTTGGCGGAATTAAGTATGGATATACCGAAATGAAGTGTAAATTCTTTAAAAACAAATGTTTGTAACAAAAATGAAATTGTAAATTCTATAATTTCCAGACATAAATCATTGTTTGACGGCACATTGGGTCGGTACAACGGCGGTAGTGTGAGTCTGTGCGTGCGGGAGGGCGTGCAACCCGTGTTCTGCCGCGCGCCAACACTGCCTTACGCGCTGCGCGACCGTGTCGACACTGAGCTAGACGCCATGCTGGCCACTGGCGTCATCGAGCCGGTTGACCGCTCCGACTGGGCCACGCCTCTAGTGATAGCACGGAGGGCGGATGGCGACATTAGGATTTGTGCCGACTACAAGGTAACACTCAATCGTGTTTTGATGGTTGACAGATACCCGGTTCCAAAGGTAGATGACTTGTTTAGCGAGCTGTCAGGTCAGGTTTGGTTCACAAAGTTAGACTTATCTCAAGCCTATAATCAGTTGGAACTCGATGAGCCTGCTAGAGACTATACGGTGATAAACACTCATCGCGGTTTATTCAAATATAAACGTCTGGTATATGGACTATCTTCGAGTCCCGGAATTTTTCAAAAATTCATGACAAATCTCTTTAAAAATGTACCAAACACGCTAATATTCTATGATGATATATTAATTAAAAATAGTGATTTAAATAGCCATTTAGAAACTATAGATAAAGTACTGCACATTTTAGAATCAAACGGATTAAAAATTAAACGCAGTAAATGTAAGTTTCTTACTAATGAAGTTAAGTACTTAGGATTTTTAATAAGTAAAGACGGCGTAGAAGCAGATAAGGATAAAATAGAAGCTATAATTTCAATGCCCCACCCCACAAATGTTACCGAGCTTAAATCGTTTTTAGGTATGGTAAACTTTTATGGTGAGTTTCTAAAAAACATGAGTACATACCTGAGCCCACTTTATGAATTACTTAAAAAAGGAAAACATTTCATATGGGGGAGGAACCAGAATATTGCCTTTGAACAAATCAAAAAAATGTTATGTAGCACAGATGTGCTGGCTCATTATGATGTAAATCTAGAAACTGTGTTCACATGTGACGCGAGCGCACACGGGGTCGGCGCCATACTGGGCCTGCGCGCACCAGACGGTCACGAGCGGGTGATCGCAAACGCGTCGCGGGCTCTTACTTCTTCAGAAAAACATTATAGTCAAATACACAAAGAAGCGTTGGCTATTATTTTCGCTGTTGATAAATTTCACCAATATCTCTACGGCCGGAAATTTACCCTTCACACGTATCATAAACCGTTAGTTAGTATTTTCGGCCCTAATACTGGTATCCCGTGTACGGCAGCAAGTCGATTACAACGGTGGGCAATAAAATTGTCTGCGTATGATTTTAAAATAGAGTTTGTAAGCACGAATAAAATGTGGCTGATGTACTCTCACGTTTAATCAAGATGCACAAAGAAAGTACTGCAAATGAAGAAGAATTACCGGAACAGACATATCTTCATTTCGCAGCGGAAGGCCTCCTTTTAGATTATAAGGTTTTAAAAAGAGAGACCTCGTCGGACCCCATGTTGAGTCGTGTTATGAGTTTTATGCAGGACGGGTGGCCAGCTGAAGTTGAAATAAAAGAGCTCAAACCTTATTTTAATCGCAAAGGCGAAATATATTCGGAACTAGGGTGTATTCTATGGGGCCATAGGGTAGTAATTCCTGCCTCTTGTAGAAACAGAGTTCTTAAAGAACTACACGATTCCCACATGGGAATAGTGAAGACCAAAGCCTTAGCTCGGAGCTACGTATGGTGGCCGGGGGTCGATGAGCAAGTAGAGGCGGTGTGCCGAGCTTGCGAGGTGTGCGCCGCTGTGGTCGACGCGCCACGCCAGCAAATGCCGTACTCCTGGCCGTACCCTCACAGACCCTGGTCTAGGTTGCATTTAGATTTTTTAGGTCCTATTGGAGGCTTGAATTATCTGATAATTATTGATTCTTGTTCTAAATGGATCGAAGCTATTAATAAGAGAGGCACGACGTCACAATCGGTCATAGCAGTATTAAGAAATATTTGGTCAAAGTTTGGTCTTCCCCGTCAAGTAGTGAGCGATAACGCATCGGTATTTTCTAGTGCGGAATTTAAGTTTTTTTTAAGTAATAATGGCATTGAACAGATTTTCTCAGCACCTTGCCATCCAGCCTCTAACGGGGCCGCAGAAAATGCGGTGAAAATATGTAAGCGCGTTATAAAAAAAGCCATTATGCAAAAAATTTATCCTGATACGGCTCTGTGTAGATTCCTACTAACATATAGAAATACCGAGCACTACACGACCGGCGAGAGTCCTGCAAAAATTTTACAGGGTAGGAGGTTACGTATGAGGTTAGATATCTTAAAATCAGACCGAGAGACGCGCGTACAGGCTCGACAGGCGCGCAGCGAGGAGGCCGGGGGGGGGGCGCACCGCCAGATGACGCCACAGGACATGGTGTGCTATAGGGATTATAGGGGGCCTAATAAGTGGGTAGCAGGGCGAGTTGAGAAAAAGCTGGGTAACACTGATTATACTGTAAGATCTGAATTTGGAACCGAGGTACACAGACATGTCGACCAATTAAAGCATAGATATGAGTTGCCTGTGACGGCGGAGCAACAGTCTAGCAATAATCGCCGTTCCCGTAGTTCACTTGTATGCCCCGAAGTTCGCATGGAAAGGTCAGGTGGTGCGGTCGACGGTCAGACAAGACCGGACATAACAGCTGTTCCGGAGTTAGATACGCCTGGCTCGGCGAAGCGAGAAAACAATAACGATCGCAGAACTATACTACCAGTGCCGGAGTTCGTTCCCAATGTGCCAATGAGTAAGAATAATAATAACTGTAATTCTCAAGACTCAACTTCTTCACCTAGGCTAGAAAGTAGGCAGACTAGAAACCGCCAACCTCCCCAGCGTTATGGCTGGGAGTAAATGCCTAAATGTAGTATGTAATGATGTTAATGTTTTGTTGTTTGTTTACTAGATATATTTAGTATAGTATTAAGTAGTAATTTAGGGTGAAGGTGTTAGATATAAGTATAATTTATTATTGTAAATGTAGGTAGGCAAAAGTAATGACAGTCTCGCAATACATTATATACTGGAAGCACGCCTTTTATTTAACAGAGTGCTACAACCTGGTGGACGTATGTCAGCTCGTATGCAGGGGATTTCGTGGTGTCGTAGGGATACCTGATAAAAAAAATGAAGAGATAGATCACGGATTTGAATACTGCTATAATGATAAACCAACGTACGATAAAAATTGAGGTATGGAGTAACAGTAGCCAGGAAAGTTAAAATTTACTTCGAATTGGGTAAGGAAAGGTAAAGTCTCAGGAAAGAGGGTCACCATTACATACACGTATCATGTTAACAATGGTGGCACTCAGCTTGATGGCCTCATCAGAAGAGGATTGTCGTCGCAGCACCGCGTGACACCCACCGGTCCCACTAGTACTGCGACCACAATCCCCCTGCCCGGCTATGCACTTGCTGAGGGTTTTTCGCAATCGTGCACGGTGGTACCTACCCGGCCGAATTTTGTGACAAATTTGTGTCATCTAATTTCTACCACCAGGTTACATCCAACTCTCACCCCAGAAACCCCGGGTCCAGTCACTCTTTCTCCTGCTTTCCATTTGGTTTATTATGGCTTTTACTGCTACCCAATCCCGAGAGGAAAGCCTCTGCACGAGCTTCATTCGTCAGTCAGCAGATGTACCGGCTAGCAGAAAAAGCTGACTTGAGCCCGAAACATCATCAATCAATTAGCCTATCGCAGTCCACTGCTGGACATGGGCCTCTCACACTGTGCGTCATAGCTCTTGATCCTCCGCCTTCTTCATCCTGTCTATCCCATACCTTGAAGATCGTGAGGTTAACTTTGGCCCCAGAAATCTCTGGGGTTCACACAGACCCAATGGCTACCAATACTTAGTGTTATTAGGAATAAATACTGTTGATATGTGTAGCAGTTTTATTCCTACAATCTTCACACTTACCAAGCTCTTAGTGGCAGTTCCCCATGCTCAGCACTGGTAGCCCACCCGACGGTAGTCACCAGAGTTGCGGTAAAATACAGCACTTGTAGAATTATCATTTTCCACAGTTCCTACAGTTGTCCATTGCAATGCATGGCCTATCACTTACCAATGTGAACTGGGGGTATTAATATAA
Source organism: Cybosia mesomella (assembly GCA_946251805.1). NCBI lineage: Eukaryota > Metazoa > Arthropoda > Insecta > Lepidoptera > Erebidae > Cybosia > Cybosia mesomella. The sequence goes on along the minus strand of OX276398.1, from coordinate 5,514,205 downwards.
AAAAATGTTAATGTAAGTAACCTAACCACAAGTATGTATGGTATATGTATATACAAAAAAAAACTTTTTTAATATTATTATTTACAAACGTTACATAATAATCAAATAAAGATAGCAACAAAAAAATATACCTGTGCTATTATGAGTTATCAAAACTTAACATAGGACTATATATTATAACACACGATACGAGTAGCTACGAATATAACAATTTAAAAGGAAGTGTGTTTACAAAATAAAATAAGCAAATCTCCAGACACCTACAGTGAATTTAAGAAATATGGTTTGAGTTTAGACTTTATACAGGTATAAAGTCTAAACTCAAACCATATTTCTTATGCATGCACATATACATTTTCACTGCCTCAGACGCTCGAATATAGTCACGTTATCGAAATCCAACTATGCGGACTAGTGGTTCCGGCGCTCTGTTGGGGTCACAGTTCTAACCTAACTCTAACCTAACTAAGCCTAACCAAACTAAGCATAAAAAAGCAAACCAATTGAAAACCAAAATCGAAACCATCGCATTAAAATCGGAGATTATAATACTCTAATCCGCTTATGAACACATAATATTACAAATAAGATAATCCCACTTCGATTTGCATTTATCTCCATAATAAGCATCGTAATGATATGTAGGGTTCTCATTCAAAATATCTAGTCTGCTGCTATAACAAAAGTACGAGCAAACAGATATACACCTGAAGAATATACATTATTTACCAAAGAAAGATATAGGCCTTTCACTATTAAAATATATTATTATACTGTATGGTGGATTTTAAGATCTATCAGAAGCGTTTGATTGTGTTAAACAACATACATTCTTACATAACTTAGATATAATATTATCAGAGATAGCCACTTAATTTAGTTGCCTTGTACCACAGATTTCATAATATTATTCTAATTATATTAGTTAATTCTATTGTATTGTACCTTGTCGATTGAATTCAATATTTCAATGAAATGTGATGCACTAGTGCTCCTGTCTCTATATGCATACATACATTGGATACCACAGGGATCAATTCTGGGTCCTCTTTCTCAATATATATTTAAACGAGAATACTGATGAATAGCCATATCACGAACGGAACTAGTCATTTCGGTTAATACATATTCTTTAAAAAATAAAGTATCAGCAATAAGTTTAAAAGGTTTCATCGCAATCGGATGAATGATACAGTAAGATACGAACAAACAAACATTAATTTTTAGACATTAGATGATGATATAACAACGAAAGATTTAAACAACATTCGAATTGAAATAAACTCCATTTCGCAAATATTTGTGTAAAACGTAACTGCTTTGTTTGAAGTTCACATTTTACAGAAGTGGCCTCACCAATCGAATTAATTTCGGTGAGCTAATGAAAAATGTACATGTACCGCGTTATTGACCTGTGAGTGTGACATACTCGTACCCAAGGCCGGACTGACCATATATTCGAGGTTATATCCTATCCTATCTGACAACCTAAATGTAAAAATGTTCTAATACACTTAAAAGGAAATCAAAAGAAGGAAAAGAAAGAAAGAAAGATGAGTTTATTAGGGCAGCTTTAAGATACTTAATACATAAAGAAAATAATAACCTAGATTAGAATAGGACCTGGTACAGCATAATGCCAGGCCTAGCGCTGATTTTCAACCAGGCCCTTATCGACTCACGAATGTCAACTAGCTTATGATAATATTAGATAGCAGTAGTAAGTCTTAATTACAAATTAATACAGTATTAATAATAATAGTTATTAACTTTAAAGGAAAAAAAACGAAATAAGCGACGTACGTTTCACATGCAATTAGACGACTTAGTCTAATTAACTTAAATCAGTTAAAGGAAAAGGACGGTGTCCTACTTCACCATCCACCCATGAGTAACATTAACATACAACATATAATTAAGAATCAAACGAACTTACCCAGTGAAGTTTGATATCTATACGAGTCTCTTGACCGAAGATGATTACAGTTTACATGCAGCAGTACGCCAGTTCATGCTGTTCAATCACATTTTTAAAGTTATAAAAATATAAATATTTAGTTCTATTTCCAAAAATAAAAGTTGTTTTATTGACTCCTCCCCTACCACAGCGCGCCCCGCCAACGCCATCTTGGATGGTGCTTGCGTTCGTCATTCTTCAGAGTAATTTTTTTTTTGATAGGTCTAAGGGTTTTTAGGGAGGGGTGGGAGTGTAATCATCTTCGGTCAAGAGACTCGTATAATTAGATATCAAACTTCACTAGGTAAGTTCGTTTGATTCTTAATTATACTTCGTATCTCTCCCGAAGATGATTACAGTTTACATGCAGCTGTTTAGAGCATCAAAAAAAAAGGAAACAAAGAGTGAAAAAGCATTGAAGTGGTTTATGAACGTAATAGGTATAATGTTTTATTTTCATAATCAACACTTATTATTGTACTTAGTTACTCATCTAAGTAATGCGTCTACAAATTCGGTTTCTGCTTGATTGGATACATTTTTATTATATATTTTAAAAATACATGGGAAGATTCAGTCCAACCTGCCGCTTTCCTTATAATTTCCAGGTTGACGCCTGCTCTGTACGCAGCCGACGTCGAGGCATGTCTAGCGCTATACGTATTTATGTCTATGCCACTTTTTTCTAATATTGATTTTACCCAATGAGATAATGTTTGAGGGCCTACTCTTTTGTGTGGTTTTTGATAGCTCTAATAAAAAGGCATTCCTCTTGACTTCGTAAGCCAGAAGTAGCATCGATATAGTGTTTAATAGCTAACGCTGCGCACGTTGTAACGTTGTGGATTCTTTACAAATCAAATTAAAACAATATCCGTAAAATAATCGATATTTTAGTATGTTTCGATACTTATTATTATTTATCTATGGTTGTGCAAGCGAGATTGGACAACACTAGCCCAGTTATCAACTGACGGCTCTTATATCGTTCCTTTCCTGGGCAACCTTCGCCGAGGAAGGTCACTTTGACCCCGTGGCCAACTGCTGTCAGCTCCGGGTAAGTTTTGAGATCAACATTTCCTACTTGCTTATTGCCTGCTAAAATGCATGGCTTAATATATTTTATTTTATACTGTGTGCTATTTCAGCCTACTTATTTAGTGCCACGAGGCCGATGACCCGTACGGTCAGAGGTCGCGGCACCAGTTTGTGCTGTCTACTCATATTCTTTTTATTATAGCTTCTAGCTACGCTGCATTGCCGCTGGGAGATTCTCTTCACCTGCTATTTTAGCGGGTCACTTGGACGTAATTACCTAGTGACAAACTGACCCGCACTTTTTCTATTTCCAGGGTCTTCGCACCGGGCTTCGCACCATCATAGCGGTAGCGAGGCACACCAGCGGAGACCCTGGCACGCCGGCAACATCTAGCCACGTGTCCACTAGCTAAGTGCATACTACCATCTTTGCACAACGGACCGAACAACGCCACGGCAGAATCTTTATTACGAATCCATTCCCTGAGATTCATTATTTCCAATACCTAATATAAATATATGTAACGCTCTCTTACCGATTATAATCCTAATATATTGTAATCGACTTTTTTATTTATCTCTGCTCGCCCTAGCCGGTAGTTAGCATCAATTACTTTACTAAATTTTGCAATGCATAAGTCACCCCTTAACTTTACGTAAACTCATTGAAAACCCCCTACAAAATCTAACCGTTACATTGGCGCCCAAAGTTGGGCGCCAATGTAAGGATTAAAGTTTTATGGGGGTTTTCAATGAGTTATAAAAATTCAAGTTACAAATTTTTTTTTTTATTAATTTAATTTTACTAATTTATACTAAATAAAAACTAAGTAATATACATTCCATTATATTAGTGAAATTACTCATTTATTTAACTAATCACCTGTGTTAAATATAATAACAAGGCAAATTAACATTACTTTTACAATTATTTTGCATAACATCTAGACTGGTTTAATACCTCTTATGGTCATTTTAACTGTATAGTATACTGTTATACCCACTGGTAAAGTAAGGATCTATTTACTTTTGTTTTCTTGGACTTGTTGATCTCAACCGGTATCTACTTATTTTTATTCCATTTTTGTATAGGTGTCTGTCGCACACCTAGTACCCAGTCAGTGAATTTATTATACTATATATACTTGCTTGCCTTTTATGTGCATTATAATAACATATATCAGGTTATTATATCAACCTATTGCTGGTTGAAATTTATCTTTATTTTGATATATTAACACTATTTTGATGTATTATACACAAATAGTTTATTACTCACTGACAGGTTACATATATACTATTTGATTTTACTAGTACCTTATATTGAAGTAAATTACTTACTTACTTTTTATGTCAATCTCGCTCATCGCACCATAGCTTTTATTTTTACTTAACTTTGGATTAATTAACCTTTTTAATACTTACTCAACTGTTTTGTAGTCAGTGTTGCTTGTTGTCGGATTTCTGTCTCCAAATTAGCTTATGAATTTGAAAAAAAAATGTAAACAATTCTTTGAAAAGAAACACAAAGAATAAAAGATCTCCATCCAACTAATAAAATCTTTCAAAAGAACAACAAAGATAATAAATACTTAAATTGTAGACCTCGTCTGGTTCTGCATATGGGATTGTTGTGTCTGGTATAGTTTAAAGTCAATAAAATCATTACCGCTTATGTAAATTGACCATTCAAAGTCATCAATCCATTAGCCATTTCCCCCGAGTCCTTTTAAAATGACTTGTGTAATAATGGAACTTTTTATAAACTAAATATAGGTAAAATAATCAATAGAATTCATATAAAACATTTTTAATCAAACATAAAACAATACAAGGACCTAACCTAACCTAATAAATTTATTAATTAAATAGCAACCTAACTTCTTAACTATGAACAACACTTGTTTTGTTCTAATAATAACTATTGTTGTAAATATATGTAAATATTCAATAAACTTTGCTTATTACTTAAACAATATTATACATTATTGTGGCAAACAAGTATATACCTACACATACTTGTAACTAAAACTTGCATTTTATAATAACATTCCTTATTGTTATTGCACTGTGATAATACACTACCTATATCTCAATACTACACAATGGTCGTAATGATATTTTTACCTATAAAAGGTTCACCAGTAAAATTTTTAATTTCATTTACTACCCAATTTGTCACATATTACGAAAACTTTTTATAACTGGAATAACTCATGTATCCTGTTGGTAGACACGGTCTACAGGTCAATTATGTCTTCTTTCTAAATAATGTAATACTTTTCAATTGTTATTACATCTTTGGTTGGTATATTTGAAAATTTTATTTCTATCAAAGTTTGTTTTGAAATTGTTTGAAACTTAGTTGTCAAACGTCATATGGTTTTGACAATCAAAAAGGTTGCCAGTATACTATAATATAAAATTACTACTAATTATTGTTTAAAAATTTGTCTTGTTTTTTTAAAAACAAAGTAAAATAATTCTTTGATGAATACCAACTTTTGGACTTTTTTACTGAATATTAAATATTAATATCTTATAACCTATTGGTTAATATTCTGTGCAGAACAACTAGTATATAAGCTTATTTTGTTAGTACATAAGTAATAGTGTATATAATTAAACTGATTTAACAAAAAACTGTAGGAATAATCGTGTATAATAGTCATAAGTTTGCGACGAAGAAATCGTCATTGTTTACCGATCTATAAGTGTAAATTGTATCTTATTTCGTGTCACCTTATTTCTACTACCTATTAGAATACATAATACGGTATATAAATCATTGTAAATAGAAAATAAACACATAATTGTAAGATTGACCGATCGACCATTAGGGTATATCCGCGAAAAGTCGTTAAGCCGCGGTGTCACTAACGAGCCGCGAGAGTTCGATCGGCCAATTAGAAAATTCGAATTAATTGGATTAAGAGTATAAAAAACCGCTGTAAATTGACTCGACACCTCAGTCGGCAAATAGAAAGTCAAGCGAGAAGTGCTCTCTCCTCTTCACAAGGAATAAATGAAGATACATGAAAAAATCTCTCTTTAATTCTGGAAAATTCAAGTACTCTTCGAGGCTGCCCATAATAAGTGTTCTGCTTAAGTACAGCACCACGACGACATCCACAATCCAGCAGACCCCCCAAAGTACACACCCATTGCGTCGAAGTCGTGTTTCTGAGCAGATAAAGTCTCATCGACGGAATTGGCTTTGGGTTGTGTACATTTTTGGTCCTATCGGAGCCGGATTTGGAGTCAACATTGAAGAAAACCTTAAGTGGAACACGAGGGTGGTCTCGAAGAGTGCGTGCCTGAATTTTCCACTGTGAAGAATTGAAAAATTGAAGATGCCGACTACGAGGTCAGAAGAAAGAAGCCGTAAAGCCGCCTCCGTTCAGGGTCCATCAGACACCGAGGGGACCACCGAATCCGGGACAACCACGGAAACGTCCACCTCGGAGAACACCACAACGGAGGGAACTACGAGCACCGAGACGGTGACTACCATCGAGCCACCGTCAGCTACAGCACCAGGTCCGAAAGCAACGGCACCTGGAACAGAGAAGATAGGGAAGAATAGCAAGTCACAGCCGCCTCATCCACAACCATCCAAGAAAGGGGTAAAGGGGGGTTCATCTGTGCAGTCGAAAAGCAAAGCCGCGAAGATCGCAAACGCAAAAGAAGAATTACTTCGTCTTAAAATAGAACTGGCAGCAGTAAAGATCGCCGCCCTGGAAGAAGATGAAGACGAAGATCAAGAAATAGAAGAATTGAATCAAGAAGAAGTGTCGGCGGCAGCTGAGGAGAAGGTCGGCGAGTGGTTCAGCCGTCACGAATCACCACCTCCTCCCATGTTGGCCATCGCCGATACACCACATCAGGGGCCAGGTGAACCAACGCCGACAGCAGCGCCACCAGCCCAACAGCAGAACTTCAGCGAACTGGCTACCGCCATCACTCAAGCGATCAAGGCAGCCCAGCGACCGAAGTTCATCGAGCTACCAATCTTCAGTGGAAGTCACCAGGAATGGCTGCCGTTCAAGGCAGCTTACTCCGAAACAGAAGATGGCTACACCGCCGTGGAAAACCTCAACAGGCTACGAAGAAACCTCAAGGGGAAGGCGAGGGAGGCAGTCGAGAGTCTCCTCATCACCAACTCGCAGCCTGCTGATATCATCAGAACATTAGAATCAAGATTCGGGAGGCCTGAAGCAATAGCAACTACAGAAATGGAAGTGCTTCGAGGACTACCAAGACTGAGCGAATCACCAAGGGACATATGCATCTTCTCAACGAGGGTCACCAACGCCGTGGCAACACTCAAGGCGCTGAACTGCATCCACTACCTATACAACCCAGAAGTCTCAAGATCAATGGTTGAGAAACTTACACCTGTTCTCAAGTATAGGTACTACGACTTCGCAGCAGCTCAGCCGAGGGAAATAGCGGACCTCTTGAAGTTCGAGAAGTTCATGAGAAGAGAAGCAGATCTATGCGGACCCTACGCTCAACCTGAAAACCTAGCAGTCCAGCACACCACTCATCAACAAAAGCGCCCCCAGAGGATCAACACGGTGATGGAAGCCCAGCAGCAAGTCAAGACGTGCACCATCTGCAACGAGCAACACCCCATCTACAAGTGTGAGCAGTTCAAGACAGCTGACGTCAACGCAAGATGGGACTTAGCCAAGGAACACAGGCTGTGTTTCCGATGTCTACAAAAGATGGAGAAGAAACACACCTGCAGAGAACGACGCTGCGGCATCGACGGCTGCAAGCTACTGCACAACACCCTGCTGCACTACAGAAGAAAAAGGGACTCCACAGAAGAAGAAAGCACGAACACGGCCGAAACGATCAACTCGGCGTGTACGGGAAAGAAGACCACTTTCCTGAAGATACTGCCGGTCCAACTGACGGGGCCAGCAGGGATGGTCAACACCTTCGCGCTCATAGACGACGGGTCAACAGTCACACTACTCGACGACACCGTAGCAGAAAAGATCGGCACGACGGGACCTATCGACCCACTGCGGGTCGAGACCATCAACAGTACGAAGACAGCTGATCAACAATCAAGAAGAGTCTCATTGAAAATACGAGGCATTAAGGATCCAGCTGAAGAAGAAGTTCAAGCCAGAACAGTGAAGAACTTCAAAGTATCATCTCAACGGGTCACCTATAGACAGTTACGAGGGTGCAGTCATCTCGAAGATATCACCAACGACCTCACCTATGAAGAAGCAAGACCTAAGATCCTCATCGGTCAAGATAACTGGCACCTGCTGGTGACGTCCGAGACCAGAACGGGCGAACCAGACCAGCCAGTAGCATCCCGAACACCCTTAGGCTGGGTGCTCCACGGCAGCGACTCGAGGACCCTAGGACACCGCATCGAGTACGTCACCCACGCAATTGAAGATTCAGAAGACGATCGACTCGAACAACTGGTGAAAGAACACTTCGAGACTGACAATCTGCTCCTCAACCCTCGGAAGCCGAAGACAGATCCAGATGAGCAAGCATCTCGCATCCTGGAAGAACATACAGTCCGCAACGAAGATGGAAGATACGAGACTGGCCTGCTATGGAAACATGAAGAAACTTCGCTTCCGAACAACTACGAGAACTCGTTGAAGAGACTTCACAACATAGAAAAGAAATTGGATCGTGACCCGAGCTTCAAGGGAAAATACAACGAACAGATGGAAGCCTTAATATCAAAAGGATATGCTGAGTTGGCGCCGCCGAGCAAGAACAAGAATAGAACCTGGTACCTGCCACACTTCGCGGTGATCAACCCTATGAAGCCGGGAAAAATACGAGTCGTGCACGATGCCGCTGCCAAGACGAGAGGAGTATCTCTCAACGATACTCTTCTAAAGGGCCCAGACCTACTCCAGTCGTTACCAGGTGTAGTGATGCGCTTCAGACAACACGCCATAGCAGTGACAGCAGACATCGCAGAAATGTTTCTTCAAGTGAAAATCAAAGAAGAAGATCGAGACGCACTTAGGTACTTGTGGCGTGGCGACGGTCGTGACAACCAACCCCCAGAAGAATACAGGATGACATCACTCATCTTCGGGGCGTCAAGTTCACCATCTACGGCAATATACGTGAAGAACTCTAATGCTGAGAAGTATAGCGCCACGCACCCACAAGCAGTCTCCGCAATAGTGAAGAAACACTACGTTGATGACTACCTGGATAGCTTCGAGACGCTGGAAGACGCCATCAAGATCGCCTCCGACGTCCGAAACATACACCGGGAAGCCAAGTTCGAGTTAAAACAATGGAAATCTAACTCACCTCAACTGCTGGAAGCCCTCGGTGTCACACAAGAAGACACTGACACGGAGCTGTACAAGAACGAAGAACAAACTGAACGAGTACTAGGCTTGATCTGGAAGCCGGGCACCGATGAACTCACCTTCAACCTCAATCTCACTCGCATCCCGACGGCACTCTGCGACAAAAAGATACCCACCAAGAGGGAAGCTCTTCGGATCGTCATGTCTCTATTCGATCCGCTAGGCTTCGCCTCACCAGTCACCATCCGGGCCAAGCAGCTGCTTCAAGAAATTTGGAGACACGGCACACAGTGGGATGAAGAGGTCAATGAAGACATAGCAGTGAAATGGGAGGACTGGATAGAACACCTGAAGAATCTAGCCAACATCTCCATACCTAGAAGATACCTACACTACAGTGACAGCAAGTCCCTCCAGCTTCACATCTTCACGGACGCCAGCGAGTCAGCCTACTCAGCAGTACTGTTTTGGAGAACCGAAGACATGAACGGGGCAGTCAACATATCGCTCATCGTTGCAAAGGCGAAGGTAGCACCGTTGAAGCTCACATCAATACCTCGATTGGAGCTTCAAGCCGCCGTGATGGGCACCAGACTCGCCGAGACCGTCATAGAAGAGCACGAGAGAAAACCTGACTCGAAGACCTTCTGGACGGATAGCAGAACGGTACTCACATGGATCAAGACAGGTTCGCGTTCATACAAGCCCTACGTAGCTCACCGACTAGCTGCAATAGAAGATAGCTCAACAGTGAACGAATGGCGATGGGTCCCCACGAAGATGAACGTGGCAGACGACGCCACCCGAGACGTACCTACGGACTTCAGCCAGAAGCATCGCTGGTACAGAGGCCCTGACTTCCTCTACTCATCAGAAGAATCATGGCCACGAGATACATCGCGACAAGACAAGTCCGAAGATATAGAAGAAAGGGTACACACTATAAGTACCAAGAAGAAAGAAAAATTATCTGAAGCCCTGCCGGTAGTCACCCGATTCTCTAACTGGGACCGACTACGTTACGCTACAGCTCGAGTCTTGCAGTTCATTCAATTGTGCAAACGAAAATCGGAACGAGTCAACTACAAACGGACTAAGAAAAACCCTAAGGCAGATCCAGACTGGAAGAAGGCACCACAGAAGAATACAGCATCACCTTCCGTACTAAAAAGGACTTCAAGCGCCGATAGGAAGTACATACCTATCACCGCCGAGCTCCTACGGTCGGCCGAAGACCTCCTCATGCGAGCATCACAAGAAGACTCCTTCAGCAGCGAGATTGAAGATCTGAAACGAGGAAGAGTGATCCCGAAAGAAAGTCGCCTTCATCAATTGAGCATCGTATCTGTCAACGGAGTGCTGCACTTGAGAAGCCGCATACAAGCCGTTCGAGACGTATCCGACGACATCAAGACGCCTGTGATATTAGACGGAGATCACCCTACGGTCAAGCTGTGGATTCAACACACCCACAAGAAGTTGCATCACTCGGGAGTTGAAGCCACTATCAACGAGTGCAAACAGCAATACTGGGTTGTACGCCTACGCCCGGTAACACGCTCACTACTACGACAGTGTCTACATTGCCGCATCAAGACTCAAGCACCACCGTACCCGAGGACCGGTGATCTACCTGAGTGTCGCCTGGCTCATCACAAGCGACCCTTCACACACACAGGGGTTGACTACTTCGGCCCACTCACAGTGACAGTCGGACGTACCAATCAGAAGAGGTACGTCGCGATATTCACGTGTCTCACAACACGTGCCATACATCTCGAGATAGCAAACTCGCTAAGCACCGACTCCGCTATCTCCGCTCTCCGACGCATGATGGCAAGAAGAGGATGTCCTGAAGAAATCTGGTCTGACAATGGGACCAACCTGAAGGGAGCCGACCGCGAGCTGCGACGAGCCATCAACGAAGCAACTTCGCAAGAAGCAGCCAAGAAGAAGACGTCGTGGCGCTTCATTCCACCCGGCGCTCCTGTCATGGGGGGAGCCTGGGAGAGGATGGTGCGCTCAGTAAAGACAGCACTCACCGCCACACTGCACGAGCGACGGCCCTCCGAGGAAGTTCTATCTACTCTGCTTGCCGAAGTAGAGTACACCGTCAACAGTCGCCCACTGACGCATGTGTCAGTGAACCCGGAGGACCCTGAAGCCCTAACTCCCAACCACTTTCTGCTGGGAGGACCCGGTGGAGTACAGCAGCCGGGCGTCTTCATTGAAAAGGACGCCGCATCGAGATCCAGCTGGAGAGCGGCACAGCGCCTGGCCGACCTCTTCTGGACCAGGTGGCTCCGCGAGTACCTGCCGGAGCTCCAACACCGACGCATGCCGCACGGACGAGGACCCCCAGTATGCCTACATGACTTGGTCTTACTGGTGGACCCCAACGCACCCCGCAACCTCTGGATCCGAGGACGAGTCATCGCAACGTACCCCGGGCCTGACAACGTGACATGCACCGTGGACATCCAGACCAAGGGAGGAGTGCTGCGCCGGCCGGTGAGGAAGCTGATCGTCCTGCTGACCGAAGACACGAGTTCTGCACGCGAAGAAGTGTGACTGCGTCTCACGGGGGGAGAATGTGCAGAACAACTAGTATATAAGCTTATTTTGTTAGTACATAAGTAATAGTGTATATAATTAAACTGATTTAACAAAAAACTGTAGGAATAATCGTGTATAATAGTCATAAGTTTGCGACGAAGAAATCGTCATTGTTTACCGATCTATAAGTGTAAATTGTATCTTATTTCGTGTCACCTTATTTCTACTACCTATTAGAATACATAATACGGTATATAAATCATTGTAAATAGAAAATAAACACATAATTGTAAGATTGACCGATCGACCATTAGGGTATATCCGCGAAAAGTCGTTAAGCCGCGGTGTCACTAACGAGCCGCGAGAGTTCGATCGGCCAATTAGAAAATTCGAATTAATTGGATTAAGAGTATAAAAAACCGCTGTAAATTGACTCGACACCTCAGTCGGCAAATAGAAAGTCAAGCGAGAAGTGCTCTCTCCTCTTCACAAGGAATAAATGAAGATACATGAAAAAATCTCTCTTTAATTCTGGAAAATTCAAGTACTCTTCGAGGCTGCCCATAATAAGTGTTCTGCTTAAGTACAGCACCGCACCGACATCCACAATCCAGCAAACCCCCCAAAGTACACACCCATTGCGTCGAAGTCGTGTTTCTGAGCAGATAAAGTCTCATCGACGGAATTGGCTTTGGGTTGTGTACATGTTCTATCATGTTGTAATACTTTTCTTAGGATGACTGTTCCCTTTTGTGTTTCTGTTTTTTTTGAACAAAACATTAAAATTTATTCACTAGTGAATAAATAATAATATTTATTTTGGACTTGCCCCAAAATAATTTATTATATATATATCAACTTATTCGTTTTTTCAACTTCGTAATTATTTTGCCTGTTGCAATTTTTGTATGATCCGTTGGATCAACCCTAAAATGCCTTCATGGTCATTTTGAACTTGAAAAAATATTTTTTTTTTACTTTTTGCCACATAATATAAATATAAACATAAACGACTACAAAACATTAGAGAAAATACCTACCTTGTTGAACCATGGGTTCTTAATTTTTTTGAAATTTAGTAAATTTTTTTGAACACTAGTTGTTCCAATTGCAACTGATGTTTGCATATATACTCACTGACGTGGGTCAAATAATGAACTATTTTACTTTTATAATAACACTTTAATAATAATTTGACTTGGTCATAACTTTAAAAGTTGTTAATTATATTTTTTTGACAATTGGATTGTCTTTATTGCTTTAAATCATATTACCCTACACCACTACTATATATTTTCTTCTTCTTTTCTCCTCTCTTTGAGATGGAACTTTGAACTTCATGTTCGTTTTCTTTTATTATTAGGCTTTGCCTAGTAAAGGTTGTTGTGGGTCGGTTGGCGTTTTAAACCAACTGATGTTGTTTTTGGGTCCGTTGGCGTTTTAAACCAACGGATACCTTATCTTGGTGCTGGGACATTCAACCAGTCACCGGGAGTTTTTATGGTTTTATACCATTTGTTGGGTCCGTTGGCGTTTTAAACCAACGGATACCTTTTCTTGGAGCTGGGATATTCAACCAGTATCTGGGTATTGTTTCTTATGGTTTTATACCATTATTATGCTGAGCGGTCGTGCAAACTCAGTTCCAAAAACAAGACTCATTGCATAAATTTGTTATGTCTTCTTCCGAGCGGTTTGCAAACTCGTTAAATAAGCCTCATTGCAGATGCGGTAATGTATATATCTAAAATAAGCCCTATACTAAAAACATAACACCTTCTCTTTTATAGTCGAAAATATATAGTGGTAATTATTGCTCTTTTTCTTCCCATTGAAATTGTTGTCTGTGACATTTCAAAGTATACCATCTTGTTAGATTTACGTCTGAGTCTCCAGCGCCTATTATCCTGGAAACTCTCTTCGGAAGGAAGCGTGTGCTACATTATTTAAGTGGTAACCGCAAAGTATGGATGAAAATGATAGAGGAGGTATGTAAGAAAGTATGTATGTGTAAGCGTAAGTCAAGCATTGTATTGAGCAGTCCAGTATCGGGTTTTTGGGTAACAAAAACCCTGAACTAATTGAGGGGGTATTGTAACGTTGTGGATTCTTTACAAATCAAATTAAAACAATATCCGTAAATTAATCGATATTTTAGTATGTTTCGATACTTATTACTATTTATCTATGGTTGTGCAAGCGAGATTGGACAACACTAGCCCAGTTATCAACTGACGGCTCTTATATCGTTCCTTTCCTTGGCAACCTTCGCCGAGGAAGGTCACTTTGACCCCGTGGTCAACTGCTGTCGGCTCCGGGTAAGTTTTGAGATCAACATTTCCTACTTCTTTCTACAGGTGAAGACTTTTCAGCGGTGCAGCTTATTGCCTGCTAAAATGCATGGCATAATATATTTTATTTTATACTGTGTGCTATTTCAGCCTACTTATTTAGTGCCACGAGACCGATGACCCGTACGGTCAGAGGTCGCGGCACCAGCTTGTGCTGTCTACTCATATTCTTTTTATTATAGCTTCTAGCTACGCTGCATTGCCGCTGGGAGATTCTCTTCACCGGCTATTTTAGCGGGTCACTTGGACGTAATTACCTAGTGACAAACTGACCCGCACTTTTTCTATTTCCAGGGTCTTCGCACCGGGCTTCGCACCATCATAGCGGTAGCGAGGCACAGCAGCGGAGACCCTGGCACGCCGGCAACATCTAGCCTCCGTGTCCACTAGCTAAGTGCATACTACCATCTTTGCACAACGGACCGAACAACGCCACGGCAGATTCTTTATTACGAATCCATTCCCTGAGATTCATTATTTCCAATACCTAATATAAATGTATGTAACGATCTCTTACACCGATTATAATCTAATATATTGTAATCAACCTTTTATTTATCTCTGCTCGCCCTGCCGGTAGTTAGTCTCATTTATAAACTTTATTAAATGTTACAGTGCATAAATAACCTTCAATTTTTATAACTCATTGAAAACCCCCATAAAACTTTAATCGTTACAACGTTGCAGGGTTTGATATGATGTATGGTAATGTAATTAATGAATATAAATCTTAAGGCCTTTACATCAGTCGCACCGAGTTCGCCGCCGAGGAAGGTTCTCCGCACTCGACGGCGTCCCGACGTAACTACTGAAGATGTCGACCGCAGTGATCGACGAAACGTCTGGAACACAAGTTTCCGATGGACCACGGCCAAACAGCCCGGAAGCATTATATTCTAAATTTAATTAATGGTTGATAGCTGCCGGGTCGTTAGGTTTTTATTAAATCTTCAACTTTGATAACAATTTTTTCAGGATGTAAAGAGATATTTTTTAATGTTATTAAGCTTAAAGTCTGTATTCTTTGTGCGGATGCTAACGCTAATAGAGTAATTGTTTTTTTGTGACAAGTCTTTTAATGTAATTTTTTCATTAGGGAGTGTTGATAGATAATTTAGGACTACATTAGGATTCCATGTAGAATTATACTTTGGTGCTGGTAGTCTTATACGGTATATACCTTTGAAAAACGTTTTATGTAATCATTACAAGTAACCTCTTGCCCTAGTAATATTGACAAGGCGGAGCGGTGACTGTTGAATGTACTATAGCTAGCACCGGAATTAAACTTTATTGTCAGGTATTCGATTAATTGTGTAGTGTTTGAATCGCAATATTCTAGCCCATTGTCTTTACAGAATAGCCACCATGAGTTTAAAGAAGTGTTATACTGATTTAGTGTATTTTGAGAAAATGAGGCCATCATTATATCAAGAGATGGACTGGGTATCCCCCGTTACTTCGAAGTATAATACTTCTGAATTAAATAAATTTAACCAGACAGCGTATCAGGGCTGTGTGGGCCACTATGTTGCCACTACTATTCCGTCTGCCTTGTCATGTTTGATCTTATGTAAGACTTTTGCAATGATACTAAACGGTGGAAAGGCATAGAATTTTAGATGTTCCCAATTGATAGTGAAGGCATCAACGGTTTCAGAGTTGGGATCTAGTTTCCATGAGGCATATCTATGGCATTTGTGGTTTTGAATACTTGCAAATAAGTCAAATTCTGGGGTACCAAAAACCCGTGTTATTTGTGAGAATGCGTAGTCTGCTAGTTCCCATTCGGTATCTAAATTGCAAGCCTGACGGGATTCAAGGTCTGCGATTCGATTGCTCTTGGACTGGATATATGGTGCAAATAGATGTATATTACGTGCTTCACACCATTGCCATATGTCACGTGCAATATTGTTCAAGTGGGTGAATTGTATACTACCCATTTTAATAATATATGCTATTGCTGTAATATTGTCTATTTCAAGGATAATATTGCAACTATATAGGTATTTAAACTATCATGGTCACTAACATAAGTATTAGAGTTAACGGGATATTTACCATGTGTTTCTAAGAATGTCCGATATTTCGGCACTGTTGCAAGCGCCATGATCACGGAGGAACATTCTTAGAAACACATGGTAAATATCCCGTTAACTCTAATACTTATAATATTGCAACTTTTAACATGTAACGCAAATATCTAAAGGCCGTAAAAGGCTGCTAAGAGTTCGAGACTATTTATGTGTGAAGATCGTTGAGAGTGGTCCCGGTGTCCATGAGCGGTCTGGTCGTTACAAACTACGCCCCAACCTGTGTTTGAGGCGTCACTGAATATTTCAACGCTATACTCTTTTGTTTGAAATGAACAAGACGATGAGTCAATATGGTCTATCCACCATATAATGTCATTTTACAAAACATTGGGTATAGTCATATTCTTATTAAAATTATTCGAAGAGTTAAGTGCCAACCACTTTTCTCTTTCTAACAGTTTTGTGTATACCCAACCATATTTAACAGCGGGGCATGCCGACATCAAAAAACCTAGAAATCGGGCGAGTTCCCTTATTTCACTTCGTTCACTTTTTGTATTTAGCATTCTGTTAGACAATAACTTTATACGGCCTTTCTTTTCGTCAGGCAGGGTCATACACATAGTTTTTGTGTTAAATATGAAGCCTAGAAATAAACATTTCCTTTTTGGGCACGTTTCACATTTATCATCATTTAATAAGAAACCTAGCTTAAGTAGTAAAGCTCTGGTTGTATCGACGTTATTTTTGCAATTGTTGAATGAATTACCAATACACAGAAAATCATCTATATAATTGACTGATAAGTGGCCCAATAAGCGTAAATGTTGTAGCACAGGGTTTAGTAATTTTGTAAATAGGATGAATGGGAGAGAACATTGAGTTGAAATAATTTCGAATTCCATGTAAAGCGAAGGTATTTTCTGTCACTTTCTGCGATTGAGACTAAAAAATACGCGTCCTTGATATCTACTGTCGCCATGTAGTTGTTTTGATAAATCAGCTTTACAGCTGTTCGATAATCTTCCATTTTGAAATGTTGAACGTAAATAAATTTATTGAGATTTTTTAGGTTGAGGATAAAACGATGTTTTCCATTTGGTTTTTGGTGATTTTACACCATTCATCAAAGTAATACTTGAGTCTGCCGGTATTAGCTGCATTTTCACTAATAGTATACCTGTGAAGAAGTAGTCAGCAATGTCGAGTTGAGTAATAGGTGGGCCGCGGGTGCGTCGTCGCTAGCGCCCGGCGTGGGCGGCGCGGCGCCGGCCGCGGCGGCGGCGATGGCTGCGGCGGTGGTGCGCGTCGAGCTTGTCTGGGGTACACTCGCGGCTCGGCGACTGGTGCCCGCGGTGCCCCCCGTGCGTTTAAAGCCCCGGTGTGTCGAGACGTCATATCGCAATATACTTTACTATATAGTGTAGGTATGTGGTTATGGGAGATTTTGCGCCCACACGATGAAACGTTGGTTATTTTGTGTTTCACCCACAATGTACTTCGTCGAGGTTACACTTATGGGTTGTTATAGTAGGTACCCACACACGATAAACGCCGAGGACCATAATGAATTTCATAAGAATATTAATTTCATCCATACATAGCGAAATCGAAGTCAGTACATTTTTTAGTGTACGTCGAGATTGCATTTTTGGTGGTCATACTACCCACACGCGATAAGCCGGGGTAACCCAATGAATATTAGATCATTTTATGACAATTTTAATCATACACTGATAGTGATATCGTAATCAAATGCATTGTTAATTTAACTTGAGCGAATTAAGTGAACGGCACTGTAGTTATTTAAAAATATACTTTATTTCAAGTGACAGAGTAACAGCTTGTATTAATTTAAAACAGTAATTAATTCTATTGACAATTTATTGAGCTTACATACTAATTTATTGCTAATTCGTCATTTATACAAACCAAGCGTGTCCTAGATAAAACTGTTGGATTGCATCGAATGTTCTAGAACGTTATTAGTTGACAAAGCTAATGTGAGTAGTTTGGGGTTCCTTAACTCCTCCCTCCCCAAGAGAGAAATTTTCCGAAGACCTCACAGATGCTTCGGGGAATTTCGCCGAAAAATGTCGAAGAATTTTAATTTCCAAAACAATACAACCATTACAATTATTATAATAACATATAAGAAGATAGTTCAAACTCTTATTTCTACCGTAAGGATTTGGGTTGTGTTTGTATCACTATTGTCGCTATATTTCACACTTCTGAGAACTTCTTTAACGTCACTAAAATCCACGTCTCTGAGGTCCACTTTTTGCAGTCTTGTTTGGATGTCGTTTTGAAGTTCTGGCATCTGGATCAATGGAAGTTGAAGATTGGAAACTGTCTGGTTCTTAGTAGGAGCCACAAACATCTCTCCGATTTGGGTCTCACAATGTTGATTTGGCGTCACCATATATGTTCCGAGGATATTGGCCTTTCTTATCTCGTTGTCGCAGTTTTCGGTGATGACTAAGTTGTCTTCGGAATAAGCCAACCATTGGCTGTCAGTTATTTTCGGTACCTTGGTCCTTTCGATCTTGATATGACTTCGTATACATCTGCTTTAATTATTTTTCATCAACATGATTTGTTCCATACAAGTTTCTGTCAAATCTTGTGACAGGTTATCAAAATTCCTGTGCGCCGAACGCACAGGAATTTTTCATCTTCGACCTCTGTACACGGGTTTACTACAGGTATGTATGTTAATCCATTCACCATTAGATACGGATACTTGGGAATGATGGTAAATGTGTTTGGATACTGGAAAACAGGGATAAGTATCACCTTGTAATAGTTATATGTTTAGTCTTGTATTAGCGGGACCTCTATAATAAAAACGAACTTATCGCTATTTAAATATGATTTGATTACGATATTCCGTTCTAGTTTAAGCAAATTTTGTTTGCTAATAGGATAAATAGTCTTAGCACATTTGTTTATAAGTAATAATGTATTATATAGTTCTGTGTTGTATATAATTGATTGATGTAATATGTTTAATTTGCTAAAGGCGATTGCCGTTTCGCTTTCCTGTATATCTTCGTAACAAGTTCGAAAGTTGCTTAAGACCCGATACATAGAATTCCACATGTGTAATAAATTGTTAAACTTAAATTCTTTTCGGGCTGGTTTTTCTATTTCAGTGGTTTCTAAACCTACATTTTTAACATTATAATTTATCGTTTCTGAATTGTTCACCAATCGATCGAAAGCCTTTTGCGATGACAAAACTTTCCGTTCAACCGCATGTTCGTTATTACTTAGCATCTGTATCGCATTGTCATATTTTATGGCGGCATTTTCATCTAAGTTTCCTGTAATAGTTTTGACTAATGAACCTAAAGGGCTGAATAGTGCTCGTTTATTACGAAAACTGAAGTGATAAATTTGGGACAATCTATTCTTGGTTAAACTTATTAAATATTTTATCTGGGTTTCAACTCCTACAGTTTCTTTAGTTAAATTAAGTTCCCTTATCTTAAGCTTAAGGTTTTCAAAATGTTGAATATTATGATCTATTTGTAAGCCTACTGATTTTAAATCTAGGGTTTTAAAATATGTGCTTTTTCCTAACATATCAAACAGATCGTTGATGTTAGGTAATGGGTATTTATCATCGGTAGTGATTGCGTTAAGGCGTCGACAATCAACTACCATTCTCCATTTTTGTTGACTGGAAGAGTCCATCTTTTTAGGTACCAAGTGTACGGGGGCACTCCAGAAAGAGTGTGATTCCTGGCTACTGTTATCCCTTAACATCTGGTCTATGTGTTTCCTAATTTCTTGGGTTTGGACAGGAGGAAGCGTGTATGCGTTTATATTTATTGGGTCCTCGTTTTTTGTCCTAATCCTATGTTTAACCTGATTCGTGAAGGATAAAGGGATATCCTCATAATAGAATATATCTTTGTACTCATGGCAAATACCCTCGACGAGTCTACGTTTCACTGAATTCATTTGGTCTAGCTGTAATTTTGCTAAGTTTTGCGTAAGTGACCCATCAGTTTCAATATGATAATTATCGGTAAAATTTACACTCATGGACGAGTTCTTCAAGTAAGGTTTTACTGTAAAAGGTCCTGTTACCACTAAATGCTTACTTTCGTTACTGTAGTTCTGTATGACTGTAGTTGCATGGCCTTTAATACAGTTCACTAACGCGGCGGGCATTCTAATCCCTTCCATAAACTGCTTACAATCAACAATATCTTCTCCGTCTAATAAGTTGACTGGTAATCTTACCCTAAGTTCGCTACGAGATGGTAGATGATATACCTCTCTCATAGGCGGTGAATATATAATAGGAATATCTATATTTTTCAAGTGTAAGATTTGACTTTCCATGTTAATTTTTGCTTGTAATTGTTTCAACAAATTACTGCCTATTAACCCGTCATATCTGTCGTCCACGCTATAGACATAGAATTTATGGTATTCATTACTGTTAAAAGTATTTGGCAATGGTATCACTACCGTTTCGTTATGAACGCTCGAAGCGTGAGTGCTAACAACTTCGAACGGCTCATATCTCAGACATTCTTTAAAATATTTATTTGCTATGTATGGGCTAATAAATGACCTAACGCTACCGGTGTCTATCATAAAAACTGCCCTTAATTCCTTTATAAATACATGTGGTAAATTTAATATTTTATTACAGTTTATTGGGGAGGCCGTTATGCAAAAATGTTCCGCCCCACGCGACTCATTTTCCGCCTGGGGTTCTTCAATTTCCGCCCAATTATCGTAGGGCGTTAATTCTTGGAAATCGTTAATCAAGCTACTTATACTGGGCTCATTATTGTTTATATAACTAACACGTCGCGAGCTTGCAGTACGCATGGTAACATCGGTGTTTGAACCCGATGATTGTGCTAGCGTTGCAGAAGCTGGCGAACGTGGTGTATAATTCTGCTGCGCAATCGGATACGGTGACCTACTAAATTGTTGTTGAGAATTATTGATATGCGCGTTATTATTTGTATTATAATTATTTGGGTAATTATTATTTTGTCTAAAATTCCTAGTCTGGTTAGATAAATGCGATGTGGATGCACTATTAAGGCTATTCCTGTTAATATTCAAACATGGGTGTGTTGTGCGAACCGTTCACTTGGGTTTCTAAATATGGAGAACTGGGTTTATTTGTTTTAATAAGACTACGGCGATCAGTGGTTCTCGCATCATATACAGTTTGGAAGTTCTGCTCCTCCAGGACGATTTTTAGCGCGTCTTCTAAGTTGGATACGTTACGCAAACGAACTAGTCTTATTAGGTATTGTGGTAAACTATATAAGAATACATGCATCGCCCTGTTATTGTAAATAGTTTGAAAACACTTTCCGCACGTTGTATTCTATGGCAAAAATCTAGGTAACTTTCGCCCTTATTTATTATACAGGACTCTAACTCTAATGCCAAGCAATCTTCAGTACGCGGGTCAACGAAGTGCTGGCTCAATAGAACTTTTAGCTCTGCCCAAGTGTCTATGGAGTCTCGTTCTCCTATTAAACTAGCTGCTTCCCCTGCCAGTCTACGTGTTATTACATGGAATAAATAAATATTTTGGTCTGCACCACCCGAGAATGTATTCAATATATATTCGCATTTCTTAATAAACAATGGTAAGGTCCTCGCGTCACCACTAAATACAGGTATAATTTTGACCATTTCCTGTAGGACACGGTTTATTCTAGACTATTAAAACAATTTCAAAACTAAATGAACACAGAAACCTATGACTGTATCACTAAGGCGTTGATAATACACACAAAACATATGCTTCCAACAAGGTTAGAGACAAGGAAGATCTGCAAGGAAGGTGAATAAGATCAACTCACAATTCCGCAGTTATCTTCATCTCCCATGAATTACTGCTTGGCTGCTTCTACCACCAGTGGTTCCTTAATAAATTTGTTTGTTCGGGGATCCTTGCTTAACCGTAGAAACGGACGTCAGATGCTTCTCGTAAATGTAGATACGTGGTAAGACTCCGACTGCAAAGATCCTACCGGCTGCGCCAATTAAGTGAACGACACTGAAGTTATTTAAAAAAATAAGTTGTCATAGTACCCACACGCGATAAGCCGGGGTAACCCAATGAATATTAGATCATTTTATGACAATATTAATCATACACTGATAGTGATATCGTAATCAAATGCATTGTTGATTTAACTTGAGCGCCTACACTCGCTTTAGATACTTACGCACGTTGCATTTTATTTGGGTGTCATAGTACCCACACGCGATAAGCCGGGGTAACCCAATGAATATTAGATCATTTTATGAC
Source organism: Cybosia mesomella (assembly GCA_946251805.1). NCBI lineage: Eukaryota > Metazoa > Arthropoda > Insecta > Lepidoptera > Erebidae > Cybosia > Cybosia mesomella. The sequence continues at coordinate 5,491,637 of OX276398.1, read as the reverse complement.
AATATTAATCATACACTGATAGTGATATCGTAATCAAATGCATTGTTAATTTAACTTGAGCTATTCAAACACGATGTATGTAGGTACATAGGGATTATGACGGTGTTTGTGAAAAAATCTGAACTAACTTTTTACGAAAGAATAGGATTTTAAAATATTTACCTTGAAATTCTAGATCACTTGTTAAGTTTTGTTGTGAGTGTACAGGGGACACCTTTGTCTTTGCCTCTGATGACGATGGAGAAAATTTTCTCCGTTTCCTAGCGAGTCTTTTTACTTTCTTGAGAAGTTTTTCGACGTTATCACTATCGTCCCTGCTGGGACGTTTCCTTTTGCCCATGATGGCGCGTAGTTACACTTATTTTAACTAGAAGCTGAATTTTCTTGTGATTTGGACGACACAAAATCGCGTAATGACGAACACAAGCACCATCCAAGATGGCGTTGGCGGGGCGCGCTGTGGTAGGGGAGGAGTCAATAAAACAACTTTTATTTTGGCAAATAGAACTAAATACTTCTATTTTTATAACTTTAAAAGTGTGATTGAACAGCATGAACTGGCGTACTGTTGCATGTAAACTGTAATCATCTTCGGGAGAGATACGAAGTATAATAACATACAATAATAACAGTAGCATTCGTCATCATCATCATCATCATGAACGACGCCCACTGCTGGGCATAGGCCTCCCCCAAGGATCTCCACAACGATCGGTCCTGCGCTGCCCGCATCCAGCGGCTTCCCGCGACCTTGACTAGATCGTCGGTCCACCTTGTAGGGGGCCTGCCCACGGAACGTCGTCCGGTACGCGGTCGCCATTCGAGAACCTTTCCGCCCCAGCGGTCATCGGTTCTCCGCTCTATGTGTCCCGCCCACTGCCACTTCAACGATGCAATCCTTCGAGCGATGTCGGTTGTTTTAGTTCTCCTGCGGATCTCATCATTTCTGATTCGATCGCGCAGGGAAATACCGAGCATAGCTCTCTCCATTGCTCGCTGGGTGACCTTGAGCCTTCTTATGAGACCCCTATGGGTCTCATAAGAAGGCTCAAGGACCATGTCTCGCTTCCATATGTCATAACTGGCAACACACACTGGTCAAAGACTTTCGTCTTTAGACATTGAGGTATTTCGGACGCGTATACATGCCGGAGCTTCCCGAACGCTGCTCATCCGAGCTGGATTCGACGAGAGATCTCTTTCTCGAAGTTGGACTTACCTAACTGGATCGTCTGTCCTAGGTAAACATAGTGGTCAACAACATCGAGTGTAATGTTCCCAACATTAACTGGAGCAGGTGCAACATGGGCATTGGACATGATTTTCGTCTTATCCATGTTCATCCTAAGACCCACTCTTTGAGAAGTATTACTAAGATCTTCGAGCATTGTGTTCAGGTCTGCCAAGGTCTCAGCCATAAGAACTACATCATCGGCAAACCGTAGGTGTGTTAGGAACTTGCCATTGATGTTGATGCCGCATCCTTTCCAGTCCAGAAGCTTAAAAAATATCCTCCAACGCAGCTGTGAACAGTTTCGGAGAGATGACGTCTCCCTGTCTCACACCTCGCTGTGGTTGGATAGGATTAGAGCTCTGGTTCTGTAATCGGACTGACATGGTGGCGTTTTGGTATAAGTACCTCAGCACCTCGATGTACCTGTAGTCTATTTGGCACCTCTGGAGAGACTTCAGCACCGCCCAGGTCTCATTCGAATCGAAGGCTTTCTCATAGTCCACGAACGCCAAGCAAAGTGGCAAGTTGTACTCTTCGGTCTTCTGTATAACTTGCCGCAGCGTATGAATGTGGTCTATGGTACTATAGCCTTTCCGGAACCCGGCTTGTTCGGGTGGTTGGAAGTCGTCAAACCTGCGAGCGAGACGATTCGTAATGACTCTCGAAAGCAACTTATAGATATGGCTCAGAAGCGAGATGGGTCTGTAGTTTTCCAAGAGAGTCTTATCACCCTTCTTGAAAAACAGCATCACGTCGCTTCTGCCCCATGCCATTGGCGTTTTGCCCTCGAGGATGACTGATTTCTGATTCGATCGCGCAGGGAAATACCGAGCATAGCTCTCTCCATTGCTCGCTGGGTGACCTTGAGCCTTCTTATGAGACCCCTATGGGTCTCATAAGAAGGCTCAAGGACCATGTCTCGCTTCCATATGTCATAACTGGCAACACACACTGGTCAAAGACTTTCGTCTTTAGACATTGAGGTATTTCGGACGCGTATACATGCCGGAGCTTCCCGAACGCTGCTCATCCGAGCTGGATTCGACGAGAGATCTCTTTCTCGAAGTTGGACTTACCTAACTGGATCGTCTGTCCTAGGTAAACATAGTGGTCAACAACATCGAGTGTAATGTTCCCAACATTAACTGGAGCAGGTGCAACATGGGCATTGGACATGATTTTCGTCTTATCCATGTTCATCCTAAGACCCACTCTTTGAGAAGTATTACTAAGATCTTCGAGCATTGTGTTCAGGTCTTCCAAGGTCTCAGCCATAAGAACTACATCATCGGCAAACCGTAGGTGTGTTAGGAACTTGCCATTGATGTTGATGCCGCATCCTTTCCAGTCCAGAAGCTTAAAAAATATCCTCCAACGCAGCTGTGAACAGTTTCGGAGAGATGACGTCTCCCTGTCTCACACCTCGCTGTGGTTGGATAGGATTAGAGCTCTGGTTCTGTAATCGGACTGACATGGTGGCGTTTTGGTATAAGTACCTCAGCACCTCGATGTACCTGTAGTCTATTTGGCACCTCTGGAGAGACTTCAGCACCGCCCAGGTCTCATTCGAATCGAAGGCTTTCTCATAGTCCACGAACGCCAAGCAAAGTGGCAAGTTGTACTCTTCGGTCTTCTGTATAACTTGCCGCAGCGTATGAATGTGGTCTATGGTACTATAGCCTTTCCGGAACCCGGCTTGTTCGGGTGGTTGGAAGTCGTCAAACCTGCGAGCGAGACGATTCGTAATGACTCTCGAAAGCAACTTATAGATATGGCTCAGAAGCGAGATGGGTCTGTAGTTTTCCAAGAGAGTCTTATCACCCTTCTTGAAAAACAGCATCACGTCGCTTCTGCCCCATGCCATTGGCGTTTTGCCCTCGAGGATGACTGAATTGAAAAGCTTCTGGAGGACCTTAAGTATCGGTTTTCCGCCCGCTCTCAGAAGCTCTGTTGTGATTCCGTCATCACCCGCCGCCTTGTTGGTTTTAAGCTGCTTGAGAGCCATTCTAATCTCGTACAGGCTGACGTCCGGGATATCTTCTGTATAGTGTCGGGTAAGCTTGGCCCTAGGGTCTGTAGCCTTGCTTACAACAGGTGTTTGCGTGGAATATAACTGTCCATAGAAACTCTCAATCTGCTTCAGGATTTCAGGTGTTGACGAAATGATGCTACCTTCCTCAGTTTTCAGCCTCGTCAATTGACTTTGCCCGATAGACAGATCTCTCGCGAACACTTTAGAGCCTTTGTTCCGCTCAATGGCCTCTTTAATACGCTCGGTATTAAATTGGCGAAGGTCGCTCGTCAAAGACTTAGATATCTGTCTATTGAGCTGTCGATAACGAAGGGCATCCGCTGAGTTCTGTAGCTTCATTTCGTGTCTCTGATCCATGAGGAGAGTCTGGCTGGAGAGTTTCTTTAATTTGGGACGGCGGGTTTTATAGTACTTAGACCCAACCGTGCGGACAGTATCCACCACCATGTTGTATAGATCGTCCACATCTATGCTGTTCTCAAGGGCTTCGAAGCGGTTTTGGAGCTCGAGCTGAAAGCACTCGGGGTTTTGGATATGAACTGGTAATGGTCGGAGCGTGGATTTTATCAGTCGCGATCTTTCAAATTTGAGGTTGATATCCAATGTGCCTCTGATCATGCGGTGATCGCTTCCTGTCTTAACAGCGTTGATCACACTGACATCATTGAACATGTGCTTCTTCGTCGACATGATAAAATCGATCTCGTTTTTGACTTTACCGTCCGGACTAAACCAGGTCCATTTGTGGCTTACGGGTTTCTTAAAGAAGGAGTTCATCATGTAGAGGCTCTCCCTCTCCATGAAGTCTGCCAGCATCTGGCCCCTTTCGTTCCGTTGCCCAAATCCAAATTGCCCCACTCTCAACTCATCACCGCAACGTTGCCCCAATTTTGCATTGAAATCCCCCATCACAACCGTGTAGCGGGTTTTATGGCTATGCATGGCTTTAGAGATCTCCTCATACATAGCCTCCACTTCGACATCATCGTGTGTCGAGGTCGGAGCGTAAACCTGGATGACATTCAGCGAATATCGTTTCGATATTCTGAGTATCAGGTACGCTACCCTGCTCGACACACTCCCGATGGTAACCACGTTGTTAACGAGGGATTTGTGGACGATGAACCCGACACCACCTAGGGACTGTTGGTCGCCCGGTGGTATAGTAAGTTACCGGATTGCAGAATTATCGAGTCCTCACCCTCTCTTCGGACTTCAGATAATCCAATGACATCCCAGTGTAACTTACTAACTGCCTCTTCCAACTCTACGAGCTTCGCGTCGAGCTTCAGTGTGCGCGTGTTGTAGGTTGCCAGATCGAGTCGTCGGTGTTGGTAGCCGGATCTTACCCGGATCTTACTCGGGGATTCTTAGCACCCCCTGCCCCGCCGTTGCCATAGCCGCTACCGTAGCTAGGAATAGCGGGACTGCCGGGGACTGGGGGCCGATTTATTGGGTGTGTAGCCATTTTGGGGGGGGAGGGGGGGTTGCCATAATCGCCACGCTTGGCAGGCGGGTTGGCGATCGCAGTGTGGCCTTGTGTTTCAGGAGACGCTGCTGCCCGTCTCATCATTCGTAACGCATCATATCCAGGAGAAATTATCAGATAAAAGACATTTTCACATCTATTGTACCGAAATCCCGTTGTGCCTCAATCAAGTACCGCTGCAGTTTAATTGTTAATTAGTTAATAAGTTTAGTTTCTTTTACACCCAGTGTATCGGAAGCTGCATATGAATGCGGCCGTTCTATCTGATGGAATGGACAATTATGGTGACCACTGCTTTTTGCCGCAATCACGTCTGCTTGACATATGTGTAAAGAGAAGGAAATATTTTGTAAAATCGCTGGGACCATCTGTTTCGATTCCAAGTCCATCCATTCTCGTTTCGCTTTCACGGTACTTAAAAATCATCATCATTTGGCATTGTTCCCGGTTGAAGCCAAGGCTTTCACATTGAAGACCAGGGTCTACCTACTCCTTCTGATGTAACTCAAACAGCTTTCATACAAACTTCTGCCGTCTTACCTCCTACCAACCCTGAAAGCCTGCGCCAGAGATCTTCTGTCAATTGGCAGATGTAAAGGCTTCCAGGTGATGTTGGCTTATCTCCGAAGGTCATAGTGGAGCCCTCACAGCGCTTAAAATATTTCTACTCATCTTAATTGAGAAGTTTAAATAGTTATTGAGCTGAGCGAGCGAAGCTCTTATACCCGGCATAGCCGTTTGTAGGTAGATAACCGCCCCCGCTGGCCAGCGGGGATCCGAAGGGATTTCCGCACGGAAAAAAAAAATTATAGCTGGACTCCTCCGTAACCTCTCCTTCGTAACCAAATTAACCACGGTGATAGTGTGGACACTGAGGAGTGTTTTGAAGCGAGATGGTTCATTCCCAATGTACCATTGAGGAATAATCACCGAAAAAAAAGTTTCACGAGCGCGCGGCCTTTTTTTTTGTTATGTCGTGTCTCGACTAAAACCGCACGGTATCCTCCCCAAGTGTCCGTTGCCGGGCACCCCGGGTAAACCCTCGAAAGGATAACCCCAGGGTTGCCGGCGGTCTTTGGCCGCCACCGCGGCCTCGCCTGGTGGAGTCGGGTTTCTAAACGCGCGACCGTAGTAAGATGTCTTATTTTCAAGTAAGAGTCCTGCTCGATCACCTCAATTTATCTCAGTCGCACCCTGCACTGAATTCCTAGTAATTTTTATGTATCATTTATTATTCGGAAGTATCTAAGATCAGGATAAGAGTGGCTAGGCTTGATAGCACTCGGGCCACAGTCCGACCCTGATCGTATATACTGTACTAAGTCGTAGTGCGTGCAATTAACCCTATCGGTCTTATTACAAGAAACGGAATAAAGTCTGGTTTAATCCCGAACTATAAAATCTAGGCTTAATCTCAAGACCATGGTTTAAACTTCTTCTTATTACAAAAACTGAATCAACCTTAGACTACTAAGTACCATGATTTAAACCTTGGCTGCAATAAAAACCACAGATAACTACAAGTATGGTTCGTTCATTGTGACACCATTCGATCGCAACGTTCCATATCTTCCAAAAGCAAAAGTTTTCTGAATAATATTTACTAAGATTGGTGAAAAATATATTTACAACATATATTTTCTTTAAATTCAACTTCATGGATAATACCTATTCTTTATTTAGTAATAAAATATCACTATCATGCTTTTATTTAGCAATCATTTTAAAATATTGGAAGATCTATGGATGTTAAACGGAACGAAGTTTTCCCACGTTGTTCGAAACGAATTACGAAACTTTATACCTACTGTAAGTTGTATGTTGCATAGTAAAGTTAATTATAAAATGAAACAACAAAAGAAAAGGAGATACCGGGTATCCCCGAGGATCCAGAGCCAATTCATCCCTAATTAAATCAACAACTCTCATAGCAAAGCGTTTGGAAAATCTATACTGCTTAAAAGCTGCCTCAGATAGTTCCACAAAGGGGTTCCCTCTAATACGATGTGATGTCCAATATCTTCGATGTCCATTTCATCAACTGCGTTAATATCCATTACGAGCAAAAATATGTGCGAATAATAACAACCTAAATAATAGAATTCTTAAATGACAACTTTGACGTATGTGATTATTGTGATTACACTTTAAACCAACGTTAAACTAGGGGTCACGCAGGTTTATCTTTAGACCAAAGAAATTCTATGGTTTACTCCTAAAACGCTTTTTGTAATATGACTTTATAGGTATTAATGTACTCTGTGGGGATTGTTACTATCAGACTACGCTTTTATGAAAAGTATTAGCGCAAAGCGTTCATTGTTATTAAATATTTCATAACATAACATAACTTCACGCCTGCATCTCCGAAGGGGTAGGCAGAGGTTTATTACACATCCACGATTTGCCAGTTTTGTTAAGGGCTCAATGTAACAGGGGGCGAGCCTTTTGCCATATACCGGGCACATTATTAAGCGAGCGATAATTAACATTTATTAAAGTACACATAACTACGAAAAGTCAGAGATGTGTGCCCGCGGCGACTGGGGATCGAACTCAATATCGAGACCTCGTCTCAGCAGTCCGTTACATACACCACTGGGCTATCGCCGCCTTTTAGGGTTCCGTTGCCAAATGGCAAAAAACGGAACCCCTATAGATTCGTCATGTCTGTCTATCTGTCCGTCCGTATGTCACAGCTACTTTTTTCCGAAAGTAAAAGAACTATGCTGTTCAAATGATTATTTAAGGGTGGCTACAAGCACCGGTTTTTTTTCCGTTTTTTGCTCGATATCAATACCGGCAACGGTACACTTGAAATATTCACAGAATATTTAGTTGTATATTAACTTCAAAAATAAATAATTCCTCCCGTTGTATAGATAAGGGTACGGGACCCTTCGTGCGCAAGTCCGACTCGCACTTGAAAAACCGGCTTAAGTATCATAAATCACCGTATTCATAAATATTATAAAGTTATGTTTAACATCAATTTACTCACAACACTATCAAGGTTCAGGTTCAAGGATACCTCTATCGTTAAAGATAGGAGTGCATGCACTACCTAACCGCAGAGTCACGGATCATACTAACTTGAATACAGTTGTTAATAACGTTAACATAGTTAACATGGAAATAAACAAATTTATATTTTTATTTTTTATTTTAAATGCCTAATTTCAGTCTGCAATTGATGAATATCAGTTTCATATTGATCTGTTTGGGTATCTAATTGTTTTCTACTTATTCCTATTAATTGTCTTAGTTGTAAATTCGATTTACACAACCTACGATATTTATTGACACCTATTTTAAGTTTTTTTATGTGTTTTTGTGATTTGAAAATAAATTTATTTAGTTTTATATATTTTTTTAACTTATTCCTGCTACTATTAACTAATCTTATTGATGAGTTTAACATGTGTTTGGCGTCACAGGTTGTATCTATTAATTTTATAGGAATATCTGGTGTTGAGATATCTATCAGGTCTGTGGTAATGGATGGCTCAAGGCAAATCAGATCAGGCTCAGTTCCCACCAGATCATCATAGAGACTGTTCGAGAGGGCAGTCTGATTTGCAAATTTGAGAGTTTACATGTGAGTGATAGAGTTGTGAACATCACTCAGCTCGCACTCCAAAATGCTGATGCGTTTTAAAGCACGCTCATGAGTGTTGCTGCATTCTTCTAGACCTGTCAATGTTACCTGAAGGTGATCCCGTTGTAGTGTGAGCTCCCTAACCTGTGTATGTAGCTCAGCCAACTTATGTTTGAGTTGGGCGTTTTTTTTCTATTACGTTTAATACTTCCTTCTCACTGTCTTCCCATTCTTCTAGCAACTGCTTGTTGAGATTTTGCAAATCTCCAGTTCCTTTATGTTCAGATTAAACTTTTGTTGTAAGTCACGGACTACAGCACTGCGGGTCATCATTATGTTGTGCTTCTTTTGGAGTAGATTAGTGAGGAATTAGTGGCACTGAAATGAAAGGGGTAGTGATAAGCAACTGTGTACAGAAAGTGTACGAGCTAAACACTTTACCACCGTTCAAGTCTGTGTTGCCAGACCAAAAAAAGCCCAAGTGCTAAGCTTATGAATAAGTGTCCACAATTTTATTCCTCTTTCACTTCTCCTCTCATACAGCCTACCACATAAAAGTAATTATTCTTCATAGTTACACCTATAGTCTCTCCTTCAAAATAGTCTAGTGCATTTATATGATTTTTGTCATTGACTGTTAAAATAATAATAATAAATATTCTACGACATTCTACATAGCGCTATCAACCCTTACATATTACCTGTCACATGTATGTGAATTGTAAAAAATACCCGCTTCTGCGCTTTCTAAGAGACCTGTAACACTCGTGTGATTAAGATCCTTAATTTTATCAATTTTAGTCTTTCCATCACCTGTGACATTCATGTCCTGTTATCGTACCAACGACGCAAACCTCCTGTCCTTCTGTGCAACCTGTGAAATCCATGTAATTATTGTTCTCTATAGTTTCAAAAATCGGCCTCTTCTCGTATACTGGCTGTCATAACCTGGGAGTCTTCAAGTCAGGTTAATTCTAGGCAAGCGTGCGCTCCACCTTCGGCCACTTCATCACTTATCATCGCTTTTAGCACGTCATAGTAAGTCCTCTGATGTTTAGTGTTTTTTACCCAATTTTAATCCGCAATATTAACACCTAGAGGCATTATGTGCTTCCTTTTGACTTGTCTTTTAATATATTTTTGGTGGTACCCCTAATTGTTCATAATTCATAATTCATTTATTCATTTGCGTGTAATGTGGTACAATGAGAGATGGTAATATAAAATATAGTAACTATTTCTAGTCCAAGCACATTACGCCATAATGTTGGCATGCAAACACAGATAATTATACATAGCAATATTTAAGTACTTAAAAACTAAAAATATAGCAGTCACAATAACAGCACAACAGCTGCTACAACGCATTTCTGCAGTGGTACGAACGACAAGTAAATTTCTTTAAAAAGTCTTCCATTGTATAAAAGGTCTCGTCCACCAACCATTTTTGTAATGCAACACAATTTTTTTTATTAGGCAGGTCTATAATCGACGCTGGCAATGAGTATTAAATTAGTGGAGCCATGTAAACACAACTACGTCTAAAAATTGAGGGATATGCTCTATCGCTGTAGTTGGTATTTTAGCATTAATGTGACTCACTATAGATTTAACTAAATCAAACTGTTCCCCATGTTGGCCATGATATTCTTTGTTTGTCACATTTAGACATTACTTTAGTTGGTGATTGTATGTGCAAGTACAATCAGCTACTTTTCAGAATAAAGGAACAATATCACTGTAGAGGGTTTTTGTGCACAAAGCCATCGAATGCAATAAATTTCCGGTGAATCTCGTTCGACGTTATTTAGAGTGAATGCCTTTGCACGCAGGAGTCATTCGCTTTAGTGAAAGTGAATTAGGTGCTGGGAATAAGAATGAAATAATGAAATCCTTTTTGAAAGTTGATTCATAGTGGTAATTCATTCTCAAGCCTGTCTGTCGCGCCTTTTCTTTTTCGAGTACGCAGAGACAAAAGCTTTCCAATTGCTTTTGTCTTGACACATTTAACAAATTTCTTTTGCAGTCTCTAAAATTTTCAAGTCTGTCAACATGATATTTTTTGGCATGAAAGTCGAATCAGCTTAGTAACAAGATTAATTATTTAATTGTAAAGTAAATCTTATGTATAAAGTGTCGCTGGTTCAGATCTGGCTCTAAAAACCATGTAGGGAGTAATGTATAGGGGTAAAAAAGCAAATTAACATGTGGTCACTTCTGTGATTTTAATACATAGAATTGGTAAGGGGGGGGTGAAAAAGCAAATTAACATGTGGTCACTTAATTCTGTGCTTTTAATACATAGAATTGGTAAGGGTAAACTTAAAGTTAACTAGATGCATGTAAAAAACAACGTGGCCTTCACTTGCTGTCCCGATTTCTATAGGCGTTCGTGGACACTTGACATTGTAGTGGAATACGTTGAAGTGGTTCAAGATTAAATATTTTTCTTTTACAAGGTAAAAAGTTAAAGTAAAAAGATGATTACATCCCACTATTCATCACCTATGTTTCCTATCCCACTTTATAGGAGCGAGCCTATTTATCATCAACTGTGCACGTATTCGATAACGCTTTTAAAAACTTTGTAATTTTTAATAAATATGCGTCATTTTTTTAAGCTGACAGCTTTTGCCCGTTGTGTGCAAAGCGTCACATTTTGGGTGAAATACTGACCCGAACGTGACTCTCGTCTCCCAATCCGCAGTCGGCGGCCTTTGTGACTTTGTAATATAAATATCGAATAACACTTTTCTTTCTATGGAAACCGGTTCCATGGGACCTGGAACTAGTGAGAACAACCCGAACTTTCTAAATTTACGACTTAGCTAATTCGAATTCGTTACCGAGAATACACTTCATCTATTGACAGCACCGATTGGGAGGTTTAACACATAAAATATTGCTAACATTAAAACCACAAATTGATAAAAGTCGAACCCATGGGTAAACTTTACTGTGTGTTTATTGCTATTAAAATTTATACAGATTTGCTCGTGTACATTTACACAATACAGATTACGTAAAGGTAAAAGTACTTGTGTACATTTAAGATACTTGAGATGGTGATAAAATACAAAAGCCCATTTATGTATTGAACGGAACCTTTGCGGGCTTTAGATAAAATATGATTTATATTTTTAGCTACTAGATACAGAATAATGAAATTAAACGACACAAACATAGCAAAATGGCGGTATATTTAACAACTCAGATTCGAAATACAAAGGAAACGGAAACATAAAAATTTAAAAACCCTGAACTAGCTAAGGCCACTCCCGGACTAATTCAACTTTCAAACAAAAAAAATAAAAGACAATCAAAATCGGTTCATCCGTTCGGGAGCTACGATGCCACGATAGACAGACACACACACACAGAGACACATTAAACTTATAAAACCGTCGTTTTTGCCTCGGCGGCGATTCAAAATGCTTAAAACACATGACTCATTAGTTATTACGCAATTCAAGAATTAAATTAGGCACTTGGCTATGCAAACGAATATAGATTCACCTTTACTTGTTTTCTTCAACCGAAAAACAGGACCCGAACTGTATTGCAATCGTCCTTGACTAAGGGCGGGCGGAATCGCTGGGGCGTTGCTCACTAGGCGAGAAGCTTTGTCTCGGTTCTTTATTTTACGTTGAGCTTGTATCTGCTACAATTCTGCTTGATGTCGGTCGGCGGCGGCAAGGCGGGAAGTCAGCAGAGGTTCTTTGGTTGAGCTCCGGGGGGCCCGAATCCTAGGAGACGACTAATCTGAGCAATTACCGTCCCCTCGGACTTTGAAGGGAGCGGCTTGTGGCCGTAGACATCTGGTTAGCGGCCCTGACGGGTGCACTTTCACGTTGAGGGCCCGCTGCCCTCTCCAGCGTCCCTTTGGCCTTCTTTTTTTTTCTTTTTTTTTTATATTAAGGACACGTCAATTTCACTTCACCTCGCCTGATGGTGAGCTGAAGGTAAAGTCTCAGGAAAGAGGGTCACCATTACATACACGTATCATGTTAACAATGGTGGCACTCAGCTTGACGGCCTCATCAGAAGAAGATTGTCGTCGCAGCACCGCGTGACACCCACCGGTCCCACTAGTGCTGCGACCACAATCCCGCTGCCCGGCTATGCACTTGCTGAGGGTTTTTCGCAATCGTGCACGGCGGTACCTAACCGGCCGAATTTGGTGACAAATTTGTGTCATCAAATTGCTACCACCAGTAAAACGTCTACCTTTGTGGCGTAGTCCTGTAACCCAGTAGGATCTTCCGGTCCTTGGCCTTCCTAACCCGCTCTGCCATTCTTCTATCTCTGCCATTCTCGTTATCGAGTATTTCCTCCCTTTTTTTTAATTGACCTTGAAGATAACCGCCAGCGAATTCCAAGCGCCCCAGCAAACCTGAAAAAGTTGCAATATTTCTTCAAGTGTGCAGATAGACACCTACTGGCCTATAAATAAAATATACCACCCTTTCGCCAATCTATTTCAAAATTGGAATTGACACACCTAAATGGATTTTTATTCCAACCAACTTAAATCTGTATCTAACTTCAATCTTATTCCTTGGATACAAGAGCAATAATAGTTTACTGCAGGTATCAATTCGATTTGTTTTTAAAACCCGTGCATACCGAACACAGATTTCAAATAAGGAACTCCCGGTTTATCCTATTGGCAATAGTTTATTTTGTCTTCTATGCCACGTCTATACTCGTGTTAGGTGGTTCGAATTTCAAAAGCCTTCCATTTCATTTGGATTAACTTTTTTGGGTTCCGTAACGAACCTACCCAAAGCGTAAAACCGGATCCTATTACTACGGCTCCGCTGTCCATCCGTCCATCTGTCATCAGGCTGTATCTCATGAACCGTGATAGCTAGACAGTTGAAATTTTCACAGATGATGTATTTATGTTGCCGGTTTGATAACAAATACTAGAAACAAAATAAAATAAACATTTTAAGGGGGCTCCCATACAAGAAAAGTTTTTTTTTTTCTCGAAATTGATAACGGCCACAGGTAGATAATGGTACGGAACCCTTCGTGCGCGAGACTGGTTTTTTTCGTACTTTACTTTAATAAATTACGTGATATTCAGCAAAAAGATTATATAGGAATATTTTGAACCTCCTTTCACCTTAATTGCCGAATCACACTTCTATTTACGCGACTAAGAAGCAAGTGCTAGATTCTTTTCTCACAAGTTGGCCTTTGTTATCAGGCTGTAAATATAAAATATATTAGTTACCCTCTTGACGACCATGACTGTTACTTTGTAACCTAAGTAAATAAAGGTATTTAATTCTGATGTCATCAAGTGTACTGTATACCCCTTCGTCCACGTTGGTAATTAGATTTACCTAACCAGTTACAGGTACAGGGTCCTACCAACACCTCGGGTTCCAAGTCAACCACACTTGCTAGTTCGTGCACCTGCTCAACAACAGATGAGGCTCTGGCGCATGCTTTCCTCTTCGTGCTCGGAGGACAGACCGTGGCTAATCTCGTAAAAGCTAAAAAAACATTCATAAATAATAAGCGGACGCTTTTTTTTCTGTGCGGAAATACCTTCGGATAACTAACGACTAAAACCGCACGCCGTCTCAGGTCTTCTGACACCAGGGTGGCCCATAAGGCATTTCTGGACCCCTGGGCTCCAATTACAAATTGGAACCCAGACTGGGGCGGTGGCGCGTTTCCGGGGACAAGACAGGGACACCGTGGTTCCGAGGTGGCCATCTCGAAATCGAAAATGGCCCTGGGTCAAATCTGAAGACCCGAGACGGCTGCGGTTTTAGTCGGTTCACTCCCGACAATCTTTCCGCTGACCGGCGGAGGGGTATCCGAGGGGAGGCTAGGAGGATGATTTTTCTTGCTGTACGTTGCTAATACAGCCCGTATTTAATTCTATTAAAACAGTGTCCAACAGAATGCATATAATAAAGGTTTTGGTATTGCCATAGTGGCGATGTTGTTTCAAAAGTTACCAATTTTACCAAAGAACCCCATCCATTATTGGCGAACATGAATTGAACGGGAAAAGGATGACATTACATAATGAATTGATGAAATAATGAATGAGCGTAAATTATTTGACTTCATTAAATCCCCCAGCGAATACCAGCAGAGGTTTCTTGTGGAAGCGCGATCAATTTCGTTGTTGTTTTGTTTTTATTGATTATTTTTTATGTTATATATTTTCTTGAAAAAATAACTAGTTTGTTATCTATAAAAAAAATATCAAAAAGCCCGCGACATAGCTTAGAACACTAACGACTAATTCACCTTTCAAATAAAAAAAAAACATAATCAAAATCGGTTCATCTCCTCGGGAGCTACAATGCCACAGAGAGACACACAGACGGACACAGACAAATACGTCAAACTTATAAACACTCCTTCGTTTTTGCGTAGGGGTTAAAAATAGTCTATATGTAACTGATATTTTCCACACAGATGTAACTTGTATTATAACATACTAGGAAAGTGAAAATGGGCACAAATGTAGGTGATCTCGTGTGACATTTACGTCAGAAAAATAATTAAAACCACTTTATAGAAAAAAGGCTTAAGACAATTTTTAAAATAGTTCTTATGATGTGCTGGAACACGGTGCAGCTGTACAGATATAATATTCCGAAGGTTATTGTTGCCTTTTTAAGGCAGATAACCTTCAGAGTGAGTGTGTGGAATTATCACAATTTCACAACTGAATAAAACGCTGGTTCCGTGCAGTTGAAGGTTTATAGAAGTAATGTCAAAAAACAATTGAATTTGTCTTATAAAAATATAAAAAACCATAAACAAGCTAAAAAAGTATGTGCTTCAGCACATTTCTGCCCTTTTCAAAGAAGCACGAGTTTCCTTGTAGGACGCCTCAGAACGCCAGCAGAGGTACATACATCTACCACGCGGACGACTCCATCGCGGCCCGGATGCACGGCGCACACTCTTCCCCTGGGCCACGATCCTCGAGGCAAGTTGCCGTCAACCACCAACACTAGGTCATCTATGGCAACATTCGGCGTGTTCCGTTGATTCCGCCTAGGTGCCAATGTCGGCAGGTACTCCGCTATCCATCTGCGCCAGAAGTGATCAGCCAAACGCTATGCTCGTCTCCAATGAGCGCGACTGACCAAATCGCCGTCCTGAAGCTCAACGGGGAAGCTCTCTCCAGATGAGGATCCCAAAATAAAATGAAGAGGAGTCAGCGCCTCCTCCGCTTCTGATTCGCACGTGACATGGGTCAGGGGCCGAGAGTTGACAATAAATTCGGCTTCTGCTAACAGTGTCCCCAGCACCTCGTCTGTCGGCGCTCGTTCATGGAGCGTGGCTCGCAGAGCGGTTTTCACACTGCGCACCATCCGTTCCCATGCGCCCCCCATAAACGGAGCGGAGGGTGGTATAAACTTCCACTGAATCTGATGTTTCGCAGCGAAATCCGTGAAGGAAACCCCATAAAGTGCTCTTAACTCTCTGCTAGCTCCAACAAAAGCTGTCCCATTGTCGGACAGAATTTGGGAAGGAGTTCCACGCCGCGCAATAAATCTTCTCAGACACATCAGTGCTGCATCGGTGGACAGCCCGTGGACCACTTCCAGGTGTATAGCTCTAGTTACTAAGCATGTCAGCACTGCGACCCATCGCTTCTCGCGTCTGCGTCCAACTGCTACCAGGAGGGGCCCGAAGTAGTCCAATCCAACAAATGTAAACGGTCGCCGATGATGGGATAATCTCTCCAAAGGGAGGTCACCGACGGGAGGCTGAAGTGGAGCTGCCCGCAGAAGTCGACACGTGGGACAATGGTGTGTGATCGAGCGTACCACACTTCTCGCACTGATAATCCAAAACCGCTGACGTAATTGATTAACCACCATCTCTGTGTTGCAGTGAGCTGCCTTTATGTGATATGAAAGAATCAGGAGACGAACGGCCGGGTGTTTCCCATCAAGTATTATCGGGTTCTTGTTTACTTTTTCCGTATCCGTATCTGCTACTGTAGCCGTCCGGTCGGATAGTCTGATTAGCCCATCCTGACCTACGAACACAACAAATTTACGCAGGCGACTTTGAGGTGACACGGGCCTGCCATTATGAAGACATACCATCTCATTCTTGAAACTGTCCAGCTGACTCTGATAAAATATATGTACCTCCGCCAGGCGAATGTCGTCTGCTGACAGACTGCGCGAAGTGAGAGCATTAGTACTGGAATTGCCCTCATCTCTCGAAACGAACGTAAATAATCTCCCCTTCATTAGCAGAAAAGCATCTACCACGACCCCCCGTTTTCTTAGATAACGTAGTCTTAGTAGGGTAAGAAACTGATGAGCCCGCGCTGTTGCACGTACCAATCTTAGCCATGAACTAAAGCGAGATGGATTAGCGCACAAAGGCAAGTGCAAATGCGACTCATCATTGTAATAAACCGTAGCATGATTATGAGAAGGACTAGGATCGTGTGAGGCAGTAGAAAGTTTACGTGATGATGCGTGCGTACGGGCTACTGGCTTAAGCTCTAAAGCGACAGATGTTTCTTGAATGCTAGTAGATTCTACTGGCCAGTCTGATGATAATAGGAATTGTGGCCCTAAAACCCAACGAGAAGCTTGTGAAAGCCCACCGCGCTTTATGCGCGTAGCATCATCCGCGACATTAAGCTCTGTGGGCACCCACCGCCATTCGGATACGTCGGTGAGCTCGCAAATCTCGCCTATACGATGAGTTACAAATGGTTTATACGACCTCGCATCGCTACGTATCCAACCAAGGACGTTGAGTGAATCGCACCAGAAGACACGTTTGTTTGGTACATAGCGATGAGCTTCGCATATTGATGATGCTAGGCGAGCTGCTAATAGTGCCCCTTGAAGTTCTAAACGTGGTATGGAGATGGGCTTCAGAGGAGCTACTCGCGCTTTACTACAAATAAGTGTGAGTTTCACGTTTCCTTCCGTATTTACAAATCGCCAATACGCCACTGCGACAAAAGCCAGTTCGCTGGCATCCGAAAAAATGTGAAGCTCACAATTATGGAATTTGCTACCCTTGTCGTGATAAAAACGCGGAATCTGGAGCTTTGAAACCGATGCTAGGTCTTCAAACCACCAGTTCCAAGCGTTTTGTTCTTCGTCAGGTAGTTTTTCGTCCCAATCATATCCTTTGCGCCATATATTCTGGAACATTATGCGTCCCGGGACAACTATAGGCGCAAGGATCCCGAGCGGGTCATAAACCCTCATCACGTATGATAGGATCATACGTTTGGTTAATTTTCCTAGCGAGATTGACCTATCCAACACTGTTGGGCTAAACGTTATGACATCGTTAGCAGATTGCCAAATTAACCCTAAAGTGCGAACTGCTGTTGGAAAATCGCCTAATGAAATATCCTCTACCGATGGACTGAGTAAAAGGTCTTTCGGGAGTTGAGCCAAGGCGGCTGACTCGTTGGACACCCAGCCCCGCATCTCAAACCCCGCGTGCCTATGGACTGATACTATATCAACAGCTAACTTCGCCGCTTCTATGACAGAACTGACACTTCCAATAAAATCATCCATATAATGGTCATCCGTGATTGCAGCTGCTGCTTCTGGGTATAGGCCTCTCCATTCGTCAGCGTTCTTATTTTTCACGTAAAGAGCAGAGCAGGGACTCGAGGCGGCACCGAACATCATAGACGACATTCGGTACGTCCTAATAAACTTTTTGGGGTTATCACGCCACAAGAACCGTTGGGCATCGCGATCTTCGACCCTTATTTTGACCTGGGGAAACATCTCTCGTATATCGGCTGTCATGGCTACTTCGCGTTCCCGAAAACGAAAAAGAATTCCTAAAAGTGACCGTAGAAGGTCGGGACCCGGTACCAGCAACGAGTTCAAGCTGACACCCTGAGATTTCGCCGCTGCATCATGCACTATACGCAGTTTTCCCGGCTTTTGCGGATGGGTAACCCCAAAGTGAGGGAGGTACCAGCATCTCTGCTCCGACTTATCTTCACACGGCTCAGCGTAGTCTTTCTCAAACATCGCGCGTTAACGTTCTTACGATACGACTCAGCGTAGCCCTCGTCTTTAGCCATCTTTTTTTCAAGGTTCAAGAATCTAGAAAGAGCGAGAGGGTAATTATCTGGAACCCGCGAAACGTCTGGACGCCACAATAGGCCTACCTCAAAACGCCCCGACGGTAATCTGCGAGTCGTTTTGTTTAAAACCTCGAACGCGTGTTCGTCATTCGAACTTCGGACTTCCCGCTTCATAATACCTATTGCTTCTAGTTGGTATTGCTCTTTGATAAGTGATTCGAGAGATTCATCGTTATGGCACGGTAAATCGCTAGTGTGATTGACAAACTCGACCGGATTAGACCTGCTTGAGGCAAACCCGAACAGTACCCACCCTAGATTCGTATGGATAGCAACCGGTTGAGATTTGGTTCCCTTTCGCGTAGCTTTAGCTAATGTCAAGTGCCAATTGTCGATCCCTATGATGATGGTTGGCCTCGCGTCTTCGTAGCACAGAACTTCAACTAAATCACTGAAATGGCCAAGTTTAGCAATCTCGTGGTTACAAATTGACTGACTTTTTATACCTAAACCCTTAATAGACCGCGCCCTGCGTAATAGATAGGTATCAGAACCGTGTTTACCTTTGACATGAAAATCAACGTACTCTACTGACGTGTCTTTGGATAGCCCGCCTACACAGTCGAGACTAATTTGAGCTTTCGGTCCACTAACACCTATCCGGGACGAAACCTCGGAATCTATAAACGTAGACGTGGCGCCGTCATCTAGTAAAGCGTATGTATCGTAGTTACCTAATGGACCTGATACTGTCACTGCGACGATCTTAAGGAGCGGCGAGCGACGCGTAGGCAAGATCTTCGAACGTAGGTCGTCGCCTTTGGAGACGATGGCGGCGTGAGCAATCGTGTCTAAACCCTGTGTGTCTTGTGTATTCGCTACCTCACACTCACTTGATGACTGCTCAACATCATCGACATGGACATGTGCGGCCGAGTCTCGCTCTAAATTTGAGTCATGCAACAGTAAATGATGACGATAAATGCAACCATCGACTTTGCACAAATCCTTCGATTTGCAAAACTTTATACTATGCAAACCTTTTTTCAAGCAACGATGGCAAATCTTTTTACTTTTTACAAATTGCCACTTGTCAGTGATTGACATCGCTCGAAATTTGACACAGTCCGTAATTATATGACATTTGTCACAAAATAAACAAATAATTTTATCAGATTTTTCGCAAACAATTTTGCGACCTTTCTCTGAATTGGGATGCTTTAAATTTTCAGAGACAGCGTTCACTTTGTCACGGAATTTCCTATCCTAATTTCCTATGAGCGAATGTAGAGACCAAGGGTTCGAGTATTCCGAACTGGACCTGCAATTCAACCTCGCGCGCGAGGAAATCTGCAAATAATACGAGGCGTTTTATTTCGTAACCATTGTTTAAAGCAGCAAAATCTTGCCATCTGGGTCGCAAAAGCGCAGGAAGTTTAAACAACATCGCGTTGAATAATTCCGGCGAACTTAAATAATCGGGTTGATTGAGAAGTCGAATTACCTCTACGCAATTACGAACGCGACAAGCAAAATTAGCTAAATCTTTAACTTCCGCTCTCACGCGTGGAAGTGAGCGTATTGCAGTGATCTCTTGCAATACAATAAGCTCAGCGCGACCAAACCTCATGTCGAGCAATCGCAGCACGTCGGCAGGAACGCGTGCTGACACTAGTACAGCGCCGACAGCATCGCGCGCTTCGCCTCGCAGCGCATAACTAAGGCGCGCTAAATTTTCGACATGCGTATATGAGGCCTCTGTATCTAAAAAGGCCCGCTTGAAACTCAAGTAATCCATCGTCGACTTGCCGTCGAAGAATGGTAAATTTATATTCGAACCTCTGGGGGTTTTATTACAATGATTAAAGAAACGATCTAACGTTGAAATCAGTGACGTTACAATCGCCGCGTTGTCGCCGCTTGTAGTCGCTGTTTGCGAAGTCTCGATGGCGCCGATCGGGGTAGCGGCTACAGCTGCTGCCACTGCCGACTCTGGCGCTGCGAGCTGGTGCTGGGTAGGAGCTGCGTCGGCGGCACCTTTCGCTGCAACTGGTGACGATAAGACCGTCTCTCGCACCTGTACATAAGTGAAAGTGTTATTTTGACCCGGATCTGTACCGAGAGCCACAGTTTCCTGCGACGGTTGCCCGATAGCGGGCGAGGCCTCTCGGTGTATATCGTTGAGCCAACTTCTCACACGTCGTTCCTCATGTACGTCACTATGATGACTATGGCGACTGCGACTGCAGTGACGACTGCCACGCTCGCTGCCCTCCGCCTCTAAAACGGCGAGCTGGGCTCGATGTTCTATTTCTACAGTACGTTGTTCTATATGTACTTGTTGTCGTTCTATCTGTGCTTGACGTTTTTGTAGCTCTAGCTTTGTTTGTAGCTCAAGCTTCTGCATCTCGGCGACACGACGGGCATATTGCGCCTCTGCAAGTAAAATTTTTGCCCTTACCGTGGCCGACGATTTGGTCGACCTAGAGCAGGTGCTCTCAGGACGAGGCGATGGCAACGGTGGAGCTACGTTGAACGAACTCCCACCCGCGATGTTTGCCGTCGCTTCCACCACGGACTGTGTTACCTCCTTTTTTGCGTTCCTAGTCTGCACGACCATGGCTTCGAAGGACCAAAAATGTGTGGAATTATCACAATTTCACAACTGAATAAAACGCTGGTTCCGTGCAGTTGAAGGTTTATAGAAGTAATGTCAAAAAACAATTGAATTTGTCTTATAAAAATATAAAAAACCATAAACAAGCTAAAAAAGTAAGTGCTTCAGCACAGTGAGCATGAGGTCGTCTGCAGGTAAAAGTACTGTTAAGTTTGTCAACGTAGTTTGTAAAATTAGTTTTTGAAAGTGTCGATAGATGGCGTGATGTAGATCGTGCTATTAAGATTCTCCGCAACTGAATGACCCCACTGTGTAATTCCTAATAAAATCATCTCGTCATGAGCAAGTGTCTTTCACTATAATACCTTGGCCGCCGGCCAGCGGGGGCGGTTATGTCGGGCTTGCACCGACTAAAACCGCACGCCGTCTCGGGTCTTCAGACGCCGGGGTGTAAGGTTACCCATAGAGCATATCCCTCGCACCCCGGCTGACCCTGGGCCATCTCACCACTAACAGCATCGCTCATCCTGTCTCCTTTGAAAGCAGAGGAGTACGGAGAGCGATGTGTTCCCGCCACGTTGGGTATTGGCCGACGATCAATGCCAACCCTATGAAGGGGTGAAGGGGAAGCCATTGACCGCCGCCCAGGGTGTACCGGCCGCTCCGATTCCGTTCCCCCCGGACTGCAGCGGGATCGGAATCGGAGCGACACTCGAGGAGGTTACCCAACACACACCCCACCTTGGCCGGCCCTCAAGACATTTTTTCCGGAGTATATACAAGTACCGATTAGTGATTAAAATGTATAGTCATTTCTATATTTTTCAATCACAAACCGGAATCGTTCAATTGATTTTCTTATATCGCCAGATATAACATGTTATTCATAGCATCGGATTGAATTCTATCTTTCACTTACATCACGTAAACATTAGTGAACCTAAATAAAATTCAGATAATTAGACATAAAATCAAAGTAAATAGAAAAATATGAATGGCTATTATATCGGCTGCTTAATAACACTTATACACGTACTAAACATTTTTTAGCATTATCGCCTATATAACATTAAAGCATTATAATAAAATAATGTCATATTGTATAACATAATATAAAAATCGGATTTTACCCCTGGTCCCACGAGTACGACCCACGGGTGAAGACCTCGGGGATATTTTTTCTCCGTAGTCCTACCACTCTAAATAAAATTCAGTTTTATTCTATATGACAGTTTCAGTGGAACCACGGTTAATCCAGTGCGGTAGACCCACTACTGCTAAAAGTCGATGTATATTTAGGTATGGAATAATTTCAATTACTAATTAATAATTTCAATTACTAATTAATAATTTCAATTACTAATTTTTAATTTCAATTACTAATTAATAATTTCAATTACTAATTAATAATTTAAATTAATAATTAATAATTTCAATTAAGCCTATAAAAATAATCGAATTTTGTCAGATATTACTAGTGATTCATAGCATATCGTATCTAATTCTATCTTTCAATATACATAAATTGGTTAATATTTAATTCAATAATTGTTTATAACAGTATTTCTCAGCTGCGGAAATTAATACTCCCAAGTCCCAACCCCAAACTAGGACCTCGATTCTTCAGGGAAACTAAAATTATAAATCTTTTTAATATTCCCAGTTTTAACAGGTATTAAAATTATAGACTTGGGACTCGATAACGTTCGGAATTTCATTGGTCAACGTTACGGGTCTACCGCTGATATTTATCTGTTTATTATACTACTAGCTGTTGCCTTCACTGTTGACACGACAAGCTTAGAATTCTGTTCCTGTTCACGTTCCATAGGAATAAATTCCAGGAATAAAAAGTTTATCTGTTAGGTATGCCAGACTATTATATATATCCCTGTATCATACAACAAAATTACGTGAAAAAACATCCAAACTTACAAACATCTTCACAAACTTTCACATTCATAATATTACCAGGATAGTAGGATGTCGCCTTAAAAACTATTCATGCCATTATTGAAAAGTTGTGTAAACCTGTTTTGGATCACAGTTTCATCAAAATGTATACGCTTATTTTTATCTCTATAGATAATGGGTGCTATATGTATAAATTTCCATGGAAAGCGGGAACTGGAACAGAATTCCTCGGAACCGTAACTTAGCCGTTACTTAAAAGCGCTTGCAATATCTAAAGTAAAAATAGCTATAATGTTGACTACAAATGGAGTTTCTACTGTGTAAGCAATAAGGTAATCTTCCAATGACGGTAACATTTACTTAAGAAACCCTAAAGAGAGACTTTACCTCAAAGGGCTGCTAATTTATCATAACATAGGATTATTGATTTTATGGTATGAAACTTAGTAATATACCTACTTTGTAACCCATGTTTCTGCACCCCTGTATTATGGATAAAATTTAATTTATTTCTAAGCAAGCCACCAAGTTTAGTCAAAACCTGCATTATTTAATTATATACCTCTAAAAAAAATGTGCTCATTAACTAAAATCAAGTTGATAATATTCTATATAAATTCTGACTTATATTTTATGCATAAATGAAGTAACCTACTTCAAATCTGAACATAATATTATTTGTCCAAGAATCGCCTTTTTGAATGACGGTATACTTGCATCATTCTCATTGCTCTACTCTATTGCTCGGTCTAAAGCCTTTGCGACATACCTCATGATGACATATTTATGATGGCGGTTTCAAATGCTACAAAATACGTTCTTATTTCTTCCGTTGTTTCTGATATATTGCCACAAACCAGGTTTTTTTTTTGAATTTATTGTTCGTATCTTTATCTTTTAAAACAAATGATAACGAGTGTAATGTTGCAATTTTTTTAACATTGACTTTACACAGTCGCTTGAAAGCGGTGTAAATCTATACAACATTGTAAGTAATTCAAGTTTTTAAGAAGGATGACTTCGTTTTGCTCTTATTCAGAAGATCCGTACCATTTTAAAGCTGCTCTTCTTCGGGAATCTGTACATCTATCTGAAGCTGTTCTAACCATGTTAGCACCTTAGTGTATATTAGGTGTCATTGTTGAACATCATGTTAGTATTCATAGTCTATCAAGTATTTTCAAATGTAGGTGCTATTTTAGGGATAAAATAAGTAAAAAAAATTACCCCACAAAAACTGCAATAAAATTTAGGTCGATGCGGAAACTTACATGGCAACACAGAAGGGATATATTGTGGAATCCCTCTCTAAAATTAGAAAAGCAAAAAAAAAAACAAGACGATGCTGCCAGCGGGGGGCGGTCTTGTGGGCCGCCGCTAACTATCACTGGATATCTACTATGCAGTGTGGTCACATTCTTAGATTTTGGAGAGATATTGGGTAATTATAATCTAGGAAATAGCATTTATAATTCCAATAGTAAATTTATTTTCATTATTATATTGTTATTAATTTCATATAGGATAATGTATTTAGAATACCTATGTACCTTATTGACGATATATTGACGATTGAGACACTAGTTTTGTTACATACTGTATATTCTAAATATTATAAATGTGTAAGTTCGTAAAGATGTTTGTAAGTTTGGATGTTTATTAATTGATCGCACTCTAACGTCTGAACGGATCTGGCTGATATTTGGTACAGGGGTAGATTATAGCCTCGGATTTGTGGAGAGCCACCTCGAGTCCCAGCCACCGTATTCGACCCACGACTTGAGCAACCCCTGCCGTGGCCTTTAGTGCCGCGCTTCGTTAAGTTGCTCCCCGTGCCATCACGAGGGTGCCGTCAGCATAGTGCATAGCATAAGCATAGTGGAATAGGTTCCCATGGAAAGCGGGAACAGGAACAAAATCCTACGCGGGCGAAGTCATGGGCAACCAATATTGTCTTCGTGAAACTAGGTTTCGAAAATAGTAAAATATTCTTCGAACCTGTTTGATAAGCTGGTGACAATTACGTAGCAAGTGTGAAAAGAATTACAATAGATAAGCTCATGGAAGTCTTAAAATTATCGCCAAATTAGCGCCTAAATTTGAAACCATTCGATAGGCTATGAATACTGCCATGATGTTCAACAATGAGCACATATTATACTGAGGTGCTACCACGGTTATTACAGCTTCATATAAAAAAGATTCCCGAAGTAGAGCAGCTTAGATATCAGCAGAAGCTTCAGTAGAAGCGCCAAAGGAAGTTATTCTTCTTAAAAACTTGAAGGTCTGACAGCTTTCACAATGTTGGATAGGTTTACACCGTTTTCATATGACTGTGTAAATTCGTGTTAAAAAAATTCACAATATTACACTCGTTGTCATTTCCTTTAATAGATAAAGAACAAGAAACATACAATGATTTCAAAAACAACTTATGCAATTTGTGGTCTGTGCTTGAAAAAAACAAAAGAAATAAGAATATATTTCGGAGCTTGGAATTGAAACCGCCATCAAAATTATGTTAACATTTTGCGAGGTAAAGTCGCAAACGCTTTAGACCGAGCAATAGAGTAGAGCGATGAGAGCGATGTTACCAACAAGTCTACCGTCATTCAAAAAAGCGATTCTTGAGCAAACAATATTTTTATGAATAACATCTACATAACGGAAGCTAGATTAAAAAATGTGAGACCTCAAAAATTTTTTTGGTTATCGTATTGAGCGTATATCACGAGCGTACGTACAAACATTATATATTATTAGCTGTCGCTAACGGCTTCGCCCGCGTGTAATTCTGTTCCCGTTTTCGCTTTCCATGGGAACCTATTCCACAGATAAAAAGTAGCAATGCCTTATTCCAGACTAATCTATCCTTGTACCAAATTTCAGTCAGATCTGTTAAGTCGTGAGTGCGTGATTGAGTAACAAACATTCAAATATCGAAACTTACGAACATGTTCACAAACTTTCACATTTACAAGCAATTTAAAAAGCAATATGCTCGGACGCCGATTTTCAAAATGCTCAAATGAAGTGAAAATTACCGTGCTCAAGGCTTACTGCCCGCCCCATGTAAACCTGTCAGCTGTGCGGCACTCCACATAGCAATTTTACTTTTATTTTTTTAATATTTTACTTTTTTTTTTTATTTTTTAGCAAATTTAAAATTTGTTATGACCATATAAGGAAATTAATTTAATTTAATTTTTGATTTGAATATAATTGTTTTAATTTGGTTTAATTTAGAGTTTTCTGTTTCTTTAATTTTGTTTGTGATTTTTGTTTTTAATTAGTTTTAGGTAGTTTAATTTTTAATATGATTTGTAATAAACTTTATGGATGAGTTGCCTGAAATAAGTATATTCATTCATTCATAATATTAGTAGGATTAACTAAAATATAAGGAAATTAATTTAATTTAATTTTTGACTTGAATATAATTGTTTTAATTTTGTTTAATTTAGAGTTTTCTCTTATTGTTATTATTTATTTTTGTTTTTATTTCTTTTTAGTTAGTTTAATTTTTAATATGATTTGTAATGGGTTTATGGGTTAATTGCTTGAAATAAATGTATTCATTCTTTCATAATATTTGTAGGATTAACTAAAATCTTGGGCAACTAATACATATTAGCATTTATAGTTTCAATAAACCTTTTCCAAATTCACACACAAAGCCAACAAGATTACCAACAAAGATTTTACCTTCTGTGCCTAAACCTATACATTAACGGTTACTTTTTACAATGTTCATTTCACGTTAATGCATCATCTGTAATATTTCAAATTATCAAGGAACTAGGGCTGCTGATTAGACGGCAGGTATGTCGGTCACTACCATCTTCGAGCTAGAGATGGCTCCAGTGATAATTAATATACTGCATTTCATTGAACATTGCAGAGCAACTGGTCTCTGCAAATATTTATGGAGTACCTACGTACAAATACTTACAGTTGTAAGTGTAATTATGTATACTAAAATAATCAAAATTCACGGTAATAGACAATATTGTATCTATCTCAGATGATTTAATCAACGCAATGGAGGTAGAAAGTTTAAATGGATGGTTAACTACGCTAAAAACACAACACGACTTTTGTATATTACATTTAAATATTAGATCCATAAGAAAAAACTTTCACCAGCTAATGGTAATCCTAGACAGTAACTTAAAAGAAATCGATTTACTAGTTATAACAGAGGCGAATATAAACTTTTCGGCATTGAACTTTTATGAAATTAAAGGATTTAATATGCATAGCATAACTCGCACTCAACGTTCCGGTGGGGGAGTGCTTGTTTACACACGAGACACTCGGACGGCCCGAGCGATTGATACTGTGCAATGGTGCAATATGCAAGCGGCGGAGTGTGTTTCCATTGTACTCGACGAGGATGATGGGGACCCGATATATGTAATATCTATTTACAGACCTCCGAAAATAAAGAAGAAAGACCAAATAAAACAATTTTTGAGTGAACTACGAAATTTATTAGATAGCATACCAAAAAACACCAAATTAGTATTATGCGGGGATATTAATATAAATGTCTTCAAGTGTAATGACTGCAATGTTATTGAATACGAAAACTTATTAGCTGAATTTGGCTTGATAAAGTGTATCAATAAAATAACCCGCAAAGAAATCGTTGATGGAAATTTAGTCGAATCATGCATAGATCACATTTGTATACGTGCACCTTTGGCACGGATTAATTCAGCAGTAATACAACACAAAATATCGGATCATTATCCAGTGTCAGCCGTAGTGCAGTGGAACCGCGCT
Organism: Cybosia mesomella; assembly: GCA_946251805.1. Classification (NCBI taxonomy): domain Eukaryota; kingdom Metazoa; phylum Arthropoda; class Insecta; order Lepidoptera; family Erebidae; genus Cybosia; species Cybosia mesomella. The sequence continues at coordinate 5,463,881 of OX276398.1, read as the reverse complement.
CCGTCTACCGATTGCACCCGAGACAAAGGCAAGCTCTGTACAAATATACCTATATCTCGCTATCGTGTGCTAGATAATCGTATGGTTAGAGAAAAGTTATTAAGTGCCGATTTTAATAAGTTATTAAGTATTCAATGTCCAGTAGGATTGTACAATTCTCTTCGTCAAATATTCGATGAGATTTATAACAGTTGTTTTAAGACTATAACAGTCCGTTCAAGTCTTAGAAATAATAAAAGCTGGGTGACTGCAGACCTAAAAAACTTAATAAGGGAGCGAGATAGATTATTTATGGTATGGTGCAACGATTCAAAGAGTATGGTGAAAAGATTAGAATACACTAAATGTAGGAATAAATGTTCGAAAATGATTTGTAAACGTAGTAATGATTATGATAAGCAGTGTATAATTGATTGCAATAAGAATATAAAAAAGATATGGGACAGAATAAATGCATTGTTGGGGAAAAAAGAGCATACAGTTGACGAGCAAATATTGTCTAACATGAATAAGCTAGGAGACACTCAACATATAACTGATCGGTTTGCGGATACTTTTGATGAGGAAATAAAAAAGATTGAGCATGTATGTGATGACAAGCTGTTAAGTAGGGGCGAGTATGTGAAAAACAATGATAGGTGTATGAGGTGGCAACCGATTACCGATAAACAGGTAGGTAAAATAATTAAAAATATGAACGCTAAGAAATCACCCGGCAGCGATGGGATCCGAATGTCAGATATAAAACTAGTAAGTGACAAAATTAGCCCTGTATTAGCACAGTTAATTAACTTATCTCTTAAAGACCATAGATTTCCAGATCAACTTAAAGAGGCAATAATACGTCCTATTCATAAAAAAGGCGACAAAAAGTCATTCTCAAATTACAGGCCAATAGCAATATTATCTAGCATTGACAAAATTATAGAAAAAGGTATTGTAAATCAACTAGGGAACTACTTACTAACTAACAATATTTTAAATAAATCACAACATGGCTTTCAAAAAGGTAAAAGTACAAATACATTACTTGCAAAATTCACAGATGAGATAAATACATACTTAAATGATAAAAAATTCGTTATTGCCATATTCTTCGATTACAAAAAAGCATTTGAGACATTAAAAATAAGCACATTATTGCAGGCGATAAAGGAGTGTGGAGTGGTGAAGCCACTAAATGAATGGCTCGGAGACTATCTCACTTCACGCTCCTATCGAGTCAAGATCGGGGGCACGCTCAGCGAGGCCAAGCGGGTGCGGTGTGGCGTTCCCCAGGGCTCGGGGTGTGGACCTGTGTGCTATTTAATGCATGTAAATAGCTTATGTGGAACATTGCAACATTGCACCGCACATATGTTCGCAGATGACTTATGTGTACTGCGCGCGGGCACCGACTTGGCCGAAACGTGTCGACTAGTGCAACAGGACGTGGATGCAGTTGTTAAGTGGTCACACGACAACGGCATAGTACTCAACGCTGAAAAAACAAAAGAACTGATCATACATTCTCCCTATTTACCAGTAAAAGACTCCCCTTACTCACTGTTCACTCATTCATATGAATGTTTTCACAACAATCTGGTCAACTGTGCCTGCAAACCGATAGAAAGAGTCAAGTGTGCAACCTATCTAGGAATGAAAATTGACGAACACTTCTCCTGGTCCGAACATGTTCAGTACATATGTACCAAACTTAGAGCTATATTAAGTAAATTCAACCTCTTGAGTTATAAAGTTCCCCGTAGTACTCTAAAACTGCTATATACAAGCTTGGTGGAGTCTATCCTGGACTATGCGCTCGACTGTTATGGACTCACTTATAAAACACATATAGACAAGTTAGAAAACTTACAGTTGAGATTTATCAAATTATTAGTGGATAATAAAATTAAAAACAAGTATAAAGATGATTACTCCAAGCTATTTAAATTATGTAAAATATTACCAGTCAGTGTAAGACACAAATATCTACTTGCTACCAACAACCATGGCAGTCTAGAGCATGATCCAGCGCGGACCTGTTATTTAGATAACAGATACAACACACGAGCAATGTCAGCAGGCAAATTTGTAGTACCTAGGTGTAATAATATGTACGGAGATAGGACGCTAAATAAAAGAATACCTTACATATTAAATAGTTTACCTGTAGAAATAAGGACAGAAAGTAGAAAAATGTTGTTTAAAATTAAATTAAAGAAACACCTAATAGATTCGCTACCATAATGTAACACTATAATGTATACTCCATAAAATAATTAGGTAAATATTGTCATTAGATTATACTTAGATATTTTCCCTGATCTCACAGTCAAACTGTTTGTACGGTTTTGTGGGACAATGTGTTAGTTCGTAAGATATACATGTACTTGCTATAAATAAATAATAATAAAAATAAATAAATGGGCAGTTAAATATAGCTAAAACGTAGTAGAAATATTTTCTTAGTTTACAGAAATTTAGATATGATCGTCATTACAAAAATATTTTAAGGTGATTGAATTGAACTTATTTTAATAAAATGTAAGCATAGAAGGTTTCATGACAAATCATGAAGAGTGTAAGGACACCAATAAATGGCGGGCTGTTGTCCTTGCCTACCCTTGGAAAGAGAAAAGCACGAGAATATGTATATTTTTCTCGATGATTCTTGGGTAAATTTTATCGATACCAACCACTGGTGACGGATGCAAGCGATTCCGTGGGGCTCCTCGCCTCGGTCTTCTATCCGGAGGACCGAGACGAGGAGGACACCGCGAACCACAAGGAGATCGCACGCTAGCCAGGACAGTCAATGACGGGAGGGAAAATGACTTTTGTGACCCAATGACGAGAGGGAAAATGACTTTTGTGACCCGCCATTCACCGGAGGCGAACTTAGGGACGCGCTGGTCACATTTAATCCGAGAAAGGCCCCGGGAGCTGACGGCTTCACTGCCCACATTTGCACTCATGCCATTAACTGCGCACCGGCACTGTTCTTGGAGCTGTGTAACAGGTGCCTGGCTTTCGAATACTTTCCTAAACCTTGGAAGGAAGCGACAGTTATCGCACTTCGAAAGCCAGGCAAGGACTCGTACAGCACTTCCAAATCGTACAGACCGATTGGGCACTTGCCTGTGCTCGGGAAGCTTTACGAGAAGATGCTGGCAGCTCGGCTCAAGTTCCACTTATTGCCACGGATTAGTACTCGCCAGTACGGCTTTATGCCCCGGAGGAGCACCGAAGACGCCCTCTATAACTTGCTCCTGCGTGGCTATCTTTGTAAAAAGAGGATTGTCACGTTAGTGTCACTGGATATAGAGGGCGCCTTCAACAGCGCATGGTGATTGCATCATTGGCTGAGGAAAAGTGCCCCGTAAACTTAAGGCGAGTTGTCAGCAGCTACCTCAGTGACAGAACAGTACGGGTGAGGTACGCAGGGGCTGAGTGCAAAAGGGGTAACAAAAATCGACATAGCCTTGTCCAGTGAAATTAAAATCCTGGGGCTCACAATAGACGGGAATTTGAATTTCAACAGTCATGTTAAGAAAGTTTGTACGAAGGCTATAAATATTTACAAAAAGCTGGCACGTACGGCTCGCATCTCTTGGGGGCTTCACCCCGAAGTGATCAGAACCTTTTACACAGCCGTGATCGAGCCGACAATCTTATATGGGGCTCCTGCTTGGTACGAGGCGACGAAAAAAGAGTGCGTCCAGAAGCAACTGAACGCGGTTCAGCGGGTGTTCGCTCAGGAATTGACTAAAGTCTACCGCACGGTCTCCCTGAACTCGGCATTGCTACTGGCTGGGATACTCCCTCTGGACCTCCGAGTTCTGGAGGTGGCCTCATTGTATGAAGTCAAGAGAGGAGTGTCCCAGCCATGGCTAGGAGACAGGTAGATCGAGCGGTTGGCACCGGTTTTGGCAGCCCTGCATCCCGCGAATCGTATCCGCCTGGAGTTTGATAGCGTGGTAGCCGAGGAATAATTTAATAACGTGCAACCACACGATTTCTGACCATACACTGACGGGAGAAAAATTGAGGGCCGCGTCGGGGCTGCTGTTTCTATGTGGAACAGCCAGTCCGAGACAAAAGCCCACAAGTTTTCTCTCGCACCGCACTGCACCGCCTACCAGGCTGAGCTCTTGGCGTTGCGTGAGGTGATATGTGTGGTAGAGCGGCATGACGTTGCCGCGTTCGGGGTCTTCAGTGACAGCAGTGCGGCCTCCTTAGCGAGGCAATCCGCACCCTCTCCATCCTCTTTCAGTAGAGACTAGAGGCGCCCTTGGCTGCTGTAAGCAGCAGGGCAAGTGCGTCTCTCTCTGCTGGATGGCCTATGTTGGTCTGAGGGGGAACAAGAGAGTGGATTGCCTCGCTAAGGACGCCGTCTTGAGGCTCAAAATTGTTAAGACTGTAAAGGGAAGAAACAAGGTCTAGAATTTATGCTAGCTCACCATGCTGGGCATAATGTTGCCTAGCATAAGACTATAGTTTTTTTTAATATTGTTGCTCACTATGTATTGTTTTAATACAATAACTTATAATAAAGATAAGACATTTGTATACTGCCTGTAATAAACTCGTTTTAGAACATAAGATATAAATGTAATGTATTTGTTTTTTCAATAAATAAAAAGTTAAAAATACTTAGTATTTAACATTAGGCACACTAAATCCCCGATGCCCTCACTCCCGACAGATTATGAAAGTGCGAGAGGAATAAATGCGAGAACTTGCATGACAAAGAGGCCAGAATGAAAGAGGTGAGAATAGGAATTAAAATAGGAAGTTTTTCATTACATAAAGTAAAAATAGGCCCCACATTGAAAGCGGGGGTAGGCATAAATAAAAAAAACCAATTCACACTTTTTTTCTTCATCCGAGCAACAATCCTGCTTGTAGTGATACTCTAGCTAGGGTGCCTAGTTACTTGGTTACATAGGTCACACATCTCATTCTATAAGAAGTGGGTTCACGTCAAGAAATCACGTGGAAGAATGTGAAAGCTCCCTATCCTTTCCCTTATACCCTATTTCAGTTGGAGCTGAACCCTAAACACGTCATCTCTTCAAACTCTACGTCTTAACCATTACGCTATCATCGTTTACAAACATTTTTCGACTTATGTTTAATCAAAGTGACGGATAAGGATATATACCTATGTTAATAATGTAGCTTCAGGAAGCCATTTTATTTTTTAATATTCAGTCCGTCAATTGATTGCACCCCGCTGGATGGTGAGAAACTGGGTGAAATGGAATGGTGGTCCCTACCTTGACGGCGTCAACAGATAATAAACTGATTACTGATGCTTTTTCACGCCCCGCTTGGAGAACCCGGGATTGCAAGAAGAAGGAAACATTTGTGCGGGCGCAGTGCATTCCAGCTCTTAATCGTTCGACAATGAAAGGAAGCACCGAACCGCTGAGTTCGGGACGGTATTGTTTCTACCGTGTGTGGGTGGCATCGCAGTCCAGCACGTGTTGTTCTGGATCGGAAGGGAGACAGTGGGATTAGTTGAAAAGCACATCACAACACTCTCTGTGGTAGAGGCGGTAAAACACAACCAGAGAGGCAATGTCTCTTCGCAACTCCAGAGGTTCCAAGGTTTTAGTAACCTCAGGACTCCCAATGTTACGGATGGCACGTCCAATAATATAATTTCTTACACACCCTCACATACACCACACACACACAGCTTCACACACAAAGCTTCACACACAAAAACTAAATCCATGTCTACCATATTAAGGGAAAGGCACTGCTTCTCCTTATCACAGGCTTCTTGTAGCCTATCTAAGAAAACAGCTGATCACCTTGTTACTGTTTAGATAACCACCTAATATGTTTAAAAAACTGTGTACAATGCATGGCACCTTACTTTCTTTTATAAATAAAAATAAGTACTGTGCGGATCTATCCCAGAGATGAGAACAGTATTCTACGCAGCGGCGAATCTGTGCCTTATACAAAAGATACCACGAATTTATATAGGTACACGAAATGGCCCAAAAAAAGTTTATGTAGTCAAATTTAGTGAAACAAGAAACCAACATCATCATGCTTATGAATAATGAAATGAATACAAAATTCGGGTCACTTGAAGTTATCTTTACCTTGCGTCTAAGTAAAAATATTAATATCTCATGAAATGCTTAGCGAGTTTACCTACTGTCAAAGAGACGCTGTTGATATTCGAAAATTGGAGGGACTCAAAGTAAATATTTATTTTATGAAAATTTGTTTCGCTATATTTTGTGAATAGGTATTCGTATAATATTTATTGGCAGCGCGGTTATCCGATTTATTGAAGTATTATCACTATGCCCCATTGACACTAATGGAGATAACAAGAATTATTGCTACTGCGGATAATTACACATAGCCGAATTACGTGTTCGCGGCAATCGTGGGTACGTAATTCAGCTACATATTCCAGTACGTAGAATACTGGAATACAGTTGAAACCATGTGAAAACTCTAGGTACTATGACACCTAGGCCTTATGGGGCCATCTTACACCCCGGCTGAAGACTTGAGAGACTTCGGTTCAAGCCCAACATAACCTCCCCCGCTAGCCGGCAGGGGGTTTACCGAGGGGATGTCCGCACGAACATAAAAAAAAGGGTACTGTGACACAGGTATTCATAAAAAATACTTGGAACGTTTTAAAACTTTGTATGGAAACTTGATATCATGCTAAAATATATTTAATATATATATTTTTTATTTGACTTCACACTTTTTCGTTGTAGCATTTAAATTATTTTTTATTTTAACGTTATATTTGGACAGTAGAGGTCCGTCCGCCATATTCTGATATGGCGGACGGACCTACAGTACCACAATGACTGGGGCTCAAAACAGGCACGTCGGAGTCAAGCTGATGAAAACTACGAAGTTTCTCCCACAGACCTATTGCTGAAGCGTATTGATTGCAGACCCAAGTGCTTACTATTCCCCTGAAGATCTTGCTGATGATTTTAAAGAAGACCCCCTGGCCCTCCTTGGATCCCTTCCTGTCCGAGTTCTTCCGAAGACAATAAGTGGTGTGTTCTAGGAGCGTCACTGATAACGAAAATGTAATTTTTATAATTGTTGTCTGTTTAATCTGCAGGTTACTTTCGATGTCCGAGCATCACTTGAAAACCGCTGAACAGAGCTGAAATTTTGCAAAAAGATTCTTCTTGGGTATGGCCAGAAACTGCGCTGGTACGCTACTATAAGTGTGATAGGAGCAGCAAAGCAAGATCCACCTAATCTATTATTATTGATCATAACTTTTTTATTACTAGGCAGATAATCACAAAATTGCAGTACCTAGTACAGTCTGACATACAAGGACATGGGCAATATCTGGATTAAAAATCATCACGCTATAGCTAAAAGGTGACGAGCAGTAAAATATAAAATCTCGGAACTCTATAGAGTTATCTACATGTAAAAGATAGTTGCTTAGAGACTCATACCCCTTTGATAATTAATATTATAACGCCATTATATTAGAGAACCGGTAGAAGTTATTTTGATATCACGTAAATACTTAAACCTCAATTTCGAGCGAGATCCCAACGGTATCTGCCGCTCAGTGGATCTGTGGGCCGAAGATTACTTTCTACGGCATTTTTTTTTCTTTAATACATTTTGATTTCATATCGTTAAAAAATAAATGATTAAGTATTAATTTGATTCTCATTTTTTATTTCTAAAGAACAACTATGAGAAACACCAGTGAATTACCATTTCCACCTGCTCTGGCCCATTAATAAATTGTCAAGCTGCCCTGCCCAGCCCACCATCATCGGGTCATTAGGGTTTTTATAGATATCTATAAAAACCCTAATGACCGAGGGCTGCAAGGAAGGGATATCCCTTCCTCGCAGCCCCAAAGATTACCGTTCCTATCCGTTGCCGATGAAGTGCCAGACCATACGCACCACTGTATAATAATACACAGTGGTGGGAATTTCAGGCTCCTCGAGCAACAACCGAGAACATCAGCTGGAAGTAACAATGTCACCCCCAAAGAATGGCAGAGAGGCTTATGGCGCTGCCGTACCCAGACTGCATCACGTTTATTTCTCTGTGTTAGCGTATCAGATCTTGGACCTCGGTTTTAAAGTTTTCCTTTATTATACGCATCTACCTTTCTATCCAGCTTCACAGAGGATTCTGATAAACTTCTATTTAATACTCATTATTATTAACAAATTAACTTTAATAAATGCTGATACACGTGTTTCATTATGTTCCGATCAAGGTTTTCACCTATCAAATGTTGAATTTCTCAAAATCCTTTCTTAGTGCTTGCCTAGGCAATAGAATAAGCCCGTCCTAAATTCGAAGTTTAAGCATCGATAGTGTAGCTATACGTTGATGACTCACTACTACCCGAAAAAGGTTTTATTCTTCGTCATTAATAATTGAAAATATTACAATGAAATAATCTATTTTTTTCCGTGCAGAAATCCCCTTTCTTAAAATTTTAATATCGTGTGTGCGTTTGAGTAGGTTGCTGAATGGTTTAGATTTATAATTGGACCTGGTTTATTTATAGCTATGTTATTGTCAAAATTAATTAAGATACCAAAACGAAAAGGCAACACTCGGACAGGAAAAAGTCTGTTGGAATCACTGGTATTCTTCGAAATAACGAAAAAAAACTAGATAGCTGACCTTCGCAATCGCAATTAATCAACTGATAGGATAACGTATATTATTACCTAATTAACTATTTATCTTTCCATCATTCTATTATGTTAAATCACTGTCCGAATTAGCCCAATTATGTCTTCTGTGGTATCAGTGATAGGCTCAGACTATTATTAGATAATTCTTTTTCGGACACGCTTTATGTTTTAGTTGAAATCGTAATCGTCGTTAGTGATGAAAGTATGGCGTAGCAACATTTATCAACCACTTATGAAACTTTCTACTCATCACTTACTTTTAAAACTTTATCGCAATACTTATACGCTCTGTACAATCACTTTCTTTGACACTGTTTATAGTCATCAATTTTTGACTTACTGCGTGCTAATGACCTTAGCACCCGTGAACATCACTCAAATTTAATATCAAACTATAGTAAAGTAGGTATCTGAAATTGTTTGTGCATAACTACACCAAAATTGGTTACTTTAGTTACTATAAATATTGGATCGTGGTCACTTTGATGGATAAAAATGGTGGTTATAGTAGTAGGTATTAACGGGGACTAGAACACCTCTGAACGCTAGCCCCACCCCCTCACCAACCCCCCTTCCCAGTCCCCCACCGCCATTCCCCCTCTCTCTGCTTCGACTCGGTCAACCGAGCCTAATAAAAAAAAGTTTAGTGTCAAATTGGGGGTTTTCGGGCATGCCCGATCGATTGCGCTAGTCCATTTTTGCGTACGACTATCGAGTACAAAGTTACAGAAACCACATCCGAAGTAATTAACAAACAATTACAACTAATGGGTCTGTTATCAGAGTTATCAGTTAACAGTAGCATCCCTCGTAATTTGCAAACCATTACAACTAATGGCTCTATTATCAGAGTTATGTATGGTATCTAAATCTATTGTGTAAAAAGGTATGAATAGAAACTTAAGTTTTCAATACTGATGTACTTTATTGCTTTTAAAATATTTTTTGAATACCTCACATAGTATGATATCGTTATACAGCGTATTGTTAGTGAACAGTTGCTGGAAATCGGTTAATGACATACCATAATATTTATAATATAAATACAAAAAACAATATTGGCCACACACTCCAGTGTAATAGTTTTGGATTCGATTAATATTGTAATTCCATATTCTACAATTTCGTTCTAAAAACGCGCGGTGGTATTGTGTCGGCGGTCTTCCGTAGGATTCAAAGTACTGACCAACTCCATTCGTGTCTATGTTTATAGCAATCCAATGAGAACCGGGCTTATTGTCGCTATCTAAGTTGCTTATGATATATGTAGGTATATGTAGGTACATGAATCGGCAAGCGGTTTGCGGCATAGACATTACATTCAATTTTTGGATCAATTAGTCTCAAGCATCTCTGTATTTCTAATGTATTGATGACCGCTGTACGATGTTATTAGGCTGGTAGATAAGCAAGTAATGAGATCACCAATATTGACATTAGATTATAAATTGTACAATCTCTCTTAATATGTATGGATGCAAGTAAATAGTTAATAAAACAAAGAAATACTTTGTATGAATATATTTCATTGAAAGGATATACAATAATACACACTTAAATATAAAACATTTCTAGTTAACTACTATAGTAGACTGAAATATTACGGTTTTTATCTATTTCTTTAATATTGTCAAATTCGGCATAAACAATACAGTTAATATAATCTTAAAGCTTTCAGGGCCGGCGTTGCATGTAGAATATACTGCTTCCGGGCTGTTTGGCCGTGGCCCATCGGAAACTTGAATTCCAGACGTTTCGTCGATCACTTCGTTTGACAGCCAATTGTTGTCTTTTTGTAAATCCTTCATTTTTATCATCCATCTCGTCCATTTTTCCTGCTACGTCTTCATACCAAAGACCACATGATAGATGAGACTTTTTAGCTGCAGGTGCATAGTTCAATAGTGTTTCTATGTAAGCTCGATAAGCATATGTATTATTAGGAGGTGATACAAGTTTTTGGTTTAAGTACACGTCAAGTTGACTAAAAAGCGTTACAATTGTTAAGGTACTTGAAATTCAATAGGTCCATCGTCAGCAAGGGATGAAATGGGCTTATAAGCCAATTTCATCATGTATACATATATATGTATACATGATATATATATGTGGGAAACGGAACGTATGAGTGAGCGAGAGTATATACGAGAGGGAGAGAGAAACACTTGAACTTAAGATGGCGGCTAAGTAATGTACGGGTGCAGTTGGTGTTCTTTTAATAAATAGTTTTTTATATTATCTCACTGTTTTACTCTGAGCAACAATCCCACATAATTTGGGGGCTCGTCCGGGATGCGCTCAGAGTCGGGAAGATAAAAATACGCAAGATTACGACGCAACAACCGGCCGGTGTACACCTAACCGACAAGACGCAACGTGGTTGGGCGGAGCACGCGGTCGACAACGACGAACACAGGACGGTGCACCCGAAGACGAAGACGTTATAAAGACGACAAAGAAGAATAAGACGTGCCGATCAAGATGCCGAAAGCTACCGATAAGCGCCTTAGCCTTAGCGGTAGTAGCGAAAGTAGCGTGCCCACGGCCGTTGAAGCGGCTAGCGGATCACAGACGACGCCGCCGCCGCCGGTGAACGTATTTTACAACTTCGAAGGAAGTGTTGCTCCATTCAGCGGCGAGGATAAAGCCTATTCCTCAGGAAAAAGTGGCACAGGACCTGGAGGACAACGCGGAAGTGTTCGGATGGACACCACAGCAGAAGCTTATAATCGCGCGCAGGTCATTGTGTGGAACGGCGGGTTTGTGGCTTAAATCGGAAAAAGTGTTTAAAACCTACGAAGAATTGAAGACAGGCGTACAGAAAGAATTTCCTGACGCTATAAACACTAAAGAGATGCACGAGTTAATGGCGGCAAAAAAGAAAAGCAAAGTCGAAACGTATTATCAATACATGCTTTCTATGAAGGAGCTTGGAAAAAGGGCGAAATTCCCGGATTATATTGCGATACAGTACATTATAGATGGCATTGAAGATTCGCAAACTAACAAGGTTATTTTGTATGGCGTCACAACATATCCTACGCTCAAAGAAAAGTTAGCCATTTATGAGAAGATGCAAGCGGATAAGCAGAAAGATACGCGGGCGGAGGCATCTGTAAGAAAAAAAGGCGAAGCATTCAATCGGCGCTGTTATAACTGTGGCGAAAAGACTCATCTATCGGCGCAGTGTCCAAACGGGTTAAAGTGCTTCAGATGCAACGGGTACGGCCATATTGGATCACGGTGTCCTTCGGTTGGTCAAGGCGGAAGCAGTGCGAAGATGGAACGCAATCTTCATAACACGTCGGTAAAGCAGTCTACATCGGGTCCGGCGCAAGTTCGTGTTATTAGCAACCACCGTGGCTCAACACAGTCGGTAAAGCAGCGTTCGGCCATGTTCGGAACGACGGGGATGACAGCAGCCAATGAGAGCGAGTGGAGAAGCGGCCATGACCGTGAAAATGTCATCGATGCGTCAACGTCAAATGACAGCTGTTCGGAGGTCATGCATGTTGTAAACAAAGACTTGCGGTGCGTTAAAAATGTCGGAAAACCGGTGAAAATAGTGACTGTAGCGGGAAATTGCAATTCTAGTGCATTAATAGACAGTGGCAGTGATGTAAACCTTATCTCGGCGGAGTTATGCGCTAAATTGTTCACCGAAAAGTGCGATGTCGGCAGCAGGCTGACATTAACGGGACTTGGACGTTCGCGAGTGCAATCTTTAGGCAAGATTACGACGATGATTACGATTGATGGACGATCTTACGACGGTGTTACGTTCCATATCATACCTAGAGACTGTATGCCTTACGATTTTATTATAGGTCAGGAGTTTTTGAAAGATGTGACAGTGTTAATGAGTGATGGATGCATTAACATTTTCAGAGATGAAGGTGAGTGGTTGAATAATGTCAATTGTTTCACAGGTGAGACAGAATCTTTGCTAGAGCATATCAAGGATCCTGTTGTGAAGCAGGAGATGTATCAATGCATTGACAGTTATAATCCAGTCCAAGTAAAGGAAGCACCCTTGGAGCTCAAGATTGTGTTAAAAGATGAAGTGCCAGTTACACAGCGGCCACGACGATTGTCCTACGCAGAACAGGGTATTGTAGAAAAACAAATTGATGAATGGTTGACAGATGGCATAATAAGGGTAAGTTTTTCTGAATATTCTAGTCCGCTGGTGTTAGTAAAAAAGAAGGATGGTACAACTCGAGTATGCGTAGATTACCGGCAGCTCAATATGAAAATTGTAAAAGATGAGTTTCCACTTCCAGTTATCCAGGACCTGATTGACAGACTGTCGCATGCAAAGATATTCAGCGTGTTAGATTTAAAGAACGGATTTTTCCACTTGAAAGTTAGCGAGGAGTCCATCCCTTTTACTTCGTTTGTAACTCATCACGGGCAATTTGAATTTAGGCGAGCACCATTTGGTCTTTCAACCAGCCCAAAGTATTTCATGCGGTTTGTCAATGTTATCTTCAGGGAGCTGCTAGCTCAAAAGATAATGATGATTTTTATCGATGACATTGTAATTCCAGCTGAAAATGAGGAGCAAGCATTACAACGATTGAAGCAAGTATTGGGAGTTGCCTCGCAATACGGATTGAGGATCAATTGGAAGAAGGCTAAGTTACTGCAAGAGGAGATTGAGTACTTGGGTCATGTTGTTAAGAATGGTGCGGTACGACCAACCACAGAGAAAACAGATGCAGTCATGAAGTTTCCAGAACCGAGAACTGGTAAGCAGCTAAAAAGTTTTTTAGGTTTGACCTCATACTTCAGGAAATATATAGAGCACTATGCTACAATAGCAAAGCCACTGAATGACTTGCTAAGAAAAGACGTCCAGTTTATTTTTAACGAAGAGCAGCAAAGAGCTTTTTGTACCTTAAAAAAAAAACTGGCTTCAAGCCCAGTTTTAAAGATATTTGAACCTAGCCTGGATACTGAATTACATACCGATGCTTCAAGTATTGCTTTATCAGCTGTTCTTATGCAGTACCACCCTAACACTGGTTTGCATCCAGTTCATTATACAAGCCGTAAAACGAATGAAGCGCAAAGTAGGTACTCCAGCTATGAGTTGGAAGCCTTAGCAATTATTGAAGGGGTCAAAAAGTTTCGTCACTATTTGTATGGGAAACATTTCAAGTTAGTAACCGATTGTAAAGCTTTTCAGCAAACCCTGATGAAGAAGGACCTGACAGCGAAGGTGGCACGATGGGTACTTATGCTAAACGAGTATGATTTCGAAGTAGAGCACAGGGCTGAGCAAAGAATGAGACATGTCGATGCCCTCAGCCGCAACCCTTATGTGGCTACAGTAAGATCCTTAGGTGACCAGATTAAGCAAGCCCAGGACCAGGATGATGGGGTAAAGGCGATTAAAGATATACTGAAAGAAAAGCTGTACAAAGATTATTCAGTGGAAGGAGACATACTGTACAAGGGACCTGGAAAATTGCTGGTTATACCTAAACACCTGGAAAAGGAAATAATTATGCGAGTACATGGAAAAGGGCATTTTTCAAAGAAGAAAATGAAAGAGTTAATAGTTCAAAATTATTACATAAAAGACATAGACAAAAAGATAGATGAATCTGTAGTTGCTTGTATACCATGTTTATTGGCTAGCAGAAAAGAGGGAAAGCAAGAAGGATTTTTGCATCCTATTGAGAAGGAAAACATCCCACTTGACACACTACACTTGGATCATGTAGGACCATTGACAGCGACTAGAAAACAGTATAATTATATTCTTACTATGATCGATGCCTTCACAAAGTTTATATGGTTGTTTCCTACAAAAGGTACCTCGAGTGCAGAGACACTGAATAAATTAAGAATACACCAACAGACTTTTGGGAATCCAAGAAGATTAATAACCGACAGAGGGACAGCTTTCACAAGCCATGAGTTTAAAGATTATTGTAAAGAAGAAAATATGCAACATATAACGATTACAACAGGGATACCCCGTGGGAACGGCCAGGTTGAAAGAGTTCACAAAATTATCATTCCTATGTTAACAAAGCTGTGCATTGAAAATACAGGATTGTGGTATAAATACGTTAGTAGAGTTCAAAGAGCAGTGAATAGTACTTTTCAAAGAAGTATCAATACCACACCTTTCCATTTATTAGTAGGTACTAAGATGAGATGCAAAGAGGACATTGAAATCTTAGAGTTGCTTCAGGAAGAAACTGCTAAGCAGTATGACGCTCAGAGAGAAGAACTACGTCATAAAGCGAAAGACCAAATCCTGGCAGTGCAGGAGGAAAACAGGAAGTATTTCAACAGGAAAAGGAAGGAAAGTCATAAGTACAAGATAGGAGATCTAGTGGCCATCAAGCGGACTCAATTTGGAACAGGACTGAAGCTGAAAGCGAAGTACTTAGGACCTTATAAGATAACCAAAGTTCATATGAATGATCGCTATGACATGGAGAAGGCAGACTGTTCAGCGGAGGGTCCTAACCGCACTTCCAGCTCTGCTGACAACATCAAGAAGTGGCCAGAGGGTGAGTATGTGGGATTTCTAGTATGAAAGTTGAAGTATGTATATCTCATTTTATTTTAAGAACTATGTGCATGCTCTACTATATAAGCTATGTGTACGCCTACCTATGCTATGTTTATGTTAAACTTAGATATTAAGTGTTAAGCAAAATAAAAATGTTTTACTATTTCATTCACATTTGTGTGAATTTGAATGATGAATGAATGTGAAGTAAATTTATTGTTCACTGTGGTCTCTAATTGTTGTAATTTCAAAGAATAGCTATCTAATTCCTGATTAGTAATTATTTCAAATGTAAAACTAGGGGACTGGTGAACAGATAAATAAAATACTGTTAAGTATAGTGATTTATTTGAGAAAAATTGTATACTTAAGAAATTAAGTTTAAGTAGTAATAAAGTAAGACTGAGTGAAAGGAACTTGAAAGGAAAGGAATGCCTGAGACAGGCATGAGAGCAGGAGGGCCGAATGTGGGAAACGGAACGTATGAGTGAGCGAGAGTATATACGAGAGGGAGAGAGAAACACTTGAACTTAAGATGGCGGCTAAGTAATGTACGGGTGCAGTTGGTGTTCTTTTAATAAATAGTTTTTTATATTATCTCACTGTTTTACTCTGAGCAACAATCCCACATATATTATAATTATAAATTAATATACATTATAATGTATCCATAATCCGCTTTCAATACTAGTTTGAGTCGTTGGTAATGCAAATAAATCTAGTTCCGACTTAACACATTCACAAGATTGACCATGTAAGAAAGACATAGTTAATTCGTAAATATGTCTTTAATTTTTTTATTTTTTTGCGGCTTTCACTCTCGCGGTTATCGAAGGAATGAATGTAGAAAGACGTTTCCGTTTCGTTATATATTCTGATCCAGACATGTTGATGTTATCTATTTTATTGTCAGCTCTGCGTTTCAAATTTGAACCGACCTCTTTGAGGCGGGATTTAATTGATTCCTCCATAGGACGTGCACTAACCATATCCGACAATAGACCAACACCAGCATTTAATGCTTCTTTACCAATCGCCTTAGCTCCACTAGATAGTAATGGGAAAACAGATCGAAATAACCCTCCAAGAAAACTTCCAATACCATGTCCTTTTTGATATGGTGCTCCCCTATAGATCACTCCTATGCCTGATCCAGCCTGATGGGAATAATAGTGTTGGTAAGGGCATGTGATATTATCACGTTGAGAATACATCATAATTTTTGAAAGTGGAGTATAATGCACACTGTCCCGAATTGGAGTGGTATCTTTTGACCAGTGGTTGATCTTATATCTATTTCAATGGTATCAAATTCTCTTCGCATTACTGGTAAATAATGAGGTGGAGAGAAAACATGCATTTTGTTAGCTCCGTAAATGTATTTCGAAGGATCTAATGGTATAATTCGTAGAAGTGGAGTCATCATAAAATAATAAATAATAATAAATAAGCCTTTTATTATTTCTCATTTTACATGCAATTACATTTCAATACAGATTTTTCTTATGAGTTTTTACATGCAAATAAAATAATATATTAATCAATTTGTAAACAATGTCTATTTATGATCTTATCATTATTTATTATACATTTATTATTATTTTTAATATTTAAATTAGTAAATTTTATTTGATTCATTAATTTATCATTTCAATAATTGTTACTTTCATGTTAAATTTTGCAAATGAGAACCCATCTGTAGGGTAAAGGCCTCCTCCATTTCTTGCCATTGCTTTCTGTCTCTCGCTTTTGTTTGCCAGTCGTCTCCTACTATGTCTTTTATGTCATCGACCCATCTTCTTGGTGGTCTTCCTCGCTTTCTCTTTCCCTCGGGTCCTTTGCATACAACGGCACGATTTGTCCACCGAGCATCATTGGCTCTAGCGAGATGTCCTGCCCATTTCCACTTTAGTTTCATAGAGTGTAGAAGAAAATCAGTTTGAATCAATCAATCCAAGGTATACATAAGTATCTACATAGTCAAGATTTTTGTTTCCTACCTTTATTGGGGGTTTTAAGGAATTGGTCATCAATTTAGTTTTCTGCAGGTTCATCTCTAGTCCAACGCGTGCACTTTCTACTTGTAAATGTTGTATCATGTGTTCCAGTTGTAGACTTGATTCTGAGAATAATACAATATCATCAGCAAAGCGCAGATGGCTGAGAAATTTATTATTTATTTTTATACCAAGATCCATCCAGCAAAGTTTTTTAAATATGGCTTCTAGTACGGCGATAAAGAGCTTAGGGGATAATGGGGGGGGGGGGGGAGTCATCACATCCCCAAAAATTTGTGGTTCAACTATATCACAATAAACAAATATTTGTGATGGTAAGCCTAAATATAAATTAGCTGGACATTTTCCAATATTTTTTTCTACTAAGTTTCTATTTGGTTCAAAACCTAATTGAAGGCCTAATCTAGGCGATAATGTAACGGATCTTATATTTACCACCACAAACTTTGATATTTCATCATAACGAAATTTTTTTTTTCTCGAATATTATTTAATACCTTTAATATGTGATTAATATTATCATAATTTGTTGCTGGAATGTGTTTTTTTTCATTAGGCATTTGTGCTATTTTTGCAATGTATATAACATTCTCATGCTCTTGAACAGTAAACATGGTGCATGGATACTGAAATTCTACAACTCTGACCTTCCATTCTCCATCTAGTATTATTAGGTTTTGGTAATTTTGTTGAAAAAATAGATGTTTTGTTATCTGGAAAGTAATCCATGGAACTATTACTAAGTAAAGTTGGATAAAAAATTTGTTTGTTCATATTTCTTTCAAATTAGAAGCTAAGACCCAACTATGAAATTTATCTGGATAACCTCTCCACTTCACTAACACTTCTTTTCTGACACCAGAATATCGAGAACGGATTATTTTATCTACTTTAAAATTTGCAGTGGGATCGAAGGTGATTTTTTGTAATTCTTTTTCATAGAAAGTTCCTATTATCTCTTCGCCCTCTAAGTCTTTAAGACTATATACTACCCATGGAGAGCGATGAATTACGGAAGACATTATGAATATTTCATCACTCCAATTAGATTTATAACCTTTTTGAAAAATATGTTTATATTTCGTTATTCTGACAAAGTCACCAACGCGAAACTTCGAAAAACTGATATTAGAAGGTTTGTCCTTGCCTTTCTTGTAATATAAGTTTTCCCAAACAGTCATGATATTATCACGATTAACTTCAGATGGACGCATTTTGATACTAGGATAATAACTATGATTATATAAGTACAGCAAAACCTGTAAAATATCACTATACTTTTGTGTATTCTTATGTGTAAAATAACGCCACATTTTCATCTTTAGAGTTCTTTGGAATCTTTCTACAATGCTTGCTTTAATATCAGGATTATTTGTTGTGTAATAAATAATATTTTTTGATGTAAAATATTTTTGCACTTCTTTGCATACGAATTCTGTACCTTTGTCAGATTGTATATGTGTAGGTGTAACCTTAGCTTCCATAAATATACTCTCGAAACATTCTTTGATTGTTTCAGAGTTTTTCTTTTTCATTGGTCTCGCATAGGCATATTTACTAAAAACATCAATAACACAAAGAATATAGTTGAAACCATCATTATATTTCGAGTAAGTTCTCATATCACTTAAATCAGCCTGCCACAGTTCGTTAATATTGGACAAAATATGTCTATTTCTTGAAACATTTCTTTGGACAGGTTTATGTAATGTATATGTTTCTTGTGACTGTAACCATTTCTTCACATCATCTCTGTTCAATTTACCTTTCATTGCTTAGCTTAATTTGTAAAGGCTTCTGTACCCTGCAGGATGTGAAGCATCATAATAAATCTTATTGAATTCTAATATGGAGTCCATTTTTCCCAATCTATTTTCCTTTTTATCTTCTTATGAAATTTACTTTATCTTTGGTGTAAAAAATAAATTATCTGTTGGGGTGGATTCTTGATGCTCTTACGATTGTAATTGTTTAATATATTCAGATCTTTTTTGTTACCAATATATATAAGCGGCAATTTGATTTCCTTTAAAGCTGTAGCGAATTTTTGCCATCCTGCCGGGTTCACTATTTTTAAGTACCCACAATGAATCATTTACCAAATCAACAATATTACTTTCAGGAACTTCTTGACCATCGATAACCACAGTGCCCGTTTCATCCCAATTGATTTTATTCCTACTCAAAGAAAGTAAGTTCAATAGTGATTTTCCTTTTTTAATATAGGATATTGGAATAAGTTTTAAAATGTTACTGAATGTGTATGGCCCTTCATTAGTTTCTTGCAAACTTACTTCCTTCACCGATGTGTGACTAGGGACTGTAGTTTGATTACCTTCTTCATCAGTAATATACTTCTCTGATCTTTTCAAATCTTGGTTTATTAACGGTATTTCATAAGGCTGTCGCTCCTCTTTAGTGAAGTTTAAATATCTTTGTAGAGTTTGTAAATATAAAATACACTTCTTTCGATCATCCATGTCGCTATTCAAAATGTTTTGCATATCTGTGTCTAAGCGAGACATTGGGGTATCAACCACGTTAGGTTGTCTTAACTTTTCTAATACAGACGGATCGATGAGTAACATTTTTTTTGAATTATCCATTTTTCTTAAATAAGTGTACTCACCAACCCACTTAGAATAGAACCCAATATAAACGGTAGAAATGCGCCGCCTTTATGTATTATTAAATGTTTTCTAACTTTGTGTGATCCCCGTACTAGTTTTCGCAGAATATTTTTGTATTTTTCAATTTCGACTTTTCTTTTTCTTTCAATTCTACTTTTCCTTGTAAAACGTTATGAATACATTCACAAATACAATTTATTTTTTCTTCATCACAGACTTTTAAAAGAGCTTTTTGATTTAAGAGTATTCAGAGCGCAGTAGCAGATCTTTATGCGTCTTTGTGCTTCGCTTTCTTGATATTATTAAATGTTTTCTAACTTTGCGTGATCCCCGTACTAGTTTTCGCAGAATATTTTTGTATTTTTTAATTTCGACTTTTCTTTTTCTTTCAATTCTACTTTTCCTTGTAAAACGTTATGAATACATTCACAAATACAATTTATTTTTTCTTCATCACAGACTTTTAATAGAGTTTTTTGATATTTTGGTTTAATAGTATTTAGAGCGCAGTAACAGATCTTTATGCGTCTTTGTGCTTCGCTTTCTTGATTTCTACTATATTTAAACCATTTTGATGGTATATAAACAGTACAATATCCATCATATGGCAATATCTTTGTTTTAATACGACACATAATTTGTTTCTTGTTTTAAATCTATCATAAGATAACCATGTGCATTATTAGTAGCGTCTCTGTAAGAATCTTCCAAGTATTTTGGATTTTCCGGAAATACTTGTCGTGCTAAGTATCGAATTTGAGTTTTATCTCGGGGATTTTTAAAATAAATTATGTAACTTGAATTCAGGGATATGTCAATGTGCATTATTAGTAGCGTCTCTGTAAGAATCTTCCAAGTATTTTGGATTTTCCGGAAATACTTGTCGTGCTAAGTATCGAATTTGAGTTTTATCTCGGGGATTTTTAAAATAAATTATGTAACTTGAATTCAGGGATATGTCTCGTTGACCTTTTCCTTGATGAAACAAATTTTGTGATATGTAAAACACACTTAAATTTCTATGATGACTTCCTTTTGTGAATATATCAACAATACGTCCATCAGACTCTCTCTTTAAATCGTCAATTATTAAAAGTTGAGGATCCTTTCCACTGAACAAAGTTAGGTCTGGTATACCTTGGATGTAATTAACATTTTGGATATCGTACAAAGGTTGCATTTCATCAAAACACTTATTTGATTAAAATTTGTGTTACAAACATTTTTAACAAATTTTATAAAATTTGTTACGTAGGCTGATTTTCCACATCCACTCGGACCAGCAACTGTCGCAGTAAACGGATGATTGAAATGGATCATTCTGATAAACATCCAAGTGAGTAAAGGTTAAGACTAAGAATGAAACAATTTATCGAGAAAATATGCATTTATATTTTAGTTTATCAACATCATGCAAAAAAAAACTTTACAATAACACATAAGAAATATATTTTAATTTGTGCAGACCTGAATCAAATGTTTTTAATCTTTTTGAATACTGTAGTATTGTTCCTATGATCTATAAACACTTTCATCAATTATCTTATATATAAACATATTTAGAGTTATATTACAATAGTTATTGTACACTTTTATTTAATAAATGTACAGAAAAAATAATTAAATTAAATGTTGTTAATTTTGTACTGACCCCAAGCTAGAGTACTGGTAGTGTCTTCTAATATATAACGTTTTGTGTCACTGTGTGAAAGTTATATTTTATTAATTTTTTGAGTGTATATGGTATGTTTTATCGACTTGAATCTTAATCGACTTGAATCTATTTTCACTATAATGTATTTTTTCTTCTAACAAACAGGTTTTATAATCCTTTAGGGTAAAAAAATTTGTAACACATTTATTAACTTTGGCTATAAATTGGTTTTCTACGTCCATGGCATACATTTTTACTCGAGTCCTACAAACTCTTTAAGAATTTTACCATTGTTTTCGTCTTTAAAAAATCGTAACCGCTTTTTATTTATCAGAGGTAAACCATATTCATTATCAGGAGGATAATCAGATGTATCAAAGTAATTACTTAAATTTTCTTTAATGTCGTGATAAAAATTATCAGTAAATATTTGGTCTACTAAACTGTCAGTATCTGTATGAAGTAGTTTAATATTTTCCATATATTTTTCTTTCATAAAATCGTAATGAAATTTATATATTAATGTTTTTGAAATGTCTAAAATACAAATTCCAAGATAAATCGGTTTGTTGTATAAAACTTGTGTTCGGTTTAATTGCACTGCGATCAAGTCCTCTGAAAATACAGATAAACTATGAAATTCAGGTCTTGCTATTAAAGTTTCAACTCCCTGAGTTTTCCCACAATTTACCCAATGGTTCACTAATTTTACATTTACTCGTTGTAAGACATTTTCCATTCTTTTACCAAAAACAGAGTTATTCATTAATTTGAAAAAATCTTTTTCAAAATCTGAAGTTACCAACGAACGCATGCGAGTGTTCAATTTATATAATTTTTTAACCTCGCTGATTGATTGAATTTAAGAATTCTGTGAACTTTAACCAAACGAAATCCTTTTTTCAAACATTGTTTAAGATTCCTATAATGAATGACATAGTTCTTTTTATCATTCAAATTTGGAATCAATTTTTTCTGTTTACTAACACCAAAACATATTTTCAGGACATAACTGCAAATCCGAATGAAAATCGTGTAATTGAGTTGTATATTCTAAATCCACTTCCAAAATGAAACCATGATCAACATCATCAGGGACATGAAAGTTTGTATTAACATCAACCCATTCAAATTTTCCAGTAGGGAGCCATTGAGACATAGCCCAATCGTAAAAGTTATTTGCATCCAGATACACGATGAAGGAAGGTGGTACAGTAGAATCATATTCTGACATAAGGGTTATTTGCTTTAGCATGTCTGTTACTACATTGAGATATACCACCTCGAATATTTTTTGCGATAAAAGTAATTTTGTTTATATCAGTTAACAGCTCTAAATTTATTTTAGTATGTACTAACATGGCATCCCAACTCAAACCCGGTGCTGTGTAATAATCGGCTGGATCTAGTCCATATGTTTTGAGACATACGTCTCTAAAATTTTCAAGTACATCTGCTAATAATAAAACATCTGTTTTCAAATATAAGTCAGAGTATTCTTTCATATTTTGACAATTGAAATGATTCCATACATCTTGAGCATGATGGTAATCATTTTCAGTAACATGCAAATCAGTTAACGAGCTATAAAATTTGTCAGGAGCAGGAAGAGATGTTATGTTTAAACATTCGAATAAAGTCATGTATTCATAAGGATAAATACCTTTTCGAATTAAGCGCCGAAAGTCTTCCTCACATGGAAAATTAAATTTGAGTTCTTTGAATTGTTCCAGTAATAAATTTTTAGCTAACTTTTCCAGACTACTAGACATCAATTTAAAATAATCAAGAAATCTCAATTTCATGATACGGTTATTGATACTCATTATTTTTGAGAAAGAAATGTACTTCTCTTTAATCTCTGGAGTGATTTCCATATTACCATCTTCAAAATTGAGACCATGAACAATAAAATGAGAATCATAATTACCCAAGTTGTGTAGAAATACGGGTACGAAATTTGGTATTCGATACTTTCAGAACAATTTGTATGTCCAACTCCTTCATATAAACCAGTAAACCAATTATAACAAATTTTGAAATTTTCATTTAAGTTATGATTGCATTTATAACACACTTTACTTTGATTAATGGCATTAATATTTTCTTCGGTTAATGGTAACGGACTTTTAACAAATGTATTTTTTTTACAGATATTTACTAAATCTTATTTAATCATTTTCATAAGCGTAAGTGCACATTCTTTACCAGTAAATGATCTATACTTTGATAGGTTATCATCATATGAACATTTAATGTAATACCCAAAGCTATACATTTCAAGTTTTTGGATTTTTGCGATTGATGAATTATTCGGACTATTAGAACAACCGTGAATAGGATTCAAAAAAGCTTCAAAGTCAGCGTATATTACAACGGGCACTCTTAATTTTCGTTCGTAATTGTTAAATGAGATTTGGTTTGAAGGTGTTAACTCATTAAACCAATTTTTCCTATCACATTCCGATGGTAAATTTGTTGAAATGTGGAAACAATCTTTTTCTTGATGTTGTTTTAAACTATTATGCGAAACTATTATGCGATATAAAATTTAACAAACAGCCATCACAAATATGAACCGTACATTTTGATGTTGAAATTGGTGAGCTACTAACCTTGAAAGATTTTTATATAACAATAATGACCTTGTTAGCTTGAGTTATGTATAATAAATTTAAATGACTGCTTTTTCTTTCTTTTGTGAAGTATAACGGACCAACCACTTTATATTTTTTGCTTACAGAATCGTAATCTAGACCAAAAACATTGATACTAAGATTATTAAGTTTTTCAAATTTATTAATATCTTTCAGTTTTACAGGAAAGGAAATATTATCAAATTTTAACTTATTTTCATAAGAAATATAACATGTTACCCTCTGAACATTGGTTTTAGCTGGATATAACGCTGATAAGACTGCCCATCGAAAGCATTCGTTATCTTTATTTTGCACATTTATTACTGCTTTTTTAACTTTTATGTCTAACGGTAAGTCTATGTAGGATGATCCCCGTAATGGGTTAAATTTATTAATATTCATGTCCATGTAATTTCTTTTCAGCAAACATCATCCACTATCTTTTTTCGCAAAATTCGAAATTTTGGTACTTATTTCATAAGTTATGAAAGAAAAAATCATATCTTTATCATCATCACGACAAACAACATAATGTGTTATTCGGAAGTCGAACGTATTAAGTAAATTCTTAGTTTGCTGTGTAAAGTCCGCATTGAGAATAAAATTTACTTTACAATAAAAAGATCTGTGATACATCGTTCAAGTAAATTAAATACTACATCTTTATTTTCTTTTAAAAATAATTCAGGTGTTTGAAAAGGTTGGGTGTTGTTAGATTTAATTCTATATGTGGTAATTCTATTTCTAAAAGCACTTACAACGATTTCAACGTTGTTTAACTGTGAGTCATTCTTTAGTGCATTATATTTATGCAAATTACTTTTCAAATGGTTACTTAAAAACTTTTTTATTACCGACACGCTACACAGTGAACATTTAATTTAATCGTTACTTTCTGTACTAACAGTTTGATAAATCCCTGATGACGTGGATGGTGCTTCAAGGTGTATTCTTTCCGCAGCTGGTTCCTCTTCT
This sequence comes from Cybosia mesomella, assembly GCA_946251805.1. Classification (NCBI taxonomy): domain Eukaryota; kingdom Metazoa; phylum Arthropoda; class Insecta; order Lepidoptera; family Erebidae; genus Cybosia; species Cybosia mesomella. Next base: position 5,438,752 of record OX276398.1, on the reverse strand, counting down.
GTTGTTATCACAGTTTCTGATCGTTTATTTCCTTTTCCATTTTGAGGAGATCTAAATAAAAAAAAATACATTAAAAAATGCATAAGTACAATATGATTTTAAAATAAAGTATCACTGTTTAGTTTGATACTAACGCGCTTCGTTTTAGTTAAATATAGTATGCAATGTACAATTACTCACGTTTGAGAAATATTGAATTCCTGGTCGAATTCTGAGGATAAAACATCTAATGAGACTTTTCAGCAAGTGTTACGAGTTCAGAATCATAGTTTAGTGTATCCATGGTGGTCTCTTTAAAATCTAAACAAAACCCACAACACACAAACATTACTTCAATTATTTATCGGTCTCTATAAAGTATTTGGCACAATCATAACACTACACACAAACATCACTTCAATTTATTTATCGGTCTCTATAAAGTATTTGGCACAATCATAACACTACACACAAATATCACTTCAATTATTTATTGGTCTCCATAAAGTATTTTGCACAATCATCCTTGGATGCGAGTTGTTTTGTGATATTAAATACCATATCTCGCACACTTTGTATGTGCTTGTCTGCCTCATCTGCTGAGTAATATTTTACTCGTACATCGGCATGTTTCCACAGTTCCAATGGTGGAATGTCTTTCGTTTTTTTATATCATATATATCAATTTTGATTAGGTGGCTTGCGTTAGCACCGTCCTCTTTGTTGGAGGAAATGTAAGCAACCCCACCATTGATAGATTGTCCGACAAGGGATGACTTTTTTGTAATGTCTTCTTCTTTTTCGGTTTCTCAAAGAAATCCACTATGTCGTTTTTCTTTTCATTTTGTATCCAAGTGTACCTTCTTCATCACTGGGCTCATCGTCTTTCTCTGAATAATAATAATTTTTAAATGTATTTTCAAGAAACTGAAACAATATAAAACACCATGTTTAACACTTAGTTTGTTACAACAATAGACATAAAATTTATTCGAAATATAAAATACTTACAGCCATAGTAGCCGAAACGTTTGAACTGCACAATGTAACGTACGAAGAACACACTTAAGAAGAACACTATGATATTGAGTTCGTCAAACCTTCACTTCTTATGCCCTTGGGCATTCATTTGTCCACTGGGACGACAGATTACTTACATAGGCTCTGTACAATAATTCTGATCCCATGCCTGCAACACATGGGAAGCTATATCCAGGAATAAAGCCGTTTGAGTGTGATTGAGTAAACATTCAAAAAACATTCAACCATCTTCACAAACTTTTACATCCTAGAAATGTGTCTTTACTGAATAAATAAATAAACGAATAAAGAATCAAACAGATGATATTATACGTAATTTTGAATCTTGTTTGGTATTTTCCCTAATTAGGGTTCCGTTGCCAAATGGCAAAAAACGGAACCCTTATAGATTCGTCATGTCTGTCTGTCCGTCCGTATGTCACAGCCACTTTTTCCGAAACTATAAGAACTATGCGGTTGAAACTTGGTATTTACCAAGTTTATGTATGTATATTTTACCATGTATTCTGCGAACCGCATTAAGATTTTCACACAAAAATAGCCAAAAAAACAATAAAATTTGGGGTTCCCCATACTTAGATTAGAACTGAAACTCAAAAATATTTTTTTCATCAACCCCATACGTGGTCTTCAATAATGATATTGATGTTTCTAATATAATTTTTTTCTTAACTGAATAGTTTGCGCGAGAAACACTGCCTTAGTGGTAAAATTATAAAACTAAAAAAATATATATTATGATGTACATTACCATGTAAACTTCCACCGAAAATTGGTTTGAAAGAGATCTAGTAAATAGTTTTTTTACGTCATCAATCGTGAACTGCAATTTACCTTTCATTCAAGCAACTCAAATATAAAAAAAAACATTATATTACTTGCTGCTACGGAACCCTTCATGGGCGAGTCTGACTCGCACTTGGCCGCTTTTTTGTTTATCCTCCGTTAATCAAAGCTGTTTAATATCCTGCTTCCACATAATACTGTAAAAAGGGCCTAAATACACTTAAACCTTGTACCGTAACAAAAAGAAAAAGTACCTAGTCAAAAAATTCTTTATCCGTGAATATTTGGGTGGGTCCAAAAGTGACCGTATTAATCCCGTCCGGGTGGACTATAAATTGTAGACCGGGTAAGAATCACGGATCCCGGATGTTTTTATGTACAGATCTTAATCTGGATTATGTTCACTGTTTGATTTTCCGCCCTAAATGTGCTCTTTTGTGTTTTGGTATATTATAATAATTTATTATGAATGATATTTGGTTTGATGTTGAAATAAATATTCAGGAGATTAGACTTTGTCACGATTTCTCAGTGAAAATAATATAATTTAGTTCTGCAACAAATTTAATGTTAACCGGGGAAGGAAGGTTTTTAGTATAGAAGTTGACGGTTATAAGGGGTGAGAAAAACTTCAGAGAACTTGGATGAACGGAAGAATGAAAGAAGACCGGGGAAGTACCCTTCTCTCACTTAGTATCGACTTCAATCCTACTCCTAATAATATTATAAATGTGAGAGTTTGTGATGATGTTTGAATGTTTGTTACTCAATCATGCTCAAGTGGCTGAACAGATCTGGCTGAAATTTGGCACAATGATAGATTATAATCATAACACATAGGCTTTTATCCCTAGATAGGTTTCCATGGGCTCCTGGAACGGAGTCAGACTTCCACGCAGGCAGCTGCTAGCAGTAGTTTTTGAGTTTAGGGCGAACAGACAGACAGACAGACGCGGTGGAGGACTTAGTATTAAAATATATAGTGACTAGCATCGCCACACGGTTTCACCCGCATAAGTCCTAATCCCGTAGGAATATTGGGATGAAAGTAGCCTATGTTACTCGGTAATAATGTAGTATTGTAATGGTAAAAGAACTTTTGAAATCGGTTCAGTAGTTTCAGAGTTTATCAATTACAAACAAATCTTTCCTCGTTATAATATTAGTATAAAAAACCGGCCAAATGCGAGTCGGACTCGCCCACGAAGGGTTCCGTAGCAGCAAGTAAAATTTTTATATTTGAGTTGATTGAATGAAGGGAAAATGCGGTTTACGATTTATGACGTATTAAAAAAAAACTACTTTCTAGATCTCGTTCAAACTAATTTTCGGTGGAAGTTTACATGATAATGTACATCATATATTTTTTTTAGTTTTATCATTCTCTTATTTTAAAAGTAACAGGGAGGGGGACACATTCTACCACTTTGGAAGTGTCTCTCGCGCAAAATATTCAGTTTAGAAAAAATTTATATTAGAAGCCTCAATATCAGTTTTAAAGACATCCACACGTATGGGTTTGAAGAAAAAAATTTTTTTGAACTTCCGTTCTAAGCATGGGGAACCCCCAAAATTTATTGTTTTTTAGGGATCCGTTGCCAAATGGCAAAAAACGGAACCCTTATAGATTCGTCATGTCTGTCTGTCTGTCCGTCCGTATGTCACAGCCACTTTTTTCCGAAATTATAAGAATTATGCTGTTGAAACTTGGTAAGTAGATGTATTCTGTGAACCGCATTAAGATTTTCATACAGAAATAGAAAAATAAAAACTAATTTTGGGGGTCATACTTAGAACTGAAACTAAAAAAAATTTTTTCACTAACCCATACGTGTGTGGTATCTGGTAAAAAGTGGCTGTGACATACGGACGGACAGACAGACAGACATGACGGATCTATAAGGGTTCCGTTTTTTGCCATTTGGCAACGGAACCCTAAAAAGACAAATAATTACAAAGATATTCGATACCAGTAATATCTCAACAGTTGCTTAACATAATAATAAGCGTATTTCCGTTTAACCGCAACGGATGATCACGTATTAACGATTGGGTATTCCTAAAAGGTTTTTAATCAAAGCTGTGAGCACCGTAGCAATAAAATATGCGGCCATTAAAATTTTACGTGCCCTATAAAGAGAATTATACGACCAATCTGTTTAGTTGAACGACTGAATTGTAGAATATTTAGATTAGGAGAACAATATAGTTATTTTTAATTGCTTACTTAAGCTTATAGAAAGATTATTTCTTTCAAATTGGAGTTTTCATTAGGGTTGTCTAATCTACACGAAAACTATGTGATTAGAATATCTTACTTGCCTATAGTATTTTTTAAATGAAGCGTCTTTGGTTTCAAAGTTGCATTTCAAACAAATGATACTCCTCCGAGACCGTTTGACCGATCTCGACCAAATTTGCCACGGTGATCAAGTAGACATTACTGAGTGTCGTAAGCGGTCGAATGTCCAGATCGGTCTTACCATCGAGGAATAATCACCGAAAAACCAAATCAATGGAAAAAGTCGACCGGTCACGTTGACCTATTGTTGGATAGGCAAATCTCGCTACGCTTGAGTTTGGGTTGATTGCGAAGCTGGTAACCGTCCTAGTAAATTAAACATGTAAGTACAAAGGTTATCAAAAATGTACATTTTTAGTTAAAAAATACCTCCCCTTTGTAGTAATGACTGGTTGGGTGGACCTATACTCTTGAAAATTAAGTACATTCGAGCTTTACATAATTACCTACTCTAATTTGTCTACATACTTAAAGTATCGGCACTTACGCACAGGTGTTTTTATTTCACGAGTGTTTCAAGAAAAGCTGTTTAGCCTAATAAATAGTATTTTTAAATATCCACTGTTTTCTTTATATATACCTTTTTTTTTTTTTTTTATCGTGCGGAAATCCCTTCGGATACCCCCCCCCCCCGCCGGCCAGCGGGGGCGGTTATGTCGGGCTTGCACCGACTAAAACCGCACGCCGTCTCGGGTCTTCAGACGCCGGGGTGTAAGGTTACCCATAGAGCATATCCCTCGCACCCCGGCTGACCCTGGGCCATCTCACCACTAACAGCATAGCTCATCCTGTCTCCTCTGAAAGCAGAGGAGTACGGAGAGCGATGTGTTCCCGCCACGTTGGGTATTGGCCGACGATTAATGCCAACCCTATGAAGGGGTGAAGGGGAAGCCATTGACCGCCGCCCAGGGTGTACCGGCCGCTCCGATTCCGTTCCCCCCGGACTGCAGCGGGATCGGAATCGGAACGACGCTCGAGGAGGTTACCCAACACACACCCCAGACACATAATACCTAATATTAACGCATATGAGTATACCATATACTTCGATTTTTCTTTCCAATTCGGCTCGGACGGAGTTGTCGGAGCCCGTCTGTGCAATTACTACTTGATCTTTCTTGGCCTGCCGATTTCCCATGTTTACAAAAATGGCCATCAAATGCTACTGATGCTACTGTGTGTTTACTAGTGCGTTTCCAGATTTGATAGAGGAGAATATATAATACTACTATAATACTAAATTAGTGCTTACTCTGTCGTTTACTCATCTAGCTCATGTACAGGCTGTTGTTGTGTGCGACCTCGTAACAATTATGAGTTTTAGCTTTAAAACGTGACTCTATAAGTTAAACCTCACCGTTGGCCGAACGGTTCTCCCACTGCGAGTGGTTTTCAACGAAAATTTTAATGGGGGCTCACCATTAGCTGTGTCTTTGTCAGTCTGTGGAATGTCATTGATAACCTTATTCCCCTTTTTCTCGCTTGTACCGGGTACCTCACTGGTGTTCGTGGCCTGTGGCTCCTCCAAAATGTATGCTGACACGGAGTGTGTCGTACTCCCCGTCGGTACTAATGCAGTCGTAACTAATTGGAAAGAATAATCATAATTATAAATCACATTTGTTTTATGCAGTTATTTTACTGATGGAAGCCCCGCTCCGAGTCTTCGTCAAGACCCCTCCGGCTCCAGCACACAAGCCGATGCCACCAACGGCTGTTAGAATGACCTTCGTTTTTGATCTATAACAATCAGATAACGTGATTAATTTTCAAACAGATATTACTAATAAATAATAAGACCCAAAATAATTAGTGTAACTACTTACCTGACCATTTTCCAAAGTTGATGTAAAACCAGTAAAACACAACTGACAGAAAAGTATAAAGGATTCGCGGCAACAGTCACAGCACAATGTTTATTTTTTTTGGATTTTACTGACCAGGACCGCCGTCGGAAAGCCAACAGCAACCAAATGATTTATTCCCACTGATCATATAAATAAAAACTTACGTATAATTTTGAAAAGTTCATTGTACAGTTTTTACCAATCACCAAACTTTTTGACCGCTATGAACTACGCGAGTTCAAACATGCGCGTGTACAGTCGAGAGGGCAATACGGTACCTATATATTGCCCACTCGACTCTGTCAATCAGTTTTAGTGATAATGTTATTCGAAATAAAATCAACTTTTTCAAGGCAAACAATGTAAAGAAATGAATTAAATCTAACAGTTCCTTTTATTTTAAATAATTATTCTGCAGCCCGTGGTCTGCTCAGCTACAACAACAATGTTTGTTTTATTTAGGCTTTTATGGGAGCGACTGGACCCCCAACCCAAAGAGGAAAACCAGCGCCAGAACCTCGTCCGTCAATTAGCAGGTGCAGGCCCCATGAATTTAATAAAATAAAACCACATACTAAATAATAAAATCATAAATGAATACAATGATTGTCGGCTGTGCGCATACACAGCTCACTGGCCTACTAGTTTGTAGCATCAGCAGCGATCTCGCACGCATTCGAATACAGCATACGTAGCTTTTTTCTGAAATCCCTTCGGATACCCCCCGCCGGCCAGCGGGGGTGGTTATGTCGGGCTTGAACCGACAAAACCGCACGCCGTCTCGGGTCTACAGACGCCGGGGTGTAAGTTACCCATAGAGCATATCCCTCGCACCCCGACTGACCCTGTTCCATCTCCGATTTCGAGATGCCTCTCTCGGGTTTGGGAACCACAGTGTCTCCGTCTTGCCCCGGCCTGCTTCTGCTGGGGTGACAGGCGGCCTCACCTGCCACCCCCAGGCCTGCGCTCATGGAGGACAGAGGTCGTTAAGCATTTCGTTACAAAAAGATTTCTACAAAGTTACTTTCGCTGCGAAGCATGGTAAAGTAACTTACAACAATAACGATAACCAAAGAAAATTTCAAAAGAATAAGTTAATTGAAATTATTTATACAAAAACACTGAAAACTTTACGTTGGATATTATTTTTGCGTGAGAGTAACAATTAACAAACAGCCATACATCCATGCTTACAAACTTTCGCGTTTATAATATTCGTAGGATAATAGGTACATTTTAATAATAATAATGTATCACAATAATTTATAACAAACCGATAACAACAAAATTACTTTGATTGCGAATGTACTGCCAGAGAACGGCGGCGTCGTATTGTTAGCAACCGCCGGATTGGTAACAATACGAGTGTGCTCGACAACAAGCATTGCACCCACTCCCCGCACCCTCGACCTTGTTGTGGCTAAAAAGTTTGGAGATGGGTGTAATCATAATAATGTCTTAAGAGTATGTGAGTAAGAACTATTTCCGAGCGGTATCGTCATAAAAATAACGTTGAATCTTAATGGACACTGCTGCAGTTTGACTAGCTCTGTCGATAGCCGGGAGCAAAGTGCTAAAAGTTCAATACGTTGAAACCTACATGTAATAGTACTACAATTAAGGTTTATTATTGAACAAAGACATGTCGACACGATTCACTTCATTATATTATCGGTGGCGTGGGAAACAATACTTTCTCACCAAAATTTGTGCAAAATATTTTTTTGAGATAAAGGATTTGAAATGATTTTTACCTTTGTTGGGTATGTCTGTCACCTGATGGTAAACCTCGTTCGGATGATCGGCCGGAGCCATTGTCCCTTTTTAACCCTTAATTCACTAGGTGAAATTTGCTAACGTAATTCACTTCTATGAGTCCATGGGACTCACATATTTTCTAAGCGTGAGTTTCTTAAATAAAACATATTTTTTTATTATTTTTTTTTATTATTCATATTAAGTACTTATTAAGGCACTAGAAAAAAGTAACAAAACTGGACAGACTTCTGAGATCCTCTTAAAAAATAAATAAACTAATTTTAGCAGTCTCAAAAAACAAAGGTATTTTAAAACCTCTACAGAACTATCAAATATTCGTAACAAATATATGTTTTTACGTTTTTTAGACTTTCAAAGATATACAAATCAAAAATAAAAAAAAATAAAAATGTATGCTCCAATAAAAAAAAAAACGTGCAAAGGGTTTTGCCACTGGTTACAGGCAGCGTCGGCATACCTTTTTTGAGCAGGTCAAACATATTGGCTTCATACATTTGGTGCATAGAAATGCAGTCTTTGTCCTCTTTTTGTAATGGCACATATAGCAGTATTTTCTTTCATTCCTGGGTAGCTTGTCTTCAGTTTCAGGGTGGCTCGCATCTTCAGGAATGTCTTTTTTCATGATAGATGAAATCGAGCAGCGAACTTGGCGTGGCAGACGAGTACTGTGCAGACGTGTCATCAGATTACTCTCGTTTAGATTTTCAGCAATTCTTTTTAGAAAATCCAGTCTTTTCAGCTTTGGCACATCACTTTGGCTCTCATAGATGACTTGTGCATTGCAACATGCCATATCAATGACCCTGAAGAACACAGCCATAGGCCAACGGGTCGTTCGTCTACTGCACGAGTACACGGAGCACTTCTGGTCTACCACATCGACACCTCCTTTGGTTGAATTGTAATACATTATTACTTCAGGCTTTCCAGTAGTGTCGTCAATTTTGTTGTCATGGTGCATGGAGGAGTAGAGCACCACAGACTTATTTTTCTTTGGAACATAGCTGACCAAAGTACACTCTTTGGTAAACCCAAACACAGAAGATTCCACTGGCCGCTCTTTGTGTGGGAGAAATTCGTTTGGAATTATTCTCTTGTTTTTCTTTAGAGTACCCACTGTTGTCAAGCCTCTTGCCTTCAACTCTTGAAGTAGTTCCATTGAGGAGTACCAGTTGTCTGTGGTGACATTGATGTTTGTGTTGACAATAGGCTTACACAAGCGAAGCGTGGCCTGTGTTGGTACTGACTTCTTTTTCTCTTCTTCCGTCAAACCAAATCCATCGGAACCTTTCCCGGTATATAAGTAGATGTTGTAAACATAGAATGTTTCAGAATCTACTAGACACTGCATCTTCAAACCATATTTCCCCGGCTTATTGGGCATGTACATTTTGAATCTGGATCTTCCTCTGAATTCTATGAGCATTTCATCAACCGTCGCGTTAGTGCCCATTGAGTAATTATTTTGACTGTTTTCTACAAATGCTTGTAATATGTCAGTGATAAGACAAGCAGGATCAACTTGTCTACGGGTTTCACGGTCAGAAGCATCATCAAAGCGGAGGGCCAGTAGCAATGCCAAGAATCTGTTTTTGGCCATAGATGCTCTGTATATCTCACGCCCGGTGCCGTCAGTTGCAAATAATGACAAGATGCTTTCTCTGTTAGATTTGAAAATAGCGGAATAAATAAGCAGGGCCATAAAACCTTTCAATTCGACAGTGTTAGTCAGTCTGAAAGAATTATCTTTTGGGTATTTTCTCTGAAACTCCTCAAGCTTTTTATTTGTCCAAATAAACACGGTATTGAGCATCCTTTGGTCGAACATTAGCTGGAATGCATCAACTGGAGAAAGAGGTCCTTCAGCTGCAGGTCTGACTCTAGGAACTTGAACCACATTATGTGCTGCAGTACGCACATTTCGGGCCGGAGGTAATCGTGACCACTTGAATCGATCTTTTCCGTAGTAGTAGTTTTGACTTCCTCTTTGTGCAGGTGTTGATTGATCGTCATCACTTAGATCAGATGAATTTTCCTGGGCTGGTGCATTATTGCGTGATCTGCGAGAAAATTCCGATAGCGGTAAGTTGCTCTCACTCGATGACGACTCACCATCATCGATCACAGCTTCCTCAGCTTCAGGTGGCTCCTCGGAATCAGAATCAGTGTCGTGTTCACTGAGAATGTACTCACCATCTTCATTATCCGAGTTGAATAATTCTTCATTTGCGTGCATTACACTGCATGACTGACCAGTACCTTGTTCATCGTCATCCTCGTCATTCAAAACACCTTGCAGCCAAGATTCCACAACGGAATCCGCCCCGTCTTCATTCATATTAATGAATTTATCTTGTTTTGGATTCATTTTGCAAAACTAAAAAAAAATATATAAGCATATAATAAAATATAATTTAAGTATATCAAAAATAACGACAAATAAGCAACATTCGAAAATTGAAGTAAATAAAAAAATATATAGCACAATTCACTAGTATGAGTCCCTGGGACTCACTCGACGCAATAACTCACCAAATACGCAGCGCCGACACACGTCCTCTCGCCACCGTGTAGCCCGCGACACTGCAGGAAGGTACTGAGTCGGGGGGGAAACCAGCCGCTCAAACGTTAGAATTATGGAAGTTTGAAATTTTGATGTGAGTCCCAGGGACTCACCTAGTGAATTAAGGGTTAAGAAAAAGGGACAATTCCAAAAAGAAAGAATAAAAACGTTCATACATTGCAAGGAGTTACATTAAAATTGGTACATCATTACTCTGGTCTAATAAGCTTACAATACATGCATTGCTACGGTTCTTAGATCAAAACTGCTGACTCGAGCGCACTGAACGCTACACCGTTGTTTACATTAACGCGTCCGGTGTGCGCCTATCGTGCCTAGTTACAATGTTTCCGTTGGTAACATCACGCTCGCTCTACAGGTGTTAGCAGTAACTTAACATAACTTATTGCTACTTAATTGAGTCCTATTTAATCCATTCATACCTGATTAAGTGGTGGCTGCCGTGATGGTCCGCTCTGCTATAATTAATGACATCCCTTAGGGCCCTCAGCGTCCATCACGACAGCTCCTGCAACTTCTTCCATCCATCACTGCAAATCATACCTCAAACTTGCATTCTTGTTATGATACGACGGGTCGCTGGCTCTATGTTTACATTCGTCACGAAGCTAAGGCTCTGTTCACATTAATAAAAATTTATATTACACACTTAGTTTGCACTACTGAATTTTTAACACTGTTTTAATAGACACTGGCTGATATTGGTACTTGCACCGGCGCGCTGGATTCTTTTAAACTGTGTTGTTTAACAATATCTAGCATATCGTTCGCTAACTTCCGCTTAATGTGTTTTCCGCACTTTTTGCTGCACATGTAGACACATAATACCTTTTTTTTTTTTATCGTGCGGAAATCCCTTCGGATACCCCCCCGCCGGGCAGCGGGGGCGGTTATGTCGGGCTTGCACCGACTAAAACCGCACGCCGTCTCGGGTCTTCAGACGCCGGGGTGTAAGGTTACCCATAGAGCATATCCCTCGCACCCCGACTGACCCTGGGCCATCTCACCACTAACAGCATAGCTCATCCTGTCTCCTCTGAAAGCAGAGGAGTACGGAGAGCGATGTGTTCCCGCCACGTTGGGTATTGGCCGACGATCAATGCCAACCCTATGAAGGGGTGAAGGGGAAGCCATTGACCGCCGCCCAGGGTGTACCGGCCGCTCCGATTCCGTTCCCCCCGGACTGCAGCGGGATCGGAATCGGAACGACGCTCGAGGAGGTTACCCAACACACACCCCAGACACATAATACCTAATATTAACGCATATGAGTATACCATATACTTCGATTTTTCTTTCCAATTCGGCTCGGACGGAGTTGTCGGAGCCCGTCTGTGCAATTACTACTTGATCTTTCTTGGCCTGCCGATTTCCCATGTTTACAAAAATGGCCATCAAATGCTACTGATGCTACTGTGTGTTTACTAGTGCGTTTCCAGATTTGATAGAGGAGAATATATAATACTACTATAATACTAAATTAGTGCTTACTCTGTCGTTTACTCATCTAGCTCATGTACAGGCTGTTGTTGTGTGCGACCTCGTAACAATTATGAGTTTTAGCTTTAAAACGTGACTCTATAAGTTAAACCTCACCGTTGGCCGAACGGTTCTCCCACTGCGAGTGGTTTTCAACGAAAATTTTAATGGGGGCTCACCATTAGCTGTGTCTTTGTCAGTCTGTGGAATGTCATTGATAACCTTATTCCCCTTTTTCTCGCTTGTACCGGGTACCTCACTGGTGTTCGTGGCCTGTGGCTCCTCCAAAATGTATGCTGGCTGGTAATTGTAATTTCAATTGAAATGTTGCTTTGCCGATTGCTAAGTTGTATACTGAAAACTTTGTCACGCCTGCTTATGACGCGGTAGGGACCATCATAAGTAGGAGTTAGTGGCTTCCTCACGGTGTCATCCCTAACGAAAACATGTGAACATGTGTTTAAATCTTTGTAAATGAATAGTTTTCTGTCGCTAATGTGTGAACGCGTTTGTAGTTGCATGCTACGAATTGTTTCTCTAATTTTATCAGCATATATGTATAGTGATCTACATTCGCGAGTTTGCTTGCGTCGCTGTAAAAATCGCCAGGCACGCGTAATGCCTGACCTAGTACCATCTCTGCTGCGCTAAGCCCTGTTTCGACTCGCATCGCTGCGCGAATTCCGAATCGAACTGTCGGTAGCTCATCGTCCCATGATGCTTTACCCGACAGCCTGCATGTCAGTGCTGCCTTTAGCTGCCTGTAGTGCCTTTCTATTTTCCCGTTGCTGCACGGGTGATAAGGCGTGGTTCTAATCCTCTGTACCCCCAATAGTTTGAGTAAACTATTGAATAATTCACTCTCAAATTGTCTACCCTGATCACTAGTGAGTCGCGTGGGACTGCCAAATTGGCAGATCCATGTCTCATAAATCGCTTTTGCTACTGTTTCGGCCGTTATATCCGCTGTCGGTATGGCCTCTGGCCAATTCGTAAACCTGTCTATTATGGTTACACAATACTTTTTACCTCTTTGTGTCGTACTCAAGGGCCCGACGATGTCAACGTGAATTTGCTCGAAACGCTCGCTCGGCCCGAACTCTCCTGCACCTGAAATTACATGACGATTCACTTTACTTTTTTGACACTGGATGCAGCTTTTAGCCCATTCTCTCACGTTTCGGTTCATTTCCGGCCAGAAATACCTAGAGGCTACCATCTTTAAAGTAGTTCTAATGCCAGGGTGGCTTAAACTTTGTACCGCATCGAAAACCGTTCTCCTGAAACTTTTAGGTATGTAGGGTCTGATCTTCCCTGTTGATACCTCACAATATACCATTGTGTTACTGTTAGGCACATTCCTCTTACTAAGTTGTATGTGTGACTTAATGTTATTCTTTAGCAAGTCGGTAATCTGAGTATCCCTTTCCTGTTGAGTGGCCAATTTTTGGTAATCGACCACCGTCGGGCAAACTATTTCCTCGACGCGCGATAAGGCGTCCGCTACCGCGTTGTCGTTACCGCTGACGTGTTGAATGTCGTTGGTATACTCACTTATGTACATTAACTGACGGATACGCCTAGGTGTTTCTTTGTTGGAATTCACCTTTGTTAACGCATGAATGAGGGGCTTGTGGTCCGTATACACTGTCAATTGCCTGCCCTCAATCATGCCCCTAAAACGCATGTGTTGGACGCGTCCGTCATCAGAGCCACTGGTACGCCTGGAGCTGGGTGAGCGAGTGTTGCAGCGCTTTGTAAGCTTATCTTACACTGCTCGAAAGCAGCCTCTGATTCCTTGTCCCATGTTATCACAGTCTTATCCCTTTTCTTAGAGTTGTGTAGGAATTTATTTAGATTCGCGTGGTGACTGGCAGCCTTTGGTAAATGCGACCTGTAGAAGTTTACCATTCCCAAGAATCGCCGGAGGTCTTCAACCGTTTCCGGTTTTTTGTAGTCTGCAATCGCCTTTACTTTGTCGGGTAACGGGCTTATACCTTCGCTTCTTACTGTGTGACCTAGAAACTCAACTGTACTTTGACCGAATCGACATTTGGACACGTTTATTGAAATACCTATTTCGCTGAATCGTTGAAATACTTGCCGTACGTGTTCTTTGTTTACAACGTCGTTTTCTGACGCAATGATGATGTCATCTATATAACAGAACAGTGAACTGTGCACGTGTCGATTGCCCTGTAAAATGGAAACATTCTCTAGCCCTTTTAGTACCGTGTTATCCATGAACCTCTGGAAAGTTTGTGATGCTGAACGGAGTCCGAAACACATCCTGGGAAAATGGAACAGGCCAAAGAGAGTGATGATGGCGGTCTTCTCGACGTCCTCGGGGGCTATCCTGATAAAATGATAGGCCCTGTTGATGTCTAGGGTCGTAAACACCCTCTTCCCAGCTAAACCGTATGTGAAATCATGTAACCTAGGCACTGGGTATCTGTCCGGTTTAGTGATCGCGTTGAGCCGTCTATATAGTCGCCATACGGCCGTATCTTGCCGTCCTTTTCGGGACGACGTGTAACGGGCTGGCCCACTGACTGCTAGATGGCTCAGATATCCCCATATCTTGCATAATACGGAACTCGTCTCTCACCTGTTTGTATTTGTCCGGCGGTAGCGGCCTCGCCCGAGCGTAGACCGGCGGTCCTGTTATCTCGTTGTGATGGTAGACGTTGCTCTCCGGCGCGTTCTTGTCGTTCTTGAAGTTCTCTCGGCTTGGTGATCTCAGGAAACTGCTCCAGTAACTCTCTATACGGATTATCTGCCTGAATAGTGGTTATAGACGGTTCGTTATGCCTACTGATGGTACCTCTCGCGTGTAACGTCGTCACTTGGTCTACCAAACGCTTGTTGTGTAAATCTACTACTAACCTATGTGTTTTTAGGAAATCAGCACCTAATATCGGTTTACTGACGTCACAAATAACAAACGGCCATTTAAAACTACGTCTTAATCCTAATGTAAGCTCTAGCGTGATTACACCATATGTTTTGATTTCGGTGCCGTTCGCGGCGTACAATGTGTATGCGCCCTTATTGTAACTATCACTATTGTTTTTGTTACTGAACTTCGCGGGCACTACCGAAACATTCGCGCCAGTGTCTACTAAAAATGTCATGCCGCTCTTATGGTCTCTAATGCTCAAACGGTGATTGTCACACAACTCGGCACACTATTTCACCGCACTCGAATGCACCGCGCTTAGTTTCCCTGCTTCTTCCAGTTGCATCGCTCCTCGCACTGCCTCGCTGCCTCTCGGAAACGGAAATGGTACCTGCATAGCCACTCGCTGCTCTGCGGCGTCCGCCTTGGACCTCGGGACCTCGAACTGGACGAATTTCCTGCTGGGTGGCCATCTCGGATTGTAGCAGTGCCTCTGCTGTTCCCTTCCGCGGAGCTCGCACACTTCCCCGCGAAGCGTTTTCACTTCCAGGGATAGGTTTCGCAGCTCGGTCAGCAGCTCCGGGTCGGAACTTCCTTTGGGGGTCGCCAATCTTGTTTCTGCTATTTCTCCGCTCTGTAGATTATCCATGATCCTGTCTGCCCAATCCCTGTCCAGCTGCTGCGGAGCTGGGTGCTGTGAGGCTGCTTGTGGCTGCAGCGGTGTTGGGTTCATCTTGCTATTTGTTCGCGGCATACAACACTGCTAGTTACCATACTGCTAGTTTATATACACTAACCTATGTATGCACTAACCTCGGTACAACACGTGTTTCTACGTGTACAAATGCGCGGCACGCGTTTTCGGCGAACACACGCGGTGAGCCGTGTGTGGGCAGTAGGCAAGCGGGGTCACCACTGTTGGGTATGTCTGTCACCTGATGGTAAACCTCGTTCGGATGATCGGCCGGAGCCAATAAAAGCACTTGGTGTTAGGTTAAGATCGTTTACTGATTCAAACTCACGACTCTAATGTACGTGTCCTACCTACGGCCCGGATCGTATGCGACTGCTCGTCGCAGCGGGACCGCACGATCGAGTGCCTACAAAATGCTTGTCAGCATTCTGTCCCCACACCTTTGTTTGTAGATTCATTTCTTTGTTGGTAAATTTGAATGGTTTTACTTTGTAAGTAACTGGTAGATAATGCCTTTGGCATTAAGTCCGCCTTTGTACATCCCCATATGCATAAAGTTTCAAATAAAGTAAAATAAAAAAGTAATATTAGGAGCTCATTCGGTATTTGTTTGCGCTTCTGCAAGGACACCTATCGAATACTTTCTGCTTTTCTCGTGTGACCATTATTTGTGATTGACTACTGGCTTTTATTACTGGACTCCGATTACCTTGCGTTTGAAATTGCTGCACTTGAACGACTACTGGCTTTTGATACTGGACTCCGATTGCCTCACGTATGTTGTGACCTGTGCGTTCATTACTGGACTCTGTGATTTAGTATTGTGTACTTGTGAACAATGCCGCGGTATAGCGATAAGGTGCATGAAGACTGCATGGATATTTTCGGCGAAGATTTTATAAGCCGATCACCGAGTCCTGATCCTGGTCCATCCACTAGTTTTGGACCTTCTACTGGTTCCGGGCCTGCAACCAGTTTTAGGCCCACCGCAATTTCTGAGCCTTTAACAACTCAGAGGCCTTCACCTGACGTGAACGGATCAGCCAGCCCATCAACACCTATCCGGCTATGAAGATTGCCCAAATCATGCAACTAACTGAAGAGAATCCGGATGATGAAATTAACTCAGATGAAGAGTTCCATGATGCCGATGTTTAGTAAGTTATTTTTACTTTATTATACTAGCTGTTGCCCACGCCTACGTTCACGTTAAGAAAGGAATAAGTCAAGGCAGGTCATGAATAGGTAGGTGATGATCGCATCTATCGCTAATCTTTTTGGCCGTTCTGAACATAGCCGTGAGTTCGACAGGCGCATGTCCAGTTGAGTGGGCAATACATACCCCAAGGAAATTATTATAATGTTAGAAGTTAAATATTCTAGAATATTAAGTATGATAAATAACAGTGTTGTAATTCACTTATTGATTATTGAATCAATTTTGAACCACATTCATATTAAACCAGGCACATAAATGATTAATAAATTTTAGCGATAATGCGATAAAATAAAACCTGTGCCTATATTTGTCATCAATTTTTCAAATTTGTTTGCCTTTGTAAAGGAAATATTAAAATCCAAAGTTTTTTCTTTTTTTTTAAAGACGACGGCGTGTACTGGTATTGGAGGGCGCGTCGTCATCCGTCGCACTGATACTTGATTTCTAATTTAGTTTTCAGCGCAAAGTATCGTCCTAGGTTCAAAGCGATTAAAAAAAAGTTGATGTCATTCAAAAAAATAAATAAATGAAAAAATGTGTATTTTTGAGAATTGCATCGAATGAGCTCTAGTAGATGTATATCATTTTAGAAGTTACCTACCTAGTTATGCTATAAATCGCGGAAATACAAATTATTTGATTTTTCATTTCACTTTTTGGTCACTTTCGTACCGACCTTGGATTTTTGACGACTTATTCACATATACAAAACCTGAAGAATAAAATATAAATAAATCGCTACTTACAATTTTATATTTTTCATAACATGGGTTAATCTTCATCCCTTGTCGATCAGTTTTTTAAGTGAAATATATTTTGCAGCTATAGCTCTGAAGAGAGCGAGAGCGACTCGAGCGAGGGTGAAGAGGCGCAGGATGACGAGGAAGGGGAAGAGTAGACCCTACACAGGCGTGGTCCTCGAGCGCCCGCTATTTTCACCACGCAAGATGTAACGGTTTGATTTTTATTGAAGGTTTTTAAATGGAGTTGCAATAAAGTTAAGGTGACTTATGCACTGTAAGATTTAAATAATATTTATAAATGAGACTAACTACCGGCTAGGGCGAGCAGAGATAAATAAAAGGTTAAATATATAGATTATAATCGGTGTAAGAGATCGTTACATACATTTATATTAGGTATTGGAAATAATGAATCTCAGGGAATGGATTCGTAATAAAGATTCTGCCGTGGCGTTGTTCGGTCCGTTGTGCAAAGATGGTAGTATGCACTTAGCTAGTGGCCACGTGGCTTGTGGTGTTGCCGGCGTGCCAGGGTCTCCGCTGGTGTGCCTCGCTACCGCTATGATGGTGCGAAGCCCGGTGCGAAGACCCTGGAAATAGAAAAAGTGCGGGTCAGTTTGTCACTAGGTAATTACGTCCAAGTGACCCGCTAAAATAGCAGGTGAAGAGAATCTCCCAGCGGCAATGCAGCGTAGCTAGAAGCTATAACAAAAAGAATATAATAGGCAGCACAAGCTGGTGCCGCGACCTCTGACCGTAGGGGTCATCGGCCTCGTGGCACTAATAGGTAGGCTGAAATAGCACACAGTATAAAATAAAATATATTAAGCCATGTATTTTAGCAGGCAATAAGCTGCACCGCTGGAAGGTCTTCACCTGTAGAAAGAAGTAGGAAATGTTGATCTCAAAACTTACCCGGAGCCGACAGCAGTTGGCCACGGGGTCAAAGTGACCTTCCTCGGCGAAGGTTGCCAAGGAAAGGAACGATATAAGAGCCGTCAGTTGATAACTGGGCTAGTGCTGTCCAATCTCGCTTGCACAACCATAGATAATTAGTAATATATTATAGAAACATACTAAAATATCGATTAATTTACGGATATTGTTTTAATTAGATTTATAAAGAATCCACAACGTTACAAAGAGGAGGTATGCGCGGATGCAACAACGGCGTATGATTTTTTTAAATTATTGTTCACAGTAAATGTCTTGGAACAGATTGTAAATTCCACAAATCAATGCGCAAACGAAATTTTGGCCGCATGCACCACGCCTCAGGCCAGAATACGTAGATGGAAGACACTAACTATCGACAGGTTAATAATTTTTTTAGGAATTTTATTCCACATGGAAACCGTTAAGGTAAATAGATATTCCGATTACTGGCGTAAACATTATTTATTTAATTTATTCGCCGGTCAATTCATGTCCAAAAACGACTTCTTGCTCATACATAGGTGTTTAAGATTTGGCCCCAATAATTTACATAGCTTGATTGCCTATTTTAACAATAGAATGTCAGAATTATATAGTCCTGGCAAAGAATCATCGATAGATGAATCGATAATTCTAAGCCGTGGACGTAGTGGCATCCGGCAATACATTAAAGGTAAGCGCCACAAGTACGGCATAAAGTTATATATGTTAGCCACACCAAGTGGTCTTTCCCTGAAAATTCACCTATACCAGGGAAAAAGAGACCAAGAAGTGGGAGGGAAAGGCCACACAGATAAGGTGGTGGCAAAACTGCTCGCAAGCTATCTTGGCAGAGGTCACCATGTATACATGGACAATTTTTATAATAGCGTTGAGCTCTCAGAGTTCCTGTTGCGTAACGGGACTAATATTACTGGAACTCTGAGAGCCAACCGTAAACGGAACCCCGCGATAGTAATTGCAACAAAATTGAGGAAAGGTGGTAGCATTTTCAAGTATAACCGCAATGGTATTTGTGTTTGCAAGTGGTATGAAGTGCGTGACGTCTTGACTATCAGCACCACTCATACGCCGGAACTAAAACCTGTTAGGAATAAAAGGGGCCAACAGGTTTTAAAACCGGAAATAATTTCCAAATATAATCAATTTATGAGTTGAGTTGATAGGCAAGACCAGATGCTGGCGTATTACACTTGCGAACACAAAACCATGCGGTGGTACAAAAAAGTAGACATTCACATATTTCAAATGATGTTGTTGAATGCCTACTATTTGTACCAAATAAAATAAAAATTAAAATAGACCTCTATAAATTTAGAGAAGAGTTCATTACCGAAATGTTACCATCTCCTCCTCCTCCTCCAAATAGAAGTAGGCAGGTAAATGAACAAATACATTTACCTTGCTCATGCATTTGCTCACTTGTTTGGTGCACCCTGGGCAACGTGGGCGATGACGCATCATTGTTTGCTCTTCTGGAGTAGCTGGCGTCAACGTCAACGGCCAAGAGTCTGACCAACCGGCCCTTTTCAGGGCCAGCTGACCCCATTGCACGAGGGGGTCGGGGTATGGCGGGCCTGCAAGGCCCGCGGAGGGGCGTGATCGCTCCAGGTACACTGCGAATGGCCAGGGTCAGTCGGAGAGCGAGGGATATGCTCTATGGGTAACCTTACACCCCGGAGTCTGTAGACCCGAGACGGCGTGCGGTTTTAGTCGGTTCAAGCCCGACATAACCGCCCCCGCTGGCCGGCGGGGGAGTATCCGAAGGGACTTCCGCACAAAAAAAAAGATAAAAAAAGGTACCTCTGCAAAGGGGTGTGTGTTGGGTAACCTCCTCGAGCGTCGATCCGATTCCGATCCCGCTGCAGTCCGGGGGGAACGGAATCGGAGCGGCCAGTACACCCTGGGCGGCGGTCAATGGCTTCCCCTTCATGGGGTTGGCATTGATCGTCGGCTAATACCCAACGTGGCGGGAACACATCGCTCTTCGTACTCCTCTGCTTTCAGAGGAGACAGGATGAGCGATGGTGTTAGTGGCTGAGGCCACCATAGGGTCTTCCATCCTCCATGAGCGCAGGCCTGGTGGTGACAGGTGAGGCCGCCTGTCACCCCAACAGAAGCAGGCCGGGACGGTGGGGCGACCAGTGCCCCTCCCCCAAACCGGGGCAAGACGGGGACACCGTGGTTCCCAAACCCGTGGGGGCCATCTCGAAACCGGAGATGGCCCAGGGTCAGTCGGGGTGCGAGGGATATGCTCTATGGGCAACCTTACACCCCGGCGTCTGTAGACCCGAGACGGCGTGCGGTTTTAATCGGTTCAAGCCCGACATAACCGCCCCCGCTGGTCGGCGGGGGGGTATCCGAAGGGATTTCCGCACGAAAAAAAAAAGGTACCTCTGCAAAGTTCAAGTCGATATATTTGATTGAGATATATATACATATGAATACAGAAATGTAACTTCCGTTTCAGTTAATATGAGAAGTTAATAAGAAATGAAACTTAGATACGTTGCAGCTTTTGTTGTCTTAATTCTTAAATCTTAATTTTGATCTCAAATTTTCAGAAATTTTCGCGTATCGCAGGCAAAAGTATAATGAGCATCCCCATTCCAACCATGGATTTCCCTACAGAGTTGGCCACTAATTTGTTATGTCAAATCTAAGGAAAAACTGCTTTCTTCGCATCTTTCCATTTATTTTTTCTAAAAGCAGACTACTAGTCTTACTCCACACATACTTCGCAATGGTCTCATCTGAACTACGTAGATTTTACTTTAGTTTTTTTAGCCGTCCTGCACCGTTCAATTTCTTTTTTTTTTTTTTCATTCTACTTGAATATCTTCTTTCTATCTGTAATCCCTGATCATATTCTTCACATCTGCCATTCCTTACAACCATCTTCTCACATACACTAGTTATAAAATAGGTATCAAATATATCGATTCGAATTTTACTGCAGTAATATTTAAACGTTACTGTTGCAAATTCTGTTTTTTTTTTTGTTGGAAATAACTTGTAACTTGTAGTTTTCGAAATAAACCGGGCGCTACAGGTAACTGAATATACGAAATCCGAGGACCGGCAACTATGGCCGAATTCTTATACACTTACCAGCCTTATATATTTCAACTTTTTTAATAATCACAATCATCTACTAAGTCAACAATATATTAAGTGGCAGATAATCTCTTCATTTGAAACCATTTGAAAAATTTAGAAACTTCTTTCTGGCCATTTAAAAAAAGTAGAATTCTTAAGTTTTAATAAAATCGATTCGTAACTTTTCGCGTGACGCAGGCAAAAGTAAAGAATGTTTTTACTTACAACTTTTCTAAAATGGCCAAAAAAAGTTTCTAAATAACCTACAATGATATTTCAAACAGTTCCAAATTTGTGAAGAGATTATTTACAACTACAACTTAGTATATTGTCGCTGTCTAGACCAATCGCAAGTATTAAAAAAATTGAAATAAAAAGGCATGAAGGAATCATCACACCTAACGGCAAGATGTGTTAAGTTATTTGAGGTCTCAGGTATAAGAATTCGATCAAAGTTGCCGGTCTCCGGATTTCGAGTACACATCTACCTGTAGTGCCTGCACTAAATAAAATGAATGAATTGGAAACTTCCTTGTAGTTGTAGTAAATCGTGAACAGTTTGAATGAGGACTTTAAAGTGAAAGGTATACAAGTGATTCTAATAGAGATGAAAGTTATAGTTTCTGAAAACAATCCCGAAATAACTGAATGTAATGCCAAGAAGATATTGAAAGGAGTTTAAATGCGAGAAACCGAGTGATTTATTTGCTACATTCATAAATATGATCGATGTATGGGGTGCCATCAAGATCTTTGGAGCCCAAGCCAACCACACCTGCAAGCCGGTACACCAGCTGATTAACGAACGAGGCTCTGGCGGAGGCTTTACCTTTCGGGGTTGGGGTGACAGATGGCAGTCGCTTCCGTTAAAGTGAAAATAATTCAAATTAGTAATGAAACGGTGGAGATATAAGAGATCGGAACCTGGGCTCTAATGTGCAAGCTTTGCATGCAACCGGGATTGACGCTGATGATGATGATTCTTACATCAGTTGGTGCCACTTGAGTCACCACGTGAATATAGTCGAGAAAGTTAGATATGGCATGAAACAATTAAAGTAAAATCTATGCAACTGAGATGCAATGAGATGATTGTCAGTATGTGTCGACTATGGCTAGTTGATAAAAAGAAGGTATACGAGAGCGGTGCGACCTCAAAGAGAATGTAGTTATGAGAATTGAAAGAGTAGGGAAGTACATTGAATGAATGAGTACGTGCTGAGTGACTGACAAACAAAATATATCAGGTAAATGTATGTGAGGAGGCTCCAGACATTACCGATTTCCTCGGTGTATATTTATTCCGATCAAATTGATATTCTCTGGATGAAAAGGCAGGTTAGAAGCATTCGAGACAGGTGGGCTTGCATGAAAGGTTTGATGACGTTAGAGGAAATGAAGCGTGTGAAGTGTGTAAAGACAAAAGCATAATATATGATGTATAAGTATGAATGTACCTTTATACCGATCAAATTGGTAATGTCTGAATAAAAGGGAAGCTTAAAAGCAGATGAACTTGCATGAAAGGTTTAATGCCGGTAAAGGAAGCTTGTAAAGTGTGCTAAAGGCAAAAGTATAATAAATGTACGAGTGTTAGTAGGCATGTTTGGTATGTGTGTGGTGGTATGTATAAAACTGTATATGCCTGTAACTATGTATGTAAAGATGTTTGAAAGCTTTGTACACATTTACACGAAGAATATCTCTCATTTTTGTAATACCTAAGCGGCATACCTTCTTCAGTGCGAAAGCCGTAACATTGAATTTTGTTTCTTCGGACACCTTTCATCGACATCTCTATACTGCGACAGCTTATTACTAAGACGATTATTATCTGGGACGTGTCTAGGTGGCTCAGTTGGTCAGAGCATTCCCCCAGTAAGGGACTGGTCGCGGGTTCAAGTCCCGTCCTAGATGTTCTCTTTTTCCGATCTAAATCTTTCGAAAAAAGTAAGCATACAAAATGCTTAAAAATTTAATTGAATTAATCAGGCGGAGTCATCAAAAAACAATGTTTAAAAATGACTGTTAAGTTATTCATTGTTTCCGTAGTTCGCAAGAATTACGGTAGATGGCTCCAACGTCGCCTTAAGACGTATATGATATATCGGAGAATTTCGAATATCTGGGACGTGTCTAGGTGGCTCAGTTGGTCAGAGCATTCCCCCTGTAAGGGACTGGTCGCGGGTTCAAGTCCCGTCCTAGATGTTCTCTTTTTCCGATCTAAATCTTTCGAAAAAAGTAAGCATACAAAATGCTTAAAAATTTAATTGAATTAATCAGGCGGAGTCATCAAAAAACAATGTTTAAAAATGACTGTAAAGTTATTCATTGTTTCCGTAGTTCGCAAGAATTACGGTAGATGGCTCCAACGTCGCCTTAAGACGTATATGATATATCGGAGAATTTCGAATATCTGGGACGTGTCTAGGTGGCTCAGTTGGTCAGAGCATTCCCCCTGTAAGGGACTGGTCGCGGGTTCAAGTCCCGTCCTAGATGTTCTCTTTTTCCGATCTAAATCTTTCGAAAAAAGTAAGCATACAAAATGCTTAAAAATTTAATTGAATTAATCAGGCGGAGTCATCAAAAAACAATGTTTAAAAATGACTGTAAAGTTATTCATTGTTTCCGTAGTTCGCAAGAATTACGGTAGATGGCTCCAACGTCGCCTTAAGACGTATATGATATATCGGAGAATTTCGAATATCTGGGACGTGTCTAGGTGGCTCAGTTGGTCAGAGCATTCCCCCTGTAAGGGACTGGTCGCGGGTTCAAGTCCCGTCCTAGATGTTCTCTTTTTCCGATCTAAATCTTTCGAAAAAAGTAAGCATACAAAATGCTTAAAAATTTAATTGAATTAATCAGGCGGAGTCATCAAAAAACAATGTTTAAAAATGACTGTAAAGTTATTCATTGTTTCCGTAGTTCGCAAGAATTACGGTAGATGGCTCCAACGTCGCCTTAAGACGTATATGATATATCGGAGAATTTCGAATATCTGGGACGTGTCTAGGTGGCTCAGTTGGTCAGAGCATTCCCCCTGTAAGGGACTGGTCGCGGGTTCAAGTCCCGTCCTAGATGTTCTCTTTTTCCGATCTAAATCTTTCGAAAAAAGTAAGCATACAAAATGCTTAAAAATTTAATTGAATTAATCAGGCGGAGTCATCAAAAAACAATGTTTAAAAATGACTGTAAAGTTATTCATTGTTTCCGTAGTTCGCAAGAATTACGGTAGATGGCTCCAACGTCGCCTTAAGACGTATATGATATATCGGAGAATTTCGAATATCTGGGACGTGTCTAGGTGGCTCAGTTGGTCAGAGCATTCCCCCTGTAAGGGACTGGTCGCGGGTTCAAGTCCCGTCCTAGATGTTCTCTTTTTCCGATCTAAATCTTTCGAAAAAAGTAAGCATACAAAATGCTTAAAAATTTAATTGAATTATTACTAAGATGTTTCGTTACATCGAAAAACTGTACTGCGTTGCCTTGGTCAATCGATGTCTTTCTAAGTACTCTTTATTGTACACCAAAAAAAAAACATTTCTTCAAAAGCAGAGGACGCAGAGTATAGTATGTTCATAAACAAACTTTGTCTGAATTTACTCCTAGCAATAGGTACATGAGTAAACTTAAGGTAAACACATAAAAAAACAAATTGTCCTTTGTTATTGATTAATTAAATGGAAGTAAATGATTAGCAATAAAGATAATATAATCAAACATAAACGATAATTAGCTTCTAGAATTTTTAAATTAAATAATTGTTAATTATTAATAATTAACATAGGACAATGTTGACCTAAATATTAATCATTTACTAATAAATAAAGATGAAGCCTGTTTATCTACGAACACTGAATTCATAAACACTGATATTCAAAATACATGGCGTTCTGTGCTTATAAATATATGTTATAAATTCAAAAAACTTACGTGAGGGATTGATAATCATAAGAAAATTCAAAAGAAAACACATCGATCGGACAAGGCAGCGCGTACTGCGTTGCCTTGTTCAATCGATGTGTTTTCTATATTTCGATTCTTTTTCGATGTACAAGTTTCATACGCGATGCTTGTTTCTTCACAGAAACAAGCATCGCGTATGGAAATGTCGATGAACGGTGTTCGAAGAAACAAAATTTGATGTTACAGTTTTCGCATTGTAGTAGGTATCCCACCTACGCAAATCTTGATAAGAGATTCATTCTGCTGAGGTAACGCACCCATTCTTACAATAATCAATAACAATATTTGTTTATAATAATATTAGTAAATTTTAATCGGACCGTTTCTGGTGAGGAGGTGTCTGATTAGTAGCCTGAAATGAGTGGATATTCACCATAAATATTATTTTGAAACCAATAGAGCATAGTTTTTTTTTGGTACATGAATATACGAGTTTTTTTAACGAATTTTATTTCTTCTACATATTCTGGCGTGAGACACAATATATATATATTATGATGTGCGTTACAGTAGCGAAACTTATATATTTATGTGTCCATTATGGATTTGAATAATACCGATAATTAGAGCCAAATGTCGTTGAAACGTGCCCAACTTTGTACATTTGTGCTCATAACAGCTTAAAGGTTATTAACGAAAATAAGATTTTGCTGGGGTAACGTTGCTAAAAAATTCAAAGCAGGTCTCAGAGTAGCTGGGTGAGAGTAACTAAAAAGATAGCTTATATTTTGCACCACATGTGCCCGCAAAATTTACATTTATAACCTTTATTATTTCCATTCTAGCGAAGAGTTTTCGCAGGTAATTGAGTGAATGTGGCGCTGCATAACTTTATGAGCAGCCAGAACGTATCTTAAGTGGAGTGACTGGCTATACATGTAGGAGTGCTCGTCATAGTGAGTGTTGAGTGTGGCAGAAGGAGTATGAAAGTAAACTGAATGCTGTGAAAATGAGCAGTCTGAGAAGTAAGTATACTTGCAGTGATGTTGATGAACCGAGTGAGGAATAGCGTGATAAGGGAACAATGTGGATTGTTTAAAGATGTAGTGAGCAAGATAGAGAAAGAGATGCTTAGATGGTTTGTGCATGTAGGATGGATGAAAGAAGATTAACGAAACAGATGAAATATGAGACGATGGTGAATGGGCAAACCGGTAAAGGTTGACCTAGGCAAACTTATGTTAATCAGATCCGAGGACGTTTTAGAGAATGCTAGGCCAAGAGTACCTGCAACCGGCGAGCATGTATGAAAACAATTATGAAAGTAGAAGTGAAAGGCGTATGCCGAGATCGTAGCAAGTGGAAGACGTTGTCTCTAATCCAATAGGAAAGAGATGTGACTTTATGTATGTATAATTTCCATGCTAATTGAGTTTTTGCTGACGGAATGTTATACTGATGGCTAGATCTCGAAAACTACTTTGGGCATAAACATAATATTTTGTAAACAAATAAGCATCATTTGTGCCCCCTTATCTGCCTAATCTTCTTGTCATAATTTTGCTTAGTTTAAAATACTTCGTAGGGCATTTTCTAAAAACAAACCTAGGTTTCCCAAACTGGGTAACCTAGGAACCAAATAATTGTTCTGAACTATTGCTTATATTTTTGCCTAAAGTCTCACAAAATTTCTTGAGCGCACTTCAGAGCGTGATTGAATTATAACCTATATACAATATATACGTTATAATTCAATCACGTCTGGGCAACGTTAACTAAGTTTTTAGAACTTCAAATTTACTAGTTAACAATGAGTTAACAATTACGTGAATAGTACTAAGCCTTCGATCAAATATATGTACACATAATTTCAGCTGAAAAAAACATCCATATTTGAAGTTCTGAAAATTCAGTTAAGGTAAGGTTGCCCAGATATAGAATATGCGTTATATTTTTTTACGCGCTTTAGTACTCATGCACTTTTTTAGGACTTTATGTACAAATATAAGCAAGAATTCCTAACAATTATTTGGTTTCTAGGTGTCCTAGTTTGGGAACCTAAAGTAAGTTTAGTTTTTTACAAAATGCCTCATAGCTCCTAAACTATATAAAATTATGGCATGAAAATTGGGCACAAATGATGCTTATTGGTATACATAATATTATGTTTATGCCAAAAGTAGTTTCGAGATCTAACCATTAGCATGATATTACGTCAGCAAAAACTCAAACAACGTGGAAATTAATAAAAAGGCTCCAAATGTAAATATTGCGGGCACATTTGGTACTAACTATAATAGAAAGGGTGGGACACATTGTTGAGTTTGCAAAGTTCTAGGACCGGCCACTATAATCGGATTTTTATACCTTTTTTTTTTTTTGTTTTTTCGTGCGGAAATCCCTTCGGATACTCCCCCGCCGGCCAGCGGGGGCGGTAATGTCGGGCTTGAACCGACTAAAACCGCACGCCGTCTCGGGTCTGCAGACGCCGGGGTGTAAGGTTGCCCATAGAGCATATCCCTCGCATCCCGACTGACCCTGGGCCATCTCCGGTTTCGAGATGGCCCCCTCGGGTTTGGGAACCACGGTGTCCCCGGTTTGGGGGAAGGGCGCTAGTCGCCCCACCGTCCCGGCCTGCTTCTGCTGGGGTGACAGGCGGCCTCACCTGCCACCCCCAGGCCTACGCTCCTGATTTTTATACCTAAGACCTCAAATAATTACGAAAGACTTTTACCGCCATGTCACATGGCGGTAAAAGTCTTTCGTAAAAAAAAAGGAGGTGTGATGGTCCCTTACCGCCTTTTTTATGTCAACTTTTACAATACTTGCGATTGGTGTACGACAGCGATTATATACTAAGTTGTAGATAATCTCTTCACAAATATGAAACCGTTTGAAAAATCATTATAGGTTATTTAGAAACATTTTTTTGTCATTATACAAAAGTAATCATTGTTATTTTTACCTGCGTTACGCGAAAAGTTATGAATCGATTTTATTACAAAAACTACAACATGTTCAACTTTTAACTCTTCATATTATTTAAAACAAAAGTCATAGACTTTCAAAATTAAGCGTGAAAAACACGGTTTTTCGCAAATTACCGGTTTCCTAATTAACCGATTAAGGTTCACTGGATGTGTGTTTTTGGAAAACAAATTTTGAAAGTCTACAATTTCCGTTTTAATGAATACGAAGAGTAGAAACTTGAACATGTTGTAGCTTTTGTGGACATTAATGTTACAGGTAATTTTTAATAAAATTGATTCATAACCTTTCGGGTAACGCAGACAATAAAAACAATATTAATTTTGTAAAATTACCAAAAAATAGATTCTAAATTACCTACAATGATTTTTCTAACGGTTTGAAATTCGTGAAAAGAATATATACAACTTGGTATATTGTCGTTGTCAGAGATTAATCGCAAGTATTGAAAAAGTAGATATAAAAAAGGGTGGAAAGGGCCCATCACACCTGACTACAAGATGTGTTTTTTAATTATTTGTGGTCTCAGATATAAGAATACGGTCATAGTTGCCGGTCCTAAGATTTTGCATACTCAACTACTTGTAGCACCTGCACTATAAGCTCTTTTTCTTTTATTTCAGCCAGTTACGCCCTTTTCGCAACGTTACTCCAGTAAAATCTAATTTTCGTGAATAACTCAAAACAGTTATGGGCACAAATGAAGCATGTTGTAAATATGCACTGTATACTAATTAAACATGTAATGGCTTGCACATTTAGTATTCTTTTGAATTGTGCGTTACTGTTTTAGATGTGGGGAGTGGCTGCGAAAAGTAGTCTAAGTTTTTACAAAATTTCATTTATAAAACTGATTTTCAACTGCAGAATAAACAATACTAAAATGTGTCTCCTAATCAATCCTAATCGTAGTGAATATAAATCAAGGTATTAAAAATTAGTTATCTACAAATTGATTATTCTCAACACTGATTGAATTAAGTTATACAACCTGTATTTCTAGTGTTGCAGTGTGCAAAAGCATGCAACACTAATAATGAAATAACTTAGGTAGGAAGTAAGTTGGGGTGTGTGTTGGGTAACCTCCTCGAGTGTCGCTCCGATTCCGATCCCGCTACAGTCCGGGGGGAACGGAATCGGAGCGGCCGGTACACCCTGGGCGGCGGTCAATGGCTTCCCCTTCACCCCTTCATAGGGTTGGTATTGATCGTCGGCCAATACCCAACGTGGCGGGAACACATCGCTCTCCGTACTCCTCTGCTTTCAGAGGAGACAGGATGAGCGATGCTGTTAGTGGTGAGATGGCCCAGGGTCAGCCGGGGTGCGAGGGATATGCTCTATGGGCAACCTTACACCCCGGCGTCTGCAGACCTGAGACGGCGTGCGGTTTTAGTCGGTTCAAGCCCGACATAACCGCCCCCGCTGGCACGCGGGGGGGTATCCGAAGGGATTTCCGCACGATAAAAAAAAAAAAAAAAAGGTAGGAAGTAAGTTGACCCACTGTCTCTTATAAGTTGTAGAAACACTTGGGAATATAAATTGTAACCAGTTCCATCTGAAGTTTTCACCACGGAGCCCGGGCTCCGCTCACTTAACCGCCTTTTGATTTAGCTTATACGGCTTACATAGGTTTGGTTTTATAACATATCCTGGTGATGCCCCAAAAATAGTTCTTCATCAAGCATGAACAGCTAAAAAATTTATATTTTATTTGGCATTATGGCCCTTCCTAATATTTGCCAGTTCTACATGCATGATGATTGTAATACATACAGACAGACAAGGTATACTGTACTACTAGCTATGATCCTGACATACACCTTTCGTTTCTTCTACTTTCATAATAATATAATTTAATTGTCATTTTATGTGTTCAGCTTGCGCAATGAGGAGCAGCAGGAGCTGGTTGCTACGCCACCGGTGGTGGTGGTGCCGCGCCGCATCAGCCAGCACCAACTGCGGCTGTACGAGAGGCTGCTCCTCCCCGAGCTGCGAGCGCCTGAGACACGGCAGCTGCTGGAGCCTGAGCTGCGCGCCATGCAGGAGCGTTTGCGCGCAGCTGCAGCGACGCGCGTCGTGACGAAGGCACTCGCAGCCGAGGCGGCCACTTCAATTGAATAACGGGCCCTATACATAATGGAAGTATTCCATTTGTATAGGGCCCTAAAACACTGATGAACTTGTAAATAATAAATTTGTAAATATAACAGCGTTTTTTTACTTTACACATTATATTATTATTATATTGAAATTCGCAACAATAGAAATAAAAAACAGGTTTCATATACCTACCTAAAGCGTGAATTCTTCAGAGAAGGCATAATCAAAGCAAAATCATACGCATCATCGCAAAGTGAAATCGCGTCGTCACGTACGATATTGCTTTGATTATGCCTTTCTGTAGAATTCACGCCTAGGTACTTATATATTGGTAGAACTAGAGCTGGCGGTGAGAAGGCTAAGAGCCAAACACACCGCCCCGGGACCCGACGGCATTCCAGGCCGAGCGTGGGTCCTAGCTCTAGTCGACGACGCTCTCGAGCCCCGACTGAGAGGGCTTCTCAGCGCATGTTTGGAGCGGGGCCAGTTTCCGAAATTGTGGAAGACGGGGAAACTGGTCCTCATCCGAAAGGAGGGGCGCCCGGCGGACTCGCCGTCCGCCTACCGGCCCATAGTGTTGCTCGACGAGGTGTGCAAGCTCTTTGAAAGAGTAATTGCAAAGCGCCTCGTCGAGCACCTCTCAAGAGTGGGGCCGGACCTGGCGGATGGCCAATATGGCTTCCGCCAGAGGCGCTCCACCGTGGATGCCATCATGCGCGTGAGGGCTCTGGCGGAGGATGCAGTAGCCCGGGGTGAGGTGATGTTGGCGGTGTCCCTGGACATCGTCAACGCGTTCAACACCTTGCCCTGGAGTTGTATTAGGGAGGCGCTCGTGTATCACGAAGTGCCACTCTACCTCCGCCGCATAGTCGGGGCGTATTTGACGGAGAGAGCCGTCATCTACCCAACCGTGACCGGTCTCGGTCGGCGTGAAATGTCGTGCGGTGTTCCACAGGGATCGGTCCTGGGGCCGCTCCTGTGGAACATCAGATACGACTGGGTGCTTCGCGGTGAGCTCGTAGGCGGTGCCGCCGTCACGTGCTACGCGGACGACACGCTCGTGACGGCGTGCGGGGCGACGTACCGCGAAGCGACCCGAAAGGCCACGACCGCGGTTGCCCAAGTCGTTAGGCGGATCCGGCGGCTGGGTCTCGAGGTGGCCCTGCATAAAACCGAGGCCTTGTTCTTCCATGGGCCTCGGAGCAAGCCACCCGAGGGATCCAGTCTCATCGTGGGAGGAAATCGCATCGGCATCAAGCCCCAAATGAAATATTTGGGGCTCGTGCTCGACGGCCGATGGGACTTCGGAGAGCACATCCGAAGTCTGGCCCCCAAATTGAAGGGCACAGCTCTTGCTCTGGCTCGGCTGTTGCCCAACATGAGGGGGCCCGATGACTCCTGCAGGAGACTCTACGCGGGGATCGTGCGGTCCAGGGCCCTATATGGGTGCCCAATATGGGCGGAGGCCCTGAGGACCAGAACTGTGCAGATGCTGCGCGCTCCGCAGCGAGTTCTGGCCATCAGGGTCATCCGAGGGTACCGCACGATCTCCTTCGAGGCGGCGAGTCTCCTTGCCGGAACTCCGCCATGGGACCTGGAAGCGAGAGCCCTTTCGCAACTGTACCAGTGGCGAAAGGAGGCGCGGGAGGAGGGATGGAACCCCGAGCCTCGAGAAATCGAGGCCGTGTAGTCCCAGCTCCGCCAGGCCATCGTGGTGGAGTGGAAGGAACGACTTGGGCGACCAAGCGCAGGGCACGCCGCAATAGCGGCGGTAAGGCCCATCATGGAGGATTGGCTGGAGAGGCGACACGGAAGCCTCTCGTACCGACTGACGCAGGTGATCTCCGGGAAGGGGTGCTTCGGGGACCACCTGCATCGGATCAGGAAGGAGCCAACGCCTGAGTGTCATCACTGCGACGCGAGCTAGGACTCAGGGCTGCACACGCTGGCGGACTGCCCGGCGTGGGAGGCGCCGAGGCGTGACCTCGTGGCAGCCATCGGGGTGGGAGTCCTCTCGCTCGGCAGCATGATTGCGGCAATGGTGCGGAGCGCGAGCGCGTGGGCCGCCGCCGCCTCCTTCTGCGAGCATGTAATGCTCGCGAAGGAGGTGGCGGAGCGCGCCCGGGAGAGACTTAGAACTCTCCCGGTCCGCCGAGCCCGCAACTTGCTCGCCGCGCGTCGCAGACAACTCAGGCGCCGGAGGTCGCTTAACGACCTCCGTCCTTCATGAGCGCAGGCCTGGGGGTGGTGGGTGAGGCCACCTGTCACCCCAGCAGAAGCAGGCCGGGACGGTGGGGCGACTAGCGCCCCTTCCCCAAACCGGGGCAAGACGGGGACACCGTGGTTCCCAAACCCGAGGGGGCCATCTCGAAACCGGAGATGGCCCAGGGTCAGTCGGGGTGCGAGGGATATGCTCTATGGGCAACCTTACACCCCGGCGTGTGAAGACCCGAGACGGCGTGCGGTTTTAGTCGGTTCAAGCCCGACATAACCGCCCCCGCTGGCACGCGGGGGGGTATCCGAAGGGATTTCCGCACGATAAAAAAAAAAAGGGTACTTATATATTCTCTGCATAAAACCGAGGCCCTGTTCTTTCATGGGCCTCGGAGCAAGCCACCTGAGGGATCCAGTCTCATCGTGGGAGGTAATCGCATCGGCATCAAGCCTCAAATGAAATATTTGGGGCTCGTGCTCGACGGCCGATGGGACTTCGGAGAGCACATCCGAAGTCTGGCCCCCAAGTTGAAGGGCACAGCTTTCGCTTTGGCGCGGCTGCTGCCCAACATGAATGGGCCCGATGACTCCTGCAGGAGACTCTACGCGGGGATCGTGTGGTCCATGGCCCTGTATGGGTGCCCAATATGGGCGGAGGCCCTGAAGGCCAGAAGTGTGCGGATGCTGCGCGCTCCGCAGCGGGTGATGGCCATCAGGGTCATCCGCGGGTACCGCAAGATCTCCTTCGAGGCAGCGAGTCTCCTTGCCGGAACTCCGCCATGGGACCTGGAGGCGAGAGCCCTTTCGCAACTATACCAGCGGCGAAAGGAGGCGCGGTAGTAGGGATGGAACCCCGAACCTCGAAAAATTGAGGCCGTGCAGTCCCAGCTCCGCCAGGCCATCGTGGTGGAGTGGAAAGAACGACTTGGGCAACCAAGCGCAGGGCACGCCGCAATAGCGGTGGTAAGGCCCATCATGGAGGATTGGCTAGAGAGACGACACGGAAGCCTCTCGTACCGACTGACGCAGGTGATCTCCGGGAAGGGGTGCTTCGGGGACCACCTGCATCGGATCAGGAAGGAGCCAACGCCTGAGTGCCATCACTGCGACGCGAGCGAGGACTCGGGGCTGCATACGCTGGCGGTCTGCCCAGCGTGGGAGGCGCCGAGGCGTGACCTAGTGGCAGCCATCGGAGTGGGAGTCCTCTCACTCGGCAGCATGATTGTGGCAATGGTGCGGAGCGCGAGCGCGTGGGCAGCCGTCACCTCCTTCTGCGAGCATGTAATGCTCGTGAAGGAGATGGCGGAGCGCGCCCGGGAGAGATTTAGAACTCTCCCGGCCCGCCGAGCCCGCAACATGCTCGCCTCGCGTCGCAGGCGACTCAGGCGTCGGAGGACGCTTAACGGCCTCCGTCCTCCATGAGCGTAGGCCTGGGGGTGAGAGGTGAGGCCACCTGTCACCCCAGCAGAAGCAGGCCGGGACGGTGGGGCGACTAGCGCCCCTTCCCAAGACGGGGACACCGTGGTTCGCAAATCCGAGGGGGCCATCTCGCAAGTGGAGATGGCCCAGGGTCAGTCGGGGTGCGAGGGATATGCTCTATGGGCAACCTTACACCCCCGCGTCTGTAGACCCGAGACGGCGTGCGGTTTTAGTCGGTTCAAGCCCGACATAACCGCCCCCGCTGACAGGCGGGGGGGAGGGAAAAGGTACTTATATATTTCCGAGACGGCGTGCGGTTTTAGTCGGTTCAAGCCCGACATAACCGCCCCCGCTGGCACGCGGGGGGGTATCCGAAGGGATTTCCGCACGATAAAAAAAAAGGTACTTATATATTTAACCGCCCCCGCTGGCCGGCGGGGGGGCATCCGAAGGGATTTCCGCACTTAAAAAAAAAAAAAATATTTTATTTTTTAGGGATTTTCATTAGAAAAGCCCTATTGCTATCGAGTTGTCGTCGTCGACGTCGTCGTTGCCAATTTTCTGTCACGGTTTTGGGTATGAAGGATATGAGCTATCGAGTTGCTGTTTTTGTTCGTTCGCCTTAGTTCCATTGCTCGGTATTTCGGGTGACCGCACGTCTGGACGTATGCACGCCTTCCTAGCTGGTACGCCGTCAAACTCCAGCGTGCACTCCCCAGCTCGCACCGTCAGCCACGCAATTGGCTCTAGCGAACCGGCAGCGACGGCGACGCCACCGCTATTTCTGGTGGACGCCAAAGTAGTAACGAATATTTCTTCCCTAATAAAAAATGGTGTAAATTTATATCCAAGCAAGAAATGGTACTTTACATTATGATACAGAAAAGTGAAGTGTCAGCTTATAATAAAATGTTGATAAGATGATTTACACAATCAAAAGAGATGAAGGTATGTAAAAGAGTTTCCAATAGCGAAAGCTAAGTAAAATCATGCTATCGTATTGTAGGAACTATCCAGTAATATTCTATCAGGTAAAATAAACAATACTTACATTATTTTTTTTCGTATCGAACAATTGTTAACGGTGCGCTCGCGCAAAGTTCAAACGATATTTTTTTATCTTTTACCAGACCGCACATAGTCATCAGACCCTATTGCCTAGTCTTACCTAAATTGTTATTATTAGCCAGAGTAAGATTTAATAACATCAAATGAGGGCTGTAACCCGTGTTGCTCTACGCAAATCTATTTTTATTATTTTAGCACTCAATTAATCCACAACCGATTTTATTGAAGTCTGTCGACGCATCATAATTTGTATTGTAATAGTATTTTTCATCACATCACTAATTAGCTACTTATGACAATAAGTTTTGACATTTAAAGCTTGTAAACTTGTGACCTAGTATATATATACAATAATGTATGTTTGTCACAAAAATGGTTGTGTTTTTTGTTATTGTTGTAGTTTCTGTAATAAGTTTCGTCTGTATGTACAGGTAAGTTCATTGTTGTGTTCTGATTAGAAAAAATACGTAGTTCTTAAGAAAGAACGCTTGATCTCATTCAATAGTATCAGGAATAGTACCTTTTTTTTTGTTTGTGCGGAAATCCCTTCGGATACCCCCCCCCCCCCGCCGACTAGCGGGGGCGGTTATGTCGGGCTTGAACCGACTAAAACCGCACGCCGTCTCGGTTCTAAAGATAAGGTGTAAGGTTACCCATAGAGCATACCCATAGAGCATATATATATAACTGACCCTGGGCCATTCGCAGTGTCCCCTCTGATAACAGCAGAGGGGTACCTGGAGCGACACCCCCCCGCGGGCCTTACAGGCCCGCCATACCCCGACCCCCTCGTGCAATGGGGACATCTGGCCCCAAAAAGGGCCGGTTGGTCAGACTCTTGGCCGTTGACGCCAGCTACTCCAGAGGAGCAATCAATGATGCGTCATCGCCCACGTTGCCTAGGGTGCACCAAACTTGGAGGTGATCCAACCAGTCGCACCCCCCAACCAGTCGCACCCCATATAAGTAACTACCTATACATATTTCAACCTTGCGTTATTTTAACGTATTTTATACCTTCTAAGAAATATAAAATATTGTTATACTAGCTGTTTATATAGTATTGTAGTATTCCACGCGGCTCCGCCCGCGATCGCCTCCTACCGGACCTATTCCCAGGATAAGTCTCTACCAAACATTCATCCATGCAGTAGTTTATGCGTTAATGCGTAAAAACATCCATACAAACTTGCATTTATTATACGAGTGTGATGTGATTTGAGATGAATAATATGACTACTTAATTTCAGAAAGAAGAATCCAGACAAGCGGCGTGTGGTGCTGTGGCGGAAGGCACGCGTGGAACGGAGGCTCTGCAGACACGCGTGCCAAAGCGTCCAGCCCGCATTGCCGCGCGTCTTTATTCAGAGGCAGCGGCCATCGACGCCGATACCGATACCTATTGTATAAAGCGGCGTAGGCTGGGTTGCGACTGGTATATACTTTTTATCACCAGTCTCAACCCAGCCTAAATAAAATAAATGAACTTTTTATATGAAATACTATGTTTTATTAGTATACCTACTAATGACTCTCTATATATATATATTTGTATTGAATGAACACCATTTTATGTTGTACTGTAAATTTTGTGTATGAAATTGACATAAAGTTTTATATTGACATTTACATAAAATGTATCTACTCTAGTGCGTAAGTATGTGCATGTGTTACAATGACATTAATAAAGCATAAAAATAATTTTAAGATTGTACTTATAATAATATGTATCTGTATGAATGATTTTGACACACTATAGAGTAAAAATTGTATTGTATTAGATCGAATTGTTTTGACTATAAATAAATTCTATTATTGGATGTAACTCTGTAACAGATAGGAGCTAAGTTAACTTCATCATAAATGCAATGAAATAAAATAAAAGTTGTATAATACATTAAACATTAAAATAAACTGCATAATAAGATCCAGAATAATACACTTATATTTTGCAATTGTTGTAATATAAACTAATACTAAGATAAAATAATTAAGTTTAACAAACTATTCCTCACTCCAAACTTTGTGCTGTGTCCGACAGGGTCCATAATTGTATCCTAATTTTAATTTAACAACTGTATAACATTATGGAATGCAATAAAGGTATTGAGTATTGAGTACTACAACTCGTCTACTGCCTCGTAATTAATTTTTATCAACATTTACGAGATCACCAAACTAAATTTGAAAATATTGACATGAGACTCAATAGATGGCGTTGGCTATATAATTTCAAATCAATATAGTTTTGTCATTTTAAGAATGAAAATATAAGTAAATGAACAAGACCAATTACAGTTAAAAAGGTGAAAATAAATGCAAATGTAACCTATGATGTCACTGCGAAATTAAGTTCATGGGCAGTGGGATTCTTCATTATCCTTTCGTGTGTATAACGCGTGTATCCACGACAAAACACTTTACATGCGATTTTACGAATTATTCTTTGGTTGTTATTTTTGTTTGCATCGAAAGTGTAATTACGAGCGCGTCAAGCACACGAAAGGTTAATAAGGCCCCGTCCGTCGGCGCATAGTAAATCTGTTTAACTTTATTCATTTTGAAAGCGGAACTTTGTGCAAATACGTCCAGAAGAAGTCCTTAGAATAATCGAGGCAGCAAGCGCTAGCAACGGGTAATTGTACGTATAAAAACGAACTTCGGCGAATATGTTGATCTTTCTTGTGAATAAACATTATTTTATAATAATGCATGGCTTGTGTATGCCGAATTCAAAGACTATTCTGCATTATGTGACTCCTTTTATTCTATAACTATTTATTTTTTCACCCCTAATATAATGTGCACCCGCTGGACGGGTGCTATAAGCGTGCGCACATTTACAATAGCTATGTACACTCGATTGTCGTACGCCTCGTCAGCCGGGTTGTGGGCACACAACAGATTATTTTTATAAGGTACATAAATATGGCTTCGGTTTCGAATTTCA
The DNA here is from genome assembly GCA_946251805.1 of Cybosia mesomella. Lineage (NCBI taxonomy): Eukaryota > Metazoa > Arthropoda > Insecta > Lepidoptera > Erebidae > Cybosia > Cybosia mesomella. The sequence continues at coordinate 5,400,720 of OX276398.1, read as the reverse complement.
AACAATATTGAAAGCACTCTGCATTATTTAGTTCATTTTATTTGATAACTGATAACTTTGTCAACCCTGATATCGTGTTTTAATTTTGGACCCGCGTGACGGGTGCTGGGCATGTGCATTTGTCATAAATAGCCGAGTTTAGTTACGACTCGTGAGCCGGGTAGTGGGCATATGAACTTGATATTGTTGCACGCGTGAGCCGGGTGCGGCTTGCATAAAATACCACGTTTTGCGGCAACCGCTAGGTTACGTGGAGAACAAATGTCTGGCCATGCCATTTCCGCCGGGCCGCGGTAGGAGGGGGAGATCCAATAAAGGCTGGCTTGACGCCGTAAGGGATGACATGTGTGAGAGGGAAGGAGAAGAAAAAGCAGGCAAGTGGACCCTGGGCTTCGAGGTGTAGCCTCGGATGCAAGCGAGACACAACGCTAAGATGATGATGATGATGACTTGCATAAAAATTGTTTCTTTATTTCTTTTTCTTTCAGATTCGGTGGACATGGCAGAAACAGCCCCGGCACAGGCGACCACCGCGGTCAACCGCGGCGGGTTACATCGTGAACAAATCGTGTGATGGGTGACCCGCTTAACGCCGCGTTGCTCTATGAATTTGCATGAAACAGAACTCTCCTATAGGTGCCCGCTCAACATAGTGGTCGGCCTTAGACTATCTCTCGACGTGTTCCATACGTGCCTTTTTAAACGGTGGGAAGCAAACACCTCACTGCACTTCACGGTAAGATTATCTGCTTCGACAGGTAGCGCAGCTCTTCCGGGGTTCCTAGTACATTCTTCCTAGTATAAACTGCATTGTACTATAAAAGGAATCGAACCTGATGCTGGGATCCTGAGTATAAAATAAGGAACTCAGCATCAGATCCGATTCCAAAATAACCGCTTTTTTGTGAACACCGATTCGTAGTATCCGGTTTCTACACACCAAGAAAAAAGATAGGTAATATAATTATTGAGCCACCTTACACCACTTACTTACTTAGAGACCCAAGACGGCGTACGGTTTTGGTTGGTTCGAGTCCGACATAACCAAGCTCGGGGGGATATCCTTGGGGATATCCACACGAAAAGAAAGGTAGTATCATTATTAACATCCAAGCTGTTGCAAGCGGTTGCATTCAAAGTTTGTACTTTGGAGTCCGAGATGCGCTCTCCTAATCCTCCTGTCCATGATTTGGTTTACCTTATCTTTTTCAGACTTTATCTTTTCCTTTCTCAGCGCCAAACAGCAGTCGCTTCCGTAAAAGCCAAAATAAACGACTAACACCTACATCAGACGCTCGGATGAAGAATCACTTAACATTAGCATTCATAGGCACTTATTATCTGGGGAATACCATGCTTGTAAACCATCTTAATAGTGTACAAATATATCTACTCTTATAACTAATACCACCCTGATAACACTTCTTTTTATGTATAAACTCCCACGGACATCATTACCCAGACTTGTTTCTTGAAGGCCTAATATTACCAGAGCTACTGTCGTCTGAGCCACCAAGGAAAACTTCGAGAGGAATGCCTGTGCTTGAACCCCAACGAGTTTGATGGAGCCCCACACACTCCTACTTATTATTTATAAGTAAGTATTCACAACACAAGGTACATTATGGCGTATGATATACAGAGCTGTCAAAAAACTATTACAAGTTTGTCCAGACAACCGTAGTTATACACTAACCAATTACAATTACAACTATATACATATACATATATAAATGTAATCAAAAACAAAAGAAACCAACTAACTTCCTCCTCCCTCATGCGGAAATACCTTCGGATACCCCCCACCTGCCGGCCAGCTGCGGAGGTTATGTCGACCTTGAACCTACTAAAACAGCACGCCATCTCGGGTCTTCACACGCCGGGGTGTAAGATGATAAGGCATTTCACTCGCACCCCAGCTGATTAAGAGCCATCTCCGGTTTCGAGATAGCCCCCTCGGGTTGGGAACCACGGTGTCCCCGTCATGCCCCCAGAAAAGGGTGGGGAGCGCGCGACGCGCCGCCGCCCCAGCCTGCTTCTGCTAGGGTGACAGGCGGCTCCACCTGTCACCCCCAGGCCTGCGCTCATGGAGGACGGAGATCGCTGAGCGACCTCCGACGTCTGAGTCACCTGCGCCGCGCGGTGCGCATATTATATAATAATAACACTCATACAACAAATCTAACTCTGACTTACCTTAATTTTTAGGTAGAAGACCCTGGGCGGCGGTCAATGGCTTCCCCTTCACCCCTTCATAGGGTTGGCATTGATCGTCGGCCAATACCCAACGTGGCGGGAACACATCGCTCTCCGTACTCCTCTGCTTTCAGAGGAGACAGGATGAGCGATGCTGTTAGTGGTGAGATGGCCCAGGGTCAGCCGGGGTGCGAGGGATATGCTCTATGGGTAACCTTACACCCCGGCGTCTGAAGACCCGAGACGGCGTGCGGTTTTAGACGGTGCAAGCCCGACATAACCGCCCCCGCTGGCACGCGGGGGGGGTATCCGAACAGATTTCCGCACGATAAAAAAAAAAAAAAAAAAAAGGTAGAAGATTTGCCAGCGTTTTGTGATGATGAGTTTTAAGGGTATTATGATGAAGAAACCTATTCTACATAATCCTATGTCTAAACAAACATGTCTATCTGCACCACCACGCGGACTGCACGACGCTGAGAGGCGGCCATGATTTTACATATTTATATGCGGCATTAGTAGTTATATTTATTGTTATAGTGTTCCTTAAATGTTTTGTTTTTTTGTAGATATACATATCATGCAATTGTAGAATAAAAAGATTTCTTATATTTTTTGACGACCTTTGTGGCGTAGCGGTAGTGCGTTTGACTGCTAAGTCAGAGGTCGCGGGTTCGATTCCCGCTCAATGCAAATATGTATATTTGCATTGGTCTGGGTGTTTCTATGTATAATATGTATTTATTTACAAAAAAAAAAGTATTTAAGTATGTTTATCCGCATTCTAGAACCCATATGACAAGCTCTGCTTAGTTTGGGTCTAGATGGCGTTGTGTAATTTGTCCTAGAATATATTATTATTAGAATATTATTTTTCTTTGTTTCTTCCTATTAAACGACACCCATGATGGCGGACATTTCTCCACATCCTAAACTACTTCATTTGTGTTGTCATTAGACATAAAAGTTTTTACTTCGGGCCACCAAGCAAGTGGACACCGAAGTCTTAAAATCACCCAAAAAAGTCAAAATCTTACACCCACTTTTTATCACTTTTCTCGACGTTTCACATTATTCTAAGTCTAATTAAGCAAAAAAAATTTTTGTGTCGGTCTGTCTGTTGGTCTGGATGTCTGTTTACGCAATAACTCAAGAACCACTTATCCGATTTAAAAAAATCTTTCGCCATTCATCTTGTTTGCTAATGGGAAGAACTGATTAGATTTTGGGGTTTGTACGTTCAAGGTTTCGGGTACCTACCATACAAATTGTCCCTAAAAACTTTTACAAGTAAGTTCCTTTCGAGTTATCAGAGTAACGCGTATTTGACTTTAACATTTGAGTGACAATGACTGATACGTATATTGTATATTTACATTAAACAACCAGACTCTGAAAGAAACTGAAATATAAATACTGCCAATGGAGACCACTTCAAATAAGCTTTTTAAATTTTTAAATCATTTTTTTGTGTTTTTGACGTCGAAGACGTTTGATTTGATTTCATTTTCTTCATATTTATTGCTCAATATATAAAGACGCGTCGAATAATATGCATAAAGCCTAAGGTTACAGACCTTAGGCTTTATGCCTAAGGTGGCGATTTTGAATAAATATACTGCAACAAAAATATCTAAGTTTGGCCCGAAGTTTGACAATCACTGTGTGATTTCCGCCCCACTAGATTTTTGGAATACTTTCACGTGTTTCCTTCTTCATACAGTTCCGGATCCTTTAAGCGCGAAAAAACATCTAATGAGGTCGTCAAACTGAGTCGTCAACTGAACCGCCACCATTGAAATATTATCGGTGTCTGTAATGGTGACCGTCATTCCTGTTACTTTACCTTTAGCTTACCATCATGCGCGGTGAAGTCATATTGACGTGACCATCATTAAAAAAATAGAAATCCTTTTAGTCCGTCGACGAGTGATTAACTTACTAAATGAGTCTTTTAGTCTGCAAAAACTTAGTTAAACCTTTACGACAGAACAACGGACGAAGCTCTGGCGCAGATTTTCCTCTCAGGGTTGGAGGTCAGAAGACGGGGACACCGTGGTTCCCAAACCCGAGGGGGCCATCTCGAAACCGGAGATGGCCCAGGGTCAGTCGGGGTGCGAGGGATATGCTCTATGGGCAACCTTACACCCCGGCGTCTGCAGACCCGAGACGGCGTGCGGTTTTAGTCGGTTCAAGCCCGACATAACTGCCCCCGCTGGCCGGCGGGGGGGTATCCGAGGGGATTTCCGCACGAAAAAAAAAAAAAAAAGAAAAAGGTAGTCGCTCAAAGAAAAACCAACATACCAATTAAAAACAATACCTACCTTCAGCTTACCATCAGGCGAGGTGAAGTCAAATTGACGTGTCCTAAATATAAAAAAAAATAAAATACGTGGACCTCGGGCTCCAAAGTTTGCACTTTGGAGCCCGAGGTCCACGTATTTTAGTAGTTTGCACTTAAGACGCAACTGGAGCTTACTATATAGAATGATGATGATGAGTCTACAAGAACTTCATTGACTCTCTTCATCAGATAACCAATCCCGGATGAATCCACTTTGGGAGCCCGGGATCCGCTCTCCTAGTCCTGACTTCCATCTATTGATTTGGTTGCATTTCACAGAAGCAACTGCGAAAGAGAAAATCCTGCGCCAGAGCCTCGTCGGTCAGTCAGCAGGTGTATCAGCTGCAAGAGAGGTTGGCTTGGGCAAAGGCCTGAAGATCTTGGTTGGGCCTGTATACTATAACTTCAATATATGCTATGCTATGCTATTCATTAATGATAGACACTGAACTCCTGCCTCTTCCTTTCAATGTGTCTTTATTACACATCAAAAATAGGATAGAAACGAAGGATAATACTAAACATACATACTTACATACATATAGTCACCCCTTTTTCCCATTGGGGTAGGCAGAGACAACATCTTTCCACTTGCTACGATCTTGGTATACGGCAAATTATAATACTTAGACTTTTCTGTAGAAGTCTTATGCCTTGAATAACATTGAATTTTTACGTTGGCACCGACTTCAACATAAATGTGTTTTTTGAATTAAATGTGTAATTCATTTATTTTCCTTTTTCAGTCCTATTTTTTTAGTGTTTTTTTTGGTTTATGAAGACGGTGTTTTTTAAATTAATTAAAAATATACTTAGTTTTCCATTATTAATGGACGTAACAACTCATATGGGATCACTCGCACCCGGGAACTAAACCAATCCCGTTGTTAAAAAGAAATTAAAATTGGTTTATATAAGACGGACATACATAGCGAACCCATTTAGAGAACATAGGCGCGATGTTATGTTATTTAATAGCATAAACAATGATAGACGGTAATCACGGTTTATTTGCTGGCATTTATTGTAGAGTTCCTAGTGCGAGTTTTGCTTAATTCGTCTCACAAAAACGTGCGTATATGTGAAGATTATTTTGTATGGGAATTTAAACAGTGCTACCTAAGTGATAAAGAGTAGAATACGATACAGTCGACACAGAGTCATCTAGCGACAAACGCGAACGGCGTTCATTTTATATGAGAAATTTGTAATTTTAACCTAGTTCTTGCGTTTGTCGCTAGATGACTCTGTATCGATTGTATCGTATTATATTCTTTATCACTTAGGTAGCACTGTTTAAATTCCCATACAAAATAATCATCACGTATACGCACGTTTTTGTGAGACGAATTAAACAAAACTCGCACTAGGCACTCAGATCTTTGCGAAATTTAAATGGGACCAACTTGAAACAAAAAGGTTTTTTTTTTCATAAGCAAGGAAGGTATAAATAAAACACAAAATATAATCAGCAGTAATATTTTAAATTGCTTTGAATCACAATTTTGTAGTGTTTATAGATTATAATAATTACAAAGGAAGATTATTTTTTTATTCAAAGTACACTGTACCAACATTTCGTCTTCATACACTCTCATGTCCAATAGCTCAGAATACAATACAATAGTCATTATAAACATTATTATAACACAATCTGTTCAGTTTTATTTTATATACAATACAATGAAACAAAAAATCTGTTTACTAAAACATAAATCGCAATAAATTGAGCAAAAATCTCAATAAAACAAATATATAGGTACCTTGAGGCAAAAATCTTAAGAGAAAAAGTCCTAAAACTAAAACCAATAAAAGGATTGATCAACCAATGACGCGGGCCTGTTGAACCCGTGATTAATTTGATTGGCGCGCCTTCGCCATAGTTATACATACAAGGATAAATACGGTACCTACCGTAATGATTTATTTAGGCTTTCGATTTAAAGGACGAGGTTATGTAATTGAATCCCGCCTGTACAGCTGTACACTGTAATCGTGAAGCCCCCCCCCCCGCCCTAACACAAGTAACTAGGTTCCCGTGGGTTTCGTACGTCAAAACAAGAATACCTGTCTAGAATGCCTGTAATATGCATAAAACCCATGATACTTAAAATTTTAGAGAAATTTAAATAAAATAGCAAAAATAATTATAGTTTTGCGATAAACATCACTAAAATATATATACAGTATTCAAATATATTATATTGACAGCTTTTGCGTACTCATGTAAGCCTGTTGCTTTTGTGAAAACAATAAAAATATGAAAGAGATTCTAAGTTTTTCAACTGGACAATCATCAATCAAACATATCTCCAATTGGTGTTTTAGAAACCTTGAAACTGGCAGTACATATCAATTTCTTACAATCGCTATTATTAAAGAAAAACTTACATATAACGCTTAAGATTGCATTACAAATAATATAAAGATAATTAAAAAATTTAAACGGCATCAGAAAATTCGCTATCGAACGCGCATAATCTCTATACAGTTGTTTATAAAGCAATTATACTAGTGGTTAGCTATTTCTATTTCGGATTGCAATGATTATTTAAAAAAAAAACATAACAAGAAAAAATAATCATATAAATTTTCTACGCTATAATGACTAGGAAATGGTAATTAAACGATAATGGCCATTCATGACAATAACATTTTAAATGACATAATATTGAATAAGCAAATAAGTAGACTTGAATGCATGACAACCCTATTTAAAAGGGTTTAGCAACTATAAATTTTGTTTTAAATAAAATTCTAGTTATCTAGATAAGTTAGTTATTTTATAAAAACAATATTATAAAATAATATCATAGCGAGTGTTAAAAAAAATTCATGTCTATAATTAAGTATCTAAGTGATATGCAATATACGTTAGGCAGGCTCATTTTGACTAAAAATAATAAATTAACCTATACGCAGCTGCTTTAATATTAATGTTAGTATTTCTTCTTAAATAATAAATTCTTCAAAACATTTTACAAGATAAATTAACTAAAATGACTAACATGAATAAAACGAGACCAAAAGATTAAGCAAGCTACCGCGAATTATAAAACTGCTTTTATACAACATACATACAACTATATTCAAACTATAGATGCAAAAATCAACGCCTTTTGCAATTTATATCACATTGTAATCGAAATAATCGTGCCTTTGGCATAATAATTTATTCAGCTTCACTACTTACGGCCCCACCTTAAATTAAAAAGAAAATCAACTATAGTCTCACTAATATCTCGTTCCAGTACCAGTTAGTAACAATTTCTATCATTTTAGTCTTATAAATACTTACTAAATATGAAGTTAAAATGTGTGAACAAGCTTCTTATAATATAATAATAAAAAGTATTAGTTAAACTTTTAGTTTTAAATTCTATGTATAGATTTCAAGTTTTTTATTATTTCATATAATAATAGTAATTTATCTAACTATAACTACTTCTAGTGCACTATCTTTTAGCTGTGGTCAATTACTAAGCCCGGCCATAAGTATGCCGCTTTTAATATCTTTATATATTTTTTTTTATTACTTTCTTTATCGCTATATAATGATTCAAATTAAATAAATGGAAATAATTAAAACGAAAATTTTCTTTTCTTTTTATTATTTTATGTAATTGACATTATTGTTATGAAAACTTCTTAAAGCAAACTATTTTAATTTGCAATAAAAGACAACAGGTCATAATTCACTTTACTTACTTATTTACTACGAAGTGCTTGTCGTAAATAAGTAACTCAAAGTTTACTTCCTTTTATTTGACCAATCATGGTTACAATTAAATCAAAAGTAATCAGTCTAGACCTATTGACTTTAATGAAAAAGATTATTACATACTTCGTCACGAACATAACTGATATTTTTAGGTAGGTTATTGAACAATAATTATTAATTATTTACTAAAAGCGCTTACTTCAGAATAATAAAAGGGGCACAGTTATCGGTGGCACTACCAAGCGTCTATATTCAACTGTACTGTGACGATCGCGTGGATATTAAAATACTCTTTCTTTACAAATCGGGACTTTATCAATTTCACCTCAAAAATATCGCTGTCACAGGTTCTGCGTTTTTGCGAAAAATATTTTTTTAATTAATTTCTTTTTGCTTCTTATTTCCACCCGTTTAACAATACTATCAGCGCTCCTGAAGCAATCGTGCACGCTATCTAAAATATAGGTATACGTATGACCACTAGCTAAACGAACTATATCTGTTCGAAAATAAATACAGAAATGATCGAATAACTTTTATGGAAAATTAATACATCAAAACTTTTGGCGTAATACATCTCGAAATACTGGTATCGTACCCGCCGTTACTACATATACATATATAAATATAACATCTTAAAATTAGCGATCCAAAAATATGAAATATACGTGTTGTATTAGTGCGCCCCCGGCCGCACCGCTCCGCGCTCACGCGCTGGTGTCTCCTGCACCGCAGTACCGTGTGTGCAATACTCGCGATTTGACTTTCGCCGTACGCCACCGGAGGGTGCAAAAGCCGCCACAATTGGACGGTTTTTCTCAATCCTCGTCGCGTGTTTTATTTTTCCACTAATCGATAAAAATTGTACATTCCCAGCAAATCTCCACTCAACATTGAATGGCAAAAAAATAACTTTGCTGCGAATTTACCAATCTTTTTTCCTACAAGTTTTCAACTCTGGGCCTCTCAAAATTTAAATAAACAGGAATGTATAGGAATGTTTAGAACAATTGGAATGAAAGATTTACAGAATGTCGGAATTCTAAAAGAAATCAATTTGAAATATTACAAAATATCACAAAATTACGTAACTAACACGTTAAACCGAATAGTTGAAATAAACTCATATTACCAGGGCCCTGCACAAGCAAAGCGTCCTTAATCGTTTCGAAACTTTTGCTTTATAAAAATACGAATCGAAAATATCTCGACTGTAGCACGTCTTCTTATGGTTAAGCTATGATTATTCTATTATTTCTTATACTATAAAACTTTACTATATTTGCTACGTTAAAATATCAGAGAATTCAGAAAAAGGGAATATTTAGGTTTTTTATTTTCTATATTAGTGGTGCACAACCTTATTTTTTCATGAACGCTAGTTAAGTATGGCGTTTAGCATTAACGAGGATCTAAAACAAAAATCACTATCTAACGAACTAATAGTAGATGTAAGTAGGTAGTCGTTGAAAATTCATATTAGGATCCGTACTTATTGAAATAGGAACTAGGGGACGAGGAACATAAACTCAACGACGAGGTCGCAAAACTAGAAGAAGAACGAGAAACTACAAGTCGTATGTAAATAAGTGAAAGTAAGTTATTAATAAAACCGGTCGAAGGTATATTTCATAAGATAAGATCTAATCTAAAGGGAATCTCGAAAATCGTAGATCATGTTCGATGATATCTAAGGCTTTCAATTCACTGCGTAGACTAAAAGAATTAAAACTATTTAGGCTGGATTGAAACCTATTGTAAATTTTCGACTGAAACTAACAGCGTAATTACTTTTATTTCTCTTAAATACGATAAAATCTCAAAATACTCACAGCTCGTCGGGTTTATTGTATTATACGCTAAGTGCATCTACTTTATAAGAACAGTGGCTTTTTAATATTTTGAATTTGTACTTAACCTACATATTTTAAACTCCATCGCAGAAATCATTCATAGAATAGAATTTAAATTTTGAATGGATCTAAAGTTTGGAACAAATAAATTTAAATTATAGACCACATTGAAGTTCATTTCCAAATCATTTGCAATTGGCATAAATTGCATATGCCAAACATTACACATCCTTTTATAAAGATATTTTATGAAATTCAAATTTTCACGTTTTCATGAAAATTTATCAGCCAATACCTTTGATGATCTAGGTTTAATTACTTTACATCCAATTTAGAGTTTTCAAAAATATGATATCAATAAATGTTCTAAACAAATATCTCAAAAATACGTTATGAAAATATAATACAAATACGATAAAATTTATACTAAATATAACCCTGTCTATGACCTGAAGAGTTTAAAATAAAGAATTAATCGAAATCTAAACTCTGAACAAGTCATTTCTAAGGAAAAAAGGTTAACTTCACACGAGTGACACGGGTCCTAAAACTCTGTTATTAAATGTTTGCACGGATATAACTATACTGATTTGATTATCTACAGGAGAATCCGGAATTCAGCCGAACCTGATTAGTTGGATTTATAAATTTAAAACGCGGTAATGATTAAAAATAATACCTGAACCGCAAAATCTTAAATTCAATTCATTAATTTACTTCGTAAACATAGGTTGATGGTAAGTTGTTTACAGTATATTAGTATGTACATACCATGTTCTGCCGATAGGCATACAAAATAACATGCAGTAAATGTGATAGTTTAAATATTTTGTAATCACCTACAAACATGATAATATGAGAAAAACTATTAAAACATTCCTAATAGACAAGGCTTGAGTCAGTTCACAACTCCGATAAGAAACCTGTTTCATAAAAGTAGCTTAGTTGTATCAGATATTGTATTTGATAATGTGAAAGGCAGTTGGTGTTAACGTGTAATATAAACTACTCGATATAAAACAAACCTTAACACTCAACGAATATATAGAAAAGAAAATTAAGAAATCAAAAGTGGAACACTGTTCGAATGGCTAGTGTTTGTTACATAGTTGTCATATTTTAAACAGAAGCTCAAGTAGAAGGTCATCGTCGACGTTCATTGGCGATTCAGGTGCAAGGTAATCAACAATCCTAGAAAATACGAAACAAAAAAATGTTAATCCAATAGGTACTGTTGATTGTTTTAATCAATTTAATGCAGTTGAATGAACAAAAGATTGTCTTTAATCCACTACAGTAGAATAATCATTAGAAATCTTCTTATTACAAGTTGTTACAATTGAAATTAAAATATTTGCTGTCATACTTAATATTACAAAAATAAAGCCAAAGTTAAATTAATGTCGTCTGAACTCACCTATTGGGAATGGTTGGTGTACTGGTGATGCGCTGCGATGAGTTTCGGTGGGCATCCGGCAATGGCCGGACCGCCCTCACGCTTTCGACTTGTGCGCTCTGCAACCTAACACAAGCATAATAGAGACATTACTGAATAAAACCAACATAAAATGTTACATGGTCTATTTTTAAACTTAGTCCATATACAAGTTATAGTTGGATCGAACGCTGATATTTCAAATTCTTCTAACATAAATTAAAATGTATTGAGTTAAAATTAAGACATAAATACATTGTATCTCATCAATATAATGAAAGTTACACTGCAAAAAAATCGGAATATGGGCAAAAAATACACAAATCTACAGATGAAAGATGACAGTTAAATTTAGCTCAAAGAAACAACTGTAAAAACTTACTGTAGTTGTGAATTCCTCCCAGGTGCTGAATGGCGTGAAAATACAGTGGCAAATGTTTAGATATAGACAACAGAAGAGATATTGTATTAAACACACATGAATTCCCTGTGCCAATTTCCCATAGTAAATAAAAGTGTGATATTGATAAAACTCAAATTATTATTAAATATATAAAAAGAAAATGAATCGGCGAAGCTATTATAGCAAAATATAATTTACGTTCGAAATAAGACTACTTAAGTTAGGTTTGGCATTGTTATGTTAGCGCTAAAACATCTCCAACTCTCTTAAACGAGATCTTGAACGAAACCTCTACATAAATATAACAATAAGTTTGAAAGTTTAACAAAATCTGGTTCTAAAGATTCCTTTATCGAAAACAAACTTCGCTACAGTTGATTTATCTATCCACCACAGATACTAAAGTTTCACGAAAAGCTGAAATGTTTCATTCATAAAGTAGCAAACTGATGCCGGCTTGGATTACTTCACTAAGAGTCAGTTCCCAAAATTAATTTAGCATTGATGGGGATGGCGCCAAGGAATAAGGGACGATCTTAATTCTTTAGAATGTTCGAATAAGCTTTTGTGCTCATTAAATTGAGAAGGAAAAGAATCGAATTTATTTTGGATGAAAATAACTCGACTGAAATGTTCGCTTTCTGCGCTTAAATCGAGAACAATCAAGTTAACGATATGCCGTGTTATTTATGGATTGTAATATATGGATGAATTACATATTATAAAATGTCAAGCATTGACGCCGACATGTGATTAAAAGATTTGATTTCATGATAATAAAAAAGTATAGATTCACGTTTAACAATAATGTCTTTGCTATAGCACAGCATTTTACGCACCTCAGTCTATAGATACAAAAGTTATCGACCGCCAGTGTCCAAAACTTTTACTTATATTAACTTAAAAATGATTAATATGGCTTTTGTATTAGCTATGTACTAGGTATGTATGCATATTACTTAACCAATACCAACGTCGTAGAAATCTACAACTTTCTTATAAAAATCTTCAGCAAGTTCGAAACTCAAAAGTTGGACTTTTAAAACGATTCTCCTGGTTCGTTATAAACAGATGCCTATCGACTGAAAGTACATTTTCCGTTCTGAATGAAAGATTAATACTTTCGGCTTGAATATTTATATTGACCTTTTTAGAAAAAATGCGTTATGGGAGGAAGAGAAATATTATCATAATGGTGTTATTGCTTTTACTGAAAGCATCAGAGGTAACTTATGAATGTGTAATAGCAGATAAGGAATTGGTTGTTTGAACTCACAATTCATATACATATAAATTTCATATAACCTATGGCACATTATGTGAATAGTTAAACAATAATTGGACAAATTGGTTGTTATAATATTTCATTGATGCGCACGTGTAAGTGGGAAGCCAAGCCGGGGTTGAACTCGCATGCCATAAAGTGATCAAATCGGTGATGTGTTGCAAAGATGGTTGGTCAGAAGCACTCGGAACCGGCGGGCTTGCAAGTAAGCTTTATTTACAGGAGAAGAAGCTGTTGCAGTGTGTAAATCTAGAAGCAGTTCTGTGTGTGTTCTGATGCCCCCAAATATCCTTTCAACTTTTACTGGGTACTGGGTGGCCTTTTACTGGGTAGGTATTGTAGCGTCGCAGGGTAATTTTGTTAACTCCAGAAATTATGTACTGTATAATTTTTGGTATGGTGTGATTTTTTGTTTAAAGTATCTATAAATTTTGTGGTCAAATTCAAATCTGTAAATCTGTCTTAATGTTATTATTTTCTTTTATCATTTCTTCTTATTTTCAGTTTTTTTAATTTTATCGTTTTGTGCTTGTTCTTCTAAATTTTACTCAATATGCCTTTTTTTGTTTTATAAATTTTCACCAATATCGCCTAAATTTTAGTGACCACCTAGGGAAAGTTAGGTAATTAGTGATATTTTCATTTTCACCAAACTTTGGGGGACGGCCAAGTGCTTAGGTGTCTCTTAGAATTTAGGGGCCGCAAAGTTCGCCTCCTAACAAAGTGACAGATAACTTGACTCATGTTTTGTATAAATTATTGAAATGGAGGAGGACTTACGGGATTTTTTCAATATTGTTGACATTTTAGAGATGATTAATATTCTTAGTTGATTCAAGAGACCGAGTTTTTTTTTAATAAATACAGTGAACAAATATTGAAATATCCTGATCCTGACAGGTAAGTGATGCTATTATTTTTAAGATTTTTGGTAAGATCTTTTTTTACATACATACATACATATACGTGAGTATATGTATGTAAAAAGAGCGAGGCTTGAGCGTTTTTCCCTCCGGGGTAGGCAGAGACCACAGCCCACCATCTGCTTCTGTCCTTACATACTTCACGAGCTTCCTTCACTGTTCAAGTCCCGTCCTAGATGTTCTCTTTTTCCGATCTTAATCTTTAGAAAAAAGTAAGCGTACAAAATGCATAAAAATTTAATTGAATTCCTTCACTGTCATTAAACCTTTCATGCAAGCCCGCCGGTTTCGAGTGATTTTGACCTGCCCTTTTTTCAAAACCTCGTTAATTTGATCAGTGTATGTTCTGCGAGTTCGACCCCGGTTTACCTGTCCACTTACATCTGCCTTATATACTTGGTGCGTCATTCGCTCAGACTCATTCGTTCCCATTCGTGCCCAAACCACCTTAGCATACCCTTTTCAATTCTTGTAACAATATTCTCTTTCAGGTCACACCATTCTCGTATATCTGTATTCCTCTTCCTATCAGCCAACCTTACTCCACACATATTACGCAATGACCGCATCTCCACTGTATTCCCTCTACTTTCATGATTTTTCTGCTATACCCAACTTTCACTTCCATACATTAAAGTGGGGACTAGCACGTCATTATGAAACGCCAGTGGTGCCTTCTTCGGCACTGAGTGACCACTCATGAAGGAGTGTACGCACCATTCACCCGATTTCCTGCAGTCACTCTCCTTTCAATATCTCCATCGTATCTTCCATCCCTTGTGAACAAACTACCCAAGTATACAAACTCTGACACTTGTTCTACACATTCACCTTCAATCATAACATTACATTCAGTAATTTCTTGCTGCCTCATCCCATTCCCTTTCGAAATCCCGCTTGCACATCCCAAAACTTATCATCAGTTATGCGTACGTCCCTATCAATTTAAATTTTGGCATACAATGTCCCAACCACACTTAGAAGGCTGATGCCGTGATGATTATGGCAGTCCTGCAGCGAGCCATTCCCTTTATAAATTGGAACAATCACCGCCTTCGGCCAGTGTTCTGGGACCTGGCCTTGGCTCCAACAAAGGTTAATTAGGTGGTGCAACATTCCTGCTACTAATCCTTCACCAGCCCTTAACATTTCAATCGTCACTCTATCATACCCAGCAGATTTTCCCAACTTCATATGTTTTAATGCTTTCATAATTTCATCCATTCCCATTTCATCAGTGAATGCCAGCGAACCTATCACTCCTTCATCATACTCAATTTCATCCACACTACGCTCATACTGACTTTCAAAATATCTCTTCCAACGATCTAACACAAATCTTTCCTCATTCATAATTTCCGTCATAATTTTTTTTCATTCATATTTTTTTTCCGTGGTATCCTAACTCTTTTTCTAAAATAAAAGTATCATATGTAAAAATCCTTTAATATTAGTTATCAGCCAATGATAGTTGCTTCAAAATGGGCTTAACCGTTCCAGAGATTACCTAATTCGAAGAGACAGAAGACAAAAAAAATTGACAAAACTATTTTTTGTTGTAAGTATCGTGTATATAGTAAGTTCCAAAAATCTTGAACAAACCCGTGCATATACCCGTGACATCATCATCATCAACCTATGCTAGTCCACTGCTGGACATAGATCTCCCCTAATGAGCGCCATAGCGCCATGTCTTCAGCTTGCCGCATCCAATATCTGCCCGCAGTAAGAATCTACCTCTTCATAAATTTAAAAGCCAAATTAAAAGTAAACTCTGCCAAAAAGGCTACTATAAAATTCAAGACTATTTAGACGACAAACAAGCTTGGATATGAACTGTTTGCTCTCTCTCTATGCTACTCAAATGAAATATTGTACTTAGGTTAAGTAAATATGTTTGTAAATAGACCAAAAAAAAACAGCCCGCTGAGTTTCTTGCCGGAGTCTTCTCAGGACAGGGCCGCGTTTCGAACCGGTGCGGTGGTCCATTTGCCAAACATTAAATTTTTTTTAATGACGTTTTGTAAGTGCCGTATTAATGGTCTATACAGAATAAATGGTTTTTGACTTTGACTTTGACTTCGCAAATCGTCATCCCACCTGGCCGGAGGGCGTCCTACACTACGTTTGCGGAGTCGCAGTCTCCACTCAAGAACACGTTTACCCCAGCGATTGTTGGTTCTTGGTGAGATATGGCCGGCCCACTGCCACTTCAGCTCGCATATTCCACTTTGATCATCTGGGTAATATCACCTAGGTGAACAAAGTGGAATTGATTAGTCTACTTTGATCACCTCGGAAATAAATCACCTAACCCAAGACGCCTATAATGACGCGAGATCGAATAACACTTGCTCGAAAACGTTTATTGGATTAAGTTAGGTTAGAACTGTGACCCCAACAGAGCGTGCCGCGGCAGCGGCCGGCGAAGCGCCGGAACCACTAGTTAAGGAGGAACTTCCGAGCTACGTCATTATTAGGCGTCTTGGGTCAGGTGATTTATTTCCGACGGGATCAAAGTAGACTAATCAATTCCACTTTTTTCACCTGGGTGATATCATGCAGGTGAACAAAGTGAAACTCCTAGCATAGCTCTTTCCATTGCTCGTTGAGTGACTTTGAACTGGTGGACCAGCCCTAGCGTGAGTGTCCACGTCTCAGCTCCGTAGGTCATTACGGGTAGGACGCACTGATTGATAAGATGGTGAAAACCAAAAAGTAGATAAGGGTTTGTATTAAGGGGCTACCTACGTTAGGATGCTCTTAGTTAAGAGGCGATTTAGGTAGAGTTGGTGAAAACGGCATTATGCTTTTCCAATATTTCCTTAAACCTAAGGTCGTTGGTTGGAGTTTCTCAGAGTATCGTCTTCCCATGAGTGTTCCACCAGGTCCAGCACGTGCTTCGAACAGGTTATTCTGATACCTCTTATCGTACCAAAAGTGGGCTTGTCTCCTTCGTAAAATAAGTTTAGGTCTAAGTGGTTTAGTGCAATAAATAGCTCACTATTGCCCCACCAGGTACTTGCGCATTCCCAGTTTCCTAAAGACTACTGCAACGTGGTCCAGGCGTGGCTCTATCCCTGAGATGAGCTCAAAAATAACTCTGATCTCCCCGGTGTTTCACCAATACCCAGTTGCTCGTGTTAATTAATTTGGGCTAGTTTGCCATCTCACACATCGATTACACCAATGGCTGTTACACCAGCGCGAAGCTGGTTCTGTTTTTTCTTATATCAGGCCTTAGATTATTTGTAGCATGCTTACCTGAACCACTAGGTACGGGCTTGCGCGGGTGGAACCACTATACACCTTAGTTAGCCCCTTAGGTATGCCACCATCGAACCGATAATCTGGTTCCAATCCCACGGGCGTCTTATGGTGCCATTTCTCATCAAATGTGTTATGCCCCACATTAACGATTTCTGTTTTTGTGTAATTACTGCAAGTTGGTATTCTTCTCGGAGTTGTGAAGTTAGACGGTAGTTGCTCCCATAAAAGACAAGATAAGCAAAATTGAAAGAAGGAAGAAGAGTAAGCGGATTCTGGGCTCCAAGGTGAAGGCCTCGGATGCAACCGGAAATATGATAGCGATAACCTAATGATAAGAAAGAACTATTGAACGATTTACAAAAAAAAAATAAGTTAAAAGAGAAATGGAAATAAAATGTACTAGCAGAAAGAAATATCGACTGCATACCCAGGAGAGAAATTTATAATCGTAGTCATATAGGCAGACTAAAACTAAACTGTTACTACAGCTTATAAACAATTGTAACCTACAGAAGAAATGTTGCAAGAAAAAGATGAAAATAGTGAAACAGAAAGTAGTGGATGAGTTGCATAATGTATGTCTTCTGATTCAGCATTGCTGAGAATAGAGCTTTCATTTTCACTTATTAATTACAGAGGAACAGAAAGAAATTGCATTAACAATCAACTTCATTACTGAATATTATTACAACTAAACATACATACCGTTCATCAGTGAGAAGTTAATTGTGTCAGCAAATTTATGTGATACCAAATTAGGTATTCTAATCATATCCTTAGGATACACAGAATTTATTGTGTTAGAGACGATGTTGCAATACGGATGACAGTAAATTAAGGAATACTTATGAATTAGTCTCTAATAAGGTTCAAGAATGTATGTAGTAATAAATATACCGAAGATAATCAAATTGCTAAGAATAACGCAATAAACTAATGACAAAGGGAGATGATTCTTTGCAGGAAACTTTATTATTATATTATATTATGGTAATCAAAATACACCTAATCATCCAATTAACATGTGTGATTAAATATGATTATAAAAGAAGTTCTTTAATGGCAGCTAAGGTTCCACTGAAAAGATCCAGATCGTTGCTAATTTGATTATCATTATCAATCAATCTTCTTTTTCTTATATTAAAAAATGAATTGCTGTTCGTTAGTCTCGCTAAAACTCGAGAACGGCTGGACCGATTTGGCTAATTTTGGTCTTGAATTATTTGTGGAGGTCCAGAGAAGGTTTAAAAGGTGAACAAATATGGAAGTTGTTATCGATTGAGGCAGTACGAAGTCTGCCGGGTCAGCTAGTTATCAATATATATAAAAATCAATGCGACTTTTCGTTGTAATTTTATAACTCAAGAACGGGCTCACCTATCCAAACCAAATGTTTAGGCTTTGTTCAGACTATTTATAAGATGGTTTATGTGAAGTTTGCACAAAATCGGTCGAGCGGTTCTTCATTTATCACATTTTTTGTAACAAATGAATTCAATAAATGGCGGATCATTTTGACGTAGCCAAGCACGTACCGGGCCGCTAGTAAATAATAATAAAAAAATATATAAAAATCAATGCCACTTTTCGTTGTATTTTTATAACTCAAGAATGGGCTCACCTATCCAAACCAAATGTTTAGGCTTTGTTCGGACTATTCAGTAGATGGTTTATGTGAAGTTTGCACAAAATCGGTCGAGCGGTTCTTCATTTATCACATTTTTTGTAACAAATGAATTCAATAAATGGCGGATCATTTTGACGTAGTGAAGCACGTACCGGGCCGCTAGTTAATAATATCTCGTTTTTTTGGTGCTTAGGCTGGTTCTAAATTGCCAGAACGTAGGTAGATGACGTACTTATTTAAATAATAACGCCTATGCATTTTTGAAAGCAACTGAATTTCTGTTAATAGGATGCATTCATTTAGCAGCCGGTTGTGCCGAACAGAGGACATCATGCAATACAATGGTGAGCAAGGTGAGACAATCTACTTTACCATTAATTATCTTGTGCGGATACACACCATACCTGCTACGTTACGTCTATACTGGAGTGTTAACATTTTAAAATGGGTAAGTCTATCGTTTTACGATGTAAGATTACCACAAAGATTGTTTGCATATGACAATTGACAGATAATTTATTTGAAGTGCTTCGTATGGATTATATATGAAGGGCTCCAGATATGACAACAGTATTCCAAGAGACATAGCAATTGAAGAGTAGGATGGAAATTTCGGGATCCTTGAAAAACTTCGTTTATCGAGTTACAAAACAGCAGCCAGCCGTCTGCCTTTATTGCTAATGGTATCTTTATCTATTTTCTCATGAAAGTCCAATTAGGTATCTACCATTACACCCAAGGGGCAACGCTCGAGATCTCTCTAAGAAAAATACCATTTAAGTAGTACTAGGCAGTGGTAGAGTTCATGTGAACTTGATGTCAAAATTGAGGGTTGTTATACAAAATTAACAGAGTACTACGTTTTGTCAATAAGAAAGTAAAAGCCTTTTTAGGATACTCTCAACTTCAGTGATGTCTGAGTATGATCGAATTCGTTTTGGCAGTTTATTACACAATTTTGGCGCCATTGCATTGAGACTTTTATGGAGAAATATGGTTCTAGCACATGATATTCTGTGATTCTAGTGGTTAATAGGTAAAGTTGGAGCGACGTTGACACTCTATTAGTTGTCATTGGCTGCAGTATAATATGTGTATGCTAATTGGCGTTATTTGATGGCCAATTAAGTAATAGTGACATTGTAGATATCTTGAAATACAGCTGTAAAATTATTGTAATCTTAGTACTTAGCCGCTTTGCAAAGTACACGCACAGTACTATTTATTTGAACTTTGCGCGCCAAATCTTAATGACTAACTTTTGACTTGTGATTGCAAGTGAACTTATGTAGTTACGTGAAATTAGTTAAATATATCTATAGGTTTAGATCGGAAAAAGAGAACATCTAGGACGGGCCTTGAAACTGCGACCAGTCCCTTACGGGGGGAATACTCAGACCAACTGAGCCACCTCGATACGTCTCAGATATTTGAAATTCTCCGATATATTATATACGTCTCAGGGCGTAGTTCGCAAGAATTACGGTAGATGACTCCAGCGCAGAACCCATGGGGGCGCCCTAACCTTGCGATCAGGGGCAAAATCCGCCGAAAGGCGCACCTACTGACCCAGAGCCAGAGCCAGAGGGGATACTGGGCTCCCTGTTCCCAGCGAGAGCATTTTCCTCCGTGTATGGCTCCGCCTCAGGCGCCTGATGCTGATAATAGCGAGAGCGATGTGCCCGAAGTCAGAGAGAGTGAACTGGGGGTAGCAGTGCTCCGGCTTGAAACTCGGAAATGCACTGCCCCCGGACCCGACGGCATTCCAGACCAAGCATGGGTCCTGGCCCTTGAGGAACTAGGCCCTCAACTGGTGGCGCTCTTTAGCGCATGCCTCGAAAGGGGCCAGTTTCTAAAGGCGTGGAAGAGTGGGAAACTGCTCCTTATCCGGAAGGCGGATCAGCCATCCGGTTACCGGCCGATCGTGTTGCTCGACGAGGTATGCAAGCTCTTTGAGCGGATTATTGCAGAGTGCCTCGTCGAGCATCTTATAAACGTGGGGCCAGATCTGGTGGACAACCAGTTCGGTTTCCGCCGGGGGCGCTCCTCCGTGGAAGCGATCATGCGAGTTAGACGTCTGGCGGAGGAAGTAGTCTCGTGGGGTGCGGTGGTGGTGGCGGTGTCTCTCGACATCGCCAATGCCTTTAACACCCTACCCTGGAGCTGCGTTAGGGAGGCGCTCGCGTATCACGGAGTGCCTCCTTACCTCCGCCGCATTGTCGAGGCATACCTATCCTAAAGGGCCATAGTTTACCCAAGCTGGCTAGGACCATGGCAGCGAGAAGTATCGTGCACGTTCCGCAGGGGTCAGTCCTAGATCCACTCCTGTGGAACACCGGATACGATTGGGTGCTGCGCGGTTCGTTGCTCGAGGGCGTCAGCATAACACGTTATGCTGACGACACCCTCGTGATGGCGCGGGGAGCAACGCACCGAAACGTGGCACTAAAGGCCACGGTAGGGGTTGCTCAAGTCGTGTGTCGAATACGGCGGCTGGGACTCGAGGTGGCTCTCCACAAATAGGAGGGTATGTGTTTTCACGGCCCTCGGAGGGGGCCACCTGCGGGAACCAGCATAACCGTAGAGGGCGTAAGCATCGGCATCGAGCCCACGATGAAGTATCTTGGGCTCGTACTCGATAGCCGATGGGACTTCGGACCACATCTCCGAAGTCTGGTCCCGAAACTGAGGGGGGCTGCGGCCGCACTTTCGCGGCTGATGCCCAACGTTAAGGGACCCAACGCCTGATACCTGGATACCTGGCGATCGTGCGAAGCATGGCCCTGTACGGGGCCCCCGTATGGGCGGAGACTCTGGCGGCCCGCAACGTGGCTGTTCTTGTTTAGAACCCCGTTAAAACCGATGGCCGTCAGAGTCATCAGGGGGTATCGCACGATCTCCGTCGAAGTGGCATGTCTCCTAGCCGGGACCCCTCCATGGCACCTGGAAGCGAGAGCTTGCGTTGCTGTACCAGTGGCCCAAGGAGGCGCTAGAGTGGGGCCATAGGCCGGAGCCCCGAGAAATCAGGGCTCAGTGGTCCCAACTCCGCCGGGAACTCATGGAAACATGGAGGGTGCGACTTGAGCATCCAAGGAGTG
The DNA here is from genome assembly GCA_946251805.1 of Cybosia mesomella. Lineage (NCBI taxonomy): Eukaryota > Metazoa > Arthropoda > Insecta > Lepidoptera > Erebidae > Cybosia > Cybosia mesomella. The sequence continues at coordinate 5,378,565 of OX276398.1, read as the reverse complement.
CGGAATCCACCATTGCGGCGGTGAGACCGATTATGAAGGAGTGGTTGGAGAGGTGACCTCTCCTACCGGATGTGCCAGATATTTACCGGACACGGGTGCTTCGGTAAGTATCTATGGCGCATCCACTGGGAGACAATGCCGCAGTGCCAGCACTGCGAGAATTCCGGCAAAGACGCGGGCTCCACACGTTGGTGGAGTGCCCTGCGTGGACGAGTCAACACCGGGATCTCGTTGATATCCTGGGTGTGGACGTTCTCTCGTTGGAGGCCATGGTGAGGGCCGTGGTCTCCGACGGGAGCAAGTGGCACGCCGCCGCCTCTTTCTGCGAGCAGGTTATGCGCACGAAAGAGACGGCGGAGAGGGAGCGGGAGAGAACCCTGCCCCCCGAGTTCCGCAGACTCGTCTTCGCACGGGACTACCGACCTCCATGATCGGGGCCTGAGGACGGCAGTTGGCCCACTCGCCGTCCTTACAGAAGCAGGCCGTGGCGGAGGTGTGTCGTGTGTGTCCTACACACGCCTGCCTACTCACCGACGCGGGATAAAACCCGACCCCACCAGGCGATGCCGCGCTGGCGGCCAAGGTTCGCTGGTAACCCTGGGGTTATCCTTTTGAGGGCTTACCCTGGGTGCCCGGCAATGGACACTTGGGCAGGACACCGTGCGGTTTTAGTCGGTGCACGACATAACCACCCCCGTATCCGAAGGGATTTCCGCACGTAAAAAAAAAGAAAAGATGGCACCAGCGTCCATCGCCTTCTCCTATATAGAATTAACCCGCTTTATGATAAAAAACAGAGATTTGGTCAATTTCCTAAGTGACTTCATCAATAGATTTAGATCGGAAAAAGAGAATATCTAGGACGGGACTTGAACCCGCGACCAGTCCCTTACAGTGGGAATGCTCTAACCAACTGAGCCACCTAGACATGTCCCAGATATTCGAAATTCTCCGATATATTATATACTTCTTAAGGCGACGCTGGAGCCATCTACCGTAATTCTTGCGAACTACATCAAATCACGGAGGATGTCAAAATAACACGTAAATCATTTCTCTAAACAAATGAGTGATTTGATCAAACTCCGAGAAAGGCACAGTTGAGTTTTATCATTATTACTTTGTAGCGGACGCTGAACTCCAAGAACATGACGATAATGACTTAAGGATTTGATATAATCTCCGTACACAGATACTGTCATACATAAGATAACAAATGTTTTCCCAACAAACCTGGAAGCGTGGACTATTATTATCTGTAAATGATTAATAAAAAGAAAAAAAATTACAACTTACTTGATCTTAGACTGCCTCATGAATTGTTGAATCTTCCTTGCCGCTTGGTTTTGACGTCTTTGCGAATATGTCCTCCTGAATTAAAATAAAAAATTACAATTGCTGCATACCGCGGTTTTAGAAATGTTTTTTTTTCAGAATACAGATTGATACAGACATGATAGACCGCCTGACTTTGTGGGTAACAAATATCTGGCCATGCCGCCTCCGCCTGGTCCTGGTAAAAGACCGCTTGAGACTCAAGAAGCGCTGGCATGATATCGTCGTAGAAGATGACATGCGTAACGAGGCTCTGGCTCAGGCTTTCCTCTTATGGTTGGAGTCCGAAGCTCCCGTTAAAGCAAAACTTAACCAAATCTTGGGTAGAAGCAGTCCGAAGTTGCAGGCTTCGGATAGATTGTTAATTGAATGAAGAAGACTATCGAACATTCAGGATGCCGAAATTCTCCCGAGGGGGCCATCTCGAAACCGGAGATGGCCCAGGGTCAGTCGGGGTGCGAGGGATATGTTCTATGGGACATAACCGCCCCCGCTGGCCGGCAGGGGGGTATCCGAGGGGATTCCCGCACGAAAAAAAAAGGATGCCGAAATTCTATTTTCTTTCTAAGTACAGCGTGAAGAAATTGCAAGCTTACACATTCACATACATACATACATACATAAAATCACGCCTGTTTCCCATAGGGGTAGGCAGAGATCACGTATTTCCATTTGCTACGATCCTAACATACTACTCTCGCTTCATTCACTCTCATTACATTCTTCATGCATGCTCGTCGGTTTAGGGTACTCTTGACCTGCACCTTTTCTAAAACTTCCCCGATTTGGTCCAGGTATGTGCGCCTAGGTCTTCCCCTTGCGACGGTACCATCCACACTCGCCTCATACACCTGTTTCGTTAGTCTTCTTTCATTCATTCTCTCAATATGACCGAACCATCTTAACATACCTCTCTCAATTCTCGTCACTACATCTTCTGTCACTCCACATCGCTCTCTTATCACGCTATTTCTCACTCTATCTCTTAAAGTCAATTCACACATACTTTGCAACGCACGCATTTCTACTGCATTCACTCTACTCTGATGCTTTTTCTGCCACACCCAACTTTCGCTACCATACATAAGAGTCGGCACTAATACTCCTCCATGTACAGCCAGTCGTGCCTTTTCGGACACATTCCGGCTGCTCATAAAGTTGTGTAGTACCCCATTCACTCTATTTCCAGCTGTCACTCTCTTTTCAACATCTTCTTCATGCTTTCCATCTCTCGTAAACAATGTTCCCAAATATATGAACTCATTCACTTGTTCCACTCTTTCTCCATCTATACAAATCCTACACTCGGTCACGCATTCATCTCTTTCAAAAACCATAACTTTTGTCTTAATAACATTCACTTTCATTCCTTTCCTCTCAAAAGCTCCATGCATAGTTGTTACCATCTCCTGCAACTCATCTGCCGATGACGCAAGTAAAACCTGGTCATCAGCATAGAGGAGATATTTGACGAGTAACTCATTCATTCTTAAACCACATTCTTTATCTTTCAGATCTTGCAAACAACTGTCCATGTGTTGTAGGTAAAACCTTCTTTGTAATCATCGAACATTTTAAAAGTAATAGTATGAGTTTGAACTTGGTTGTTCTACTTCTAATATGTCACTCTATTAAAAAATCTTTCATGAGTCGTAACAATATAATTTTATTTAATAGTTTACTATAGGTTATGGGCATTTTCACGTAGAAACTGTTGTTACCTTGTTTTTTGATAATATTTAGACGACAATAATTCGTAGTATTGTTTATTGGTGAAAATATCGATTTTCGGATTTGTGACATGTCTCATGGAGATAAAGCCATGAACACACCTGCTGGAGGTATGACTATTGGTAGTATTCGTCCACTTAATAGTAGAAGTGACTATCCACAATGGAAGTTCAAAACCAAGATGTTTCTTATGCATGAGGAACTATGGTACTCCATCATCGGTTACCCGTCTACCGATACCACTTCAGAGGAAATACGAAAATTTAAAGATATGAAAGCCATGACCAAGATATGTCTCACTCTTGATGGTGGAGCTATTACTCATGTTCGTAGCTGCACTACAGCACGTGAGGTTTGGGAATCCTTATCCCGAGTTTACGATGACAAAGGTATTGGCAGGAAACTAAGCCTAGAGCGTAAGTTATATAGATACCATCTTTCGGATTTTCCATCTATTGAGGAATATATAAATGCTGTGCTCAGTACTGCTCAAGATCTTGCTGACATCGGTAAACAAATCGATGATACGTCTGTTGCTGCTATCTTACTAGGTGGATTAACACAGGATTTTGATCCGTTAGTGATGGCTATAGAGAATTCGAATGTAGAAATATCTACTGATCTCGTCAAGTCCAAACTGTTGAATGAGAGTGAAAAACGTGCGTCTAAAGAGTCGGCGATGACGTCGACGGCTTCTACAAGCAAAAATAGTGGTTTCGCTTCGGTGAAGAAGATCATTTGTTATGACTGTAACCAGCCCGGGCACAAGCGCCCTCAATGTCCTCTAAGGAAGAATAAAAAGTCGAAGAAAGGGGAGTCTAAGCCAAAAAATGCTTCAACTCTTTTGTCTGCTTTAGAATGTAGCGCATCTTTGAATAAAGAGGATTTTTACATTGATTCTGGAGCTTCTACCCATCTCACATGTCATAAAGACTGGTTATCGAATTACTGTAATACAAATGATTACAAGGAGATTATATTAGCAGACAATGATAGAAAGTTATGCTCAGGTGTTGGTGACATTTTATTACAGGACAATAATAGGTCTACTATAAAATCTATTAAGGATGTATTGTATGTACCTAGCCTTAGCACCAATTTGATATCTGTCAAGAAAGTTGTTGATAAGGGAATTACTGTTGTTTTTAATAAGAAGGGCTGTTCTTTGTATAAGCACAATCAAGTCAAAATTTCAGGCCATGAGTTAGGCCACGCGACTTTTTGTAATGGTTTATACAGGTTAGATAACTGTGAGGTGAAACAGCAGAATGAAAATGTTCTTGTTTCCTCCGCGCCTTCTCCGGACTTATGGCATCGCAGATTGGGTCATCTATGTCGAATTGGACTAGAAGAACTGCGTAAAGGTAAGGCTATTGGTTTTAATTATACTAGTATTAACAACGATCCCTGTATACCTTGTGTTGAAGGGAAACAGTTCCGAAAACCCTTCAAACCAATTAAATATAAGAAGAGTTCAATCAAATTAGAATTGATTCACTCTGATCTTTGTGGTCCTTTTAGTACTACTTCGTTAGAAGGTAACAAGTATTTACTTATTTTTGTGGATGATTTAACAAGAGCTGTATTTTGTTATTTCGTAAAATCTAAAATAGAAGTACGGTTTAAGTTTGTAGAATTTCAGACTGAATTAGAAAGGCAAACTGGTCTGAAAATTAAACGTTTGAGAACAGATAATGGGACTGAGTATGTGAACTCTGAGTTTACATCTTATCTGAAGAGTCAAGGTATAGTTCATGAGACTACAGTGCCTCATTGTCCTTCCTCAAATGGAGTCGCGGAACGTACTCTTAGGTCCATAGTAGAGAAAGCTACCTAGCTACCTTATGCTTCAGGAGTCTGGTCTGCCTAAGACATTTTGGGAAGAGGCCATCCGCACTGCCGTTTATCTTAAAAATAGATGTCCTCATAGGTTCTTAAATAATTCTACACCGTATGAAAAATGGTTTAATACTAAACCTGATTTAAAACATTTACGTGTTTTCGGTTGTCGTGCTTATGTACATGTTCCGGATTGTGAACGCAGAAAGCTCGATCCAAAGCTAAACCTTATATCTTTGTAGGCTATGGTCCTGACAATCATTCGTATAGGTTTAGAGATCCTACTAATATTAGAAAAGTTGTTAAGGGTCGAGATGTAGTATTTTTAGAAGACTGTTTCTCTAATACTGCAGTTAATGATGAATTGAATAGTCAGAACATCATTTTAACGTCTGATAATTTACAGGTGTCAGATCAGTCAGTTCCGATCACGGAGGGGAGAATGGTTATTGATAGCCGTGATGACGAACCTGACTCCGACGAACACTCTAGTGAGCATGAGTATGAAGATGCAGTAATAGGTGATGTGGAGCAACCATCTGCTGTTCCCAATCGTATTGAACCTTCAACTAGTGCTGAGTCTGAGAGGTATTCGTTGAGAAAACGGAAACAAGTAAATTATTGTAATTTTGTAGACGCTGAAAACGATTTTTCTGATGAACCTTTATCGTATTCAGATGCTATCAGTAGGCCAGATAAAAAGATGTGGATAGCTGCCATGAAGGATGAGTATAAATCGCTTATGACTAATGGCACTTGGACTCTTGTAGATAATAATGGTCAAAAAGTTATACCGTGTAAGTGGATATTTAAGATTAAACGAGATTCTGAAGGTAGAATAGGTAGGTATAAAGCTCGTTTAGTGGCGAAAGGTTTTCGTCAATGCTACGGTGTTGATTACGAGGAAACTTTTTTCCCCGTTGTCCGTAATTCATCTTTGAGATCACTTTTTGCTTTAGCCGCTGATATGGACTTAAAAATGCCCCATCTTGATATAGATACTGCTTTTCTTCACGGGGAATTAGATGAAAGTGTCTTTATGACACAACCCGAGGGTTTCGCAGTCAAGGGGTCGGAATCCAAAGTATGCAAGCTAAATAAGTCGCTATATGGTTTAAAACAAGCTGCGAGAGCTTGGAATAAGAAGCTACATCGCGTACTTATTGATTTAGGTTATAAAAACTTAAAATCTGAATCTTGTGTATATATTTTTCGAAATGATAATGTTTTAAATATTCTTGCGGTATACGTCGATGATTTAATTATTTTTCATAATAATATTATGGAGGTAGAACGTTTACGTAAAGGCTTAACTAAATATTTCGGAGTTAAGAACTTAGGCAGTTTATGTTATTGTCTAGGTTTACATATTACTTCAGATGAAGAGAAAGGTGAAATTAGAGTCAATCAAAAGCGTTATATTTTGGAGACTCTTAGGCGTTTTGATATGGAAGATTGCAAAAGTGTAGCAACACCCATTGAACCTGGTGTTAATTTACATACACTTGATGAGGAGACTATTAATAATGTTCCTTATCAAAACTTAATAGGTTGCCTTATGTATTTATCGGTCAATACTAGACCTGATATTTCTTTTGCTGTGAGTTATTTGAGTCAATTTAATAATTCGCACTCGTATACTCACTGGAAAGCTGCTAAGCGTATTTTACAATATTTGAAAGGTACCATTGACTATGGACTTACGTTTAAAAAGGCTTCTGGTGATAGTCTTCTTTCTGGTTTTGTCGATGCTGATTGGGCAAATGGCAAAGACAGAAAGTCGTATACGGGATACGTGTTTAAGTTGTCGAATGGATCCGTCTCATGGGAGAGCAGGAAACAGTCAACTGTTGCGTTATCCACTACTGAGGCCGAGTATATGGCTCTATCTGCCGCCGCTAAGGAAGTTGTCTATTTGCAGCGTTTTGTAGGTGAAATTTGTGGGAACTTGGGTTGTATTACTTTATATAATGATAATCAAAGCACCCTTAAGTTAGCTAATAATCCTGTATATCATAATAGGACTAAACATAATGATGTCCGTTATCATTTTATACGCGAGCTAATAGACAACAATACAATTACTGTTTCTTACTTGAGTTCGGAAAACATGTGTGCAGATGTTTTAACCAAGGGTTTATGTCGCATAAAACATTTGCATTGTGTAAAAGGTCTAGGTCTTGCTTGACATTTAGGTATTATGATTGTGCCTATACATTGAGCAGTTTTTATTTGTATCTTTTATACTTGTATGTTTTCTTAAATGATATTTTTGATACTCAAGTGTAAATTATTTTAAACTAGTTTCTTAATTGTATGTTGTAGTCTTTAGTTTCCTTAAATGTTCGTGTTTAAGGGACCGTGTTGTAGGTAAAACCTTCTTTGTAATCATCGAACATTTTAAAAGTAATAGTATGAGTTTGAACTTGGTTGTTCTACTTCTAATATGTCACTCTATTAAAAAATCTTTCATGAGTCGTAACAATATAATTTTATTTAATAGTTTACTATACCATGAATAAGTTAAACAGCCATGGTGACGCTATACATCTCTGTCTTACACCCTTTTGGATGCTAAACCATTCAGTGTATGACAAATGTATCCCCACGCAAGCACTGGAGTCCTCATAGAGAGACTTTAGAGCTCGAATAAGGTTGCTGCTCACCCCATACATAGACAGTACCGACCAAAGTTCATTCCTCATCACTTTGTCATAGGCCTTTTCCAAATCCACAAATGCGCAATAGACCTTTTAACTCTTGGCCAATAATTTCTCGGCTATGCTTCGCAAGGAAATGACCTGACCCGTACATCCCATTTCCTTTCTAAAACCCGCTTGTGTATCCCATATTTTCTCATCGGTTTCTTTCATAACTCTCTCAATCAACACTTTCGCAATCATCGTCGACAAGCTGTATAGCTTGTCGACGATGCTGAGTAGGCTAATGCCCCTGTAGTTTTTGCAGTCCTGATGTAAAGTGGAACTATAACGGTATTACACCAATCATTTGGTACTCGAGCGCTAACCCAACACATGTTGAAAAGGCGGCACAACTGACTTGCTACGAGGCCATGTCCATCCTTCAGCGTCTCGACTGTCACCTTATCAAATCCCGCTGCTTTTCCAGCTTTCATACTTCTTAATGCATTCACAACTTCATTCATACTAATACCACTTTCATCAGTATCACCATGGTCATCCATCACCGAGGTTAGAGCATGTGGTGTATCCTCTCTTTCAAACAAGCTTTCAAAATATTCCTCCCATCCTTTTAACACATATTCTTCACCTTTTACAATACTTACATTCTGGTCTCTGATAGAGTTCGCATGGAAATCCTCAGATAACCTTTCATCAAACACGACTTTTTGTTCATCTTTCTTTCTGGCAATCATTCCTTTCACTAGCCCTTTCAGTCTTCTATATTTATCTTTCGCTTCATCCACATCCTCATTCGTAGCTTTCTGCATTCTCTCATTAGCTCTGACTGAAAGCCAGTTTAACTAGGCTTTCTTCTTCTCACATACCAATTTTTGCACTTCTTTATCCCACCATGCATGCTTCATCTTTTGCGCTTTACTTCTCTTACTTACACCACATACTTGGGAAGCCACACTGACAATCTCCTCTTTAAATACCTTCCATAACTCCTCAATCTCACAAATACTATCAATGTCATGAAACCTTTCCGTCAATTTGCGATAAGCCCTAATGTCTAGAATATTTTTCTTCAATCTTTCATCCACTATTACAAAATCAATTATACTTTTCCTGACATTCTTCGCCTCTCTTGCATATATATGAATCCTTTTGTGTTCAAACATAGTGTTTGACACACAAAGGTTCTATTCCAATCATACTTCAAGCAAACCTTTACCATTTTCATTTACTCTTTCATCTCTGTACTTGCCCAGAACCCTTTCAAATCCATTACGTTTCAGTCCCACCCATCCATTCAAATCACCTAACATTATTATTCTTTCATTATCCTTACATTCTCTCAGTATATTTCTTACACTCTCCCAAAACTCCTCTCTTTCTTCTTGTACTTTCTGGGACGTACTCGTACCGGAGTCTACAGGGGCATAAGCCCCTACGACTAAAAAACGAGTGAGTCCCACTTTCATTCTCATCCACATCAGTCTAGCATTCACACATTCGAATTCATTCACACACTCAGCCATTCTAGCAGATAGGATGACACCAACTCTCTGGCAATCTCTGTCGGTACTGGGTAATCCCGACCAGTACGCGGTGTAGGGTCCGTGCTTGGTGGTGTCACAACCTTTCCGCTTCGTCTCATTCACACAAAGAACATCAATCCTTCTTTCATCCATTATCTGACAAACATTATTCACTTTTTCTTCCATTCCTCCTCAAACATTCAATGTAGCAAAACGGCTCTCCGTGAGCCACTTTTCGCCCCCACGGGAAACGAGACGCCGACGACGAGGGCGTACCGCGTCGCCACCATGCGGATGATTTATTTTTTCTATCACCATTGCGTTCCCACGAGTCATAGGGAAAAATATGGTCCACCCCCGCAGAGGCCTTTACGGGGGTTAGGCGGAATTTCGAGTGTGTCCTGTGACCGCCAACACAGACACCCTCCGTTACACCAGCTTGCCACGAATCCTCGGCACGGGTCGGCTAACACCTTGGATCGGGGTTTTTTTCCCCGGGTATTTTCCCTGGGATTTGGTTTTATTTCGGAGTGACCTTCTCCTAGATGGTTACAGACCAATGAGGCCCGTCTCCCCGGGTTTGATTTCAGAGATTACCTTCTCTTAGACGAGTTGCAGCCCAATGCTGTCGAAGCCCATATTCCCGCAGTCACATTCACATCTCTGTAAAATGATGCTATGAAGATCTGTTGCATTCGTTACGGGTAGTTGCAGTCCTAAAAAGTTCGATAACCAGAAACAGAGAACCACAAGTTGCGGAGGTTAGATGATAATCGGTTCACGTAAAATGTCGAAGTCCGGTCGTTCCGTAGTTAGACTGAACGCCGATCCCAACTGAGTTTGTTAAAGGCTCGGAGGAGTTTTTTGCAAACTGCCTCTAGTTACTACTCACTTTATGGGTGTAGTGGCCATTCTGCGCGCGCACATGGAGCGGTATCCGCGCTGTATCACCGTCGCCGCCGCATGCATTTGTTTCAGATACGCGAACTGCAGGTAAAATAAGAAAAATCTTTATTGTGGTAAATTGGTAATTTTATTTATTGTGGTAAAGTGGTAATTTTATTTATTGTGGTAAAGTGGTAAGTTTTCTTTCTAAAATAAACGGTTTATTTCTTTCTTTCTTTCTTTCTTTCAATATGACTGTAGTGACCACACAACTATCATACTTAAAGGCTTTAAGTGATTTATCAATTTGTAAAGGACAAAATTCTGTTGGATATTAACACAATATAATTGGGTTTATTCCTAAGAGACCCATTAAGACCTTGGAGGCCAAACCAACCTCATCTGCAGTCTACGGACTGATGGACGAGGCTCTGATGCAGGATTTCCCCTCGGGGCTGGGACTTTAGACGGCAGTCGCACCCATAGATATTCGCCAAAATCGCGCCAATAACCAAATAAAAAAGGGGACATGGAGTAACACTCCCCCCCCTCCCCCTCCCAATTCGAGGTGAAAGCCTCGGATGCTACCAGGAACAACGGTATGATGATGATGTTAGACTGAAAGAGGACATGGTAAGGAGAAGAGTAGGGAGTAACTAGGATTATTGTAGGAAGTTAACATGTTGACGGCCTCTGTGGCGTAGCGGCAGCGTATTCGACTGCTACGACAAGGGGCGCGGGTTCGAATCCCGCTCAGTGCAAATATATGTATGCATGAATATGTCTATTTGCACTGGTCTGGGTGTTTCTATGTATAATATGTATGTATTTACAAAAAAAAGTATATAAGTATGTTTATCCACATTCTAGAACCCATAACACAAGCTAGTTAAAATATGATTACTTTGGGTCTAGAAACCGCTGTGTAGAATGTCTTAGAATATTTATGTAACGTTGTGGATCCTTTATAAATCTAATTAAAACAATATCCGTAAATTAATCGATATTTTAGTATGTTTCGATACTTATTACTAATTATCTATGGTTGTGCAAGCGAGATTGGACAGCACTAGCCCAGTCATCAACTGACGGCTCTTATATCGCCCCTTTCCTTGGCAACCATCGCCGAGGAAGGTCACTTTGACTACGTGGCCAACTGCTGTCGGCTCCGGGGTCTTCGCACCGGGCTTCGCACCATCATAGCGGTAGCGAGGCACATCAGCGGAGACCCTGGCACGCCGGCATCACCACTAGCCACGTGTCCACTAGCTAAGTGCATACTACCATCTTTGCACAACGGACCGAACAACGCCACGGCAGAATATTTATTACGAATCCATTCCCTGAGATTCATTATTTCAAAATACCTAATATAAATGTATGTAACGCTCTCTTACCGATTATAATCTTAATATATTGTAATCAACCTTTTTTATTTATCTCTGCTCGCCCTAGCCGGTAGTTGTACCAATTACATTCATTATTTAATTAAATCTTCAGTGCATAAGCCCCCTTAAACTTTTGTATCTTCATATAAAAACGTCTATAAAAACTTTTACACTATATATATTTACGTTACATTGGCGCCCAGCGTGGGGTTATATTGAGCGCGGCCTACATAATAATTGAGACAAGGGCAAGCAGATAACGATATGGTATGTAGTACTGACCTGCTTGTATCTCCTGTAGCAGTTCTGTATGGTGAGTGCGGCGGCCGCGGCACGACGTTGCAATTGTCGCCCGCGGTACTGGCGGTACGCCTTCTGGATCGTGATGGCTGCCGAATACAGCTCCCGTTGCTCGCGATCTAATACAAAAAATCACAAATAATTTTACATAATTCAATTAAATTTTTAAGCAATTTGTATACTTACATTTCCTATAGATTTAGATCAGAAAAAGAGAACATCTAGTACTCTCTACTACTAGTATACTAATTGCTTAAAACTTAATTTAATTAATGTGGTGGAGTAATCAAAAAACAGTGATTAAAAATGATTATAAAGTCATTCATTGTTTCCGTAGTTAGCAAGAATTATGGTAGATGGCTCCAGTGTCGCCTTGAGACGTATATAATATATCGGAGAATTTCGAATATCTGGGACGTGTCTATGTGCCTCTGTTGTTCAGAGCATTCCCCCTGTAAGGGACTGGTCGCGGGTTCAAGTCCCGTCCTAGATGTACTCTTTTTCCGATCTAAATCTATTGATGAAGTCACTTAAGAATTTGACCAAAGCTCTGTTTTTTATCATAAAGCGGGTTAATTCCATGTAAGAGGAGGCGATGCCTAATCGACACTCCTGTAAGGGACTGGTGGCAGGTTTCAAGCCCCATCCTAGATGTTCTCTTTTTCTGATCTAAATTTGTTTTACATATCTCATAAGCTTCCTCAAGCCAACACCTTCAGGGTCGAAGTCAATCTAACGTGCTAGTCGGTCTATCTGCTTAACAATGGAAGAAGCTCTGGCGGAGGCTCTATTTTTAGGGTTGAGAGGTCAGATAGCAGTAGCCTTTTTTGTTTTTCTATGCTGAAATCCCTTTGGATATTCCCGGCCCCCCCGCCCTCTGCCGGCCAGCGGGGGAGGTTATGTCGGACTTGAACCGACTGAAACCGCACGCCGTCTCGGGTCTTCAAACGCCGGTGTGTAAGGTGGCCCTATAAGGCATTTCCCTCGCACCCCAGCTGATACGGCAGTCGCCATCGTAAAAGTCAACATACCAATCAAAATTAATAAGCGGACCCCAGGCTTCAAAGTGTAAACTTTGGGTGCTACCGGGAAAACTCCAGGAGGATATTGATGACAAGTTTCCGCAATCATTAACCTTTTCACATAAGCCTACCAGTTGCAAGAAATTTTGATCTACACCACAAATTTGAACGGTGGTATTTTTTTTAAATTTATCTACTACTATTTTTTACAGGAACAAACATTCAAACTGATCAACGAGAATAATCAACTTCCTTACGAAGTATTTACATGCAAGTGTTGGAACAGAGGTGGTCCTCATACACCTAATTAAATTAAATAGCACAAATAATTATGTATATTTAAAAGCGTCGGTAGCTTAATGGTTAAGGAGTCGACTCTACGATCGAGAGATTTCATCCTTCATTTTTATTCCATACATGCCCCAAACCAGAGATATATATACCCCTTACCAAGCAGCTTTACTGTAATCTATCAATGAACAAAATTTAAACGGCTTCAAACATTTCTACTATTTCAAACTTGTCTTAGTTCTAAACGGTAGAAATTTAATTTATAGTGGCGATGTTGCGTCTTGTGCAGTCCTTTCTCTTCCCACTTTTATACTATGCAGAAATCATTATGGTCTACGGGCGCTAGAACACCCTAAGTTTATTGGAACACATTCACATTCTCAATAAACAAAGTCTAAAATTAAAGAAGAAAGAGAATAATTTTATTCAGGATACGCACAGTAAAAACAAAGAGAAAGTTACCATTGAGTGTGAGGTTGGAGAAATGTGTGGTGGCATTGAGAAACTCCTGTAGCGTAGCAGATGGCGTGGCGCAGTGAGGTGATGCTGGAGGGGGAGAAAGGGCGGCTGAACCAGGGGATACGGAGCCCGATGAGCAGGGAGTTGATCCGCCACAGTACCTAGTTAATTGAATTATTACATACACAATTCTGGAATTTCTAATATCTCCGTTCCCTACCAACACTTTTGAGGCCCAAGTTAACCTGTTAGTCGCTGCACCTACTAAATAATGATGAGACTCTGGCGCAGGCTTTCCTCTCGGTGTTGGGAGTTCAGACGGTAGTCGTTCTCGGAAAAGTCAGCATACCAATCAAAAATAATGAGTGAACCCCAGGCTCCTAAATGCAAACTTTGAACGCTACTGAGAAACCGGTATGAAGATGAATTCTAGAATTTTTAGGTTGTTATAGCCAACCAGAAATTGATACACCTATACCAAATGTTTTTGTCAAGAACATAACGATTTTATTTAAATTTAATCTAAAAAAATCTTACCAAGTGAATAATCATATGTCTACCGAAATGTTCTATATACTTCGGTACAATTATTTTGCAGTATTCTACCTACTTAGTGCCGTGTTCTTGCTAGTAGTCAGTCTCAAAGTCAAATTCTTTTTCTAATATAAATTTATTCTAATCTAACATTTTTTGAGGAACAGTGTAACGTTTATGAACATCAAAATTAACTAGTCCAGTGTTTCTTTGATTCCATAATACACAAGATTCGGTATTCCTCGCATTCCATAGCCCAGGAAATCGTGAAGCTTTAACAACATTCCTAAAATCAAAGAAGAGCATTATGCTATAAGATTTGATAAAGATGAAATCTAACCTATAAGTGTTATCGCAGAACTCAAAACTAAACTCAGTGGTAAAAGTGTTAGTGTCATCGAGGAGTGGCGCCATAAGGGCGTCCTCTCCATTGCCGCTGTCCAGCCCGCAGCCGGATAGTAAGGAAGAACTTTCGTTCTGAAAAGAAATTTAATTGTTTTTTTAAACAGAAGTTATAAGGACGATGTAAATAAATTGTTTAATACAGCTACAATTATAACTACGATAGCACGAATCATCAAAGACCTAAAAATTTCTTATTTCTCCAATATGCTTCTTTTTTCATACAAAGTCGAATCTTCATCTCACGTCTGGCATTGAAAGAATTGTCGATATCGGCAATGCTTGCCAGAAAATTGCCCAAAATTTAATTGATATAGATACGTATAAAATGTTTTCATACCTTTATTCTTTCTGGCATCGCAGCAATTATTTGCTCCGCCAGAGTAAACACTCGGTCATCTTGCTCCCCTGAAACATTTTATGAAGTGGAACCTCATAATATTAATAAATTAGATAAATACTGTGTCTACTATACAAGAGACATAGTATTTATTAAATCTATATTCATAATGAGACTTCATATGATAGGTTTGTATTTTTATGACTAATAGCTAAATTACATTAAATATTTGTAACAAAGTCTACACATGTAAACAACTTACAACATTTATAATCACAATTCACACGATATTACATTTTTAGATGACATTTAATGAAACGGTTATGTAGAATGAATTTTAGGTTGTGTAGTTCCTTTAAACTATTTAATGTATTCATTAGTATTATTCATGTAGTTAGACTTGGAAAAGTAAGAAGTTTTATGGCTATTTGGGTTGAAAATATTCTAACCCTTTGAAGAGATTACATTCAAATTAATTTGTTGCATTCTATTAAGTGGAATAACGGAAAAGTAAGTAATTTGGCGTCCACTACCAGTTAGTACAGCAACAATTATATTCAGTATTTTTAAAAGTATATAGAGCTGTTTAAAGGAGATACTTATCTTAAAAATCATTGTATAAATTCAGGTAATAATTTATATTTTAGAACTTCAATTTTAAAGTATGCTTTGTATATTATATTTTCCAGTTTGAAACCAATTTTACAGATAATAAATTATCATTTTTGATTATATTCCATTGACAAAACGAAAATAAAAATGTCATCTAAATAAACAATAAGATGAAAAATTAGCAGACGATTTTTAAACACAATATTTGAATATGATAAAAAACATAAACAATTTATAAAACAGAATTTTTTTTAGTGGTTATATTAATTAGTATCATTTGATTTATTTTTACATCTCTAAATAAAAAGAAAAAAAGTACATATAGTATTTGAAAGCCAATTTAGGTAAATCTAATTTAAAATTTTTATATCTAGTAAAATGTTGAAATGATGATTAAATGTGCTTTTTTACCTATTGGGACTCGGAAATACAAACAATCAAAATAATTTAAATTAAACTACTTTTACAAGATGTTTTGAAAATATTATTTTTATTATCATTACAAAAATAATATTTTTAAACATGAAATGAGATCAATGTGCTCATTAGATCTGGTGCCAAGGCACTTACCTTGAACAATGGCAACATTAAATTCCTCTACACATAAAAAGCTGTTAGATAGTCATGCAAGCGTAATAGCAACCGTGCAGTGTTATATTGTCACGTAATATTGTTTGAAACAAGTGTATTGACTGAACGACGTAGTCTTGTGTTGAAGTTGGAAGTAGGAAGCCAATCAATTTGGTTGTGATACAGTGATAGTGGATAGACCAATACGAACCACGGAAAGCGACATCGAGGGACAACATCGAGTAAACTAAACCGAACTTTATTTTGAAAACAAGATTCGTCTGTGAATCAAATTTTGATCTTTTAGAATCCAATAAAATTCGGTCTAATTCTGTATACTACAGACAACAAACACTCAGAGAAAACTCCGCTCATATTGATCCAAAGTACAGAAGAAACTACAAGTGGTCTACCAACATACAGTGTTACATGGGCGACAAAGAGGGAGACAAAGATATACAGATAACGCTTGTTAGAAGAAGAGGGAGGCAATGCAACTACTACACATACAACATCGACAGACAGGACGAGCGAGACTTGATGCTGCGTTCGAAGTGGTATAGAACGTTCACGGATATAAATAAGTGCCAATTAGAAGACAAAGTACGAGAAATAATCTTAGAAAAAATCAAACGAATTGTACAGTAACTATATTGAATAGCGACAGTACACCAGATTAAGTACTTCAATTCAAAAACGTTCTTTCTCAAAAAGAATGTTACTCAATAAGTAATTAAGGAAAATTGATACATTTTGTAAAAGCTGGTAAGTTTCGTCATGCTTTTACAAAACTCTTCTTTGAAGGTATTTTTCTTTTGTCTTGGAACGTCAATTTAGTGTAGAGTAATGTCTATACCGTTCGAGCGTGCGAGGTGAGGGGCAGGGGCTGTGACTGACCTGGCTGTGGCGTGGGCGAGAGCGGCGGCGTGTGGTCGGACAGCGCCTCCACGTCTATGAGCGGGCTGGCCGCGCGCCGCGCCGCCGTCTCGCCTGCGGAACACCCGCTCTACTACTCCGCGACGACACAACAATACTGGTCAAACGAGTGAGCCTACAAGCGAGTACTAGGCGTACACCTTACTCTAAATTAAATACAAAACTGAATCGTCTATATCAGAGAAATTCAAATGTTAACTTAATTACGAAATTTCAAAGCAAATCTTGATTTCCTAGGTCTTGAAAAATTTTGTAGCCATATTTTGACTTTTTGCTTGTGCATATGCAAGTACTTATTCAATATGTGCTAAAAACGAACTAAAAAGCGGTCCGTTAAAAAAAGCAATTGCAAATAAGTCATAGGTCTTAAACATTTACATACTGCGAAATTTTTAACGTTATATTTTTTTAAAAAGCAAATTTTATAAAAGGAAAATAGCATCGCAGTATAAACTTACACGTTTGACCAGTTAATCGCCGAACAGAACCGTCACCATTTTAAACAATAACCCATTCTAACCAAAACCACGGTTAGGACCTACCAAATGTCATCAGCAGCCGTGCCGATATATAAAATAACCAGCAAATGAAAATTGAATCCACTATAAATGAGTTGTAATGGTCTGAAAACTTACAGAGAGCTAGATCCATACGTCTCCCGATTTTAGAATCGCCAAAACTATCTTCTGAGGTATCCGAGTCTAATGGCAGTGACATGCTTCGTTCCCACCTGAAAACATACAGTAATAATTGTTTTTTAACACCCTTGCTCGTAAAGCTGATGTAATTCCACCGGTTTTAAATATGTAAAGCGGGTCATAAAAAACGCGTGTGTTACCAAAGCAAATAGTTAAGTTATAGTCCATACAAATTCCATAACAGTATTATTTGCCATTTCAAATATGGAACTGATCGCCGCCGCACGACTCCAGCTAGTGAGCAGCGCGCTGTTGCTATTCAAATTTCGAACTAATCGCCGCAAGGCGCCAGTCAGTAGGCAGCGCTAGCGCGCTGTTAATTTCACTAACTGTTTCAATAATTAAAAATGAACAAAATATACAATGTTTTTTTTTCTGTTTCCTCGCAAATGTGTTAAAAAACGTCGTACGATATACGTGCGTATTGGTAATAACATGCTCGGCTCAATTACGCCCTCGCCTACGGCTCGGGCTGAAATTCCGCCTCGCATGTTATAACCATCTTAACGCACTAATATCGTAATGTACTATTAAGACATACTATTTAATTTAAATTATAATACATAATATCACGGTGCAGGTTACGTCATCGGTAATATTGAAATAAATCAAGATTAACACAGTCAGAACCACCTAACCGATGAAGAACTTCGAACTCGCAACCAAACCTTTCTGCTTGGTGAATGTTGCTGCTTCTACAGAACCTATCTAGTTGGTAGTTAAAAGTATGTTAAAAAAGTGCTAACTTCGCTTCATTCAGATTCAATATTAGGGTACTAACTTGGTTTTCACGAATATGTGAATTCACCTTTACGATACTTCATTTAGACTTTAATTATGTACGATAACTTCAAGTTTTACCGAATACTTCTATTTAGTCCTTTCCAAATATTGTAAAACTTCTCACCTAGCAGATGAGCTGCTTTCTGATTTATCAATTGCAGAACTGGATCTAAAAGCGTCTGCCATATTGATGCCGGAGTCTATTGATGGCCTCTTCACTAGGTTGCTCTCCAAGCTGCCAACGCGGCTTTTTTGAGATAAACTAGAAGTTCAAACAACATTAATAATAAGGACGTAATAACACAATGATTAATTATTAACTGGTATTGGAACGGCAATATTATAGATAGATAGATAGAATATCATATATTATATATAACTTCACGCCTGTATCCCCGAAGGGGTAGGCAGAGGTGTATTACACATCCACGATTCGCCAGTTATGTTAAGATCCCAATGTAATAGGGGGCGAGCCTATTGCCATCTATCGGGCACATTATTAAACGAGCGATAATTAACATTTATTAATGCACACATAACTACGAAAAGTCAGAGGTGTGTGCCCGGGCGACTGGGGATCGTACTCGACCTCGTCTCAGCAGTCTGTTACGTACGCCACTGGGCTATCGCCGCTTTATTTAAAAAAAAATCTAACACAATTACACCTAGGATTAAGTGCTGTCTACTTCCTTCTTTTTTTTTCAAAAGCAATATTAGTAACCGAAATTACTAATATTCCCCCTAACCCCTCCAGCTAAGCTTAATTGCTTGTATTAGGAGTGGGTTCACGTCGGTAGTGTAATGGCCAGGATTCGAACCCGGGACCTCTCGATCGTCGGGTTGACTCCTTAACCACTAAGCTACCGACGCTTCTTGCTTTCCTTACAAATCTTCCAAAATTCCTCAGCCATAAGGCGATTTCCACACAAGGTAACCCTTTTAGGTACTTTTGGCCAGGACCTTCTTGATAACATTTAATATGGTTCAGTATCAGTTAAACACAACCCACAATCTCTAAAGGCGTATTCAAACCTGAACGGTATTCGCTACCGCTATGGGTAGTGGTACATATCGTGTGGTTTCACTCAGGTATTTAGTATAAAGTTCCGCGGCTAGAGAGAAATAGTTGGTGCTTTAGTACCGCATAGGTAACTTAATACCTTCTTGAGCGAAACTCGCGCGGTATGCTACCTACAAGCATAGCGAAATCCGCTTTTATGTAACAGTCGTATTACCGTATACCCCTCGTTTTGCTCTACCGCAGACGGTAGCTGTAGACGAGAGGTGCGGGGTTCTAATGAACTATGAAGTAAGCAGCAAAACAGCAGACACACTTTTATCAATATATTTGAATTGCACACAAACTAGAGCTATGATATAATACAAACTAGGAACATGAGTACAATGGTTACACAATTACCATGTGCTGTTAAGACTGCCTATGCGTGGCAACTGCGTAACCTACTTGGTCAAGAGTTTGTGCAGGACTGCCGAGGAGCGGGTCACACGCCAACACCAGCACAACCCCCCGCCGCACCGCGCGCGGGCCCTTCCTTCATTACGGTGCGCTGGCGTTGACCACATCTGTTAATACAATGGACCCATCCCTCGGCCACTAACAATAGGAACTTACCTAGGCCCGAGGAGCGGGTCTCCAGCCAACACTAAAACGGCCCCGACGCACAGCGTTTACGACCTTTTCCTTAATTACGGTGCGTTTGCGTTGGCCACATCTGGTAGTACAATGGAGACCCATCCCTCGGTTACAACAATGGAATCTTACCTACTTAACTTACTATTACACAAAATATTCTTAAATACTACGTAGGTACATTTCTTAAAATACCACGATTAGTCGTGCTCCTTAACACCACCCCCCAGTTGGAGGCTTCAACCGATAACTGAACCGGTAGTAGGTAGCACGGCTACTCGAGTTATGGGACGACGCAGCATCCCTGTACTTGTTTTTATGTCAACTACACGCACATGTCCGCCACTTCCCGGATACACTTTGTCTATTACGCCGCGGGGCCACACATTACGCGGTTGTTTACCGTCACATATAAACACTATATCACCCACTTTCACTGAGTTGCTTGCCGTAGTCCACTGCTTGCGTCTGCATGCACTGATAAAGAGAAGGACGCGCGCAGTAACACGCAAAACTCGCGTCCACGTAGAATAGCGCGTCACGTCGATCAGGGGTTGGGTGTTGTCACCCATTGCCAGTACTCTCTCGATGCGCTCTGTATCATCAGCGGGTAACTCCTCACAGCTGTAGCTCGGCCACGGTACCTGGGGATCACAGAGAAACGGAGGACCCGAAAGCCACATGCCTTTATTATTAGGCCAGTCCATCCTGGTTGCTTCGTCAGCAGGGTTGGACTCGGAAGGCACCCAGTGCCAGTTGCTCCTCTTGCTTAAACTGTCGATTTCGGCTAACCTATGAGAGACGTATTTTTGATAGTCTCGCGCGTCAGAGTTAATCCACATAAGAACTGTTTTTGAATCAGTCCAGAGGTAGAGGTTCTCTATATTGAGATCAATTTCACATTTTACTGTCACTGCCAGTCTGCATGCTAAAACTGCTGCCTGCAACTCGAGACGTGGGATGGATACTACTTTAACAGGTGCAACGCGCGCTTTTCCGGCTACCATCGAACATACTCTATTGCCCTCAATATCGGTACCCACTAGAAAGGCTACAGCGGCGTAAGCTTTCTCACTAGCGTCCCCAAAAACATGCAGATCCACCGCTGTCCGTTCCAAACCGTGCCAGCGAGGTACAGCCACATTTGATAAGGCTTTTAATTTGAAAAGCCACTGGAACCAAATAGCGGCCTCGGAGTCCTTGATGCACTCATCCCACAATATGCCCGACTGCCAAATACGTTGCATAAGGACTCGAGATTGTATAATGCACGGGTACACGAACCCGAGCGGATCAAAAATGCTCATTATGAACCTGAGAAACTCGCGCTTGGTAGGCTTAATCTGACCTTCTACTAATTCCGTTGAAAGACGCTTAAATGAGAGATCGAATCTCATACAGTCACTTGACGGGCACCATATCATTCCTAAAGTGCGTGCGCTGTCAGATTTATCTAGCTTGACTCGGCCTGGAACAACATCTGGTAACATTTCACGTAATTCGGGTGAATTCGTCACCCACCCCCTGATATCAAAACCACCGGCTCGGTGTATGTGGGTGACGTCCGCGATCAGCTGTTGTGCCGTGTCAATAGAGTCTACACTGTCTATATAATCGTCTACATAGTGCCTTTTCCGTATGGCTTCAACCGCGGCGGGATGTGAATCTTTGTATTGATCTGCATTTTTATTCAACACGTAAATGGCTGAAGTGGGAGAGGAAGCCGCGCCGAAGATCATCGAGGTCATGACATAAATTGAAGGTTCTTCAATTCTGTCTTGACCGCGCCACAGAAACAATTGAGCCCCCTGATCTGCTTTCCGGATTTTCACTCGCAGAAACATATCCTCTATGTCGGCAGTGAAGGCTATACGGCCGGTCCGGAATCTAATAAGAATTCCTAACAAGGAATTCATCAAATCTGGCCCACTAAGTAAATTACAGTTCAGCGATGCGCCTTTATACGTAGCGGCTGCATCAAAGACTAGCCGCAGTTTACCTGGCTTGTTGGGGTTTGAGACTCCAAAGTGAGGTAAATACCATACCGGACTTACCCTAATGCCTTCAACTTTGCGTGCGTACCCCGAAGTCAACAATCGGGCTACCTGTTTTGCATAAGCATCCCCAAATTCAGGATCACGATCCATCTTTCTCTCTATCCCAGCGAGGCGTTTGCGCGCATATTCGTAATTGTCGGGCATTTCGACGTTATTACGGGACCACAACAAGCCTACTTCCCACTGCTGGACGTTATCGGGGGAGCGGCGACACGTTGTATTTAGTGTTTCCAACGCACGTTCCGAATTACAATCTTTGCGAAGTACATGCGAAATGCCTATTGCCTCTAACTCAAACTGACTTTTCACTAACGCATGTAAATCTTCATGAGGTACGGACATGCAGTTGGCAGAATGGAACTCGCTGCTATTAACCCTTCCACCTAGCGGGCCATGGACGACCCAACCTAACCTGGTAAGTGAAGCAACTGGACGACCAGATTTACCTTGACGAATCTCCTCTCCAACGATGAGCTTCCAGTTGTCCTGTCCCAACAATAGCATAGGCTTCGCGTCCTTCATCTCGCTGCAATCCAGACCCCGTAGGTGAGCGTTGTCTCTGATCACTCGCGCTGGTAACGTCTGAGACGGCAAGTTCACGTTACGTAGAGTACGCACTACAATTTTATGGTTCGCTCCGTTCGGTCCGCGCACTATAACCTTAACACTACGTGAGTTGTTGTCGGTCACACAATGACCGCGGGCCGTCATCAACTTAAGAGGCACTATTGGTCCGTCTACATCACTTGTGAATTTGTCATCTAAAATGGATACGGATGCGCCGTCGTCCAATAATGCGTACGTTGATTGTTCGACCCCATAATTAGTCACAATAGTTACCGGTAACACTTTTAACAAGGCCCGCGCACGACTCTCACCAACATTTGTCAGAGTTTCATATCTAACCTGCGGGGGTGAGGTCTCAAGCGGCGATGTTGCATCAGGCGGCGGCGGTACGTTAGACGGTGGCTCCACTTCGGACGGCGGTGCCACGTTGCGATCTTTATGCAGTAACTCATGGTGTGGCCCATTACACTTACTGCAACGTTGCGCGCGACAATATCTTCTTGCGTGACACTTAACAATACACTTACCGCATATTCTATTTTGTACGAGCAAGTCCCAACGTTCATTTACAGAAAAGATTAATTTTAATAATATATATATAATATAAATTAATTAATTGAAGATTATTGTGTGGGTAGTCACACTATACACACGCAAATTTAGAGCAGCAGCTAATTATTTAAATTTAGAATTATAAAATAATTTCTACATATGTCCATTGACATTAACCTCGCCTAAAACCCACCTGCACTTGCTTTCCTGCATCACAATCAACTTTCCAAATCAAGTTTGGCCGGCTTTTTCTTCATTGAACTATGGATCTCAAACTTGCCAATGGCCTGGAAGATCTGGAGAAGCTATTCAGCACCCGTATGAAGGAGTATGATGAGAAGCTGCTAAGGATTGTCCCTGAAGCTGAGCCTGCACCCCCCGACCTTGCGTCATTGTCACGTGAGTACATTGATTTTAAAAACTTTGTTTGGCAATCCCTGTCAAAACTAAAGGCGCAAGTAGAACTTCTCTCACTGGGGCTAGACAGGCATGAAACCATCATGCGGAGGAAGGTACTGTTGTTCCATGGCATCCCCGAGAAGCTCAATGAGAACCTACATGAGTCTGTTCACAAAATCATTTCCACCGAGATGAAGCTCCCTGAGGTTGGTGTGCAGCATATCAATGTCTGTCACAGGCTGGGGGGAGCACGTGAGAAAACGCGTCCAGTCCTTGTAGGATTTCATCACATGGAGCAGCGGAACACAGTCTGGGATGGTAAGACGTCTCTCAAGGGCACAGCTATTACATTATCCGAGTTCCTAACCAAGACGCGGCATCGTGTATTCACTGCAGCCAGGCAACACTTCAGCATCAAAAATTGTTGGTCGGTGGAGGGCAAAATAGTAATTTTGACTCCCGACAAGATTCGTCGGAAAATCGAATGCAGAACTGAGCTTGATGCCCTCATTGCGCAATTCCCCCACACCGCCAACAAGCCTGATAGGTCTCCAAGGCCAGCTGCTGCCTCGTCATCCAGAAACACCGCTGCTAAAACCACTACAAGAGCAGCCAAGCCATCTCGTCGTCGTGAATGAGTTAACATTCCAACTTGCTTCGTGCAATCATCAAGAACCGATCATTCCCGTACTTTGTCACTGCTGTATTCGAGACATCGGAGTACCTGCGTCACTTTTCATTTTTATTGCAAATCACTCTTATTCTAATACCTTCTATTTCTAAATCATACACTTCACTTTCATTATGTATTTTCCTAATTTCAAAGTTTGTTTACTTGTCACAGTTGTCACCCGGAGGATGACATTGTCATGTCAGCCAGAATTTTGACAGCTGCGTTCCGTTTCTTTAAATTTATTAATGCATTCAGTGTGTGAAGCATGTTTAATGCACTGACCTCTGTCAGTGATCTATTGTTTATTATGCTGCATTAGAGATAAGTATTTTATTTATTGAAGCGTATGTGAAATATTGTTTTAATATACCTGTGTAAAGTGACGTTTTTCGTGCTATTTCACCACTTTGTAATTTTTTTTTTTTTTTTTCTTCTACGCTTTTGTTACCTGTTTACTTTGACATTGATATTGGTTTTTTTTTTTTTTTTTTTTTTTTCTCGGATAAGCACGAACGACTTACTAAAATTTATCTAAATATGTATTTTTTTTCCACTGGGTTAGCGAGTGGGTGAGATCGCAGGTAGAACTTAGATTGTTTTTCTTAATTTTTTTTTTTTTTATCTATCTATCTTTTGTACTGTATATCTATACGTATTTATATATCTATTTTAATATATTATGCATAACTCTGAGGATTTCGACACCATAAATAGCAGCTTCTTTTCATGCTCCTCAGATACGGATAGCTTTGTTAGCGCTGATGGTGACTCTCTCACTCCTGCTGTCATCCTGCACGATGAAATCGCTTCCTTATTCTCTAATTTTCGTAAGAACCTTAACGTGGTCCATATCAATGCACAGAGTCTGCTCGGCCACTACACTGACCTCCTGGCGTCGTTTGGCAACTCCCCACTCGATGCTATACTTGTCTCGGAATCATTTCTGAAACCTTCCATACCTTCTGCTCTCGTCTCGCTTCCTGGTTTCGTCTTGATCCGAAATGATAGAACGGGTAAGGGATGCGGTGGTGTAGCTATATACTTACGTGACAACATTTCCTACAATATTGTTAGTGCATCGCCCACTCCCTACACCGTCAAGTCAGCCGAGCACCTGTTCATAGAAATTAAGTTGGTCCACACCAGGGTTCTTCTCGGGGTATTCTATAGTCCTAACATGTACATCGATTATTTCGATAATCTCGAGAGTCTTCTGCACCAGCACTCTCCCTCCTATGATCACGTGGTCTTGATGGGTGACTTCAATACCTGCTTGTTGAGGAGGGACGGCCGGTCTCGTCAACTATTGGGTGTTCTGTCCTCGTACAGCCTTAAATCTTTGCCACTTTCTGCCACTCACCATCCTCCTGGTCATCCTTCCACCTTACTTGACCTCCTTATAGTTTCCTCCTCTGACGATGTAGACACACACGGCCAATTGTGTGCCCCTTTTTCTCACCACGACCTACTATATCTCTCTTATCGGATCAGGCCTCCCAAACGTAAGGCACAGTACCGTTTACTTCGCAACTTCAGGGGTGTCGACCTGGAGGCTTTACGGCGGGACGTTGGTGATACCGACTGGACGCCCATATTCAATTCCATAGACGTCAATGAAATGGTGGACATTTTCGGTTTGAGGGTTATAGAGTTGTTCGACCGGCACGCCCCACTGAGACGCGTCAGGATTGGACGCAGTCCGGCACCTTGGCTGACTGCCACGATCAAAAACCTTATGGCGCGCAGGGACAGAGCCAGGAGGCGTTACAGGAGCAGCCCATCGGATCAGAACCTGATCGCTTTCAAGACCCTGCGCAACCGCTGCAGTCGATTGTGTAGGGATGCTAAACGACGCCATTTCCATGTATCGCTTCATGGTCGTAACTCCTCGGACACTTGGAGATTCCTCAGGTCTGTTGGCATTGGCAAATCAACCGATTCTGACCCGAAGGCACTGGACCTGTGTGCGCTGAATGACCACTTCTCTTTACCACCACTTTCGCTGGACGCAGATATCAAGCAGTGCACTCTGCATGCTCTGTCTGGAGTACCTACCCCGCAGACTCCACCTTTTCACTTGACCCCTGTATCTGAAGCAGAAGTTCAAAAATCTCTCCTGTCTATTTCTTCGTCCGCTACTGGTTCTGATCAAATTTGCTCAAGTATGATTCTTCCACTTCTTCCTGTTACACTTCCTATTATAACGCATATTTTCAACTATTCCCTATTCTCTGGTACCTTTCCCGACTCCTGGAAATCAGCATATATCATTCCATTACCCAAATCGCCCAACCCTTCCACAGTGACTGATTTTCGGCCAATTTCCATTCTTCCGTTCCTCTCAAAAGTTCTTGAGCATATTGTCCACCGACAACTGTCCTTATTTTTATCCTCCTCTAACCTTCTCAGCTCTTTCCAATCTGGATTCCGTAAAGGTCACAGCACAGTTACGGCTCTAATTAAAGTAACTGACGATATTCGTTGGGCTATGGAAAAGAAAGAACTAACACTATTAATATTACTGGATTTCAGCAGCGCTTTTAACTCTGTGGATTTTGACATATTGCTTGGTACTTTGAAGAGTATTAATGTTTCCTCTAATGCTATCTCTTGGTTTGATTCCTATCTCCGGGGACGGACGCAGCGCGTACACCTAGGCCAGGAAGCTTCTGACTGGTGTGGGCTAGCTGCTGGTGTGCCTCAGGGCGGTGTCCTGTCTCCTCTCTTATTTTCCATCTTCATCAACTCTGTTACCAGCCTACTTTCATTTAGCTATCATCTCTACGCCGACGACCTGCAACTATACTGTCATTTTGCTGCACCTGATGCACCCTCTGCAGTGTCTGCAATGAACTGTGAGCTGGACCGTATCAGTGCCTGGGCCAAATCATTCGGACTGCGTATCAACCCAACCAAATCACAGGCAATGATCATTGGCAGCACCCACATGCGCAGGCAGCTTGATTTCTCCACTTTAGCTCCTGTAACGTTGGATGGAACTCGGATACCCTACTCGGATACTGCCAAGAACTTGGGTGTACTCTTTGATGCTAACCTATCCTGGAATCCTCACATTAATGAAGTTAGCAAGAAGGTACATTACAGCTTCCACTCCCTGAGGTGTCTTCAGAGCTTTCTACCTGTCAGAACTAAAATTTCTCTTGCCCAAACTCTTATTCAGCCCATCATCGACTACGCTGATGCATGTTTTCCTGATGCCACTGAGGATCTTTTAAGCAAACTGGAGAGACTACAAAATTTATGTATCCGATTCATATTCAATCTGAGGAAGTACGACCATGTCTCGCGGTTTCGCAGAGAGCTCAAGTGGCTCCCTATCCGCCTTCGTAGAAACACCCGGGTTCTTTGTCTTCTTTTTGGTATCCTGCACAACCCTTCTACACCATCTTATCTAAAGGAAAGGTTCTCATTTGTTCGTGCTTGTGATGCACCGTGCAGATCAAGCCTCCGTTTTCTCCTTAAATTCCCTTCCCATAAAACCGATTTCTACTCCTACTCCTTCACAGTGCAGGCGATTAGACTATGGAATTCGTTACCATCTGACATTAGAGCTAGCAACACATTATCTGTTTTTAGAAGTAAAGTTCGAAAACACTATCTCTCTTCTGTTCTGTGACGCTAACTCGCGGAGTGGAGGAGATATGACGGAGGTCTTCCCTATGCATGGATATTGTTTTATTTATTGTATTATGTATGTTTATGTATGTATACATGATATATTTAGGTTTATGTAAATTATGTTTAGTATGTATATCTATATATGTATGTATATATATATATATATATGTATGATTTTGCTATTGTAAACTTAATACTACTATAAGCTTGTGTGTGTACCTAAGTGTTTCTCTCCCGTTATCATACACACATTTACACCTCTTTTCGTGTTCTTCACGATCTCCTCTCGCCGGTCTGCTGGGAGAAATTTCTATGTAGAAATAAGCAGTACCAATGTACCATTTTTCAACATGCAGTTTATATTATGATTATTTTGTGTGTACATAAATCTTAAATAAATAAATAAATAAATAAATATTCTTAAAGTCTCTACATTCACTTAAATTATGGTTCCCTTTACACTTAACACAAGTAACCTTATTTTTACTGGTCTCAGTCCTCGTAAATGCGGCGATTGACTCTACCTGCGTATGCACGCGATGATTTGCTCCACTGGTTCGCACTGGCGCTAAACCCTTATCTCTGTCGCGGCGGGCGGCCGCCAACGATCCGAATGCCGGGTCGCCGCGGGCGCCGAATTTTCTATTCGCGTCGGTGTAACTTGCGTCGTTTAAGCTCATCGGAACATGATATGAGGACGCACGAGTTAATTCACTGAGGAAGTCCACTAAAATATTTAAGTTTGGAGACACTCTTAGATCAATGCCACTGTTATTATCCAAACGCATCGCAAATTGTCCGTACTGAGAGCGTTGGTATGGTGTTAACTTGTTTAATAGTTCAGTCACTAATTGTGGATTATTTATATATCCGTCCGCACGTATACTTCTTAGCACTGCTACACAATTTCGAACCGTACTCGTGAATTTACGAAGTTCATGTCCATTTTCGGAAACTTTCGGTAAATCCCGCACTTTCTTTATAGCACACTCTAACAATCGAATAGGGTGTCCGAACTCGTCTTGAAGGGCCGCAAGCACTTCTTCAGGATCTGATGATGTTCTCAGTAGGTCCCGAACTGCAGCTTTCGCCTCACCGACGAGCGCCACCCTTAGGCGCGCCATATTCTCCAGCGGTCGAAAATCATGCATCATACTGGTGCTACGATATGCTTGCTGAAAACTCAGCCAATCTGCGGCATTACCATCGAATTGTGGTATCTCGTACACTTGTCGCGGTACATTTCGCCCCTGCCCTAGCTTGCTGATAGCCTCTGCTAGCCGATCAATATCTGTTAGAGCCTGGTTCTTCGGCGGCATATGCGACGCTTCGGATGGCGGATGTAATGGAGAGGGCGCACGTGTCGTGGTTGGAGGCACCACGTGCATCGTAGAGACAGGCGCGTGGGTGGCAGCATATGCCACGTGTGTCGAAGCGTCGGGTGCGTGAG
The DNA here is from genome assembly GCA_946251805.1 of Cybosia mesomella. Lineage (NCBI taxonomy): Eukaryota > Metazoa > Arthropoda > Insecta > Lepidoptera > Erebidae > Cybosia > Cybosia mesomella. Next base: position 5,349,266 of record OX276398.1, on the reverse strand, counting down.
GGGCAAGTGGCGCCAAGTGTATCGAAGCGTCGTGTACGTGGGCGGCAGAAGACGCCACGCGCATTGGAGTGTTGGTCGCATGGGCGGCCGCGGATGCCACGTGCATCGTAGCGTCGGTTGCGTGAGGGGCAGCGGACACCACGTGCATTGAAGCGTCGGTCACGTGGGGGGCAGCGGATGTCACATACCTTGAAGCATCGTTGCCAGGCGCGGAACGCTCGTTCATGCGGGGGCCGGCGGATGCGTCGTCTAGCCAGCGCGTCGCGCGTTCCGATATCTCATCGCTTGCCACGCTTCTCGGTGCTCCATTTCGCTCCATGAGGTCTTCTTGTGCTGCTATTTCCGCCATATCGAGTGCGAGTTTCTTTTTTGCCAGACCTTCTTGTATCCGCGCAAACTTCAGCTCCGCTTCATATTCAGCGCGCATTCGTAGCGCGTCGCGGCCTGCCTGGCTCATCCTTGACGATGCGTGGCTGACGCTATACGGCGCACGAACTGTGCGTACTGAAGCCGGTGTTAGCTCCGATGGCGGTAATTCCCTATGGTCACTTAGACCACCTACCACGGAGCTCCTAGCGGGCTGCTGCGGCGCTCTTACCTGAAGATCCGGGGGTGATGAAGCTCGTAATCCCGATTCTGAGCCTGTTAAATTATTCATTGCTTTTGTTGCACTCCGTGTCTGTCGCTTTCCACTGTAACTCATGGTTACTTACTTCAATCCGGCTCGAAGGACCAGTTTTGTAGACGAGAGGTGCGGGGTTCTAATGAACTATGAAGTAAGCAGCAAAACAGCAGACACACTTTTATCAATATATTTGAATTGCACACAAACTAGAGCTATGATATAATACAAACTAGGAACATGAGTACAATGGTTACACAATTACCATGTGCTGTTAAGACTGCCTATGCGTGGCAACTGCGTAACCTACTTGGTCAAGAGTTTGTGCAGGACTGCCGAGGAGCGGGTCACACGCCAACACCAGCACAACCCCCCGCCGCACCGCGCGCGGGCCCTTCCTTCATTACGGTGCGCTGGCGTTGACCACATCTGTTAATACAATGGACCCATCCCTCGGCCACTAACAATAGGAACTTACCTAGGCCCGAGGAGCGGGTCTCCAGCCAACACTAAAACGGCCCCGACGCACAGCGTTTACGACCTTTTCCTTAATTACGGTGCGTTTGCGTTGGCCACATCTGGTAGTACAATGGAGACCCATCCCTCGGTTACAACAATGGAATCTTACCTACTTAACTTACTATTACACAAAATATTCTTAAATACTACGTAGGTACATTTCTTAAAATACCACGATTAGTCGTGCTCCTTAACAGTAGCGAATACCACTAAGATTTGAAAAGGACTTTATACTCCTGGGTCAGGATAGTAAAAGTATTACAAAAAGCCTTGCCTCTTTTCACCTTTTTACCCTTGCCACATTTACCCTTTCCACCTTCCCCCTTTTTCATATTTCCCGTTTTTTAACTGTGCATCATTTTTCCTTCTTACCCTTGTCACATTTCCTTTTTTACCCTTGCCACTTTTCCCCTTTTTACCCTTTCTATATTTCTCGTTTTACGCTTTTCACATTTCCCCTTTTTACCCTTTTTCACATTTCCCGTTTTTACCCTTGCCACATATCCCCTTTTACCCTTTACACAATTCCCCTTTTTACCCTTTTATAGTGTTTGTGTTTGTGTGCAAGTCACACGATAGAAGTGAAACTTCTGAAAAGTCCCTTTTTTTTTTTTTTCGTGCGGAAATCCCTTCGGATACCCCCCCGCGTGCCAGGGGGCGGTTATGTCGGGCTTGAACCGACTAAAACCGCACGCCGTCTCGGGTCTACAGACGCCGGGGTGTAAGGTTGCCCATAGAGCATATCCCTCGCACTTTGAAAAGACCCTGATAAAAAAAAACTATAGACTTATTTTTTCGTTTCATCGAGTTTGAAATCACAACGATTCTAAAGAAGTTTCACTTCAAAAACTATAGGCTTGTTCTTCCCGGTTAATATAATATAGGGTTTAACAAAAACCTTACCTGTGCGTTACAGGTGTACGGAAGATGCCAGTATCAGTGGAAGGCGGCGGGTGGATGCGGTCGAGGATCGCCGCGAGGTGCGAGTGGCCGGCGCGGCGCGCTGCGGCGGCGGCGGCGGTGGCGCCCGCCTCCCGCCGCGTGCCGGCGCTCCAGCGCGCCAGCACTACGGCCGTCTCCATGTGCCCGGCTGCGCTGGCTACCATCTGGAATTATACCAATAATTGTATAAATTCACTTTCAAGAATAAAGGATACAAAGGATTACATTAGCAAGCTTAGCAAGCGTCGGTAGCTTAGTGGTTAAGGAGTCGACCTTACGATCGAGAGGTCCCGGGTTCGAATCCTGGCCATTACACTACCGACGTGAACCCACTCCTAACACAAGCAATTTAGCTTAGCTGGAGGGGTTAGGGGGAATATTAGTAATTTCGGTTACTAATATTTAAAAAAAAAAAAATACACAGAAATCTAAGGCTTAAAAAAAATTGGATTGTTTGATTTAAACAAAATTCGATACAATTCTAAGATGCAGATACACTGATTTTTAAAATCGTATAACTTTATGTGTATTTATGTGGTTTCTGTAAACCTCTGATAATTGAGCTAGAACTGATTTTTGGAATACCTCTTTATTACAATTGAATTCATAATAATGAAATGATTTACGATAAACACACAACAATGTTTTTAAATGGTTCGTTAAATAATATTTCACTACTACAATACTTAAGGCCGGTTTCTGAATTGAGATATTGAAGTTGAATCTCGTCAACGCCTACTTTTTTTTTTTCATGTGGAAGTCCCCTCGGATACCCCCCCCCCCGCCAGCCAGCGGGGGCGTTTATATCGGGCTCGAACCTACTAAAACCGCATGCCGTCTCGGGTCTTCAGACGCCTGGGTGTAAGGTTGCCCATAAAGCATATCCCTCGCACCCCTACTGACCCTGGGCCACCTCCGGTTTCGAGATGGCGCCCTCGGGTTGGGGAACCACGGTAGCCCCGGCTTGCGTCGGTTTGGGGGAGGGGCGCCAGTCGCCCCACCGTCCCGGCGTCAACGTCTACTTATGAGCAGTTTCGCACTGCGTACTGTGCGTCAGTAGTTCAGAAACCGGACATTAATTTGTAATTTGGGCTTATTATACCTAGGTATATACTTACCAAAGGAGTACAATGATCACTATCTCTTGCACCTAAATTAACTTCCTTCTTCAAGGCCAAACTGCTGTCATCTTGTCTCCACCTCAAGAGCACAGTAGTAAGTTTTGTGTAGCCTAAAGCAGCAGCCAAATGCAGAATAGTGGATCCGTCTTCTGCAGGCTCCGTGGTGAAACCTTCAGACATGCCTTTAGACCTGAAGCTCATCGTGCGGCAGAAAGAGACCAGACGTTCTTCAAATTTTGGATTGGAGTATAGCTGGACTTCTTCGATCTGAAATCGAAAAGATATGGGATCAGGTGAGTAAAGCATTTTTTTTTTTTTTCTTCGTGCGGAAATCCCCTCGGATACCCCCCCGCCGGCCAGCGGGGGCGGTTATGTCGGGCTTGAACCGACTAAAACCGCACGCCGTCTCGGGTTTGCAGACGCCGGGGTGTAAGGTTGCCCATAGAGCATATCCCTCGCACCCCGACTGACCCTGGGCCATCTCCGGTTTCGAGATGGCCCCCTTGGGTTTGGGAACCACGGTGTCCCCGTCTTGCCCCGGTTTGGGGGAAGGGCGCTAGTCGCCCCACCGTCCCGGCCTGCTTCTGCTGGGGTGACAGGTGGCCTCACCTGCCACCCCCAGGCCTGCGCTCATGGAGGACGGAGGTCGTTAAGCGACCTCCGGCGATCTAATGTGTCTTCGTAATCGTTTTTATTTTCTTTATTTAATTCATAAGTTTAACCAAAATACTGTATCCATATATTATATAAAATAATATATCACGGCAAAGATACTATTGCACACAAAATATTGGAAAATAAAACTAATCTTTCAATTGTTCTTCAGGATTAAAACTAGTACAGCTACTAGCACTTTTTTTTTGTGCGGAAATCGTCTCGGATTCCCCCCCGCCGTCCAGCGGGGGTGGTTAGGTCCGGCTTGAACCGACTAAAACCGCACGCCGACTTGGGTCTTCAGACGCCAGAATCCGACTAATTACCTTACTCGAATACCGACCAATCCAAAGGACTATGAACGTTGTGACCAATGGCCTCCGACCAACAGACAGTAGGACGGACGTAGGTAATTAGTCGGATCCTGTCATATAAATGTGTTTCTAGTATAACACCCCAAGTCAGAGTCGATCGATTTGGATAGATTAGTTGAGAAGTCAGCTTTGCTACGCCGTAATCTTCATAGTCAGTTTTTAAAACGACCCAGAAACAAAAACTCTGCAAAGTGCGGCTCTGCCAAGTTATTTTGATGGGTCAATTACTATATATAATAAGTCGATGATTATAATCAGTTTGATATTCAACTTTTAGGATAATTAGGTATATATTTAGAAACTACATCGGAATTTGCATTAAATATGCTCGCTTAGTAATGAGCCCGGTAGAATGCAATAGGCTCGCCCCCTATTTATTACATTGGGACCTAAACATAACTGGCGATCGTGGGTGTGTAATACACCTCTGCCTGCTTACCTCTTCAAGGACACAGGCGTGAAGTTTAATTTTTTATTTCATTTATTCATAAATCAAATTGTAGTTTTACAAGCAAATGTTGCGTACCTTTTTTTTTTTTTTTTATCGTGCGGAAATCCCTTCGGATACCCTTTTTTTTTTTTTTTTTTTTTTTCGTGCGGAAATCCCTTCGGATACCCCCCCGCGTGCCAGCGGGGGCGGTTATGTCGGGCTTGAACCGACTAAAACCGCACGCCGTCTCGGGTCTACAGACGCCGGGGTGTAAGGTTGCCCATAGAGCATATCCCTCGCACCCCGACTGACCCTGGGCCATCTCCGGTTTCGAGATGGCCCCCTCGGGTTTGGGAACCACGGTGTCCCCGTCTTGCCCCGGTTTGGGGGAGGGGCGCTAGTCGCCCCACCGTCCCGGCCTGCTTCTGCTGGGGTGACAGGTGGCCTCACCCGCCACCCCCAGGCCTGCGCTCATGGAGGACGGAGGTCGTTAAGCGACCTCCGGCGCCTGAGTTGCCTGCGACGCGCGGCGAGCAAGTTGCGGGCTCGGCGGACCGGGAGAGTTCTAAGTCTCTCCCGGGCGCGCTCCGCCACCTCCTTCGCGAGCATTACATGCTCGCAGAAGGAGGCGGCGGCGGCCCACGCGCTCGCGCTCCGCACCATTGCCGCAATCATGCTGCCGAGCGAGAGGACTCCCACCCCGATGGCTGCCACGAGGTCACGCCTCGGCGCCTCCCACGCCGGGCAGTCCGCCAGCGTGTGCAGCCCTGAGTCCTCGCTCGCGTCGCAGTGATGACACTCAGGCGTTGGCTCCTTCCTGATCCGATGCAGGTGGTCCCCGAAGCACCCCTTCCCTGAGATCACCTGCGTCAGTCGGTAGGAGAGGCTTCCGTGTCGCCTCTCCAGCCAATCCTCCATGATGGGCCTTACCGCCGCTATTGCGGCGTGCCCTGCGCTTGGTTGCCCAAGTCGTTCCTTCCACTCCACCACGATGGCCTGGCGGAGCTGGGACTGCACGGCCTCGATTTCTCGAGGCTCGGGGTTCCATCCCTGCTCCCGCGCCTCCTTTCGCCACTGATACAGTTGCGAAAGGGCTCTCGCCTCCAGGTCCCATGGCGGAGTTCCGGCAAGGAGACTCGCCGCCTCGAAGGAGATCGTGCGGTACCCTCGGATGACCCTGATGGCCAGAACCCGCTGCGGAGCGCGCAGCATCCGCACAGTTCTGGTCCTCAGGGCCTCCGCCCATATTGGGCACCCATACAGGGCCATGGACCGCACGATCCCCGCGTAGAGTCTCCTGCAGGGGTCATCGGGCCCCCTCATGTTGGGCAACAGCCGAGCCAGAGCAAGAGCTGTGCCCTTCAATTTAGGGGCCAGACTTCGGATGTGCTCTCCGAAGTCCCATCGGCCGTCGAGCACGAGCCCCAAATATTTCATTTGGGGCTTGATGCCGATGCGATTTCCTCCCACGATGAGACTGGATCCCTCGGGTGGCTTGCTCCGAGGCCCATGGAAGAACAGGGCCTCGGTTTTATGCAGGGCCACCTCGAGACCCAGCCGCCGGATCCGCCTAACGACTTGGGCAACCGCGGTCGTGGCCTTTCGGGTCGCTTCGCGGTACGTCGCTTCGCACGCCGTCACGAGCGTGTCGTCCGCGTAGCACGTGACGGCGGCACCGCCTACGAGCTCACCGCGAAGCACCCAGTCGTATCCGATGTTCCACAGGAGCGGCCCCAGGACCGATCCCTGTGGAACACCGCACGACATTTCACGCCGACCGAGACCGGTCACGGTTGGGTAGATGACGGCTCTCTCCGTCAAATACGCCCCGACTATGCGGCAGAGGTAGAGAGGCACTTCGTGATACACGAGCGCCTCCCTAATGCAACTCCAGGGCAAGGTGTTGAACGCGTTGGCGATGTCCAGGGACACCGCCAACATCACCTCACCCCGGGCTACTGCATCCTCCGCCAGAGCCCTCACGCGCATGATGGCATCCACGGTGGAGCGCCTCTGGCGGAAGCCTTATTGGCCATCCGCCAGGTCCGGCCCCACTCTTGAGAGGTGCTCGACGAGGCGCTTCGCAATTACTCTTTCAAAGAGCTTGCACACCTCGTCGAGCAACACTATGAGCCGGTAGGTGGACGGCGAGTCCGCCGGGCGCCCCTCCTTTCGGATGAGGACCAGTTTCCCCGTCTTCCACAATTTCGGAAACTGGCCCCGCTCCAAACATGCGCTGAGAAGCCCTCTCAGTCGGGGCTCGAGAGCGTCGTCGACTAGAGCTAGGACCCACGCTCGGCCTGGAATGCCGTCGGGTCCCGGGGCGGTGTGTTTGGCTCTTAGCCTTCTCACCGCCAGCTCTAGTTCTACCCAAGTGACCTCGGGCACGTCGTCGTCTTCCACGTCGGGCGCCATGCGCAACCGAGGCGGAGTCATCTGCGGTGGAACATGTTCCACCGCCCGCGCTGGGAACAGGGAGCCAACAACTCCTCCGAGCAGATCCGGCTGGAGACACCGGGTTAACGGCGGGGCCTTGGGGCGCAGCTTGCCCCTCACCATCCGGTAGGGCCGCCCCCAAGGGTCCCGCTCCAGCGTCTCCAGCAGCTCGCGGAAGGCGTTCCGTTTGGAACGCCTTATCTCCGCTCGGAGGGCTCGTCTGGCCTCCCTGTATCCCTCGTACAACTCCGCCTCTCGGGCCTCCGCATCTGCGGGGCGGCGACGCCTCCTACGGAATCGGGCCCACCGGCGGTGCGTGATCACGCAGCCCCGTCTGAGCTGCGCGATCTCCGACGACCACCAGTAGACCTGACCCCTCGGATTATAGGGCGGAGCCCTAGGCATCGCCGCGTCACAGACACGGGTCATGGCCTCCCGGAACCACACCGCCTCATCGTCTATGCAGACAGGCCTGTCCGGCGCAGGGGCCCAGGCCTGTACGATGGCGGCTTCCAGGAGGAGCTCCCGATCAAGTCGCTTAAGCGCCCAACGTGGCTCGGGTGGAGCCGGTGCAGCCGGCGCGTCGCTCGCAGGGGGGGACACGTCAAACCGAATGTATCGGTGATCCGAACTTGTGTCCTCCCCCAAAACGACGCGCCAGCCCTGAACACGTCGCGCCAACGAGGGGCTCGCGAACGATAGGTCCACGATGGAGCTACCCCTCGAGGTCACGAACGTGTCCACGGCTCCCCGATTTAGGAGGACTAGGCCGAGTCGTGCGGCCCAGTCCACCAGTGCCCTGCCTCTATGCCCCGTCGCGCCCCTTTCGTGTCGGGAACCCCGGGCATACGACCAGGCGTTGAAGTCCCCGAGCACAAGGACCGGACGGGGCTGGCAGGCATTGACGACGACGGCCAGCTGACGGAGCCATTGCTCATATGCAGCTTGGTCTCGGTTCGGCGTGATATAAGCGGCCACGACCGCTATATCCCCAACCGCCGCCGCCACGCAGCCGGGTCCCCTTGCAACGACGGCAAGAGGGGGGCTGCCGGCGGCAGGGTTGTGCACCAGTGCCGCCGACCCATCCAGCGCGGTTTCCCAGGTAGGCCCGAGGAACCGGTGGGTGTATGGGTCGGCGACAGCGGCGACATTTATGGCCCACTGTGCCATGCTCTGGCGCAGAAGATCCTGAGCATGGGCACCGTGGCCAACGTTCACCTGCAGAATGCGGAGTTGAGGATCCATTATGGAACCCCCATCTCCGCATCCCGCTGCGAACTAGGGGCGGAAGGCCGGCCTCCCGGCTTCGGTTCCCCTCCGGCGCAGGCCTTGCTGCCAACCCTATGGTCAGCCGGCTTGCCCCCCGCTGCACATCTGAAGCAGTGCAACGGGGCGCTACACGTGCCGGCCTTATGACCGGGCTGGCCACAGCGGAAGCAACGGTCACCCGCCGTTACCTCCGCTGTGCAGTGCACCCCCACATGGCCCACCGACAGGCACCTGAAGCACCTGGCCGGTCGGGCCTGCAGGAGCCGTGCCTGCGCCCTCAGGAAGCCTCCTACCAGGAGGCTCCGCCCGTCAGCGACCTTTTGGGCCGCCGCGATAGGGCAGCCGACAACTGCTGCCCCCTGTCCACCGCGGCCGAAGCGTATAGCTCCGGCCTTAATTGTGTCCGGGGAGCAGTCCCCGGCCTCCGCCACGGCGAGCCTGAGCTCTTCTGCCGTGACGGAGTCGTCCAGGCCCGTAATGCGCACTTCTGCGCATTTAATGGGCCTGGACACCCGGACGTCGGCTGCGTCCAGCGACTCCCTCAGCCGAGCCGCTAGGGCGTCGGCCTTGGGGCCACTGGCGGCGCCAGGGACCTCGAGAAGCCGGGCTCCCGTCCGTGTGCTCTTGCACCGGACACCCGGGATCTCGAGGGCCTTTAAATCGACGTTGGCCTTAACTTTGGCCAACACCTCGGCATACCCCATGCCCCTACCCGCTGCCTCCGCCGTCAGGGTGACGACGACGGCCGTGGTACGAGGGGCACGGAGCTTCCCCGGCGCTGTCTTCGTGGCGGCCGCGGCCTTCCTGGCCTTCTTGGCGGCCTTCTTGGCGGCCTTCCGCCTCTTCTTGTTGGCTCCAGCCACCTCCCAGCCCCCTTCCAATGGGGTGGAGGTAGCCGGAACCACGGCTGGGGCTGGGGCTGGGGCCAGGGCTGGGGACGTCTTCCCCTTGCCCTTCCCCTTGCCTTTGCCCTTCCCCTTACCCTGAGCGGGAGGGGGCTGAGGAGCCGGCTCCGGCAGGGTCACAACCGCACCCGCAGCCGGGCGGGTGGGGCCCCTCTTGGCTACAGCCGCGTAGACGGCCGCTGGTGGCGCCAGAGGCGGGCGGCGGATGGAGTCCATTAGGGCCTCCATCCGACACATCATCCTCTCCTCCAGCGCCTCCATGTAGGGGAGCCAGGACTCCGCCGGCGGTGCCCTTGGCTGCGCCGGCCGCACCGACTGTGCCGGCTGCTGGGCCGGTTGCACCGGCCGCTCCGGCCGCGCCGACAGCGCAGGCTGCGCTGACCGACTCACGGACGAGCGAGTCGCGCGCGCCGGCTCCGCCGGTTGCGCCCGCTGCGCCGTTTGAACCGAGCTCGCCATCCCCCTCTTGAGCTCCTCGACGGCTGCAGCTAGTCGAGCCGTCTCCCGACGGGACTCGGCCAGCTGCGCCGCCAGGCCCTCATTCTCGGAGGCGATGTCGAGCACAATGCTCAACATCGCCTCTTGCTCAGGGTTTGGGGACCCCTGGAAGGACGCGGTCACCTTCTGGAGTCTCTCCATGAGTGACCGCGTCCTCCCGCATGGCTTCGACACCGACACCGCTGAGGTGGAAGGCCTCGGCGGTGAGTTTCTCACGGCCCTTCCAATAGCCGATAGGGCTCGGGTGGATTGCCCAGCCCTCACGCCACCACGCGCCCCTCGGCGGCCAGCAGCCACCTTGGACGCCGGCTTCGCCTCGTCGCTGCTGGAGGAGGAGGTCGTCCCGGTGAGGGTAAAGTCCTCATCCGACACGTCCTCCCCCGCCCGAGCCTTTGCGCGCCTCCTGCGCTTCCGGGTCCGCTGGACGCCCAGACCCACCGGGCTGCTCGCCCTGCTTCGCTCGTTAGCGGTGTCGAATTTCTCCGACACCGATGAGGTATTTGGCGTCACCTCCACGCTTGTTTGCTGCGCGATCTCCGCGCAGACTCCGTCGTTCTCGTTGTCCTTTTCCTTGCTTTGGTCTGTGTTAGTTTTTGATCGGTCCGTTTTATTTTTAATTTGTTGGTTAATGTCCATAGCATATCCCACGAGTATGGGGGAAAGGTGGTCCATCCAGGCGGTGCCCCCTGCACCTGGATAAGCCTATATACTATGGAGGTCGGCTGGTATCCATAGGTTTTTACGACTTTGCTGTCGGGTGTTATAGACTTTTCCTTGTCGTGGGCCGGCCAATAAAGGCAAGCCCTCCGGTCAGCAAGTTCACGGCGTACCCTTCTGGAGCCACCAGTCAGGTCGTTGCTGATCACCTGCCGATTACGGAACGCGAGAGGATGGCTAGTCCTCTCTCACCGGCGGCGGCACAAGTGCCCGTCGGCCCCTGCGTTAGCAGTGGGCCAACCCGCCCCTGGATCCCCTGGGATCCTATGGTGGCCTCAGCCACAAACACCATCGCTCATCCTGTCTCCTCTGAAAGCAGAGGAGTACGGAGAGCGATGTGTTCCCGCCACGTTGGGTATTCGCCGACGATCAATGCCAACCCCATGAAGGGGAAGCCATTGACCGCCGCCCAGGGTGTACCGGCCGCTCCGGTTCCGTTCCCCCCGGACTGCAGCAGGATCGGAGTCGGAACGACACTCGAGGAGGTTACCCAACACACACCCCCCCTTCGGATACCCCCCCCCCCCGTGGGGATTTTTATCGTGCGGAAATCCCTTCGGATACCCCCCCGCCGGCCAGCGGGGGCGGTTATGTCGGGCTTGCACCGACCAAAACCGCACGCCGTCTCGGGTCTTCAGACGCCGGGGTGTAAGGTTACCCATAGAGCATATCCCTCGCACCCCGGCTGACCCTGGGCCATCTCACCACTAACAGCATCGCTCATCCTGTCTCCTCTGAAAGCAGAGGAGTACGGAGAGCGATGTGTTCCCGCCACGTTGGGTATTGGCCGACGATCAATGCCAACCCTATGAAGGGGTGAAGGGGAAGCCATTGACCGCCGCCCAGGGTGTACCGGCCGCTCCGATTCCGTTCCCCCCGGACTGCAGCGCGATCGGAATCAGAGCGACACTCGAGGAGGTTACCCAACACACACCCCAAATGTTGCGTACCTACTTAAAAACATAACGGTTGTTCTATAATACTAGGTATATTGGGTGAGTTACTGCTCTTCTAGATAGATTATAAGTAGCCTGTGTTAAAGAGAAACAGGACCATCTCCCTGATATGATAGGAGTTTTATATAAGATTTTAACATTTTAAATTTACAGCATCATTTGATAAACAGGTATTTGGTACAAAATTAAAAATAAAATAAAACAAAGTGTGAGTGTTCGAGTGTGTGAGTGAGGGTGTGTTTGTAGGTGTCTGTGTGTAAGCTATTTGTGTGTGATGTGTATGTGTGTTTAGGTTAGGTTTAGTTAGTAACAAAATTTTCAGTCTTTATAGTTTGGATTTGAAAGAAAAATCGCAATGTCTTTCTCGTATTATAGTATGATAGTCCGAAGATTCGACATTTTGAATTAATTTTATTATAGACAGATAGTGCAAGATATATTGAAAAATGTTTGATGAAAGAGGTACATGGGGGTGGAATGGAGCGGATTTTGTCTTTCCGGCGTTTGGTAATATGACGGTATGGTGTTCTAGCGTGTTGAAGTAGAAGAGTGTGTAGTTTGTATAGTTGTCGAATATTCAGAACTTTGCAGGTTTTATAGAGTTCGGTGGTTGGGAACAAGATAGGACTAAATGTGGCTACAGCTCGGTGGGTGAAATCTACAGGCTTCATCACTGATTTGGAAGCACTACCCCAGTAAGTAATACAGTAGAAAATTAGGGATCGACATAGCGCCGAGTACGAGGGTCAAACTGAAAGTTCTTAGAAAATCAAAAACTGATTAAATTAGCCAGTTATTAGTTTTATTATATCTTTTCAAAATATTGTCCATTCACGTCAATACACCGCTGCATGCGATGGAACCACTGGGAAAAGCACTTTGCCCACTCGTCCTTAGGGGTCTCTTCAATGGCATCGCGATACGCAGCCACCGCTTCTTCAGCATTCATAAACCGCTTTCCTTTAAGTTTTTCTTTAATTTTTGGAAATAAATAAAAATCACAAGGCGCGAGGTCGGGGCTATACGGCGGGTGACCCAGTAATTCAACGTTTGATGTCGCCAAATAGTCGATCGTTCGCTTGGCAGTGTGCGACGAGGCGTTGTCGTGGTGAAGGAGGATCCTACTGCGAGGTCGTTTCTCTCGAACTTTTTCCAAGACAAGTGGCAAACAATTGGTAGTGTACCATTCTGCAGAAACTGTTTTTTGATCCTCTAACACAATTGTTACGAAATGACCTATCCTTCCAAAGAACGAGGCCACCATTTTTTTTCCCGCACTTCGATCTCTCTTCACTTTAGTTGGCAACTCCTCGAAAGGAAACACCCACTGAGCAGATTGTCTTTTGGTTTCAGGATCATAACAGTAAATCCAGCTTTCGTCACCTGTTAGTATGTCGAACACAGCATTAGAGTCACCTCCGTTAAATCTTTCAATCATTTTACGGCACCAATCCACACGATGGAGTTTTTGAGCCTCAGTCAAATTATGAGGTATCCACCGGGCGCAAAGCTTCCTGACCGCTAAATGTTCGTGGAGGATTTTGTGCACTTGACTCATACCGATGCCTAAGCTTGTCCGAATCTGCTGATAGGTCACTCTTTTGTCAGTCTCTATCATACGCCGCACAACACAGATGTTATTTTCAGTCGTCGCCGTAGAAGGCCGTCCCTCACGTAAATCATCAGTGAGATTAGTGCGACCACGTTTAAACTCATTAAACCAGTTGTAAACAGTCGCACGAGATGGGGCTTCATCGTGAAAGGCCAATCGTAGTCTATCATAACTTTCTTGTTGACTTAAATGACATCGAAAGTCATAAAAAATCATTGCACGAAAATTTTCTCGTGTTAAATTCATGTTAACGTGACACAGACAATTTTCAATTTGCCGCCAAATCGTAAAACAAATGATAAATGAATGAAATATATACTCAATAATATTGGCAAAGAGTTCTATTTTCAAATTTTAGAATTATTTTTTTATTATATTGTTTATAAGTGGCCAGTTCTAAGAACTTTCAGTTTGACCCTCGTATACATTATGAATGATAAAGACGGTTGCGACATATCGTAAAGTTTTAAATATGTAGATTAGTTTCCGTATACGACCCGAGAGAGTAATGGTATGCAACTTGAAGTTCAGATGTTTGTCAATGATCCCTCCTAGATATTTAGTGTTATCAACTGAATTTAAAGTTGGACACTGGCAATTAACTTGCGGTATAGGTGAGCAAGAGTGCGCTTTTAATGATAGAGATTGTCTTGGCTGGGTTTTTGTATATTTATAGTGAAGGTTATAAAGTTTGTTTTTGTGATATTTAAAGTAAGAGTGTGTGATAAGAGCCAATTTAGTGGCAAGTTATGCTATGATACATATGCTAAGTTTAATATATTTCAAACTCTATATTTAAGGGAACGTTGTGGTATTGTAGAAGATGTAATAATCAAAAACATAGATGCTCAGATAGTTCGGCCACGTAGAGAGGATGGATGAAAGAAGATTTCTGAAGCGAAGATGAATGTGGGTTTTTATTATTATTTTCATTAAAGTACTTCACGCCTCCACCTAGTTTGGGAGAGGCAGCAAGATAACCCCGGCGAGAGGAACCACCGGACTGTTCGGGTATTACCAAGCAAGACCGCTTTCTGCATCTTGGCCGCCACCGACTTCCCACCGACCCCGAGCCTCTCAAGATGGACTGAGAGGTTCCTTGGGATCAAACAATTCGCTGAGATCACAACTGGGACTATTTCTGTGGACCCCACCCTCCACATGTCGGTAACCTCGTGCGCCAGGTCCAGATATTATTTTGGTCTTTTTATCTGCTTCGGCGCGGACGAGGTTCTCGTCATAGAGGATAGTGATGTCCACAAGAAATACCCGTGACTGTGCCCGGTCCCTCAGCACGATATCAGGCCTATTCGCTAGAATAGTCCTATCTGTGTTGATGGACCGGTCCCAGTAGAATTTGGCGCGGTCGTTTTCGAGTACGGCTTCCGGTACGTACTTGTAGTAAGGCAGCCTCTGTTCGAGTTCCTGGCTGTTTAGTTGTGTCAGTGCAGATACTCAGTGTTAGCAAGCATTGAACAACCGGAGGTCACGTGTCTGAGAGATTCACCGGGACGGTGGTATAAACGACAAAGTCCACCGTTTCATCCCTCAGTATGTACCTCCTGTAGTTGTTCGTCTTAATAACCTGATCTTGTATCGCACAGGCAAAGCCCTCGATTTCCCCAAAGAGGTCAACAAAGCGCAGTCAGTGCACGGAGGCCTCTCAGTCCACGTGAGGCTCATGTAAAGCCTTAAAGAAGCGTCCGTGCAGGTCTTTACCCTTCCATACGGCCTCACGCTCAGAGGTACTAAGTACTGCTGGTGCCCGCCACTCTGTGTTAGCTTGGGCTAGCGGGGTTAGTCCTTTATTGCATTCAATGACCTCTCTATGCATCTCACTGTCCGTCTTCGATAGGTAATATTCCCTGAGATTGCATACCTTTTTTTTTTTTTTTTTTTTTTTTTTTTATCGTGCGGAAATCCCTTCGGATACCCCCCCGCGTGCCAGCGGGGGCGGTTATGTCGGGCTTGAACCGACTAAAACCTACCTCGCGATTGTGTATAGCCTTAGCACTGAGAAGGGCCCCTCCAAGCTCCATACCGATGCTGCCGCTGAAATCACAAGTGATATCTAGCAACCGCATCAGACCTGCAGCGTTTGGAGCAAACAACTTGAGGTCGTCCATGTAGAACAGGTGAGACACCTTCCGGAACCCCTCTCCGAAGCTGAAAGCCCGTCCCTGACTTATCCAGCAATGTGCTTAGCGGATTCAAGGACAGACAAAACCACAGTGGACTCAGACAGTCACTCTGAAAAATACCCCGCTTCACCTTTATCCGATCTTCCGCATCCGACAGTCGCACCCCAGAAAGACTAAGCATTGTGCTCCATTGTTCCATACAGGCACCGAGGAAGTCTCGAACTGTATGATGAATTGCATACAGCTCGAGGACCCTCTTCAGCCATGGCTGAAGAGGGTCCTCGAGCTGTATGCCAGCAGGTCAAACACAACCGACGTAATTTCTCCGCTGCTTGGATAGACTTCAAGAAAGCATTTGTCTCGGTACCCTATACATTTACCGAGTCAAATGCTTTCTTGAAGTCTATCCAGGCAGCGGAGAAATTACGTCGGTTGTGTTTGACCTGCTGGCTAACTACCGCGTAGATTAGGAGGAGTTCCTAGGTTCCATGACTACCACGCCAACATCCGTTCTGGACATTAGCGACGATGCAACAGCTGTTTAGATGGCTCGCTATCTTTGCCTCCAGAACAGATGTCAGTGCCTTGTAGGTGGTGGGTAGGCTTAGACTTAGGAACCAAATGAATGACTCCAGTAGTGAGGAACTTAGGGAGCTCTTTCATGGCTAGGGCCTCCTGGAACTGTCTTGCGAGGGTTTCGTGGGAAGCCCGAAAACTCTTCAACCAGTAATGTTGCAGTCCATCGCTCCCTGGAAAACCTCCCTTTGGCAACTGCTACGTGAACATCGTCCTGGCTGATAGTTATCGGGCTCATTGGCAGTATATCTGCACACGACTCCTCGATGACATGCATCCAGGATCCCTCCATATGCTCCACAGGTCGTGACCATAGGTTACGCCAAAATGCCACTAGCATCATTATTATTCCCATCAAAGTAATTCACGCCTCCCCCCTAGTTTGGGAGAGGCGGCAAGATAACCCCGGCGAGGTTGGCAACAGTCGGCCGGGGCGTTAGGGCGATTTGCAGAGGAACCGCCGGACTATTCGGGCATTGTCGAGCACGACCGCTTTCTGCATATTGGTCGCCACCGACTTCCCACCGATCCCGAGCCTCTCAAGATGGAATAAGAGGCTCTTTGGGATCAAACCATTCGCTTAGATCACAACTGGGACTATTTCTGTGGACCTCCACATGTCGGTAACCTCGTGCGCCAGGTCCAGATATTTGATCTTTTTATCTGCTTCGGCGCGGACGAGATTATCGTCATAGGGGATAGTGATGTCCACAAGAAATACCCGTGACGTTATTATTATTATTATTTCCTTTATTAAACTTTAAATACATATAAATTATATGAAATAAATCGCGATAGGATCCGTCAAAAGTAGTTTTATTTCAATGTGTGTTAAATCAATTTCATTTGCATAAACTTCCGGCAGTATCCTTGTAACTCTAGTCAAAATTTCTCACCTGGTTATTATCATCAGTTGGTTCAATTTTCATTTGCAAACGCCCCTGCAGTCGCTGCAAGCGCTGCAGGAGCGAAAATCGTCTAAAATCCAACGATGGCAGAGGCGCCGACGCAGGTGATGATGGTGTAGGAGCTGGACCCGCTTTGTACTCAAACACCACAGTGTCTGAAACTACGCGGCCCCCTCGTGCTACTTGTAATGCAGCCAAGCCTGCTTCGTGAGCTGGAATATAAAGTGATATTGATAAGAAAAAATAATTTAAAAACAAGATGTGTTTTTTTGGTTAGGTAAGCACCCAAAAAACAGTCCATTCAAAAAAAATATATGCCACCCAGGAGGATGGAAAGATTCTTACGATACCTTAATACATTCAAAATTATTAGGATTTTAACGTTATGGTGAAATGAAGAAAGAGGAATTAGACGGTCAATACATATCGCGACCCAATATCGTGATCCGATGTCAATATAGGTACGAAATGCGTGCCCCCGCTATCCGGCGGGGGGGAGGGGGGTATCCGAAGGGATTTCCGCACGAAAAAAAAAGATACGAATTGCGTTAGCGGCGGTAAGGCCCGTCATGAAGGATTGGCTAGAGAGGCGACACGGAAGCCTCTCGTACTGACTGACGCAGGTGATCTCCGGTAAGGGGAGCTTCGGGGACCACTTGCATCGGATCAGGAAGGAGCCAACGCCTGAGTGCCATCACGGCGAGGCGAGCGAGGACTCGGGGTTGCACACGCTGGTGGACTGCCCGGCGTGGGAGGCGCCGATGCGTGATCTCGTGGCAGCCATCGGAGTGGGAGTCCTCTCGCTCGGCATCATGATTGCGGCAATGGTGCAGAGCGCGAGCGCGTGGGCCGCCGCCACCTCCTTCTGTGAAGGAGATGGCTGAGTGCGTCCGGGAGAGATTTAGAACTCTCCCGGCTCACCGAGCTCGCAACATGCTCGCCGCGCGTCGCAGGCGACTCAGGTGCTGGAGGTCGCTTAACGAACTCCGTCCTCCATGAGCGCAGGCCTGGGGTGGCTGGTGAGGCCGCCTGTCACCCCAGCAGAAGCAGGCCGGGACGGTGAGGCGACTAGCGCCCCTCCCCCAAACCGGGGCAAGACGGGGACACCATGGTTCCCAAACCCGAGGGGGCCATCTCGAAAACGGAGATGGCACCAGGGTCAGTCGGGGTGCGAGGGATATGCTCTTGGGCAAAATTACACACGTTAAGACCGTCTTAAGACCCGAGACGGCGTGTGGTTTTAGTCTGTTCAAGCTCGACATAACCGCCCCCGCTGGCTGGCGGGGGGTATCGGAAGGGATTTCCGCACGAAAAAAAAAGGTACAAATTGCGTTTGCACATCAATTATAGTGACAGGATCGCGAAGATCACGATACACAGGGTGGAAAAGTTAAGTGTGTCGTCATTTTTAAATAAATTGCAAATCTTTAAACAGATATTTATTTGACATTGAAAATAAAAAATTAATATAAAATAATAGGTTTAAAAAATATATCGGCATGTGTTCACAATTTGTACTTTTGCAGTTCCCATTATGTTTGTCATGTCACGGTATGTCATTCATTTTTTATTTACTTATTAGTTTTAATATTTTTTTTAGCGTTTGTACATATCAAACTAGTGAATAAACCATGCCAGAGTAAATGTATGAGAACCGCAAAAGTACAAATTGTAAACACATGTTATTTTTTCACTTTTTTATTGTTTCCTTTTTATTTTAACTTTTCTACTTATCAAACTAGTGAATGAACCGTGCCATAATAAATGTACTGTCGGCAAAAGTACAAGTTATGAACTCATACCAATATTTTTTTACTTTTTTTAATTCTTTTAATGTCATTTTATATACCAGTTTAAAGTTTTGAAATATCTTTAAAAATGACAAAAATGTATATTGACTGTTATAATAATTCTTGCCATACGCAAATACACTCTATAGACATAACGCAAATTTTTCGAACCGTCGCATCGCAGTTGTTTTCAAATAGACAAACTTATGTTTACGAGTAAAATAACTACTAACGGAGTATGTATAAAGATATTAGCCATTAGGATTATATTTATTGTTATTTGGTGATATAGGTATATTTAAAGTAGCTATTTACCTGGACAATAACATCTAAGAAGACCATTCTGCACAAGTATTGAAGGAACAGGAAAATTATCGAATAGCACGGTATACTGATCCGATGTATCTGTCCAAGGTCCTGCTACTAACACCTTTGCTCCACCCTCAGGATACGCCCATTCGGGAGAGTAATCCGTAATGCTTAACGTGCCTTCATTACTGGGCTCCGTTTGCATTTTTTCATTACTATCTTCCGCCGCTAGTGGTGGTGACTTATCACATATCGTCTGGAAATTGGAGAAATAAAAACTCTATTTACTAAATATTATAACTCTAAACTGAGATACTAATAGTTTAAAGAATGAAAGATAGAATCTCACCACAGGATTCGTTGATAATGCACTGGGGTCTAGCACCTCCAGTTCAGGAAAATCTCCTAACATATCAAAAGCATCCAAATTAACAAAAACATTATCGTCAACTCCATGCGTCGGTGACGCTACAGCCTCACAACTTTCTATAAAGTCCATGGTATCTATCCCTGAAACCATTACATTAGCAGTATCAGTAGACCTCACACCATTTCTGTTTAAATCACAAGTTGGCATATTAGCTGATAACGTCTTCTGTATATCCTCATGTGATAATTCAAGAGTCTCGTCGAAGAATCCACTCGCAGCTAAACTGCCATCAGTACCAAGTAACACTAAAGTATCATCACAGTTATCCGTCAAAACTTTACTTTCTAATCTTTCTACTAAATCTGGGTATCTCGATGGAGTTGCCGGCGCACTTGCCACTATTTGATTTCTACATCTCGGCTCCATCTTAATTTTTCTATCAAAATCAATATCAATCTTTTCCTCTTGAGTCTCGATTTCGAAAGTTGAATCTGAGTTTTGAATACATGGTTGACTATCTGGAATTTCTCTTTTTAACACAAATGTAGGTTTGTACTGTTGCCTATATCTATCTCTGGGTTCTTCGCAAACAAATGACGTCACTGATAAGGGGGATACTAAGGAAGAACTCTGCTGAGAGCCAGTGCTCGTTCCATTTAATATTAAAAGTCCACCACCTCCTTGTATTTGGCCTAAAGATAAAAGTAATGGAGATGCTGGCTGTGGCGTGGGTCTATGATCTCGGGTGTATTGTCTTGGGGGGTGAGGCATAGGTCGCGGTGAAGGGCCAGTTGTTGAAGATACTTGATGGTCAGAAGGGGGTGGTTTAGCAGCTTGTATTCTGCGTAGTGGGTGGGCACAAGTTCTTGAGTCTTGACATGTGGAGTCTGGGCAACCGCATTCTAACTGTCTAGCTAGTGCTGCAGCTCTAGCAGCTCTTTGCTTCTCCATAAGCTGTCCCACGATGGCTTCCACAGTTTCCGCCGTCTGGAACATTTTGCCCTAACATTTTACTATAGTGAAAATTGTTACATCGAATGAACTTCTTAGTTTAAACTTACCGATATCTCGAGATCATTGTTGATATCTGGGTCATCCTCGCTAAAGACTGAAAAAGATACGATTTTTATTATAACACAGTATTTTGAACGACTTTCGTTCAGAATTATGAAAGTGAACCACTAATAATAAATAAATATGTCAAAAAATGTGATTATTCTGCTCCTATACCACTCCTCCTATCCTAATTTTTGTGTATTCCCTTATTCTCCTCTTTTTAACTTAAAAATTCTGTGGATAAATTGTCAACCCGCTATTCCTGCTATGCCCCATTTAAGCTGAGAATAATTTCACGCAATAACTCTTGTAATATTAATTTTCAATCCAAAATCAATAACAGGGAGCCCCTAAATTAACAAGAGCATCGTTATTCCGATCAGATAGGATTAATACTGTGGTGCATAATTGATATTGGCCACCGTTTCATAAATATTCAATATCGCAACAGAAACTTTCAGCGTTTAAATTTGATTTCAGTATTTTTAAATTGTCGAATTCCGTTAGAATGGTAATTTTTACAATTTCGTTTTCACAAATCTTTAATTGGGATACAAAATGTGTGGTACATTAAAGTAGACTGACAGAAGCTATTTGTGGTAAAAATTAATTAATCATTAGTAAAGTTACAGTTATGTCTAGCAGTGGACTAGAATAGGTTGATGATGATGATGATGATGATGAAAGTTACAGTGAAATTGTGTACGACATATTGAGTATTCTCATCGCCTAGCACTTGATTTTACACGGAAACGCCAACAAAATAAATTGTCTGTGTGGATTTTGAGGACCATAACTTTTACTCATTTTGCGAAAAGGAAACCTCGGCTGTATCTTTCATACTTTTGAAATTTTACGGCAAAACCTTTGATTACGTTCTTATCTTTAGAAATTATTTAAATTTATGTTGATCCACTGTGAAGATGAAGGTGCTGGCATCTTTCTCATTTACAGATCTTATAATTTTATTCATAAAGTGTCCATTTGGATAGAACTAAATGAGGTAAGCTTTGTTATAATAGAATTTAGTGAACGACTTGTGTACCTAGTTATTAAGATGTTCATAAAATATGAATTTTACTAGAGCATTTATTTTATATTAAAATAGAAGCTTAAGGAAGCCTAAGTAAATATTTTGACTGACTGCTCTTTGAAATAGCGTTTGACTAAATTTATTGAATAATCGTTTGAAGATTATATGTATGTGTTTTGCATAAGAGTATTCTCTCTTATGTATTGAAGTGGTTTTTTGTGTACAGTTTAATGGAGTGAATACTTTGCTGTTTTTATGCTGTTATTTTTATGTGTTTTTTGATCATTCATTATATAGTTTGTTTTACGTTTGTGAATATTTCTTTTAAGATATAGGTAATTCAAAAGCCCCTTACACATAAACACGGTACAAGGTCGCAACGTGCTACGACGCGGCAGTTAATCTCGAATTGATCATGAAAAATGAACCACACTAGACGGATTCTCCTCCTACTATACTGGTATTAAACAGATACACAAATAAGAAACAAAGTACATACTAAATACATCTCTTTCTTTCAAAATATGAATAACGGCCGTGCGTCATAGCACGACGCGACGACGTCGTAACGTGTTTATGCGTAAGAGCCCTTACTTGAAAAGGGGTGAATTGCAGGAAAGAGATAAATATACTTACACATAGGCTTAAGTTGGCTGACCAGCTCATCCTTCGTCCACTCTTTCTTGTCAGCCCACAACGCCAAGCTGGGTGCTACCGTTGCTAGCTTGTTGTCATCAGGATACGGCACATTGAGATAATGTACTAGCACGATGTCGGGGTTCTGTAATCCGCGAAATTTGTTCTGAATGAAAGGTAAAACTGTATATTAACATGTGGATTCTGAATAAGATTAAACATGGCGAAGTGAATACTTAAACGGCTGCTGGAATATTGCAGTGCTTTAAGTACTCACCTCGCCAACTGCCGCTGTGTCGAATGTTAAGGGTTCGATTCTCACATTTATTTCAGGTAGTTTCTGAATATAGGTGTACTTCGTGGCCCTTAATGTTTTGTGAAACCCCATAGAACACAGAAATAGGATATGTCATTAGCAAAACAAGCTGGTGTAAAAATCCTAGCCTTAAAGTCACAGATTCTACAGATAAAAACTACCCAATAATAACAAAAAAATTGTCGTAAGTCAGCCACAAGAGATGCAAGACTCGGAGATGTCGCATACATTACCCCTTTTTAATCCGTGCGGAAATTCCTTCGGATACCCCCCCGCCGGCCAGCGGGGAGGTTATGTCAGACTCGAACCGACTAAAACCGCACGCCGTCTCGGGTTTTCAGTCAGACTTTGTATTTAGCACGTCGGGAAGAAGACTGAGATTCCGGTTAAGATTGGCTTGTTCCGGTTTTGAAGAGTGTATCGCACATTGAACTGACTGTTCGGTACCTTTATAGAGTAGTTAAAACGTTTTAACGGCTCTAAAAAGATATTGAACTATAGACATGCGTTGTGTGATAGAAAAAATGCTTAACAAAACCGAAGCAAACTGATCTTAGTCGGGCTCTCACACTTGCCCGAAGCGTCGTGTCAAAACAAATATCGGGTGCTGTACTCTGTGTAGGCAAGGTGCAGATAGGGAATTCATATCTGCGCTCCATTCGTTTAGTATCTTTTTATCGTGTCTTATCTTGTCTTATATTTTACCTATTATCTTATCTCATATAATTATTTTCTTAAAATCATATTTAAATATACCGCGTCCGCGATGCGTTCGAGTCTTACATCAGTTTTGTCTTGCACCTTAGTTACGAGTATCCGCCATAACCATGATTAATTATTTTAAAAGTATATTTTGTACCGCATTCGCTCTACAAAATTTCGCCTCGCACATAAAATCCTAATTCGCCCCATGTTTTTATTTATAAATATTATCAATCCGCGGTAGCCTAGTGGTATGGGTAAAAGACTGCTGAGACGAGGTCTCGGGTTCGATCCCAGGTATTAAATACACACATAACTTCGAAAAGCATCGAAAAGTCATTGGTGTGTGCTTTTCGAAGTTATGTGTGTATTTATCGCAGGTTTATAAGAACTGGCGAAATGTGGGTGCTAGCACCTCTGCCTACCCCTGCGGGGATATAGGCGTGAGTTTATGTTATGTTATGTTATGTTTATTATTAATATTTTATACAACAATTACAAATCAAACATTTATCGGGGCTAATTTAAATTAATATCATAATTGAATACCAGAATTCATAATCTGTGGTACATCTGTAGCCAGTATACATACGGTTTGATTTTTGATTCGTCAGTAAAATCTTACTTATTTTTTGTTAGGATAAACTAAAAACGGTTACGTGGTTAATTTGTATGTAGTGGAAGTGGGAGCGAGAGGCATACCAGCAAAATCTCTCTATAACCTACTTAAAGATCTAGGCCTATCGAGAGCTACAATAAACTCATTACTAGGACGAATGTCTAAAGCGGCACTAGTAGGTTCGCATAAAATTTGGTTAGGCAGGGAGGGGAACTTGGGTAGTGAAGGTGAGTGTTGATGTACATCAACAAAAGGGGCCCCTTCTAAACCTACACTTGAGTCACAAGTCCCAAGCACTGTCCCGAGTTCCCAATATCTTCAGGACCCAAGCCTCACCTACAAACCGGTACACCTGCTGATCGACTAATGAGGCTCTGGCTTCCTCTCGGGGTTGGGAGGTCAGATGTCAGTCGCTACCATAAAAACCAAAACAATTCAAAAAAGACCGGCCAAGTGCGAGTCGGACTCGCCCATGAAGGGTTCCGTAGCAGCAAGTAATTTTTTATATTTGAGTTGATTGAATGAAAGGTAAATTGCGGTTTACGATTTATGACGTATTAAAAAAAAAAAATGACAAGATCTCGTTCAAAACCATTTTCATTGGAAGTTTACATCGTAATGTACATCATATATTTTATTTAGTTTTATCATCATCTTTTTATCATTCTTATTTATCATTCTCTTATTTTAGAAGTTACACATTTTATCACTTTGGAAGTGTCTCTCGCGCAAACTATTCAGTTTAGAAAAAATGGTATTAGAAACCTCAATATCATTTTTGAAGACCTATCGATAGATAACACCACACGTACGGGTTTGATGAAAAATAAAATTTGTGTTTCAGTTCTAAGTATCCCCTAAAGTTATTGTTTTTTTTCTATTTTTGTGTAAAAATCTTAATGCGGTTCACAGAATACATCTACTTACCAAGTTTCAACAGCATAGTTCTTATAGTTTCGGAAAAAAGTAGCTGTGACATACGGACGGACAGACGTCTGTTTGAGTCATGACGAATCTACAAGGGTTCCGTTTTTTACCATTTGGCTACGGAACCCTAAAAACAGGAGCAAGGAACAGGCTCCGGGCCCCAAAGTACGGGCTTTGGATGCAACTAGGATTGGCGTTCGAATGACAAGGAAGAACCTACACATGCTTAAAATAACTTCAATCTATTTCCTTTATTCATATCCTTTCATTCTAGATACAATTTATCAAGCGGCACTTCACAGTACAAGCCATATCCATAAATACTGCAGTTAGTTAAAATAAACAAAAGGATATAAAAGCAGAACGCATTTCATAAGCGTTAAGTGATATGTGAAATTTTATAACACTATATAAAACACGTTACAAGGACAAGCTAATGAGTACGTGAATAAAAAACGCAACAACGTACTGCACTCAGTAGCGCATAAACATAGCCGAACATCCGAAACTGCCAGTAAATCGACTCCAGCGCAGTTAAGCTTGGTATAAAAATAAGTAATACACAATATTTTAATTTTACCAACCCGACTAGCGAATGTAAAACCGAGTGCGCTGTAATAACTAACCATTTGTCTTCAAAATGGTGGCAATAAACATGGAGTCATTATTTATGTAATGGCCGCCAAGCTAGGGTTACTACTCGACACGTGTATACTTTATTATTGTTGTGGTTTTTCATTAACACGCTGTTAAAATTGTATATGGTGAAACAATACTTCAGAGCATCGTTTCATGTTTGCAATAATACATTTTCATTGCGATTTTTATTGTTATTTGTAGTGGGAAAGTTTGCAATTTAATTGTTTCATTATCCTCATATCGTTTACGGGATTATTTACACAGTAGCTAATTAAAAGTAACTTGTGTATTCCTAATTATACTTCTACTGACGTAATTTTTCAATCTGTTATACATTTTGGTTCCCAAATTTAATTACCAGTTAATGAACTTAGGCTTCAAGGCTAGTGCTTAGATTAAGGTATAGGTGTGCCTATTAGGAGTTCCTAGCGCGCCGTCAAAAGATCTTCGGAGTCCAAGCTAATTACAAATCGGCACACCTGCTTATTGACGGATGACGCTCCGGCGCAGATTTTCCTTGGGGTTACGAGGTCAGACGGCAGTCATTCTTATAAAAGCCGTATAAGACAGACAAAGGATGAAAATATTCGCGACAGCCCTAATTTTTCTATGTCCCAAAGTCAAAAGTTAGTGGCAGCTCTATGAGCTTAGCCCCATGTAACGGTTGGTCTGGCGACAGGAAATAAAAGTATAATGTACTGTTTAATACAACACATACGAGGGAATACAATAAACACTTTGAATAAGTACATTTTGCAAACAATTTAGATATAATCGTGCAAGAGGACGACGGAATGATAGTGGTGAGTGTAGTCGAGACAATTGCAAAACTTTATCTTAGCTTTTACAATGTTATAGAAGCACTAATGGAAGAATTTATTGTTTAAGAAGCAATAGAGTTGAAATTAGATTGCATAATATTATTGTACAAAGTATTTGTTACTCTTTCAGGTTTTGAGCAGATAACTGTAAAGCATCATCTTAGCATTGATTCTGGTTGTATTCCAGGTTTTCACCTCGAAATCCGGGATCCAATTTTTTTAGGATTTGGCTAATTTGGTCCACAATATTGTGTTGTATCTTATCTAGACCCAAAGTAAGTAATAGGAGTTCTAGAATGTGGATGAACATACATACATTCTCTTCAAAGAAGCACACAGCCTAATGCAAAAACATATATTCATGCATGGATTTTTTGCACTGAGCGGGAATCGAACCCGTGACACTTCCAACGTAGTAGTGGAACGCTTTCCTGCTACGTCACGATTGACGTTGACGTGCCAGAATATCCGAATTCAAAACTAAATATCAAGGACGGTGTTATACCAAAAACTAAAGTATCAGAAGAATATAATACTATCTAGTTTCGTACAAATTCACAAACCCAATTAACACCCGCCTATTAGATGCTCTCACAATGAAAGGAGCAAAGAATACTGAACCTTCTATTGTCCCTTAATGGGCTCTTACAATCTTTACTTAATCCCTCGTTACCATCCCTAAGGCCCTCGAGACTTTGTACATTTA
This sequence comes from Cybosia mesomella, assembly GCA_946251805.1. Lineage (NCBI taxonomy): Eukaryota > Metazoa > Arthropoda > Insecta > Lepidoptera > Erebidae > Cybosia > Cybosia mesomella. The sequence continues at coordinate 5,322,662 of OX276398.1, read as the reverse complement.
GCTATACAACCACCCTATATCTACATTATTTTCTAGTTAAATATTAACTTTCTACCTGTAGCTTGTTAGCCTTAAAAGAGATAGCATGCTCTCTTCATCTCACTAAAGACATTCGATTTGAAGAAACTGAACTCAGTGTAAGCTTTTAGCAGTGAAGATCGTTTTTGTTCTGATGAGATGTTCTTTCGATTTAATTTATAATGGAAAAGCTTTTTCTGGTAGTATACAATTTTGAAGTAATTTATTTATTGACCAGTGGTTTAGAAAAATACAAAGTAAATGCTTGTTCAAGTATAATTAACGTTGCGTGGGTGTGTAATACACCTCTGCCTAAACCTTCGGGGATACAGGCGTGAAGTTATGTTATGGTTTCGGAAGTTTTACGTGAATATCACAAAGAAATGAAACTATTTGTAACGGATTCGGACCCGAAACGTCAGGATGAATGTAAATAATTGAATAATACGAAATAAATTGCAATAGAATACGCTAAAAATAGTTTTATTTCATATCGACAATTTTCTATTAACAAGTTACATTTTAGAAGGGTCTACGACTTTATGTCTTCAGAAGGGCCTATGACTTTATATCTTTTCATCTTTACAAGGGTCTACGACTATTCGTCTTAAGCAGGGTCTACGACTTTACGTCTTTGGAAGAGTCTATGACTTTATGTCTTTAGAAGGGCCTACGACTTTACGTCTTAGAGGGTCTACGACTTTATCTTTTTAGAAGGTTCTACGACTTTACGTCTTCAGAAGTGTCTACGACTTTACTTCTTTAGAAAGGTCGACGTCTTTAAGTCTTTAGAGTGGTCTTCGACGTTACGTCTTTAGAAGAATAGACGTGCTAAATCACAAACCGGGTCCTAAATGTATGTTTGGCTTGATAGACTCTACACAGAATAAACGATTTTTAACTTTAACTAATATAGGTAAAAAAAAAAAAAAAAAATATTCTACGACATTTTACACAGCGCTTTCTAGACTCAAAGTAAGCATAGTTGTAACTAGCTATTTTATGGGTTCCAGAATGCGGATAAACATACTTATATACTTTTTTTTTGTAAATACATACATATTATACATAGAAACTGGCTATACCGTTGCCAGAAATATCTCTCTGAAATCGTTATTTCAATCATACTACCGACCGTTAATTCCATCCACCTGAACAAATGAAAACCATTACAAACTGCTACCTCACAGCGTGTTTCAACGAACCGCTTCACTAATACTTGAATAGAAATTGACACCTGTTACTAACATGGCCAAACAGTGCAGTTACAGTCAATCAGAAATTCAATTACCACTGGCATTTTCGTTGCGGTTTCGATGACATTTGGTAATTTTATATATAGTGGAGGAATAGTATGAAATGTTCCGTCTACACTTTAATTTGGTATGTCGGGTCGCTTGGGCAGACGACGATTAGTCAGGGATTTTTGTATGGCATTGTCACTGTTCAATGATTGATAGTTTCAGTTAGGGTATGAAGATGGAGTGGCCACAGGAACTCCTGAACTAAACAAGATAAACTTATCAAGTTTGGGCTCATTTGCTTTGTCTTGGTGAACTTTTTGTTGTTACATGGTATTCAGGGTCACACTGGTGCTACATAATCGGACGAACGGCCTCTGTGGTGTAGCGATAGTGTATTCGACTGCTACGTCAGGGGCGCGGGTTCGTTTCTCGCTCAGTGCAAATATTTGTATGCATGAATATGTCTATTTGCATTGGTTTGGGTGTTTCTATGTATAATATGTATGTATTTACAAAAAAAGTATCTAATTATGTTTATCCGCATTCTAGAACCCATAACACAAGCTAGTTAAATTTGCTTATCTTGGTTCTAGAAAGCGCTGTTTAGAATGTCGCAGAATATCTATTTATTTATTTATTATTTATTTCTAATATTACTAAAACTTAAAAAACCAAAAACCAAATAAAAAAGTGTTTTTTAAAAACAAAACTATTCAAAAACGTACTTGCACTAAAACGAAAATAATAATTTTGCTTGCGCTATACAAGATATGAAGAAATACAAGATTTTGAAATCGTAGCTTGCAAATCTGAATGAAAGCTGGTTTCCAAGAACTTTTTTTAGTTATTTTATTTTATTATGCATTTTACATGTGTAAACGCAACTTAGACAAGGTAAATGCAATAGTGTATAAGCCTAGTGGTTAATCTGAGAGGGCCATAGTTTACCAGAGCTGGCTAGGGCCAGGGCGGCGAGAAGTGTCGTGCGGTGTTCCCCAGGGGTCGGTCCTAGGCCCAGTCCTGTGGAACATCGGACACGACTGGGTGCTGTGCGGTGCGTTGCTCGAGGGTGTCAGCATAGTTTGTTATGCTGACGACACCCTCGTGATGGCGCGGGGAGCAACGTACCGAAGCGCGGCACTAAAGGCCTCGGCAGGGGTTGCTCAAGTCGTGGGTCGAATACGGCGGCTGGGAATCGAGGTGGCTCTCCACAAATTCGAGGCTATGTGTTTTCACGGGCCTCGGAGGGGGCCACCTGCGGGAACCAGCATAACCGTAGGGGGCGTAAGCATCGGCATCGAGCCCACGATGAAGTACCTTGGGCTCGTACTCGATAGCCGATGGGACTTCGGACCTCATCTCCGAAGTCTGATCCCGAAACTGAGGGGGGCTGCGGCCGCACTATCGCGGCTGATGCACAACGTTAAGGGACCCAACGCCCCCACTAGGAGACTGTACCTGGGGATCGTGCGAAGCATGGCCCTATACGGGGCCCCCGTATGGGCGGAGACTCTGGCGGCCCGCAACGTGGCTGTTCTAAACAGCCCGTTAAAGGCGATGGCCGTCAGAGTCATCAGGGGATATCGCACGATCTCCGTCGAGGCGGCATGTCTCCTAGCCGGGACCCCTCCATGGGACCTGGAAGCAAGAGCCCTTGCGCTGCTGTACCAGTGGCGCAAGGAGGCGCTGGAGCGGGGCCATAGGCCGGAGTCCCTAGAAATCAGGGCTCAGCGGTCCCTGCTCCGCCAGGAACTCATGGAGACATGGAGGGTGCGACACCCAATGTGGGGGGAATCCACCATTGCGGCGCTGAGACCGATCATAAAGGAGTGGTTGGAGAGGGACTATGGGGACCTCTCCTACCGGATGTGCCAGATGGTTACCGGACACGGGTGTTTCGGTAAGTATCTGTGGCGCATCCACCGGGAGACAACGCCGCAGTGCCAGCACTGCGAGGATCCTGGCGAAGACACGGCGCTTCACACGTTGGTGGAGTGCCCTGCGTGGGCGAGTCAACGCCGGGATCTCGTTGCGGTCCTGGGCGTGGACGTTCTCTCGTTGGAGACCATGGTGAGGGCCGTGGTCTCCGACGGGAGCAAGTGGCACGCCGCTGCCTCTTTCTGCGAGCAGGTAATGCTCGCGAAAGAGACAGCGGAGAGGGAGTGGGAGAGAACCCTGCCCCTCGAGTTTCGCATTCTCATCTACGCCCGGGACTACCGATCTCCATGATCGGGGCCTGAGGACAGCAGTTGGCCGACTCGCCGTCCTTACAGAAGCAGGCCGTGGCGGAGGCGTGTCTACACACGCCTGCCAACTCACCGAAGTGGGACAAAACCCGACCCCACCAGGCGAGGCCGCGGTGGCGGCCAAAGTCCGCCGGCAACCCTGGGGTTATCCTTTCGAGGGCTTACCTGAGGTGCCCGGCAACGGACACTTGGGGAGGACACCGTGCGGTTTTGGTCGATACACGACATAACCACCCCCACTGGCCGGCGGCCTCACAATCGGGAGGTCCACACTACTGACACTACTGACGTGAACCCAATCTTAACCCAAGTAATTTAGCTTAGCTGGAGTTCTTAATACTCCTTAAAAAAATACACTTATATCAGCCCCGGGAATTGAACCTAGTACACCATGATCACATGTAAACATAAGCGCAAATTTACTTTCTTTCTCTTTTTAAACTCAGATTTTATATTTAAAGTGATATTCAGTGAATATCACTCGCTATGGATTCACGTGCAGAAATTAAGATGATCAAATATTAAATTTTCATTCGGCACCAACCGCATCCAGTCCTTAACTGTTTGCATTGTATGTAATACGAATGAAAAGAGTTATTATAGGATTTGAAAGAAGTTATACTAGATTTTCAATCACAGTGGAGCCACAAAAACAGGTAGTAAACAAAAAAAAGTGAGTACACTTTTTTTTGTTTACTACCTGTTTTTGTGACTCCACTCGTGTGAAATAGGGAACCCGTTGACGCAATCCGCAAGATACATTTTCAGGATCAAAAGTAGCCTATACGTTATTTTAGCGTATAATCTATCCCCTTTTTTTTAGCTTGTGGAACCCTGGGGTTGTCCTTCCGAGGGCTTACCTGGGGTGCCCGGCAATGGACACTTGGGAAGGACACCGTGTGGCTTTAGTCGGTCCGATTCCGATAAGCTCACCCCATCGTCGGCACCGATGGGTTGAAACTCGTGGGGGTTTCCACACGCTAAAAAAAAGCGTATAATCTATGCCTGTACGAAATTTCAGCCAGCCTTCACCCTTGTCAGTCAACAGGTCCACCACCTAACAATTGAGGTTAGCTTGGGCCTCAAATATCTCAGTGGGACCCCTTCTAGACCCACTGCTGTTCAACTTGTTGCTGCCGTCTGACCATCCAAACCGGAAACCGAAGGATCAGCAGGTAGACCGACTTGCAGATATTGGTGGGTCCTTATAAAAACAGGTAAGTTTTTTTTTTCGTTAAATAGAGTTCTTTTGTTTTCGTAACCGAAATTACTGGTATTCCTGTAAACCCCTCCAGCTAAGCTAAATTGCCTGTGTTAGGATTGGGCTCACGTCGGTAGTGTAATGGCCAGGATTCGAACTCGAGATATCTCGATCGTTAGGCCGTATACTGCGCTATCGACACTTATTTTCATCTTTAATCTAGATGCACTAACTGAAGTAAATTTTATTCGAAACGAAGCAAGTTCAGCGTTCGACAAATGGCGTTCTTAGTTTGTTCCAGTATTGCTAAAGTTGAACTAATATATAGTTTGCGTTGCTTTGTGTACAAATTGAACTGCCAAAGTTTCACCTGTTGTCTGACGTCTAGACTTGAAACCAAATCAAATTAAATATCTGTTCATTATGCTAGGGACCGGTCAAAATGGAAGTCAATGGGGGAGGTTCAGCAGTGGACTTCCTACGGCTGAATGATGATGATGATGATTCATTATGGTTACAAAGTAACACTTATGAACGTTAAGGTTAATAAATAAATAAATAAATATTCTAGGACATATTACTCATGCTCTTTGGACCGCAGGTTCACTCTCCTTCTGAGTAGTTTTTCCATAATTGTAGGTACCCGCTGACCGGCGGGGGGGTATCCGAAGGGATTTCCGCAAAAAAAAAAAAAAAAGGTACCCTATTACCGAGAAAACGAGGCCGTGCAGTTCCAGCTCCGCCATGCCATCATGGTGGAGTGGAAGGAACGACTTGGGCGACCAAGCGCAGGGCACGCCGCAATAGCGGCGGTAAGGCCCATGGAGAATTGGCTAGAGAGGCGACACGGAAGTCTCTCGTACCGACTGACGCAGGTGGTCTCAGGGAAGGGGTGCTTCGGAGACCACCTGCATCGGATCAGGAAGGAGCCAACGCCTGAGTGTCATCACTGCGACGCTAGCGAGGACTCAGGGCTGCACACGCTGGCGGACTGCCCGGCGTGGGAGGCGCCGAGGCGTGACCTCGTGGCAGCCGTCGGGGTGGGAGTCCTTTCGCTCGGCAGCATGATTGCGGCAATGGTGCGGAGCGCGAGCGCGTGGGCCGCCGCCACCTCCTTCTGCGAGCATGTAATGCTCGCGAAGGAGATGGCGGAGCGCGCCCGGGAGAGGTTGAGAACTCTATGGGCAACCTTACACCCCGGCGTCTGAAGACCCGAGACGGCGTGCGGTTTTAGTCGGTTCAAGCCCGACATAACCGCCCCCGCTGGCCGGCGGGGGGGGGGTACCCGAAGGGAATTCCGCACGAAAAAAAAAAGGTACCCTATTACTATACTTAACTATTTTTGGTCTCCCAAATAGGGTGTATGTGGGAGACTAAAAATAGTTAATAAGAATGATGTAGGTATAAATATGTTACGCTCGAAGACCGAAAATGCTCAGTAAACGAAAAAATTGCCCACAACGAGTTGTGTTTACCGTAAAATGTCCATATCACGAAATTCGTATTGTGTCGTATGCAAATGCGTGTCATAGCTGTTGTGTCATACGATCACAACGCGTTGTTGTAATGATGAAAAACCATGACGCATACGCGTCATGGTTTTTCCTTTTCCGTTTGGAACCTTGTTTGATTAAATTATTGAATACAAATACTTTCATGACGCATTAGATTTCCAAACAAACTAAAATTGAAAATCTAAACTCGACACTTTAATCCTAAGGTTTTACCCACATACATAACGGTCTGAGGATCCATTAATATTAGAGAGTTTTCCGCTGAAAATATTTCACAAATATTGGAAGCGGCGCCTCCAATTCGCGGTTTCATCAATAGCGCCGGTATCAAAGACCCGTATTTCAATATCCCATATTTCAGTTCACTGTGCCCGATGCATTCCGAAGTCTGAAAAATGTTTTCTGCTACCGAGAGATTACCGCGTATAAAGATATATCAGACTTCTAAGAAGCGAGGAATGAAATGTACAGATTTGTAACGGAGATACAACTTTCAATAATATTTTAAGCTAATAGCTTTTACTTTAACGCTTTATGATACGTTATTTTTAACATGCTTTTAATAGTTTTTGACGTATTACGGCCTCTGTGGCGTAGCGGTAGTGCATTCGATTGCTACGACATGTGGCGCGGGTTCGTTTCCCGCTCAGTGCAAATATTTGTATGCATGAATATGTCTATTTGGTCATTGGTCTGGGTGTTTCTATGTATAATATGTATGTATTAACAAAAAAAAAAGTATATAAGTATGTTTCTTCGCATTCTGGAACCCATAACACAAGCTAGTTAAACTATGCTTACTTTGGATCTAAAAAGCGCTGAGTAGTATGTCGTAGAATATTTATTTATTATTATTTATTTACTAACTAGTTGTAGTATTGGAAATTTGACCAGAAGCAGTCGGAGTGTTAAGAAATTATATAATAAAAACGCGCTGTTGTCTATATACGGCTCCGCCCGCGTGAAGTATAATGACTGGCAAAATTTCTGACAACTACTCTTGCTGCGTAGAACGCGTTTTTAGGTATTTTTGGTGGCCCTGCAGGATACTCTACGCGGGGATCGTGCGGTCCATGGCCCTGTATAGGTGCCCAATATGGGCGGAGGCCCTGAAGGCCAGAAGTGTGCGGATGCTGCGCGCTTCGCAGCGGGTAATGGCCATCAGGGTCATCCGCGGGTACCGCATGATCTCCTTCGAGGCGAAGGCGAGAGCCCTTTCGCAACTATAGCAGTGGCGAAAGGAGGCGCGGGAGCAGGGATGGAACCCCGAGCCTCGAGAAATCGATGCCGTGCAGTCCCAGTTCCGCCAGGCCATCGTGGTGGAGTGGAAGGAACGACTTGGGCGACCAAGCGCAGGGCACGCCGCAATAGCGGCGGTAAGGCCCATCATGGAGGATTGGCTAGAGAGGCGACACGGAAGCCTCTCGTACCGACTGACGCATGCTCGCGAAGGAGATGGCGGAGCGCGCCCGGGAGAGATTTAGAACTCTCCCGGCCCGCCGCGCGTCGCAGGCGACTCAGGCGCCGGAGGTCGCTTAACGACCTCCGTCCTAAATGAGCGCAGGCATGGGGGTGGCAGTTGAGGCCGCCTGTCACCCCAGCAGAAGCAGGCCGGGACGGTGGGGCGACTAGCGCCCCTCCCCCAAACCGGGGCAAGACGGGGACACCGTGGTTCCCAAACCCGAGGGGGCCATCTCGAAACCGGAGATGGCCCAGGGTCAGTCGGGGTGCGAGGGATATGCTCTATGGGCAACCTTACACTCCGGCGTCTTAAGGCCTGAGACTGCGTGCGGTTTTAGTTGGTTCAATCCCGACATAACCACCACCGCTGGCCGGCGAGGGGATATCCGAAGTGATTTCCGCACGAAAAAAAAAGGTATTTTTGGTGGTACCTTCCTCCCCGACGTCTGAAGACCCAAGACGGCGTGCGGTTTTAGTCGGTTCAAGCCCGACATATCCGCCCCCGCTGTCCGGAGTGGGGGGGGGGTATCCGAGGGGATTTCCGCACGAAAAGAAACAAAAAAAAAGGTATTTTGGTGGTACCCTACACCCCGGCGTCGGTAGACCCAAGACGGCGTGCGATTTTAGTCGGTTCAAGCTTGACATAACCGCCCCCGTTGGCCGGGATTCGATTCGAGGGGAGTTCCGCAAAAAACAAAGGTACTTTTGGTGGCAAGCGCGACGGCAGTAGAGGCGCGCCAATCAACCAATCATAGATCATATTAAACCAATCACGAGCTCAAACAGCTCGCGTCATTGGTTGATCAGTTCTTTTATTGGTTTCTTTGGATGGTCCGTATAGTGCACACTTGCTGTGTGAACTTTCTGACGTTTATTCACGAATTTCTTGGCCATTATTTGTTTCTATGTATAATATGTATTTATTTACAAAAAAAAGTTAGTTTGAGTCTAGATGGCGCTGTGTAAGATGTGCTGGAATATTTATTTATTTATTTTTTATTTATTATATGTATACTGATTCGATCCAGATCTTGTAACCCACAGGAAACTATTACCCGGATAACAGTAGCACACTTCCCTATATGTAAAAAAAAATATCTTTTTCTATCAAGTCTTGAACTAGCAAATTAATTCCTATACCGTTAAGACTATAAAACTATAGTTTTTACCGATTTAAATGAAAAGAGATTTTTTTTTTCATAACGTACAAATGAGCACCCATACTGCAGTTTTAGTCGGTTCAAGCCCGACGTAACCGCCCCCGCTGGCCGGCGGGGGGATATCTGAAGGGATTTCCGTACGAAAAAAAAAATGTACAGAAGGTCAGCTTCTTAGAACAAACGAAAATATGCGCTCACTCACACGCAGGTGTAGGTACATCTAGACATATCAACACTGTCTAGGGATAATTTACACGTATAGATGTACATAATTAAAAGAAATATGAATTCTAAAAATTTTTTTTTCATATGTACTAAATTGTTGATAGCACATTTTTATATTTGACTAGCGGCCCGGTACGTGCTTCGCTACGTCAAAATGATCCGCCATGTATTGAATTCAAGGGCTTACCCGGGGTGCCCGGCAACGGACACTTGGGGAGGATCAATCCCTTCGGATACCCCCCACCGGCCAGCGGGGGTGGTTTTGTCGTGTATCGACTAAAACCGTACGGTGTGCGCACGAAAAAAAAATTCTGAGAGATTTTCTTAATATTTTTTTCCGTAAGAACTTGTACAGAGTATTAGAAAACTACAAAAAAAAATCAGCCAAATCGGTCAAGCCGTTTTCATGCTATGTCGTGACAACGGAAAACGGGTTTCATTTTTATATATATAGATATCAAATTTAAATTTTAAAAAAAAGATTGTAAAACATGGCAAATTTTTATTTTTGATATCAATTTTTTTTTTTTTAATTGTAAAACGTGGCAATTCTAGAATTGATATTTTTTAAATTACACCCATCATCATCATCCTGTCCTTATCCCAAATTTATTTAGGGTCGGCGCAACAAGTGTGCTTTTTGCATTCATCTCTGTTTGCGGTCATCTCAACATTCACTCCCTTCCTACCCATATGTCTTTCACACAGTCCATCCATCTCCTCTTAGGTCTTCCTCTCTCCTTGTAACCGTCCACTTCCATACTTAATGCCTTCCTTACGATATTACTTTATTACATCCATTAATTTAAAATATCCCTAGACAGTTTTGTTGTTATAGCTCAGCAATCCGATAAGTGGTGAAGAGATTGAATGAACTTGAGATCATCCTAAGTAGATGTTTGTTAATGTTAGTGTGCATTATCGATGATTATATAAAGCTGGTCTTCTGTATGAATTTATGTTGTGGTAGGACATGTTATTTACTAATCAAATAGGATGTCTGTTGTTAGGTTTCTTTTAAGTAGCCATGGTTACGGAGTAAATAGTATAACTAGGGATGCGATGCAGTTAGCCAATCGCAAGAAAATTGAGCTAAGCGAGCATTTATTTTTTTATTTCAAAATCTGACAAATTTTCAATGGTGATAATTCCTCAACGGTATGTCCGATTTTTAATTTTATGATCTTAAAACATGCCCCTAGATTGTCGTTATGACCATGCCAAATTTGGTTGAAATCAGATTTGTGGTTGCAAAGGAGTATCCGAGTTTGTAAGCGGCTATCCCGCGTATAAGAATTACTAGGTCTGCAAGGCGAATCGCTGCTTGCAATGTTGAGCTGAGTGAGACATCGTGATTCTTGTCCAATAGATTTGACCGCTATTGCGGAATCAGATTTTGCAAATTTTGAACAGTGATCATTCCTCCGTGGCAAGTCCAATTTTGAAATTTCTTTTTGAAAGTCACAACTCTGGACATGCTTTCTGAGCGTGTAAAGTTTGGTCACAGTGTCTCGAGCGGTTATTATGTAATTCCATCTGAATTTTTTTTAACGGTGATCATTCCTCTGTGGTAGCATTAATTTTTTCAAAATATATCCATAAAACTTCCTCTGATTGACCTCTTTAATCATGCCAAATTTGGTTTTGATTGGATTAGTAGTTTAGGAGGAGACCTGTGACAAAGAAAATCCTGAAGTCTGGTATGAGGAGCTTTCGCTCGACTTCGTCTCATTCAGCTCAATAATAACAATTAAAAATCGTTATAAGATACGTTGACTTCGACTACGCGTAACGAATGCCACAGATGTACCAGCAACTGGGTCCCGCGACTTAACGTGCTCTCCGGGGCACGAAGGGGTCTCAATGTGTCAAGACTGACTTCGCTAGTATCACTTAACCTAATAAGTTTAGCCACGCGCCCCTCTCTCTCTTATATATCAAAGTAATCGTCAAGTATGGTTTGTGAGAAAGCTAGGCACTTTACCTCCCATAATAATTCTAATTTCCCTTCTCGCTACTCTTCCTAGAAAGTACCATAGTCATTTCTAGTGCTGCAAACGTTATAGACCACGCTTACCCTTGTTTGATTCCTTAGTAATGCAAAAAGCCTTGTAACTTAAACTTAATAAAATGAATAATGAAACATACACTTACCTGTAGCAGCCAGTAACACCTCCGATGGAACGTGGGCAGAATGGCGGAGTGGACGTAGCATCCGTAGATACACTGCGAACAAAAATATTCATGACTTCAGAATATGGATTACGTTTTGGTACAGTCAGCGTCAAAAATTGATTAACATATCCAGGTATCAAAAGTAGGTAATGTTACAAAGCGTCAAAAGTTAGTATAACGACAAAGTTTCAAAGTTGATGATGAGTACAAAGTAATCTTGACATGGAATTCACACAATGGCGCTGATTCTATTGTATATCTCACTAAACTAAAATACCTCTTAAATGATTGGATTTGTGTCTCTGTCTGTAGCATCACCTTTTGACACCTAGATATAACCATCAACTTTTGACGCTGACTGTACGAGTGAAAAAATAATTTTAGGCAAAAAGCACGCTATTTACACGTCTGCTCAAAAGAGAGGTGTAATATTTTGAAATGGGAGTTCACTAGTTGGGGTGAGTAGATTAGGATAGTTACAAAATAAAAATAAAATTATAATTAACATTTATTTGCACTAAAGACAATTCTCCTCATAACATAACATAAGGTCTGCAATGCACTCTGCTATTGCAAAAATTGAGTGAAGCTCCCCGACTGATAACCATTATAAGTGTAAAAACCTACTCAAACTCAATAATAGTGGGTATCCGAAGGGATTTCCGCACGAAAAAAAAGGTACATAAACCAATGAACAGGGTTAGTTACGGTTTAATATTTGAAAATTTCGTTATTTGACTCTAAAAAGCATGGCACATACGTCGTAAAACAAGCCTAACTAAGCTCGACCTAGAATTGGCACCTGAACTAACTTCGTTTTCCAGGAAAGCCTCTCTATGCACCTTTACGGGATAAGGCATGAACTGTAGCGGGTATCAAATTTATAAAATGCCGCTCAAATTAATAGCAATTAATTTTCTTCTAAGCCTGCTAACTTAGTTTTAGTGCGATAGGGAGGTTCTGGGTACATACCCTGGATCGGTCTCGCACCACTTTTTGCGTCGAACCAAAAATATTAAAAGAATGTATAAGATATACTTGTAGTCAGAAACAGACGAAGATTTTAAAGTAGAAAAAGGAAAGGTTCTTATGAGATACCTACTAGCTTTTGCCCGCGGCTTCGCCTGCTTGGAATTTTGCTCCCGATCCCGCTTCCAATGGAAACCTATTCCAAGGATAATCCATACAAACATCCATACTCACAAACTTTCACATTTAGACTATTAATAGGATATCATCGTTGGTCATATCTCTTCTACTTAATCAATTGCAATCAAACATACAGCAGATAATAAATCTGACGAAGACCTTTCTTTAAAAAAAGGAACCGCATCAAAACCCGTTATGAAGTTTATGTGTCCATTGCGAACAAACAGACAAACAGATGAGAATTAAAAAAAAATTGTATTCATAATCGTTCATTTAACGTAACCCAAGTTTTTTTTTAATTATCTCCAATGTACAGTTAGAACTAATTTACAATTTTATAATAGTACTAGCTGACCCGGCAGACTTCGTACTGCCTCAATCGATAACAACTTCCATATTTATTCACCTTTTTAACCGTCTCTGGACCTCCACAAATAATTCAAGACCAAAATTAGCCAAATCGGTTCAGCCGTTCTCGAGTTTTAGCGAGATTAACGAACAGCAATTCATTTTTATATATAAAAGAAAGATAAATAGACTAGGACGGTTACCAGCTTCGCAATCAACCCAAACTTAAGCGTAGCGAGATTTGCCTATCCAACAATAGGTCAACGTGACCGGTCGACTTTTTCCATTGATTTGGTTTTTCGGTGATTATTCCTCGAGGGTAAGACCGATCTGGACATTCGACCCTTTACGATACTCAGTAATGTCTACTTGATCACCGTGGCAAATTTGGTCGAGATCGGTCAAACGGTCTCGGAGGAGTATCATTTGTTTGAAATGCAACTTTGAAACCAAAGACGCTTCGCTCGCCTTCGGCTCGCTATGCTTAATTAGGAAAAACTTTGATATTTGATATTTCAAATGACCATATTTCAAGAAATACATTAGGTTTTCTGGTAAACGTTGAGGGTTTAATCACGACTTGCGAGGATCACACCGATACAACATCTCATCGCACGCAGCATTACATGACTAGTATGAAATATAAGAAGTGTATTCCGCGAGTTAATGAACTATAGTTAGTATCTTTCATGACAGTATGAAACCGAATATTGTTAAATAAATTTATATCGGTATAGTACTTGTTTTTTATTAGATTTAGATACCCTTTTATGTTAAACCTATGAGTAACTAACACTGTTTTAATAACTAACGATGAAAAAAGAGCATAAATCTAAATAATAACTAAATATTGTACAATGAAAATTAAAAAAAAAATATTCCTAATACTTGTGAAAGCTGCGGTACGAAGCATGAAGAATCGGAAAGCTGTAGGCCCAACGGCATTCCAGTGGAAGTGTGGAAGACATTGGAAGAAGATGAATCTTGGTGGCTGAATTTACTCTTCAATAAGTTGTTGTATGAGGTGACGATCCCCGATGAAAGTTTTGGAGAAAGTGATAGAGAAACGTGTGCGAGGAAAAAAGGGAGATTACCCAAAACTAGTTTGGGTTTATGCCTGGTCGAGGGACTACAGATGCCATTTCTGACCTCCGCCACCTGTGTGAGAAATATAGGCTAGCACATAAAGACTTGCACATGGTTTTTGAGGATCTGGAGATGGTATATGACCGGGTACCCAAAAAGGTTTTGTGGTGGGCTCAGAAAGAGGAAGGTGTGCCAGGTGTGCCTGGGAAGTATGTAGAGTTGTACTGATGTACTATCGATCAAGAACCTACGTTCGTTCCGTTACTGGCAACACCGACGAGTTCAGTGTAGCGATAGGTTTGCATCAGGGCTCGGCGCTAAGCCCCTATCTCTTCCTGCTAAAAATCGATGCGACCCCTTGGTGTATGCTGTTGTGTGGGCTTGAGTTCCAGAGTAGATTGGAGAAATGGCAGTGTAGACTAGAGAGGTTAGGCTTGAAACTTGAACAAAACTGAGTATATTGTTATGGTTTCGGCGGTCTCTCCAGTTTTATACCCATGGTGCTAGACGATGTACTAATACCAGTCTGGGGAAATTGATCATGCAGTGACGTAAAGAATTGACGCGAGTTGGATGAAGTAGCGGCAGATAAGAGGCACAATGCCGTCATTTTCCTTTAAGCTTAAGGGTATAAATTATAAGACCATGATCAGACCTGCAGTCTTGTATGGATCGTCATGTATGGCCTTGAAAGCAATGGAAGAAAGATATCTGCATGTAGCGGAGATGCGAATGTTAAGATGGATGTGTAGTGTGACGAGAATGGACAGAATAATAAATGAGTATATTAGAGGAAGTTCGAAAGTTACACCAGTGAATGAAAAATTGAGAAGCAAGCGACTGTCGTGGTATGTACATATGAGAAAAGATGAATGTTATGTTCTTAAATAGGTTCAAAGTTCATACTTTCAACCTTTTTTACAATAGTCATATGTAGAGGACTTAAGGAGCAGAGGTAGGCCTAAGAAAAGGTGAATGGAATGCGTGAAAGAGGATATGGCAAGGAAGGGAGTGACTGAAGAGATGACGTCTGACAGGAATCTATGGAGGAGAATGACACGTTGCGCCGACTCCAAATAATTGGGCTGCCTGTCCCAGTAGATGATGAATAGTGAAAGCTGCGAAACTAGTGTTCATATTTTTATAGTTACTTATTTTATTCAGCAAGACATCTCAAAAACCCCTTTTCCTTAATTATATGCTCCGTTGATTGTACTTCATCGGACAATCATTTTTTAAGCACGGATACAGATGTCAACTTGAATTTGTATTGAAAGTTATACCTAGTCACTTTCTTAGGAATAATAACATCAAACTACTGTGTCAACGACTTCATACAATATGATCATAATGGTACTTTTATTGTTAAAAAGAACTTAAAGCTTTAATATTGTTAAGATAATACGTAGCATATTAAATAAAGAAGGTCTCAATTTCCGCAAAGATAATTAATTATTCCTCAGTAAGTACAGCTCGCTCAAGAATAGGAATATCCAATAAAAGAAAGATAAATATGGACCTTCGATCTGGTACGTGTAATATATTTATTCTAAAGTCGGGTATATCTATTTCGGGATAAGCAATCAGATTATATATAATAAAAACTCTTGTGAGAACGCAATAAAAGTTCGGAACATTTTTATTACATTTTTGTCAGATGTCGTGCCTTTGATCCGTTTGAAAGAAAAACCAGCCATACCTTTATTACTTCGACTTGACAAAATACAACAATTATTGCTTTTCTTCGTAGATTTTTCTGAACGCGCATGTAAAAGTATTTTTGTAGACAGCTAGTTTTGTAGATGATAGTGCAATAATGTGTAAGTTTTTAATATTTTTTGAGGAAGGGCCAGGTCAGAAGTACCCGTAACCGGCGTATGAAAACAATTATGAAAGTGGAAGAAGCGAAAGGCGTATGCCAGGATCGTAGCAAGTGGAGGGATGTTGTCTCTGCCTACCCCTACGGGAAAAAGGCGTGACTATATGTTTTAATATAAAATATACAAGAGGTGGACCAGGAATTCTTTATTCTGTGGTTTCATGATAATTTTATTTTCTTTTATCACGCTTGTATATCCTTGACAGGGTTTTTACATTCATTAAATAAAGTTACATGCAATTATTATCATCAATGACATTGAGATTCTTAGGTTGCAGGATGATGTGGTGACCATTGATATTAAAAGCATTTATAGAATAGGTAACCCTTTTGTTATTGGGCCAATCGCTTTAGATGGTATGGCAATAAGAAAAAAAAATAGTAAGAAACTTTATTTACACGATGAGTACCAAGTACAATATTTTATTAAATGAAAAAAAAAGTAAACAATAATAGAATTGTTATACTTTTTAGGCGTAATACAACTTGTATTGTATTTTTGCTGTGTATTTTGATACGTTGTTGTAACATATCTTATCTCTTCTAATGTACTAATACTTTATAATGTACCTTCTGTTTTAAATAAATAAATAAAAAATGTAATCGCTTCCGCTTATGTCTTAACAGCCCAGATAGCCCTACTCAACGGTCACAGTTGTGCAAAATGTATTATTCAGCGTTCCTTTCGCAGCACGTGGGTCGCGTTGCTTCTGCCACTGGTCGTTGTAGCAGCTACGATTGCTTGTTGCCATAATTTTTATTTACAGCGTATAAAAATAAGCCGCAGATGGTATTTGTTTGAATATACCCACAGCAATGTTGTTAATTTTAGTACTGGTATTTTGTAGCAATGTTTTTATAACCTACGATGCTTTTAACCCAATACTTTACGTTATGCAAAATACAATGGTCACATGGATCGTATTTACATTTTTTACCATTTACTTGATGTGTTCATACTAGTATTTTTTATAAATTTGTCATAATATGTTATTACTCGTAATATTACTCTAGAATATAATATAATAGGTTTTATACTTAAACTTAATGTCATACTTTGTAGCTGTCACATGGCCTCGTATGGCATTCAGAGTCACATGAAAAAATGTACGAAATTGTACGCTAATTAAAAAAAGGTGTACTAGATAACTATATATATAGATAATAGAAAACTATGATCACACTGTCACCACTAGGGAGCATACTTTCTAGTCGCTGTACCGGTTTTACAATATAGCAGTCGAGTTTTCGACTTTCTTATGAATCAGAAAAAATATTCGATAAAGCTTGACGAAGGACGAAATAATTGTTAAAGCTTGATGAAGGACGGAGCCTTCATGAGCGCAGGCCTGGGGGTGGCAAGTGAGGCCGCCTGTCACCCCAGCAGAAGTAGGCCGGGACGGCGGGGCGACTAGGGCCCCCCCCCCTTTCCGGAGCAAGATGGGGACACTGTGGTTCCCAAATCCGAGTGGGCCATCTCGAAACCGGAGATGGCCCAGGGTCAATTGGGGTACCAGGGAAATGCGTTATGGGCCACCTTGCACCCCGGCGTCTGAAGACCCGAGACGGCATGCGGTTTTAGTCGGTTCAAGCCCGATATAACCACCTCCGTTGGCCGGCGGGGGGTATCCGAGGGGATTTCCGCACGGAAAAAAAAAGGTACCATCGTGCATGATAGCGAAAAACCCTCCATAGTAATCCAATTTCGATTTGATTGCGTTCAGGGGTCAGCAAGTGCATAGCCGGGCAGGGGGATTGTAGTCGCAGCACTAGTGGGACCGGTGGGTGCCACGCGGTGCTGCGACGACAATCTTCTTCTGATGAGGCCGTCAAGCTGAGTGCCACCATTGTTAACATGGTACGTGTATATAATGGTGACCCTCTTTCCTGAGACTTTACCTTCAGCTTACCATCAGGCGAGGTGAAGATAAATTGACGAGTCTTAATAAAAAAAAACACTAATGAGCCAAAACTCGATAAGTTTATATTGTTTAATTTAGGAGCTCCTTTGACCACCTTCCAGCTCCATCACCAAACCCTGGATAAAATCTCGAGATAAAGTACTCTTTAAGAGAAATCAAACGAGAACAAATTTGATGTGGCCACGTTGTTTCAGTACAGAGTTCCTATGGCCACCTTGCAGTTCTATTATCAGATCAGCGCCATGTCATCATAATATTACTTTGTCTCGCGATGTACACATGCGTGCAAAATTGCAGCTTGATCGGCAACCGGTCAGTGTGTCAAATTTACCTTGCAAGTTTTGATTACAGACTACAGACAGACAATCAGACAAGTGAAACTAAAACTTGTGAAAACACTTTACAACCCGAACGTAAATTTAGCGAATATTTTTTCTGATTCATTAGAACGTCGAAAACTCGAATGCTGTAATGGAAAATAGGAAACGCTTGCTACAAAAGCATCTTCCTAGCGATAACCGTGTGATCGGAGTTTTCTCGTAAATCCTTGTAGTACACTTTTTCTTAAATTGGCGTACAATTTCGTACATTTTTCGTATATTTTTAGGGTTCCGTACCTTTTTTTTTTTTTTTTTCGTGCTTAAATCCCCTCGGATACCCCCCCGCCGGTCAGCGGGGGCGGTTATGTCGGGCTTGAACCGACTAAAACCGCACGCCGTCTCGGGTCTGCAGACGCTGGGGTGTAAGGTTGCCCATAGAGCATATCCCTCGCACCCCGAAGGGTTCCGTACCTCAAAAGGAAAAAACGGAACAATTATAGGATCACTTCATTGTCCGTCTGTTTCTCTGTCTGTCTATCTGTCTGTAGAGACCTTTTTCTCAAGGTTCAAACTTCTAGGTCCATGCAATCAAAAGGTGCAGCCGTTTATGTAGCAAATTGCACCAAATTGCCCTTGGCATCAAAATCTATAGGGTACTTCCCGTTCAGCTATTATCATGAAATTTGCAAGGTCTAATAGCACAAGTAATGGGAAAAATCCGATAACATTAAATATGTAGTTACCCACATCACAAAAAAATTATCTGTATGTCTGTGTGTCAAGACCTTTTTCAACACGTGGGGTATTAAGTTAAAATTAATATAAAATACTCAGGTCTGTGACGTTTTAAAAATTTTAAAACTTTGAAAACTTTGAAACTCTACATCGACGCAATCTAAAATTATAATTACACAGCAAGAAATCCTATGACGCGATTGCAGCGCCACGCGTGAAAGTTTTTATATTACGATATTTCATTAGACATTCAATGTGACATTCATTAGAAATTGTGTGGTGTAAGAGGCAAACATTATTTATATGAAATACTTAAAGTGACTAACATATTTAATTAAGAGATATATATATCATTATGCTATTGCGGACTTTTTTGTAGAGCTATTAAAGAGGAACAATCCCACGATAGGTAAATTGTTTTATAATGTCTCAAAGGGATTAGGCAGCGTTTTCGATTGAAGGTCTCATTCGGCTTGATTTCTTTCGTCATTTTGAACAATTTCGATAAATATCAACAAATTATCACTATATAGTATCAAACTATTAATATTGACATTCCGCTTGAATCACTATCTATTGATGAAAACAAAATCAAAATCCGTTGGATAGTTTAGAAGTTCTCAGCGAAGACATCGGGAAGCGACTTTGTTTAATACTATGTATTGATATTTAGAAAATCGCATGGGAATCAAAATTTATAGGGTTATTTCCCGTTGACTTGGAATCATGATATTTTGCAGAAAGTAAAGTCTTATAGCACAAGTAAAGGGAAAAAACTCGAAAACCGTAAATGTATTTGCACACATAACAAAACAAATAACTGTGTCTATCTGTCAAGACTAAAAGCTATACAGCAACGTTAAGTTCGCCCCTCAATTCAGTTTTGTATAGAACCCTCAGTGCGCGTGTAAGACTCGCACTTGACCAGGTTTTTTCATGTAAGTCTGAATTCTATACGAGACCATATCACCGCTAGAAAGTATGACACTAAAGCCTATTGGTAATTCTTATAATAAATCGATATATGCGAGATTGTCGAACATAATATTTATTCACAGAACTATGATAAGTCAGTTACCATAAGTAAAATTTTAATTAATAAAACAAAACCGACATCAAAAACCATTAAAACAGGCACTAAAAAAGAAAAATAATTGAATTACAGATTTAATTCAAAAGACAAAGCCGCGGTAGCCTAGTGGTATGGGTAATGGACTGCTGAGACGAGGTCTCGGGTTCGATCCCAGGTTTCACCATGGCACACACCAATGACTTTTCGGTGCTTTTCGAAGTTATGTGTGTATTTATCGCAGGTTTATAAGTGTCCGGTTAATGGCAATAGGCTCGCCACCTATTACATTGGGACCTAAACATAAACTGGCGAAATGTGGGTGCTAGCACCTCTGCCTACCCCTTCGGGGATATAGGCGTGAGTTTATGTTATGTTATGTTATGTTACAAAAATACGCGTAAGACTTTTCTGTTGAAGTCGGTTTTAGTGAACGTAACTCAATTTATATGGCACCAACCGCACCCGAGAGCTAAACCAAACCCGACGTTAAAAGAGTTTTTCGTATTCTCAGACTGACATATATGTATAAATAAATAAATAAATAAATAAATATTCTAGGAACATGTACACTGAACTGGTCATATATAAATATATATAATATTCCATGCCATCTACCGTAATTCTTGCGAACTACGGAAACAATGAATGACTTTAGATTCATTTTTAAACATTGTTTTTACGGTAGATGGCTCCAGCGTTGCCTTAAGACGTATATAATATATCGGAGAATTTCGAATACCTGGGACGTGTCTAGGTGGCTCAGTTGGTCAGAGCGTTCTCCCTGTAAGGGACTGGTCGCGTGTTCAAGTCCCTTCCTAGATGTTCTCTTTTTCCGATCTAAATCTATAGAAATGTAAATATCTTGCCATTCAAAAATCATCATAAAATCTTAATACCAACACTTCGGTTTACCACTTTCTCGAGAAACACGTTGACTTTAATGGTGCCTTTGCATAAAACGTAAGTACTAAGAAGCGCCGTTATGTAAGTTAGCGTTCTTTGGGGATCTTTGCATCCTTTCTCGCGAAACGATAAAGCTAAACCGGTTTCCTCATTCTAATATCAGATATTTTCTACATTGCAATTTGAAATCTGTGCTGAGTATAGTTTTCACTTTCTCAATCGAAATGGCCCATTTGCGTCGGGTAAAGCAAGGCTTTAGTTTTCACTTTGTGTTCACTTTAAATATTTTATTTTAAACATTTTAAAGTTGAGGTTTTATTTAATACTAGCTGATCCACTTGCGTGCAATTCTGCGCACGTTCTTGTTATCTATAGAATACCCGTGATAAAAAGTAGCCTATATGTTATTCCAGATTATAATCTATACCTGTACCAAATTTGAGCCAGAGCCCTTCAGCCGTTAGAGCGTTATTGAGTAATAAACATCCAAATATCTTCACAAACTTTCACATTTGTAATATTAGTAGGATCATTTTATTATAACTTTCAGAAATATATACACTGAAGGAAGCTCGTAGAGTGCGTTAGAATTACCAAATGACGGGGTATCCTTGAAGGCGTAGAGATGTATATTAACACTCATAGTTTTGAAGCGAGATGGTTCATGTCCGATGTACCATTGAGAAATAATCACCTAAAACAGTTTCACGAGCGCGTGGCCTTAGCTAAGACGATAGTAAGATGTCTTATTTTCAAGTAAGAGTCCTGCTCGCTCAGCTCAATTTATTTCAGTCGCACCCTGCATTGAATTCCTAGTTATTTTTGAGATCAAATTTAAATAAAAAATAATTTAAAACGTGGCAATTCTAGAATTCATATTTTTTTAATTACATCCATTAATGTAAAATATCCCAGGACAGTTTTAAGGTGTGTATATTAACACTCATAGTTCAATAACTACATTTACGAGACCGAAGCCTAGTGCCGTCAACTAGTCCGTTTGACATGGGCTGTATGTATACTATCGGCTGGAATACAGCTCTATCCATTAATCGCCTTGGACAACAATCATGGAAAGTGATTGAATAGCCCATATATTTTTAGAGGGGATGAACCTCTCCATCAATATCATTTTCTTTGCGTTGTTCCCGGTTTCATCCGAGCATTTCATAGTTGAGCTAGGTGTTCGCCTACTCTGTTTAATAGCTTATCTTGGCTTTTACCGAAGTTACTGCCGCCTGACCCCCCAACCCCGAGAGGAAAGCGCGCGCTTGAAAATTCGCATGGCAATCAGCAGAAGTACTAGCTAACTAAGGTGACTTTGGCTGGGGCCCCAAAGGCCTTGATGGGACACCAGATGCTCTATAGAACGAACCTATTACCGTCTATGAAAAATTTATTTAGACTGTATGCAGTTCCTAAAAAAATTGTTACCTACCGAAAAACTTTACTATAGCACTAAAAAATTGGTCAACTTCCTTACAGTCAACTACAAATAGAGTTGACAAAAAGTGCGTCGACAGCAGTGAAAACTTGAACAGTTACGTTAATATTTTTTGAATCGTTGTCATATGCCTACCTTCCTCCGATCCCATCTCTCCCTCCATTCATCTATCCATCCAGTCATCCATTTTTGAATATAGAAAGCGAGGCAGGACGGGACGGGACGTGACGATGACGCGATATCCATGGTTTTTCTTCACCCAAAAAAGCGCTCATATAGAAAATGCTCAACGCGCCTAAAGAAGATTTCACTTCAAAAACATGAGATTTTTTCTGAATGTGCTGTCAATATCACCATCATCAATCCATTGACCACCTTGCCTTTGGCCTCAATCAAATATCCGGACGAGGGGTGGGGCTGCAAAATGGACAGTCAGATCTAAATCGTAGTCGTATAGACGAATCGTATTTTTGCGAGACCATTCGAGCCAATAACCGGCTCTGTAGTGGGTTTTTCAGGGGGGATATCCGGGCTTCCAGAAATAGTGGCACATGGTAGAAGCGATAAGCGAATTCATTGTTGCTAGTTTTTACATTTAGGTGACCTAATTGCGTTATTAAAATGACCCATATAATACATAAATGTTTGACCGTATGCTAAATGTCGTGTTTGTGTGTTAACGAGACGACAGTTTATAACTATACTCTAATCTAATAGGTCTAGTAAAGGAATTTAAAAAATATACTTAAGCAGATCAAAATTTCAGAACCATTTTTTAAATTAATATCATTGCAGGTGGACCACGGGTAATAATGCCATAAGGATATTCATGCAAGTAATTATTTGAGATGCATCATCTGCGCCTACAGCTTGTATCACTTTTCACCCGGCCGCCTTGATTTTAAATTCCAAATAATTAAGTTCTACATGGTTTAAAAGTAACTTTCTCCCGGACATATGACCTCCCTGCCATGGATTTCCACATTTTTGGATCTTTAGAGGACATTATTAAAGGGCTGAAAACCCGCAATCGAAACCTCTAAGTACCTATTTTTTTCGTGCGGAAATCCCCTTGTATATCCCCCGCCGGCCAGCGGGGGTGGTTATATCGGGGTTGAACCGAAACCGCTTCTGCTGGGGTAAGAGGTGGCCTCACCTGCCACCCCCAGGCCTGAACCTCTAGTACCTAATAACAAGTGATGCTTCGCATTCAGATTTGACTAGAGAAAGATACCCAAACCGCTTTCGTTTCTAACTTGTACCACCACTTAATATCCGTACGAAGACTAGCTCGTGAGTGAATTAGACTTTTACGAGCGCTGCCGAATCCATGCCATCGTATCGAAGGTAGTAATGACAAGAATCGACTTAAACGTATACCATCGTATTCTAAATCTTGTGCAATAGAAAGTATCTACAAAAATCTACTGTTAGACGTTTAATTTTAATTGTAAAAGATTTGTGTTATTTATGTTATTTATGCGTCCGTAGATGAGGTTTTTCAACAAAGAACTACTGAAAAGTTTATGAGAAATAATGGGATCCTACTTATTCTATATTTTAAACGTGAAAGTTTGTATGGATGTTTGGATGTAAGGTTATTTGTTAGTGATGCAACGGAAGTGTCTTAGCGGAACCAGAAACGGAAACAGATGTCAAAAGTAAATTTAAGCAGAAACGGAAACGGATGCAGAAACAGAAGTGTAAATCTGTAAATAATTTGAAAAAAAAAATACAAATATATTTCTTTATTATGTATCAAATACACCAAATGTAGATTAGAAATAGATATATTAGAAATCTACTATAGAAAACAATATTGCAACTTTGCAACTGAACATTTTATTCATATTCAAAATTAAGTAGTGGTAAGTTGTATTTTATGAAAAGTAATTTGGCCGATTTTGCACCTAACAATCTATTCCGGTGTTCTTCGTATATAAGACCAGCTCCGCTAAATAATTACTCACTGGCGACTCTGCTGGGGGGTACCGACAAATATTTGTGTGAATTTAATTTCCACCACACAAGAGGATCTTCATTTAAAGGTAATCGCTTTTCTTTTTGTATTCCTGAAAATGTGACTGTATCTCAAAAAGGAGATTGTCACTCTCGTTAGTTGTCTCTCGAGATTTCTTGGTCTTCGTTCGTACTTAACATGGATTCTAACATTTGAAATGGTGAATTCATCATTGATGATGACGACGGCTGGACTTCATCATCAATTTGAGTTCGGCACACGCGCAATTACAAAAAACGTCTGACTTGAACCAGTAAATTCCGGTTTAGCGAGACCAATCGATGTGGGATCTGCACCATTCAGTTTATCGAAGTGCATTTCACATGAATGCATTCGTAGATTGAACGAATTAAAAAGTTCAACACGTTTACGTGAGTCCGTCCGTCAAATAGGATTAGCATGAAGAATTTTTGAGTTAATGCCAGCGTTAGTTTATGCTTTAAATTAGAGTTCCGAGCATCGAATTAAAAACGAGATTCTCATACATAAGTAGATAGAACCAGCTGACCCGTTAAACGTTTTGCCATATAAATTATCAATGAAATCGAACGTAAGTATAAAAATGCAGAATGAAATGTCACACGTTGCGTACAGTTAGGTATGAAATGCACTTTATTCCGCGCACCCTCAGGCTGTGGAATGATCTTCCTACTGTGGTTGTCCCAAGCGACTACAATATGGGGTTCTTCAAGAAGGGCATTAGAAGGTTTTTACAGGGTCGGCAGCGCGAGTGTGATGCCCCTGGTGTTGCAGATGTCCATAGGCCACGGTAACCGCTTCCCATCAGGTGGGCCGTGAGCTCGTCTGTCAACTGAGTGGTATAAAAACAAAAGTGATACATGTCAAAATTATATTGATCATACAAAATGGAGGTAGGAGGGTGAAAAGTACAATGTATTCGAATACCGACCAAAATTTAAAAAAAAAATCTAGTGGGGCGGAAATCACACAGTGATTGTCAAACGTCGGGCCAAACTTAGAAATTTTTTTAGGGACAATTTGTATGGTAGGTACCCGAAACCTTGAACGTACAAACCCCAAAATCTAATCAGTTCTTCCCATTCACTAAACAAGATGATTGGCGAAAGAATTTTTTAAATCGGATAAGTGGTTCTTGAGTTATTGCGTAAACAGACATCCAGACATCCAGACCAACAGACAGACCGACACAAAAATTTTTTTTGCTTAATTAGACTTAGAATCATGTGAAACGTCGAGAAAAGTGATAAAAAGTGGGTGTAAGATTTTGATTTTTTTGCGTGATTTTAAGACTTCGGTGTCCACCTGGTTGGTGGCCCGAAGTAAACATATATATCGTCAGTTCCGGAGGAGTGCCACCAAAAATACTGTGACCCGCGATTTTTATACATTACATTAATCCTACTTATATTGTATACCTATGAAAAGTGTGAGAATTGATGTTGGAATTCATATTTTTACTCAATCACGCAAAAAAGGCAGACCGGAGATAGTTTACAGTCTAGAACAGCACATTGGTTCTGAATCTGTATTTTACTCGCAGGCCCCAGCTTGTTGAATTTCAACCGGTACTTAATCCCGATAATACCATACTGTGATCTTTTGATCCGATGGCACTGACTTATGGAATTTATTCAGGCTTACTGTTGACATAGCTTCGTGACGTCTCCATGACGTGTACGAATTAACAATATTTGGTCTTCTTGTCAATGTCAGTAATGTTGGTACTTCCACACTCTTCCAATTGGCTTATTGCATGATTCTCTACTAGCTGTAGCCTGTGGCTTCGCCCGCGTGTAACACTGTTCCCATTCCTGCGACCCACTCCTATTCCAGGCTAATCTATCTCAGTGTCAAATTTCATCTAGGCATTCAGTAATTTCTGCGTGAAAGAGTAACAAATATCTATACATTCATCGATATAAACTTTCTTGTTTATAATATTAGTGTGATTACCGGCCCGTTTATGCGTAACAATACGTAGGTACAACATTTTTTAGTTTGATTAAAATTAAAGTCTGACTCAACTTTCGTTCAGGCTTAAATATAAGTTAAAATTAACCTGCGTAATAATATTACGTAGTAAACTGGTTGTGATATAAAATTAAATAAGTATCTCTTGTAAGCATCTGCTTACAAGAGAGGCAAGGTAATAAGTGGTTAATGCCACTGAAAGTCGTTAGGATCTCGACAATTAAAGATTATATAAAGATGTAATCTATTTCATTGCATTTTGATGTATTCAGTGCTACTGTCTAAGCTATACGCTTGTTAATGCGATAAAACCATTGTGTAAAGCATCACAGTCTCTTCTACGGCTGTTTGAGATGCTGATCTTTCTGTGCTCATAAAATTAAATACTCTGTAATACCCGTGGCACAACCCGTTTGTAAATATTATTCATTATTAGTATATTATATTATAATTATTAATTATTCCAATTCGCGACTCACAGGATCTATTTTCGGGATAAAACCTAATTGGATTAAACTGGAATACCGTATTCCAATTTTTTATACTATCCCAATGCCAAATTTCATCCACAGTCGACCAGTAGGTTTTGCGTAAAAGAGTATAAAACATTTATCTTATCCATAGATTCATCCATTTCATAAACTATTACGTTTATAATAGTAGTAGAATTTTCGGGAATGATAAAAATTACAAGGTGCAAGCAAGATTGGAACTTTAACTGGTGGTAGAAAGTTGATGACACAAATTTGTCTCAAAATTCGGCCGAGTGGGTACCACCGTGCACGATTGCGAAAAACCCTCCATAGTAATCCAATTTCGGTTTGATTGCGTTCAGGGGTCAGCAAGTGCATAGCCGGGCAGGGGGATTGTGGTCGCAGCACTAGTGGGACCGGTGGGTGTCACGCGGTGCTGCGACGACAATCCTCTTCTGATGAGGCCGTCAAGCTGAGTGCCACCATTATTAACATGGTACGTGTATGTAATGGTGACACTCTTTCCTGAGACTTTACCTTCAGCTTACCATCAGGCGAGGTGAAAATAAATATAAAAAAAAATAGGATAAATAATTATTTCAATATTTTTAATGTTGACTGGTAATTCTTTTTTTTAAACAATGAATAAACAGATTTATATATTAGTCTACAGTGCCTGTTCTCTCAAAACATAAACGATTTAGATATATTGTTAGAATTTAATACAGATTCAATTTTTTGCCATTTTCATCGGAACTTAGCAAGAAACTTGACGATTCTGTAACAAAATTTACTCTGCCATTAGGAAACTACTGTAGGAAAGATTTTGACAAAGTTTTCTTTGATAAAGTGCCGCAAAGAAACTTTTATCATTAAAAAAATCAATGTCAATTATTTTGTAATAACGCAGATTGAATGAGTGATACACTAACGCGCAATGCACTTATACCAATATCTTGAGAGAAAGACTCATGACCCAATGGGAAGACGCCATCACTAGATATCATAGATTGTTGAGGAGTACCTCGTTCTGGAGTTATCCTTTCGAGGGCTTACCCGGGGTGCCCGGCAATGGACATTTGGGGAGAACCGTGTGGTTTTAGTCGGTCCGATTCCGACACGCCCACCCCATCGTTGGCACCTACGGGTGAAGCCCGTGGGGGTTTCCAGACGGAAAAAAACGGAGTAACTCGTTACAGCTAGAAATTATTATTACCATGGCATCAGTGATAACGAATTATCTTTTAAATAATTTAAAGAAAATACTGAAAATATCAATATCTTCAGTAAACGATTTAACAGTTTTTGTATCGAGCTGCTAATGTTATTTCTTAGCTAATTGAAAGTACGAATCCTTTTTCTTTGAAACTTTCAACTGGCATTCTTTGTTCGCTGTGCTACAAAGTAATTTTATTATCAGTTGTAAGTTTCTACGAGAAACTAAATAGACCAAAACACACTTTTCTCCGAGCTCATTTAAAAATAAAGGAGGATGCGGCCTCAAAAGTCTTCTGCCCCACGCATTCACCGTGCTCCTTTAAAAATAAAATCTTATGCACAGTATAGTAGAGAAAATATTGGCCTGTATACAAAAGCCAGTTCAGGCCAGATGGTCTACGTTGCATGTCCGTCTCCGGCCTTGCGGTCAAATAAACAAAACCTAAAATGGCGTGCGTTGCATGTAGGCCTGTAGCTTTACTTTCCAAATAAATACAAAAGATTTTAGGCCTTATCTAGACAGCTTTAAGGTTCACATTGTATGAATATTAATTTGAAACATTTATAATTTTTAACAGTAAATTCAAAATTATGCAAAGAAGTTTATCGTTTTAATTTAGTAGAATAATTTCAACATGTAATCGTTGTTTCAAAGATCTAGAATTAAACGTTTATAGAGCGCAAAAAGTAGAAGTAATACATTTGTCTCTTTTCTCAGTAACTTTATAGTCTTTATGGTGATACAGATAGTGATATTGTTCATGCTTTTTTAAAACTTCAGGTCACTCTGGCCATTTACGTCCAAGCAGCCGTATATGGGTGCTAAAATAACAGATACGAATCGACGTTCAGTGAGTTTTTACGGCCTGTGTTCATTTAATAAAAGTCTACTTTATTTAGTATGTAAATCGCAGCAAGAATATTAGTTATTTTAATCCGTTCACACGAGACCCGTCCACCCTGACAAGAAAAGCAGTTTGTTTTGTATGTGTAATGAGTGCCTAATATAATTGTTTTGAATAGTTTTTTTATTATAAGGTGCCCGGCAACGGACATTTGGGGAGGACACCGTGCGGTTTTAGTCGAGACACGACATAACCACCCCCGCTGGCCAGCGGGGGGGTATATGATGGAATATTTTTCCGAATTTCATTTTTATTCAACTTGCTTTACATTCTAGTATAAAAGTAAGTTTTATATACATTAAGTACAATTGTATATATTAATTATACCTGCCTAATATATGTGTACGTAACTACTTATGCACAGACAGATTATAAGTTCCCGTGGACCGGTTTAAGGCGCCGGACAGTTCTGTTTGTCCGGCGCCTTAAACCGGTCCACGGGAACTTATAATCTGTGTAAAATCTATCTATCGGGTTAGTTGCGTGGGCGCACCTCAGACGCTTCTAAGACGTGTCCGCTGTTAAAGTATATCAAAGAGACAGGACGCAAACAAGGCCTGAATATGTTCTCACATTAGCTTTGCTGCGCGAGTGTGCTGCGCGGGCGCGCGGGTGGGTGCCACGTGTTCAAAGTAAGACCCGCGCACCTGTCTTAGACGCGTCAAAGGCGCGCCCGCGCCCTCTCCCGTTCTGTTTGTCCCGCGCCTAATGGGATTAGTATTCCACGTGGGCTTAGTCATGGACAACAGCCAGTATAAAAATTCACATGAGTAGATACTAATAAAATTAAACGTATATGTAGAATATACTGCTTCCGAGGTGTTTGGCCGTGGTCTATATGAAACTTGTGTTCCTAACGTTTTGTCGATCACTGCGGTCGACAGTTTCAGTGGTATAGGTCCGGGTGACGACGAGTACGTAGAGCTCTCTTCGGCGGCGACTACATTCTACATACAACGCCGGCAGTGAAAGCCTAAAGATTTATAAATAAACGTATAATTTACCTACAGTTACTATATTTTTTTTATTATCAATTATTTAATTTTTGCATTTAATTTAATATTATTTTAATATATATTATGAAGACGCAAACAATATCATTGAGTACAGATTATTGACTGAAAGCACACAATGTAATGTATAACTCTCAATGTATTATAATGTGAACTAAATATTTTTAAAGGGATTCTTAGTGAGATAAATAAATAGAAACATTCATACATCTACACACGCCTGTGTACATCCAAAACGGTAAGCCGAGCTGTCCTTTTTTTATGTTATTTATGTTATTATATTATTTTTGTTATTTTTTATGTTATTTTTTTTGTGTGTACAAAAAGAATAAAATAAAAAAAATAACACCCAAATTTCTGTTTACTATCAGGTGGAGAACAGCTATATCCTTTAATGGCATTGTAAGATATTCATAGAAAAACAATTTCCAAATGACACAATTCACTTGGAAATTGTACTTCACAGAGAATCTGAATTTTTATTAACCTTAATGGGGTAAAGGCCTGTCAAATCAAAAGATAATTCTATTTTTTTACTGATTGTGGCCTTATCGGAAACCAGCGCTGCGCATATCACATGGTATGCGTAGCATTTATGCTGAGATGACGGCCATATTCGGGATCGTACAGTGTGCCTAAATAGGTATTCCTAGATTGTAAGATATTTATTTATTATGTTAATATGTTCATTGTGCGTGTTCTGAATTAAATGTTTTTTCTTTCTTTATTTCTTTCTTTCTTTCTATTGCCTAATAGATCCAACCATCCATGATGCTGATTGCGTCTAGAAAAGAATAATTGAATCAGACTAATTCGTAAAGAATTTTCTCTGAACATATATAAACAATATCGTTGAACATACATAAAAATCGCCTAATTGCGAAACTCTTATTTGTTTTGAAATGAATTACGAAAGTCCGAAACGCACATCGAATCGAACAAAGCATATCAAAAATGTGCTTTCGGAGTATTTTATTAAAGAAAATCGTCAAGATTATCGTCTCTGTAGTGTAACGAACTGGAACGTAACTGAGCAGAATTGTTCAAGCGACTTTCACTCATTTTTATTTTATTTTAAATACAACATTGTTCGACTTTTATTTTATGTTGGCATTTCGATTCACGAATCAAAATTTTTTATAATAATGACGACAATGAAATGAATGGGGGATCTAATTATTTGTTATACGTCTTTGTTCGCTATAATAAAAAACCGGCCAAGTGCGAGTTGGACTCGCCCATGAAGGGTTCCGTAGCGGCAAGTAAAATTTTTATATTTGAGTTGATTAAATGACGGGTAAAATGCGATTTACGATTTATGACGTACTAAAAAAAACTACTTACTAGATCTCGTTCAAACCAATTTTCGGTGGAAGTTTACATGTTAATGTACATCATACATTTTTTTTAGTTTTCTCATTCTCTTATTTTAGAAGTTACAGGGGGGGGGAGGCACATTTTACCACTTTGGAAGTGTCTCTCGCGCAAACTATTCAGTTTAGAAAGAAATGGTATTAAAAACCTCAATATCATTTTTGAAGACCTATCGATAGATATCCCGTATGAAAGGGATTGATGAAAAAAAAATTGAGTTTCAGTTCTAAGTATGGGGAGCCCCCAAAATTTATTGTTTTTTTTTCTATTTGCGTGTAAAAATCTTAATGC
Source organism: Cybosia mesomella (assembly GCA_946251805.1). Taxonomy (NCBI): domain Eukaryota; kingdom Metazoa; phylum Arthropoda; class Insecta; order Lepidoptera; family Erebidae; genus Cybosia; species Cybosia mesomella. The sequence goes on along the minus strand of OX276398.1, from coordinate 5,291,313 downwards.
GGTTCACAGAATACATCTACTTACCAAGTTTCAACAGCATAGTTCTTAAAGTTTCGGAAAAAAGTGGCTGTGCCATACGGGCGGACAGACAGACAGACATGACGAATCTATAAGGGTTCCGTTTTTTGCCATTTGGCAACGGAACCCTAAAAATCGTTAAAGACAGATTCTTTTCATAATAAAAGGGTTTTCACTAGTCAAGTGTTGAACCATTTTTCTAACCATAAACATTTTAGGCACACCGCACATATGAAATAATATTGCCAATAAAATAAATACTGCTAATAATATTGTATTTATACGGCTCACACAATATTTTTGACAGTATAAATTTTAATATCAATATTATTGAGTGTGTGCGGTTAGCCTTAGACCAATTGAGAAATACACAGAACGTTCTGACAGAAGCCAGATAATATTTTATTAGCGGACGATTTACTTCGAGTCCTTCCTAGTTTGTGGTAATTTTAGGTCAATAGAAGTGAATAATAGGGCTAGAAGATAATAGAAGAATAATAACAGAAGTGAATATGTGCTCTTTGTCAGTTAAGGAACAGGGCTAAAATTTCTAGCCCTCTCACAAAACAAACAAAATACAAAATACGGCTAATTACGATCGATATCCATGGACAGTTACAATAATATTTTATTTCATTTGTGGCGATACCACATATACCCTGGTGACAACCATGAACTACTTCGATACTACTACGTCACCAATCCTGAATCGCGAAATTGAAGTTCGCGCGCTCGTATAACATATATACAACATCCCAACGGCAACGGTAAGCTCGCGGCCCGAGAGGCGTCATCACCTTGCCTGGACGAAGGATCCTCCATTTGTGTTAGGAACATCACACCCCTTTCCTCCACAGTGGTGACCCCGACGTGATATATATGATCACGTTGGTCATAGATATGTCACTAGATGGCGCTAAGTATATGTTGTCTTGCCACACATTTATGCTATTAAAAACTTACAGCTTTTGTTAAGATAAATGGGACTCTGCATAAACGGGAGTTGGTACGATCGAGACTTTATTATGCTGAGCTGCACCTATAATAATTGATAGTATTAAAACTGACCTGAGTCTATGTTAGTAGGTACTAAAAAAAAAAAAAAGGTACTACTCACCTGTATAATACCCTGGGCCATCTCGAAACCGGAGATAGCCCAGTCGGGGTGCGAGGGATATGCTCTATGGGCAACCTTACACCCCGGCGTGTTAAGACCTGAGACGGCGTACGGTTTTAGTCGGTTCATGCCCGACATAACCGCCCCCGCTGGCCGGCGGGGGGGTATCCGAAGTGATTTCCGCACGAAAAACATACTCGTACAAGCGTTATAAAACAATATATTTTGCATCATTACAGGTCCCGGGTACATCCGAAGCTTGCATTTTGGAGCCGGGTGTCTGCTCTTTCTCTTGAATTGGTTTATCTTGACCTTTACGGGAGCGACTGGCGCCTGACAATAGGAAAATCGAAGCCACATCCTCATCCGTTAAACAGGAGGTGTACCGGCTAACAGGCGGGTGGGGCTTATCACAGAGTAACTAATATACTACGTATGGTTATCTCCCCGCTGGGGCCACTTGCAGAATGTAGGTCACTTCAGTAAAACATACAGTTGTTCAAATAAAACAATCTATTTTACATAAAGGTTAAAAAGATAAAGTAATCAGGACATATAAATTCGAAAATTGTATAGATGTTGCTCATTAAGCCATTTCCGTCTATACCATTCGGAATTCGTGTGGCCATCACATTTGCATATAACCTGGGACCCTGGCTGAACGCTTTTTAAACCCAATAAACACTAATTCACGCCTAAACTGGACTTATTCTCGCAATGATATCTAGAGCCGGCACACGATGTTTTGTAGCGCCCACAATGGACTTGGATTGGTGCCAATGTTGTATGGCCTAAGGCATTAAAGAATAGATTTGTTCACTTTGCTTGTTAGATATTGGCATTCTATTCATCATCAGTCTTTTGCAAAAGTAAATTATGCAACAACTAGCTATTGCCCGCGGCCCACCTGCGTGAAATACTGTTCCCGCTCCCGTGACTCACAGGAACCTATATCTGGTATAAAACTCTATGTCCTATTCCAGTTTATAATATATCTCAGTGTCAAATTTCATCCAGATCCATTCATAAGTTTTTGCGGGAAAGGGTAACAAACATGCATCCATAGAAACTTTTGCACTTATAATATTAGTGTGACTTATAATTTACGGTTTTTATATTTCGACACACCTATACTCACGCCTTTAATTACAAATTCATTATATCAAGTAAGAAATCGGGTTATAGTCCTGTAAAAGTGCGATGTTTATTTTAATAGAGTTATGTTATTACATATCCACAACGAACATTAGTGAAACTGTAAAAATATTGAATAAGAGAGATTTTTAAAGTTGCATTTTAATACCCAGAATGTGTTTTATTTATATTCCATGTTATCTGGAATAAATAACGGCTTTCTCATAGCTCCAAGAACGAAAGTATTTTTTTGTTTTACTGAATTTATTATTACTGTACTACTATTTTTAAGTAAACATAATATATAATACTTTATGTATGTACTTGAAAAAAAAACATTATTAACAGAGTTTGACAAAATCCAAATAATGTTTTTGATAGTGTCAAAATCTGTATTTAATCTAAATGTGAAATATGGAAATCACAATACCGTTCTAAGGAATCAAATTTCTTACTTATAAAGAGGTGCAAGTATCCGTAATCATATACGTATTGTAAGAAACTGAAGTGAAATTTTATATTGTTTCACTTGTCCCATACATTGCACCTTAACCTCTAAGCTTACATCTTGGACCATACAGCAAGCAGGCACGCAAGACTGTCACTTGTTTATGGGCAAAAAGCACTAGGGCAGTGTATGGTGTACCTGGACTCGACGAGTTTACTCTTTGAAGATTATATTGTAACGAATATTGGATAAGTCACTATGACCTACTTTTGGCAAAACCATTAGCATAAGTTTGTCGGTGGATAAATGTGCCACCTGATAGTAATGGCCATTTTGTATTTGTATTTCCAATGGAACGAGCAGAGATGTTTTTTATTAAATTCTGAAAGCTGTATTTTGTCTCGTTTTCCCCAGCATGCAATCATTTCGGTGGTTTTAAAAAAAATAGAGCATTTCTAGTTACGGTCTAATTTTAAGCTAAAACAAATTGAGAATATTTATGCGAGCATCCATAAAAAAATAACTTAATCCGTAGCGGAATGGTAGTTGACTATGACTTAATGGAGTAAATAATTTGTGCCTGCTACAAATATGTCTCAAGGGTAAATAAATAGATAGATAAAATATTTATTCCATTAAACCACAATTGATTTAATTTTAAAATTATTTTTTTATTATACAATATTTTATTATTGCTTATATTAATAATGTTATATAATGTGGCGGTAGCCCAGTGGCTTACGCAACGGACTGCCGAGACGAGGTCTCGAGTTCAATCCCCAGTCGCCCCGGGCACACACCTCTGACTTTTCGTAGTTATGTGTGTTTTAAAAATGTTAATTATCGCTCGCTTAGCAATGTGCCCGGTAGATGGCAATAGGCTCGCCTCCTATTACATTGGGACCTAAACATAACTGGCGAATCGAGGGTGTGTAATACACCTCTGCCTACCCCTACGGGGATACAGGCGTGAAGTTATGTATGTATATAAGTATACAATGTTATAAATATTATTTTATAAAACCTTTTCTTTGCATTTTTAGATGAAAAATTCTGATAAAAGCCTAGCAAAGCTTGGTCGCCCAGGTACCATGGGGGTGGCAGATGAGGCCGCCTGTCACCCTAACAGAAGCAGGCCGAGGCGGCGGTGTGACAAACCCCACCCCCCCCCTTTCCGGAGCAAGATGGGTCCCCAACCCGAGGGTGCCATCTTGTAACCGGAGATGGCCCTGGGTCAGCCGGGGTGCTAGGGAAATGCCTTATGGCCACCTTACATCCCGGCGTCTGAAGACGGCGTGCGGTTTTAGTTGGTTCAAATCCGTAATAACTATCCCCGCTGGCCAGGGGTATACGGGGAATTTCCGCATGAAAAAGAACATTACATTATTGAAACATCCTCATACTTAATATACAACGTGTGGTCTCATCGCCAATGCTAAAGGCTTTTATGCCTTTTAATGGATAAAAAAAATCATGGAGGCATTAACAGAGTATGTAAACACTCAGAGGTTCAAATTAAAAATTTATGTTTTAATGGAGAACAGCCCTATATAGCCCTCGTCACGTTGCACGACACCCTCGGGAAGAGATGGGGTGGCCCTTGCGTTGGGGCTTCTATGTTTGTTAATGAAATCTCCAAAATCGATGAATTTTACAATATTTACTTACACGTACGTATATGAGATTTTATGGTCGATCCACGTTAATAAATATAACGTTATTTTTATAAGGATAATAATAATACCGGTATTTTTATGGTCGATCCACGTTAATAAATATAACGTTATTTTTATAAGGATAATAATAATACCGGTATTTTTTTAACGGTAAGTCGGAAACAGTTTACTTTGGCAAGTCATAATTATAAAAATACAGTTACATTAATTCAAAAAACTAGTGATTCTGCTTTCGAATATTTGTGTCCCAAGTTACTAAAACTACAATTACGAAATATTGTTATTTTCAATATTTTTGTAAGACTAGCGGTATATACCCATTTTTTTAAGGACAATGTTTATTTAGGCAAAGAATGCTGTAACCGAATAAAAAACAAAAAACCTAACAGGTGTTTTTTACGGTTTTACCGTAATAAAAAAAATGTTACTATTGAATCAACAATATCCAAGCGTAGCATTGGGAAAACGTACCACTAAATTTGTAGGACCCTGTGGCCATTTAATTATCCGAATATTTACTGAGCAGCATACAAAAAATTAGCTCGTTATTAATCATTTTTATGGCCTCGTTATTTCGACACATTGGGCGTTGAGGACGCTCCTGCCAAACCATCCATTTTGTAGGACAATTGTTTTTCCGTGTTTATTATCCTATTTTTTTATAAACTTTCGCTTTTCCATGACTATTTAAAAAAAGCGGCCAAGTGCGAGTCGGACTCACCCATGAAGGGTTCCGTAGCAGCAAGTAACATAATAATGTTTTTTAAAAAATTTATATTTGAGTTGAATGAATTAAAGGTGAATTGCGGTTTACGATCTATGACGTATTAAAAAAACTACTTACTAGATATCGTTCAAACCAATTTTCGGTGGAAGTTTACATGGTAATGTACGTCATATATTTTTTTTAGTTTTATCATTCTCTTAGTTTAGAATTTAGAAGTTACAGGGGGGGGGGGGACACATTTTACCATTTTCTTTCTTTTCTTTTGAAGGGTCTCTCGCGCAAACTATTCAGTTTAGAGAAAAAATAAATTAGAAACCTCAATATAATTTTTGAATACCTATCCATAGATATCATACACGTATGGGTTTGATGAAAAAAAAAATTTCAATTTCAGTTCTATGTATAGGGGCCCCCAATTTTTCTTTTTTTTCTATTGTTGTGTGGAAATCTTAATGCAGTTCACAAAATACATCTACCTACCAAGTTTCAACAGCATAGTTCTTATAGTTTCGGAAAAAAAGTGGCTGTGACAAACGGACAGACAGACAGACAGACATGACGAATCTATAAGGGTGCCGTTTTTTTGCCATTTGGCAACTGAACCCTAAAAATTATTACTAATTGCTTACGACGAAGCGTCAGGCAATCCAAAGGTATGTATATACCTATACATGATCACATTACTTCCCGTTAACATTATTGTATTATCCTATTATTTTAACATTTCAATTTAAAAATTCTGTTAGATAATTTCGACACCCTACCAAATCGATATGCTTTACACACACGCGCTTCATTAACTAGCTCCTCGATTCCATATAGGAAAAACTTGGGCGTCTTGTCGAACCGAATGAGCTCAAAAAGATTCAGCCTGTTATTAATCACTGAAAGAAAAACAGGCGGTATCTGCTGGACTATAACCCCTATTACGTGGGACCGAAAACATACCAAAGGTTTATTAGCACCCTTCGGGAATATAAGGCGTAAGTAATCCTACTAATGAGTTACGACTGTTTATTTATATTATTAAACTAATGATGTATTTAAATATGATGGATGAATGTTTGATACTCTTTCACGCAAAAACGGCTGAACGCATCTGGATGAAATTTGGCATAGTGTATAGTCTGGTTTCGAACATATGCTATTGCTTATCCCGGGCAATGGATTCCGTTCCTCGGAACAGTATTTCTAGCGGGTGAAGCCGCGTAACAGATCTGACATCTCCTCGTACAGGTATAGTTGAATACGCGTACAGGGTACAATGCATTGTTGGATTATGAAATCGGAGTCGAGAGTCGGCCAGCCAGTATCTGCCATAGAGCTGACGACTCGCTGCGAGGCAGGAGTAAACACGTGTGCTTAAATTGTATACGCGTACTGTAAATACGGATTATCGTTCCTCTGTACGCATAACCGACTACGCGTACATTGGAACGCTTAGTCCGTACAAGGCTTAATTAATACTGACGATAGTCACCATGCTAGTTTGAATACCTTTTATTTACGCGTGAAAACCGCTACGTGCTTCACCCCATCCGTGCCGACGATGTTCCTAACATCTATTTTAAAGAAAGCTTGAGGGAATCTTTATCACTTTTACTAACATCAACCGCTCCAAAACTTACTCTAAGTGCTCCAGTTACACGGGTCATACAATGACGTGTACTACATACGTGGTCACGCAGTCGATCAATAACTCAATTACTGCTTAAACTATTTTAATGTGTTAATGCCGTGTCCATTAGGCAGTTGACCTGCAAACCGAACCCATGATTTCCCGCGGGTACTCAGGCATCTATTCGAGCACATTAGGTGAATAAGTCTACTGACACATCGCAGACTAGATCAATACACATAAGTGTCCTGAAATAGAATGTTACTTTAGAGCTGATAAAATCGAACTCAATAATGAGTTCAGGTGTGTGCTCGACCGGATTTCCAAAATTACAATAGCTATAAATTGAATAGTAGAACATATGAATAAATATTAGGTCGTTACATATGAAATTGCCGTTTTTCTTGAAGAAATTGGAGGATTTTCTATCTGTACTAACACTACGTTAAATAATAAATAAATAAATAAATATTGTACGACAAAGTACACAACGCCATCTAGACCCAAACTAAGCAGAGCTTGTCATATGGGTTCTAGAATGCGGATAAACATACTTGAATACTTTTTTTTTTTTGTAAATAAATACATTCATTCACTGTTACTAACAAATATGGACAAAATCTGAAATATAATGTATCATTATTAACACTAACACATAATCGATCTTTACATTGTAATAAATCAGCAAATAAATTGATGTACATTATTTTTTATATTAAACTTTTTTAAATTTAATTCAATATTTTAATATCTGTGTAATAATATGTGGGTGATACTGGGTGGTAATATCTAGATGTTCTTATTTTTATTTTCGAAGTTTTCTAAAACTGAAACCTAGCTTGATCGATTATCGCCCCCGAAACCGCCTGTATACTAAATTTCATGAATATCATTGGAGCCGTTCCCGAGATTCAGATTATAGATATATTATATATTAGGTCGTTACATATAAAATTGCCGTTTTTCTTGAAGAAATTGGAGAAAATCCAATTTTCAGTACTAACATTTTTGCATTTTTTTAGGAATGACAAATCCGAATTTTATGATTTTTTTTTGTGTATGAATGAGACAACATTAAGCTAACAAACAGCAACTTTTATTACATTTTCGAAAAGTGTCAGCTGTTAAGTAATACGAAATTTATCATCAAAATGGATAGCATTTAGGAAGTACTGTTTTTGAAGATCGAATTAATTTATCAAGCGGCCAATAAAAACAAAATTTCATACAGAGTTGTAAAATCTTGAAATCAACTTTCAAACAAAATATAAATAATGGAAATAGCCATTAAATCACAGGAATAACGAACTCATGAATTTGTAAGAAAATTTCGGCAATTTCATAGATAAAGACCTATTAAAACAATATTGTTCAAGTCTAACTTGAAGAACGAAAATGGTTTAATATGAATGCAAAACATCAACTTTAGAGTGAGAGAGAATGATTTGAAATATGATATTAGAGAAGGATAGAAAAGGTTAGCCGGACTGAAAAGAAAACAAATGAGGTAGTATTAATGCTGGCTGATACAGAGACTGTTGTTATATACTGTGGATAAAGGAAGGGTGACCCTAATTGGCCACTTGATACAACAAGATAACTTTTTAATATAATCATTGATAAAAAAAGTAATTGAGAAGCAAGCAGCTGTTAAAGTTTGGATTTCAAAATATATTATATGTATGATAAAGATAAAGAGCTTCAATTTAGTGCAGAAGCACGAGAAGCAAGAACCCAGAAATGATGGATTGATTGCATGGAAGTTAACTTGGCAGAGAAAGAAGTAACAGAGGAGACGTCTGACATCTGACAGAAATGTATGGTATAATGCATGACACGTTTTACACGAAAAAAAAAATAGACCCTAAATTATTTGGAAAAAGGGCAGGCAGGCAGATGACGATGATTATGTTGGGAAAACTTGAGGGTAGAAGAAGATGGACAGAGCAAGACGAAGATCCACAAGTGAAGGAGAAATTTGGAGAATGTTGAGTGAATGATAGTGATAACTTTATCAAAATAATATATGTTACCTACGAGCACGTAGGTAACATATATTATTTTGATACTGTGAAATTGAATTTAACATTTAAATATTTGATGAGTGTTCGTTCACAGGTGGTTTATAAGTGACAGTATTGAACTCGCTGACACAATTCCTAAATATAATTTATCGGAAACACTGGCAAATGAAAATCAAAATGAATTGTGAACCACGTGATCTCTTATTTTGATTTCTTGATTTTTCCGATGTACAACACAAAAGCTAGCCGAACTTTTCCCCTTAGTGCTGTATAAGGAAATTTAGGGATACGTTTTCATACTACCAAATAAATTAATAAAATAAATAAATCGAGTATGAGTTTACTAGAAGCCGTTGATAAGTACTACTATCAACATCTTGACTTCATCCTCAAATAAGCTCAATAGTGTCAAAGGGGGATGACCACTGCCAATAGGCACCTTGGCCATGAGGTGCCCACAATAAAAAGTGTATGAAAATGGTAGTATACTCTACCACCATTGAATAACTAACATAATATTGTATATAAAACTTCGGTTATAGAAAATAATACAGTTTTTAATTTTCACATAAATACACGTGTACAATAAATTTTAACTGCTGCTGAACATGATTTTCAAACTCAAACTACATTCTCAACTACATAATGTTACTGATGGTACCAAATATGACATTTTAGTTCTCGTCATGGTCCATTTGTAATGCTTATTCGTTACTAAAAGATTAACAAAAGTGAAACGCAAGCGCACTGTATTCGAAGTTTGAAAATCTTCTGACAGTTTGTTTTCTAATTACTTTTTACATGACGATGTTGCAACTTATAAAATAAATTATTTGCATTTCTCAATTAATCAACTCATTAGAAATTCTTTAAAATAGGCATATATAACTATAAAAAACATTTATTTTTATTTTCTATTTTATTTATTACTTACTCAATCGATAATTCAAATTCCAAATCATTATGTAAAAATAATCGATAGTTAATACCCCATGTTTAATTTTCGATTTTTTCTACCTTTCGGGATTTTGCATCTTACGAGATAAAATAATCAATATCATGCACTTTTCCCTGTTAATCGAATATTAAAAATGGTACTTTCTAAAAACATTTTTTTAATCGATAATGCAAAATCCAAATACAAATACACTATCAAAATAATAATCGATATGTAATTTGTTGCCCATTTTAGAATCGGGTAACATTATGCTCGCCATTACGCAGTTTGCAAAAAATATATGAAATCGTGGTGGTACTTTAATATTTTAGAACATTGCTCCTGAGTTATGCTGGTATACGAATAGCTTGATTTATAATAAAAAATAACGATGGTTTTTTTGCTATTTAGCATATTCTTGGGCAGTGAATGGCCATAATTTGACATCCCCCTGTTTGTCAGATGTCAAACCGTCAAAAAAATATTTTAACTCAACACCTCCATCTTAGCCAAATCCTCTTCGCTACAAACTGTACGAAAACTTACTTATTCCAGAAAATCTATAAAATTGTGTTAAAAAAACATGGTTTCTGTCGAGTGCGATAATTTTATGTTTAGTTTAGCCACGACTGAAGGCAAACATTTATTTATACAAAGAAAAAAGACAACACTGTTTTTAAAAACATACAACATAACATGATTTAAAAAAAAATTGTGTTACAGAGACATAAAAAATTACATCCCGCTTATTGCTCGTAGTTCTCCAAATCTTTTATAAAGTCAAAAGCCTCAAATTAAAAAAAAAACAGTCAACAACAGACTCCATTCTGTAGCAATTAGCGATGGGCGCTTGTTCAGGTTTAATTGCTTCAGATCCATTTAGTTATTCATTAGTTGATGTCAATGCATCGCTTTTATCGATACCCCTTCCGTTCGAGCTATATTGTAATCAGTAAATTTTTACTGAAGCAGTTTCGTTGATATTAAATATATACGCAGAAGGATATCAACAATTTGTTTGCTAGTTGCCCATTTTTATGTTCACAGGGTAGCAAATATGCCTTTGGACCACCTGATAGTAAGCGGTTATCGTGGACTACGAAAACTAGCAACACTAGAGGTATCAGACGTAATCACTCCATGTAGAAAGGAAAACAGAAGAAAAAAAACCGGCCAAGTGCGATTCGGACTCGCCCATTAAGGGTTCCGTAGCAGCAAATAAATTTTTTATATGTGAGTTGTTTGAATGAAAGGTAAATTGCGGTTTACGATTTATGACGTATTAAAAAAAAATACTTACTAGATCTCGTTCAACTTACGGTGGAAGTTTAAATGGTAATGTAGGTACATCATATATTTTTTTTAGTTTTATCATTCTCTTGAAGTTACAGGGGTGGGGGACACATTTTACCACTTTGGAAGTGTCTCTCGCGCAAACTATTCAGTTTAGAAAAAAAAGCATTATATTAGAAAACGCAGTATCATTTTTGTAGACCTATCCATAGATAGATCTCCATAGATCTGAGATTGATGAAAAAAAAATTTTTGGTTTCAGTTCTAAGTATAAGTAAGTTTGGGAACCCCCAAAATTTATTGTATTTTTCTATTTTTGTGTGAAAATCTTAATACGGTTCACAGAATACATCTACTTACCAATTTTCCATAGCATAGTTCTTATAGTTTCGGCAAAAATTGGCTGTGACATGCGGATGGACAGACAGACTTGATTAATCTATAAGGGTTCCGTTTTTAGCCATTTGGCTACGGACCCCTAAAAACTGAGTTAAATGGAAATATGCAAGAAAGGGTGCATAGACATTCGGCAGTCTCGTCAACCGAACAAATACAGAACAAGTATATGGATACTTTTTTTTTTCGTGCGGAAATCCCTTCGGATACCCCCCCGCCGGCCAGCGGGGGCGGTTATGTCGGGCTTGAACCGACTAAAACCGTACGCCGTCTCAGGTCTTATCACGCCGGGGTGTAAGGTTGAGCATAGAGCATATCCCTCGCACCCCGACTGACCCTGGGCCATCTCCGGTTTCGAGATGGCCCCCTCGGGTTTGGGAACCAGGGAACGTCTTGCCCCGGTTTGGGGGAGGGGCGCTAGTCGCCCCACCGTCCCGGCCTGCTTCTATATGGATACCTGGCGATAAGTGGTTACCGTAACATCTATAAATGCTAACGGATGTCTGTTAAACTCCACGACAATAATTAAAAGTAATTATAATATAATTCAACTTCCAAGTTTTGTTAACGTATACATAGTCGGTTAGACTTAGACAAAGATTGGCTGAGACAAGGTTAAGGTAATAAAGCAAACATCAACAATAATGTAAAAAATTAGAAATATAATTAAAAAAACAACCATTAGATAGCAATAAGGATTTGAAACAAATTTCCAAAAAAAATCCTACATTTGATTAAAATAAACATAACCGAAGTACTTTGTACTGTATTATGTATGTTAATAATATGGCAGTAATTCCGTGGCAATTCCGTGCTGATTCCAGCAAGGTTATATGTTTACCTTAAATGAAAACTACTGCCAAACAGAAATAATCTGACAAAAAGTTGAAACGTTCAAGCCGATTGAGGGCGGCCCACGAAACCGTGCTGTAATTACTTAGCTATATTCATTTTTCACCTGTCAAGGTTGGCGTATGAATAACAGAAACACCTCGGTTTTATAACTTTAGTATTACGTATATTTAGTTCGAAATAGCAAAGTACCGTGAAAGTAATTGCTTCCAAAATTTTACGATGTTCCTTCACAGTAGTATTTGTGACGTTTTATTTTAACTTTGTGAGATAGACAGAATACTTTACCAGCTTCCTTTGCACTGTCATTAAACCTTTCATGAGATCCAACCCGTTGAGAGTGCTCCTTACCTGCCGTTTCTTCAATACAAACCACCAATTTGATTGGTGCATAGTCTATGAACTCGACTCCTGCTCACTTACATTTATGCCTTATATACAAGTACTTAGTCGTTGTTTCACACTCATATTTATTGTAAAACTACTCAAAATTATGCATCCTGCCGGATATTATTACATTGTTGTTTGTTTGTCTGTTATTGTCCGTGACCTACTATTCCCAGGAGAACAGCCTGATTTCGCATTTTGATATTTATTATTTACTGGCTAATAATACTATAAAAAACGGTCAAGTGCAAGTCGGACTCGCTCATGAAGGGTTCCGTAGCAAAGAAAATTTTTATATTTGAGTTGATTGAATGAAAGGTAAATTGCGGTTTACGATTTATGACATATTAAAAAAAACTACTTACTAGATCTCGTTCAAACCAATTTTGGTGGAAGTTTACATAGTAATGTACATCATATATATTTTTTTAGATTTATCATTCTCTTATTCTAGAAGTTACATTTTACCACTTTGAAAGTGTCTCTTGCGCAAACTATTCAGTTTAGAAAAAAAAATGATATTGGAAACCTCAATATATATATTGAAGACCTATCCATAGATACCCCACTCGTATGGTTTGTGTGAAAATCTTAATGCGGTTCACAGAATACATCTACTTACGAAGTTTTAACAGCAAAGTTCTTATAGATTCGGAAAAAGTGGCTGTGACATACGGACGGACAGACATGACGAATCTATAAGGGTTCCGTTTTTTGACATTTGGCAACAGAACCCTAAAAACTGTATTATACTGTATTGCATGAATTAAGAAAGAAACAACTGAGGAAGAGGGTAAACGGATTTGGTTAGCCTAGTAGCAACTAACTCGCTAAACTCTAGTACATCCGTGATCTTGTTGTAGCAGTGCTGAAATATCAGATCCTCGAAAAAACAAAAAAACATAGTAAATATCCTGTTAATAGTTATAATAATAAAACTAGTGGTCGGTTAATACATCTATGAATTGTTATACTGTATCCAGAAATATTGACGATGACACAGATACGGTAATGCACGTGACATGAGCCGGCAAAAATATGGCAAATAAAATGCCAAACCCACGAAATATTTAATAAAACATAATCAAGTACACTTTATAGAACGTAAAAAGCTACTCATTTATAGAAAGAGCACCTAACAGAAGTGGCGTTTAAATCGGCATAATTTTTTCAACTATATGCCTTTCTGCTGACCTAGTTCTCAATAGTCTCTCTACAAGCAAGGGTTTGAAATGCCCAAACATTCGAAGACTAGTTTTCGAATACATTTCAAAAGTGAACCGCAATTTAGCTTTCTTTAATTTCCATTTCAACCATCGCTCATGCTGTCTGTCTTTTGGCGTGACCTCTCTAGCTATGCAATCAGTTCTAACGAACGAATTCTATTAAATGCGTTTTTTTTTAATTTCTGTTAGATACTTTGAAGCTATGGAATTTTGAAATGTATGTGAGTGAAAAGTAATGTAAGTCATTAGGTTACTGACAAATATATGTATTTGTCAGTAACCTAATTAAAGTAAAGTAACATTATTTTGTCAAGATACCTATGGGTATCTTGACAAAATAATGTTCTAAGACAAACTACACAGCGCTATCTAGACCCAAACTAAGCATAACTGGATCTACAATGCGGATAAACATAATCATACATAGAAACATCCAGACTAATGCAAATAGACAGTCATACAAATAAATATTTGCATAAACAGGAAACGACTTCATTTTCCTTTTTCTCATTCCCTTCATACTCTTTTACTTCCCCTGTCTCCAGAGGGAGTGAAAATGGTGTCTATAGTTAGCAGGTAGGAGTTGTACACGTATATGAAGTTTAATAAATAAATAATACTGAACAAAACTCACCTCTGTTCCCTGAACTTTGAGTTTCATATGGTCTTCTCTGGTGGTCTTCCCGTCCTTCCTCTTCTTCCAACAGTAGCCATCTCGTCGGTAGCGGACCTTCTTGCGGCTATACAGCAACATTGAGCCGCTTTTAGGCCTGCGGACAATTAAACATGACGTCTATGTTATTTAATTTTCGAATCAATTTATTTCAGTTAGTAGTCGTGCTATACTAGCATGTGGGTATCAAATTTCTGGCCATGCTACCTCCGCTGAGCCGTTAGGAGGTGTAAACCCAACAAGCACTGGCTTGACGTCTTAAAAGATCACAAAGGACAAGTTGAATATATTTAACATAACATAACATGTCCTGTTTATTATTGATGAAAGATTTTAAGCCTTTTACGGACTAAGAGTTCCAATCTACACGTCAGCTAGGTATGTTGAACACAGTTACAGGTAGGAGTCGACAAGCGTACTCAAATTGTATACGCGTACTGTAGGTACGGACTACGCGTACATTGGAACGCGCGAATAACTAGCTGACACGGTAAACTTCGTTCTGCTAAGTTATGTTGGTTACCACACTATGTTGGTACACCATAACATTAAAGACCCGGGTCGGTATGAGTCCGACATAACCATCTTTTTTTTTTTTTTTTTTTATATTTAGGGCACGTCAATTTGACTTCACCTCGCCTGATGGTAAGCTGAAGGTAAAGTCTCAGGAAAGAGGGTCACCATTACATACACGTACCATGTTAACAATGGTGGCACTCAGCTTGACGGCCTCATCAGAAGAGGATTGTCGTCGCAGCACTGCGTGACACCCACCGGTGCCACTAGTGCTGCGACCACAATCCCCCTGCCCGGCTATGCACTTGCTGACCCCTGAACGCAATCAAACCGAAATTGGATTACTATTGAGGGTTTTTCGCAATCGTGTACGGTGGTACCTACCCGGCCGAATTTTGTGACAAATTTGTGTCATCAAATTTCTACCACCACTAAATCAGCACTAAACACGACTTTGTTTTATATATATATATATATGGCCGTGTGCTGTGGCATGTTGCGATGTCGTGTTATATTACGATGTCGCGTCTTTTCCCGTTGGTCGTCGTAGATAGTCACGATACGATGTCGTATCGTGTTTGTCTGTGTGAACTATGAAGGCGAATTCTGAAGGCGGCTGTACTATTCAAAAGCGTAAGCAAATTCTCGAACGATCTGATTACATCTACTTAGATTCAAACTTTGTAACTGTATCTTCCCACAATTAATCAAACCTAGTATTTAATGTTATTGTTCTACATGAATTGCTTCTCAAGATACATAGGATTCAGCGAGATATCATTCAACTCTCGAGAACTATAGAATTACAACCAAAGCTGAAACAGTAAGTATCGTATCTCGAATCAAATTACATCGCTTTACGTCTTCATATCTAAGGCTAGGTCCGTATATCAAATGATAATGAAGGTGCTAAAATTTAAGCATAACTGTCTTACAATTTAGAACATTTCCCATGTTTCTGTGAATGATACTGATTACTGTGCAAAGGCAGTAGTGAGTGCTATGCATAAGGATCTGGGGCCTAGATAAAGTGACATTCTACTGGTGGAATCGCTTCGAAGCGAACCTACCTGTATGGGAGAGACATTATTTGTCGAATTGTCACGTGTAACAAATAATGTCACTGCCATAGATTTTTGACTCTTGAAGGTTCTGGGTTCGATTCATGAGTTTGGCAAAATGTTATTAGGAATTTTGAATAACAGCCTGCAGCTTGGAAAGAAGTATCTAGTGCATTTCACATATTACCAGCTATGTGAAAGAATATAAGAAAGAGTAAAATTTTAAAGTTCATGTTTAAATGCCATCCACTGAGCCTTTTATCATATAAGATGAAGCAAATTTTAAACTATGAGCATTTTTATAAATTTTGTAGAGTTTTCTACAGTATTTAATAAAGTGATTCCAATCGGTAGGATCGGAATTACTTAATTAAATATTGTGTAACATTTTCACAAGAGTGTATACACGTACGAAAAAAATATCGGACAAAATGTAACTCCGTGTTCTAGGATTTAAGTATTATTAAGTCTTTGGTTTCAAAGTTGCATTTCAAACAAATGATACTCCTCCGAGACCGTTCGACCAAATTTGCAACGGTGATCAAGTAGACATTACTGAGTGTCGTAAGGGGTCGAATGTCCAGACCAGTCTTACCATCGAGGAATAATCACCGAAAAACCAAATCAATGGAAAAAGTCGAACGGTCACGTTGACCTATTGTTGGATAGGCAAATCTCGCTACGCTTAAGTTTGGGTTGATTGCGAAGCTGGTAACCGTCCTAGTTAAAATAATCATGATGGTGAAAAAAAAAATTTAAATCGTATAGATTACTTACAAGTAATTTTACTTCCAGTAAATCAAATAACAACGTAAGAAAGTAACACTTATGAACGTCAACAAATATGGATTTATAATTACTGAACCTAATTTTGTAAAGCCATGAGTAATCATTATTGGAGACCATAGCTGCTGAAAAGCGACCGAAACCTCGGGATCAGTGTAAATAATGAAATAACATTTAAATAAATTGCGATAGAATCCGATAAAAATCGTTTTATTTCAAAAATAACTGATACCCGCGGCTCCGTCCTCACGGAGGTCGGTTATCGGTTTTTGGTCCTATCTCCGGTTCTACTTAAATCAATTGCAATCAAATGGCAGATTTAAGTCTGATCGAGACCTTTCTAATAAAAAAAACCGGCCAAGTGCGAGTCGGACTCGCACACCGAGGCTTCCGTAAAATTTTCAAAAATATTTTTTATATACGATGTAACTAAAAATTTACGGTTTTCGCAATTTTTCCTTTATCTGTACTATAAGACGTTACTTCGTACCAAATTTTAAGATTCTAAGTTCACAGGAGTACCCTGTAGGTTTTGAACCCGTGCGAGTTTCTAAAATTTGCGGAAATTTGCGGCATAATCGGCTGAATCTTTTGATTGCTTTGGCTTAGAAGTTTGATTTTTCCACAGCTCCAAGGGACAGTAAACCTGAGTATTAGATATAAATTTCAGTTTGACACCTCCACGCGTTCTTGAGTAAAACGGTCTTGACAGACGGACGGACGGACAACGAAGTGGTCCTATAAGGGTTCCGTTTTTTCCTTTTGAGGAACCCTAAAAGGCTACGGAACCCTAAAAATACAATTTGTAGAATATACTGCTTCCGGGTTGGTTGGCCGTGGTCCATATGAAACTTGTGTTCCAAACGTTTCGTCGATCATTGCGGTCGACATCTTCGTCCGGGCGGCGACGAGTGCGTAGAACTCTCGTCGGCGGCGACTTCTCTGCAACTGATGGACCACGGCCAATCAGCCCGGAAGCAGTATTCTACATGCAACGCCGGCCGTGAAAGCCTAAAGAAAAATACAATTATTTAATCTTTACATTACTCTACAATAGTTGGTGCCGCAAATTTCCGCAAATTTTTTAACAATACCATTCGGTGATAATGCGGTGGAATTCTATGACGCATGTATGTAAATATTTATCTGTCTTTTAGGTTTAGTTTTCTTTACAGTTATTTATAAGTAGTTGTTCAAAATTATTTTAAGTTATTGTTTTATAATATTGTGTAAAATAACAATAAATTCTAAAAGTTGGAATTGAATTCTTTCTTTGGCGCTAAGACCACTTAGACCTGCTATTGGGGCAATTTGCACGTACGGAGTTACCCTTGAGGTGGGAATATAAAAAGCTCTTATTGTTAAGTCTTTGTTATTTATTCTTTGTATTTTATTTTATTTTTACATGTCTCATTAATGCTTTATACAATATCTATTATTAGCTTGCACATTTCTTAGTTTTAAATTTTTTACGATTCAAATTAAATCTATGTGTGCGTTTAATACACGTCACGCACACAAACGCAAAAACGGGACCTACGTACCAGGGTACTACACTCGGGTTAGGTATGGGTGGCACTCACTCACATAATGTGCAAAGGGTTAGTTTCAGAAATGTAAGCTTTACTTTGTATTAAACAATGACAACTAACCAACTTTGCTAAAATAATAGTAGATTGTTTAACAAGGGACTAAAACAAGCCATAATGACACGAGATGTTTTAGCCACCCGAGCGAAGCGAGGGTGGCTAATAGTTCGAGTGTCATTATGGTTGTTTAGTCCCACGTTAAACACTCTACTTTTCACTTTGAATGCGAGGAAAAAAAACGACGTTCTATAGAACGTTTTGTATACAAAATTATAATATTAATAATAACAAAGTTTCTTAAAATTACGTATTAGTCGTTAATCTAACCTAAGAAAAGTTAAAAGTGCAATTTGTACATTTATTTACATTTAAATGTATGGTTTTCCCTGGTACATTAACGTGGGTCTCCGTGCTTTGTATTTGAGCATGTTGAATATCTTCACTCGGAGTAAAAGTTGGAGAGAACGCAAGCTTAGTAAGAATAATCTATTCAAAATTCAAATTGCAAAGAAATTTGTCCCGCGGTTTTGTTTTGTTAAGTGACGTACGCTTTAAATGCTTGCAGATTTAGCCAACAGATTCAAACTTAAAAATAATTTAATACTAATTGGAAATGCATAATAAAATGAATTAATTCTTAATACTTACATAATAATTAATTAAATTAATATCATTAATCGTGTTTCACGAAATTAAATGGGTTTTTAGATTTTTTCAAATGTCATTTTGAGGTTATTTCTATACACAATCACTAAAAAGGTGATAATCCTCCCATTCACAAACACCGTGATTGGCTGTTTAGGAGTTTTCAAAGTAAATTTAAAAAAAATACTTTAGTCCCTAGAGATTAATAAGGAACTTTAGTCCCGATATGCAGAGACTAAAGTAACATTTTAAGAGCATGAGAAGTGAAAAACTAATTGTATTACGTTAATATCTACAATAGCTGCTAAAAAGCAACTGAAGCATCGAGACCAGTGTAAACAATAATCGAACTTGAATTCAATTTTAGGGTTCCGTAGCCTAATGTCAAAAAACGGAACCCTTATAGATTCGTCATGTCTGTCTATCTGTCCGTCCGTATGTCACAGCCACTTTTCCGAAACTTTAAGAACTATGCTGTTGAAACTTGGTAAGTAGATGTATTCTGTGAATCGCATTAAGATTTTCACACAAAAAAAAGAAAAAAAAACATTTTTTTTTTTACTTACAACTGAAAATCAAAAAAAAATATTTCATTAACCCATACGTGCCAATGGATAGGTCTTCAAAAATGATATTGAGGTTTCTAATATAATTTTTTTCTAAACTGAATAGCTTGTGCGAGAGACACTTCCAAAATAAGAGAACGATAAAACTAGTCGATTCATGCACGACATAACCGCCGGCCGGCGGGGGGTATATGAAGGGATTTCCGCACGTAAAAAAAAAAAGGATAAAACAAAAAAAAATATAAAATTTAAAGTTATAAACTTCCACCGAAAATTGGTTTGAACGAGATCTAGTAAGTAGTTTTTTAATACGTCAAAAATCGATAATCGTAATTTACCTTTCATTCAATCAACTCAAATATAAAATTTATAAAAAAATCATTGCGTTTCATAAACATAAACCTCATGCAAAAACCGTGAACCATTATTTTCTAATAATAAATCTGTAATAGGTGCCTGAGTAAATAATAATTCTTGAACGAACTACAAGAACTTTTATATTATGTTACTTGCTGCCACGGAACCCTTCATGGGCGAGTCCAACTCGCACTTGGCCTGTTTTTGACGAATAATATTCTGGTTTAACTTACTAGGTAATTAATTTCATTTAAAGCTTGCACTGTGAAGCCCGGGGTCCGTCTCCTGCTCCTCCATTTCTTGGTTTGTTTGGCTTTTATAGGAGCGATTGCTGTCTGACTTTTAAACCCTGAGTGGAAAGCCTGCGCCAGAACCTCGTTCATCAATCAGCAGATCTTCATAGGGGATCTTATACATCTAACTATATTTGTGTATATTTATATATATATATATATATACCAAAAAGGTACAAGTTTTGCCACGAGTGGTTGATGAAGAAAATATATTAATCTACTGGCTTACTTGGTGGAGGTGACCGTGCGGAAATGTTAATGTTAAAATTGTTACGTTACATATATATATTAACACCTATTTACTTCCAGAAAGGACAGAGAAAACAGTCTGCTTTTTACTTCTAGCCTGAAATAATACCAGATCCATCCATCCAGTCTCCTAGAAGGCCTACTCGTGCAGATAAAACAAACTACCAACAGCTGTGACCCATATTACAGGTAATATTTTTTACTCAAGAGCTCTCTGAATAATATTTGTAGCATAATAAGATACCTATTAACCTCGACTTGGAAAGACCACAAATATTTATGCATACAATAAGTTTTACTTATAGCTATTGTATTTGGTTCGAGCAGGAAAACGCTGGATTTGTTCTCTATCCGACGGTAAACTTACATACAGCCTTTTTTAATGTAGGGTGCGTGAATATGACTTTACCTCGCCTGATGGTAAGCTAAAGGGGTCTCAGGATTGAGGGTCACCATTCTTCATCATTCATCATTCGCTTCGCTCGGGTGGCTAATAGTTCGAGTGTCATTATGGTTGTTTAGTCCCACGTTAAACACTCTACTTTTCACTTTGAATGCGAGGAAAAAAAACGACGTTCTATAGAACGTTTTGTATACAAAATTATAATATTAATAATAACAAAGTTTCTTAAAATTACGTATTAGTCGTTAATCTAACCTAAGAAAAGTTAAAAGTGCAATTTGTACATTTATTTACATTTAAATGTATGGTTTTCCCTGGTACATTAACGTGGGTCTCCGTGCTTTGTATTTGAGCATGTTGAATATCTTCACTCGGAGTAAAAGTTGGAGAGAACGCAAGCTTAGTAAGAATAATCTATTCAAAATTCAAATTGCAAAGAAATTTGTCCCGCGGTTTTGTTTTGTTAAGTGACGTACGCTTTAAATGCTTGCAGATTTAGCCAACAGATTCAAACTTAAAAATAATTTAATACTAATTGGAAATGCATAATAAAATGAATTAATTCTTAATACTTACATAATAATTAATTAAATTAATATCATTAATCGTGTTTCACGAAATTAAATGGGTTTTTAGATTTTTTCAAATGTCATTTTGAGGTTATTTCTATACACAATCACTAAAAAGGTGATAATCCTCCCATTCACAAACACCGTGATTGGCTGTTTAGGAGTTTTCAAAGTAAATTTAAAAAAAATACTTTAGTCCCTAGAGATTAATAAGGAACTTTAGTCCCGATATGCAGAGACTAAAGTAACATTTTAAGAGCATGAGAAGTGAAAAACTAATTGTATTACGTTAATATCTACAATAGCTGCTAAAAAGCAACTGAAGCATCGAGACCAGTGTAAACAATAATCGAACTTGAATTCAATTTTAGGGTTCCGTAGCCTAATGTCAAAAAACGGAACCCTTATAGATTCGTCATGTCTGTCTATCTGTCCGTCCGTATGTCACAGCCACTTTTCCGAAACTTTAAGAACTATGCTGTTGAAACTTGGTAAGTAGATGTATTCTGTGAATCGCATTAAGATTTTCACACAAAAAAAAGAAAAAAAAACATTTTTTTTTTTACTTACAACTGAAAATCAAAAAAAAATATTTCATTAACCCATACGTGCCAATGGATAGGTCTTCAAAAATGATATTGAGGTTTCTAATATAATTTTTTTCTAAACTGAATAGCTTGTGCGAGAGACACTTCCAAAATAAGAGAACGATAAAACTAGTCGATTCATGCACGACATAACCGCCGGCCGGCGGGGGGTATATGAAGGGATTTCCGCACGTAAAAAAAAAAAGGATAAAACAAAAAAAAATATAAAATTTAAAGTTATAAACTTCCACCGAAAATTGGTTTGAACGAGATCTAGTAAGTAGTTTTTTAATACGTCAAAAATCGATAATCGTAATTTACCTTTCATTCAATCAACTCAAATATAAAATTTATAAAAAAATCATTGCGTTTCATAAACATAAACCTCATGCAAAAACCGTGAACCATTATTTTCTAATAATAAATCTGTAATAGGTGCCTGAGTAAATAATAATTCTTGAACGAACTACAAGAACTTTTATATTATGTTACTTGCTGCCACGGAACCCTTCATGGGCGAGTCCAACTCGCACTTGGCCTGTTTTTGACGAATAATATTCTGGTTTAACTTACTAGGTAATTAATT
Source organism: Cybosia mesomella (assembly GCA_946251805.1). NCBI lineage: Eukaryota > Metazoa > Arthropoda > Insecta > Lepidoptera > Erebidae > Cybosia > Cybosia mesomella. The sequence continues at coordinate 5,268,580 of OX276398.1, read as the reverse complement.
TCATTTAAAGCTTGCACTGTGAAGCCCGGGGTCCGTCTCCTGCTCCTCCATTTCTTGGTTTGTTTGGCTTTTATAGGAGCGATTGCTGTCTGACTTTTAAACCCTGAGTGGAAAGCCTGCGCCAGAACCTCGTTCATCAATCAGCAGATCTTCATAGGGGATCTTATACATCTAACTATATTTGTGTATATTTATATATATATATATATATACCAAAAAGGTACAAGTTTTGCCACGAGTGGTTGATGAAGAAAATATATTAATCTACTGGCTTACTTGGTGGAGGTGACCGTGCGGAAATGTTAATGTTAAAATTGTTACGTTACATATATATATTAACACCTATTTACTTCCAGAAAGGACAGAGAAAACAGTCTGCTTTTTACTTCTAGCCTGAAATAATACCAGATCCATCCATCCAGTCTCCTAGAAGGCCTACTCGTGCAGATAAAACAAACTACCAACAGCTGTGACCCATATTACAGGTAATATTTTTTACTCAAGAGCTCTCTGAATAATATTTGTAGCATAATAAGATACCTATTAACCTCGACTTGGAAAGACCACAAATATTTATGCATACAATAAGTTTTACTTATAGCTATTGTATTTGGTTCGAGCAGGAAAACGCTGGATTTGTTCTCTATCCGACGGTAAACTTACATACAGCCTTTTTTAATGTAGGGTGCGTGAATATGACTTTACCTCGCCTGATGGTAAGCTAAAGGGGTCTCAGGATTGAGGGTCACCATTGCAGATACAAGTAATACTGCAAATTTGGCTCTGATTTTGACGGCCTCATTCTTCTCTTCCTCGGCCGAGATGCACAAGTTACCAGTTGATGGTAATAAGATCACTCTGTATTGCAACCCACCTTTTTAGGGATATATTGGAGTGATTGAGGTATGTGTGTAGAATAAAGTCTCTTTTACATATTTGTCTGTTTCTTGCTGTGAATTTAAGTACCTTTTTTTATCGTGCGGAAATCCCTTCGGATACCCCCCCGCGTACCACCGGGGGCGGCTATGTCGGGCTTGAACCGACTAAAACCGCACGCCGTCTCGGGTCTACAGAAGGTTGCCCATAGAGCATATTCCTCGCACCCCGACTGACCCTGGACCATCTCCGGTTTCGAGATGGCCCCCTCGGGTTTGGGAACCACGGTGTCCCCGTCTCGCCCCGGTTTGGGGGAGGGGCGCTAGTCGCCCCACCGTCCCGGCCTGCTTCTGCTGGGGTGACAGGCGGCCTCACCCGCAACCCCCAGGCCTGCGCTCATGGAGGACGGAGGTCGTTAAGCGAGCGGCGAGCATGTTGCGGGCTCGGCGGGCCGCGAGAGTTCTAAATCTCTCCCGGGCGCGCTCCGCCATCTCCTTCGCGAGCATTACATTCTCGCAGAAGGAGGTGGCGGCGGCCCACGCGCTCGCGCTCCGCACTATTGCCGCAATCATGCTGCCGAGCGAGAGGACTCCCACCCCGATGGCTGCCACGAGGTCACGTCTCGGCGCCTCCCACGTCGGGCAGTCCGCCAGCGTGTGCAGCCCTGAGTCCTCGCTCGTGATTGCCTTGCTAATTTGGCTGTAAACATAAATGTAGAAGCATTGATTCTGACGTTCATAAGTGTTACTTTGTGACCTATATAAATATAGACATTTGATTTGGATTTAGATATCTCAGCTAACTTGTTAACCATAGCGTCGGTAGTTTTGTGGTTAAGGAGTCGGCCTCACGACAGCGAGGTCTCGGGTTCAGTTCTGGCCATTACACTACCGACGTGAACTCGCCCCTAACACAAGCTATTTAGCTGGAGGGGTTAAAAGGAATACTAGTAATTTCGATTACTAATATATTTATTAAAAAAAAATACAAGGGATTCTGATATAGTTTTTAGACATTTTTACAGAAGTTTTGTATGTATAATTCATCGCAAATAAACGTCCGAAGAACGGGCAATCAAATTGCGCTCAAACAAAGCTGGCCAGGTAACTAGTGTATAAATAAAATGAACGTCATTTATAACATTAAAAACGAATTTCATTGATGCAGTTTTATTTATTTTAAGCAATAAAACTGCGATGGCGGATTGGGCCCGTATTTTGCGTGTGACGTCAATGCCATGCGTTATATCGAGACAAAAACAAGGTTCGCGTCAAATTCATGAGTGCACTGACTAATAAATCGTTATAGGACGCATAAATCTCTACGATCTATGTTAGTTGCGATTTGCGATTTTTTGTCGCTTGGTTATCAATCAATAGGGCTAACGGTCGAATAGGAATGTTCACGTTTAGATTGTGAATCACGTTTTATATGAATTTGCCTTTTTTTGTTATCTGTTGAGGTTTAATTGTTAAATTGTTGTCGTTTTGATTTTTTTTTCTGATAAGATATCAATATGATATATTTTGTTTTTGAATTCATTTGTGATTTACATTCTGTGTCTGTAATGGTGTAGTTGTTTATTTTTTGGGCTAGTATTACCCACGTGTCAAAGTTTATTATCGCCTCTAAGTCTACCCAGACTTCGACCCGTATTCTAGAACAATCATGAGTCAAGCTAGTTTAGTAGTTGAGTGAAACTAGTTTTAAGTACAGATTCTATCCTAGAACTAAACTTGAGTAGAAATTTAATAACGTAAATCACCTGAACTTTCATAAAATCTCCACTCAAGTTTGGTTCTAGAATGTAATCTATAGTTAAAATTTGTTTCAATTCGAGATTCATGATATTGTCGGGAGTTTACGCGAATGTCACACATTGAAATAAAATTATTTTTTACAGATTTTATCGCGATTTATTTGAGGTTATTTTATTATTTACATTGAACCCGACGTCTCGGTTGCTTCTCAACAGCCATGGTCATGGGAGTATCGTTCTAGAATCTTGGTAGACGCCTTAGTACGGATGCGTTAATGCTTTTACATTTCTATTTCTTTAACGCATGTCCTAAATTCTGTCTACCCCAAACAATAAACTACACTTACAACTTTATACGCATTTTCACAAAACATTTTGTTGTACACCGTAAATTTGGTGACAAGTATAAGCTCGTAGCAGAATTTAAAATAAAAATATTAACAGTAAACAGTGGTTTACTATGGACACTGCTAATTAATCGAGGATAAGACACCGGAATTTATTTGTGTACATACCGGGAGCGCGGGACCTCTGGGTATTACGGGCGACGGTTTTTAACCGACGTAAACCAGACAAATAGGCGGCTGTAAGAGAAAGTTAGGGTTGGCAAAAGAAAATAATGGGAGGATTTTATTTACAGTTTTTATTTGCAGTTAAGACTGACCTCGGTGATATAAGCAGGAGTTGGGTGTCAGGGAGATGAATACGCTGCGATAAACGTGCATAAGGTTCGCATTAGGAAACATTCCTGTCCGTGCCATTCGCGAGAGAGTGGCATTCGCTGGTGCGGCTGCGACGATATTGCGACATTCATTGCGTTACGCGGGTTTATTTTTTTACTTGCTGAAATCCCTTCTGATACCCCCCCGCCGGCCAGCGGGGGTGGTTATGCCGTACATCGACTAAAACCGCACGGTGTCCTGCCCAAGTGTCCATTGCCAGGCAAGCCCTCGAAAGGATAACCCCAGGGTTACCGGCGGACCTTGACCGCCAGCGCGGCCTCGCCTGGTGGGGTCGGGTTTTATTCCGCGTCGGCGAGTAGGCAGGCGTGTGTAGGACACACACGACACGCCTCCGCCACGGCCTGCTTCTGTAAGGACGGCGAGTCGGCCAACTGCCGTCCTCAGGCCCCGATCATGGAGGTCAGTAGTCCCGGGCGTAGACGAGTCTGATAGATGAGTCGCAGACTGCGGAACTCGGGGGGCAGGGTTCTCTCCCACTCCCTCTCCGCCGTCTCTTTCGCGCGCATAACCTGCTCGTAGAAAGAGGCGGCGCTGTGCCACTTGCTCCCGCTTGTTTGGCCCTCACCCTGGTCTCCAACGAGAGAACGTCCACGCCCAGGACCGCAACGAGATCCCGGCGTTGACTCGCCCACGCTGCGTTACGCGGGTGACAAAAGTCTCGGATACCGCCTCCTCCGGGGCACGGTAGGTTAGCGCTGGTTTGACATCGTGAACTATGACATGTATGCCAACTCATTTGGGATGCCGAAGAACGCACTGAATGAAGAAGGAGCAGAAAAGTGGAAGGATGATGATGAGAAAACTAAGTCCCGGTTTTTCGTATGTTTTTCAAACTATGTCCACATTAAATATTGTATGCTTGGTTTGAAGATGATCAATGATCAACCGTGTGTTAAAGGAAACGTATGAAGCATCGGTTGCTCAGGGGAAAAGGAGTCCTTACGATCGAGAGGTTCCGGGTTCGAATCCAGGCCATTACCCTACCGACGTGAACCACTCTTCAAATTCTCAAAAAAAATTATTTTGCAATTGTATGGATAAAACTCCCCTACGATACTGTGATAATCCCCCAGTAGATGAAGCTGTTTTTTTATGAAACGCGTGTAGAGGCATCCCTGTTTTAAACCGCGAACGATTTGTCAAGAGCGCCCGCGAGCCGTGATTTTCCAAATAATTTTTCGCTAACCCCTCCCGAGCTTGTAAGTTCTTTCACTGCCTCTAAATGCGGTTTGAAATTGAGTTCTACCCTTTTTTTTCTATTTTTAACTATACTTTATTTATATCTCAAAGTGAGTTTTTAATTTTAGTTATCTAAACGCGATTAATAGATTTATATTTTTTTAAATATGGAAAATTAAGTATCGTCCAACAACATACATAAATAGGAACCTACACAACAGCATCTAGTCTTTACCTATGTCGGAGGATGCTAAATGTTTGATCAAATTGTTAATTTAGGCTTAAAATATAGAAGTGCGTCTACATTTTTTAGTAATTGACATGGTCACTGTGTAATTAGGCCTTGCCTTTTGGTGAATAAAGAGAAAAAAGAGGACTTCCACCACTCTTGGCATTTTTTTTATACCACTTAGGTGACAGATAAGCACACGGCCCACCCGATGGGAAGCAGTTACCGCGGCCTATAGGTTCAACCTAAATAGAACTGACATAGTGTTAGTAGGTTGTTTGAGCTTAAGAATATCGTGCTTAGTAATTACCCATGTGTGTATTGTGCTTCGTGTATAACTGCAGGACTAGATAAACTTAGTACTAAAATAAAACCCACTAACGATATAACAGACGATGAATCGAACTAAATTATTACCCAATTACCCAATATCGTGTAATCAATGCGGCTCCCTAATGAGGCCATACAAATTCAAAAAAACATGCGAACAATAATGCAATGGTGATTTGCATTCCGGCATGCTATGAGGCTGTCGATAGGGCTAATAAATCATCCTTGCCGAATAATTTCCGTTCGGTTTTCGACCGATAACTTTAAAAAGGTCGAAAATTACCGCGGGTAACTAACAATAAACTGTTTGTAAGTTGTTACGTAGCAAATAAATAACTCAATCGAAAAAGGAGTTATGCCGCCGATACACGAATAGCAAATTATTTTATGCTTGGCGTAATATTTATAGAACTTTTTTTTTTACTTGTGAAAACCTCCACGGGCTTTTCCCCACCGGTGCCAGCGATCAGTATGTCGATAATCGAAGCGACTAAAACCACACGGTATCGTTTCCAAGCGCCCATTGCCAGGCACCCGGGTACGCCCTCGAAAGGATAACCCCAGGGTTCCCGGCGGACTTTTTAAAGAACTTGTTAAACTTTTAGATATAAGTTCTACTCAACCAATTCCAATCAAACATCCGGCAGATTTCAAGTCCGACAGAGACCTATTCAATGGAAAAACCAATTCAAAATCCGTTCAGTAGTTATTACGTCCATCACGAACAAACAGACTAACAGACAAGAATCCCAAAAAAAAGTATTTTTGTGTTCCGAATCGTTCATTTACTTAACATAACCCAAGTTTCTTTTTTATACCCCCAATGTACAGACACGACTAATTTACAATTTTATAGTAGTATAGAAGATGGCGGTCTAAGCAAACAACCCTAAACTTCCTTCAATCCTGAAAGTTGAATTGAACCGAACGTATACCTATCGTATCGATTTGAAACTTTGTAAGTGTATAATATCTGGATGAGATGTATAAATTAGATTCAATCGATTTGATCGGATGATGGAATTGTATATGGATAGTGAAACTCTGCAATGGCTTTCAGTAAACTTGTCTAATTGTAGTGTATATGATTTGTTATTTATTTCTTTGTATTTTTTTATATTTTTAGGGTTCCGTACCTCAAAAGGAAAAAACGGAAGCCTTATAGGATCACCGTTTTTCTCAGGAACGCGTAGAGGTATCAAACTGAAATTTATATCTTTATTATTTATTATTTTGTGATTATTTGTGCTTTATTGAGTATTATTGTGTATTATTGAGTGCTTATTTTGTGAGTGGTAGAGTCAAGCAACAGTCATTTTGGCCGTTGCATGAATGGGCCGACTCGACCGGGGAAGCACCACCCTCTCACAGAATATCGACGCCAAGTAACAGTATTTGAACTGTTGCGTTCCGTTTGGTGAGTGAGAGTGCCGGAGCCCAAACTCCTTTCCCATCCACTCCCAAACTCCTTTCCCATCCCCTCTCAAACTCCTTTCCCACCCCCTCCCAAACTCCTTTCCCATCCTCTTTCCTTTACAGGGTCGGCAGCGCGAGTGTGACGTAACTGGTGTTGCACACGTCCATAGGCCGCGGTAACCGCTTCCCATCAGGTGGGCCGCGTGCTTGTCTGCCACCTTAGTGGTATAAAAAAAAAAATTAGGTCTACTGTCCCTTGGAGCTGTGAAGAAATCAAACTTCTAAGCCAAAGCAATCAAAAGATACAGCCGTTTATGCCGCAAATTTTCGAAACTCGCACGGGAATCAAAACCTACAGGGTACTTTCCGTGAACTTAGAGTCTTGAAATTTGGTACGAAGTAACGTCTTAAAGTACAGATAAAGGAAAAATTGCGAAAACCCTAAATTTTTTGTTACATCATATAATAAAAATATTTTTGAAAATTTTAAAGTTACTACTTCTTTTCTCATGAACGCGTAGAGGTATTAAATTGAAATTCATATCAAATACTCAGGTCTATAAAATGTACGGAACTCTCGGTGTGCGAGTCCGACTCGCACTTGGCCGATTTTTTATGTTGTGTGCGTCATCGTCAGTTTGATTTCACCTCGCCTGATGGTTTTGAAGATACAAATACATAATGCTACAATCAAATGGTGGTCCTCAGTTTGAAGGCCTCATGAATAACTTTTTCACACCCCGCTTACAGGACAGGGATTGTAGAAAGGAGGAAACACGTGTGTTTTAATAGAAAATTCCAAGTTATCACTACATATTATAAAATAAGTCCTCCGCCGCGTCTATCTGTCTGTCTGCTCGTGATAAACTCAAAAACTACTGCATCGATTTTCATGCTGTTTTCACCAGTGGATAGAGTGGTTCTTTAGAAAGCTTTCGTCAAGTTTGTGCATACAGTGGCTAAAATATAATGATATTTGCTGGAGGTGTCGGAAAAAAAATGCTGTCTAGGAGCTTTCAACCAAAACGCTGCCTAAATCCGTTGAGCTGTAACAAAATGATATATGGTCGAATTGTGTATCTTATATAGGTTGTGGTGGTGTAATATGGTTCCATGGTTAACAGGAACGGGATCAGAATTCCACAAACACTGACGCCACATAGACTGACGCTTATATATTCTCGAAGGGCTGGGCAGATGTGTACCTATATTACCTTTATTCTTTAGTTTCAAGAAGTTTGGTTTCACGATGGACATCAAGACTATTGCTGTATCCCGGTCTCTATGTCGTCAATAAGAAAATTCTAACAAAATAAAAAGCCCATAATATTTTCATTCAACCGAAATATCGTACCTAGGGTCTCACGACTTAGAGGGAAGTTACGCCCATGGGCGCCCCCACTATCCAGGAGTCTCCAGCCGGAGCTGCTTCAAGAGGTCGTAGGCGCCTTGTTCCCTGCAAGGGTTGAGGAGCACACTCCACCGTCAATGGCTCCGCCTCAAGCGCTCAGTGTGGAAGACGACGTCGTGCCCGAAGTCACTTGGGCAGAGCTAGGGGTTGCGGTGTTACGGCTCAAAGCCAAAAATACCGCTCCAGGACCTGACGGCATTCCAGGCCGAGCGTGGGTCCTGGCTCTAGAGGCTCTCGGACCCCGACTGGGAGGGCTCTTTAGCGCATGCCTTGATCAGGGCCGGTTTCCAAAAATATGGAAGACGGGGAAACTGGCCCTGATCCGCAAAGAGGGGCGTCCTGCGGACTCACCGTCCGCCTACCGGCCTATTGTATTGCTCGACGAGATCTGCAAGCTTTTTGAGCGGCTCATAGCCGAGCGCCTCGTCGAGCACCTCATGACAGTAGGGCCGGATTTGGCGGACAGCCAGTTTGGTTTTCGCCGGGGGCGCTCCACTGTGGATGCGATCATGCGCGTGAGGGCCCTGGTGGAGGAAGCTGTGGCCCGGGGTGAGGTGGTGTTGGCAGTGTCTCTTGACATTGCCAATGCCTTCAACACCTTACCCTGGAGCTGCATTAGAGAGGCGCTCGTTTATCACAGAGTGCCTCTCTACCTCCGCCGTATCGTCGGGGCTTATCTTTCGGAGAGAGCCGTTATCTACCCAAGTAGGGCAGGGCTCGGTCGGCGAGATATGTCGTGCGGTGTTCCACAGGGCTCGGTACTGGGGCCGCTCCTGTGGAACATCGGTTACGACTGGGTGCTTCGCGGTGGTCTTCTGGAAGGTGTTGACTTGACGTGTTACGATGACGACACCCTCGTGACAGTACGAGGCCAGACGCATCGCGAGGCAACCATGAAGGCCACGGCCTGGGTTGCCAAAGTCGTTGGACGTATTCGGCGGCTGGGTCTTGAGGTGACCCTCCACAAGTCCGAGGCCCTTTTTTTCTATGGACCCCGGACTCAGAATCGACCACCAGAGAGATCCAGTCTTATCGTAGGAGGTGTACGCATCGCTATCGAGTCCTCGATGAAGTATCTAGGGCTCGTACTCGATGGGCGGTGGGACTTTGGATATCATTTCCGAAGTCTGGCCCCTAAGCTTAAGGGGGTGGTGGTTGCGCTGTCGCGGCTGCTGTCCAATCTGAAGGGGCCCGACGCCTCCTGCAGGAGGCTTTACGCTGGAATCGTGCGGTCCATGGCTCTTTATGGGGCACCAGTATGGGCAGTGAACCTGAGGTCTAGCAACGTCGCAATCCTGCGATCCCCCCTGCGGTTGCTGGCCGTCAGGATTATAAGGGGATACTGCACGGTCTCCTTTGAGGCGGCGAATCTCCTTGCCGGGACGCCTCCATGGGACCTGGAAGCGAGGGCCCTTGCAGCACTGTACCAGTGGCGCAAGGAGGCGCTGGAGCGGGATCTAAGGCCTGCTCCACGAGAAATCGAGGGGCAGCGATCCCAACTTTGCCAGGTGCTCGTGGAGGAATGGAAGGAACGACTTGGGCAACCAAGTGCAGGGCACGCCACGATTGTGGCGGTAAGACCCGTCATGGAGGAATGGCTGGAGATGCGCCACGGAAGCCTCTCCTACCGGCTGACGCAGGTGCTCACCGGACAATGGCTGTTTCGGTGAGTTCCTGCATCGTATACGCCGGGAGCCGACGCCCGAGTGCCACCATTGCCGGGGCTGCTCTGTGGACACGCCGCTTCACACACTGGCAGAGTGCCCAGAGTGGATGGAGCAGCGCCGTGTCCTTGAAGCAGCCGTCGGAGCGGGAAGCCTCACGCTGCAGACCCTAGTGCTGGCCATGGTTGGCAGCGAGAGTGTGTGGAACGCCGTCGCCTTCTTTTACGAGGCAGTGATGCGCGCAAAAGAGGCGGCAGAAAAGGTACGGGAGAGAGCTAGCTCTGTCCCGTGCCGTAGAAGGCGCACCGGGCGGCGGAGATCGCAGAACGATCTCCGTCCTCCATGAGCGCGGGCCTGGGGGTGACGGTCGGGGCTAGCCGTCACCCTAGCAGAAGCAGGCCTAGGGCGGCGGCGCGTTTCTGCGCACGCTTCTCTTAGGGGGAGGGTGGATTACATCCCCAATAACGCGTTGGGGTCGCCAGCGCTGGCGACCGGAGCCGTTCGGGGTCTCTGGGATATCCTTCCTAGGGCACACCAGATTCCCCGTACCACATGGCTGACGCAAGAGGGACACCGTGCGGTTTTAGTCGGTTCAAGTCCGACATACCCATCTCACCGTTAGCTCCGGTGGGGTGAAGCCCGTGGAGGTTTCTGCACGTTAAAAAAAAAAAAAGGGTCTCACGACTTATCCTTTCGAGGGCTTACCCGGGGTGCCCGGCAACGGACACTTGGGGAGGACACCGTGCGGTTTTAGTCGAGACATGACATAACCACCCCTGCTGGCCAGCGGGGGGGTATCCGAAGGGATTTCCGCACGTAAAAAAAAAAAGGGTCTCACGGCTTCCTTTCAAGGGCTTACCCGGGGTGCCCGGTAACGGACACTTGGGGAGGACACCGTGCGGTTTTAGTCGAGACACGACATAACCACTCCCGCTGGCCGGCGGGGGGGTATCCGAAGACATTTCCGCACGTAAAAGAAAAAAAAAGGGTCTCACGGCTGCATCAATATATTCAGTAGAACCAACAAAGCCCTCTTTAAATTTATTGTCAAGTAAATTCAACCGTACCAAGAGACCCGCTGCAACTTGTATTATTGTTCAAGCCGTTGCTAAGGATTCAACTGCAGTTTTCACCAATTGACGCTCACGATTTCACTTATTGTTACACTCTTGAAAACTCCCCGGCCACCTGGGACGTAGGACGTTTAAGACAGGTTTAAACAAGTGTTTGTCCGTATTATAATAAATAAATAATAAATATTTTACATAACTTGCGAATCGTGGGTGTATATTAAACCTCTGCCTACCCCTTCAGGGATACAGGCGTGAAGTTATGTTATGTTATGTTATTTTACGAAATTCTACACAGAGCTTTCTAGACCCAAAGTAAGCATAGTTTTACTAGCTTGTGTTTTGGGTTCTAGAACGCGGATAAATATACTTACATATTTTTTTTTAAATATATACATTTTATAATATAAATAATATTCGACGAATGTATCCTATGTATTTTTTTTTATTTTAGCACACGACACATTAAACAGTTAATAATTTTTCATTTCAGACTACCTTTGACTCATGACTTCGCTCGCGTTAATATACGACTGACAAAACCAAAGGTATCCTATGTCTTTTCCTGTACTCCTGATATCGTGTATGCAAAATTTCATGATGATCCATTTAGAAGCTTAGAGTTCGAAGTCGCGAACTCTCATTCGCAAGTCCGACGCCTTTGCCATTACGCTACTGCCTCCTTTCGTTTTCATATCTTCACTATTCTCTATTCTGTCCTTCCTTTTTACAGATGGTATAAGTGACACCTCCCTTTTACCCTACGCTTAATACTAAAAATATATTAAGAAAAAGTTTATAACATTAATTTACACCAACCGCTTAAAAAGTACATAGAATGCACGAACTCGGCGCTCGCCTGACACCACCAGCTTAACAGTTATTGGAAAATTAATTGCACACTAACAACGTGCAGTATACCTACCATACCCTGGAATATTTGCACAGACGTTTATTGGTACTAAAGCAATTTGACTCATGTTTATTCCTGTGGTTTTAATAATTAGTATGGTTTAAAAATACGTTTCTTACCAAATGTAATATCTGGTCTCTTATAACAAATGAAATAAGTCCAAATTTTGAGGACTTTTAAGCTGTTTAAGTATTATACGTCATGGCTCCTCTGACATATCAGATGGATGCTGTCAAATTAATGTATTGTCGTCCAAATATCAAATACTGCTACAAGGTGTTTCAAATCGATTTGGCAATCAGAAGTTGGTTAGATTTACCCTCCAAGATCTATTGTTACCGTCTTTGTAGACGTAACAAACATACAAAAAAATTACTGTCAAAATAAAGTTGATTTTCATAGTGCGTAACTTCTTTCTATGAGGCGAGTTATATGTATCAGGTCGTTACATATGAAATTGTCGTTTTTCTTGAAGAAATTGGAGGAAACTCAATTTTCAGTACTAACATTTTTGCATTTTTTTAGGAATAACAAATCCAAATTTTATGATTTTTTTTTGTGTATGAATGAAACAATATTAAGCTAACAAACAGCAACTTTTATTACATTTTTAAAAAGTGACAGCTGTTAGATAATAAGAAATTTATAATCAAAATGGATAGCATTTAGGAAGTACTGTTTTTGAAGATCGTATTAATTTATCAAGGCCAATAAAAACAAAATTTAATACAGAGTTGTAAAATCTTGAAATCAACTTTCACAAAATATAAATAATGGAAATAGCTATTAAATTACAGGAATAACGAACTCATGAATTTGTAAGAAAATTTCGGCAATTTCATTTCATTTAAAGACCATGTTTGCCATCTTATTAGTGCTAAAATACCTATTTGTCAACCGAAACGTCGGGTTCAATGTTAATATTAAAATAACATTAAATAAATTGCTATAGAATCCATTAAAAATAGTTTTATTTCAATGTGAGACCCTAATTAATAAAAAGTAGGACTTTTAGACAACGGTCATGTTGATCATTCACTATAGTTATTGAACTGCTAAGGTAAGGTAAAGTAAATAAACCTACCATCCATCAATGCCGGTAATACCAGGAATGATAATCACCCGTTGCTAACAGCAAAGGAAAAAAGAGGGTGATGCCAAGACTTGAAAAAAGCTAAGAATCCGGTCAAGCCAGCTCACTTGTGTGGATAAAGCAAAGTTTTTTCCACCACACCATTCATACAACTTTCAAAAATCGTACCAAATTCAAATTCAAGACTTCTTCTTTATATGTCGCAACAGATGGAGTACTGCTGTCACCTTTTTGCCGGAGCACCTAGATACCAACTTGACCCGTTCGACTCGGTGTAAACATGGGCGCTGATGATCGGCGACAATCCCATACTTAAAGGCAGTTTAGAACCTCTCAGCTTCAGGAGAGATTTTGCCACTCTGTGCGTTTTCTACCGCCTATACAATGGGGTGTGTTCAGAAGAATTGTTTGATATTACGCCCTGGGAATTCATCCTTACACATTGCGACCGGAAACGGTGCGTACAGTGAGGTATGAGAGGCACTTCATTCAGCGCACCCTCAGGCTGTGGAATGATCTCTCTGCTGTGGTTTTCCTAAGCAACTACAATATGGGGTTCTTCAAGAAGAGCATTAAAAGATTTTAACTAGGTCAGCAGCGTGAGTGTGATGCCCCTGGTGTTGCACACGCCCAAAGGCCAGGTCCAGATGAGGTGGGCCATATGCTTATCTGCCATCTAAGTGGTATAAAAAATAACAATAACAAAGATATAAAATGTACTTCAACGAAACACTGTATAGTATAAGAATCATTTACATGGAACAAAAAGTAAAACCTGTCTGTTTCTAGCTGCAGACAGGTTACTCCACCACCGCAATTCTTAAAGAAAGTTGATTTGAAAAGTTCATTAGAATTTTTCATCTTTTTCAAAATGAATTCCTTTCGCTAGTTCGACGATTATGATACTCGCTGAGCAAGTTGAAGCCCAATTTCCTTGTTAAAGGGAGAGTTTTGTATATTTTCCAGTTTGGAAATATTCGATTTGAAAAACTCTTTTGTTTTATTTTGCTAAAGGAGTTGAAGGAACTTATAGTGTGGTTTTTCTTGGTTATAAAGAGTATGTAAGGACGAAGCAAATGGCGGGACTGTGTTTCGGCCTACCTATGTATGTATTATCAAATTAGACACAGGACCTAGGTACTAAAGATTATTACTATAAATCTTTAGGCTTTCACGGCCGGCGTTGCATGTAGAATCTACCATATGAACTTGTGTACGACTCAAGACACTACATCAGTCACAGTAAAATCGCCGCGGAGGAGAGTTCATCGCACTCGTCGGCGCCCGAACCTGTACCACTGAAGATGTCGACCGCAGTGATTGACGATACGTTTGGAACACAAGTTTCATATGGACCACGGCCAAACAACCCGGAAGCAGTAGATTTTACGATTATTACTATGACTGCACAGTTTTTTTAGGTAAGGGCAAAGTTAGTTTAAGAGGGGTGCACAGAGCCTTTGGGGCCCAACCCAACCTCACCTGCTACCCCCTGCTGATTAACGAACGAGACTCTGGCGCACGCTTTCCTATTGGGGTTGGTAGGTCGGACGACAGTCGCTCCCATGAAAGTCAAGGTAAGCCAAATCTAAAGGAGGAGGTAGAGCAAGCGGACTCCGAGTTGAGGTTAAAGCCTTGGATGCAACCATGAATAACGTGATGATAAAGTAAGAAAATCGTACATCCGCACTTATAAAATATGGTTCTAATACCTTTTCTTTTTACGTGCGGTAATCCCTTAGGATACTCCCTCGCCGGCCAGCGGGGGCGGTTATGTCGTGCATCGACTAAAACCGCACGATGTCCTGCCCAAGTGTCCAATAAAATCTATATCAACTAAAATATTTAGCTGCAGCAAGTCGGACGATTTGTGAGTTCCGCCTTACTAAAAGGTGCTTAGAACTCAGACGGCGGACCGACTTTGATATCTCACGGTATTAATCAGAGACAAATGTCGCGTCATCGGTAACCAATCACAGCGTTTGTTCATTGCGTTCACGGAGCCTTTAACGATCAGTGTTTTATAGGTTCTGGTAGATTTCACATTGGATAGAAAATATCTTGTACAAATTTTACAACGTTTTTTTTTATAACTAGCTAATGCAATCAAACTTACGGCATTTTAAGTCTAACCAAAACCTTTCTAATAGTGACAACCGCATCGAAATCCGTTCATTAGTTTTTGCGTTCATCGCGAACAAACATTCAAACAAAAAAGAATTCAAAAAAAAAGTTTTTGTGTAACAGAACCCAAGTATTTTCTTTAATCCAATGTACAGACACAAACTAATTTACAAAGTTATGATAGTATAGATTAACAGCCCTCGTTTCGTTTAGTGGCTCAATTATTTTTAATTATTGGTTTGGCTGACGATTTCGGTAAACTACATTAAAAGACTTTCAAGTTACAGCTTTCTGAAAACACAGACTCAGGCTGGAAGCTACACTCATTAGAATCACGCCTAAATAAACATGTTGCCAAAAAAATATTGTAATATTGTGCGTAAGCGCAGAATGTCACTCTGATCGTTCAATGATAGAAGTAGCTTGGAATTAAGCTATGTGATTCCAGTGCATACTCCCGGAAATGCATCCGATAAAATATTGATAGATTTGCGGCTTTAAATTCTAGGTATCACTCAAGCCTTTTTTTTTTTTTTTTTTTTTTACGTGCGGAAATCCCTTCGGATACCCCCCCGCTGGCCAGCGGGGGTGGTTATGTCGTGTCTCGACTAAAACCGCACGGTGTCCTCCCCAAGTGTCCGTTGCCGGGCACCCCGGGTAAGCCCTCGAAAGGATAACCCCAGGGTTGCCGGCGGACTTTGGCCGCCACCGCGGCCTCGCCTGGTGGGGTCGGGTTTTATCCCGCTTCGGTGAGTTGGCAGGCGTGTGTAGGGCACACACGACACGCCTCCGCCACGGCCTGCTTCTGTAAGGACGGCGAGTCGGCCAACTGCCGTCACTCAAGCCTTATAGAAAATTCGGACTGAACATTGCTTCTACAAGGTATTTGCATCTGAAAAAATTACAGTGGATCTAAAGTTATGACATTTTTTTTTAAAGAATATTAGTAACCGAAATTACTAATATTCCCCCTAACCCCTCCAGCTAAGCTAAATTGCTTGTGTTAGGAGTGGGTTCACATCGGTAGTAGTGTAATGGCCAGGATTCGAACCCGGGACCTATCGATCGTAAGGTCGAATCCTTAACCACTAAGCTACCGACGCTTTCAAATTATTGAAAAATTATTGAAGTAATTATACACTTGTAGTTTTAGTCCAGTCAACGAATAGTCTAAAGTAATAAATTATACTCTACAGCCATTATGGTTTAGTGTGACTGTCAATTGTGTTAACATAATAATAACAACATATAGTAATATCTATATACTTTAATATATAAAGCTGAAGAGTTTATTTGTTTGGGTGATTAAACGCGATAATTTCGGGAATTACCGGTTCGAATTGGCTAATTCTTTTTGTGTTGGATATCCCACTTTATTGATCGAACTGTTTTCCCCTCTTAAACATTAAATAAATTAAACCTGACTGGTTTCGCCTAACGTCATCGGTGATGGTATGACATCTGTTAATAAAAACTTTTTAACAAAAAATTAAACCGCCGAAAATAATAAACCTTTTTTATTGAAATAAAACTATTTTTAACGTATTCTATCGCGGTTTATTTGATGTAATTTTATATTTTACATTGAACCCGACGTTTCGGTTGCTTTTCAGCAGCCATGGTCACGGGGAGACTAAAGATGGTTGTTGTCTTGAAGTTTGAAGTGAAAGTTATCTCAAAGTACCCGGACTATGTTGAATTGTTGGTGTTACTATTTACGCAGAATGCGCTCGATAGAATCCTATAAAATAGTTTTATTTCAATGTATATAACATTCGCGTAAACTTCCGACAATAACATGTAAAACCTTTTTTATTTAACCTTAATAAATAACTTCTTAAAGTAATGAAACTATATCTAAGTATATATTCTTGTAAATAGTTGAGTTTTTAATTAACCTTAATAAGTTCTTAAACTAATAAAAACTTAAGTATAGCTAAGTAATTTTGAGTCGGCATAAATATCTTAATATAAGACATAAATGTCTTAATAATAGGTGTTCCAACATTAAAACCACAGAGAAGGATTGAGAACTTACTTCTTTTTAAGTCGTTTAAAATTATGTGTTATTAGTATTTCATACTTATACTAGCATTCAATCATTCTATAACTATCAAGGCGACAACTACAATCCATAACTTATAAATAATAATACATTTTCCCATATAATTCTCATATACCTTCATTCGTCATAATTGAGCATAGCTGAGAACTCATAATTGAGTGAACAATTACTCCGCTATAAAACCTTGTCAGACTATAACAGTTACGCTACTCTGTAATTACATTAGACGTTCGGAGGGTTAGCTCGAATTCATATGGCGTGATTTAGTTTGGCCTGTAAGGGCACAGATAAGGTACACACAGACTACGATTATTTTACAAAATAAATGGAATTATAGTCGAAACTTGGTATCTGGACACAAATAATCGTAATATTATTATGAATTCAGATACATTTAAACGAATATTGGCATGAAGGTGGGCTTCGAAAGGCTTTTAATGGTTATGTTTTTATTCTATCCGTGTAATACAAACACAGTAGCCTAATGTAGTTCACAGGGTGGTGTTTTTGTGGGTTGGTAGATTTTAATGTCTGTACCCAAATGGTTCATGTTTGCGGCGTTTAATATTATTAGTTTTGACTTTAATTAACTGGTTTCAATCATTGCAGACATCAGTCTGATAGATTAGAGTGATACCAGTTTAGTATATCTTGATTGCATCGAAAGTGATGACGTATAAAAATATTAGAACTTTCATGATAACCACATGTCGCACTCGCTCTCAATAATTGATGTGACGGCTTGCAAGTCCGGTTGGCTTAGGCCCTTGGGTCCCATACACCCACGATCAACTGTAGAAGTCTTTGGTTAGTATCTATTGGATCACCAGATGGATCACCACTATTACACCAATGGTGATGGTGATAATAGAATCAAGCTTTTCCTGAGACAAATATCACTACCAAAGTACCACACTATCACTTCTTGTCTTTTACTTAGTCCTGGTCCTCAGTACGTGGGAGCGCGCGAGTGATGACTCTGATGATGGTTTTGGGCTCCGGTAACATTGAAAAAAAAAGGAATTAATTACTACATGTAACTTTTTTTGCCTTTGTCACAAAATCTGGCCTCTTTTCTAATTTACATCGTAACGTATTCTAAACGAAATTTTTAGAATACACAGATTAACAACAGAAGGGATGACCTTAATGATAAGGGAGCCCCCAAAAAGCAAACTTCCAAAGATATCCATTTGCTAAGTCACCGTTTATGATCATTTATCAACAGGAATTAGGGTAAGGTCGAGAATTTTAGGGTTAAAGTTCTAAAGAAAACACCCTGTATAAATTATATAAATGTGACGTAATTTTATGTACCGAGTGTGTACATTTTTGAACTATTTTACTACACTGACTTATAAAAAAAATCACTTCCAAGACAGGCCTCGGATACGACATTCTAATACTTTGAGATAGTTTTATCAACTCAATCATTCGGACCCGTTACTGTTTTATTGTAATTGATGTTAGTGTCATATGACTCTTGTTTTATTTAATTTTTCAGCAACAGTTAGTTTATTTTTTATTTTAGTATAAAATACGACGACCTGAATGCACGTTAGCTAGTACATACCAGGAGATTACTCTGTCAATTGAGCTACCTGAACACATGATAGTTACACAGTTTAGTGGATAAGGAGTTGGCCTTACGATCGATATGTCTCGGGTTTAAGTCCTGACTATTACACTACGGGCGTGAACCCACTCCTGACACAAGCAATTTAGCATAGCTGGAGGGGTTAGAAAAAATATTAGTATTTTCAGTTACTAACATTCTTTAAAAAAAAGTTTTGTCGGAATTCTATTCTAACAATAATTCTAATTCTAAAAACTTCTTGGTAAAGTGGATATCCTCTACTGGAATCTTTAAAATAATATAAAACAATCAAATCCATCAATTCAAATTAAAAGCTTTTAAAAACCTTTTCAAAATTTTAATATCACAAATGCGCCAGTATCTACGAATATCGTGCTACAAATGTCTACAATACGTCTACGGCGTAGCAATGTGGCACAGTAATCAGAATTTCGTATCTCTGTAATTGCAGAATAATACCGAAACATTTGTGAATAATGAAAAGGTAATATAATATCTTTCATTCTTTTCTCATTAGCATAACGATCGGTCAGTCCTCAAAAGCTGAAATTAACTTTCCAATTTGTACCTGTATTAAAAAGTATGATCATTAGTCAAAGAACGCCCATTAGTTGAGACTACTCACTTTTTCATTCAACGTATAATTACTCAACTTCTCTTCACTTCTGATTTAATTATGAGAAATTGTATTTCTAGCTTCTGTTGTATTATTTTCGGATCACGTTACAAATTTCAATTTGATTGCTAAAGAATATTTAAATGAGAGATCTAAGCAATATCGTTCCTGGCAAAATAGAATACATGGTATCGCACAAAATGATTAAGATATAAGCTGTTTTTCATATGACAGTTCATACAGTTAATGAAAAAGTATCCAGTTGAAGGTAATAAGCGGTCCTCTTATTACCTGGGACTAAATATCCAAAGTTTGATTTTGTATCCCGGGGGAATAATTACATTTCCGTGTTAAATACGAGGCACCGCCGCTTGCGCATTCGTGTTTCACGTGGTCAATCATTCTTCTTGTTTGGGAGCCCCCCTTAAATATTTATTTTATTCTGTTTGCTGTATTATTATTAGCGGCAACCAGCAATACATCATCTGTGAAAATTTAAACTGTCTAGCTATAACGGTTCATGAGATACAGCCTGGTGACAGACGGACGGATGGACAGCGGAGTACGGAATCCTAAAAAAACATCGGAATGTGACCAATCCCAAAACTCCACCAATATGCAATTAGTAGACTTTAAATTTGAATAAATGTGGTTTAATTCCAGTCAGAGTTCCTAACAACCCTAATTATGGAATAAAAAATCATAAAGGAAAGATGTTAAATTAAAAGCTCGTTTACAAAAGTAATTGGCGTTTACAACTCACCGACAGCCATAAAAAATTAACGACAGCACTGAAAGCGCTTCTAATTTTCTATTTTCTAAGAATACTACAAAGAAGACTTTAAAAAAATAAGCATTAGTGTATCTGAGTATGTTTACCCGAATTTTAGAACTAGTTAGTGTAGTTTAAGGTTACTTTGCGACTAGATAATAAATAAATATACGACATGAAGTAAGCATAGCTTAGCTAGCTTGTGTTATGGGATTTAGAATGCGAATAAACATACCTAGATCATTTTTTTTGTAAATACATATATATTATACATTGAAACACCCAGACTGAGCGGGAATCGAACCCGCCCCCCCTAACGTAGCAGTCGAACGCACTACCGCTACGCCAAAGGCCGTCAGCTCTATGGTGCGGAGCGCGAGCATCGGCACGAAAAAAAAACCGTCAGCTCTATCTAATATTAGGTCGTAACATATGAAATTGCCGTTTTTCTTGAAGAAATTGGAGGAAACCCAATTTTCAGTACTAACATTTTTGCATTTTTTTAAGGAATGACATATCCGAATTTTATGATTTTTTTTGTGTATGATTGAGACAACATTACGTTAACAAACAGCAACTTTTATTACATTTTTGAAAAGTGACAGCTGTTAAGTAATACGAAATTTATCATCAAAATGGATAGCATTTAGGAAGTACTGTTTTTGAAGATCAAATTAATTTATCAAGCAGCCAATAAAAACAAAATTTTATACAGAGTTGTAAAATCTTGAAATCAACTTTCAAACAAAATATAAATAATGGAAATAGCTACAGGAATAACGAACTCATGAATTTGTAACAAAATATCGGCAATTTCATAGGTAAAGACCTATTATACGTTTTTCCCATGGAGGTTTTCCATTTTTGATGTACTTGGTGGGAGTATATAGTAATTTTAGTAGCTTTTAGTAAAAGCCTTCTTGTACATCGGTTTCTTGTATTATCATCAATCCAAAAATGTGGAAAATTTCAAATTAATTCAAAGTTTTGGAGTTCTCAAAAATCGAGTTCATAGATTCCGTTACATAACAAACATGTATGGTAAAACCTGTCAGAGTAATCAGAATAATTGCTTGTATTATTACACCTGACAGAGAAAGCAAGAGTGTAATACACAGATAATCTCTAGCTATGTTTAATAGTCTCACATGCAGGTTGCCGCAACCGTATGACTGGTAACCAGAGGAAAATAAATAATAATAATAAACTAGGACGGTTGCCAGCTTGGCAATCAACCCAAACTTAAGCGTAGCGAGATTTGCCTATCCAACAATAGGTCAACGTGACCGGTCGACTTTTTCTATTGATTTGGTTTTTCGGTGATTATTCCTCGATGGTGAGACCGATCTGGACATTCGACCCCTTACGACACTCAGTAATGTCTACTTGATCACCGTGGCAAATTTGGTCGAGATCGGTCAAACGGTCTCGGAGGAGTTTAATTTGTTTGAAATGCAACTTTGAAACCAAAGACGCTTCGCTCGCCTTCGGCTCGCTACGCTTAGTAAATATTTTACGACATTCTACACAGCGCTTTCTAGACCCAAAGTAAGCATAGTTTAACTAGCTTGTGTTATATGTTCCAGAATGTGGATAAACGTACTTAAATACTTTTTCTTTTATAAATACTTACATATTATACGTAGCAACACCCAGACCAATGCAAATAGACATATTCATGCATACAAATATTTACACGGAGCGGGAATTAAACCCGCGCCCCCTGTCGTAGCAGTCGAATGCACTACCGCTGCGCCACAGAGGCCGTCAACCAGGACCTTGAGTGTAGCAGTCGTATCCACTATTGCGAAACTACCAAGATAAACTTATACTTCAGCTTTAGAAATCAATTAGAGATACAACACAAAAAAAACAGCTAGATAGCTGGAAATTGGGGCATAGGTACGTAACTCGGCTTGCTGCAGTCCAAAAAACTTCCGAGGCCTAGAATCCATTGCGACGGTATCAATTAGTGAATGCCGAGACTATTCTCTCGTGAAATGCATACTGATGGCGTCATCAATCTTTTACTTACAGCAAACCATTTTACTAGTAATCTAATACCTTTGAACGAGCAATTCTTGTGCGTATATATGTATGTCTATATATATGTATATGTAGGTATGTATATGTATGTATGTATATGTATGTATGTATATGTATGTATATGTATGTATATGTACGTATATGTATGTATCGTCTTCAGCGAATATATACATAATCTGAATCTCGAAAACGGCTGCAACGATTTTTATGAATATTAGTATACAGGGGGTTTCGGGGGTGATAAAACGATCTAGCTAGGTTTCATTTCTAGAAAATGTCGCAAAAAAAAAAGAACCCACCACATGGTCACCCAGATGTTAGTAATAAAATGCAACCTCAATATCATTTTTGAAGACCTATCCAAAGATACCTCACATGTATGGGTTTAATGAAAAAAGTTTTGAGTTTCAGTTCTAAGTATGGGGAACCCCCAAAATTTATTGGTTTTTTTTCTATTTTTATGTAAAAATCTTGATGCGGTTCACAGAATACATCTACTTACTAAGTTTCAACAGCATAGTTCTTATAGTTTCGGAAAAAAGTGGCTGTGACATACGGACGGACAGACAGACAGACATGACGAATCTATAAGGGTTCCGTTTTTTGCCATTTGGCAACGGAACCCTAAAAAAGGCACGACTGACGGTTTCTTAATGGCATGCTAGTTCCCACATTAATGTATGGAAGTAAAGTGAATATAGTTGAGATGTGGTCATTGCGCAGTATGTGTGGAGTAAGTTTGGCTGATTGGAAGAGGAATACAGGTTCACGAGAATGGTGTGGCCTGAAAGAGAACGTTGTAACGATAATTGAAAAGGGTAGGCCAAAGTGGTTTGGGCATTTAGATCCAATGAGTACTGAGCGAATGACACACGAAGTATGTAAGGCACATGTGAGCAAGCAAGCCGGGATCGACCTCGCATAACATGCACTGATCAAATTAATGAGGTATTGAAAAAAGGGTAGATCAAAAGCACTCGAAACCAGTAGTAATGACAGTAGAGGAGTCTCGTAAAGTATGTAAGTACAGAAGCAGATGGTGGTCTGTTGTCTCTGCCTACCCTGAAGGGAAAACGGCGTGAGTGTATGTATGTATGTATGTCACAGTAGTAACTGCCTTCTGTCCCAAACTTCGAAAGGAAAGCCTACACCAGAAGCTCGTCCGTCAACTAGCAGGTATACCGGCCAGCAGGTGACTTGGGCCACAATGATCTTGGGTGAACCATGTTAAGGTTTCAAACTCGGTAGCTTAAAAAAAAAGTAATACAAATAAATATTTTTTTTTTTTTTTTATAAATAAATAAATAAATAAATATTCTAAGACATTCTACACAGCGCTTTCTAGACCCAAAGTAAGCATAGTTTAACTAGCTTGTGTTATGGGTTCCAGAATGCGGATAAACATACTTATATACATTTTTTTTTGTAAATACATACATATTATACATAGAAACACCCAGACCAATGCAAATAGACATATTCATGCATACAAATATTTGCACTGAGCGGGAATCGAACCCGCGCCCCCCTGTCGTAGCAGTCGAATGCACTACCGCTACGCCACAGAGGCCGTCGTACAAAGTGTTACAACGTTATTTCATTCATAAATGTATTCATATTTAATACAGAACTTTATCGGTCAATTAACCAAGGACAAATATCAACGGATATAGTTTTATGAATCATTAAATCACTTTTATTAATGCTGATACATCATACTGGTACTTTTATTAATGCTTTTATGTTGGTATTTAATGTGACAGAATTATTTATATCTTGAAGTAGTACCGGCTGACTTCACTTATTAACTACGATAGTGCCCTAAAACTTGCAATTACTTTTTTAAATATTTTATATACATTAAAAATTTACTACGTATGCAATAAGCCCTCACTTTGCTTCGATTAATGTGAGTTTTTTTTTAAATATAGCCTATGCCTTTTTATTTTTTTTCGCCAGCCAGCGGGGGCGGTTATGTCGGGCTTGAACTGGCTATCGGGGATAATGTACATTTCAAATGTTGAAAGAATTTTCCTAATAAGTGCAGTGATTATGAAGATTACCACAAACATATAAACAAACACACAAAATACGGCCTCTCTCTTTATAACATGGAAGTGTGAAAATGGAAACGTGGAATTTCTATTATTGTTAATAAAAAGAACAAAAAAATTAAAATAAAACGAGTCGAAACTCGATGGGATTGCGTCGTTTCATTACAGAGTACCTACCTTTTTTTTTTTTTTTTTTTCGTGCGGAAATCCCTTCGGATACCCCCCGCCGGCCAGCGGGGGCGGTTATGTCGGGCATGAACCGACTAAAACCGCACGCCGTCTCGGGTCTGCAGACGCCGGGGTGTAAGGTTGCCCATAGAGCATATCCCTCTCACCCCGACTGACCTTGGGCCATCTCCGGTTTCGAGATGGCCCCCTCGGGTTTGGGAACCACGGTGTCCCCATCCTATGACCGACACATCCTCCCCCTCCCTTTCCGGGGCTAGATGGGAACACTGTGGTTCCCAAACCCGAGGGGCCATCTCGAAACCGGAGATGGCCCTTGCTCATTCGGGGTGCGATGAAAATGCCTGATGGGCCACCTTACACCCTGGCGTCTGAAGAGCCGAGATGGCGAGCGGTTTTAGTCGGTTCATGCCCGTCATAACCTCCCTCACTGGACGGCGGGGGAGGGGGGGGGCATCTGAGGGGATTCTTTTTTCTGGATTACCTGACGTGTCGACCAGGTTGACTGATTCCCGTTAACATTATTGTATATCATGGACCTCGTCTCGTCTGTCAATCAGCGGGTGTACCTACCTGCAGGTGACATTAGCTTGGGTCTTGGTGGTACCAGATGGCAGTCACTCCCGTAATAATAATAATAATCTCCAACAACACCTCCAGAGGCTCGCGTTAGGCAGTTGGGTCAAGGGCTTGATGCAGATGGCAGTGTTCCTCAACACGGCACGTATTGTGAGGAGATTCCTCTCTCTGGAGCCCTAACCACCGGTAGCTTGGTCCCTGTACCTGATGCCGGTGGGCCACAATTTTTTATATTCTTAAATATATTTGTTTTTTTTTATATAGAATGTATTTAAAATATAATTTGTATGTATTTAAAATATAATAAAGAAAATAATAATAACATCTCTTTATTGTACACAAAGGACATCAAAAACACGAATCCGAAATACAATTTGTGGTACATACAATTGACGGCCTTATCTCTCTGAGGCAATCTCTTACAGACAACCATAGGCCCGTAAAAGCTAGGGGAAGTCAAATCAAGAGAAAGAGTATGATAGCGAACCTTGGGCTGCAACGTGTAAACTTTTGGTGCAAGGAATTAACACTGTGATGATGGTAAAGTCATAGATCGAGCTAAAAATGGCTGTTTTGTTCTTATAATAATTGCAAATATAATAATTATCGATAAGGTAGAGAACTCATAATGAGTTGGCTCGCCTTTGTAGGTAATTTGTTATTACTTATGTTATATATTACTTTATAAAAAAGCAGCGATAGTCCAGTGGCGTACGTAACGGACTGCGGAGACAAAGTCTCGAGTTCGATCCCCAGTCGCCTCGGGCACACACCTCTGACTTTTCGTAGTTATATGTGGATTAATAAATGTCAATTATCGCTCGCTTAATAATGTGCCCGGTAGAAGGCAATAGGCTTGCCCCCTATTACATTGGGACCTTAACATAACTGGTGAATCGTGGGTGTGTAATACACCTCTACCTACCCCTTCGGGGATACAGGCGTGAAGTTATGTTATGTTATGTTTTTATTACTTTCTTGTGTGTACAGAAAAGAATTAAGAAGGATGGCCCTGTTGAGGGCTGTTCGGAAACTTT
Organism: Cybosia mesomella; assembly: GCA_946251805.1. NCBI lineage: Eukaryota > Metazoa > Arthropoda > Insecta > Lepidoptera > Erebidae > Cybosia > Cybosia mesomella. Next base: position 5,242,821 of record OX276398.1, on the reverse strand, counting down.
CCACGTGTCCCTCTGATTAGCAGATGGCACAGTGGAGAGCAAGTATGGGGGCCATCTCGAAACCGGAGATGGCCGTTTTTGGGTTATATCTTCGGTTCTAGTTAACCAATTGCAATCAGACATACGGTAAATTTTAGGTCTGGCCAGACCAAAAAACCACATCAAAATCCTTTCAGAAGTTTTTGTGTCCGTCTTGAACAAACAGACACGAATCCCAATAAAATATTTTTGTGTTCAATATCGTTAAATTAACATAACCCGAGGATTTTTTTTTATAATTGGTCTTTGTCCTATGAAATACCCGAAATTGTCTTACAAATTCATGAGTTCGTTATTCCTGTAATTTAATATCTATTTCCATTATTTATATTTTGTTTGAAAGTTGATTTCAAGATTTTACAACTCTGTAGTAAATTTTGTTTTTATTGGCCGTTTCATAAATTAATTCGATCTTCAAAAACAGTACTTCCTCAATGCTATCCATTTTGATGATAAATTTCGTATTACTTAACAGCTGTCACTTTTCAAAAATGTAATAAAAGTTGCTGTTTGTTAGCTTAATGTTGTCTCATTTCATACACAAAAAAAAAAACAAAATTTGGATTTGTCATTCCTGAAAAAATGCAAAAATGTTAGTACTGAAAATTGGGTATCCTGCAATTTCTTCAAGAAAAACGGCAATTTCATATGTAACGACATAATATATCCAATATACAGACAACTAATTTACAATTTTATAATAGTATACAAAAGCCGGAGGGATGACGATCTGCGAAAGACTGCGGGCAGATGCTGGTTGCGGCAAGCTGAAGACAGGGCGCTATGGCGCTCATTAGGGGAGATCTATGTCCAGCAGTGGACTAGAATAAGTTGATGATGATGATGATGATGATAGAAAAGCATTTGATTTGATGTCAAGTAAAAAACTTTCAAAATAAAAAAAAAAAAATTACAAAGATTTTATCTAATAAAGCGACTGCAAACAATCTGATTTATATTATCCATTTACTCAATGCAGGGTCTGAATGCACAAAAATCCAACCAGTGGCCGCTATCTTGAATCAATTAGTAGTGCTGGCTCAGCCGTTTAATTGCCACGAGGCAAGTGTACCACGTGTTTGGAATTTTAATGTCGGCGCAAGAATTGAATCAAGTCGACTAAACTTTCGTAATAGGTGGTGGAGAAATTTTCAACGGTAATTGTAGCTTCAGAATCAATATCTTGCAGCATTTTTAATCGGGTGGAATAGGAAATGTTTGGTTTTCAGTGAATAAAATTTGTACAAACATTCGGTTTATTTTATTTTATTTTATATTATTAATAGCTGTTGTCTGCAGCTTCACCCGTGTGGAATTCTGATCCCATTCCTGCAACCCATGGGAACCCATTTCAAGGGTAAGAAGCCTATATGGTATTTCAGACTATAATCTATATTTGTACTAAATTTCAGCCAGATCCGTTCAGCCGTTTGACCGTGATTGAGTAACAAATATTCAAGCATCTTGAAAAACTTTCAAAATATAATATTACTAGATCAGCTAGTAATATTATAATTTGCCCGCGGCTCTGCCCGTGAGGAATTCTGTTCCCGTTCTTGCAACTCATGGTGTGTTATTCCACACCAGGCGAGGCTTACGTAGTAACTATTTAGTAATCTGTGGCGAGGCCGCGGTTGCGGCCAAAGTCCGCCGGTAACCCTGGGGTTAGCCTTTCGAGGGCTTACCCGAGGTGCCCGGGAATGGACACTTGGGGAGGACACCGTGTGGTTTTAGTCGGTCCGATATCGACACGCCCACCCCACCGTCGGCACCGATGGGGTGAAGCCCGTGGGGGTTTCCACACGTATAAAAAAAAAGTGTGTTATTCCGGAATAACTATCCCTGTACCAAACTTCAGCAAGCTCCGTTCAGCTGTTTGAGCGTAATTGAGTATGATGATGATGATAAATGATAGCGGCGATAGCCCAGTGGCGTACGTAACGGACTGCCGAGAGGAGGTCTCGAGTTCGATCCCCAGTCGCCCCGGGCACACACCTCTGACTTTTCGTAGTTATGTGTGCATTAATAAATGATAATTATCGCTCGCTTAATAATGTGCCCGGTAGATGGCAATAGGCTCGCCCCCTATTACATTTTGACCGAAACATAATTGGCAAATCGTGGGTGTGTGTGATACACCTCTGCCTACCCCTTCGGGGATACAGGCGTGAAGTTATGTGATGTGTGTGTGTGTGTGTGATGTGAAATGATCTAATAATGGAATCGAACGGAATCAAGAAATTAAATCACCCAAGATCTCGTTAGTACGGAAACTGGTGTTGCCAAACTCTCACACATTATGACCAATCACGTCACACAAGACAGTGACTTGTTGATTATAGTTTTCATTAATATTAATTAAGCTAAGTACTTAAATTTTGTGTTCTGTAAAGTACTAAAATTATATGTAGCTATTCTCGGTCATAGTCCGTTGACCTAATATAGAGTTATTTGATTAACAACGATCGTGTTTTGCTTTCATTTCCGAGCCCGCCATTTTAAAATAATTTGAACCAGATGAGAATACACTGTTTTGTTTCTGTAGTGTCTTAAAAGAAGTATTACCTTCTTTATTTTAATTTATCCTATTCTGATATTACCCAAAGTTCGGTTATATTCTCGATGCCCAGTAAAAAAAAGGCAAATGTATGTAGTTATGTAAAATTCTTAAATTTTTACTAAATTTGCTTCCCTTTTTTTCTTGCGGAAATCCCCCCAGATACAGATACAGCCAGAGGAGGTAGTTATGTCGGATTCGAACCGACTAAACCGCACGCCGTCTCAGGCCTTCAGACTCCACAGGGTGTGAGGTGGGTCCCCATGAGGCATTTCCCTCGCACCCCGGCTGACCCAGGCCATCTCCGGTTTCGAGATGCCCCCCTCGGGTAAACCCTAGGTCCCTGAACTTACGGTTACGTTAGTTATAATATAATAATAATTATTATTAAGTCCATGTTTCTATGCTGACTCGGGAATGAGAGAAAAAAATAGAATGCGTAGAATGAATAAACATAACATAACATAACTTCACGCCTGTATCCCCGAAGGGGTAGGCAGAGGTGTATTACACACCTCTGCCTAGAATGAATAGAGCTGCATATAGTCATAAAAGTTGATTGAGGTACATTCAGGGTCTAGTCGGGTCTTCCATCTGTGTGGGGTGGCCTCCCTCTACTATCTACTAGCCTTGGTTAGAAAACAGTTGGAGCTTGCTGACTCTTGATGGCTATCCCATCACCGCAATAGGCTCGTACCCTGTTAAGTTGGACCAAATATGACTGGCGAAATACATATCTTGTCTTTATCTTGGTCTGTTTTAGGGTTCCGTTGCCAAATGGCAAAAAACGGAATCCTAAAAAAGACAAAGTGATAAAATCTGTGTCCCCCCCCCCCTGTAACTTCTAAAATTAGAGAATGATAAAACGAAAAAAGAATATGATGTACATTACCATGTAAACTTCCACCGGAAATTGGTTTGAAGGAGATCTAGTAAGTAGTTTTTTTTTAATACGTCATAAATCGTAAACCGAAATTTACCTTTCATTTAATAACTCAAATATAAAATTTAAAAAAAGCATTATTATGTTACTTGCTGCTACGGATCCCTTCATGGGCGAGTCCAACTCGCACTCGGTCGCATTTTTATTATTGTTTATGTACAAAATTGATAAATGCGATTGCAATTACGGAATTGTTTCGGTTTTATGATATAATCAAACTAAATTAGCAAACAAGCTACCTTGAGGGGAAAATGAGTATGGGGAAAATAAATTCTGAACATAACTAACCTACCGAATTCTGACAATAAACTATCGATTATTATATTTCAGCTATGAAAGGTATCTTATTCAATATAAAGAGACCTTTATAATTTCATATAGTAATATATCCAAGGAAACTTACACCCATAAGGCATCCTTCGCCCAATTTATGGGCTCACGACACCGTAATCTGATAGCAATGAATTACGTCTGAGCGACGTCAGGACCTTTATCCTCTGTCGGATATATCCAACCGAAGTAGAAACGTGAGTGTTGCCAATTAGAATTTGTCAGGCTATTAGTTGATGAAAGGATTTGTGGCAAACTTTGTAATCGGCTGTAGTCGTAATCAGTAATCAGGGCTTGTGCCTCATATAATAGGTATCACAAACAAGATGCTAACTTCAATATTTCGAGTTACAAGTTTGACCACCAGAGTTGAGTAACTGCTATAGAATCACATACAATATATTCACACTTGTATGACTTCGAACTCCAAAGAATCTTATTAATTCTTTAATGTACACTAAAAAGATATACAAAATGTATGCATAAACAACAGGTAAAGTAATTGTGTACAAAGGCGAGCTTAACTCTATAAGAGTTCTCAACCAGCAAACCTTTGAGCAGTAGAGAAAAAGACAAGAAAATTACAAAGGGGAGCAAACCTCTCAGAATTAGCTAACTAAAGGACTTTAATGGGCTAAAGCTCAAGTGGCTGCTAAAAAGCTGAGTATTCTGTCGAAGGTGCGAAAGTACTTCACACCGGAACAGTTGCTCAACTTGTACCAAGCGCAGGTTCGATCCTGTATGGAGTACTGCTCGTACTTGTGTGATGGCTCAGCTAAATACCACCTGGAAGCGCTTGAGACAATAGAGAGACGGGCCAAGAGGCTCATCAATAACGATGCACTCGTCGAGAAAAGGCTTCGGAGCCTTGAACATCGACGCAAAGTTGCAGGCCTATCGGTTTTTTACCGGATGCATTTCGGAGAGTACTTCTACTACTACTTGATACTTCCGAGCCCTTTCCACCAACGAACGACCAGACACAGCGACCCGCCACCGCTATATGGTGAATATTCCACTCATACGCACGAAACGTTTCGGCGACACATTTATTATGCGTACAGCTAAGGAGTGGAATTGCCTGCCTGAGTCTGTGTTTCCGGAAAGCTATAACCTTGGAATCTTCAAGTCTCGAGTGAATAGGTTCCTTCTAGGCAAACGTGATCCATCGTAGACCACATCGTCACTTACGATCAGGTGAGATAGAGGTCAAACGTGAGCATATCATCCATAAAAAAAATTTAAGGACAAATTTAGTAACGTGAAATTTAGAAAATGAAGTCTTTCAAAGATAAACAGTATTTATTGTAATAAAAATACTGGAAGTAGACATTGTGGAGTTACGTTAATCGGTAACAGCTTGCACGACTTATATGGATATGACTCCGAATTCTCGAGCACACTCCCAAATCCTTCCGTAAAAAGGATATTTACATTTCCATTTCAATATAATCCCAATTTTTTTATCTTTTAATCCCGATTTTTCCCTGTTGCACTATGAGAAATATCGGTTTGTTTCGGATCAAAACTTGATAACTTTTATTTTTAGAGGTATTATTTTAAATTTTTTGCACTATTGTAAAGTGATATATAACGCTTCGTAGGAATAATGTTTTGTATAATTTACTTGAGTACTTACTCTATAAAGCAATATTTAAAATAGAAATCTAACTGCAAATGGTATTTATTCCTCATTATTATTTCGTTTATAAAATCAAACACCAGATTTGGATATTCATTAATTTAGAAGAAAAAAATATGAAATATGCAGTACTTCTTATAAAATGATTGCTTATTTATCAAGCAATCAAGATTACGTCATATTAGGTCGTTACATATGAAATTGCCATTTTTCTTGATGAAATTGGAGGAAACCCAATTTTCAGTTCTAACATTTTTGCATATTTTTTAATAATGACAAATCCAAATTTAATGTTTTTTTTTGTGTATGAATGAGACAACATTAAGCTAACAAACAGCAACTTTTACTACATTTTTGAAACGTGATAGATGTTAAGTAATACGAAATTTATAATCAAAATGGATAGCATTTAGGAAGTACTGTTTTTGAAGAACGAATTAGTTTATCAAGCGGCCAATAAAAACAAAATTTAATACAGAGTTGTAAAATCTTGAAATCAAGTTTCAAACAAAATATAAATAATGGAAATAGCTATTAAATTACAGAAATAACGAACTCATGAGTTTGTAAGAAAATTTAGGCAATTTCATAGGTAAAGACCTATTATTATGGAAAAATAGATGAATATAATTTTTTAATACATAATGATATATTGTGTAATGATATATTATAATTATCAATAGATTTAATATTATTCTATACTTGACTAATTATCAATAGATTTAATAATAATGTATGCTTAAACAAACTTGATAAGCTTCACGAACTTAATTAATTCGTTCAATTTCAAATATCTCAGGCACCTTCCATCATCGAGTTCCTTTATGTTTTTGCTATGGTTGTGGTTGGTTAAATGGTTTTCTAATGCTAGTTATATACCGATGGATAAAGAGTATAAAGAAGCAGAAGTCCATTGTACCTTTTTTTTTTTTTTTTTTTCGTGCGGAAATCCCCTCGGATACCCCCCCGCCGGCCAGCGGGGGCGGTTATGTCGGGCTTGCACCGACTAAAACCGCACGCCGTCTCGGGTCTTCAGACGCCGATACAAGTCCATTGTACCTAGTTTTTCGAGAGATTTTGGTATGATGAAAATGTTATTTTTTATAATCTTTCTATGAAACGACTGCACTGCAAAATGCTTTTAAACTTCTCCCGTGAATACATTTCAGCTGACATTTATAATTATTTTCATAAATTCTGCTAGCCTCTATGGCAATATATGCATCGTTAATGTGTTTTAATCCAAGTACATTGAGTACCTTTTTTTTTTATCGTGCGGAAATCCCTTCGGATACCCCCGGTTATGTCGGGCTTGCACCGACTAAAACCGCACGCCGTCTCGGGTCTACAGACGCCGGGGTGTAAGGTTGCCCATAGAGCATATCCCTCGCACCCCGACTGACCCTGGGCCATCTCCGGTTTCGAGATGGCCCCCTCGGGTTTGGGAACCACGGTGTCCCCGTCTTGCCCCGGTTTGGGGGAGGGGCGCTAGTCGCCCCACCCTTAACACCGTAATTTTCTTTTTTGCTGGATTGTGAAAGCAAAATACTACGAGTGTCTTCTGCTTTTCTCAGTAGACGTACCTACACGGTGAGTGATCGGTTTTAACAAGGACTAAGTCACTAATTACTGTGATTGCAATCAACTGCTAACTGTTTGGCATTATAAACAACAAAATATAGATTGAACTACGAAGATAGAAAGTCAGCGCTCTGCTTTTCTGACTTTTGTGACACTGACATTTCTGAAAACGCAAGTTTTCGCAGCCAATTTTTATATTTTTAATAGGTAAATAAGCTATATTTTAATTTTAAATTTGAAACATGGGTCAATGTCAAAAGTTTCGATGAACTTTAAAAAACTTAATTTTAACTTTACTCTAGTTTTCAATAAACTGAAGGTTGATATAGCATAACATTAAAATAAAGTTAGTTTGGTGAAATCTACATACAAAAAGTTGGGTCCTAATACTATAAAATAAAATAAATATAACATAACATAACTTCACACGTGTATCCCCGAAATTAGTAAAGTTTAACAATTGCAATATTGTTGGAAACCATTTTTGATCTGACGTTGTTCTACGCTAAACCACAGTGCGTTGACGATACGACGAAATATCACTCTATACCGTTTATATTCGTGCAAGTAGATTAGCGTCTATACGAATATATACATCTTTTAAACATAAGTATAAAATTCAGCTTGAACATTCAGATGTTCAAGCTGAGCTGTGTACAAACCAAATCAATTTTATGCGGACTAAGCGCAAACACTATCGTTAATAGAAAGCTATCTAGCTCGTTCTAGCGCTACATAAATCAAGCTACTCAAATAAGCCGCTCGTTCTAGGGCTGTGACGTATCCAAACAGCCAGTCAGCTCCTAGCCTCAATGACCCTACAAATTATAGGCTAGTGTTGTGCAATGTTTGTGGAAATCCCGGGATATATGAACGATTTAGGATTGCAGCGATTGGTGGATTCGTTCGAGATGGCGTGTGGTGTGTATAATGTCGTTTGTAACAGTGTAATCACTACTCAGATGTTGAAGCGTATGAGAGTTTCAACTGACTTGCCGATATTAATGAAATATGTCATTCAAAATCGTCATTTTCAAGTTTTGAGGAGTATAATTCTTACACCTTTAATTTTTTTAATATGATATTTCTAATGGAAAATAATTTTAACATATTATGTTTGTTTGCTACTTTCCCATTAGAAATATCTACGACGCAGTATGCTAGTACTTAGCAGTCAACCATAAGTGAGAAGATGAAATTTCTGACTGAAACGTGTAGGCAGGCTATTTAAAAATTATACATACGTAGACTGACTCAGAGAGGTCCGTAATTTTACTTCGAGAGTTATATGTTCGATGAATGGAAAGTCGATAGAACGTTTGATCGAATATTGCTATTTCGAATGAACCGTTTATCGCCAAATGCAACTTCGACTGAACGATTTATCGAATATTTATCAATCGATGGACTGATGTCCGAAAATTAGTAAAGTGGGTTAGGTTAGGTTAGAACTGTGACCCCAACAGAGCGCAAGCCGAGCGAGCGGAGCGAGCGTGCCGCGGTAGCGGCCGGCGAAGCGCTGGAATCAGTAGTCCGGAAAGTTTATGGCAAGAAGTCATGTCTAAATCTCATTCGAAACAGCAATCCATCGATTAATAAATATTCGATAAAACGCTCAGTCGAAGTTGCGTTTGGCGATAAACGGTTCATTCGAAATAGCAATATTCGATCAAACGTTCTGTCGACTTTCCATTCATCGAACATATAACTCTCGAAGTTTAGTTACGGACCCGACTCAGAGACATCATTTGCTTCTGTCTATCTATATATTTCATATGCCATAGGCTCACTATGGCATATGGAATATATAAATATTGAACCATAGAGAAAAAAAAGAAAGAAATCCAATTATCGATGTATAAACAAACAAGCTAACCGGTTTCGTATGATTTAATTGGTACGATCTTTAAGGTCGATCCCGAAGGTGTAGAAGTAATGAAGGCCTGTAGAAAAAGTGACATTTTAATAGTGGAATCGCTACGAAGCGAACATTCAAAAGTCTTACATGTATGGGAGTAACATTATTTGTTACACGTGACATGTCCACAAATAATGTCTGAAATTTTAGATTTTTGAAGGATCGCTTCGAAGCGTTTCCAATAGTAGAATGTCACTTAGTCTAAGCCTTGTCTTGTAGACAAAATGACAATTTATTAGCGGAATCGCTTCGAAGCGAATCCGTTTCTATTAGTTCTATTTATCAATGGATCTCGCGATACTTGGATGGTTATAATATTATTACAATAAATTATTTATTTCAAGTTACAGAGACTTACTTAAAATACATTAAGTTTTTTTAGTCCCATAGTATACATTACTGAACGTTTTACTGCCGTTATCGCCAACAGAATGCCAATTTGTCTACAGGCCTTGCTCAGTTACATAACATAACATAACATAACATAACATAACATAACTTCACGCCTGTATCCCCGAAGGGGTAGGCAGAGGTGTATTATACACCCACGATTCGCCAGTTATGTTTAGGTCCCAATGTAATAGGGGGCGAGCCTATTGCCATCTACCAGGCACATTACTAAGTGAGCGATAATAAACATTTTAAATACACACATAACTACGAAAAGTCAGAGGTGTGTGCCCGGGGCGACTGGGGATCGAAGTCGAGACCTCGTTTCCGCAGTCCGTTACGTACGTCACTGGGCTATCGCCGCTTTTTTATAAAGTAATATATTACATAAGTAATAACAAATTACCTACAAAGGCGAGCTTAACTCATTATGAGTTCTCTACCTTATCGATAATTATTATATTTGCAATTATTATAAGAACAAAACAGCCATTTTTTGCTCGATCTATGACTTTACCATCAGACCTCGTTTCGGCAGTCCGTTACGTACACCACTGGGCTATCGCCGCTTTTCACTGGGCTATCGCCGCTTTCTGGGCTATCGCCGCTTTTGCTCACTTACATTTGCGAAAAATACAAAAATTCCCTTCCTGTTGGATCGGATAGGAATTAAGACTAATCACCGGCTCGCTTATGTTATCCTATTATAATTACCAGCCTTGTACTGGACTCAACAACATTAAACTTTCTTGATGTTCGACCAACGACAAAAGTGGATCCACACTTAAATATTTACAAACGTTTTTACATTGGAATACATGAATCTAATAATATGTATAAATTTATATTTATGTAATCTATTCTATCTACTCAAAATCTCGTGGCCGTTGAAACGAAGAAGAAGAATAATAAATATATATGTAGTTTTATATTCTCCACAACACAAAGATAATATATTTTATGTTTTGTTTATTATTTAAAAACAGGTTTAATAGCTAAAGTGATTAATTAATTAGAATTTGCTAAGCCACTTTCGTCGTTGACTGTAGCTCACCCTAGTGAATGAGATTCGGGAAAAAGAAATGAAAGATTTTTTTTTAATAAATAAATCTCTCACATTTGCAATAGATAAATCTTACGAAATCTACCTAAAACAAATCTTCCAATATTTATCCTTCCAATATTGCCACCATAACAGGATCCAATAATTCAAAAACAACTTGAATAAAAATCTTATAAGTCCCACTCAACTTTCATACGTTTCTTGAATAAAATAAATTCTCGCAGTACCAATCGATATTAAAAACCGGCTAAATCGGAGATCTCTGGCAAAATCCCGGGACACCGAGTCAGCCCATCCATCGGGGAATCGGATGTTTGTTGAATACGGAATTGAGTCGACGACAATATTCGTTTCGGTACGTGTAAACTAGCTTTATTCACAATACCGCTGACTTTCGATAATATGTACTTGCTGACCCGTCAAACGTTGTACTGCCATATAAATTATATCAAACAAATCGAACGCAAGTGTAAAAATGCGGAATGAAATATCGAACTGACGCGACACCTCATATAAATGATTTCACATGAATGAACGATGATTAAATTGTATTTTTCATACAAAAGGGCGGTGAAGAATAGTTAGGATAAATAGAGTAAAACTAATTTTTGTTTTCTTTCTCATGCGAAACCGGTGCGGGTCACTAGTATGCAGTACCCGCCTTTTGAAATGGCACGCGCATTGGGAAGAAAAGCGAGACTCCAGCTAAGATCCGCGTGCTACGGTTTTGCAAAGATTTTTCATTATCGCCCAGCGCATATCTGCAGTTTGATATCTTTTTAGATGGGTTACAACCAAAGTTATAGTTGTAATATTTTATAAACCTACACGGTTTTAACTAGGTATCAAACTGTCGCTTAACGACCTCCGTTCTCCATGAGCGCAGGGCGGGGGGGTGGCAGGTGAGGCCGCCTGTCACCCCAGCAGAAGCAAGACGGGGACACCGTGGTCCCCAAACCCGAGGGGGCCATCTCGAAACCAGAGATGGCCCAGGGTCAGCCGGGGTGCGAGGGATATGCTCTATGGGCAACCTTACACCCCGGCATCTTAAGACCCGAGACGGCGTGCGGTTTTAGTCGGTTCAAACCCAACATAACCGCCCCCGCTGGCCAGCGGGGGGGTATCCGAAGGGATTTGCGTACGAAAAAAAAAGTATCAAACTGTCAGTACTATTTACTATGCAATGAAATAACAAACCCAGTCGTGAATTGACTCGAACAATGGGATGTTAAGCATCCATGCTATCCTCAGCATGGAAATTGAAATTTTAATTGACAGATATCGTTATCGAGTATTGGAAGTGTGTCAAAATTATAAAAGCAAATGGCGTCGACGGTCGCCATCCGAATGGCGGGAATCGATCGGATCTCAATTAAAAATACTGACTGACTAAAGCATTCTAGATTTATTCCGTTTTTCTACTCATAAAGTTGGAGCAGTGGTGGATTCGTGTAGTGCTTTATTTGAAAAAGTTTGTTTTGATTTCGGAAATGAGAGTAAAACTTCATATTGGACGTACGACGTACGACTTCAGGAATGTGGGCTAATAAATATTTTAGCAAGTTGTTAATAAATGTGGAATAATTATTATAATATTAAGTACATATTATATGAAGGTAATATAAAGTGGAAGAGTAAAAGTGAGTAATTATTTCAATATGTGTAGCAGGTTCCACCAAGTGCCATCAATCAACAGTATAAATAGTACAATATATTACATTTATCATAGTGTCAACATGTTTTGCTCATTTAGGCGTACAAAAATTGAGAGTTGTCACACCCAAAAATATTCAAACAAGCAAGGGGTATACAAGCAAGCTAATTAAAAACCACGAGAAATATTAAAACATTATAAGAACTGAAAAATATCATAAAGACGAATAGAAATTGCTGTACAGTAAAATGTAAGGACACATTGGCATACGAAACATCTACTCACGGGTTTTACCCAATGGTGGGTGTAGAGGGAATTTCAGTTTCCCCATACACCCACTGTGCTAAGACTGGAAAAGCAGAATAAATGAATAGCAGTTAATACTTTTTGTTGATGACTGTAATTAACCTAGTAAGCTATTAAAATTATTCCGGGAATAATGTGATATAATTATTATCCTACCAGTAGTTACGTGGTAATTACAAGTAGTGTAATGTTATAGAATACAATATTAATAGGACATTTTGGTCAGCATATAATCATGGTTGCTTTAGTTGAAATTTAGCACTTGTTGGTTGATTATAAATTATATATTAAATTGTTTACCAGCCTGTGGATGACCGACGTCATAGTATAATGGCTTAAATATTTTGAAAGTACGTACACTGTAATAGGTAATATGGTTAGTAAGAATTTTCGAGTTTCTCAAATATTTAAGCCCTTATACATACTCGATGTAAGTCTGTAGTTCTGCCTATGTGATATTCCATTTAATCTATCTCTAGGCCCAGATCCGTTCATTCTTCCTACATACTTACATGTACTAATACCTTCTCCCCTCCGGGGTAGGCACAGGCAACATTCCGCCATCTGCTTCTGTCCTTACATACTTCACGCTACTGTCATTAAACCTATCATACAAGCCCGCCGGTTGTAAGTGCTGTTGACCTGCCCTTTTTTGAACACATCATAGAAAGAAAGAAAGAAAGAAAACACGTTTAATAAACAAAGCACAACGCACATTACAATCATTCATCAACATAAATCTATGGGCACGAAAAATTATTTTTAAAACTTACAACACAGAATATAAATAAAGTGACGTAAATGACGTCTGTGACACTCGACATTGACGTATCACAACATAAACGCCCGAACGCCACTTAAATACTAAGGGCGGCTTGCGCATCGTCGTTAAATACAGTTTAAGAGCGACGTAAACGCATTTAGTCTGCTAATTATAATTAGCGTCTTGCACAACAAAAATTTAGGCACTAATCACGTTTAACGAACTGTCAAAGTTAAATACCCAAAGATGGCTATTTAGCGTCGCTAAATACGTTTAGTAGCAATCGCGCGTCATCATTTTGAGGTTAGCAACAAGTAAGGAAATGTATTCATTATTAATGAATATTCAATAAATAGATAGGTAGCTAATTAGCTATTTTTGTTTGTTTTGCAGGATCAAATCAGTCACTCCTATGAACCAACTTTTATGTACGCTGAGATTTCATGCGACAGGAAGTCAGCTAATAACTTGTGGTGACATGATTGGTGTACATGAAAGCACAGCTTGTAGAATAGTGCATCGTGTTACTCATGCCATTGCATTATTGTATAAGATGTATATAAAATTTCCAAGCACAACAGAAGAGCAAAATAAAGCAGCGTATGACAGTTGAAAGCTCGTCGGTCCATTTCACGCATTTTTTTTAAGAAATGCCACCATTTTGCTCTAATTCAAGTGTACAACGCACGAAAACGTAAAAAGGAACGCAAGACACTGCTTTACCGACTCCCTAACTACGATTAGTTAAATTACCATCCAAACGGACGTGAGCAAGACCTTTTTAATTGTATTTAGGCTAAACATATTTAGCAAGATAAACACATTTAACTAAATTCTGTTTAGACCAAATGTTGCGCAAACCGCCCTTAGTATACGTGGCAAATTTACCTATTTTTGTGACACCTTATATATTCATTATTAGGTTCATGTATTCCAATGTAAAAAAGGTTTGTAAATATTTGTGTTAATCCACTTTTATCGTTGGCTGTACATACTTTTACCTTTGCAATATTAGTAGGATTTATATTCAGGTAGTTTTATTTAATCAATAAATATTATAGGTATACTATATATATACTATACAATACTTATATACAATAAATATACTAAATTCACTACCGCTATGCGAGCTAACAGGACCGTATCCAATGTAATAACTCCCACACAAAGAGCTAATCCTGCTTACAAAAGCGTCTCATCAACAATACTTTCTTCAACGAACTATACTCACTAAATCACGCATAAAACCTCGATTACTCAATAAAATTGCCCCGACCCGAGATAAACGACCAGACGAACGCAATCGAGAACTTCACACACTCGCCAAATCGCCTCTGACGATCCGTCAGCACTAATACGACTCTTCTGTCTCGATCAGACTAATCGCTGCGATAGATCGAATCGCTTCGCAAATCGAGTGATTTAATCTAAAATTACACCGGTCATGTTAATTGGGTACGGTGATTCGTTTGAATGTGATTTACGCGTGTTTAGGTAATGATGCGATGGTGTTGGGTAATGACAGAACTTAGGAATTTGTTTGGCCAAGGTGGTTGGCCTATATAAACCTTTGCTTAAATAATACAATTCTACAACTTTTGAGCTCCACGTTCTTCGATAGTCAGACTATGAATAAATATATTTAAAAAGCCAAAGTCTTTAAAATAAGGTTGAGAAGTATCGATGACGTAATGAACAAACCTCATCCAGTATACTACGGACTTGAACTCATTACTAACACAAGCAATTTAGCTTAGCTGGAGGGATTAACAAGAAAACTATAGTAGTCTTAAAAGTTTCTAGAAGTGTTAAAAAGATCAATTTTATAATACTTTCTAATTTGCTGCAGTTAATTTCTTTTCTTTTTATTTGAGTTTTGATAGAAAACATCTATTCAAATTATATTTATTGTAAATCATAGGTTAAGAGGATGTTCACAAAATAATGAGGTCGGCTATGTTTTACCATTTGGACATGCAATATTAAATAAGTATTGATTAACTTATCACATAAATATTATTCAAAATTAAATTAAGCATACCAAACACACAACATTAATTTAAATAGAATTAATCATGCATTACATTCATTTTTTTTTATTACAATTATATTAGTTTTTATTACACTGTTTTTTATCCTCTGAAAATTATTTAATTGTATAGTAACATTTTTCTATTAAATGTTTGCGAAGTTTCCTTTTAAAACTCTCCATTTCAGTTACATTTCTGATCGTTATTGGAATTTTATGAAATATGCGCTTTCCTAGGCAAAAGACAGTGCTATGCAATCATTGTGTTCTACTAGTTACCATGGATAAATTTTCACAGTGTCGGGCCCTAGTCCGGAACTCAAACAATTCAATATTAGATTTAACAAATATTGCAACTTAAAATATATAAAGAGAAGGAAATCTCAAAATGTTTAATTTCTTAAAATAAGGTACACATGAGTCGGTCTGTTGTAGGTTGCATGTGCTTTTAATACAACAAGCAACAAAAACATGATCTTTATATTTCAATTAAATTTTTAAGCATTTTGTATGCTTACTTTTTCTAAAGATTTAGATAGGAAAAAGAGAACATCTAGAACGGGACTTGAACCCGCGACCAGTCCCTTACAGGGGGAATGCTCTGACCAGCTGAGCTATCTAGACACGTCCCAGATATTCGAAATTCACCGATATGTTATATACGTCTTAAGGGCCGTTCTAGATGTTTTTTTTTTTTTTTTTTTTTTTATATTTAGGACACGTCAATTTGACTTCACCTCGCCTGATGGTAAGCTGAAGGTAAAGTCTCAGGAAAGAGGGTCACCATTACATACACGTACCATGTTAACAATGGTGGCACTCAGCTTGACGGCCTCATCAGAAGAGGATTGTCGTCGCAACACCGCGTGACACCCACCGGTCCCACTAGTGCTGCGACCACAATCCCCCTGCCCGGCTATGCACCTGCTGACCCCTGAACGCAATCAAACCGAAGTTGGATTACTATGGAGGGTTTTTCGCAATCGTGCACGGTGGTACCTACCCGGCCGAATTTTGTGACAAATTTGTGTCATCAAATTTCTACCACCAGTAAAATTCCTATCTAAATGATCTTTATATTTTGAGCTCCCCCAAAAAATTACCCCATATCGTAAAGTAGATCCTACATAGCCATTATAAGCCGTTAGCAAAGTGGACTAATTGCCGACTTTACGTAATCTATAGAGTGCATATGAGAATGTATTTAGTTTTTTAGATATATATTCGCAATGTGATTCCCAATTTACTTTATTATCAATGTAAGGGTATATAAATGTTGTATCATTAATTTCTTCGATTGTCGTGTTTTGGTAGGATATTTGCAATTTTTGATTTATTTCGTTGTTTGAAGAACATTAAATTGGTTTTGTCTATATTAATATTTAAGTCATTTTCATTGAGCTATTGTATCATTGATGTCAAAGATGTATTTATATTGTATTCGAATTTTCTAAATTACTACCAGTGTAAAGTACAGTCACAAGCGTTAGCAAAAAGTGTCATTTTGAAATTTCGTTATTGTGGGGAAGTCATTAATATAAATAAGGAATAAAAGAGGACAGTGCACATTTCCTAACAAACCGTATGCATATAGCTTATTTAAAAGTATTTCATGATTGACACGGTCAAATGCATTGGCCATATCCTTGAATAGAGCTATTGTCGGTGATCATCTGTCCATATTTATTAACACTTCATGATTTATTCCTTCTAAATCCATATTGACATGTCGTGAACAAATCATTTATTTCAAAAAAATCATACAGCCACTTATATACGATTTTCTCAAATATTTTGGAAAATATGGGTAATAAAGCAATAGGTCTATAATTATTAATGATTGACTTACTATCTTCTTAGTGGATAGGTGATATTACTGTAAGTTTTAATCTGTCTGGAAATATACCACGTTCTATGCAAAGATTCATGATGTGACTTAGAGGGGCCGCTATAAAGACTGCTACATCCTTGACTATTCGTGTACTAATACCATCATACCCTACGCTGAATGTGTTTTTTAAGGAAGCGCGTTATAAATATTAAAACCGTCTCATATGTCTGAACATGATGCTGTCATGCTTCATATATACAGTAAACGATAACAGTAGCCAAATAAATTTAAATACATTGATTACTAGCTAATGCCCGCAGCTCCGCTTTCAGCTAGTAGTATAGATAGACTTACTCTTGAAATAATAAAAAAGACCTCCTATGAAGAATTTTTTTTTAAATTCGACAGTAGTCAAGAAACCTAAAAAAAGGTTTTAAATATTTGAGTGTCAAGTAACTTTTGTCGTTGACTGTAAGTACATCATGTTTTTTTGTTAGTTATAATACTTTTTATTAAATATTAATATGCAAAATATAAGGCAGTTATAATTTATTTTTATTTTAACGCTTGTTTTTTATTGTTTATTAATTATTAGAAAATCTACCATCAAGTTTGCAATGTTCACATCTCTTCGAGCGTTCCGTGGTGACTATTTTTTTAACTTTTCATTTACGTTGTTTTATTTTATTCAATTTATGGTTGACCTAGGTTATTCAAAAAGGTGGACTGTTGCCTGTTCCTCGGCAACAATTACAAATTAAATAGCTTCCACTGTCTATATTTTAAAGCTTATCCCTAGGGCGAAAGGCGCCACATTCATTCATACTGTATATGCGATACGTTTACAAGATTTACGAGGAACATTCTTTCCAGAGCCGTTTAGGTCACAAAGTTAGCAACTCACTTTTTTCAACCGCTAAAATTCCCAAACGGCGTGAATTTTTAATAAATCATCCAAACCGCCGCCATATTTGAACTTCTATAAAAAACTTTCCGGCTAAGGAAATGTAAAATGGCTCAACTTTTATATAACTACAACAGTTACATTATATACAGGCTGTTGTAAATTTGTTTTATAGGTTCAGTTTAGTAGCGTGCGTTTTAAGTTTACAAAAGTTAACATAACGGGCAAATTTGTTTACATGCAAGATGTTATGTATTTGTTTGTAATTAGAACAAGGTAGTCAGGAATACTCTTTAGACTCTGCCCTTATGTTTGTTCTTTCTTTATTGACATTAAAATACACAAGTCTACATCAAATGTGAATTCCCTGGTTCGCAAATAAATAATAAATACAATGACCTGTATCTTAAGAACCCATGTCTTCGCCTATTGTGCAGCTAGAGTTTCATGCCGAATGGCTATTTCCAGTAACTTTCTACATAAGGTGGTACATCTTGCTCGGACGGGAACTCATGGAGACATGGAGGGTGCGACTTGAGCAACCAAGGTAGGGGGAAACCACCGTTTCGGCGGTGAGGTCGATCATGAAGGAGTGGTTGGAGAGGCACCACGGTGACCTCTCCTACCGGATGTGCCAGATATTTACCGGACACAGGTGCTTCGGTAAGTATCTAAGGCGCATCCACCGGGAGACAACACCGCAGTGCCAGCACTGCGAGGATCCTGGCGAAGACACGGCGCTCCACACGTTGGTGGAGTGCCCTGCGTGGGCGAGTCAACGCCGGGATCTCGTTGCGATCCTGGGCGTGGATGTTCTCTCGTTGGAGACCATGGTGAGGGCCGTGGTCTCCGACGGGAGCAAGTGGCACGCCGCCGCCTCTTTCTGCGAGCAGGTGATGCACGCGAAAGAGACGGTGAAGAGGGAGCGCGAGAGATCCCTGCCCCCCGAGTTCCGCAGTCTGCGGCGAGGACGTCGCAGACTCGTCTACGCCCGGGACAACCGACCTCCATGATTGGGGCCTGAGGACAGCGGCTGGCTAACTCGCCGTCCTTACAGAAGCAGGCCGTGGCGGAGGCGTGTCGTGTGTGTCCTACACACGCCTGCCAACTCACCGACGCGGGATAAAACCCACCAGGCGAGGCCGCGGTGGCGGCCAAGGTCCGCCGGTAACCCTGGGGTTATCCTTTCGAGGGCTTACCGGGGGTGCCCGGCAATGGACACTTGAGGAGGACACCTTGTGGTTTTAGTCTAGCACACACACACAACAATTATTGGAAGTTTGAGTTAGGTGAGTAACTAGCTTTTGTACGTGTTTTTAACCGCCGACGCAAAAACGACAATAGTAGGGCATGTTCTTAGTTATCTTTGATGAAAATCAATCAGGGGTGTTTCAAATTTTTAATTCATGCAATACTTTTGACATCAAAAATCACTATATTTATCTATCTCCCGAACCGTGGCGTAATTTCTGTTTTAAACTACGTCTCTAGTAGTCTTTGTCGATACAGAAATTAACTCAGAATTGACCCAGAAAAATAGATTCCCCAACTCCGATTCCAAGTGCCACAGAGGAAAGGCCATAACCCCCGCCATTATTAATACCCGGTACTTAGGTATTAATTTCCAAATAAAAACTATTAAGTATCGTGCCGATAGCAGTTACAGCTTGTTTCGTGGCCCAACTTTATGGCAGTCGTAACATTCGCAATTTACGACAGTACTTTAGCTGTAGTGTGTTCATGGTACAAGTATAATTTGCAAGTTTAGAATAATCGCAGTTTTACCGAAGTTTCGATTGGCGAACTCGCGTTTTTAATAATTCATTGGGTGTTCATTTTTAACCTTGGGTATTGAGATGCAAATTATTGCTGTTTAAAGTTAGGACGTTTATTGTACAAGTTTTGGTAGGGGTGTATTTATTGCTGGGTTGGTACTGAAAGGAAAATTAAGAAACTAGCGGAGTCTTCGCTTCGCTCGAGAAATTTCGTATTTATCAAAATTGACTACACATTTAACATAACATAACTTCAGGCCTATATCCCCGAAGGAGTAGGCAGAGGTGTATTACACACCCACGATTCGCCAGTTATGTTAAGGTCCCAATGTAATAGGGGGCGAGCCTATTGCCATCTGCCGGGCACATTATTAAGCGAACGATAATTATCATTTATTAATGCACACATAACTACGAAAAGTCAGAGGTGTGTGCCCGGGGCGACTGGGGATCGAACTCGAGACCTCGTCTCAGCAGTCCGTTACATACGCCACTTGGCTATCACCGCTTTTTTTACACATTATTATTATTACACATTTAATACCATTTTAATACCCAAATGCTTCAGTAATATCTCCGAAGCATCGAGCTCTATCTAAGTTCTCGTTTAATACTTTTTTTTTTCGTGCGGAAATCCCTTCGGATACCCCCCCGCAGGCCAGCGGGGTCGGTTATGTCGGGCTTGAACATATCAAAGGGTGTAAGGTTGCCGATAGAGCATATCCCTCGCACCTCAACTATCCCTCGCACCCCGACTATCCCTCCCACCCCGACTCTCGTTTAATACCTGTGTTTCCGTAATTTCTCTGAAGACCTGACCTCTATCGAAGTATTAGTAGTATTATTAGGTCATTTAATACCTAAATGCTTCAGTAATTATTTCGAAGCAATTGTAATTAAACTGTAATTACTTGAGCTCTATCAAAGAGTCAAGCTTATATAAGTTAATCAACATATTAGAGACCTTTTTTTTACGTGCGGAGATCCCTTCGGATACCCCCCCCCCCCTCCCGGATATTAGAGACCTTTACTAAAATTATAAAGAGACAGAGTTTGTTGATTCAGGTAATCTTTGAAACCACTTCACTTATTGGATAAAAATGTTTCACCATTTGAACTGTACATTATTTCCGATGGACATAGGCTATATATTATATGGCTTGAGTTAAAAAAACTCATATAAACCGAAGCGAAGCCGGGGCTTTTTGCTAATACAATATAAACATCGTTAGCTCGTTTCATCTTATACAATTTGCTTAACCAAATGATTTGTCTAATATTAACTCAGTGATATGTCAATAATCACCAACATTGATTATTTCGAACCCATCGCCGCGAATGATTTGATGTCGAATTAGATTTATTGAAATATCGGTGTTTGATCATATTGATATTGGATGGCATTGTTGCTCTCTGATGTCTGAGTCTCGTGGCTGCTGTACCGTGCCTGGGACTCTGATTTCAAGCTTATTTAGTAAATATTATTAGCATTTGGCATATTTCTGACAATATTTTTGGGCGTATTTTTTATTTTTTTGTAATTAATTTACTTTTTTTTCATTCTGAAAGTAAACATTTTGCAAAAGTATTACTTTGGGACATTAGGTACTTAATTTACTGCGGTGTGTGTTGGGTAACCTCCTCGAGTGTCGCTCCGATTCCGATCCCGCTGCAGTCCGGGGGGAACGGAATCGGAGCGGCCGGTACACCCTGGGCGGCGGTCAATGGCTTCCCCTTCACCCCTTCATAGGGTTGGCATTGATCGTCGGCCAATACCCAACGTGGCGGGAACACATCGCTCTCCGTACTCCTCTGCTTTCTGAGGAGACAGGATGAGCGATGCTGTTAGTGGTGAGCCAGGGTCCCAGGGTCAGCCGGGGTGCGAGGGATATGCTCTATGGGCAACCTTACACCCCGGCGTCTGCAGACCCGAGACGGCGTGCGGTTTTAGTCGGTTCAAGTCCGACATAACCGCCCCCACTGGCTGGCGGGGGGTATCTATAAAAAAGGTACTTACTTAATTTACTTTAAATATAATTAATAAATAACAATAAATATTCTACGCATTCTACACAGCACTATCTAGACCCAAAGTAAGTAAAGCTTAACTAGCTTGTGTTATGGGTTCTATAATGCGGATACACATTTTTTTTTTGTAAATACATACATACATAAAACCACCCAGACCAATGCAAATATTCATATGCATGCACACAAATATTTGAACTGAGCGGGAATCGAACCCGCGACCTCTAGCAGTCGAATAATCTACCGCTACTCCACAGAAGTCGTCAAAACCGTCTTACTTTTAATACAATGAACATTAATAATTTAAAAAAGAATCATTTTTTTCTATTATTCTTTTTTGAATTGCTGTTGATATTATTTTAATTATTTTATTTAAATTGTAGTACTAACATAAAGCAAAAAAAAGATACTAACCCTAAAACTGACTACTTAATCGTTTAGGGAACCCATCTAGTAAGTAGGCGAGTCACCGTCTGCCAGAGCTATAAAATATTTAATTTGGAAGGCAGACACTCATTTTTAGGGTTCCGTTGCCAAATGGCAAAAAACGGAACCCTTATAGATTCGTCATGTCTGTCTGTCTGTCCGTCCGTCCGTCCGTCCGTATGTCACAGCTACTTTTTTCCGAAACTATAAGAACTATGCTGTTGAAACTTGGTAAGTAGATGTATTATGTGAACCGCATTAAGATTTTCACACAAAAATAGAAAAAGAACAATAAATTCTAGGGGCTCCCCATACTAAGAACTGAAACTCAAAATTTTTATTTTCATCAAACTCATACGTGTTGGGTATTTATGGATAGGTCTTCAAAAATGATATTGAGGTTTCTAATATCATTTTTCTCTAAACTGAATAGTTTGCGCGAGAGACACTTCCAAAGTGGTAAAATGTGTCCCCTCCCCCCTATAATTTCTAAAATAAGAGAATGATACCACTAAAAAAAAATATATGATGTACATTACCATGTAAACTTCCACCGATAATTGGTTTGAACGAGATATAGTAAACTAGTAGTTTTTTTAAATACGTCATAAATCATAAAACGCAATTTAAGTTTCATTCGATCAACTCAAATATAAAATTTAAAAAATAAAGCATTATTATGTTACTTGCTGCTACGGAACCCTTCATGGGCGAGTCCGACTCGCACTTGGCCACTTTTTCTAGTTAAACTGGTCGATTTGACCCCCAACCCTATGAACCTGTTCTTCAATTATACACATACGAGTATATTTATTACTAGCTGATGCCCACGGCTCCGGTTATACATAACCAATTGCAACCAATTGCAATCAAACATATGGCAGATTTTAAGTCTAACTAATACCATTCTAATAGAAAAAACCGCATCAAAGACTGTTCAGTAGTTTTTGCGTCATCGCCAACAAACATAAACAGTCAATTTTATTTTAAATATCTCCAATGTACAGACACAACTATTTTACAATTTTATAATAGTATATATACATACAGTAACTTCTACTAGTACAGTTGTCATTGGTAATAGCTTAACACATTCCAAGTTTACATACCAACTTAGTTCAAAAAGTTTACAAAAAAAAGATTTTTTTTTGAATAATAATATTTTTTTCTGCGAAGCTTACAAACATCGATTTAGATCCGTTAAAATAATTTCTTACAATGTGTATAACATTGAAATAAATTATATAATTATTTCAATGCGAATATTACATGCGATAGCCCAGTGGCGTACATAACGGACTGCTGAGACGAGGTCTCGAGTTCGATCCCCAGTCACCCCAGGCACACACCTCTGACTTTTCGTAGTTATGTGTGCATTAATAAATGGTAATTATCGCTCGCTTAATATTGTGCCCGGTAGATGGTGGGACCTTAACATAACTGGCGAATCGTGGGTGTGTAATACGCCTCTGCCTACCCCTTCGGGGATACAGGCGTGAAGTTATGTTTTGTTATGTTATGCTTAACTGCCGACTATATCATCATTTAAGTTGTAATGTTTTTCATTCAGAGATTTTTTAGTAGCAGTCTGTACTGCTACTAAAAAATCTCTGGCGCAAACTGTTAGCTGGTACTATATTCAGATTCTGTAATCTGAATAAAGTACCAGGTAACAGTTTGCGCCTAAATTATATGTAATAGGAAACCTAGCATACCTGGATGTGTATGACCCAATATCCTTGAGGCCCAAGCCATCCTAATCTGCAAGTCTGCTGCTGAAGAACGACCGTGGCACTGGTGTGGGCTTCACTGTGACTGCGGTTTGACCTTCCAACCCTTTTCAGGGTCAGACCGCTTTCACTCCCAAAAAGTCGATATACGAATCAAAAACAACAAGTAGGACCTCAGACTCCAAAGTGCAAACTTTAGATGCAACTGGAGAATCGTTATGAGGATCATCATCATCATCATCATCATCCTATACTAGTCCACTGCTGGACATAGGTCTCTCCTAATGAGCGCCATAGCGCCCTGTCTTCAGCGGATGAGGATGATGATCAGAAAATCGTGCCTCAGAGACCACGTTAAGATGTTGGTCCCGGTTGCCATACAAACATCTATGGCAGTCCTTACGGGTAGTTGGACCCCTGAAAATTCCGACAAATGGTCTTAATACAGAATTTCGATATCGCGCTTCGTAGTTAGTACTGGTGGTAGAAATTTGATGACACAAATTTGTCACAAAATTCGGCCGGGTGGGTACCACCGTGCACGATTGCGAAAAACCCTCCATAGTAATCCAATTTCGGTTTGATTACGTTCAGGGGTCAGCAAGTGCATAGCCGGGCAGGGGGATTGTGGTCGCAGCACTAGTGGGACCGGTGGGTGTCACGCGGTGCTGCGACGACAATCCTCTTCTGATGAGGCCGTCAAGTTGAGTGCCACCATTGTTAACATGGTACGTGTATGTAATGGTGACCCTCTTTCCTGAGACTTTACCTTCAGCTTACGATCAGGCGAGGTGAAGTCAAATTGATGTGTCCTAAATATATTTTAAAAAAAAGTTGTCGATTCAAATATCGAAGTTCAGTCGCTTCGTAGTTAGACTAAAAAGCCGACCCCAACTAAGTTGGAAGAAGCTTTGGCGGATGATGATGATAATGATGTTGATGATCAGAAAACAACATCAGAATCTAAATATAACCCAACGGCTTACCCCTTTAAGAATACACAAAACAATTATAATAAAGCTGTCGCAGTGATTACTAATCCATTGATCGTTAAACCACACTACAGTGAATACTAAACCGCTACTAGAGTTGACATTGATGTTAAATTGAGCGCTAATGTGTCGGTCAACATTGGAAGTAATCGCTCTATGTGTCTAGTTAATGGCACGTTATTATTAACGAGATAGCATGATCATCAATTGGGTGAGATATTTCTTATCGCAAGTAAATATACTCACGCCTTTTCCCCTCGGGGGTAGGCAGAGATAACAGATGCCATTGGCTTCTATCCTTAGTGCGTCACGAGCTACCTCTACTATAGTTAAACCTTTCATGCAAGCACGTCTTTTTTGGGTGCTTTTGACCTGTCCTTATCTTTGTATAAGTGTATATTATTGGAATATAAATGGCTAGTATTGGAGTTTGCCTTTGTGCACGCTAGTATATGATCGTCTAAAAGATACAATATGTCTGTCTTTAAGAAACACTAGTTTTTTTCTTAAGAAGAAAATCGTGTGATTATATACTATCTAACGAACTATATGACGTGGTAGTTGATTTTTCAACTGCTGTCAAGGGACGTCTTCGGTTGCAGGTTTGATTTCCGCGCAGTTTTAATCTATTTGCATTGATATAGGTTATTTTATGTATGATAGCTAAGTGTGTTAATTCGTGTTATAGCGCTATTTGAACAATAATTAAGTTCAAAAATATTACTATTTTGAAGCTATAGAAATGTTACAACGATAAAACAAAAATCTTTATGACATCAAAGTTTAGCAGTGCAAGTTAGATTTGCTTCCCAATATCTAACTCCAACAAGAACGGAAATAGAAAAAAAACATCAAAACTTTCATTGCAGCCTTAAATAACCAAACTAAACTTGATCACGTACAAAAATTTGCCAGTATCAAGACCATTATTAATTTTTATGGTACGACACAGATTTGCCGACCGCACCACAACTCCCCTTGTACACTGCGCACCCATAAAGAGTTAATATTTCAACGGCGCACACAAACCCACCAGTAGTCAAGAACCAAGTTTTAATTTGCTTAAAGTTGTTACAACTTGGAACGGGTCCCTCGTTGGGCGCCAAATTAGGTACCGTCACAGACTAAAGTATAAAAGTAACGGGCACGTTATTCCACTGATACTTTAATTCGTTTGGTTCTACTGTTTTTTCGCATACTACCTACATTTAGTGTACAATTTAAGTTCAACAAGAATTGTCTTGAAACTTTGTCGGTTCAGTCTTGCTACGAATTAAATATTTGCTATTTTAGATTATAATTAAGTTAATCGGATTCGAACTGTAGAAATATTTATTATTATTATTCCCGTACCTCTATATGCGCCTTAAAACCTGAATTGTAACATGAATTTTTGGATTTTGACTTAGTGAAAAAGAGAAATAAAACTGTATTTCTTGTAAACGAGGACAAAATAACATTTCCTAGTGGTCCAAAGTGCACCCTTCGAATTGGATCCCGTGTGAGACCTCGGGGTCCAAATGCACTTTGCAGTTTTGGATACAACCGGGATTAACACTAGGATAAACAAATTACTAGTCTTATAATTGCGAAAGTAACTTTGTCTATTTAGTACCTTTTCACCCAAACCGCTGAACTAATTCCGCCATAAGGTAGCATAGAGACAACTTATATCCCGATAAGGACGCAGCAATTTTCCACGATAAATAGTATTCAAATGGGCATAGTCAGCTGCAACAGCTAGTGTTTTTCATAAACTGAAATAAACATGTTAAAATCATAACTCAAGCAATGGCTTACCGATCTACCACAGTACAGTTAATCACAAAACCAAACGCATATTTTAATTCGGAGCTATTCAATAGGAACCGAGTCGGTTCCAGCATCGCAATGCATCAGGGACCTCTTTAAAGTGCTGAAATGCGCATTATCGATGAGTTAGGGTGACCATTCACCATCAGGTGGCTTTTATGGCTTCCATTTAATAAAAGATATGTTCGCTTACCCTCATATAATACAACTGCCCTCTCGAACAGTCTCTATGATGAGTTGGTGGGTACCGAGCCTGATCTGATTTGTCTTGAGCCATCCATTACCACAGACCTGATAGATATCTCAACACCAGATATTCCTGTTAAATTATTAGATACAACCTGTGACGACCAACACATATTAAACTCATCAATAAGATTAGTTAATACTAGCAGGAATAAGTTAAAAAAATATATAAAACTAAATAAATTTATTTGCAAATCACAAAAACACATAAAAAAACTTAAAATAGGTGTCAACAAATATCGTAGGTTGAGTAAATCGAATTTACAACTAAGACAATTAATAGGAATAAGTAGAAAAGAATTAGATATCCAATCTGACCAATATGAAACTGATATTCATCAATTGCAGACTGAAATTAGGCATTTAAATGACTCATTAGACTCAATTACCTTAAAATATAAAATTTCTCAAAAAGAAATTGGGGAATACATTGAGGCTTTGAATAGCCTGGTGGAGACTTGTAACAGCAATGAACAAAGGTTCTACTCGCTTGAAAAATTATACAGTCAAACATCAGACTGTGAAAAGTCATTGCCAAGTTCTTCATTGTCGATAACTCCCCAGCCTGAGTTAACTTCTCCAACAGTTGACTATGTGGGCAATATGTGTGACAATATCAACATAAAATCTAACAGGCCTTCCTGTGCTCACCCTGAAACGAAAATAACACAAGCTTCAAAGGTTGTCATATATTGTGATGAAATTGGTAGAAGTCTAGGTTATCACTTGGCCGAACATCTGGGTAAATCGGTCACAACTCATTCATTTCCTGGGGCGTCATACTCTCAAATCATCGATAAAGTATTAACTGGTATACATTGCCCACAATCAACATTAGTGTTACTTATAGGTAGAAGAGAAAATGCAAATATTCAATCTGTCATAAAGTTTCATGAACAACTATCAAACTTGCAAGTAAAGCAAGTAATACTATGTGCATTCCCTTACAGTAAAGCTTTCACACATAAGGAGAATGAAATTAGATATAATTTGAATAGAAAATTGCATACCTTGACTACATATTGTAGGAATATACAATTATTTGACTGTAATATTGTATTACAAAACTATATCTTGACATTGGATAGTTATTTACTATCAAATTTTTTACGACGACAGATAGCTAAGTGTTTAGCTAACTTTTTATTATGCGAAGCTAAATTTTTAGCTAATAAGCAAATAAATATTATTATAAATTCTGACACAATGGATAGCGGTATCCAAAAAAAAAACTAAATTACTTGACAACAGATAAAAAATCTAGCGATATTTTTTACGGTATATCCGAAATTAACGGATATGGGCACGAGGCTTTTGGGGCTATTGAGCCGTCTTTTAGTAATATTGATAAAAAAAGCGGCCCGTTAATGTCCAAATCTAATTCAAATTGTAAAAATAAAGCATTTAACCTGGTGCACCAAAATGTCGAAGGTCTGACAAATGGTAAAGAATTGGAATTGGAGTTGCACATGACCTTGAATGATATTGATATTTTTTGTGTAACTGAACATTGGTTGACAGACCATCAGGTCATCTTCAACTTCAAAAATCACCAGGTGGCTAGCTCGTTCAGTAGAAAAAATTGCAAACGTGGAGGCACCTTAATTATTATTAATAAGAACATTAAATTTAAAGAGCGTAAAGACCTAGTAAGCCTCTCTATTGAGCGAGTTATTGAGATAGCTGGTATTGAGTTTGAGCACTTCATTGTATTAAGCGTGTACAGTCCCCCGGACGCGCCTTATGCAAGATTTGAAGAAACGATGGAAGAAGCGCTTTTTAAATGCCGTTGCTCTAAAAAGTCAATAATAGTTTGTGGAGACTTTAATGTTAATATATTAGATAACACTTTAGCGCCAGTAGAGAAAAACAAAATGTTGAATCTGTTCAAGTCCTTCAATCTTGGTAATGTATTTTTGGAACCTACTCGAATAACTGCCACAAGTGCAACATGTATTGATAATATTTTCACGGACATTAACCCTATTAACAAATGTATTGTGGATGCTGTACACTCGGATCATCGTGGCCAATTTATAAAATGCTACAGAAATTATTATGAAGTAAGAAGAAAAGAAATTAAATTTGTACCGATAAACCAATATCGTTTAGATGCTTTCAAGGAAAATATAGTTAATAAACTACCTGATTTGCCCTTGTACACTAGTGTAGATAAGTCTTATGCAGACTTAATTAACCTGATCAATACTGAGTTTGGGAGAATTTTTACCCCAAAGACATTATCGATTGGCAGCCGTCCTGTTTTCAGTGACTGGGCAACACCAGGGATTTATAATAGCAGGAGGAGATTGTATGAATTATATTCTGAAAAATCATACAATTTCAACCCTGATTTTCAGAATTATGTCAAAAACTATTCTAAAACATTTAAGCGAGCCTGTTCCTTTGCTAAATCAAACTTTATAAAAAACAAAATATCAAATTCTGTTAATAAAATTAAGACTACCTGGAACATTATAAATTCCGAATGTGGTAAATCTCCAGCAGTTGTAAGAGATTACCATTTAAAAATAGACGGTCGCCATGTCACGGAGGATCTGGAAGTTGCGACAGAGTTTGAACACTTTTTTTCAAATATACCTGTAGCCACTACCCGAACTCTTCAGTCGTCTTCCACTTCCGCTGAGTCATTGCTTATGGAATCAATTACAAAATGTGAGGACGCTTTCAGATTCTCAGTTGTTGATAGCAAGGACATCACAAAATCGTTTAAATCCATTGATATTAAAAAGACCGCGGACCTATGGGGATTATCAGTCAAAACTGTTTCAAGCATCATTGATGTCATTGCTCCCCATCTAGCAACTGTGTTTAATGACTGCGTCAGTTGCGGTATATTTCCTGATTTAATGAAACACAGTAAAGTCATACCTTTGTTCAAGGCAGGCAGCGCCTCAGATCCCTCGAATTTCAGACCCATCTCTGTGTTGCCAACCTTGAGTAAAGTATTTGAGAAATTAATTCTAGACCAAATGCTAACCCATTTTAATAAATATAAATTATTTCATGATAAACAGTTTGGGTTTACTAAAGGACGATCAACGACGGATGCTGGTATAGAGTTATTGAAATGTATTTACGAGGCCTGGGAGGATAAGCAGGATGCATTAGGTGTTTTCTGCGATCTATCCAGAGCCTTCGATTGCGTCCACCATGATACATTGGTCAGGAAATTAAATTATTACGGAATAAGGAACAAGGCTCTCGACCTTTTGACTTCTTATTTAAACAATAGAATTCAGAAGGTCGATGTGAACGGTACACGTTCGGTAGGATCTTTGGTTTCGATGGGCGTTCCACAGGGTTCGATACTTGGACCATTTTTATTTTTAATTTATATAAATGACCTCCCTTACTACGTAAGGGATAAAAATAGTATTGTTTTGTTTGCTGATGATACTTCCTTGATATTTAAAATTAAAAGACAATTAGATAATTATGACGAAGTGAACAAAGCAATCTCACGAGTGGTTCATTGGTTTAATATAAATAATCTTTGCCTTAATGAAAAAAAAACCAAATGTATTAAATTCACCTTACCTAATGTTACACAGGTGGAAACCAATGTACAACTTAATGGACAGTTGTTGAGCCTTGTGGAATCAACCGTGTTCTTAGGTTTAAGTATCGATGCTAAATTACAGTGGGGATCACATATCGAAAAAATAGCTAGTAGGTTAAGTTCTGCTACCTACGCTGTGAAAAAGATTAGGACTTTTACAGACATAGATACCGCTAGAATAGTTTATTTCAGTTATTTCCATAGTATTATGAGCTATGGCATTCTCCTTTG
The DNA here is from genome assembly GCA_946251805.1 of Cybosia mesomella. Lineage (NCBI taxonomy): Eukaryota > Metazoa > Arthropoda > Insecta > Lepidoptera > Erebidae > Cybosia > Cybosia mesomella. The sequence continues at coordinate 5,212,048 of OX276398.1, read as the reverse complement.
GGGTAATGCCGCAGATTTAAATACAATCTTTGTACTGCAAAAGCGGGCGGTGCGGGCAATTTATAAGTTGGGCCCAAGAGTCTCCCTCCGAGAAAAGTTCAAAGAAATAAACATTCTAACTGTAGTTTCCCAATATATTTTTGAAAATCTTTTGTATGTTAGAAGAAACATTTCCAATTTTTTAAGGCTTTGTGATATACATAACGTAAATACTAGACATAAAAACAATCTTGTGGTTTGTAATAGTCGACTCCACAAGATTAGTAATTCCTTTCAGGGTAACTGTATACGCTTCTACAACAAGCTTCCTAGTGAAATGAAGAATCTACCTCTTCATAAATTTAAAAGCCAAATTAAAAGTAAACTCTGCCAAAAAGGCTACTATAAAATTCAAGACTATTTAGACGATAAACAAGCTTGGATATGAACTGTTTGCTCTCTCTCTATGCTACTCAAATGGAATATTGTACTTAGGTTAAGTAAATATGTTTGTAAATAGACCAAAAAAAAAACAGCCCGCTGAGTTTCTTGCCGGAGTCTTCTCAGGACAGGGCCGCGTTTCGAACCGGTGGTCCATTTGCCAAACATTAGATTATTTATTTTTTTATGACGTTTTGTAAGTGCCTTATTAATGGTCTATGCAGAATAAATGGTTTTTGACTTTGACTTTGACTTTGACAAAATATTTTTTGTTTTTTGGACACTGTAAGAAAGAACGTGCGGTGGGATTTTGCTAATACATCATGTTTTGTTTTTAAGTATTAATTAGAGCGGATTTTACCAATGATAGGAATAAAGATTATATAAAACTAAACTATGTTATAGGCCGCGCCAAAAATCGTGACATTGTACTCTTTGGGGTCTCTTTGGCGGTAAGCGCGGGGCTACGCGCTACGGCGTAGGCGCACCAGACAAACAATCACAGATTACACTAAACCAATACCGCACGGGCTCGCGTCATTGGTTGATCAGTCCTTGCAATGTCAAACTGCGTCACGTTAGCTCCCATTACACTTGCGCGCCAACCATTAACGCGATTAAACTTTAACATTACTACTCGTATATACCAATTACAATTTAACGGCCACTGTGGCGTAGCGGTAGTGTATTCGACTGCTACGACAGGGGGCGCGGGTTCGATTCCCGCTCAGTGCAAATATTTGTATGCATGAATATGTCTATTTGCATTGGTCTGGTTGTTTCTATGTATAATATGTATGTATTTACAAAAAAAAAAGTCTATAAGTATGTTTATCCGCATTCTGGAACCCATAACACAAGCTAGTTAAACTATGCTTACTTTGGGTCTAGAGAGCGCTGTGTAGAATGTCGTAGAATATTTATTATTATTATTATAATTAATTACAAAATGGGTACTATAAAATTAATATGGTAGTTATATTTTTGGCAGTGTACATGCGCAAACTTTCCCCCTCCATGCCGACGTAAAGTCACGATTTTTGGCGCGGCCTTTATCACACGTCGGTAGCTCAGTGGTTAAGGAGTTAGCTTTACTATCGAGAGGTCCCCGGCCACTACATTACTGACGTGACCCCACTCCTAACACAAGCAATTTAGCTTAACTGGAGGGGTTAGGGGTATACTAGTAATTTCGGTTACTAATATTATTTAAAAACTAGCTGTGCCCGCGACTTCGTCCGCGTGGATTAAGATTTTTAGGGTTTTAGTTTTTTTGCGCGGAACCCTAATTATTTTTCCCAAAATTAAAGTAGCCTATGTCACTCCTTGTTATATTACCTTTCTGCCAGTGAAAGTCCCATCAAAATCGATCCAGCCAGTTCAGAGATTAGCCGGAACAAACAGTCAGACAGACAGACAAAATTTAAAAAAATGTTATTTTGGTGTATGTACCGTATATATATTCATATACATGTAGTAAAAAACGGTTATTTCAATGTTACAAACAGACACTCCAATTTTATTTATATGTATAGATGTGTATATAAAACATTTTGATTAATAAATTTCATTATTCTCCTCAAATTTTCAAAATGATTATGGATCTGACCAATGGGCATACACTAGATGTAATATTTAACTAAAATAAATCATTAAATTCCTAGATGCATACTTTTTCCGATACAAAGCGTACCTCTATAATCATTCGAATAGTTCGTTGGCCTGCCTCCAGCTTAGCTACTAAGAATGGGTTTAATAATTTGAAAATTTATCGTTTGTAACAATCTGGCTCCGTGAATAATGTCGTACAACTTGTATCTCAGTCGTCAGCGAATAAATTATTTTCTTTCTTTGTTTCTTTTTTTAAGAAAATTGATGTATACTGTATAATTGCGAAATATAGAGCTATGACTCTATATTTTTTGGTGTTATTTGTGTTTATTGGTATTAGCTAAACACATTCCAATTTACCGATTTACTTAGCTCTAAAATCTTACATGTCTAATACCTTTAAACGACCAATTCTTGTATATAATAGGTCTTTACCTATGAAATTGCCGAAATTTTCTTACAAATTCATGAGTTCGTTATTCCTGTAATTTAATAGCTATTTCCATTATTTATACTTTGTTTGAAATTTGATTTCAAGATTTTACAACTCTGTACTTAATCTTGTTTTTACTGGCCGTTTGATTAATTAATTCGATCAGTACTTCCTAAATGCTATCTATTTTGATGATAAATTTCGTATTACTTTTCAAAAATGTAATAAAAGTTGCTGTTTGTTAGCTTAATGTTGTCTCATTCATACACAAAAAAAAATCATAAAATTTGGATTTGTCATTCCTAAAAAAATGCTAAAATGTTAGTACTGAAAGTTTGGTTTCCTCCAATTTCTTCAAAAAAAACGGCAATTTCATATGTAACGACCTAATATATAATATATCTATAATCTGAATCTCGGGAACGGCTCCAATGATATTCATGAAATTTAGTATACAGGCGGTTTCGGGGGCGACAAATCGATCAAGCTAGGTTTCATTTTTAGAAAACTTCGAAAATAAAAATAAAAACATCTAGATATTACCACCCAGTATTACCAACATATTGTCACCCAGATATTAAAATATTGAATTAAATTTAAAAAAGTTTAATATAAAAAATAATATACATCAATTCAATTGTTGATTTATTACAATGTAAAGATCGATTATAAATTTGTTAGTGTTAATAATAATAAATTTTATTTCAGATTTTGTCCATATTTGTTAGTAACAGTGAATCTTAACTTAGTGTTAGTACAGATACAAAATGAGGTTAAATACTCGTGAGTTTCGTATGTAATCCTGTCCAGTGTTCCATAAACTATGCATTTAATATATATATATTTAGTTTTGTTTATTCATAATGTAGTGTTCGGCCTCCTTCGAACACTATAGTTAGTTGCCTGGCCATCATGCGTCAGCGGTATTAAAATAAAAATGTATAAATGAGTTTGAATTAAGAGCTTAGGAAAAAACAAATGTTTGGCGGACAGATCGAGTCGGGGGATGACCAGAGGCACCGACCTTGATCCTGAGAAGAGAATATCAAGAAGTAAAAAGTGCATTAGGCTCAAACTGAGCAGAGTTCGTGACCCTCTCTAGTTCGTTCAGTAAATATAAAAAACCTCGCGTAAATCCCATTAAACCCCGTTCAGTAGAATTTTATTTATAATTACAAATAAACATATTAAGTCATATAAAATCCTTGTGTGTGTGGATGGTACTGTCGGTAGGGGAAGACCTAGGCGCACATACCTGAACTAAATCGGGGAAGTGTTAGAAAAGGGGCAGGTCAGGAGTACCCTAAACCGACGAGCATGCATGAAGAATGTAATGAGAGTGAATGAAGCGAGAGAAGTATGTCAGGATCGTGGCAAATGGAGATCCGTGATCTCTGCCTACCCCTATGGGAAACAGGCGTGATTTTATGTATGTATGTTATAATTTAAATGCCACTAGTGATCGACATGAAGCTGTCTAGTCAAACCCCAGACTCCACAGTTCTGAGTCCCACCGCGTGGCCCACGCGTTCAGCATGCCGCTTCTGTTAAGCAACTGCGGAGGGTGACTGTGCTTTGTGGCTTCCCCTTGTATGCCGTTCCACAATATTGTACAGGTTTTCAACATAATTTGCAACGAGATTTCTTACTTACATTCTTTTACTTCTGTAGAATACTTGACCATTCACGTTATTGTTTCGGACTTCATCATCATCTTAACATTGTTCCAAGTTGCAACCCAGGCTTTCGCCCAGGATCCGTTTACTCCTTCCCTCCTTTAGGTTTAGCTTATACGGCTTTTGTGGAAGGGGCTGCCCCCCCCCCCCACCACAGCTTGCTATTAAGACGTATAATTACAGACTGGCCCAGTACATACGACAACGGTTACAAGTATTGGAGCTACCCACAATTATACATATATCACAATAACCTATATCTATCCGATCCGAAAAGCGGCGATAGCCCAGTGGCGTACGTAACGGACTGCTGAGACGAGGTCTCAAGTTCGATCCCCAGTCGCCCCGGGCACACACCTCTGACTTTTCGTAGTTATGTGTGCATTAATAAATGTTAATTATCGCTCGCTTAATAATGTGCCCGGTAGATGGCAATAGGCTCGCCCCCTATTACATTGGGACCTTAACATAACTGGCGAATCGTGGGTGTGTAATACACCTCTGCCTACCCCTTCGGGGATACAGGCGTGAAGTTATGTTATGTTATGTTATGTTGCTATATCTATCCGAGTCGGGGAGCGCGGTGAAAGTCTCACTAGTTCGACGATCGAACTAATGCACTCCTACAGAGAAGCCTTTTTTAGGTTTCATCAGGGGAAATGTCCTATGGCATACCGCGCGATTATGTGTGGCTTTCATACACTAAAACCGCCATATTCTGCGCCTTGTACCTGAAACTATACAAGAATACTTTCCCTCTAGAGAGAAGCATGCACCAGGACTTCGTCCGTCTGTCAATCACCAGGTGTACCAGCTTGGAGGTCAGGTTGGCAGAAGCTCCGAAGATCTTGGTGGGCGCTCCATAATACCCGTTATCGTTTCAGACGTGGTTGGTCATACTAGTTAGTACCGGGAGTATCACATATAAGGAACCGCTCGCGAATACTACATATCGCAATTTAACAACTTTTTCGGATTGTGATTTTAGTAACCTTTTAAGTTAGTTGGAGCATTGGAGATATTTAAAATAAAACTTGGGCTATGCTAAATGAACGATTCTGAACACAAAAATATATTTTTAAATTCTTATCTGTTTGTTCGTGATGGATGCAAATAATATTGAACGGATTTTGATGCGGTCTTTTAATAATAATAATAATAACCTGGCAACACTGGGAACGAACGGACGACATTTTTGTGCCTGCAGAAAAATATAAAAATAAAACAATAAGAAGCTTTCCCAAAGCCCAAAACCAAACTATAAATAAATTCCAACATGAAAATAGATATAATTTTGCAATAGAATCCAATGAAATGAAACTATAAAATACCAAATATAACATGAGAAGAAAATATGACATGACAATACATGACATCTAATGTCTGTCATATATAAAAACCAACAAAATAAAATGTAAAAGGACAGAAATGATCACAAGATCCCAGAAAAGGACAGCACGCCTACCATCTCCGGACTCGTCACTAAGCTCCGCCCCACAGCCAACCTCAAGTGGAATCCCTGGGGCGTCGAGCAGCAGCTCTAGTGACGAGTATTTCTCCCCACCGACGTCACCAACACCTGCGCGCCGGCGAGGGAGAGGCCGGCCCCCGGCCTGCTTGGGGTCCCGAGGCCCACCGGCCTCGAATAGGGCCCCCGCTGCCGGTGGTGTAGTGCGTCGCATGCGATGGACTCATATTATGAATGAGAATTGCATGCGCGCCTACTATGGGGCTACAGAGGGAGAAACCATTCGAACGGCGTATCGTGACAGGATGCTTGCTCTGTTTCAGGTCCTCGATCCAACCATCACAGTTTCCGCCCAACGATTGTCGGATCAAGTGCGAGCTATCCAGCGGTGTAACCTGTTGGATCAATCTGTGCTTGATCGGCTCCGCCTGGAGGCACAACCTACTCGCGCGACTCCTTCCTTGATACGGGACTCACCCACCGCGTCGTCAGCTCCGCTGTCAGGAGTGACACCAGCGACATCGGTGGAGCCCGTGGTCGATGATGGAGATTGTGTGAGTACGACTGTTAGCACCCAGGTAAGTGAGCAATTGGGGAGGGCTTTGGAGGACGCTATTCGCCAGTATAGGTCCGCGCCTGAATCTAGGCCGCGTCTACCACGTCTGCCCACTCATAGGCGAAATCTGGCACTGATGGGAGCCCTGAATGATTTACTATTCCCGTACATGCGGGCTAGTAAAGATTTGTCTGATACCCACTCGATCATGTACTGTGGAGCAATCGCGGTGTGCCGCGTCGCTCGTGTCAAGTTTCCAGATACTGACCGGGCGCCGCGGCCCGCCGAGGTTGTACCCGCTTGGCAGGTACGGATCGAGCGGCGTATCAGCACATTCAGGACTCTCATTGCGAAGCTGGTCTGCTTCAGTCGGGGGAATAACCGCCCCCGTGTCATGCGTTTCGTGACTCAAGCATTTGCCGGGACCGGTATTCGGTGCCCGGATTTTGAGGCTAACGTCACGGAGCGCATTGACTACCTGAAGCAGAAAGTCTATGCATGGGCAGCCCGTATTCGCCGGTACAGAGAGCGCGTGGATCGGTACTGGCAGAATCGCCTTTTCCAGAGTGACCAAAGGAAGGTGTACCGGAAGTGGGATGGAACCGCCCAATGTGTGGTCGATGAGGGGCTGCCAGGAGCCAGTGCCATGATTAATTTCTGGCGTGGTATCTGGTCAGCGCCCGTCGAACACACAGAGGGCGATTGGATGTGCGTTGTTGAGCGTGAATGTGGGAGCATCGAACCCATGGCGTCTATATCTATAGACCCCGAAGACGTGAGTTGTGCGATCCGTACGGCCCCGAACTGGAAAAGTCCTGGACCAGACGGGTTGCACAACTTCTGGATAAAGTGGATCCGGTGCTCCCATGGCCGCTTAGCGACGCAGTTCCAACAAGCCCTCGAAGTTGGCGCTCCCTTCCCCGGTTTATGACCACCGGGATCACCTTCTTGCTCCATAAGACCGGTAGTACCGTTGAACCTAAAAACTATAGACCCATCACGTGCTTGCCCACTATGTACAAGCTCCTTACATCCATTCTGACCATCAAAATTAACACACACATTGTTGTGAACAATATTTTGGCCCCCGCTCAGAATGGGTGTAGGGTTGGGTCCCGCGGTACTAAGGAGCTCCTCCTCATAGATATGACTATTAGCCAGCAAGTCCGGCGGAGCCGGGGGGCTCTGTCCGCGGCCTGGATTGACTACAAGAAGGCCTATGATTCGGTGCCTCACTCATGGCTGAGGAGGATCTTAGAGTTGTATAAAATCGATGCAGCTCTGAGATCCTTCCTCAGTGCGTGTATGGGGCAGTGGACCACAGTCCTTCGTCAACCGGGCGGCGGGGAGATCTCCTCTGACCCCCAGGACTTCATAAGGATTGAGCGGGGCATCTTCCAGGGCGACTGTCTGAGCCCGCTTTGGTTTTGCCTAGCACTGAATCCTCTCAGCACTTTGTTGAGAGATTCAGGTCTAGGCTACCGGCTTCAGAGAGAGGGTGAGGTTATTAGTCATCTGCCGTACATGGATGACCTCAAACTTTTCACACCGAAACTTCCTGACCTGGTGGAGCTGCTGAAAATCACGCAGGTTTTCAGCAACGCCATTGGGATGGAATTCGGTGTGGATAAGTGTGCGGTCTTACATGTGCAGCGGGGAAAAGTTGTGAATTCTACGAATTTGCAACTTTCTGAGACTATGACTCTCAGATCTCTCTCTGAAACCGAAACCTATAAGTATCTCGGTATGGCAGAGTCTTTGGGTATCTCAGTAGTGGATATCAAGAAATCGGTGAAGGAACGCTTCTTCTGCCGCTTCACAAAAGTACTCAACAGTCTTTTGTCGGGCGGCAACAAGGTGCGAGCCTTCAACGGTTGGGTGATGCCTCTACTGACTTACTCCTTTGGCATACTGAGATGGACTCAGACTGAGCTGGACGCCCTGGATAGAAAGGTCCGTCAACTGCTCACTACTCATCGCATGCTACACCCGCGCTCGTCTGTTATGAGACTGTACATCCCGCGGAGGTGGGGGGGTCGAGGCTTTTTAAATGCCAAGAACCTCCACAACCGTGAGGTGTGCAGACTTAGGGATTATTTCCAGAGCAACGAATGCGGGATGCATCGTGATGTGGTGGCAGTAGACAAGGGTCTCACTCCGCTCTCCTTGGCGAACGAGAACTGGCGCAGACCGACGGTATTGAGCGTCACGGACCGCAAGACCGTATGGGAGGGCAAGGAGCTGCACGGGAGGTTCTATCGAGCCTTAACAGGGCTCGATGTGGACCTTCTGGCCTCGGTGAACTGGCTACGCTTCGGGGACCTCTTTGGGGAAACTGAAGGGTTTGCCTGTGCAATTGCTGACGAGGTCATGATGACGAACAACTATCGGAAATATATCCTGAAGGACGGTACGGTCGACATCTGTCGGGCATGCCGTCGTCCCGGAGAGTCACTCAGGCATATTATTTCGGGTTGTTCTCATCTGGCCAACGGCGAGTACTTGCACAGGCATAACCTAGTGGCCAGGATCATCCACCAGCAACTTGCTCTTCGATATGGCCATGTTGAGTCTGAGGTGCCGTACTATCGGTACACACCGGTGTCAGTTCTTGAAAATAGTCATGCATTGCTCTACTGGGACCGCTCTGTTATCACGGACAGGACTATTGCTTGCAATAAGCCTGATATCGTGGTAGTCGACCGGCCCCAGCGCCGGGCAATGATCGTTGACATTACCATCCCGCATGACGAGAACCTCGTGAAGGCTGAGAAGGACAAAATCAGCAAGTATCTTGACTTGGCTCATGAGGTTACCGCCATGTGGGATGTCGATTCAACGATCATTGTCCCGATAGTCATTTCGGCGAACGGGCTGATAGCGAAGAGCCTCGACCAACACCTCAAGAGACTCTCGTTAGATGGTTGGGTCAAAGGTCAGATGCAGAAGGCGGTCATCCTCGACACGGCACGCATTGTCCGGAGGTTTCTCTCTCTGTGACCCCGACCGCCGGTAGCTTGGGCCCTGCCACGCTGCCGGTGGAGCACTATTTTTTATATTTTTAAATAGATGTTTTTTTGTTTTAATATGTATTTAAAAATGTAATTTATAAGTAATTTTAAAGTGAATAAAGAGATAATAATAATATCTTTATTTTTCATTAAAAGGTGACAAAATTACTACAACTAATAGCATTATACAGTTCAGCAAAAATTACTGCACGCCTGGCATGCATTTTTTCTATTAGAAAGGTCTTGATCAGACTTAAAATCTTCCGTATGTTTGATTGCAATTGGTTAAATAGAAAAAGCGAATCATCCGCGCGGTCGGAGACGCGGGCATCAGCTAGTGATTAATAAATTCTTAACAGAAAAATCTGTATAACACTTTCTGATTCTTGATTCAAAGAATCCAACGACAGACCTCATTATCAACCTTACTGCGATAGTTCAATGAAAACAACCCTTTTCAAAAGACTGGCCAGTTCCTTCTCAAAAAGTAATATAATATCATTCGGTACCTGTAGAACAATTGTGGATTCCTCGAAAACCTTTACGTGAAACACTTATATTTCGTAGGTATCTATTAAATTCCTCCAACGCTTCACATTTTTCTTGGAATCGCTGCACTTTTATAATGTATAACACCAGTGTGCCGGTAACTGTTTCAATTACGTTAAGTTCTAAGTGGTAACTTTTTTATTTATATCGTTTGAGGGGTAAACAATCTTTTGACACGACTGTCCAAAAAGAAGTGTAATGTTCATGTCTTGTTCATGTATGTGTGTGAAATTATTTATTCTATCATGACTTTTAAATGCCTGAACATGTTTCGATGTATGAGGTATAAATAGGATCCCTTCATAGTCCCATGACGCTTAAAAATTACTTTATATATTACTTTCAGGCCTTTTTTTGGCGGGGCAGTCGTATTTTTGCATTAGATTTCAATATATCTTTAAATTTATAATTATTACCATGGTGGAAGGCAATTCATTGGAATTGGCGTTCGGATAAAGCGAGAAAGAAGATGTTACATGATGTTACAGTCAACCGTATAGTGATCCTCAGATGTAAGATCCCACAGATTTAAGTTCTTACATCTGAGGATCACTATACGGTTGACTGTAACATATAAATATATATTATATAAAACACCTTTGAGAATGCCGTGAGGCGAAACCAGTCAGATGTAGTTATTAAATAAAATTGTGGAAAAGTACAAGTGATACATTTATTTCAATATGTGTAGCAAGTTCCACCAAGTGCCATCAATCAACAGTATAAATAGAGAAAGTAGAGGTAATCCAGAAATGTTCCAAACCCTCATGTTCCACTTTGCCGGGAACCACGCCGTCTTATATAGGGTTATATACTTATAAGTATCTGCTCACCGTATTTTAACTTCCTTGGACTGCCATTCGCTGTGCTTGTCGAAACTGATGAGAATAGCTGCGATCTCCTGGAACAAAGAGATATAAAATATTAGTCTAATAATTAATAAATATATAACAAAAGCGGCGATAGCCTAGTGGTGTACGTAACGGACTGCCGAGACGAGGTCTCGAGTTCGATCCCCAGTCTCCCCGGGCACAGACCTCTGACTTTTCGTAGTTATGTATGTATTAAAATGTTTATTATAGCTCGCTTAGTAATGTGCCCGATAGATGGCAATAGGCTCGCCCCTATTACATTAGGACCTAAATATAGCTGGTGAATTGTGAGTGTGCAATACACCTCTGCCTACCTCTTCGGGGATACACGCGTGAAGTTATGTTATGTATGTCTAACAATTCTGAAAAATTGTGTGTGTCTATCTGTGACATCGTAGCTTCATAAAGGATGATGATATTGATTTGTTTTTTTTTGTTTGAAAGATGAATTAGTCGGGAGGGTTCCTAGCTATGTCGGGGTTTTTTTTTAATTTAATTTTATATCTTAATAAAGGGACTTTAATCTACGTTCAGCCTTGACGATCGATATTCGACATAAAAATATTGTACTGACTGACACGTTGCATTTGAGTTCTGTTTACAGTAAGTATTATGATAGGGGCCCAGTCAAACGGAGTGGGGTTGGGAGTACGAGAGCCAGAAAGGGACCAGGATATACTTAAGTCCTTTCTAAAACAAGACGAAAATGATAAATATCGAGTGCACGCGATGAATTTGGAAATCCAGAATGAATGGTTGACAATGGGAGAGTTCTGCATACCGATGACCTTAAAGTGGCGCACCTTGATCTATGACTGGTTGCCGGCCCTGTTAAAATTCTATCTTATCGCCTTTCAGATGACCCTACCAGACCAGAGTAATCTGGTAAGGTGGGGGAAGGCCACAGAAAAACAATGTTATACTTGTGGTGAAGCACATATATACACATATTAGTAGTATGTAGGGTACTTCTCGATAGAGGCCAATACTCACGCCGCCACGATAAGGTGCTTATCATCATACGTGAAGCAATGAGTCTGGCAGTAGCTAGAGCCCAAAAAGACTACTAACAGACGTCATATCAACTTTGTGTCTGAAGGTTCATCCATAACATCCAGGAACAAACCTTATTCAATCTTAGATATTGCCCCAGATTGAACTCTCCTAATCGACACGTATGAAAAGCACTATAAAATTCCGGAGGATGTTGGGGTTTCGTCATCTAGATCTCACATATTCCTTTATTCTAAGAGGTTTAAACATGTGGTTCTTGTGGAACTTACTGTACCGTGGGAAACAAATATACCGAAGGACCACACAATAAAGAAAAATAAATACTATGATCTCACAAACGAATTAATCAAAAACGTTTACGTGGTTAATTTGTATGCAGTGGAAGTGAGAGCGAGCGGTATACCAGCAAAATCTCTCTATAACCTACTTAAAGATCTAGTCCTATCGAGAGCTACAATAAGCTCATGACTAGGACGAATGTCTTAAGCGGCACTAGTAGGTTCGTATCAAATTTGGTTAGGCAGGGAGGGGAACTTGGGTAGTGAAGGTGAGTGTTGATGTACATCAACAAAAGGGGCCCCTTCTTAACCTACACTTGGGTCGCAAGTCCCAGGCACTGTCCCGAGTTCCCAACTCAGCAACGCGATGGACCCGGCACCCACACGGAGACTCCATGAATTGCTAAGAATATCGGCCTGATAGTCTTCTTTTATTATTCTTGGACTAACTACACAGTGCTATTTGGACCCAAACTAAGCATAGCTTGTAATATAATCCTAGAATACGGAAAAACATATTTAAATATTTTTTTTGATTACATAATATGTATAGAACCTAACGTTATAAGTATTTATGTATGTTCACTCTTTGTTTTTTTACTTCTAGTAACTGCATGTTATGTAATTAGTGTATATATGCATGCAGTATATTTATAATATTTATATAACTTAGGTATGTATATATAAATAAATAAATAAATATTCTACGACATTATACACAGCGCTTTCTAGACCCAAAGTGAGCATAGTTTAATTAGCTATGGTATAGGTATGTTTATATATGGTATATATTTTATGTATGTATGTGTATATATAGGCAGGTACTTATTATATGAAATAATATAATCTCTTAGTCTTCTTCACTTCTGTTTTCTAAATACGATACTAGATAAAATATTAAATTATTATAATTTAGTGTACACCGCAAACTACCCTGATTACTGGCAGTATAGTCCATACACTGGTTGTCTGGAAGAGATCGCAGCCCGCGATAAGACCGCCCATTGTACAACTTTCTAACATGTATGTATCCATCGTATGTATTCTATGTTTGGTGTGCAATAAAGAGTATCTAATCTAATAATAGAAACACCAAAACCAAAAAAAATTACATATTCATGTATACAAATATTTGCGCTGAGCGGGAATCGAACCTGCGTCCTCTGACGCTCTACTGCCATGACACCTCATCGGCCTGACCTGACGTCATCATTGACGAGTGAAAAGGCCCTCAATTTTTATACCATTTAATTATTTTAATGCACATCTATTCTACTCTAAATCTATTGTCACAAGTCATTCAGAAAAACCTAAATACGTGGCCAGAAGAAAGAATAAACACTCGATACATCAACTTTCCCAAACAGAACCAAAACTTAATCAGCCTCCATACATTATTGAAACGCATAAAAACATCGCGGCAAACTTGTCCACTTTGAATTGCAAATAAAAACTAAAGATTCGGAACATATTCTTATAAATAAATCAAGTACTCCGCGGGACGGAACAGGACCGGAATAATAAGTTGTTGAATGTAATCGTAAAAATGTTCCAACTCCCTGAAGCCATAAACTGTGTCGGATGAAGAATTATTAAATTACGAGACTTCTGGTCGATATTTTACGTCACGGTTGAGAAAAAGTCTAGTCAAGTTCGAGCCGGATTCGCACACAAATGGGTCCGTACTAGGCGTAACATACATACATTAGGCAGAGATTATGTCCGTGACATCGCGGATAAATTCTAAGAGAGTCGCCTTCGCTGGTCCAGCCATGTATTGCGGCAACCGCCAGGCTGTCTGTCCGTCCGTTTGTCACAGCCACTTTTTTCCGAAACTATAAGAACTATGCTGTTGAAACTTGGTAAGTAGATGTATTCTGTGAACCGCATTAAGATTTTCACATACAAATAGGAAAAAAACAATAAATTTTGGGGGTTCCCCATACTTAGAACTGAAACTGAAAATATTTTTTTTCATCAAACCAAATGTGTGGTATTTATGGATAGGTCTTTAAAAATGATATTGAGGTTCCTGGTATCATTTTTTTCTAAACTGAATAGTTTGCGCGAGAGACACTTCCAAAGTGGTAAAATGTCCCCCCCCCCTGTAACTTCTAAAACAAGAGAATGATAAAACTAAAAAAAATATATGATGTACATTGCCATGTGAACTTCCACCGAAAATTGGTTTGAAGGAGATCTAGTAAGTAGTTTTTTTAATACGTCATTAATCGTAAACCGCAATTTACCTTTCAATCAATCAACTCAAACATAATAAATTTTACTTGCTGCTACGGAACCCTTCATGGGCGAGTCCGATTAGCATTTGGCCGTTTTTTTTTAGTTTTATCATTCTCTTATTTTAGAAGTTACAGGGAGGGGGGGACATACATTTTACCACTTTGGAAGTGTCTCTTGCGCAAACTATTCAGTTTAGAAAAAAAAAATTAGAAACCTCAATATTATTTTTTAAATTTATCTATAGATACCTCACACGTATGGGTTTTACGAAAAAAAAATGTTTGAGTTTCAATTATAAGTTTCAGTTAAGTATGGGGAACCCCCAAAATTTATTGTTTTTTTTTCTATTTTTGTACGAAAAGAAAATGCACGTCACAAGTGTTCCAAGTGAGCAGCGCCTCAGGCTATAGTTAGTTACTAATAGACATTACTCACTAATCATTGTTCATTCATATTTAATTGAACGTCGAAGCCATTCATCCGTTCATTCATTCAACAGCATTGTGCTTTGGTATTAAATGCTTTTAGCTTTAACCATTTCAAACATTTAACGATGGCGAAACAATATTGGTTAATTAAAAGGTTTTTATAAACAGATTCTTTCCTCTTTATTTACTTGTTGCATTGCTAATGCGAAAGGCTGAATAACTAGCAAGACGGAGTCAGTAAAGACAACTTGGTGTGAAAAATAGTTAGATAATGTTTGTGTGAAACGCCTGTAAAAGGGTGGGCCTTTTACATCGCTCATATAGGCGTAAGTATATAAAGTAAACGATAAAAGTAGATTAACATTTAAATATTTTAAAACCTTTTTTACATTGGAATACATGAACCTAATAAGTATATAGTAAATATTAGTAAAGTAAATATTAACAACTAAAGTGATTTATAAATCCGAATTTTTTAAGCCACTTTTGTCGTTAACTGTACTTGAAATTAAAAGTAGGGGACGCCTGTCAATGGCTCAAGTCTAAAGCTGGCTATACACATTGACCCAACATGCACCAATATTATTTACAGAATTTCTATTACAACGATAAGCTTATGCAATGATTTGTTAGTTCGGGGTGCCCGGCAACGGACACTTGGGGAGGACACCGTGCGGTTTTAGTCGAGACACGACATAACCACCCCCGCTGGCCGGCAGGGGTATCCGAAGGGAATTCCGCAAGTTAAAAAAAAAAGGTGTTCTAATTAAGTTTACTGTGATACAGATACATTAGCTACGTTGGCCCAATGTGTTCCACAGGCATAAAATTGGTAATTTTTGGTGTACATTAAAAATCTTCTACAAAGTTAAAATTAATTTGATTCCTCTGTGAATTAATGTTAAGTACGAACTTTTCCCCTCTTTGATCGAGAGTTTATTCTTCATCTTCCGGAGGCTGTTTTAGTGAAATTAATGTATAATTTTTCTTTTTTTTACTCCAACCCAAAAAATTCCCAATTAAGAGGACACGAAGTTTTCTTTTTCATTTTGCTCGCCTTTTGCATTATTAACACGTAGGCGTCGGAGGCGTAACTATAGTGATTGGAACTCATTAGACACGCTCAAAAGCTCCACGAAGTCTGAGGGCCAATTCTCGTATTAAAAAGATGTTCTAGATTCAGTCTCAATCTAGTTTCTGTAGCGTCGGGGGTCTGACGCCACAATACCTCGTGTTAACGAAATGATAAAACACAAGTATTAATATTTATATTGGCATTTATTTTCACATAAAACTTCCTATATCGAGTTTTAGGGGGGGGTTTTACACGAGTATATTTATATTTTAAACGAACTGTAGGGAATCGCGGATTCTGCTCAAGGATTGAGCCTACAATCAATTCTCTTGGAACTCTCTTCGGACGGCGGGTCGAGGCCGGAGCCCTCGGTCACCCGCTGTCAGCAACTTGTCCGCCAAGGCAAATTGTTTTTCTTCCCTAAACTCTCATTTCAATTTAAACAATTTATTTTTAATCTCTGACACATGATGGCCAGGTAAACAAACTGTAGTGCTCGAACGAGGTCCGAACGCTACATTTCGATCTCCAAAATGTCAAAAAATGTGGTCTCATAACAAACATTTAAATATTTTCAACAAAATTTTATGACGAAAACACCTTTTCCTTTAAAAAAAAGGTGTTCTCGTAAAAAAATTTCAATATGTCAACAAAATTTGTAAAAATTTACGAGAAATAGCCTTCTGGAAAAAGTGCCCGTTATCAGAAACAGGCAACTTAGAACGAAAAGTGATTACAATTTAAAAAAAATTACAACGTCAATGTTCCTTCAGAGTTAATGATCTTAATCTTCATGTGGTTTAACGACAGTAGAGGAAGCTCGTAAAGTATGTAAGAACAGAAGCAGATGGCACGCTTCTGTCTCTGTTTACCGTGGAGGGGAAAAGGCGTCAGGATATTTATGTATGCACTAGCGGTTGCCCGCGGCTCCGCCCGC
Organism: Cybosia mesomella; assembly: GCA_946251805.1. Taxonomy (NCBI): domain Eukaryota; kingdom Metazoa; phylum Arthropoda; class Insecta; order Lepidoptera; family Erebidae; genus Cybosia; species Cybosia mesomella. The sequence continues at coordinate 5,195,479 of OX276398.1, read as the reverse complement.
GTAGAATTCTGATCCCGTTCCCGCAACCCATGGGAACCTATTCCCGGGATAAAAAGTAGCCTATGTGTTATTTCGGACTATAATCTATCCCTGTGCCAAATTTCAGTCAGATTTATTCAGCCGTTTTTGCGGGAAAGAGTAACAAACATATTTACAACTTACAAACTTACAAACTTTCGCGTTTATAATATTAGTAGGATTTCCATGTTGACATCTCCAGCATTTTGGACAGTAGCTATTAGCTGTAACTTTTAGATTTGAAGTTTATTTATGTCCCTTCAGAACTTAGTACCGAAATCAGAATGTTTTACGTTTTCGTCCAAATTTCAGAATCCTTTCAGCACATCGAGTTAGAAATGTTATCATTATTAATTCGATACTCAAAGCATTGGTGGCAGCTCCTTACTTTTGTCCAATTTTTTGAACTTTATATTGTTACCAGCTGTTGCTCGCGGCTCCACCCGCATATGATTATTTTCCCTTTCTCGCAACCCATGGGAACATATTACAGGGATAAAAAGCTAATGTGTTATGACAGGCTATAATCTACCCCTGTACCAAATTTCAGCCATATCCGTTCAACCGTTTGAGTGTGTTTGAGTAACAAAACTCCAAACATCTTCACAAACTTTCACGTTTATAATTTGGTGATTGGAAAAGAGTGACTAATTTTATTATGCCTGACCCTTTTCTCAGAGCTCAACCTGTTGCATTGCCAATCAGGCATTAAATTAAAATGTAAATTATGACCATTTTATGCGCAACATTTTGACCCACGCGATTAAATAACTTCATTTCAACAAACAAACTTACAGAGTAAGATATTGTTGGAGTTGTAGATTGGAAATTTGTTCAAGCGTGACTGTTTATGTACACAACTATAGGATTTAAGGGTTGGTATTTTATCACAAAACCCAGGACCTTACGAAGATCTGCTAAAATACGAATGCATTACTCTAAGTCACATTTCAGTGTTATTTAATGTTTGAACCCAAAAATTCGACCCTCTAGCAAGAATGTTCAACCCATTATCATCTACTTTTGAAGAGGTTAGAGTTTAATTGAAGTCTCTTGAAGTTAGCTGGTAAACTATTTAATCTAGACAATAAGACTGTTGTAAATCAACTACTAGCGGATCGCGTCATCCTCACGACATGCTTTCCATATTCAAAAATGGATGGATGGATGGATAAAGGGAAGAAAATATGTAAGATGGCGATTAAAAAAAAACACACGTAATTGTTTTCACTTCTGTCGGCACTCCCGGAGTGCTACTGTTTTTTTTAGACGTTCTCGAAAGATCTTGACCCGATCTTCAGGCCCGCACGAAACTTGAACGAAAGCCATAGCATTTAGTTTCTGGCAACATTTAGTACGTAAAAGAAGGAGAAGGAGTGAGCGAATCCAGGGTTCTGAGGCGAAAGCGTCAGATGCAAGTGGGAATAACGCTGAGGTGATGATGTGATGATGATGATGACCGAGAAAACCTTCCGAAGTAGGGTTAGGCCAAGCGAACTGTCTGGTGCCGTTTTCGAACCCGATTCTGCAATTGAGACCACAGCCGAAGAATCGGGCATAAATACCTACTTGAAATTTCTGCTGAAAATTTCATGTTAAGCTTAAGGTTTGTATATTTTCATATAAAGGAAGCTATTGAAGTGAGTAAAAGCAGAAACAAATAACAAGTTATTGTCTTTGTTTACCCTAGAGTGTATTAATTAAATGTAAATATTTACAAAACCCTCAATTAGGGTGCAGTGCCACTCATACGGTGACGAGCGGAGCGGAGATGTAATGTGTAGAAATCGATCATCATCTTAGCGTCGTTCACCTGGGGTCCACTTATTTCTTCTCCTTTTGATTCGGCTTGTAAAGGTTTTATGAGGGCGACTGACTCTGACTTCTCAACCTTGAAATGAAAATCAGCACCAGAGCCTCCTTCGTTAATCAGCAGGTGGGTTGATTTAGCCCCAAAGGTCTTCGTGGGGCCTCGAACATCCCGTGTAGAAATTGTGGATTTTGTAAAGAACTTACTAGTTTCCGGGTTAACACTTCTAGTTAAGCTAAATTGCTTGTGTTAGAAGTAGGTTCATGTCGGTAATGTAATGGCCAGAAATCTTAACCGGGACCTCTCGGGAATAAGTCGGATGTTGTAATTGTATTGATTGCAATCGACGCGATGCATGACATGTCGTCTCTAATTCATTTCGATTATTGCACGGTTGCTATCCGCTTCGCTCGTCTCCGCTTCAATGGAATCGCACCCGACCACGACTGGCGCTGACTGGTATATAGAATAGCCCGTGAAATAGGACAATAACATTGAAATTTCAGATATAAAATTTATTTTAAGGCAGGTGAATATATATTTCTATATGTTACTTAAAATCCTCCGACGTGTTGTACCGCCAGTCGGCACCGGCCCTTAGGCGTAATGGGATTCCCCCACAGTCATCACATCGTTCAAATCGTACCACATTTTCCATAATGAAGCGTCGGTAGCTTAGTGGTTAAGGAGTCGACCCTACGATCAAGAGGTCCCGGGTTCGAATCCTGAACCCACTCCTAACACAAGCAATTAAGCTTAGCTGGAGGGGTTATGAGGAATATTAGTAATTTCGGTTACTAATATTCTTAAAAAAAAGCTTACAATAGTGAAATTTTCCTGTGTACCCGTAGAATGTCAGTAGTGTAAGCAATATAAAAAAACCGTTCAAGTGCGAGTCGAATTTTCATACCACACGAAGAGTTCCGTACCTACCACCGTACAAGATATAATACTATTTACTTTTGAGGATTTTTGTAAAAGAAACAAGAGAAAGACTATGAAGAAGAAATTATTCTAAAGATTTAGATCGGAAAAAGAGAACATCTAGGACGGGACTTGAACCCGCGACCAGTCCCTTACAGGGGGAATGCTCTGACCAACTGAGCCACCTAGACACGTCCCAGATATTCGAAATTTCTCCGATACATTAATACGTCTTAAGGCGACGTTGGAACCATCTACCGTAATTCTTGCGAACTACTTCCTAGATGTTCTCTCTTTCCGATCTAAAGTTTAAAACAAAGCAAGCATACAAAATGCTTAAAAATTTAATTGAAGAAATTATTCTTCAAGCCTTTTCTCTAATAATTGGGTTCGGCTTTGAGTCTATGAAACGGCATTTTTTTGTCCGTGCCCTTTGGATATCCCACTGCCGGCCAATGGAGGCGGTTATGTCGGACTTGAACCGCACGCCGCGCCTTCTCGGGTCTTCAAACCCCAAGTAAGGTGGCCCATAAGGCATTTCACTCGCACACTGGCTGACCCAGGGCCATCTCCGTTATCGAGATTGCCCCCTCGAGTTTGGGAACTACGGTATCCCCATCTTGCCCACGAAATATTATTACAATTATTCGACAGACATTACTTAGACAAGACACATCTTCGAATGACCACTAGTGTGATAGATTTTTTTAACATTCTCCTAAAACCGTTGTCATATCCACAGTACAAGTTTGGCTTGTTTTAGAACCAGTTGGTGCAGTATATTCAATATAGCTTCTGGGTTAGGTTAGGCTAGCCAACAGAGCGCGAGCCGAGCGAGCGCAGCGAGCATGCCGCGGCAGCGGCCGGCGAAGCGCCGGAACGACATTATTTTGGGCGAATGTTAAAAAAATCTGTCAAACTAGTGGTTATTCGAAGATGTGTCTTGTCTAAGTATTGTCTGTCGAATAATCGTCTGTCGAAATAGTGATAATTTGAAGATGTCTGTTGTCTAATAATTGTCTGTCGATTATGTGTTTATATCATTATGCGTTTCTAACATTATACTTTATAAAATATGCTTCATTATTATTATGCTATTAGTATTTATGACAACAAGCATTATGCCAAAACATTTATGCTTAATAATATTATGCGTTATGATCATTATGCTGAATTTCGTTATGCCAATGTAATTTATGTCTATATAGATTTAGATCGGAAAAATAGAACATCTAGAACGGGACTTGAACCCGCGACCAGTCCCTGTAAAAGAAAAAAGACAAAAGCAAAAGAAAACAAATATTTTTTTTTTTAAAGTAAGCATACAAAATGCTTAAAAATTTAATTGAATGATGTCTATATATTTTATACTTTTCATTAATAAACCAGTGCAATCTTGTTCTTTTACTAAGATTTCCCTGTATGTCCGTCAGTTTCTGTTGGTGACTATTCGAGTACGGAACCCTAAAACCTATGCCACATACTACTGACCTCAGTCGTCGGGCGAAATAATCGACTAAATACGAATATCCTCTTTGTACCACAGATTTATAGCTCCAAATATAATTCGTACACGCCATGGCATACCTAAGTAGTGAATCAGTAAAGGAAGTACTGTTTCCACTGAGGAAATATCTGTTCGTCCGTCTGTTTTTGGTTAAAATTTAAAGAAAATTCTTGTGTGCTTTGTGTCTTAGGCAACAGAAGGGTTTGTTAGTTGTAATGTGTTTTTGTACGGTTGATTTAGTGGTACAAGTGGCGGTTGAAATTGGACCGCATTCATTGAATTTTTGACCGACTTCAAAAAGGAAGATATAGATTATCTTTTTTCAGTTTTTAGGTTAACGAGGACTATAATTATTAGTAACAACTAGCTTTTGGATGCGGCTTCACACGTGTGGAATTCTGTTCCCTTTCCTGCTTCCCATGGGAACATATTCTAGGGATAAACATGGCCTATGTGTTATTCCGGATTATAACCTATCCCTATACCAAATTTCAGCCAGATCCGTTCAGTCATTTTGGCGTGAAAGACTAACAAACATAAACGAAGCTGTTGCCCATGGCTCTGCCCGCATGGAATTCTGATCCCGTTCCCGCTTTCCAATGGAATCTATTCCAGGGAGAAAAACTAGCCTATGTGTTATTCCAGTATTAAATTTCAGAGTTGTATAAACTATAGTGAGGTCGTTTATTAAAAATGTCTCTGCTTATCGCTGAGGGAGAAAGGCGTGAGTTTATATTATCCTACTCCTACTAATATTATAAATGTGTAAGTTTGCGAAGTTGTTCAGATCTTTGGATGTTTATTACTCAATCACGTTAAAAACACGGATCCTCTTTCAAAACGACACTTCACTGACGCTAAAATGTAATAAAAAACAATACATGAATATGTGGAGGGTAATTTGAGCTACTCAATAGGAAAATATACATGAAAATTCTCACAGGCAACACCTGCAATTCTACCGGAAAAAAATATGAATAAAAAAGTAAAACACAGGTACGGCCTCAGTGATGTGTTTCCAAATAGGCATTTACCCAATTTCTCATAAAGTGAATGAACGAATGATACATATTTAGTCGTTCATTTGAACTACACACCGGCACAAGTATTAAATATTTTATGCTCTTGTATTACTCTGTTTGATTGGATCGTATTCTCTTTCGTTCCCAAAATCATAAACAAAGTGTTTTTATTTTTGGGATTTTTATTGCGATATTATTTTCGTATGCATAAAATTGTGGGTTCTTTTTTAAACATACACGTTTCGTACTGGATGGTAAGTGGATACTGTACAATGAAACATAGGTTTAAAATAATAATTTCAATTTAGAATCACACATCACATGTGTTGTAATATGTGGTGTGTTGAGTTTTTCAAAAATAACCTAAAACTTGCACAATAGTAGCAAAAAATGAATGTGCAAAGATTTATAATCAGTCAAGAGAATTAATAGTTATTGCCAACAAAATAGATAATTTGTACTCTATTAAAAGCTTTGTTGCAAAAAATGAGAAGGATGAAATGTATGTAAATTCAATAAAATTAAGTGAAAAAGAGAAATGGCATGTGCCCTATATTGGTCATGTAAATTTTCAATAGTTAAGTAAGTTGATAAACAATAGATTACTGGACGGTTTCTCAAGAAGGACTGTTGGCATGGCCAGAAGAACGGCCAAGGTCAACAAAGTTCCCAAGGCAAATATCCAACTAGTAAACACTGGCAGGGAGTACAAAAAGGTTTTAACAGAGGGGGATTTCATCGAGGTCGTGGTCGAGGCAAAGGTCAAAGCTATCCCAGAGGTGAGTCTTCAAGCGCTCAGCACGACGGCCCTGCAGCAGAGTCATGGACAGCTCAAGTTGGTAATCTGGAAATAAATCAGGTAATGGGGTCCTGTAGCAAAGGGGAAATTAATTGGTTATTAGATAGTGGGTGTACAGATCATATTATAAAGAATGACACTTTTTACTTCACTTGTATAAATTTAAAAACACCAATTGATGTGAAATTGCCAGATGGTAAAATGCTGAAAGCAACCAAAGTAGGTACAGTCAAAATATCTTTTAAAAATTATTATAGTGAAAAGCATATTGAATTAAAAAATGTTTATTTTGTAAAAGGTATTAAGCAAAACTTGTTGAGTTTTTCAAAAATAACTAAAACTTGCACAATAGTAGCAAAAAATGAATGTGCAAAGATTTATAATCAGTCAAGAGAATTAATAGTTATTGCCAACAAAATAGATAATTTGTACTCTATTAAAAGCTTTGTTGCAAAAAATGAGAAGGATGAAATGTATGTAAATTCAATAAAATTAAGTGAAAAAGAGAAATGGCATAGGGCACTTGGTCATGTAAATTTTCAATACTTAAGTAAGTTGATAAACAATAGATTACTGGACGGTTTACCAGACAAGATTGAAAGCACAGAAATGAAATGTTCTAATTGTATTGAAAGCAAAATGACTAACATACCATTTGAAAACAAAAGAACTAAAACTACTGGAATCTTAGAATTGATTCACACTGATTTAAATGGTCCCCATAGCACAACTGGTTATGGCGGAGAAAAATATTTTCTGTCATTTATCGATGATTATAGTAAATGTACAAGAATTTTTTGTATTAAAAGCAAAGTAGAAACTGCTAATTGTTTTATAGAATTTGTTAATCTAGTAGAAAATAAATTTAACAAAAAGGTAAAAAAATTACAGTGTGACAATGGAAAAGAATACTTAAATCGAGATATTTATAATTTCATTAGACAAAAGGGAATAGAGTTATTACCATGTCCACCCTACGTCCATGAATTAAATGGAGTAGCGGAAAGATGTAACAGATCTGCTATGGACATAGGCAGATGCTTAATGAGAGAAGCTAAAATTCACAGGAGGTATTGGCCTGAATTTATAAAAACAGCTGCATACTTAAAGAATCGCACAATTGCTAACACAGTAGAGAATAAAACTCCTTATGAAATATTTTTTGGTATTAAGCCAAATGTAGAACATTTAAAGATTTATGGAAGTAGAGTTTATGTCAGGGTTCCAGAAGTTTTAAGGAAAAGTAAATGGGATGATAAGGCCAAATTAGGGGTGTTAGTAGGTTATAATGAAAATGGCTATAGAGTTTTACTAAATAATAGAATACTTAATGCTAGACACGTACAGGTAGTTGAAGAGAATACTCAATTGATTTGTTTAGAAAAATTTGATGATGAAAAAGATAGAGATTCCGAAAATAATGAGATTTCCAATATCAAAAATGAAATTAAAACCAATATTGATGAAGAATTTATAGATGCAATTGAACCTAGTTCTATTGATACCCTCGAAGATCTTATTACTGATGATAATATAAGTAATAATAATAAGGACAAGCTTGTGCTAGAAAAAAAGTCAGAAAGAAAGATAAGCCCAGTTTCTAGATATGGTGATCCAGTATCACACTTTATTTATGTAAATAACATTGATGCAAATGTACCAAATACATTTGAGGAGGCGATGCACTCCCACGATTATAAACAATGGCAAATAGCAATAGATTCTGAAATAAATAGTTTGAACAAAAACAACACATGGCAAATTGTTGAACGGCCAAAAGATAAAAAGGTTCTCGATGTCAAGTGGGTCTTTAAAAGAAAAAGTAATAATATTTATAAAGCTAGATTAGTTGTTCGGGGATTCCAGCAGAAGGAACATATTGAAAATGTTTACTCACCAGTAGGAAAAATGCAAACATTAAAGATTTTATTATCATACAGTTGTAAAAATAATTTATTTATAGAACAAATGGATGTTGAGGCCGCATTTTTAAATGGTTATGTAAAGTCAGAAGTGTTTATCAATCAGCCGAAAGGTTATGAAACTGGATACAATAAGGTATATAAGTTGCAAAAGGCACTCTATGGTCTCAGAGAAAGCCCTAGAGTGTGGTATGACTGTTTCAACAAATTTATTGAAAAGTTGAAATTTGTCAGAAGTAATTATGATTACTGTTTATATGTGAATTATGCAAGCAAAGATCCAATATATATATTACTATTCGTCGATGATCTTTTAATTTGTTGTAAAAATAAAGATAAAATAAAAGAGGTAAAAACCAATTTAATGAAAAAAATTAAAATGAAAGATCTGGGAAAAATTGAAAGTTATATTGGCATAGATATTATTATTATAAGAGATATTATTATAAGTCAAACAAAATATATTGAATCTTTGGCTGTAAAATATAACCTGGAAAATACTAAGTTATATGATACTCCAATGGAAACTAACTTGAAATTAGAACCAGCCAGGCAATTCGATGACAGTATAAAGTATAGAAATATAATAGGCGAATTATTGTATATTAGTGCAGGCACTAGGCCGGATATATCATACAGTGTTAATTATTTAAGCAGATACCAAAGCTGTTATGATCGAACACATTACAAATATGCAATGAGAATTTTAAAGTATCTGTTTAAGACTAAAGATTTAAAATTAAAATACTCTGATAATATAAATATTGAAACTTTAGATTGTATGGTAGACTCTGACTATGCAGGAGATAATGTAGATAGAAAATCTACAACAGGTTTTATTATTAGATTATATGAAAACTTAATTTTTTGGAAAACACATAAACAAAGTACAGTAACTAAGTGTTCAACTTTTGCAGAATATACCGCTATGTCAGAAGCAGTGACAGAATTACTTTTCTTTAGAAACTTGTTGAGTGAATCATTCAATGTAAAATTTGATAAGCCAATTAAAGTGTATGAAGATAATTCAGGTGCAATTTCTATTGCTAAATTTGGCAATTTTACAAAGAACTCAAAGCACATTGAAGTGCAGTATCATTATATCAATGAAAACTATGAAAAGGGTATAATTGATAAAATAGATTCAAAATTTAACTTAGCGGATATGTTAACTAAAAGTTTAGATAAAACAAAATTTTTGAGTAATAGGATAGGGTTAAGATTAATTTAGTATATCTAGGATATTTTTAACTAACAGTGTTTGTGTTATTGTAAAAGTTCAAGATTATAAATTTAAGGAGGCGTGTTGTAATATGTGGTAAATATTATCTTCTTGAACGGTCAACATTACATTTATGCTGTTGATATTTTTCTAGGCTGGTCATTATCTGCATGTAGCCACTATGGCCTCCGTACCTTTTTGCTATTAACATGTATTTTTCTGTTGTAAACAAAATAAAGTTAATTACAAGTTGCAAGTGCCTACTTTGTTAAAATTCCACCATTCTAACAACATGATCATCAAAAATAGTTGAAGTTGGATTTTTTTCGATGTCAAATACAATATTTTGAGTTGTGTAGCATTTGGAAATTACATTATTTTACAGCAACTTCACTACGCAGAATTCTGGGTATTGTTGTGTTTATTCTGTTAACAAAATTTCTTCGAAGTTGATTACTTGTTTACCTAAGTATTAGGTATCTCCACTTAATATGAAGCGCGGTACTGGTAATGTCCTCTTACGCTACAATCACCCTCAGAAGTTGCTGAACAAACAAATTTACAAACGATCTTCACACTGAAATGAATCGATTTATCGATTGATGTATAATTTTTTCTTCAGAGGGTAAGTTCAGCCTTTTTTAATATTTTTTAAATATTTTATGTAAAGTTTTAGAGCTGAGATGGTCGGTAACTTGGAATGTGGTAAGCTAATAGTGATGGCGAAAGTACCTGAACTTTATCGACTTCCAATGTAGGTGTTCACCTTCTATTACTTCCTCCAGGTGACCTTTTGATGGACAAGAATGTAGGCAAAAAGCACATGAAAGAGCTTTTACTGAGTAACTTTAACTACAAGTTGATCAGGTCTCTCAGGATCTATCACCATCCTCCTCATTTCCTTTTTCCCTCCCTTCTATAGATAGCAGGGAACAATATAGGTGGCCTGTAACCTTTTACCAAAAGGTTGTTTGTGTTGCTATCTTATTTGTTATTAAGTCAAAATCGAAAGAACTGTCTATCAATCTAAACATCTAAAAAAAAATAGCAAACTTTTTTGAACTCATCATCACCGCAAAGTAATCAAGTATCATCGCAAAACCGTTTACATGAAAAAATCGATTCGTTCATTTCGTTCGTTCTTTCAATTTATTCGCACATTATCAGAAAAAATACGATCATTAACATTAGTAAAATATTACGAAAACAAATTTTAGTCGCAAAATTTTAATAAATGAAAATTAGGGTGCGGTCATTAGAATTCTCGCCTCAAGGGACTCGCTTTCTCTCTCCAATAACCAATAAGACTGCACGCTGAGTACCGAGGATATAGAGGTCATGGTGATAGCTGTATGAACTAGTTGTTATCCGTGACTTTGCATGGAATGAATGCGGCGTCATAGTAATAATAATGGGAATAGAAGTGTGTTAAAATTAAATATGTGATGAATAAAATTTATTAACTCCAACGAATTTAGTCATTATCGAACATTTCGTATATATTACTTGTTAAACTTCGATACAGGTAAACAGAACCGTTGAGGAGCCGCAATGAATTAAATCATAAACAATATTTTCACACTCATCGTAAGTTTCTTGGTACGCCGGTATATCCATCATAGTCAACCAATTTTGTTGTTTACATTTTGAGTGAAGTAATTTATCGTATGGTATAGTTCATATTATAAATCAGATTCCTTTTCTTGGGGCATTTGTGTATAATTTGTCATATTACTTTAGTAACTATTAACGAATGTGCTATGTGTTTATTCAACACTATCTCTTTTATGTAAGGTTCATTATCATTTGTAAGTAAAATGTAAAAGTTTTTGTGTGCATGATTGCTTTGCTATGATGTCAAGGTTTGGCGTGTGCGCTTTTGCACAGGGAGTAGGGCCAGACCAGGGACAACGGTTTCAGTAGAAAAATCAAACGATAAAACTTCTAGGCCTCTTATTATTTCTGTTGATTTGCAAATAAGATGTTGCTGGATTAAATCCAGCATTATATCGACGTGAACCAACTTCTATAGCATAGCTGGAGAGGTTAACGAGTAGGCAGTACTAGTTATTATTAGTCTTCTAAAGAAATTCATTCAAAAATGAACAATTAAAAAATATTCAACATGCCAAAAATAATCAATAATAATTCATAAAAAATAAGTAAAATACATAACACAAAATAAAATTTTATAAATCAAAATATATGGTCTTATTTTGTTTTTTTTAATACCACGTAAGCAGACAGCCACGCACACGGCCCACCATGAAGGGAAGCGGTTAGCAAAAAAATGCTAATAAGAATTTGTCAACCCAGAATCAAGGGGTTTTGGCGCCGACGCGGGTAAAGACACATGAAGGCAGTGTTTCATTTTCTTAAATTTGTCTTATGTCATGTTATTATGTCTAAAAATATTAGGTTTTTAGACACAACGTTTTCGACAACATGCACAAGTGTAGGAAAATGGCATAATGAACTGTGATTTTTCGTGTTGTTTCCAAAACTCAACAGAAGCCTCTATGAAAGCCTCCACTACCTCACTAGGGCATGACTTTGACTTGACTACAAAGGACTTTATTTGACCTTGACTAAATGACGAAAACCGCTGCATTATATTGAATTTATATGCAAGTTACTTGATTTATCAAATTAATTGACACTGGCCTTCATTTATTTGCCAAAGAAGGAAAAAACAAAAGCCCAGAATCAAGGAGTCTTATACACACATGTTTATACTTGTTATTCGCTACCGCTTGACACAATATGGCTGCCCTAACTCCCGCCCATCGGGGGCTCAAAGAGTTCATTCGGACTTTTATTGGCATAGCTCTAAAAGCTCGCTGTCAGTTGTAACGCTAACGACGTCGTAAAGTGACGTCACAATTCCCCTACCCCTCAGCCTCCGCGCCTCATAATTAGGGTTAATTGTGTAAACATTTATAGGGCGAAAGAAGCTTTTCTGAGTACATTCCGATGGGATTTTTCAACGAATGATAATGTGATTTAGACTTGGGACTTATTAGGTAAAATTGATAAAATTGTTGTGAATTCTATTAAATTTTTAAGCATTTTGTATGCTTACTTTTAAAGATCAGCTGGTCAGAGCATTCCCCCTGTAAGGGACTGGTCGCAGGTTCACGTCCCGTTCTAGATGTTCTCTTTTTCCGATCTAAATCTTTAAATTGTTGGGAAATTAATCAGGTAAGTATTGAAACTTTGACATTTATTATTTACTCCTGTATATTCCCGAGGGTATAAGTCATCATTATATATATATATATATATATAACTAGCTAATTGTTTTGATCATGTCTCCAGTTCTACTTAACCAATTGCAAAGAAACTTTAAGCAGGTTTTAAGTCTGACCAAACTTTTCTAATACAAAAACCCGCACCAAAATTCAAAAAAAAACAGACAAATAGACAAGAATTCCAAAAAAAGTCGTTTTGTGTTCAGGATCGTTCATTTACCATAACCCAAGACATCTATATCTATAGAAAAAGTAAGCATATTAATTGCTTAAAAATTTTATTGAAATAATCCAAGTATTTTCATTCCAAATCTCCAATGCCTGTGCGCACAACCAATTTACAATTTTATAATTAGTACCTTTTTTTTCGTACGGAAATCCCGTCGGATACCCCCCCGCCAGCTTTCGGGGGCGGTTAAGTCGGGCTTTTTGTAATAATAGTAGGTACCTTTTTTTTTTCTTTCTTTTTTCGTGCGGAAATCCCTTCGGATACCCCCCCCCCCCGCCGGCCAGCGGGGGCGGTTATGTTGGGCTTGAACCGACTAAAACCGCACGCCGTCTCGGGTCTTCAGAGGTGTAAGGTTGCCCATAAAGCATATCCGTCGATGGATAATGATACAGGCCTTACATAAAAGGGTATAGGTTCAGCGGAATATACTTATTCTAACATTACTGGTGTACGAATTATTTAAACAAACGCAAGTCAATGGTTAAGGCGCATGTTGCCTAAACGTAAAATTATAAGGACTTAATTAAAGGAGGATGAATTTACTAACAATTCTCCTTCTCTTGTGTCGAGCAATTCCACTTAATTAATAACAATGTCAGAACATCGAATCACCACTATCAATTTTATCCGAGCGCCTATCTTGAGTGCAAGCTCAAGAGTTCGATTTCCGATTTCCTATTCCTATACCTTGCTATGATTTGGTGCATCTTGGCTTTTACGGGAGCGCTGCTATCTGACCCTAAACCTCGAGAGGCAAGCCTGGTGCCAGAGCCTCATCAGTCAATTTTCTGTCAATTTTTTTTTCATACTCGTGTATGGAACATTATTTATCACTGCACACTATATTTCTCGTTACAAATATATTACTTTTTACAAACTTTAAATCACGTCATCATTTGGGAACGAAATCCAAAACTTGGTAAATTAGATGGTTCAATTAATAAAAGATCGTAGACATTAGTCGGTTAGGGGTCACTCGGCTACACAAAAGAGAGAGGTTATTAATATCTACGAGTATATGTTACCAGTAACATTGAGCTGGGAACTCATCTACAAACACGAACGATCGGTTCATTTCTGAATTAATAAATCATCGTATTCTTCCTGCTTTTTGTCCTTTTTCATTGCTGGCTGAGCTCTATTTGGACATGCTTAGCCTCGCACTAAGCACTTTTCATCAGTTACTAAATTACAGATGGATAAGGCTGTTCTTCATCAGACTGTATATATACAGGCGGAATAAGGCTCTCCCCTATATTACGTGGGTCTGAATAATATACTTGGTTCAATTAAAGTTTTAAGCAATTAACATGCTTATGTTTCCTATAGACTGCTTAAAAATTTAATTGTATTAATGTGGCGGAGTCATCAAAAACAATGTTTAAAAATGTTTCCGTAAATTAATTGTTACCTTAGTTCGCAAGAATTACGGTAGGTGGCTCCATCGTCGCCTTAAGACGTATATAATGTATCAGAGAAATTCGATTATCTGGGACGTGTTCGTGACTCAGTTGGTCAGAGCATTCCCCCTGTAAGGGACTGGTTGCGGGTTCAAGTCCCATCCTAGATGTTCTCTTTTGCCGATCTAAAATCTATAGGAAAATATACTTGGTTGGCAAAAGGTGGCTATTAAACTATCTGTGACTTTTTTTCACTATGGCGAATGAATCAATCAATTAGCCTATTGCAGTCCACTGCTGTAAAGCACCAGACCCTTCCCTTGCGTATCCAGTCTATCCCAGCAACCTGTTTCCTACATAATATTTTCACAACACATTCTAGAAACCATATTACTAATTATGCTTATTTTGGTTCTAGATAACGCTGTGTAAATTCTAGAATTATTTGTACCGGAAAAATATAGTTACCACCGTTAAATAAATACTATATAAATAAATAAATATTCTACGACATTCTACACAGCGCTTTCTAGACCCAAAGTAAGCATAGTTTAAGTAGCTTATGTTATGGGTCTTAGAATACGGATAAACGTACTTATATACTTTTTTTGTAAATATATACATATCATACATAGAAACACTCAGACCAATGCAAATAGACATATTCATGCATACAAATATTTGCACTGAGCGGGAATCAAACCCGCGCCCTCTGTCGTAGCAATGGAATGCACAACCGCTACGCCACAGAGGCCTATATCAATACATTGATAATATAAACATTTTTTTTTCTTTTATACAGTGTTTTGTGTAATCATTCCTCCCTAAAATCATTGTTTTAACAGTAAAAGGGTTGAAACGCCCCAAATACACTTACCTGTGTCAATATTGATTGGCTTATCGGAGGGAAAACCGAGGGAAATGATCCAATAAAAATATAAGGTGATTTTATGAGGAAGAATAAAATACTACTAAACTGATAGAATGGTGAAATACTTGAGTATTGATGTACTCGTACTTTGTGGGAGATAGATATTTTGACACGAAATTGAATATATTATTTGGCGGATCTTTTATATTGATTGAGCGAAGCTCGTCAGAGCTTTGCTCTCTTTTAGACGACTCATGTATTTCGTTAGACCATCTTCTCCTCCCAAACGACTCAACTGGTTGTAATGAAATTTCACACAAGCAAAGATGTTACTGATGGGAAGTTTAGTCCGTCAATTGACTGCACCCCGTTAGATGGTGAGAAGCTGGGGTAAGTCCAGAAGGTATGGGCCATCATCCCAGATGCTGACGATCCTAAAATGATGGTTCCTAACTTGACGGCCTCAACAGATGCTTTTTCACGCCCCGCTTGGAGAACCCGGGATGGTAAGAAGAAGGAAACACGTGTGCGGGTAGTGCATTCTAGCTCTTTATCGTTCGACAAAGAATGGAAGCACCGAACCGCTGAGTTCGAGACGGTATTGTTTCTACCGTGTCCGAGCGGCATCGCAGTCCAGCACGTGTTGTTCTGGATCGGAAGGGAGAAGTTAGTTTACCGGGTCAACTAGTAACTCTAAGTTATTCTAGGACTAAACTCGGTATAGCTAGTTAAATGGGTTATAGAATGCGGATAGACATACTTTTTTTTTACGTGCGGAAATCCCTTCGGATACCCCCCCGCCGGCCAGCGGGGGTGTTATGTCGTGAATCGACTAAAACCGCACGGTGTCCTCCCCAAGTGTCCGTTGCCGGGCACCCCGGGTAAGCCCTCGAAAGGATAACTCCAGGGTTACCGGCGGACTTTGGCCGCCACCGCGGCCTCGCCTGGTGGGGTCGGGTTTTATCCCGCTTCGGTGAGTTGGCAGGCGTGTGTAGGACACACACGACACGCCTCCGCCACGGCCTGCTTCTGTAAGGACGGCGAGTCGGCCAACTGCCGTCCTCATCGGCCTGATCGGTCTGATCGGGTCGGTAGTCCCGGGCGTAGATGAGTCTAATCGGATGGGTATACCCACTAAACCCCACTGTGTACTATACTCTGAGCCTTATCGGGGAGGGGGGGGGGGTAGGGGGGGCTGAAACTATGCAAGTGAAACTATGGCGAACCTCCCTAGCGTCTGACCTCCAAAAACGGAGAAGAAAGCCTGCTCCGGAGCTGTCTGTTGTGCAGTGGGTATACCTACCGACTTGCAGATGGTTGGCTTAGGCCTCAAGGATATTAGTAGGGCCCTGTCCACCCTGCAAATATACAAATTGATGCATATTGAGTGGGAGTGAAACCTGCGACCTCTGAATTAGCAGTCGAATGCTCTACCTCTACGCCTCACATCAAATCGTCACGTCATCACGTGTCATTAAAACGAAGTTACAAACGGAATTAAAACTCGGTAGAACTCAATTAAACTTGATATCAAAGAGTTATTCACATACATAGCTAGTGCAGGGGCTTTCTCACGACGCGCTATAAAACAATTCAGTTTCGGATAACTCAGCTGAGGAAGAGAGATAGCGCTATACACGGTATATATACCGTGTATAGCGCTATCTTTCTAAGCTGTTGAAACTTGGTAACTAGATGCATTCTGTGAACCGCATTAAGATTTCCACACAAAAATAGAAAAAAACAATAAATTCTGGGGATTCCCCATACTTAGAACTGAAACTCAAAAATATTTTTTTCTACCCATACGTGTGGGATGGGATATCTATGGATAGGTCTTCCAAAATGATATTGAGGTTTCTAATATAATTTTTTTCTAAGCTGAACAGTTTGCGCGAGAGACACTTCCAAAGTGGTAAAATGTTTGTCCCTCCCCCTGTAACTTCTAAAATAAGGGAATGATAAAACTAAAAAATATATATATGATGTACATTACCATGTAAACTTCCACCGAAAGTTGGTTTGAACGAGATCTCTAGTAAGTAGTTTTTTTATGTCTATATGTTGTTTTTTTATGGCTATAGCTCCATCTCTTCGTAAACTGAGCGGCCCGAAACTGAATTGCTTTTAACGTATCGTGGTTAGGTCCTAGGTGAGACTACATGGCAGCATGATATTGTTACGAGCGAGGTGTCAGGGATTGGAAGGAATACAACAATCTTCCCTTGCGAGATTTATTTAGACAGACTCGCGCCAGATTTCTTCCTGTTCCGTTTCGCCAGGGCTCTCCAAACTTGACTGCCTTCTGTCGGCTCCAAATGCTGTTTATATACCCCCGAGCCTTGTAAAATTCGTTACCTTCTGTTGTTTCTATAAATTCTAAGTTTTTGAATAATTGAAAATTTGAATCTTTGCTATATTTTTCTGTGAATTACGTACTGTAATTCACAGGAAAAGGTTGTATAGGTCAGCCAGTGTAAGTAGGTAGAAATATCAAGAGAAAACTGAATCGCGTGTGATCTAATTTAAACGGAGATTTATTTAGAGATTGAGTTACTCGTTACCTATTCATTAGATACTTGCGCGTTTAATAAAAATGACGTCAGTAGTGTATTGGCGAGGATTTGGGATATTCCAATCGTGAGGCCGACTCCTTAACCACCAAACTACCGAATTTTCATTAAGTTTTCTGGATTGCCTTTCATTATGGAACCAAAAAAATACACTGAAAGTAATTGAACAGCAATTTAATTCCAAAACACTTCAACGAACGCCTCCATCGAACTAAATCCATATTAACAGACATCTCAAGAACACGTTCAGCGAAACAATCTCTTATTCAGTCCCTCTTTGTCTAAAAACATCTAGCTATCTCCTTCACTCTTGAAGTCCCAATATATTTTATGCTATTACATTTTCTGTATAGGTGTCAAATTAAAGCAAGCATACACGGGCCGTAAAACTAGTTAGTATAAGAGTCACAGTTTAGTTGTGTAACTTCAAAAGCAATTAGGGTAGCGCTAAACCGTCAGATATTAATTGCTTCTTGATTATGCCGAGATTAGAGCGTTAGTCTCACTGTTATAACGCTTTGCGGCAAAACGTTAGCTGGCAAAATTTAGTTTGTAAATGATATTGTTGAAAGTTTACGCGAACACAGTGACTAGCCGTTGCCCGTGGCTCCGCCCGTTTGGTATTCTGATCCCGTTCCCTCAACTCATGGGAACTGGGATTCCAGGGATAAAAATTAGACTCTTTTTAGGGTTCCGTTGCCAATGGCAAAAAAAAACATTAAACCCATACGTGTGGAATATCTATCGATAGGTCTTCAAAAATGATATTGAGGTATCTAATATCATTTTTTTTCTAAACTGAATAGTTTGCGCGAGAGACACTTCCTAAGTAGTAAAATGTCCCCCCCCCCCCCCCCAACTTCTAAAATATGAGACTGATAAAACTAAAAAAATATATGATGTACATTACCATGTAAACTTCCACCGAAAATTGGTTTGAACTAGATCTAGTAAGCAGTTTTTTTTATGTCATAAATCGTAAACCACAATTTACCTTTCATTCAATCAACTCAAATATCAAAATTTTGCTGGCTGCTATGGAACCCTTTATGGGCAAGTCCGACTAGCACTTGACCGATTTTTTTGTAAATACATACATATTGTAAATAGAAATAGCCAGACCAATGCAAATAGACATATTCATGCAAACAAATATTTTCACTGAGCGGAAATCGAACCCGCGCATCCTGTTGTAGCAGTCGAATGCACTACCGCTACGCCACAGAGGCCGATGAACAAACAAAAAGAACTTCATTACATCTCATTCTAAATACACATATCTTCATATGAAAATCAGAAAACAACTTCGTCTCGATCAATCAAATAACGTTCATTAACCACTATCGATTATTACAGTTAATAATCGAATGATTACGTTCTACGACTCGATTTCACAAACTACTCTTCCGTGAACACACGCCATAATCACCCCTATTTGTATCGAATATAGTACTCATATTGACTTAATAGGTCGTAATAAATGTGCTTAAAAATGGGCGGTAGGTAAATGGGGTATGTAAATCGATATTCCAATCGGTTACTTAGTATCGAGTCCGAAGCGTAACTTGTACTCTTAGTGCACTTTTAGACTTTAATTTGCTGTTAAAAAACTATAATAATGTGTTAAGAATTTTAAGTATATTTTTGTATGTGTATATGCTATTTATGAAAAAGGTAGCCGGGACAGACTGGATGCGGAAGGTTGAGGATCGGGTGCTATAGCGTACATTGGGATAGGCCTATGTCCAGCAGTGCACTGCAATAGGCTTATTGATTGATTTACTATTTCTTGGCTTTCGGCTTCACATGGGTAGAATTCGTAGAAAGAAATCCAATAATCGTTAATATAGGATCCAATTGTAAATATAAAACATCTAGGGACCCATTCAAAGACACGCACAAAATTTCATCTGCTTTCTTTTTAATACTAAGTAAACAGGTCGTACTTCTGCGCATTTACGGACTGAATTTAGACAGTACATTACTTCGACATGTAGCGAACTTCGAAAACACATAGATCGACAAGTCATTGCTTCGACAGGCAATTATTAGACAACATACACCTTCGAATTACCACTACTTCGACAGACGATTATTCGACAGACAATACTTAGACAAGATACATCTTCGAATGTCCACTACTTCGACAGATTTTAAAAATTATATTCCAAAAATAAGTAAAGTGGGTTAGGTTATACCCCAACAAAGCGCGAGCCGAGCGAGCGAAGCGAGTGTGCCGCGGCAGTGGCTAGCGAAGCGCCGGAATTGATGTTTCAATTGATTGGGTACATATTTAATTAGGTAGGGCACATTTTTTAATACATTTCAGAGCATTATTATTTTGGGAGAATGTTAAAAAAATCTGTCAAACTAGTGGTCATACGAAGATGTGTCTTGTCTAAGTATTGTATGTCGAATAATCGTCTGTCAAAGTAGTGGTAATTCGAAGGTGTGTATTATCTAATAGTTGTCTGTCGAAGCAATGACATGTCGATGTAAGTTCGCTACATATCGAAATATTGTACTGTCTAAATTCAGTCCGTAACTAACTTCTCCGCCCAAGCTAATTCAATAGTGCTAAAAGAAGTATGACTCGACCAAAAATTAAGAAAACCAATTTAGTTTAAAATAATTTAATATCTGTCTTACCAAAATTCAACGTATTATTCCATATTTTCACCCAAGTGCCATCACCCAGTTGAACAAAATGGAAATTTTAGTGTCCTCATATCACCTTGGAATCATTTCGTAAAGTTACCTTTGTTCACCTGGGTGAATCAATTCCAAGGTGAACAATCGAATTTTTTTGAGAGATGAAGTGATTCCGAGTTGATATGAGGTTAATAAAATTTTCCCTTTGTCCACTTAGGTGAATAAAGTTGAATAATCGAATTTAACTGACTGTTTCCTTACAATATCCATATTAATATTATAAAGAGAGGCCGAATTTTGTTCCCGGAAGTGGTTTCGGAACCACTGCTCTAACTGGAACCATTTTAAAGGTATGTAAATTACGATAAAACCGAAGCGAAGCTAGGGTGGGTTGCTAGTCTTCTATATAAATGAAAATGAATGAAAAAAAATATACGCGTACATATATTTATATGTACGCGTATAATTTCCGAACGACTGCACCAAATTGGATAATTCTTTTTTTGTGTTCCTTATTGTCAGGACAAGGTTTGTTTGAAAGAAAAATTTAAGAAAGGAAAGGTGCTATTATTATTATAAAACTTAGAAACTTTAAACTACGGATTACGGTTTAGCAAAGAAGTATGGCACATATAATTTGAACAACAGTAAGCAGTTTTGAGCTCCCATTGATATACACGGAGTCTAACCATAAATTCAAGTAGAGAAATTCCTTTTAAGCGAAAATTGTCGCTTGGTAGTTTGTGAGCATACGTTTTGTACAGTTAAATGTCTGAACTAAAGTGTGGCTTTGAAAGTAATATTCAAAATTCTTGTAGTTGTTATGTATGTATGAAAAATGACAAAATTGATTTTATCAAATTAGCTTGTGTGGACTTGAATCGTGTCCCTAGAGAAGTTAAAAATGTAATTTATGATACAAAATGTGTTGATCCAGGGTTATATGTGCATCAAATAGTATTCAACTCCGTTCAACCGTTTTCGCGTTATTGAGTAACAAATATCTAAACGAACGAACGCAACGAAACCGCCAGGGATAATCCAACTTTCAATATTTTTGTGCCTAAGCTAACTTTATTTGTTGGAACGGTAAAACAACTTTTAAACTTTCAAACCAACCGTAGTTAGGAACTTCAATGTGTCAAAAATGTAAAATTGAAAAATTGTAAACTAGCTTTATATGTGTTATTGTTAGAAACTCCTTCATCCTAATTCATTTGTACACGCGTTCTTGTGGAATGCAACCTGGACTCTAATCCTATTGCTTCTTAGTATTATTATATTTCTTATTGGTTGTAATCTGTTACGTGTGATAAATAAAAAAAAAAAAAAAAAAAAAAAAACACCCAAATTCCAAAGCTGATCCAGGCTAATGAGTGAACTACCAATATGATGTGTTTACATGGGTTTTATCCCTAATAAGTGTTAAATTTCCTTAAATTATATAGATTTTACAAACATGTTATGAAATTTTCTTAATAATTAACATTTATTTGAATATGTGAACCGACTTAGGGGCCCGATTTGGTAAAACAAACATAACATAACATAACTTCACGCCTGTATCCCCGAAGGGGTAGGCAGAGGTGTATTATACACCCATTGGTAAAATTATGTTTTTGGAATGTGTGAAACAAAAGCTTAAAAATTAAAAGTTCCAAATTTAATTGAAAACGCAATTAACTGTGATGCCTACTGTCCACAGATGCGTAGTTTCATAGAGGCGTATAATTCGTCATTGTACGCTTGGTGTACGTCTGCTTGCAGCTTACATACAAAACTCGATGTACGCCTTGGCTTATGACGTGCTGTACGGCAGGCGTTACTAAGCCTGCATGCATTGTTTTAGGTGTAAGTTGCAAGCAGGCGTACACAAAGCGTACAATGATGAATACAGTCTATGAAGCTACGCCTCCGTGGACAGTAGGCTTTCGTCGTCCAACGACATTGCCACAAATTTACGAAAATGTACACGCGTAATACGCCTCGTAGCCAGGGTTCAGTACGCTGGGCTGCAAGCAAGCGTACACCAAGCGTATAATGACGAATACGCGTCTATAAAGCTACGCCTCCGTGGATAATAAGGCTGAGTGATTCTGAACGTTTAATAACTTCACGAAAACGTAGATAGGTTTTGTTTTGACAGAATATACGAATACCATAGTTTTTTCATGTTTTTCTCTCTAATGAAGTTTAAATCACGCCTTTTGAAAACGTGATGTTAGGTACTGAATGGGGCTCCAGAAGTCAATTCTGAACTAAGGACTTTAAGGTCTTGCTTTTAATTTTTTTGACATGCTTGTACATGAGTTTAATGATGAGGTTGTACAAACAAAGGATTTGGTAAACAAATCTATTAATTTCCTATATCTTATTGGATTAGGGTGACAAGTCGCTCAACGACCTTCGTCCTCCGCCTCCGTCTTGAGCGCAGGGTGATAGGTGTAACCTCCTGTCACCCTCGCAGAAGCCGGTCGGAGCGGCCCCCTGTTTTTCCGGAGACAAGACGGGGACCATCTGGGAACCGGAGATGGGCCTGGGGCAGTCGGGGTGCGAGTGAAATGCCTCATGGGGCGAGGTTTCACCCGAGACGGCGTACGGTTTTAGTCGGTTCAAGCCCATCATAACCTCCCCCGCTGGTCGGCGGGAGGGCATCCGAATTTCCGCAGGAAAAACAAACATGGTGACAAGTAAAGTTATAGTTAGTTAAGTAAAGGTCGTTACACCCTTGTCGATAGCGCTCGCCTGTAACGTGTTAGCCGAAAATGAATAGAGGTCTAGTTCTAAGCAAAACTTTTAGCACTATTGCCGTTCTGCGTAATACATCAACGTCATTTGCACTATAGTAAGGCCGTAATGGCGCTTGACCCTACCCATTCGGCAGTAGGAAGTTGGGTTAACTTTAGCCATTGTCCAAGCGAATACAGAACTCCTTTGTGCGGAAGACCTGGTTTCTATTTAACGTAATGGTGGATTTTGGCTTAATGTAGGCTAATAGTGGTTATTAGACCAGTAGTAACAGCAGATAGATAAGAATGAAGATCAATTAAAATTAAACTTTGTTATCACATTTTACGTAATGAATTTCTTTGCGTGATAACCCAGTTTAGTTGAACGAATTTACACTGACGAAATAAAGTTAAAATCTTATAGGCTGAATTTCTTCAGTGGAAATTCGTTCAAATCAAATATTTGGAGCTCGGAGTTCGCTCTCCTACTTCTCTTGATAGACTTTTCTTAGCTTTTACGGGTGCGACTGCCATCCGACCCCCCAAATCTGAGAGGAAAGCCTGCACCAGAGCCTCACCCGTCAACAAGCTGGTGTACCAGCCTTCAAGTAAGGTAGGTTTGGGCTCCGAAGATCTTTTAAAACCCTATACACCCATGTAACGTAAAAATAACAAACGTCATAAATATCTGTGCGCTAAATATATCTCACAAACAGGAGGAACAAAAGTCAATTCCGCATCCGTAATAAAACTAATACTCAAGGGATAGGAATTGCAATTAAACGGAACTGAGTAAAAAGCCGGAAACGGTGCTATTGGGCCGTCGCCATGGCAACTGAACGGAAATTAAATGAACTCAACTTATTTCAACGGGGCCACCTGCTTTGCTTGCAACTTTTTTATTAATATACACCTAACAAATTGTTACGCTTGGAAAAATTTAAATGGAACTTTCTAGAGCAATAAAGAATGTCGAAGTATATTTATAATTATCTGAAAGAGAAAAATGCTTTTCATCATATTGTTACATATTTTATCAATGTAATTTTAAAGTATTTACTTCGCTTACTTTTTAATGAGTTTAGTGAGTTTGCTTATTATGTTGAGGATAATCTTTGGAACCACTGCACTTATTGGGAAAATTCGTTCACCATTTGAAGGTACATTATCCCCGATGGACATAAACTATATATTATATGGCTTTTTTTACGTGTGGATACCCCCACGGTCTTCACCCCACCGGTGCCAACGATGGGGTGGGTGTGTCGGAATCGGAACGACTAAAACCACACGGTGTCCTCTCCAAATGTCTGGCGGTTACCACAAGGTTACCGGCGGACTTTGGCCGCCACCGTGGCCTCGCCTGGTGTGGTCGTGTTTTATGTGAGTTCGCAGGCGTGTGTAGTGTAGGACACACACGACACGCCTCCGTCTTGGCCTGCTTTCGGGCGTAGACGAGTCAGTCAGACTGCGGAACTCGGGGGGCAGGGTTCTCTCCTGCTCCCTCTCCGCCGTCTCTTTCGCGCGCATTACCTGCTCGCAGAAAGAGGCGGTGGCGTGCCACTTGCTCCCGTCGGAGACCACGGCCCTCACCATGGTCTTCAGCAAGAGAACGTCCACGCCCAGGATCGCAACGAGATCTCGGCGTTGACTCGCCCACGCAGGGCACTCCACCAACGTGTGGAGCGCAGTGTCTTCGCCAGGATCCTCGCAGTGCTGGCACTGCGGCGTTGTCTCCCGGTGGATGCGCCATAGATACTTACCGAAGTACCCGTGTCCGGTAAATATCTGGCACATCCGGTAGGAGAGGTCACCGTGGTGCCTCTCCAACCACTCCTTCATATTATATGACTTGATTTAAAAAACTCATATAAATCAAAGCGAAGCGAGGATGGGTTGCTGGTCTGAAAATAAGGATAGTTTCACCTACCCACCATTTTCTGATAAGACTGAAACTCCTTAGAGTTCGGTGCTCAAATATAGAATGAACTATCTGGCACAGTTTTTCTAAGTGGCTTTGGTATGAATTTAAAATGTGTGTAGCGTTCTATTAGAATGAGCTTTAGCTTGACGACCTCGTCAAATACAGTTCAGTCAACGATCATATTTTGATCAATAGTTTTTACATAACTTTTAACTTCACGCCTGTATCCCCGAAGGGGTAGGCAGTAGGTGTATTACACACCCACGATAAGGCTAAGTAGTAAATTTATTTATTTATTTATTTTAGGAAGGCTTACAGACTAACAACAATTTATGTATTATAAGTATAATGACAATATTGCTAATTACAAGCCTACATAAGTATTAATAATAAACAAAGTAAAAACAAAGTATAAACAAAGCAGGATAAGTATTGTTTAGTTCCCAATGTAATAGGGGGCGAGCCTATTGCCATCTACGGGCACATTACTAAACGAGCGATAATACAAATTTTAAATACACACATAACTATGAAAAGTCAGAGGTGTGTGCCCGGGGCGACCTGGGATCGAACTCGAGACCTCGTCTCCGCAGTCCGTTGGCTACACCACTGAGCTATCGCCGCCAATCCTTACTAATATATAAATGTGAAAGTAACTCTGTCTGTCTGTCTATCTGTTACGCTTCACGCCTAAACCACTGAAGCGATTTTACTGAAATTTGGTACAGGGGTAGATTAGACCTTGGGAAAGGACATAGGCTAAGTTTTGTCGCGATAACCGACATCTACGCGGGCGGAGCGACGGGCAAAAGCTAGTACTTTTATAAAATGATAAGTTTCTTGAACATAATCTCGACTATCAATAAGGCTCAAATTTTGATTCACTATTGACCCAGATCGACTAGCAACCGAAATACCGATAGCCTCGCAGATAAGGGGATGAACACAATCAATCATAGGGCTTCCTGTCATGTCTTACATGGCCCGATATTTACATTATATATCGAAGGAAATGAATCTTTCGGTTATTGACGTAGAGATATTACCCAACTGCGGAAAAACCCCAAAAAAGTAGGTTATGTGTTGGTCCTTAAGCGGTTCTGGACGCTGAGGCATCGGATGTGACCGGGATTGACGTTAAGATGATAATTGTACAGCTCAAAAATCCTAGCCTATGATTGGCTAATGATAAAATAGCACGAAAAAACTGTAAGACGATAGACAACATGTTTTTATCCGTAGCTCAATACTGTGATTGGTCCACCGTTACGCGACAAACAGATTTCATACAAGGTGTATGTGCCCCCCCCCCCCCATAAAGACGGTACCAAGCCGACCACACCTGCAAGCCGGTACAACTGTGCTGCCCGGCCCTCCAACCTCGAGGGGAAAACCTGCACTAAAGCCTCATCTATTAAAAAGCAGGTGCACCGGCACACTTATGCAAGCGGGATTTGAACACACCGAGGACTCTGTCTGAAATTTTTTAACTACAGTTTTTCTTTTTATGTGGGGCACGTCAACATGAGTTCACCTCGACTGATGGTTAGTTAAACCCAGCTCCATCTACCGACAACAAGTTGAACTACTTCGATACTATTACGTCACTACCAATCCTGGGCCTGTAGACAAAGTGACATTCTACTAGTGGAATAGCTACGAAGCGAACCTTCAAAAGTCCGAAATGTATGGGGGTGACATTATTTGTAACATGTGACATGTCGACCAAAAATGTCACTCCCATACATTTCGAACTTTTGAAGGTTCGCTTCGAAGCGATTCCACTAGTAGAATGTCACTTTGTCTAGGCCCCCTGAATCGCGAATGTGAAGTTCGCGCGCTGGTATAACATATATACAACATCCCAACGACAACCGTTGGGCCGCGGCCCGCTAGGCGTTATCACCTTGTCTGGTCGGAGGATCCTCCCTTTGTGTTGGAGGAACATCACACTCCGTTCCTTCACATCATCATTTCAGATATAATAACAATAGTGTGTAGCACTATTGTTATACGGTGGCCCTCCGTTTGATACTCAGTTGATATACAGTTTTTTTTTTTTTTTAAAGAATATTAGCAACCGAAATTACTAATATTACCCCTAACCCCTCCAGCTAAGCTAAATTGCTTGTGTTAGAAGTGGGTTCACGTCGGTAGCGTAATGGCCAGGATTCGAACCCGAGACCTCTCGATCGTAAGGTCGACTCCTTAACCACTAAGCTACCGACGCTTATTATTAGTCGGTGGATTTCTATTGGTTGGTATAGAAAAACCGACTATTTGTCATTATCTATAAAAAGGAGAAAAATTCCCGTTTATTATATGGGCATCCCCTTAAATATTAATATTATTATGTTTTCTTAGTATTTGTTGTTATAGCGGCCACACAAATACATCATCTGTGAAAATTTTAACTATCTAACTATCACGGTTCATTAGATACAGCCTGGTGGCAGACGGACAGACAGACAGCGGATTCTTTGTAATAGGATCCCGTTTTACCCTTCAGGTACGGAACTCAAAAAGGCTGTCACATAAAAATTAAAAAAATAAAACAAAAATATTCTACGACATTCTACACAGCGCTTTCTAGACCCAAAGTAAGCATAGTTTAACTAGCTTGTCTTATGGGTTCCAGAATGCGGATAAACATACTTATATACTTTTTTTTTGTAAATACATACATATTATACATAGAAACACCCAGACCAATGCAAATAGACATATTCATTTATACAAATATTTGCACTGAGTGGGAATCAACCCCTGTCGTAGCAGTCGAATGCACTACCGCTACGGCAACTAGGCCGTCGTTGCGGCGCGGTGTGACGGCTAACACAAAGTGTTCGTGATATGATGGCTGGTCGTAAATATAGAAGTCTTCGGTTACTGACCAGGAACACGAAAACTTTATTAATATGCAAGATGTTTTACTAGTTCTTTCAGAGCTTCAGGCTTTTCAACTAATGATAGCTGTTTGAATGGCGTAATAGCGTTTTACTTGCAAAATGCTACTTATAGTCGATTTTAAGTGAGAAGGTTTTTCCCCGCTTGAACTCATTCGTGTTGCGAGAAACATGAAACTATAACCTACATTTTTGCAGGTGAAATAATAAAATCTATACTATTATAATATTGTAAATTAGTTGTGTCTGTACATTCGAGATATTTAAAAAAAATGGGTTACGTTAAATGTACGATTCCGAACACTATGTATATATTTTTCGGAATTCTTGTTTGTTTGTTTACGATGTACGTAAAAACTAATGAAGGTACATATGCGGGGGTGGTTGGTTGGGGACCACCACGCGGTGCACCCTGGGCAATGGAGACGGCAGCGCCTCTCTCCTAGGGTGGGAGAGACGCTGCCGCCTACAACCAACTCCGACCGAGGCGAGGACGGCCCTCTTGAGGGCTGTTCGGAAGCTTTCCACGTGTCCCTCTGATTAGCAGATGGCACAGTGGAGAGCAAGTAAGGGGGCCATCTCGAAACCGGAGATGGCCCAGGGTCAGTCGGGGTGCGAGGGATATGCCCTATGGGTAACCTTACACCCCGGCGTCTTAAGACCCGAGACGGCGTGCGGTTTTAGTCGGTGCAAGCAAGACATAACCGCCCCCGCTGGCCGGCGGGGGGGGGGGGGGTATCCGAAGGGATTTCAGCACGAAAAAAAAAAAGGTACATTGATGCGGTTTTTCTATTAAAAAGATCTTGCTCAGTCTTAAAACATGTCGTATGTTTCATTGCAATTGGTTAAGTGCATCCGGAGATATGACTTAAGACGATAACCAACATCTGCGCCGGCGGAGCCTCGGGCATAAGCTAGTAACATAACAGAACATATAACATAACTTCACTCCTATATGCCTGAAGGGGTAGGCAGAGGTGTACTACACACCCACGATTCGCCAGTTATGTTTAGGTCTCAATGTAATAGGGGGCGAGCCTATTGCCATTTACCGGGTACATTACTAAGCGAGCGATAATTAACATTTTTAAGACATACATAACTACGAAAATTAGAGGTGTGTACCCGGGGCGACTGGGGATCGAACTCGAGAACTCGTCTCGGCAGTACATACGTTACGTACACCACTGGCCTATCGCTGCATCAGCTAGTACTATACTAAATTTGGAGACTGATATCGAAATCAAATAACTATCGTTACTAACGGTCTAACGGTGAGGTGGGTACGTTGGATTTGATTGATTGATTCTAACTAAAACCGCACGGTAACTAAAAAACTCGTCAGTGATAGACAGAAAACATACTTTTAGCACAATATATTCGCCAATTTGACTCTATTCATCAAAATAGAATCAATCGTTTAGTAGTTGTATATTTATACCTACATATCAAATATATAGGAAGCCGCGATAGCCTAGTGGTATGGGTAATGGACTGCTGAGACGAGGTCTCGGTTTCGATCCCAGGTTTTACGATGGCACATACCAATGACTTTTCGATGCTTTTCGAAGTTATGTGTGTATTTATCGCAGGTTTATAAGTGCCCGGTTAATGGCAATAGGCTCGCCACCTATTACATTGGGACCTAAACATAAACTGGCGAAATGTGGGTGCTAGCACCTCTGCCTACCCCTTCGGGGATATAGGCGTGAGTTTATGTTATGTTATGTGTAAATATATAGGTTTATTTTTTGGGCTCCACTGCAGTTACTAAACAAATCTGATGATTTCACGAGTACCGGTATATAGGTACAATTGCGAAATATACTTGCGCATTATCACTTTGCCCGCTTCAGCAAATCTTCAGAGCAAACAACTCGCAACTACCGTCAAGGCACGGCATAGAACAAAGGCCGCTTGGCACACTTAACCGAAAACTTTCAATCCACTGTGATTAATGGAAATTTAATGGCGTATTATTCGCGGGTATATTCACATTATTTTATTAATGTTGCCAGATAAGAATCCGAACCACTTTGGTTATTGGCTGATGACTTTGTAGTATAACAGTTTGTTAATGAGATTATTTCGGTGGGAGTTTCTTTGAAAATGTTGTTAAAAATATCTATAGCAAAATTGTTTGATCTATCTATCCTTATAATAAATTGTTTTTTTTTTAATGTGCTAATCTAGGACGCATTGCGATTTGAAATTTTTTTTTTTTGCATTTAATATCCCAGGTTTTTCAACCATATTTTATAATTTTCGTAGCTGGCAATAATTGTTTACTTTGTCTACTCTTATAATATTATCTTTGGTCAAATTGTAGTTACAAAGTTAAAGTATAGTGATGAAGTTGTCGTTCTTCCCGCTAGGGGTTTAGTTGGTTTGAATCCGACATAACCACCCCCGCTGACAGGCGGGGGTTACCCGGAGAATTTCCGCACGGAAAAATAGATGGAGATGGCCCAGGGTCAGTCGGGGTGCTAGGGATTTGCTCTATGGGCAATCTTACACCCCGGCGTTTTAAGATCCGTGACGGCGTGCGGTTTTAGTCGGTTCAAGGCCGACATAACCGCCTGGCCAAAGAAATGTATTGTCATTGGGAGAGTGTAACCCACATGATTACATTCTATTCTAAGTGAAACTGATCATTTTCGACTGACACGTTAGGTACACAAATACTAGGTGTGGCGGTTGAGGCCACCTGTCACCCCAGCAGAAGCAGGCCGGGACGGTGGGGCGACTAGCGCCCCTCCCCCAAACCGGGGCAAGACGGGGACACCGTGGTTCCCAAACCCGAGGGGGCCATCTCGAAACCGGAGATGGCCCAGGGTCAGTCGGGGTGCGAGGGATATGCTCTATGGGCAACCTTACACCCCGGCGTCTGTAGACTCGAGACGGCGTGCGGTTTTAGTCGGTTCAAGCCCGGCATAACCGCCCCCGCTGGCACGCGGGGTGGTATCCGAAGGGATTTCCGCACGATAAAAAAAAAAAAAAAAAAAAGGTACACAAATACTGAATTTTATGTATGCTTTTGTGTGGGTCCACTGGACCACAGACATGTGTTTAGCTTGTTACACTATTAATTTTATATTTTACTGTTTTACTACTTTGATTTACTTAAGTATTTATAATATTTTAAACAAATATTGTTTTTGCAAATTGTGATGCAAAATTCATTTCAATAAATCGTTGAACTATTTCTATTTTATATAAGACGTGATGAAAAAGTGGAAAGGCTTAAGTGAATCCTTTCCCGTCCGTTGTATACAAGAACAAAAACTACTCTTATACGCTAAGTGGAAACAACAATTTTCATAAGTTCTTCTAAACTTGGCTTTGTTTTAACTTTATGAGTTGGCTTGACCAATATCACAAATTTATTAAGTTCATAAAGTTTTGGTTGAAATATAACTGTTTTGTATTGGATGAAATTCTACGTACCATTTCGCATGATACTACAAATTAAAACATGCAATCATAGTAAAACTTTTCTTACATTTCTTTAAAATTCCTGGGTCCAGTAGACCTACGACTATGGAAACATGTTTTCGCAACCAAATTACTAAGCCATAATAAAAATAAAACCGGCCAAGTGCGAGTCGGACTCGCCCATGAAGGGTTCCGTAGCAGCAAGTAAAATTTTTATATTTGAGTTGTTGAATGAAGGGAAAATGTGGTTTACGATTTATGACGCATTAAAAAAAACTAAATACTAGATCTCGAACCAATTGTTTTTTACGTTTAAGTTACAGAGAGTTAGGGACCCGCATTTTACCACTTTGGAAGTGTCTCTAGCGCAAACTATTCAGTTTAGAAAAAAATCATTTTAGAAACCTCAATATCATTTTTAAAGACCTATCCATAGATCCTATCCACACGTATGGGTATGACGAAAAAAAATTTAGAATTTCAGTTCAGCCCGTGAAAATCTTAATGCGGTTCACAGAATACATCTACTTACCAAGTTTCAACAGCATAGTTCTTATAGTTTCGGAAAAAAGTGGCTGTCACATATGGACGGACAGACAAACAGACATGACGAATCTATAAGGAACCCTAAAAATAGCACACTACTGTCAATTAAATAAGTATTCATAATATAACACATGAGTTTCTCACGCATTACTCACGACGTAATGTTGACCTCTATCGAAATGACATGTGTCAACCCTAATTCACTTACTTAAGTAAACGTTTCCGTTCACGTCTTCCAAGTATTTCTCCACATGAACGGAAAGTAACAAAATAACCCTGTTACTTACATTTAGACGAATTATTTTGTGAACTAAATAAAATAGAATCTTAGCAATCAACAGACAACTGGTCCAGAGCGTGGTCACGCGAGCCTAAATAAAACGATGCTAAATTACATTCACGAATGTGCCTCACGTAACACAGCGAGCGAAACAAACGGCGCTTAACTCGTATGGAATATATTGTAGTTTTATTATTTCTTTACAATGTGGACGGTAGAATATCAAACAGTACGTAGAGTAGAAAAGGCGGTACAAATAGTTATTATAAAATCGTATAGTATCTTCTGCATACGAGCGCTGATCACAGTCGCATCTATTGCGACTTTGAATTCAGAGTTGTTTTTTTATTAGATTGTTTTGACTTTTATAGAAGCGACTGCCGCCTAACTTATCAGGTCTAAGAGACCTCCACTAGAGCCTCATCTCATAAATCAGTAGGTACTTATTTGATTGACTGCATTTGATAAAATATTTTAATGTGTTTCCTTGAGGCGTAAAATTGGTGACCCCGACGTGATGGATATCATTTGTGAATTCGCTAATGAATAGGAGTTGACGAGAACGACGAGGAGTTTCAGTTTCTGAAGAAATTTTCAAAAGCGCGTAAGTCAGCGACTTATGATCAGTCAAAATTATCAGTTAAATTAAGTCCCGCGCATCTATGACGTGTACGAAAGAATAGACAGACAGAGTGCATATATATATATATATGTGTGTGTGTGTGTTTGTGTGTGTGTGTGCGTGTGTGTGTGTGTGTGTGTGTGTAAGGAACTTCGTTCCACCCAGGTGTCCCTTGACACCTCTCAAGTTTTTTTTGTTATAATTCTGGTGTTGTGAGCCTTTAACTAGTAGAGACCCAGGAGACCCGACTGAATACTTCCAGGGTCAATAAGTAGTTACCAATACAAACGTATGTTGATTATTTAGGTACCTATTTAATGTGATTCTTTTGTGTTACATTTTTTTTATGAATGACAGGCTCACGTTTGACCTCTATAATAGGTACTCAGTATAACTTGAATGAAGATCTGTTTTGTTACGTTTTACGGTTTGATAAAATACTGACACTTTCCAGTAAGCACCACAAAATTGATGTCTTTTGTTTTAACGACATCTTTAAAAACAGTTTATAGAACTTTACTGTTATGGGACGTTTTATTTTTATGTTGGCACTGATACATCTACGACTGTAACATTTATCTATTGTCTTGCAAATCTGGTTCTAAATATAAATGCAGAAGCATTTATGGTGACGTTCATAAGTGTTACTTTGTGACGTGTGTACTATTATAAAATTGAAAATTGTTTGTGTCTGTACATTGGCGATATTTTAAAAAAATACTTGGATATGTTAAATGAATAATTCTGAACACAATTTTTTTAGTTGAATTCTTCTTTTTGTTTAATTGTCTGTTTGTCTGTTTGTTCGCGATGGACGCTAAAACTACTAAAAGGATTTTGATGCGGCTTTTTTTATTAGAAATGGCTTGTTTGAGACTCAAAATCTGCCGTATGTTTGATGCAATTGGTCAAGTAGGACCGGATATATGACAGAAAACGATAACGACTTCCGCGCGGGTGGAGCTGCGGGTATCAGTGAGTAAGTGAATGACGCTGTTTAATACGTACTGACTGTTAGCCACCTGTAGACAGGAGACGGCGTGCGGTTTTAGTCGGTTCAAGCCCGAAATAACCACACCCGCTGGCTGGCGTGGGGCTATCCGAAGGGATTTCCGCACTAAAATATAATTAAAAAATAAAGTACCGGTGGCTTTACTACTCTTGCCTTCTTTTAGCAGATGCAGCACCATTCAGATGATCCATTTTTAAACGACAGCCTCTTTCCTCTTGAGAACTGCGAGTGAAACACTAGATCACCACCACGTACTATGACATAGATATCTTCTTCCCAAATATTATACTACCAAACTGCCACGAATGCCTACATGGAAAATTGAGCCATATTAAAGATAATCCTAAGTATCAAAATTGAGGTCGTTGAGCATAAATTGGTTTAACATTAAGTACCTATTCCATATTAGCGATAAACCTCACGTCACACAAATTAATGTGTTGCCATAAAGACTATAAAGCTATCAAACCCAATTTAAAAGTAACTAGAAACTAATGGCTAACTGTAAAGTACTATTTATTTGTTAATTTCAGCTATTTAAATTATGGCATATGAAATGCCAGGTGTATAGCTATGAGGCCTGAGGAAGGCAGTTGGCCGACTCGCTGTCCTTATAGAAGCAGGCCAAGATTGAGGCGTGTCGTGTGTGTTCTACACACGCCTGCCAACTCACCGTCGCGGGATAAAACCCGACCCCATAGGAGAGGCCACGGTGGCGGCTAAAGTCCGCCGGTAACCATGGAGTTATACTTTCACGGGCTTATCCGGCAATGGACACTTGGGCAGGATACCGTGTGGTTTTAGTCGGTCCGATTCCGACACGCCCATCCCATCGTTGGCATCGATGGGGTGAAGCCCGATGGGGTTTTCACACGTTAAAAAAAGAAAAAGTAATTTATGCTTTACTTACAGAATTTGCACTTATTACATGGGACAAATTGATACTGGAACTAGCGAATAATCCTTCTGCAGACCTCATGAAGATATTGATGAAACATGAATACAACGACAAATCTAGTGGGACGGAAATCACACAGTGATTGTCAAACTTCGGGCCAAACTTAGATATTTTTGTTGCAGTATTTTATTCAAAATTACAGACCTTAGGCTTTATGCATATTATTCGACGCGTTTATATTTGTTTCTTTCAGAGTCTGGTTGTTTGTCACTCAAATGTCAAAGTCAAATACGCGTTACTCTGATAACTCGAAAGAAACTCACTTGTAAAAGTTTTTTAGGGACAATTTGTATGGTAGGTACCCGAAACCTTGAACGTACAAACCCCAAAATCTAATCAGTTCTTCCCATTAACCAAACAAGATGATTGGCGAAAGAATTTTTTAAATGAATTAAGTGGTTCTTGAGTTATTGCGTAAACAGACATCCAGACATCCAGACCAACAGACAGACCGACACAAAATTTTTTTTTGCTTAATTAGACTTAGAATCATGTGAAACGTGGATTTTGATTTTTTTTTGCGTGATTTTAAGACTTCGGTGTCCACCTGGTTGGTGGCCCGAAGTAACAAAAACTGCAAATATCACTCACTTTCCAGATTCATTTTGCATTCGCTACGTCAAATGTTAATTCCAAATTCAAAAGTTTTCAATCCAAGTAAGACAAATGCACTATAA
This sequence comes from Cybosia mesomella, assembly GCA_946251805.1. Taxonomy (NCBI): domain Eukaryota; kingdom Metazoa; phylum Arthropoda; class Insecta; order Lepidoptera; family Erebidae; genus Cybosia; species Cybosia mesomella. Next base: position 5,160,190 of record OX276398.1, on the reverse strand, counting down.
TGGTAGCATAGCCTGAAATTGTGTGGTGCGAGAGCTTTATATAAATCCCTACGACGGCTGTTAAAAAGGATTACGGTAAGATATTCCGGTCGCTGTAAATTCTATTATATATCTTATATCTTCTAGCATAGAGGTGTCTTTACCGTTTTGAAGCTCGTTGGTAATTATTTTATATATTTCGTTTGTTTACCTTTGGGTAATACTCGAAGTTTGTAAAGGAATATAGAAATCCTAAAATTATTTATTCGTTAATATGTTACATCTTTCGGAAGCTAACCTCAGGTTGATTTGTGAATGAATTAAAAGTATCGGTAATAGAGCGTAGTATCTTAAGATTTTTGTTGTTTTAATTAATCACACTAATATTATAAATGTGAAAGTTTGGATAGATGGATGGATGTATGGATGGATGTTTATTACTCAATCACGGCAGAATGGCTGAACTGGTCTGTCTGAAATTTGGTACAGGGATAGATTTTAGGCTGGAATAGGATAACCTTTTATCCCTCGAATAGGTTCTCATGGGAAGCGGGAACGGGAATGAAATTCCACGCGGATGGAGCCGCGGGAATATGTAGAATATGTATGTTTTAATAAAAAAAAGTAAATAAATATATATATGTATGTAGTTCGCAAGAATTACGGTAGATGGCTCCAACGTCGCCTTAAACGTATTAATGTATCGGAGAATTTCGAATATCTGGGACGTGTCTAGGTGGCTCAGTTGGTCAGAGCATTCCCCCTGTAAGGGACTGGTCGCGGGTTCAAGTCCCGTCCTAGATGTTCTCTTGTTCCGATCTAAATCTTTAGAAAAAAGTAAGCATACAAAATGCTTAAAAATTTAATTGAATGTATGTATGTATGTTTATCTACATTCTGGAACCCATAACACAAGCTAGTTAAACTATGCTTACTAATGTCGTAGAATATTTACTATTTATTTATTATTTATTAAATACTTAGAGAACATAACATAACATAACATAACATAACATAACATAACATAACATAACATAACATAACATAACATAACATAACATAACATAACATAACATAACATAAACTCACGCCTTTATCCCCGAAGGGGTAGGCAGAGGTGCTAGCACCCACATTTCGCCAGTTTATGTTTAATGTAATAGGTGGCGAGCCTATTGCCATTAACCGGGCAGTTATAAACCTGCGATAAATACACACATAACTTCGAAAAGCATCGAAAAGTCATTGGTGGGTAAAACCTGGGATCGAACCCGAGACCTCGTCTCAGCAGTCCATTACCCATACCACTAGGCTACCGCGGCTTTTACTTAGAGAATTGTTGTTAAAACCAGAAATTTTAGAAAGATCCCAGAACGGGACTGCAATTTTCTGCCTGTATTAAGAATAGGCAAATATTATTTAGGGAAAGGCAATCCTCGATAGATTTTTCTTGATGATTTATCTCTTTCTTTTATTGAGGAGATATTAAAAAAAATTTGTGAAAATGTTGTAATTTTCGATGTTTGTTACTCAATCACGCTCTAACGGCTGAACAGATCTAGCTGAAATTTGGTACAGAGATAGATTATAGACTGCAATAACACAAAGGCGTTTTGTCCCACGAATTGGTTTCCATAGGTAGCAGGAACGGGATCAGAGTTCCACGCGGCTAGTGATTAATAAATGAACGCCAGAATTAGCAAAATAAACACATTATTAACATAAATAAATAAATAAAACAAAGATTCGTACGTCATTCTACACAGCGCTTTCTGAATCCAAGGTAAGCATAGTTTAACTAGCTTGTGTTATGGGTTCCAGAATGTGGATAATCATACTTATATACTATTTTGTAAATTCATACATATTATACATAGAAACATCCAGACCAATGCATAAAATAATGACATCAGAACAGCCCAATTATTCGCAATCCGCCATTATAATGACCAAAAGTAAAACAAAAATACGGTGTTAAATCATGAAGTACACAATACACAACATATCCGCACCGCAACAGATGTGGAGTTTGCTAAAGTCCCATAAATCATATGGTCTTAGTCCGGTCATGCCAGACCGGACTTAACTTGTGTAGGTCTCTGAAGTTATAGCAGACTTGCATTTCTTGACTCTTAATACGCAAACGAAAAACCTGATTACCATACAAATATGAACTTGATGGTGATAATTAAAAATCAGCAAACCTGCCATGAAACGTATAACCGCATTTGCGGACTGAAACTCCTGGCAATCGGTACCATGAAACGCACTTATCCCGAAGACGCCACATGGCAGTTAATTGGCCTAAAGCCTACGATGAAATGGCCCAAAACCGCAAAATTCGGTATTTTGCCAGCCCGCAAAAAAAAAAATTATAACTCGATACTATACGACTGAACGATCTCCTGTCAGCTTACCCTGATTGCGATCTGTTTGCGGATGGATGGGAGGATGTAATGCGTGTATGTCTAATATTTTCCGAGAGTGAGTAAGCAAGGAAATCTTCCAGACAATTATGAGATACTTGGTTCATATTATGTTATGTTGTGTTATGTTAACCTAAGTTATTTAATGTAATTGGTCATGTACCGTTTTATTAAACTATAAAATAAATGAATAAACATAAAAACTAGGAATTCAGTGCAGGGTGCGCCTGAAATAAATTGAGCTGAGCGAGCAGGACTCTTACTTGAAAATAAGACATCTTACTCGCGCTTACCATTTATTTCCATATCCCATGATTACATAGGTATGTGTATTAAAGTTAGTTGTTAGTTTGCTTTCTTATTCTAAGGGTTAGTATTGTTAGTTATTCTTCAAATTCTGAGATATGGACCCCTGTTTGGGTAAATGGCTTATTATTTATTTATTTACTCGCGCTTACTACGCGCGTTCGTGAAACTGTTTTTCGGTGATTATTCCTCAGTGGTACATCGGACATGAACCATCTCGCTTCGAAACACTCCCCAGTGTCCACACTATCACTGTGGTAAATTTGGTCAAGATCGCGGGAGTGGTTACGGAGGAGTTCAGCCACCAACAAACGGCTATGCCGAGTATAAGAGCTTCGCTCGCTCAGCTCAATAAACGACCTAATTCAAAAAGTCGAAAGGTTATCATAATCAAATACAAAGGAATGTATTCCTTAATATGTGTGTTTATAATAATAGTTCATTTTTAATTGATCTAAATTGTAAACAAAAACCTTGATGAGTTTGACTCACTCCTGAACATACTTTATGATCCAGACTGAAAGAACGAAATCCAAAGTAACTTCATGGTACCTAAATGACACTTCTTTCGTTAGTGTTTTGTACGGGCCCGCAATTGCGAATGTACGTTTTATGTTAGGCCTACAGGCAATTAGAGCATACAGAAAGATTTCTATTAACCTATATTTTACTTTTTAATACCACTCAGGTGGCAGACAAGCTCACGGCCCACCTGATAGGAAGCGGTTACCGTAGCCTTTGGACGTGTGCCACACCAGGGGCATCACACTGGCGCTGCCGACCCTATAAAAACCTTCTAATTCCCTTCTTGAAGAACCCACAGCAGGAAGATCATTCCACAGCCTAAGGGTGCGCGGAATAAAGTGCCTTTCATCGTACGCACCGTTTCCGGTTAACAATGGCCACATCAGTTAAGTCCTACATCATTTGTCGCAGGTAATTTTTTGACAGGGGTGTGTGTTGGGTAACCTCCTCGAGTGTCGCTCCGATTCCGATCCCGCTGCAGTCCAGGGGGAACGGAATCGGAGCGGCCGGTACACCCTGGGCGGCGGTCAATGGCTTCCCCTTCACCCCTTCATAGGGTTGGCATTGATCGTCGGCCAATACCCAACGTGGCGGGAACACATCGCTCTCCGTACTCCTCTGCTTTCAGAGGAGACAGGATGAGCGATGCTGTTAGTGGTGAGATGGCCCAGGGTCAGCCGGGGTGCGAGGGATATGCTCTATGGGTAACCTTACACCCCGGCGTCTGAAGACCCGAGACGGCGTGCGGTTTTAGTCGGTGCAAGCCCGACATAACCACCCCCGCTGGCCGGCCCGCCGGGGTAACCGAAGGGATTTCCGCACGATAAAAAAAAAGGTAATTTTTTGACAAAATGCATTTTTTTAAGAGGTTTATCATTGTCAACGATGCTGAGATTTATGTGGGGTAATTAAAGGATATTAAGTGAGTAGGTAGTTCATTTATACAGTTACTAGTTGTAGCAATTCTGTTCTCGTTCCTGCTTCTCATGGGAACTATGAGTTATTCGAGACTATAATCTATCCCTGTGCCAAATCATCCAGATCGGTTCAGTCGTTTTTGCGTAAAAGAGTAACAAGCATCCATACATCCCAACTTTCACATTTACAATATTAGTAGGAAGTAAGATTAATGTATTTAAATAAATGGATTTATATTTGTTTAAATATATTACAGAAAACAACAGCCAACAGCCGTCACAAAAATTTCCATACATTACATATACTTCACGTCTGTATCCCCGAAGGGGTAGGCACAGGTGTATTACAGACCCACAATTCGCTCAGGTCCCAATGGAATAGGGGGCGAGCCTATTGTCATCTACCGGGCACATTACTAAGCCAGCGACATAACTACGAAAAGTCAGAGGTCTGTGCCCGGGGTGACTGGGGATCGAACTCGAAACCTCGTCCCTGCAGTCCGTTACGAACACCACTGGGCTATCGCGGCTTATTTTCCAGCCGCATAAAACCCGCAAGCTCTTCAACCGCAAAATTTCCAACTTTATGTAAAATTTAATAACTCGTCAAAAAAAGTCGTCCTGAAGTTTATATCGAAAATATAATGGTATTACAAACCACATTTATAATATTTTATTTTTACGTTATATATTTTTACAAATAAAATAGTTAGAAAAATAAAAGTATGTTCATTCGCATTCTAGAACCCATAACACAAGCATGGTCAAACTATGCTTACTTTGGGTCTAGAAAGCGCTGTGTAGAATGTCGTAGAATATTTTGCCTGTGCTTCTAACCTTTTACTAGAATCATCAACTCATGCAAAACCTTGGCATAATAAAATGATGGAACAGAATCCAATTATTTGGGGTCGACTCTCCTAGTCTTTCTTCTCCAGGGTACGCGGTTCCAGGTCGTCTATTAATATTCTAGGACATTCTACACAGCTCTTTTGGACCCAAAGCACCTTTTTTTTCTTGCGGAAATCCCCTCGGATATACCCCGCCAGCCAGCAGGGGTAGTTATGTCGGGCTCGAACCGACTAAAACCACATGCCGTCTCAGGTCTTCAGACGCCGTGGCCTGCGACGCGCGGCGAGCATGTTGCGGGTTCGGCGGGCCGGGAGGGTTCTAAATCTCTCCTGGGCGCGCTCCGCCATCTCCTTCGCGAGCATAACATGCTCGCAGAAGGAGGTGGTGGCGGCCCACGCACTCGCGCTCCGCGCCATTGCCGCAATCATGCTGCCGAGCGAGAGGACTCCCACCCCAATGGCTGTCAAGACCCAAAGTACCTTAGCATAGTTGAACTAGCTTATGATATGGGTTCCACAATGCGGATAAACATACTTGTATACTATTTTTGTAAACACGTACATATTATACATAGAAACACCCAGACCAATGCAAATAGAGATATTCATGCATAAAAATATTTGCACTGAGCGGGAATCGAACCCGCACCCCTATTGTAGCAGTCGTATGCACTACCGCTACGCCATAGAGTCCACATCATATCATTGTCTACAGCAGCCGTCCATGTAAGGCGAGGTCTTTTTGGTGCCGGGAACATATCAATTACTTGACGTGTCATATGTTCAGGTGGTCGGTGCATTACGTTCCCGGACCATCTGAGTCGGCTTACCATCAGAATTTCTAAATTTCAAAACTATCTGGATCGTATTTTCCAACGTCACATACAATTTTTGAAAAACATTCTGAGCAGTTCTATTATAATATTGCTCAACGTCTATAGCATAACATAACTTCAGGGCTGTATCCCCGAAGGGGTAGGCAGAGGTGTATTACACACCCACGATTCGCCAGTTATGTTGTTCCAATGTAATAGCGGGCGAGCCCATTGCCATTTACCGAGCACTGCTCGGCGAGCACATTACTAAGCGAGCTATAATCAACATTTTTAATACACACATAACTACGAAATGTTAGAGGTGTGTGCCCGGGGCGACTGGGGATCGAACTCGAGACCTCAGCTCGGCAGCCCGTTACGTACACCACTGGGCTACGTCTATAACACACCAAAATTAAGTAAATCCTCAATAACACAAAAAAACAATATAATATTTATCTATTAATGCTTTGTAAACAAACCAAGTTACCCAACCAATCGTACCCAATACTGCAATACCTCGTCACTATGTACATTTCGAAACACTCTGAGACGTTTAACGTAAATTTTAAATCCCTCTTGGGTGACACTGGACATCAGAATACGCAATAGAAAACAAATTCAACCACAATTTTGGGATTCATTCTGTGCATAAATAAGAAGAATGCGTCCCTAACTACGCATTCGCATTGCCAAAAGTTTTAGTAAAGCAAAGAAACATAAATAAGTAAAAGTTTAATCAATATTTAGGGGTTGTGTTGTATCGTTGCGTCCGGATAGGGTACATCGGGTCGCTGTAAAGAAGCTAACATTGGCAACGACGCAGCATTAAGGGAATTGGATAGTAGAGGGGGGAATTGATGAAAATATTGTCAATATATTTAGATTTTAGGTACTGTGATGTGGGGGTGTGTGTTGGGTAACCTCCTCGAGTGTCGCTCCGATTCCGATCCCGCTGCAGTCCGGGGGGAACGGAATCGGAGCGGCCGGTACACCCTGGGCGGCGGTCAATGGCTTCCCCTTCACCCCTTCATAGGGTTGGCATTGATCGTCGGCCAATACCCAACGTGGCGGGAACACATCGCTCTCCGTACTCCTCTGCTTTCAGAGGAGACAGGATGAGCGATGCTGTTAGTAGTGAGATGGCCCAGGGTCAGTCGGGGTGCGAGGGGTATGCTCTATGGGTAACCTTACACCCCGGCGTCTGAAGACCCGAGACGGCGTGCGGTTTTAGTCGGTGCAAGCCCGACATAACCGCCCCCGCTGGCCGGCGGGGGGGTATCCGAAGGGATTTCCGCACGATAAAAAAAGAAAGGTACTGTGATGTGATTGTTGACGTCAGATTCGAATGTAGTGGTCATACGGTACAAATTGACGATTTACTGAATTAGTTTTGAATGATCTGAAATTGTTACCGTTTTTGTTTTACTTTCAAACACGGTTGTTTCTGAACTGTGTGTGAACGAGTGAATATGTGGCTTCTAGGCAAGCGTGTTTCACTGTCGACCATATCACCACTGAGCACGTAAGATAGTGGTCGAACCCTGGCCAATCAGTGATAAAAAAAATATTCTTAAGATTTTCTCCGCCTCTTTCTGCGAGCAGGTAATGCTCGCGAAAGAGACGGCGGAGAGGGAGCGGGAGAGAACCCTGCCCCTCGAGTTTCGCAGTCTGCGGCGAGGTCGCTGCAGACTCATGTACGCCCGGGACTACCGACCTCCATGATCGGGGCCTGAGGACGGCAGTTGGCCGACTCGCCGTCCTTACAGAAGCAGGCCGTGGCGGAGGCGTGTCGTGTGTACCCTACACACGCCTGCCAACTCACCGAAGCGGGACAAAACCCGACCCCACCAGGCGAGGCCGCGGTGGCGGCCAAAGTCCGCCGGCAACCCTGAGGTTATCCTTTCGAGGGCTTACCCGGGGTGCCCGGCAGCGGACACTTGGGGAGGACACCGTGCGGTTTTAGTCGATACAAGACATAACCATCCCCACTGGCCGGCGGGGGGGTATCCGAAGGGATTTCCGCACGTAAAAAAAAAAAACCCTGATATATTTGGTCTTCTATTGTTTTCACGGCAGATATAATAGATTTTGTTCGATATGTATTAAAAAAAGATACAGGCTGTGTAAAATTTCTAATCAATATCGCAATTCTGGTAGTATAAGAATTTTGAAAATTGGTTCATTAGTTTTTGAGTTTATTCATTAAAAACATACAAATCCTTCCTCTTTATCATATTTACCAAGCAGTGAATCTGTGAAATCGATATATATATATTGGCGGCGTTTCAAAAAATATATCTTAATCAATCTGTTGCAGATTTATCGAACATTCTTTTAGAAAACAATTTATAAACTTCGATGAATCAATATACGCAAACGAAACGCGCAAATATAAATCGTGATAGAATTCGTTAAAACTCAGTGTTATTTCAATTTCGATCGAAGCCAAGTGTAGCTAGATTTTTTGTTATGAAATTCTCGACCTGAAAATTAAACTTTTGACCTCATGCAGTCACACTCGTAAACGTGACACCACTGAGGCCGCCTGACACGCCAGCAGAAGCAGGACCTCGTAAATCTTCTCCGCGGCCCGTCAGGGCCGCGAGGGAATCGCGTTTTAGGGTTTTTCCTCTTCGCGAAATATGTCCATCTCGGTCCGCGAACTCGCGGGCCGGTCGTTGGGGCGGGCTTCATGGCCCTTTCAATTTGTTGATTGTTGTTTGGAGCGGCGAGGGGGGGCCGGGATCGTTCTTCACGACCCTCAGGCGGTCTGCACGAGCCGGGTGAGATTCCCGATTACTCGGGAAAGGCCCAGCTCCGAGCGACACGCTTCCAAGGGTCGGCTTGTGCGATCTGCCGGTCCCCCGTTGACTCGGCGTGAGGATGCGCTGTTTGAGGCGCCGCTACGGCCGCCATCCGCGGCACACGGCGCGCGCACTATTACTAGTGCGGGCGGGTGTTGCGTTGAAAGGGCGGCGTGCGGCGTCGGTGCTCGGTGTTGAGGATACTTCTATTCGGCCTCTGATGTTCACCGGTGCTGAAGCAGCCGGGAGATCCCCATCAGGACCGAGCGGGCGATGGCATTTTTGTCCTCGCCGGCGCGAAGTGCTAACAGTACTTCTTGGAGCACGTCAATTGCGGTGTCGAGGATGTCACCTTGAGACGTGCTGGCTGCTGCGTCTGGGATTGGCGTCGGAGTTAGGGCGGCTGTCTTCCTCCTGCTTACCCTTTCCGCTTGGGGCGGGTTTGAGCGAGCTTCAGTGGCGTCAACGGCGGCGGTCGGTTGTTTGGGTGGAATTGGGGCCTCCTCGAGTTTTGTTTGGGCTTTCTTTTTCTTGCGGCGTCTCCTCTTTTTGGCTGGCGCCGGGGCGTTCCTTTCCATAGGAGCGTTCGCTGCGGCCATCAGTGACGCTCCCTGGTTCTTCTCCTCCTCGTCGGCGGCGGCTCGTTGGTACTGGCGTGTGTTCCCAGACAGGGCTACAGTCCCCGCCCGTTTGTTCCGGGCCTCTCTCCGGAACACTGGGCAGCGGACGTTATTGGCGGGGTGTGGTCCCCCGCAGTTAACACACGTCGCGGCTTCTTCTCGTGGGCGAGGGCAATCGGAGGCGCGGTGCTCTTCGCCACAGCGAACGCACGCCAGAGTTCGGTGACACAGCTGGCTGCTGTGCCGGAAACTCTGGCAGCGATGGCATTGCGCCGGCTTCCGTTTGCCTCGCCAGGCTTCAACCTTGATGCCGGGAACACTCAGCATCTCCGTGACGCTGTATATTCCCGGCACGGTGTCTCCCGTTCTCTTGAGCACGACGTGGAGGATGCACCCCGGTCGCTCGCCCCGAGCGCGGATGTTCTGCACGTACTCCGGCTCGAACCCGAGCTCGCGCAGCTCGTCCATCACTTCTTCGGGGGTCACGTCGCTTGGGAGGCCCTTAATGGCCACCTTCAGGCTTCGGTCCGCCGGCTGCGAGTAGGAGAACCACGAGATGTTCTCGGTTTTCTCTAGCTCACAGAGGTATCTCTGGACTACTCGATACTCGTGGTCCTCTTTCGGCTGGAAGCGGATGCCCTTCCCGTAAGGGCGGACGTTCGCGGTCCTGCCGAGCTGCTTCTTGATCTCCCTTAGGTGGTACGCCCAGTTGGGCAGGCGCTCCACTACTAAGGGAGGGTATTTGGGTTTTCCGGGAGCGGCTGTTTTCGCTGCGGGCGCGCTGCGAGGGGCGGCAGCGGGCGCGGCGATTGGCGATCCGGGTTGCGGTGCGGGTGCGGAGACGTCGTGTGGGGGCGAGACGCACGCAGCTTGTGCGTACGAGTTCGTCGGGGGCGTGGCTTGCGTAATCGGCGGTGTGCGATCATCTGTGATGGCACACCAACGTTTTGCCTGCGTGGTCTGCGCTGCTTCATCTTCGGACTCCTTCCGTTGACGGCGGGCGCTGGGAGTTGTGGGCGTAGGATCAACCTCCATTTGAGACCCGCTGGATTGCGGGGCTGGGGGGGGCATCTGTTGCTCGGTTGCGGTTGGCGGTTGCGTCGAGGAGGTCGGTTCGGGGCTGAGGCCTGTGACCCGGATAATCCTGACCGTCCTCTTCTTTCTGTATGACTTCTTCTTTTGGAGGAGCTTCATTTTCTCCGTCATCCTGACAAACTTGCCGTCGGAGTTGCTGGCCGGAGTTCCATACGAGTACATGGAGTCCAGTGACAGGTCCGAGTCGTTGTCTGACGTCGTGGATGCCGACATCTGGAGAGCCGGGGAGTCGGTGACGGCCGTCGAGAAACCCGACGGGGGAGTGCGGGTCATCATCGACGACGGTATGGGGCGGGCGGCGTCTGGTCGGCGCGGCGGCGGCATGCCGTGCGCGAGGACGCGCGACGCGATCGCCTGCTGCGGAGCGGCGCTTGTGCTCGGCACAGCCGGGAGCGGCTGGCTGTGTGGCGCGACGGCGGTATCCGCACTCCGGGGGGCGGAGGACGCGGCCGCGCTCGCGGGCGGGCAGTTCATCGGCGTCTTCACCGTACTCGCCGTGTACGATGGCGCCTGTGACCTTCTCTGTTCAGAAACGGTCGAAACGGGATCTGACTGACTATCTGTTCCGGCAACGGCGGCTGCCGAGCCCTGAGAAGGACTGTTTCGTCGCGTTTCCGGGCTCTTTGCAGAGCCGGAAGCGCGGATGATGCGTGGGTGCGCGCCTGGAGGGCTGCGCCACGAAGACATCTTCAGTTGTGCGTGCTGCTCGGCCGTGACCCAACGACGTAAATACGGCGGGAAATCGGGCGGCGCGCGACGCGCGTCGGCGAGTACGGCTGTGTCCGAACGCGGACACAAGCGCAGTCGCCGAGAGCGCGCGCGCGACTCCAGCAGAAGCAGCCCGGGACGGCGGGGTTTTATACCACTAAATCATTCCCCATCCCCTCCCAAACTCCTTTCCCATCCCCTCCCAAACTCCTTTCCCATCCTCTTTCCTTTACAGGGTCGGCAGCGCGACTGTAACGCCACTGGTGTTGCACACGTCCATAGGCCGCGGTAACCGCTTCTCATCAGGTGGGCTGTGTGCTTGTCTGCCACATTAGTGGTATAAAAAAAAAAAAAAAACAACACCAGGGGCGACTGGGATTGGCGCTGGGATAAAGCATGAGAAAATACATAAAAATAAATAATTTATCCTAATCGCTACAGACCGGTCGTAATGAAAGTCGATGGGGGAGGCCTATGTTCAGCAGTGGACTTCCTACGGCTGATATGATGATGATGGTGATGATGAATCGTTTGTTTTTGACCTCCGACATAAACACGACGGAGTCTTATAATTTTGACGTATCTGTGTGTGTGTCTATCTGTGGCATCATAGCTCCCGAACGGATGAACCGATTAAGATTTTGCGATTTTTTGTTTGGAAGGTGAATTAGTTGGAGTGTTCTTAGCTATGTTTAAAGGAAATCGGTCGGGGGTTATTAAATTAGTATTATGTAAGTATAAGCACTTTTTGTCTTCGATTGTACCTTTTTTTTTTGTGCGGAAATCCCTTCGGATACCACCCCGCCGGCCAGCGGGGGCGCTTATGTTGCGCTTGAACCGACTAAAACCGCACGCCGTCTCGGATCTACAGGCGCCGAGGTGTAAGGTTACCCATAGAGCATATCCCTCGCACTCCGACTGACCCTGGGCCATTCGCAGTGTCCCCTCTGATAAGAGCAGAGAGATACCTGGAGCGACCACCCCTCCCTGCGGGCCTTGCAGGATCGCCATACCCCGACCCTCTCGTGCAATGGGGTCAGCTGGCCCTGAAAAGGGCCGGTTGGTTGGACTCTTGGCCGTTGACGTTGACGCCAGCTACTCCAGAGGAGCAATCAATGATGCGTCAACGCCCACGTTGCCCAGGGTGCACCAAACTTGGAGGTGATCGAACCAGTCGCACCCCCGTTTTTGATTGTACCTACCCACGCAATAATCACATAGTTGAACTGAAGTTCTACCCAATTATTATTATTATTGTGAAACATATGTTGGTGCCATGCCAAGTGGGCTGAGGTCAACTACCAGCGTTCTGATAATCTTATGTCACAATAAATCATGTTGGGAAGAAAACATATTCTATGACGTCACGAACCCTCGGCTTTTCTCCTCCGCGCAGTCTTAGTACTAGACTTGACAGTTGGCTTACGTTGGCGACGGCTTACCCGGGGTGCCCGGCAACGGACACTTGGGGAGGACATCGTGCGGTTTTAGTCGAGACACGACATAACCACCCCCGCTGGCCAGCGGGGGGGGGGGGTATCCGAAGGGGTTTCCGCACGTAAAAAAAAAAAAAAAAGACTTGACAGTTCGCTTGTCTTGGGATCTTGATTGGTTTATAATAACGGAAATTTTTGTTCGAACTAATAGATGCCTATATCAAGATGAAAGCTAGATCTAAGGAGTGTTTGTTACCGAACTCCTCCGAAACGGCTTTACAAATTCTTATGAAATATTTTGTGTACCTATACTTGGTAGATCTGAAAATAGGTCGTAAGCTATTTTTATACCCCCCTTTTTTTTACGTGCGGAAATCCCTTCAGGTTAACGAGAACAGAATTTAACGCGGGCGACAGCTTGTAAATTATAAAATTTTATAAAGACCCACTGGATCTGTTAGGTAATACATAATGCCTATATATACTATTATAAAATAGTAAATTAGTTGTGTCTGTACATTGGAGATATTAAAAAAAAATACATGTCACAAAAATATTTTTTTGGAAATTCTTGTCTTTTTGTTTCCGATGGATGCACAATAACTACTGAACGGATTTTGATGTGGTTGTTTACATTAGTAAGGTGTTGGCTAGACTTAAAGTCTGTCGTATGTTTGATTGATATTGGTTAAGTTAAACTGGAGATATGACCAAAAACGAAAACCAACCTTTAGCAGGGGGAGCCGCGGCCATCAGCTAGCAAATAAATAGAAATAAAAAATCTTACGCGCACTTTTGTCTTTTTAGGGTTCCGTTGCCAAATGGCAAAAAACGGAACCCTTATAGATTCGTCATGTCTGTCTGTCTGTCCGTCCGTATTTTTACACAAAAATAGAGAAAAAACAATAAATTCTGGAGGTTGGAACTGAAACTCAAAATTTTATTTTTCATCTCCCATACGTGTCTTCAAAATCTATCGATAGGTCTTCAAAAATGGTATTGAGGTTTCTAATATCATTTTTTTCTAAACTGAATAGTTTGCGCGAGAGACACTTCCAAAGTGGTAAAATGTGTGTCTCCCCCCCCCCCCCCCCCGTGACTTCTAAAATAAGAGAATGATAAAACTAAAAATAGTATATTATGCAACTAGTGAATAAAGGACGGATTTAAAGCGAGGGCCGTAGATGAGTCACGAGCAAGAGAAGGATTCTAATGATTGAATCACGAGCGCAGCGAGTGATTCAACTGTTAGAATCCTGAACGACGCGAGTGATTCATGGCTCTCGATATAAATTCGTACTTTATTCAGGAGTTGCATACTATACTTTATACCATGACTACGAGAAAAGACATAATTTTAGCGAAAATAGAAATTTAATCAAGAAATAAGAACTGTTACATTAATTGAAATGGACATTAAAATTAGAGCAATGACTGAAATTAAGCATAATTTTCTTATTATTATCATTAGAGTGGTCAACTTGTGAAACAATATTTATTTCTTATAAAGGCAGCAAAGAACACAAAACAGTTTTTAATCTAATGCCAAACTCCTTGTCGCAAATATCGACCAATCAAATCTCGAGAATTTATTTGCACCAAAGAGTTTTGAATTTCGAATCTTAGCGCAAGGAGTTTGTGTAAGCATTGAAATAGAGACCGGATATATTTTTGTGTTCCAAATTCAAACACCAAAATAGTGAATAAAAACAAAACCGTGAATAAAAGGCCTTTTTATTCACTGTTTTGCGTGAATAAAATAAGCTTTTTAGAGTAGGTATGGTATAAAATATATGATGTACATGACCATGTAAACTTCCACCGACAATTAGTTTGAACGAGATCTAGTTAGTAGTTTTTTTTTTTACTTTTTTGTGTAATATTAATTGTTGTTATACCTAACTATTAAACCCGGCAAACTTCGTTGCGCCTTAAAATCAAGTTATGATGGTTACCTTATCAGCTGAATTTAATTCGTGTGGGGTTATTTTCGAGGGCGTACCTGAGATACCTGGCAATGGGCGCTTGGTAAGGACACCGTGTGGTTTTAGTCGGTTCGATTCCGACTCACCCACCTCATAACTGGCAACGGTGGGGTGAAGCCAGTGGGGGTTTCCACACGTTAAAAAATTAAAAAATGTTGCCTTGTACCCCGGCATTAAAGACACGAGGCGGCGTGAGGTTTTGGTCGGTATGAGTCCGATTCTGGTTAGCCGTCAGGGAGGTAACAGTGGCGATTTCCGCAAAAAAAAAACCACAAAAAGGCACAGTATAGACGAGACAAATCTAAAATATCAAAGAGCATGAAAATCGGCCCACCCGTTCTTGAGTTTATTCTGGTCATCACTAACTCGACTTTGTTTTATATACTTATATAGGATGTTGTTGTTAGATGGCGCTGCATAATTATGACCTAGAATAAGATTAGAGTTATAAATGAATAAACACTCTACGACATTCTACACAACGCTTTCTAGACCCAAAGTAAGCATAGTTTAACTAGCTTGTGTTATGATTTCTAGAATGCGGATAAGCATACTTATATACTTTTTTTTGTAAATACATACATATCGTATAAACCAGACCAATGCAAATAGACTTATTCTTACATACAAATATTTGCACTGAGCGGGAATTGAACCCGCGCCCCGTGTCGTAGCAGTCGAATACACTACCGCTACGCCACAGAGGCTGTCAAAGTTATACGGTGAGCTACTAAAATGGTGTTAAAACCGCGGCCGATCTGACGAAACCCTATAGATTACAGCAACGGCGCATCAAGTAACTTACAATAAGACCATATCGCGACATCCGTTTCAAAGCGTCCGTCCGTGCAGCTTGGAGTTCGACTCCCGAGTAGTCAACAGCTAGCTAGACAGTTCCCGATAAGTGAGATAAAGTGAGATTATGTTGTTAGTTGAACAGTCATGAGTTTGTTCCTATAGTGTGACAAAATTTTATTGGTGGTAAATATTGTATACCAGTTTTTTTATCATTTTTGTATACTAGTAGTAAAAAAGCACATATCCTGAGGGTGAGCCGTTACCAGTGAAGATTATTGTCACCAAAGAAGAATAGAATATAAAATTGTAATGAAAACTTTCTCAAAGGAATTGGATGCAACTGGGGCGATCGCTATAATGACCGTTTAAAAATGCCTTGTCATAGGCAAATAAAAAACGTCCTTTGCAAATCGCATAAAATATAATAGTGACGACCTCTGTGGCGTAGCGGTAGTGCATTCGACTGCTACGACAGGGGGTGCGGGTTCGATTCCCGCTCAGTGCAAATATTTATATGTATGAATACGTCTATTTGCATTGGTCTGGGTGTTTCTATTTATAATATGTATTTATTTACAAAAAAAAAGTATATTAGTACGTTTATCCGCATTCTGGAACCCATAACACAAGCTAGTTAAACTATGCTTACTTTGGGTCTAGAATGCGTTGTGTAGAATGTCGTATAATATTTAAAAAAAAATAAAAAATACTGGCTATGTACTAACTAACCAAGATCCACCATCAATCAAATCAACCAAGCCACCAATCACATCTAGCCAAACGAGTAGAATTCGCCAATCATTACCATACACTGTCAGTTCCACTGGTTTGCATTCACATGACGTGCACATTGGTTCATTCAGTTCATCGTTCACTTTCATTCGCTCGATGCACACCCGTAATATTGAATATCACAAATTTCGTACCTTTCAAGGCTCGTAAAAGATAATAAGTGCTATCTAGCCATAAGCCATCAATAGTGAAGTGCTCTAGCAGGCTGTCGGCTAGAGTCACTCGAACACGCGCGCTCAAAGAGATTGCCTGAGATAATAAGTGTCCGTGCGACATGTTTAGTGGATAACCGACAAAGCTGTCGTCAAGAGCTGTTGAACTATTTGTTTTTCACACCCGCCGCAAAAACGACGGCGTGTAATTAGTTTGACGTGTCTGTGTGTGAGTCTGTCTGTGGCATCGTAGCTTCCAACTGGATGAACAGATTTTGTTTCTTATGTTTGAAATGTGAATTAGTCGGGAGTGTTCGTAGCTATGTGAGGGGATTTTAAATCTCAGGAATGAATTCGTAAAAAAATACCTATAACTCGATTGCAGCACCACCGGGTCCGATGGTAAATATAAGATAGCTATAAGAAGCTTTAAAATTGAATTTCGTGCTTTCGGGGGTACTTTGAAAGTGACGAACATTCCATATAATCGTTCATCACCTATTTCACCCTCTTAGGGGTAAAATTTTGAGAAACGCTGATGTATGTGTTCATTCATTTCTAACCACAAGCAGGTGTATGAAATTTCGTGCTTCTAATTTTGAAAATGACAGACTTTCATACAAACGTTCATCCCTTATTTTGCCACCTTAGAAGTGAAATTTCCAAAAATCCTATCTTAGTGGATGCATAACAAAACATAACATAACTCCACGCCTGTATCATGTATAACAAAGGGGTAGGTAGAGGTGTATTACACACCCATGATTCGCCAGTTATGTTAAGGTCCCAATGTAATAGGGGGTGAGGCTATTGCCATCTACCGGGCACACTGTTAAGCTAGCGATATTTTACATTTATTATATATATCTGTTTATACATACATAATTAAGTTATTTACTGCTAGAGCTAATAAAAACTAGTTAAAAATAACATCCTATGAGAATTATGTGCAAAAAAAACAGATTTCAGCTGTGAAACCGCACACATTACAGTGAAATAACCAAAATTACAGACAGGTCTAATTAAGGTTAATGCCAGAAAATTATTCCCTAGACACTTGGTTCGTAACCTCTATACTCAGTACTAACTGGTGCAGCTGGTTGTAGCTGACGTCATACTAAAAGATAGATTGTTTTTGGGGTCCCAAGAAGAGCTTCGGGGCCCAAACCAACCTCACTGGCAAACTGGTACATCTTCTGATTGACGGACGAGGCTTTGCCGCTGGCTTTCCTGTGACGACTGAAAATTAATTAGCTTTACTTACATTATTTTAAGAAGTTAGTTATTAAGGTTAAATAAAAAGGTTAATTATTAATTTTTAAGTTTTTAATTCATATTTTTTGTAGCTATAATCCCCTAAGTAATTAGGGGATTATAGCTACAAAAAATATGAATTAATTAATACAAAAAAAAATTAAGCATGTAGTAATACATGCTTAATTTTTGATTACTTTTATTGTACTACTCAAATCAGCAATAAAATCTGTGAGTGAACAATCAATCATCCCCGGTTTTCCTACCCTTAGGGTCGGATTTTTATTTTCAAATTTATATGGGACCAACTTCGGGTATACCTACTCTTTCCATTAAAAAAAAAAGAATTATCAAAATCGGACTACTCTGTAAAAAGTTATGCGTGGTCATACATAAAAAAATATACGCGTCGACTTGAGAACATCCTCCATTTTTTCGTCGGTTATAAAGTATAAAATTGTACAATTTGAAATACAACAATTTTTAACGGATTCTATAGCGATTTATTTGATTTTATATTGAACCTGTGAGCGATATCTGCGTAAATAGTAACACCAAGAATTCAGCATACTTCAGGTACTTTGAGATAACTTACACTTAAAACTTGAGACAAACACCATCTTCGGTCTCCCCGTGACCATGGCTGCTGAAAAGCAACCGAATCGTCGGATTCATTGTAAATAATAAAATAATATCGAATAAATCGTGATGGAATCCGCTAAAAATAGTTTTATTTGTGTGACATTCGCGTAAACTTTCGAGAATATCGTCGTACATTTTCTTATGTTCAATGCTTGTTTCTAATTATGAGAATATCAATTATTCCAAATGCCTTTGCTGTATACACTTCACGCTGAAATTTCTCAGATGACAGGCCATCTGCGCTATTTGAAAATATTGCGTTCTAAATACAAAATGACCAGAAAACAACGTAAACGACAACCACGATACGGGTGATGGCTCTTCAATATCACAAGTGTCAGTTTACGTGATAACTGTCAGCAAGCCTATTACACGAGCTCTCTGCTCCACTAACAAAGTACTTAAATGCACAAGTCAGTTACATTGAAATAAATTATTCAAACCCAAACTTCAATTTATAACAACAAACTCAAAAATAAACACAGAAATTTTCTTAAATTGTTCAAGACTCTAAGCCAGATGCCAGTATCTCAACCCTCTCATTCCGAGAATCCTAATTATATAAAAATTAAATTAAGTTTCAGACTCGTCAAAAGGATGTGTAGAATGTCGTATAATATTTTTAATTATTTATTATTATGAAGCTTCAAACAACACACCAAAAAACCGCAACACAAAAAACTATACAAATAAATAAAGAAGAAGTGTTTGTTTGTAACGTAAAATTAACGGTTTTTTTAATAAATGTATCATTGTATGATACTTATTCCAAAAAAAAAATATTCAGGTATTCCATTTTTTTTCTGCCTCTCTGTCTTCTGTTTGTAAGTATCTAAAGTTTGGTAATATCTAAAGTAGCTGGGTCGATTTTGACGAGACTTTTACTGCAGATAGTTAATATTTTAAGGCGCAACTTCCACTTTTTTACTTTGGATAAAGAGTCCTGATCCAATTTCACGCGGACAAAATTGCAGCCACAGTTAGTAGAAAATAAAACACAATTAAAGTGGCACTGAAATCGGTTTTCGGGCATGTCGTAAAACGTAGAAACAAGCTAGTATTTCGGCCTACCTCATTAAATGCAAATTTCGGTATATTAATAATGAGTTAGGTCTATAAAGGCGGGCACAGACGCGGTTAGCCGCTAACGATGTGATATTGCTCTAGTACTAGTTTAAATAATACCTACTAGTCGTTTGTGGCTGCAAATAGAACATTTAATAGCTAATCAAGTCTACATGACTTGTGTGATGGGAAATTGTGGTTTCTGACTAATAAATAAATCTCCCCGTGGTTGGTAACAATTATTGAAGGGTTGGAGTATCCAGCTGGGAACAAAATTATCTTATTATTGAGCTGAGTGAGACGAAGTCGAGCGAAAGCTCCTCATACCAGACTTCAGGATTTTCTTTGTCACAGGTCTCCTCCTAAACTACTAATCCAATCAGAACCAAATTTTGGCATTATAAAGAGGTCAATCAGAGGAAGGTTTATGGATATATTTTGAAAAAAATAATGCTACCATAGAGGAATGATCACCGTTAAAAAAAATCCAGATGGAATTACATAATAACCGCTCGAGACACTGTGACCAAACTTTACACGCTCAGAAAGAATGTCCAGAGTTGTAACTTTAAAAAAGAATTTTCAAAATCGGACTTGCCACGGAGGAATGATCACTGTTCAAAATTTTGAAAATCTGATTCCGCAATAGCGGTCAAATCTATTGGACAAGAATCACGATGTCTCACTCAGCTCAACATTGCAAGCAGCGATTCGCCTTGCAGTCCTAGTTTATCGATTACCTCTAGTAGGTATTTTCCACCACAAACCATCTGTGATCTGTGAATTAATAAGAATAATTGAATTATAAAAAGCACTCGGGACCTGGCTAAAGTTTCATTATTAATCTTCATTGGCTAGAATTTGAAAATGTATTTATAGGAAAGTTAAAATTATTGTTAACAGCAGGAATCCAGTGAACGTAATTAATCGGGGTAGGTAGTCCACGTACGCGAGGGAGCTATCTCGAAACCGGAGATGGCCCAGGGTCAGTTGGGGTGCGAGGGATATGCTCTATGGGCAACCTTACACCCCGGCGTCTGTAGACCCGAGACGGCGTGCGGTTTTAGTCGGTTCAAGCCCGACATAACCGCCCTCGCTGGCCGGCGGGGGGGTAACCGAAGGGAATAAATAGGCATCCTATAAGACGAGACATTTACTATATATCATGTTGGTTATGGTTATTGAAAATAAGCTCAGAAATTGTACTGAAAATACACTAAAAATCAAAAGTTCTAAAATACAACTATTCATAAAAAATATAGATATAAATAAGGTATGAAGTGACAAATGTCAAAATAAATAGACACCATAACATTTTTTGATCATAAAGGTCATTTCAATGAATAATGGAAAGGCTAAATTAAAGCTATTTCTAAAACTATTCACTTGTGAACCTACCTTAACAAAAATCCATTGAAACCGAACATACCTCGGTACGGTGGGGGGGACTGGGGGCTTGTTATAATAATAGCAGTACTATTAAAGACTGTTATTTCAAAATTCGCATTTCATTGCCCGTTTAGTTTTCGGACATGCGATTTTAAGTAAAAAATTAATAGTTCGTTCTTGGTAGGAAATAGTAGCGTTTATTATCATTCATTTTCTTTGGCATGGCGATAAATTATATCTTATGCGGAGAACACATTTGTAGGTGCTATTTCACGTACTTGGCATTGGTATCTATCTATATATTGATGTATATATTACTCTATATATCTGTTTGTAATGTTAAAATAACAGCCTTTTAATAAATGTATATAAATGACCGATAGGTAATTACAAAAACAATTTTTAATTTTTTTCTGTCTTCCAATTTAAATCTCCCGGATAATCTCCGAAAAAAAGCGTAGGGTGCATGGGTCAAGAGATATAAATATTTTATTGACAGACATGAGTAGAGTGATTATCATTTTGATTATATCTTAAAAAGCACCCCACGCTTTTATTAAAATAAAATACATTTTTTTATTTACACTATTATTAATTTATATTTATTTTTAACGCTATTCTTAATTTAAATTTACTAAAACTTATTTTGTATTTTTTTAGTACGGTTTTCTATAAAAAGCGTGTTTTTAAACTATTTTTTTTTTTTTTATTATAATTTTATCAAATTAGTGTATTGTCATCGGTCCTCGACAAATCTTCAAAGTTTGAACGAAATCTGGCCGTTTAAAGTGGGTCATAATCGCGCCCAAAGGAGTCGGTTACAAACATACAGGTGAAGCTAAGAAAAAGCTAAGAATAACAGCCTTTTAAGAAATGTACATAAATGTACGATAGGTAATTTCAAAAACAATTTTTAACTTTTTTCTGTCTCCCAATTTAAATGTCCCGGATAATCTCCGAAATGGGTGAGCCGATTTTGATTGGATTTTTACTGCAGATAGCTGTTATAAGGTGTAACTTAGGTTACTTTTATTTTTGGAAAAGTATTAGGGATCCGCGCACCAAGATCTAAGTTACGCCAGTCTTCTGGGAACACTACCAGCCAGTGATGATGCGGAGGAATTCTATGACGCATGTATGTAAATATTTTTCTATCTTTTAGGTTTAGTTCTTTTTACATTTATTTATAATTAGCTTTAAATTGTATTTTTATTCGAAGTACATCTTCCAAAACAAATAAATTAAATTAAATTAGTCCATGCTGAGGGTTATGAGATAATTGGACTTGACTGTGAAGTCAAATCTGTTTTTTTTTAAATTTAAATGGTACACAACAGTAAGTTCTTAGGAAACTTGACAGCCTCCGTGGCGTGGCGGTATTGAACGCGGCCGCTATGCAGGAGGCGCGGGTTCGATCCCCGCTCAGTGCAAATATTTGTATGCATGAATATGAGTATTTGCATTGGTCTGGTCGTGCCTCGGAGAGCACGTTAAGATGTCGGTCCCGGTTGCCATACGAATATGTATGACAGTCGTTATAGGGGAATTGGGTGAAATGGCCCCACATATAAGGGCTGATCACCCGTCTGGTCAAACGGCGTCCCCACTGGCAGTAGTAGTAGGAAACTTGTATGAGATAAAGAAGTATGACGTCGATGATTAAAAGTAGACGTGGTTGAGTAGATAAATAAAAAAACAATACAAGGCGCCTTAAAAAACTCAAAAAACAAAAAAATTGAGCACAAATTTTGATACGCTACGCATCTTGAAAGTTGGTTTTTCCTTTTTTTAGATGACGCTGCAATCGGGTTATAAGATTTTTTTACGAATATATTCCCGGGCTAAGCCGGGACACGGACGTACATAAAAACCGGCCAAGTGCGAGTGGACTCGCCCATAAAGTGTTCCGTAGCAGCAAGTAAAATTATTATATTTGAGTTGATTGAATGAAAGGTAAATTGCGGTTTACGATTTATGACGTATTAAAAAAAACTACTTACTAGATCTCGTTAAAACCAATTTTCGGTGGAAATTTACATGGTAATGTACATGATATATTTTTTGTAGTTTTATCATTCTCTTATTTTAGAAGGTACAAGGGGGGGGACGGACACATTTTACCACTTTGGAAGTGTATCTTGTGCAAACTATTCACTTTAGAAAAAAATGATATTAGAAACCCCATTTATATTAAAAATATCATTTTGAGGAAAAAAAAAATGAGTTTCAGTTCTAAGTATGTTTATTGTATACCCAAAATTTATTGTTATTTTTCTATTTTTGTGTGAAAATCTTAATGCGGTTCACAGAATACATCTACTTACCAAGTTTCAACAGCATAGTTCTTATAGTTTCGGAAAAAAGTGGCTGTGACATACGGGCGGACAGACAGACATGAAGGATCTGTAGGGGTTCCGTTTTTTGCCATTTGGCAACGAAACCCTAAAAAGCCTTACGCGCACTTGTGAATTCAGTATTTTTTTACTTTTCAGCTGCTTTTCAGTATCTTTTCTGGTTTAAGTCGGTTTGATTTTTCAGTTAAAACTTTTTTGTGCAATATGAATTGCTGTTATACCTAACTAGTTAAGACACCGTGTAGTTTTAGTCGGTCCGATTCCGACACGCCCACCCCTTCGTCGGCACCGATGGGGTGAAGCCCGTGGGGGTTTCCACACGTAAAAAAAAACCCAGCAAACCTCGTTCTGCCTTAGTATCTAGTTATGTTGGTTACCTTATCAGCTGGTTCCGTTTTTTGACATTTGGCTACGGAACCCTAATAAGCTAGGTTAAATAATTTATTTCAACTATAGGAAAGTAGCCAATTCGCGCGAAATACCTTTCACTAAATGTGTGGACTTAACTTATTTTTTAATTCGATTGGCACGGAAATATTTTATTTATATAATGGTGGGACTACACTTCGCTATGTGTTATATTTTATGCGGCTAGAAAAAAAAAGGCTGTATTCGCTCATGTCATGATCGTCATTTGTCATTTGATGTGCCAAGCGTGCCACATATATGTGGTACTGCTGTTGCCCTGGTACCAGCGGCTTATTTGTATCATTTGATGTGGGTCAAAAAACAAGTGGTGATTTGCGATTCACGCTTATGCGTTATGCGTGCGAATAGAGCGAACATAGACGAATAAGTCCTCCACATTTATTAGTAGTATTTTATAATATGAAAATTATGATATTGTCGGAAGTTTACGCGAATGTCACACATTGAAATAATAGTTATTTATGCAACTGTGGTATAATGAGGGGTATTAAAACATGAATGTGGGTTTATCACACGAAGCGAAGCTGAGTGTGATAATAGTATCACATGAGTGTTTTAATACCTAATTATACAGTTGCATACAAGACTTTATCTACACCCATGATAAACTAATAATACATCTTCAGAGAATGATGTACTGCCCTTTGATATTTTCCAATTCATGAAATCTTGGTACGCCTTTTCATACTGTTTTCTAGATTTTTCCGGTAGTAATTTGTTAGAAATGTCCTTTGCTGCATTCGAAATGTCTGGAGGTGTGTTATCAAAACTTGAATTGCTCATTTTCGTAAGTAAACAAAACAATTTGCAAAAATAATAGCGAAGCTTTAATTTTTTTTTACGGTCGTGCAATGCAACGCGCGTGAATGACAGTTCTTTTTTTGAAACTCATACAGATTCCACGCATCGAGCGGTAAGAATTTGGCTGTCTGATGAGTAACCCTTTGCGCGGAAGAGATTGAAAAAGCGAAAGGAGTGTTATTATGAAATTTCATACAACATTATAACACCCGTTCGGATGATATTATGGTTATTATGACATTGGATGTATTAATGTTGGCAATAAGCTAACTGTTTCAGAATCTTTTATAGAGGATTTAAAGCATGGGTGTAGATAAAACTATTTTTAACGGATTCTATCGCGATTTATTTGAAGTCGGGATCAATGTAAAATATAAAATAACATCAATTAAATCGCGATAGAATCCGTTAAAAATAGTTTTATTTCAATATGAAAATTATAGTTATGAATTATTTCATTTTATTTTTACTTTATGTTAAGCCCCCCACTTTGCTAAGGTAGGAAGTGGATTTATTATATTCCTAACTCCTCTAATTTACATCTGATTAATTTGGATGCGGATTCCAAAACAGTTTAACTTTCGCTGGCAATTCTCTCTCCCGAGTGCAATTAGGTCAATTTGATTATAATATAAAATTAATTACTGATTTGGGCGATTATTTTGAAAAGATTACCTTTTAACTGGTATGTTTCTAAATGTTGTAATTACCTGTAACGGAAAGAGACAGAAACATTATTAATCAACTTATTACATCACACATACATGAACACAATTCATACAATATAAAATAAATAAATATTCAAGCACAGTATTACACAATGCCATCTAAACCCAAACTAAGCAGAGCTTGTCATATGGGTTCCAGAATGTGGTTAACCATACTTTGTTTTTTATAAATAACTACATATTATACATAAAAACATCCAAACCAACGCAAATATATATTCGCGCTGAGCGAGAATCGAACCCGCGGCCTCTGACTTAACAGTCGAACGCTTTACCGCCACACATGTCATATTGTTCACAGAACGTCCATTATTACAACGATAAGTTTATTCAAAGGACGGTAGTTCAAAGTTCTGATAATAATTAAAGGATACTGTAGCACATTTGCTTATGTTGGCCCAATAAAATGTCAAAATTTACATGATATTGTTTTAAGTTTACGCGTATGTCACACATTGAAATGAAACTATTATACTAGGAATTCAGTGCAGGGTGCGACTGAAATAAATTGAAAATAAGACATCTTACTACGGTCGCGCGCTTAGCTAAGGCCGCGCGCTCGCTAAATTGTTTTTCGGTGATTATTCCTCAATAGTACATCGGGACACTGAGGAGTGTTTTTAAGCGAGATCGCTTCAAAACACTCCTCAGTGTCCACACTATCACCGATGTAAATTTGGTCAAGATCGCGGTAGTGATTACGGAGGAGTTCAGTCACCAACAAACGGCTATGCCGGGTATAATATAATACTAAGAGAGAAAAACGTAATAAAAAATTTGGTATTTAGCTAGTAGATATATGATAGATTGATTCTCGTATATTGGGCCAATACTCTAAAACGTTGGCCCAACATAAGAAAAACAACCAATACTTGGAAGCAAACATCGGAAAGTATGAACATAAAAATCCTACAAAATACAAGCAGCATTTCCTAAATCGTGTGCTACCATTGTAGTACATTATTTATTTACTTTCTGAAACAGGTGCGCTCAATGAAAAAAGGCTTAAGCTACCTGTGGACGGCATTCGTATCAATGTAGTTGATTTAGATGCTTAAGGGTTTCTCGTGTGGAGAACGAATTAGATTACTGTACTCGTACTTATAAGTTTTATGTTGGTTGGGAATGGAAGTGAAGTGTTGGATATGTTATTGTTGAGGGACTTATTCGTTTTTTAAGTTAGTGTAATGTGGGAATAATAATGTTTTTTATTTTGAATCTATAGTTACTAATACATAAAGCCGAAGAGTTGGTTTGTTTGGTTGAATTTTGAGTGGTGCTAATCTCAGAAACTACTGATTAGAATCGAAAAAATATTTTTGTGTTAAATAGCCCATTTATCGAGGAATTTTATAGTGTATGTCATCACGCTTCTAGTCTCCTGACTAGAAGCGTGATGCTCTCCTGAGCAGTAACTATAAATGTCAACAAATCGGGTAAATTTCCATATATTATTGTAGAGCCAATAAATTATGGGCATGATTGGGATAAATGGATGCCACAGAGCAAAGTTAGCCACGGGCAAAGCCGCAAAGCCAGCTAGTCGACTATAAAAATGGAGGTACTTTACATTTTTGTGTATAAAGTACCTCCTCGTCTTCAAAATACCTAAATGTATCTCTTTAATTGTTCTTTATAAATAAGTGGTATATTTTTAAATAAAATTCGAGTGGGACCATAACCTGTTCTAAATAAAACTATTCCCCGTATGTTATATAGATGCAAATTAGTAATTTAAATTACATCTTAGAATTAAACAGAGCGCAGCTAAAACGATTCTCCTTTTTATATCCATCAATCTTTACAGCATTTGTGACATTTGAGACTTTTTAGACATAACATGACACTGATTAGGTTTTTGATAGCCACTGACTTTCGTGAGATTAAATTTTAAAAGCATTTTACATCAACATTTTGATTCAGTATCAATCAAAATCATTTGTAATGTGTGAGAATATTTGAATGCTTTTGAGCAATAGTTGTCCACGGTTGGTCCGAGACCGACGGCTTAGCGTGCTTCCTGAGGTACAGAGAGGTCTTAATGTATTAAGAATGGTCCTACCCCTACCCTAACCTACTCGGCTACCACTTAGCCATGAGCCCCTTTAATTCTGTGTACGGTAAACATTATCACTAAATGCTTCGCATAACATAATTTCACGCCTGTATACCCGAAGGGGTAGACAGAGGTGAATTACACACCCACGATTCGCCAGTTATGTTTAGGTCCCAAAATTGGTTTATTGGGCGAGCCTATCACGATCTACCGGGCACATTACTAAGCGAGCGATAATCAACATTTTTAATGCTTCGCGTGAATGACACGCGTGGTTTTCATACTATTTCCCGGTCTAAGCATTTTATCGGTCAAGTATAAAAAAAAATTACGCGTGGAAATAATTATGAGATGGGTATGTCAGAATCGGACCGACTAAAACCACACGGTATCCTTCCCAATTGTCCATTGCCGGGCACTCCCGGTGCGCCCTCGAAAGGATAAACCCAAGGTTACCAGCGGACTCTGGCCGCAATCGCGGCCTCGCCCTTGGGGTCGGGTTTCACCCCGCGTCGGTGACTAGGTAGGCGTGTGTAGGAGGGACACGTAACGCCCCCGTTATGGCCTGCTTCTGTCAGGACGGCGAGTCGGCCAACTGCCATCCTCAGGGTCCTTACCACGATGCGTCAAAAACAATTTATCGCAGGTTTAAAAGTGCCCGGTTAATGGCAATAGGCTCGCCACCTATTACATTGGGACCTAAACATAAACTGGCGAAATGTGGGTGCGCTAGCACCTCTGCCTACCCCTTCGGGGACATAGGCGTGAGTTTATGTTATATGTTATGTTATGTCAAAAACAATTCAGTTTCTGCCGGCTCAGCTGACAGAGAGAGACGGAGCTAGACACGGTGTATAGTTCTATTTCTCTACCTCAGCTGAGCGGTCCGAAATGAATTGTTTTTAGAGCGTCGTGGTAAATCCCTGGACCCTAATTATGGAGGTCGGTAGTCCTGGGCGTAGATATTAAAGCTCAATTGTTCTGGATCGCTTGCGTGACTTCATCGGTGGTGGCGAGAAAAGACAATGTTTAATGCAAACGCGACATTTAAACTACGCTATATCTTTGGTCTATAAGCTATTTAGTTAGTGCGCCGGTTGCGTGTCCCATAGCGATAAATATGATGTAAATATTCCAGCTGAATCTAGAAATAAGTTTCGTATTAATTATCACAGTTAAATATGGTTTAATTAATGCATGTTTTCGCGAGGTATGTTAGGCTAAAAGTTATGTAAGCTGTCTTGCTAATGAATGAATGAATGTTTAGAATTATGTAAGGGTATATAATATAATATGTACGATATACACCGTAGGGATATTTAATCATACATGTAAATCACTACATATTACGAGTATAAAACAAAGTCGTCTGTCTGTCTGTCTATCTGTTCGCGATACACACAAAAACTACTGCACCGATTTTCATATTGTTTTACACCAATAGATAGAGTGGTTTTACAGAAAGGTTTTAATATATGATTTGTGAAGTTCTTAAATGTTATTTTGGCTTAAATATAAATATATTTGTTGGAGGTGTCGGAAAAAATAAGCTGTCTGAGAGCTTTCAACGAAAACGCTGCCTAAACCCTTTGAGATATAACAAAAAGATGTATCGTGGAATTGTGTATCTTATATAGGTTGTGGTGGTGGGTCCCTTAGGCAGCAGGAACGGGATCAAAATTCGACGCAGATGAAGCCGAACAGCTATTATTTTATATGATATCAATCGCTTCATCATGATTATCTTAGCCGGAATCGAACCGACTATAACCACACGGTGTCCTCCCCAAGTGTCCATTACCAGGCACTCCGGGTAAGCCCTAGAAAGGATAACCCCAGGTTTACTGGCGGACTTTGTCCGTCACCATGGCCTCGCATGGTGGAGTCGGGTTTTATCCCGCGTCGGTGAGTTGGCAGGCGTGTGTAGGGCACACACACCACGCCTTCGCCACGGCCTGCTTCGGTAGCCCGGGGAGGAGCATTTATTACTTCTCCTGTTGATTTTGATCCCCCACCCGTAACTCATGGGAACCTATTCCAGTGATAAAAAGTATCCTATACGTTATTCTCGTACGATCTTACCGAAAGTTTAATTGCTCATGTGTGATAAATGTTGTGGTCATTGGTGATTGTCAAGTGAAAGAATGAATAACTATAACAATGATATATAACTTCGTAATTTCGTCATTGATGTTTTAAAGTATATAATCATAGATTTAATTGTTGGTAAATGAATTGTTAATATAATTTTTTAATTTTTTTTTTTTTACGTGCGGAAATCCCTTCGGATACCCCCCCGCTGGCCAGCGGGGGTGGTTATGTCGTGTCGCGACTAAAACCGCACGGTGTCCTCCCCAAGTGTCCGTTGCCGGGCACCCCGGGTAAGCCCTCGAAAGGATAACCCCAGGGTTGCCGGCGGACTTTGGCCGCCAACGCGGCCTCGCCTAGTGGGGTCGGGTTTTATCCCGCTTCGGTGAGTAATATTGTTAATATAATGGTATAATTATTTGTGTTAAGCCGGAAAGCTCTGATGTCGCCCGAGCAAATGATGTTTCACGAAAATTGTACACGTATTTGGCACCCACAGGACAGGCTTTGCCTAGTGTGGGGTCACAGTTTAATACCCAACATTGTAACATTTATTTGGCAATAAATGAATTTTTATTTTATTTATTTATTTATTCTAGACTATATTACATCCCTATACCAAATTTCAACCACATCCGTTCAGCATTTTAGCATTAGGTAACAAACATCCAAACATCTGCACAAACTTACAAATTCATAATATTATACTAGCTGTTGCCCGCGGCACTGCCCGCGTGGAATTCTAATCCAGTTCCCGCTTGCTATGGGAACCTATTCCAGGGATAAAAATTAGCCCCTGTAATATCCAAACTATAAATCAACAACAGCCAGATCCATTCAGCCGTTTTTGCGTGATAGAGTAACAAACTTCAATCCATCCATACATCTACAGTATAAATCCTTACAAGGGTAGGATTATAAGATTTTACCCGTGCGAGGCTGGGCTCGGACTGCTCGTCTAATAAATATATCCGTGTTATTATCCGTAGGCCAGCGGGTGTAGTTATGTCGGATTCGAACCGACTAAAACCGCACGCAATTTCGGGTCTGCAGACGCCGGGGTGTAAGGTGGCATTTCCTTCGCACCCCGGCTGACCCAGGGCCATCTGCGGTTTCGAGATGGCCCCCTCGGTTTTGAGAACAACGGTGTCTCTGTCTTGTCCCTGGAAAGACAGGGGGATTGCGCCCCGGCCTGCTTCCGCTAGGGTGACAGACGGCTCCACCTGTCACCCCAGGCCTGCGCTCAAGGAGAACGGCGGACCTCCGACGTCTGAGTCGCCTCGCGGGCTCCTACCTACAGCACTAGCTATAATATATTTCAGTTTACGTAGCTCTGTACGTGCCAGAATATTATTATTTACAATTTTTTTTAGATCCTACGAAAAACATCAAATCTTTTGTAAGCAACGGGAGTAGATCGCAATGCCTAATAGGTGCCTGATTTTACCCCCGAGTGTGTTCAATATCGCCGCATGCTCCATATGACCCCATACGGTCTCACGACCTCACCTCAAAGGCCACACCATTCTACCTTATTTATATACGCTGAAAGAGCTGATTTTATGGGAGTATCGAACGTTATGGCTATTTTGATATCAGATGTCAGAAAACGATTATTTAAAAAAAGATTTTTTGGTTTTTATATAGATACTTACGGTGATATATTCTCAAAGAGGTAGATAGAGGTATATGAATAATAATTATTCAGCGACAGCCTATTGGCAAAGGCTTGCGCTCGAGAGGTTTTTTTAATCTGTGCGCAGGTGCGTAACGTCATGGCAAAGGCGTCATCTGAAAAGCAGCTACACATCACATTCCAAAGACCTGTAGGCCTACCGCGTACATTCGCAATTGCGGACTAAAATTTCGGACAAACGGTATCATGAAACGCATTTATCACGCGTTTCAGATGATTTGGCCTAAACCGAAAACTGCAAAATTTGACATTTTGACAGCCAGCCAAAAAGAAATTTAAAATAAAACATAGTACTATAACGACTTATATTAAAAGGTCATAAGGGTATCATACTCTAATATGAAGGAATTTATCTACACTCAAATCGAAAAATTCGAATTACGAATTCAAAGACGATTCTATACATACGCACTTTATAAACGCATATACATAAAATTAAAAATAAAACTTATTATAGTACCGCCAACTGTATCATAATAGTTATTTATGCAACTGTGGTATAATGAGGGGTATTAAAACATGAATGTGGGTTTATCACACGAAGCGAAGCTGAGTGTGATAATAGTATCACATGAGTGTTTTAATACCTAATTATACAGTTGCATACAAGACTTTATCTACACCCATGATAAACTAATAATACATCTTCAGAGAATGATGTACTGCCCTTTGATATTTTCCAATTCATGAAATCTTGGTACGCCTTTTCATACTGTTTTCTAGATTTTTCCGGTAGTAATTTGTTAGAAATGTCCTTTGCTGCATTCAAAATGTCTGGATGTGTGTTATCAAAACTTAAATCGCTCATTTTCGTAAGTAAACAAAACAATTTGCAAAAATAATAGCGAAGAAAAATAGCGGGAATTCGAATTCGAACGAATAAGCTTTAATTTTTTTTTTTACGGCGCGCCGCCGCTGTGGTAGTGCAATGCAACGCGCGTGAATGACAGTTCTTTTTTTGAAACTCAAATGCAGATTCCACGCATCGAGTGGTAAGAATTTGGCTTTCTGATGAGTAACCCTTTGCGCGGAAGACATTGAAAAAGCGAAAGGAGTGTTATTATGAAATTTCATACAACATTATAACACCCGTTCGGATGATATTATGGTTATTAGGACATTGGATGTATTAATGTTGGCAATAAGCTAACTGTTTCAGAATCTTTTATAGAGGATTTAAAGCATGGGCGTAGATAAAACTCATTATAGCACCGCTATCTTTTTTTATTCATTAAACTAGTCTAAGGTTTTAGGCTGAATATTGAAAAAAAGGCGCACGCATGCGCAGTTCGAACTGTGAAAAAAATGGCGCACGCTAAATTACTTCCATGTAACCTACCTACTTTGTTTAATTTCAATTTTTCCTATGAGTGAAGATAAAGTAGTGTATGAATGAAACTGCATAGGTATAACTTAGGTATTAAAACACTCGAGTCAACCTATTATCGATAATATATATCGATAAACCGACTCTCGTGTTTTAGTACCCCTTCTTATATGACAGTTGCATAAACTACTATTATTTTTATATGTTGGTTTATAATAATTCATTTTTAATAGAAATATATTGTAAACGAAATCCTCCTTGATATGTTTGATTCAGTCCCGAACATACTTTATGGTCCCGACCGAAAGAACGAAATCCGAAGTAACTTCATGGTACCTATATATGATTTTAGATTGACATGGTCATTTACATTAAAATTAGAATTATAACACACAAGTTCAGTTCACAAGGCCCAAACAAACTGCAATTCCAAAAACCGCGCGAGCCGATACTGTGAGTGTTGTGTGTCGTGAACGTGATCGAGTGCGTAGTGAGAACGCGGACAGTGGTAGTGGTGACGCGCGTCAGAAACGAGTGAGGAAGAGGGTAGACCGATACGGTTTGCCGAGTAACAACTAGCTTGCAGAACTTTAGTACATCCGTGATCATGGTAATTGTAACAGTGCCGAAATATCGGATTCTCGAAAAAGATACTAAACATGGTAAATATCCCGTTTATAATTCTAATTTTCATGGTACCTTTTTTTTCTTGCGGAAATCCCTGTATATGTATACCCCCCGCCGGCCAGCGGGGGAGGTTATGTCGGGCTTGAACCGACTAAAACCGCAGGCTGTCTCGGGTTTCAGACGCCGCCGGGGGTGTAAGATTGCCCATAAGGCATTTCCCTCGCAACCTAACTCACCCTTGGCCATCTCCGGTTTCAAGTAACTTCATGGTACCTTTTTTTTTTTTTTTTTTTTTCTTTTTTTATCGTGCGGAAATCCCTTTGGATACCCCCCCGCCGGCCAGCGGGGGCGGTTATGTCGGGCTTGCACCGACTAAAACCGCACGCCGTCTCGGGTCTTCAGACGCCGGGGTGTAAATTTACCCATAGAGCATATCCCTCGCACCCCGGCTGACCCTGGGCCATCTCACCACTAACAGCATCGCTCATCCTGTCTCCTCTGAAAGCAGAGGAGTACGGAGAGCGATGTGTTCCCGCCACGTTGGGTATTGGCCAACGATCAATGCCAACCCTATGAAGGGGTGAAGGGGAAGCCATTGACCGCCGCCCAGGGTGTACCGGCCGCTCCGATTCCGTTCCCCCCGGACTGCAGCGGGATCGGAATCGGAGCGACACTCGAGGAGGTTACCCAACACACACTCCAACTTTATGGTACCTTTTTTTTTTTTATCGTGCGGAAATCCCTTCGGATACCCCCCCGCCGGCCAGCGGGGGCGGTTATGTCGGGCTTGCACCGACTAAAACCGCACGCCGTCTCGGGTCTTCAGACGCCGGGGTGTAAGGGTACCCATAGAGCATATCCCTCGCACCCCGGCTGACCCTGGGCCATCTCACCACTAACAGCATCGCTCATCCTGTCTCCTCTGAAAGCAGAGGAGTACGGAGAGCGATGTGTTCCCGCCACGTTGGGTATTGGCCGACGATCAATGCCAACCCTATGAAGGGGAGAAGGGGAAGCCATTGACCGCCGCCCAGGGTGTACCGGCCGCTCCGATTCCGTTCCCCCCGGACTGCAGCGGGATCGGAATCGGAGCGACACTCGAGGAGGTTACCCAACACACACCCCTAACTTTATGGTACCTAAATGACATTTCTTTCGTTCGTGTTTCGTGCGGGCCCGTAATGGCTTACTGATCTTTGGCACGTCATGTGCAGCATTTAAGCCGAGACCGCGACCGATTAAAACTCGCACAGAGATTGATATTTTTCATAGCTCCTAATATCGTTTCTATTTATGTAATGGATCATCTAATAATCAATAGGAAAAATGTGTTTCCTTTCTTTCAGAAGTCGTTGGTTCGAACCCTGGCCACTACATTATCGACGTGAACCCACTTCTAACACAAGTAATTCATCGATACATTATTACGTCTTAAGGCGACGTTGGAGACGTTGGAGACGTTGGAGACGTAATAATGTATCGGAGAATTTCGAATATCTGGGACGTATCTAGGTGGCTCAGTTGGTCAGAGCATTCCCCCTGTAAGGGACTGGTCGCGGGTTCAAGTCCCGTCCTAGATGTTCTCTTTTTCCGATCTAAATCTTTAGAAAAAAGTAAGCATACAAAATGCTACTCCAACGTCGCCTTAAGACGTAATAATGTATCGGAGAATTTCGAATATCTGGGACGTGTCTAGGTGGCTCAGTTGGTCAGAGCATTCCCCCTGTAAGGGACTGGTCGCGGGTTCAAGTCCCGTCCTAGATGTTCTCTTTTTCCGATCTAAATCTTTAGAAAAAAGTAAGCATACAAAATGCTTAAAAATTTAATTGAACAAGCAATTCAGTTTAGCTGTAGGGGTTGGTGGGAATACCAGTAATTTTGGTTAAGCACCTATTATTTTTAAATCGTATTATGGATTTCAGAATACTGAAAATACAAACTCGTATACATTTTTTATTAGCTCCGCTACACACTCGCACACTTCTGGTTACCACTATGATCTACCGGCGTGAATATAAGAGCTAAGAAAAAAATGCTAATAACCTTCTTGGCTGCCAGATATTACACCACATTACCTTTTTTTGTTGCCATACTGGAAAATCTAGTACAATATTTGTAAGCTAATAGAAATATTTCCCTATATTTTTCAGTACAGCAACTTCGTAAGTTATTTATGTGCTCTCAAGAATGTGAAGATAAGCTAAGAAGTTTTTTTTAATTTTAAGATTCGAATTTATGAAAATATGCTTTAAAAGTACCTTTTTTTTTCGTGCGGAAATTCCTATTTTGTAGTAATTTACTCTCATATTACATTTTCAATCACATTTTTTTAACCGACTTCAAAAGGAGGTTCACTGTTTGACGTGCATCTTTATATGTATGTTTGTCCACGATTTTCTCGCGTTTGATTGAACCGATTTTGATACGGTTTTCAGAAAAGTATTTATTACATTCTGGAGAGAATTTAAGTATGCTTAACCAACTTAAGTGTGTTATATTTCTTCATAAAATAATATACATCCACATCTTAGCAAAGTAGCGGCGATAGCCCGGAGGCGTACGTAACGGACTGCTGAGACGAGGTCTCGAGTTCGATCCCCAGTCGCCCCGGGCACACACCTCTGACTTTTTGTAGTTATGTGTGCATTAATAAATGTTAATTATCACTCGCTTATTAATGTGTCCGGTAGATGGCAATAGGCTCGCCCCCTATTACATTTTGACCGAAACATAACTGTGTGTGTGATGTGAAATGATCTAATATTACATTGGGACCCTAAATTAACTGGCGAATCGTGGGTGTGTAATACATCTCTGCCTACCCCTTCGGGGATAAAGGCGTGAAGTTATGTTATGTTATGTTATTATCTATTGCAATTTGTTGAAATTTAGCATAGCACGATAGCTTAAATCATGAAGAGCCCTATGAAAATAGATGAATCGCCTCTGTGGCGTAGCGGTAGTGCATTCGACTGCTACGACCCCGGGGTGCCCGGCAACAGACACTTGGGGAGGACACCGTGCGGTTTTAGTCGAGACACGACCTAACCACCCCCGCTGGCTAGTGGGGGGGTATCCGAAGGGATTTCCGCACGTATAAAAAAAAAAGGGTTGCACGAACGGGATGAGAATTCCCCCCACCTTGGGTGCTCAAGTCGCAGTTCGTGCAACCCTTGGGATAATAGTTATTCCATTTATAAACAGTAGCCTTTGTGTGATAGTCCATATACGCTCAGGCTGACAATGACTATTCTCCTACAAAGTCCAATAGGCTAAAAAGTCCAGTGTCCTATTACGTCCAGTCCCATAATGTCTACTGTCTCATAATGTCCAGTGTATAACGTATTACGTACAGCCCCAAAATATCTAGTGTCTCATAATGACAAGTGTCCAAATATGTCCAGTTTCATATAATTATTATATCTAGTCCCATAATGTCTATATAGTGTCTCAGAATGACTCAAACATGTCCAGCGTATAAATATGTATATCTATCCCTGTACCATATTTCAGCTAGATCTGTTCAGCCGTTTGAACGTGCTTAAGTGACAAACAACCAAATATCTTCATAAACTTCCAAATTTATAGTAGGATAGTAATATTAGTACGATCTTAGCACCAAGTATTATCAAAATTGGTTCCGCGGTCTAAGCCTGAAAAGGTACAAGACAGACAGAGTTACTTTTACGTTTATTATATTGATATGTAGTATTAAGTGTGGATTATAAATACGATAGCCCAGTGGCGTACGTAAGGGGCACACTACTATGACTTTTCATATGTTATGTGTGTATTAAAAATGTCAATTATCACTCGCTTAGTAATGTGCTCGGTTGATGGCAATACGCTCGCCCCCTGTTACATTGAGACCTGGACTGGGACTGGAACATAACAGACGAATCGTGGGTGTGTAATACACCTCTGCTTACTCCTTCGGGGATATGAGCTTGAAGTTATGTTTATGTATAAATACTGCACGTCACCGAATATCAACAGTGAAAGCTATTCCAGCTGACTTAGCATTCGATTCTTAAAAAGTGAACACAAAATTTACATAACAAACGCTTTAAAACAGTGAATTAATTCTACTCCAGTGAGTTTATACGAGCCTCCGGGGTGTCATTTTTGTGCACAAAATGTTTAATAATATTCACTGAGTTACTTGATTGCTTTCTACAACGAAAAATAGTTAAGAAACAGATAATAAAACCAGATAAACATACTTCTAAACATTTTTTATTAGGTCCGCTACACACTCGCACATTTCTGCTTACCACTATGAGGCGTGATTGCTTGAATATAAACCAAAAATAAAAATAGTAATTATTTATTAATAAAATAAAAGTGGCCAAGTGCGAGTCGGACTCGCCCATGAAGGGTTCCGTAGCAGCAAGTAATATAATAATGCTTTTCTTTTTTAAATTTTTTATTTGATTTGATTGAATGAAAGGT
Source organism: Cybosia mesomella (assembly GCA_946251805.1). Taxonomy (NCBI): domain Eukaryota; kingdom Metazoa; phylum Arthropoda; class Insecta; order Lepidoptera; family Erebidae; genus Cybosia; species Cybosia mesomella. The sequence goes on along the minus strand of OX276398.1, from coordinate 5,123,073 downwards.
AAATTGCGGTTTACGATTTATGACGTATTCAAAAAACTACTTACTAGATCTCGTACAAACTAATTATCGGTGGAAGTTTACATGGTAATGTACATCATATAATTATTTTGGTTTTATCATTCTCTTATTTTAGAAGTTACAGGGGGGGGGGACACATTTTACCACTTTGGAAGTGTCTCTCGCGCAAACTATTCAATTTAAAGAAAAATGATATTAGAAACCTCAATATCATTTTTAAAGACTTATCCATAGATACCACGAACGTATGGGTTTGATGAAAAAAAAAAACTTGAGTTTCAGTATGAGAAGCCCCCATTTTTTTTTTTTTCTAATTTTGTGTGAAAATCTTAATGCGGTTCACAGAATACATCTACTTACTAAGTTTCAACAGCATAGTTCTTATAGTTTCGGAAAAAAAGTGACTGTGACATACGGACGGACAGACATGACGAATCTATAAGGGTTCCGTTTTTTGCCATTTGGCAACGGAACCCTAAAAATGCTTATAACCTTGTTGGTTGCGTTAAAAGGAGAAAAAAATATTAACAAGGTCATTTATATAAGTTACAGCATAGAAACTGATCGCAACACTTTGGCAGATAATTGTTGATGGTTGTAAATGTAATTCTACCATTAATACATGGCAAGTTAAAATATTTTAACAATATAATAATAGGATTACTAATTTCACAATTTCACCAAAAAATAAATACATACTATTAATTTAAAAAGTCCTTTGAAGTTAGTACTATAAAGTTCAAATTGGTTCAGTATTTAGGTTTTTATTCTGAGTTTTTGATAAGTCGCCGATTTCATGAACTTAGACTTTACTTACCTTATCCTTAGAGATATTCAAAGACTGCACTGTAGTTATCAATTTTGTCTTAAGTCAGAGTATAGGCTCGGCAAAGTCAAAGTATGCTCTATAGATCTCACCCTTAGAGGGCCGTGTCCCCTTCGGGATCAACATCTTAGTGCTTAACGGGGTCTTGACTGTGTTCAAAGCATTAGCACACTCATATGTCTGCTAGAATACTAATCTAGATGACCTACATGCCTAGCAGCCTAATTGGGCGGCATTTTGCCTCCCTATTACGTATCATGGCCGACAATTTATTTCTATTGCAATTCCAACCAATTGCCGAGAGAAATTGTGAAGTTTTGGCTGTGTTACAACTTCTATGGTTAGGTTTAGAAATATTTTATTGGTTTAATAGACGAATTGGGGTAATATATTCTTTGGAGAATTCGAAATTAAAAATTGTAATGTATTTCGTTTGTTCTATTACAGAGAATTCTAAGTCTCTGTGAAGAACAAAATCTTCGTTGACTTAAGCCAAGCTCACCTGCAAGCTGGTACGACTAGTGATTAATAGACGAAACTCTAGCGCAGGTTTTTCTCCCGAGATTGGGAGTCAGACGCTCCTATCAAAAAAATAAGCTACATGTGAAGGAGAAAACGTAGAAGTGATATCCGGGCTCCAAAATGCAAGTTTTGAATGCAACCAAGTTTAATGCTGTGATGATGATGATAACCTTTCCTAAGCCTCTTATTCTTCGTCGTTAGCGCTCAGACGGTATTGTATTAAGCATTTCTAGAAGGATTCCTTCTCGGGTGTGAGGGTCAAATGGCAATCGCTCCCGTGAAAGAATAATAAACCAAATTGTAGAAAGGGTTTCTAAGTGAAAGTGTGGCTGTATATCCATCCCCGCATACCATAAACTAATTTAATAGAAAAAAAGCGGCCAAGTGCGAGTCGGACTCGCCCATTAAGGGTTCCGTTGCAGCAAATTTTTTTTTTACATTTGAGTTGATTGACTGAAAGGTAAATTGCGGTTTACGATTTATGACGTATTAAAAAAACTACTTACTAAATATCGTTCAAACCAATTTTCGATGGAAGTTTACGTGGTAATGTTCATCATATATATTTTTTTAGTTTTACCCTTCTTTCGACACGACGAGACATGTATTGTATGGGTTTGATGAAAAAAAAAATTTTGAGTATCAGTTCTAAGTAGGGAGAACCCCCAAAATTTATTGTTTTTTTTCTATTTTTATGTGAAAATCTTAATGCGGTACACATAATACATCTACTTACCAGGTTTTAACAGCATAGTTCTTATAGTTCGGAAAAAAGTGCTGTGACATACGGACGGACAGATAGATAGACATGACGAATGTATAAGGGTTCCGTTTTTTGCCATTAGGCTACAGAACCCTAAAAAGTGTTTAATGGTAATAAATAAATATCATTATCAACTGGGATTGGCAAATCCATGAAGAAGATAATAACTACTTGCCATCAGTAGTACCTTTTTTTTTTTTTTTTTCGTGCGGAAATCCCTTCGGATACCCCCCCGCCGGCCAGCGGGGGCGGTTATGTCGGGCTTGCACCGACTAAAACCGCACACCGTCTCGGGTCTTCAGACGCCGGGTGTAACGTTGTGGATTCTTTATAAATCTAATTAAAACAATATCCGTAAATTAATCGATATTTTAGTATGTTTCGATAGTATATTACTAATTATCTATGGTTGTGCAAGCGAGATTGGACAGCACTAGCCCAGTCATCAACTGACGGCTCTTATATCGTCCCTTTCCTTGGAACCTTCGCCAAGGAAGGTCGCTTTGACCCCGTGGCCAACTGCTGTCGGCTCCGGGTAAGTTTTGAGATCAACATTTCCTACTTCTTCTACAGGTGAAGACTTTCCAGCGGTGCAGCTTATTGCCTGCTAAAATGCATGGCTCAATATATTTTGTTTTATACTGTGTGCTATTTCAGCCTACCTATTTAGTGCCACGAGGCCGATGACCCCTACGGTCAGAGGTCGCGGCACCAGCTTGTGCTGCCTATTATATTCTCTTTTGTTATAGCTTCTAGCTACGCTGCATTGCCGCTGGGAGATTCTCTTCACCTGCTATTTTAGCGGGTCACTTGGACGTAATTACCTAGTGACAAACTGACCCGCACTTTTTCTATTTCCAGGGTCTTCGCACCGGGCTTCGCACCATAATGGCGGTAGCGAGGCACACCAGCGGAGACCCTGGCACGCCGGCATCACCACCAGCCACGTGTCCACTAGCTAAGTGCATACTACCATCTTGCACAACGGACCGAACAACGCCACGGCAGAATATTTATTATGAATCCATTCCCTGAGGTTCATTTACTCAAATACCAGATATAAATTTATGTAACATTCTATTCACGATTATAATCTCATACTATACATTGTAATCAACCTTTTATTTAACTCTGCTCGCCCTAGCCGGTAGTAGTCTCAATTACATTCATTACTTAATTAGTTTTCACAGTGCATAAGTCACACTTTAAACTTTATTGCAACTTCATTGATAACCTTCTATAAAAACTATTAACCGTTACACGGGGTGTAAGGTTACCCATAGAGCATATCCCTCGCACCCCGACTGACCCTGGGCCATCTCACCACTAACAGCATCGCTCATCCTGTCTCCTCTGAAAGCAGAGGAGTACGGAGAGCGATGTGTTCCCGCCACGTTGGGTATTGGCCGACGATCAATGCCAACCCTATGAAGGGGAAGCCATTGACCGCCGCCCAGGGTGTACCGGCCGCTCCGATTCCGTTCCCCCCGGACTGCAGCGGGATTGGAATCGAAGTGACACTCGAGGAGGTTACCAAACACATACCCCCTACCCAACACACACCCCTTACCCAACACACACCCCTTACCCAACACACACCCCTTACCCAACACACACCCCGCCATCAGTAGTACCTACTTGTTACGTGCGTAGTATTTACAAACAAATTGCAATTGGCAAGTCCACTAATTGCTATGAAACGTAATAAACAGCCTATTAGTTAGTATTGCTAAGTCCAGTGCGAACTTTCGACGCAAACTTTATACTTAGCACCGTTTCTTTTTGCTTTGTGCAGTTTCCGCCTTACTCGCCTTTATTGCCTTTATCTTTTGACTTATCTTTTATAATGTGGAAAGTTTATTTTTCGACATTATTTAGATTAGCCTCATAATACTGTTCGTTGCACATGATATTCGTTTTCTGTTGCTTACTGTGCTTGGTACAGGATGTTTTTTATTTTTTATTGTACTTTGAAGCTAGTGGCTAAATACACGGATGATGTTAAGCGGTTAGCGTGATCACCAGAGGTGAAATTTGCACGTTGTTAAGGAGGAAACTGGGGGCACGCTTGTTTGCTATACTTGACTTTTTATCGGAATTGTTATCTAGAACAGAAAATATCTTGTATATAATAGTCTAATATGGTCTAGTGAAATAATTTCCACACCCTTCTTTTCAGTCAATAAATTTTCCTTCTTTCTGTGTCGGGTGAGGACTTACAGTGGGATTAATTCACAAATTAAGCGGGATATGAAGCGAATAACGCCTATTATCGTATAAGATGAAATTCGTAATGAAGGCATGCGACAAAAAACTTAAGTTACCAACATACATCTCAGAATAAGCAAGTTGAATTAGCAGTGGGCTGACCATTACTAAAAGATCGATAACCGTTGTAGCAAATGAGACCTAGAGTAAAGACCAAGAATCGAATGGACTATCGACTTTAAAAAAGTAGCTGCGATAGGTTGGATATAGAATTGCTTCTTCTGTATTCACGATAGAGTACTATGATGTACATTAGGAGATGCATGTGTACATTGCTTGCTATCACAACTAGACTTGAGTGCGTCTTTGGTTTCCACGATAGAGTACTATGATGTACATTAGGAGATGCACGTGTACATTGCTTGCTATCACAACTAGACTTGAGTGCGTCTTTCGTTTCCACGGTAGAGTACTATGATAGTTAGTTAGGAGATGCTTGTGTACATTGCTTGCTATCATAACTAGGCTTAACTGCGACTTCGGTATCCACGATAGACTACTATGATGTACATTAGGAGATGTGTGTGTATATTGCTTGCTATCACAACTAGACTTAACTGCGTCTTTCGTTTTCACGATAGAGTACTATGATGTACATTAGGTGATGTGTGTGTACAACACTTGGTATCACAACTAGACTTAACTGCGTCTTTCGTTTTCACGATAGAGTACTATGATGTACATTAGGACATGTGTGTGTACAACACTTGGTATCACAACTAGACTTAAGGACAATAATCTTAAAGTTAAGCATAGTTGAAATACATCTTATTGCCGTCATTGTAAAGAAACAATATATCTTATTTCTCATTAATTGCACGCAGGACGTTATCCGGATGGTAGCACCCAATTATAAAAATCCACTACCTGATATTAATTCCTACATTCATATCGAAGAGCTCTCATCTCGCAAGCTTTTAAACATTAGGAAAACTAGTTTTGTCCATCAAACGCTTATAACAGGCTCGGTTAAACTTCACATTTTCTAAATCGACACCACACTCCACATTTGGGAGCAGCCTACGTTTTTCAAACGCGATACGACAAACAAAATACTATTACACTTTCCGTACAAAAATTCTCGCCCCAATTCGCGGATACAGGGTAACTGTTACGGATATATAGCGAAATTATAACTTATTCCGTGTAACTAAGGTGCTATTTCCTTTGTGAGGTTCTGTCCTTTGACAAAAAGGTTGTGAAGCCATCGTACCTAATGAGCCGTGTAGAAAAAAAGCAGTAGATAGTGTTTTTCATATTCCCTTTTGGGTCTCAGGGTGGTTCTTTAAGAGAAAGGTTGATTCAATATGGCCAAGGTTAAGTGGCAACTATTTGATACAAGTTTTTGATGTTATTGTTGAAATTGACGAAGATCATTCAGTTTTAGAGTAGGATTATGTTTATATTATTTTTTATTATATTATTTATGTAGTTATATGTATAGAGTTTATGTTATTTTTTAACATATTAATTTACCTTTCATGCAAGCCCGCCGGTTTCGAGTGTTTTTACCTGCCCTTTAATGACAGTGAAGAAAGCTCGTGAAGTATGTAAGGAAAGAAACAGATGGCGGGCTGTTGTCTCTGCCTACCCCGGAGGGAAAAAGCCGTGACGTATGTATGATGTATGTATTAATTTACATTAATTCCAGTACTCTCGATGGAAAGATTTGGGGACGCCTTTGCCCATCAGTGGCACAAAATAGGCTACACTTACCTCGGAGGCCAGAGTTCGCTTACTCTTTGAGCTCCTTTTGGTTTGGCTCATGCGGCTTTTACGGGAGCGACTTCCGTCTGACCTCCCAACCCCGAGAGGAAAGTCCGTGCCACATCCTCATCCGTCAATTAGAAGATGTACCGGTGTGAAGGTGTAAGTATATTTTATACCGTGTAACTTGCAGTTACGGATGACTTGGCCCCCAAGATCTTAGGGGGTCCCCAGAAACTCAATGTCGACTATAATTATTTTAGTTTCGAGTTGAACTCAATGTTTAATTGTGTAAAACTTGGCAACCCACTTTTATCACTGGTATTACTGTATGCTCATTGGTTGAAGATGATTTATGATAATTAATTTGTTGCCTGTTGCACAATGTAAAATGGAAATGAGTAAATCGTTGAGTCTTTAAATCTATCTAGACTATTTTAAAATTGTAAATTAGTTGTGGCTGCTTATTCGAGATATTAAAAAAGATATTTGGGTTATATTTATGTTATGTTGTAAATTTTTTTTGTAATTCTTTTCGGTTTGTCTGTTTATCTGTCTGTTCGCGGTGGACGCAAAAACGACTGAAAGGATTTTGATGAAAAAAACGAAAGCCAACCTCCACGTGGACATCAGCATCTAGTAAAATTATAAGATACTGAAAAAACCGCATCAAAATCCGTTAAGTAGTTTTTGCGTCCATCGCAAACAAAAACAGACAAAAATTCCAAAAAAGAAACCCCAGTATTTTTTTTTAAAGTACAGACAGCAAATATACAATTTTATAATAGTAGGTATAGATTGTACTTTCAACGTAATTACTAAGAATTTATTTCAGGATATCCGAAATTCCATACATACTGTCTTGCTTCCTAATCAATTCACCGTTAACCTCGTCGTTTCTACTCAAATCGTAGACTAGTGGGTTCTGTCGAAATGTTTAATTATAGACTAATCAATAAATTCCATTCACTTACCCTCTGATACTGTATGAATATTCTCTTCAATAAGCTATATAAAGCTTATACCTGTTTTCAAAGGGAGAATAACTTCCGTAAGGTTAGAGATGGCATAGAATCGAAATGGTATCTGATGTTGCGGACGTCTATGGGGTAAGATTAAAATTAATCATAAGATTCGCCTTGCCCAGCAAATAGTATTTGAGCATACTAATCTTACTATATTATTTTAACTTCCTCGGTTGAGCCTGCCCGTTTATACAGAGAAGTCTTATGTAAGTCCTCACGAAGATCTTCAGGGCCCAGCCTCGTCAGGGAATATTTATTTCTCTATGCGTAATATTTGTATTACTAAGGTAGCAAAAGGTAAAGTCCGCCGGTAACCCTGGGGTTATCCTTTCGAGGGCTTACCCGGGATGCCCGGCAATGGACACTTGGGAAGGACACCGTGTGGTTTTAGTCGGTCCGATTCCGACACGCGCACCCCATCGTCTGCACAGATGGGGTGAAGACCGTGAGGGTTTCCACACGTTAAAAAAAAATGCGTAATATTTTACGATATCTCTGTTTAGGATACTCGGTAAGTATCCTAAACCAAAACATCGTGAAATATTACGCTAGATTACGTGTTGGTGTGTACCGAACCTAAGAATTAATTAATCGTATCGCAAGTTACCTACTTAAAAATCGTACAAAGCACTTTTCTTTTCAATAGTACTTATTCAATAATTTTCCTACAGACATTTACTGAATGTTGCTACAGTATAAGCAGAAGACCTTTTTTTTTTATTCTCCCCAGTGACCTAAACCTACAAATGTGGGACAAAGGAGCATTGATATATAACGGAAGTGGAACAATGCAACCAAACGAAGCGACAGGGTGTTTTCTATGCTATATCTGTGCCACAGTAAATATGAGACAGTAAATCATCGGCCATGTACAGTCAACGGCAAAAGCTACATAACATAAAATATTAACGTACCCATAAAATTAATTTCATTGTGGTTCCCAATTAAGTGTCCCATCTATTCCTATGGGTATCTAATGTAAGGGATAAAAATTCTGCATCCAATGGTAAACATTACATTAAAAAATTACTGGTTGACGTCAATAGACGTTAAAGATACGAATGAAATTTGGCACAGAGATAGATTTCAAAAACTTGTAGCGCATTTCTATTTAGAAAACATAGGAAGAACTTATACGACACTTATTTATTAGTTACGTTTAAGTACAACTTTTTTTTTTAATAACGGCTTATTTTACATGATTTTTTTTAGTGGCAATGCATTCTGCTGTTGAGTTAATGTTAAGCTGAGAGTGCACTACATGATTACCTACAATTCACGCGTATTTATTTTTCAATTGAATACCATTTAATTGTTTTTTCGGTGATTATTACTCCGTTGCTAGACCGATTTTCAATTTTTTTTTTCTGTCCTAAGCCAATAGTTTAGTTGCACATTTTGGCGCCAAAATCGGGGTCTCAACATTGATCATTTTGGAGAAATTAGATTTTGAAATTTTTGAAGGGTGATTATTCCTCCATGGTATGTTCGATTTTCAATATTATCTTACCTTCCGAATATCAAGTTGTATTTACATGCCAAGTTTGGTAAAAATTGGTCGATTAGTTAAGGAGGAGTAGCGTCACAACCGAAATACACCGAGTGGAGTATAGAGCTTTTCGCTCTACTTCGTCTCACTCTCAGCTCAATAATCATACCAGGAATACGTTCCTGTCGCGGGTACGATATCTGTATTTCTCGCAAGCAGAGTCACGTGCATGCAAGTTTATTCATCAATAATAAAAACACACAAATATAAAAAGTTATCTAATAATATTAATCGTCCTAAAATATAAAAAGTAGGCAACATTCGCTACGATAACTAGACGGGCGGTATGAAAACAAAATACACAGTTTAACAACCGCTGTTTCCTAACGAAATTATAAAAGTTTACTTCGAAATTAGGGCAATGTAGGGCTCGTAGGTACCGCTAAGTAATTCAGTGTTAAACTTGGACCATTAAAGAATACCTAAGTACTCAAAGCTTGAGGCGTTATCTTTTTATTCAGCTGAAGCCAAAACTATTGACTTTCGAATTGTTGTTCATAAGTTTAGAACGTTATGGGTCTTAGGAGTAGATAATTCTAAGACAAATTTCGGGCAATTGGTACCATGAAACGCATTCATTCCGCAATTGGGCCCGAAGATGGCACGTGAAACTTCAATTAGCCTATGTAAATGCTGACTTGAGGACTTTTGGCGCCAACGCGCGAAAATACACATTGAGGCAGTGTTTCATTTTATATAATTTGTGTAATTTGGAGTATTGTAAAAATGGTGGATTTTTAGATATAACGTCTTCGACAACGTGCACAAGTGTAGGAAGTGGCATAGTGGCATATTTGCCGTGAATAATGATTTTCCGTGTTGTTTCCGAAACTCCACAGAAGCCTCTAATAAAGTTCCACTACTTTACTAGGGCAGGACTTTGACTTGACTAATGACTATGAAGGACTTTACCTGACTTGATTAGGACTAAATGACGAAAACACTGCATAATACTCGTATTGAATTCATATGCAAATTACTTGTTTGTGGCCAAATGCGATGCACAGAACCCAAAAAAAAAATGCTGGCTTGTAGGCGAGATTGGCTTAATAAAGGTGTACCAAGGTCTTAAAGGCTCTCTTTAAGACCTTGGTACACCCTTATTTATGTTCTTCGTAAATTTCTACTGAGTCTCAGCATACTTTATGCTCAATATTTCATGAAGACGACGGAGAAATAATACAATTACTCACTACAGGTGTGGCAGGCTTAAAAAATCAGGACACGTGGGTATTTAAAACTTACAAAGACTTTTTGTGTACTTGAAAACATTCACAGACACAATTATTTCACCGATACATTAAATCAATGACGTAACAAAAGACACTAAGTAATGTGTGTATCTAACTATTACGCTAGAGTGATTCATCCTCCGAGCCTGATATTTTCCGATATGATGACTTTTCGATATTTTCCGTGAAGCGGCATATGGCAGTCATATGACCTCCACAACCCACTGGCGATATCGAAAATCTGTAGTTAGACCAGTTGTCGAACTTTTAGGGCCCAAACTACCTGTAACGGATGCCATAGACCACTAAGGGCCACAGCGGCTCGCGCGGCAATGATGCAGCAGATGAGCTTGCCAGGAGAGGATCTGACATGGTGGTAATGGGACCTGAGCCCATAATACCGATCCCCTTTGCATACCTACGAACCATAGTAAACAAACGAACGAGAGATCAACACAACAGCTATTGGATAAATCTGGAAGTTTGCAGACAGGCGAGGGAAGCACTCCCCGTGCTTGAAAATAGACTGACCAGGCGTCTTCGACAACTGACCAAACGGCAACTGCGCACGACCACAGCTGCCATCACGGGGCACGGCTCCTTCAATAAACACCTTTTTATTTTAGGAATCACCGACAGCCCTCTCTGCAGAGCCTGCATGAGAGAGGAAGAAACAGCGGCACACGTGCTCCTACACTGCCCTGCAACCGCCACATACAGGGTTAAGTACTTCGGAAATACAGGTACGCTCCGGGAGATCGCCAGCAGCGTAAATAGCCTGCTGGCGTTTTTCAATGAGTTGGGGTGGTTCGAGTGAAATGCCCACCCTCACGCAAAAACCGCGCCTTGTCGTGGAGTTGCGGATACCAGCTCGCGAAACCATACCATACCATACTGCCATAGACGTTCGTATGGCAACCAGGACCGATGGCTTAACGTGCTCTCTGAGGCACGGAGGGGTCTCGATGTGCTAAGTACGGTCAGCCAGTGTAGCTAGTGTTGCTTAACTTTGCAGTGTGCTAACCTACTCGGTGACCACGTAGCCACCAGCCCTACGAGCCACTGTTTGGCTACAGTTAGAAACAATTATTTTGGCATCGCAATAATCTGATAAATAAAATCAAAATCAATGCACCAATACGTTGCCAAAACAACGCAACTGATATGATCGTTTACGAATTCGTATATCGGAATTGGGATAACACCACGTTAGCGTGTCCCGTATCAATTAATCGCGTTTTGTAGCGCGCCAAAACAAATCCGCCATGTTTGTACTCCCCTCAACCCCACTGTACCCCTCAGGGCACTATATTAATGGCCGCTGTCACGCCAACCGGTTAGAACCGGATTGATGTGCGATGTCATTGTTTGGTTACGGTTATAGTTCGGTAGAATAGGTTGAGTTTGCACTGTCAATCACACTTGTTTGACCACGGTCTGGCGAAAAGTTTATGTTTAGCACTATTTGTTCTACTAGGTGATGCCCGCGGCTCCACCCGTGCGGAGATCGGTTATCGTTTTTTGGTCATATCTCCGGTTCTACTTAACCAATTGCAATTAAACATACGGTAGAATTTTAAGTCTGACCTGATTCTCTCATAGAATAAAGAAATCCGTTCCGTAGTTTTTACGTCCGTCGCGAACGAACATAAACAAACAAGAATTCAAAATAAAAATAAAAATGTGTAGAGAAATGTTCATTTAACTTAATCCAATTTTTTTAAGTCTCCAGTGTAAAGACACCACTAATTTGCAATTTTATAATACTATACATAACGAACACACGCCTTGATAATTCACGGAATGCCAAGGGATTACGCAGAGGTGTATTGGCGAGAAATTAAATCTGACATACAACACCTCCCGGTCAAGTAGACCATACCGGTCAGTTAGGTATAACTGACCGGTCTGACAGGAACAGTAGGTCTGCTTAACTGCAAGGAAGAAAACTAAAAATACAAATAACAAAGAAGAGAAAGTCTTACTCATTATGCACGTTTTTCCTTCAGTTGCACATTTTTTCGCAACAAAACCGTTGGGTAAAATCTTAATTTTTAGACTATCTGTCTAGAAATATATTATTAGAGTAGTTGAAACCGAAAAAGCCGCGGTAGCCTAGTGGTATGGGTAATGGACTGCTGAGACAAGGTCTCGGGTTCGATCCCAGGTTTTACCATGGCACACACCAATGACTTTTCGATGCTTTTCGAAGTTATGTGTGTATTTATCGCAGGTTTATAAGTACCCGGTTAATGGCAACAGGCTCGCCACCTGGGACCTCACCTCGCTACATTGGGATCTAAACATAAACTGGCGAAATGTGGGTGCTAGCACCTCTGCCTACCCCTTCGGGGATATAGCATAAAGTCATATATAAACTCACGCCTATTGCCATTAACCGGGCACTTATAAACCTGCGATAAATACACACATAACTTCGAAAAGCATCGAAAAGTCATTGGTGTGTGCCATGGTATAACAATAGAAGAACGCTCTACAGACGTGCCATATCAAACGTTGGGTACTGTAGGATTTCCATCCAGGCCCAACCTATCAGAGCCACCTAGTGAACTGTACTATTTCATCATCATCACAGCGCAAACCCGGAGCCTGGAGTCTGCTCTCCTACTTTATCTCCTAATTTGGCTTATTTGACTTTTACCGAAGCGAATGTAGTCTTGACCGTACCTGTACTCTGTACCTGTATGATGGCTCAGCTAAATACCACCTGGAAGTGCTTGAGACAATAGAGAGATGGACCAAGAGGCTCATCAATAACGATGCACTCGTCGAGGAAAGTTGCAGGCCTATCGGTTTTTTACCGGATGCATTTCGGAGAGTGTGCGCTAGAATTGCACAACTTGATACCTCCAAGCCCTTTCCACCAACGAACGACCAGACGCACAGCGACGCGCCACCGATACATGGTGGATATTCCACTCATACGCACGAAACGTTTCGGCGACACATTTATTATGCGTACAGCTAAGGAGTGGAATTGCCTGCCTGACTGTGTTTCCGGAAAGCTATAACCTCGGAATTTTCAAGTCTCGAGTGCATAGGTTCCTTCTAGGCAAACCTGATCCATCGTAGACCACATCGTCACTTACGATCAGGTGAGATAGATTTTTTTTTTCAATAAAAAAAAAACCTGCCCCCCCCCCCCTCCTTCCCCTCGCCCAACCCCGAAAGGAAAACCTACACCAAAGCCTCATCGTTAATCAACAGGTGTACTAGGTAGCAGGTGAGGCCAGCTTCGACCCCTAAAATATTGGTGAAGCTATTGAAACAGCTCTTACTTAGATCGGAAAAAGAGAACATCTAGGACGGGACTTGAACTCGCGACCAGTCCCTTACAGGGGAATGCTCTGACCAACTGAGGCAGACACATCCCAGATATTCGAAACTCTGCAATATAAATATGTCTCAAAGCGAAGCTGGAGCCATCTACCGTAATTCTTGCGAACTACGGAAACAATGAATGACTTTACAATCATATTTAAACATTGTTTACTTCCATTTCAGTTAAAAACCATTAACGTAAACGAAACTTAACAATGTTTCACTTCAATTTACGTACTTTAACCGCGTCACCAGGTTATTGTGTCGTGAAAAGCTATTCAGGAAAACTAACTAAAATTTGTTTGCGTGACCAAGTTTTGAACAGAATGACACCTATTATGGTAGTTGATTAAGGATGTTATAAATAAGGAAACCGTCGCCAAGGTTAGGGGGTGTTTTGTACGACTTCGGCCATGGCTGTTTGCTTAAACGGGTTTCCATCAGTACCCATCAAAAGTTCTTGGTGATAGGAATAGTTAAGCCATTTCATAAAACCGTTTAACTTTTTTAACTCCCAACGCAAAAACGATTGTGTGTTATAAGTTTGACATGTCTGTGTGTGTGTCTATCTGTAGCATCGTAGCTCTCGAATGGATGACAATCATGAGAATGTTCTTTCTAAGCTATGTCGAGGTTTTAAAAAAATATTTTTTTTTTAAAGAATACTAGTAATCGACATTACTATTATTCCCTTTAACCCCCAAAACTAAGTTAAATTGCTTGTAGTATAATAGCCAGGATTCGAACCCAGGACTTCTCGATTGTAACGCTGACTCAATCAACTGGTTTGCCTGCCTGCAGGTGAGGTTAGTTCAGCCCGAAGGCCTTGTTGGGGTCAAATACACCCTCTAGCAGTTCAAGTAGACATGGCCTTGGGTCAGTCGGGGTGCAAGGGAAATGCCTTATGGATCCACCTTACACCTGAAGACCCGAGACGGAGTAAGGGTTTAGTCGGTTCAAACTCGACATAACTTCCCCCGCTGGCCGGCAGGGGAGTATCCGAAGGGATTTCCGCACGGGAAAAAAAATACAGTGTAAGTAAATATACCTTTTTTTTTTCGTGCGGAAATCCCCTCGGATACCCCCCCGCCAGCCAGCGGGGGCGGTTATGTCGGGCTTGAACCGACTAAAACCGCACGCCGTCTCGGGTCTGCAGACGCCGGGGTGTAAGGTTGTAAATATACCTACATCATAAACCGCATTGATTCTCGTAAACAAATACTAGCTATTCAGCACAGTGACATTTAAAAGTTATTGGAACGGTAGTCGACATTAAGGTTGCCTGGTAGAGATCGCTCTTAGCGATAAGACCCCCCACTGTACCTTATTTTTTCGTGCGGCAATCCCCTCGGATACCCCCCGCCGGCCAGCGGGGTCGGTTACGTTGGGCTTGAACCAACTAAAACCGCACGCCGTCTCGGGTCTACGGACGCCGGGGTGTAAGGTTGCCCATAAAGCATATACCTCGCACCCCGACTGACCCTTTGCCATTTCCGGTTTCGAGATGGCCCCCTCGGACCGCCCATCGTACCTTTTTTTTCCGTGCGGAAACCCCTCCATCGGGCAGCGGGGGCGATTATGTCGGACTTGAACCGACTAAAACCGCACGCCGTCTCGGGTCTTAAAACGCCCCATAGACCATATCCCAGGCACCCCGACTAACCCTGGGCTATCTCCGGTTTCGAGACGCCGGGCAGTCCGCCAGCGTGAGCAGCCCTGAGTCCTCGCTCGCGTCGCAGTGATGGCACTCAGGCGTTGGCTCCTTCCTGATCCGATCCGCCCATCGTACCTTCTATATATTTAGACTTTAGATAATTTATAAACTAATATGCGGTGTACAATAAACAGTATTCTATCCATCCAACTCTCTCGAAATTTTCATTAATTACGTTAACCTCTAATTGACACAAACTCAATTTTCTGCAATACTACAATAATTGAATTTCCCAGAACTATTAAGCACGAGGGTAAATATTAATCTTCACATAATCCCGTTGGAAGGGAATCAGATACGAAGAAAACAGCGACTTAATTGTCGCTCGCATACAGGCGTTCTCGTATATATAAGCGTATTTGCGTAAGGAGTAATGAGGAAAACGCTATATGGTCTTGTGGTAAGTGGTAAGGTGGCTGAAGTTATTTGAACAGAATGCTATATTTGAATAAAACTATTTTTAGCAGATTATTT
Source organism: Cybosia mesomella (assembly GCA_946251805.1). NCBI lineage: Eukaryota > Metazoa > Arthropoda > Insecta > Lepidoptera > Erebidae > Cybosia > Cybosia mesomella. Next base: position 5,107,633 of record OX276398.1, on the reverse strand, counting down.
TTTTATGAAACTTAATCATGTTCAAATGGTTGTATGTATCTGGCTGAAATCTGGTATAAGGATAGATTATAGTGTGGAATAACTCAACTTTTTATTCCTGGAATTGGTTTGGGTTGCAGGAACGACCTCAGAATTCAACAGGGGTGGAGACACGGGCAACAGTTAGTTTATATATTAACACTATAGGTACTCGACGTTTTAGGCGACTCAGGCGCCGGAGGTCGCTTAACGACCTCCGTCCTCCATAAGCGCAGGCCTGGGGCTGGCAGGTGAGGCCGCCTGTCACCCCAGCAGAAGCAGGCCGGGACGGTGGGCCGACTAGCGCCCCTTCTCCAAACCGGGGCAAGACAGGGACACCGTGGTTCCCAAACCCCAGGGGGCCATCTCGAAATCGGAGATGGCCCAGGGTCAGTCGGGGTGCGAGAGATATGGTCTATTCGCAACCTTACACCCCGGCGTTTTAAGACCCGAGACGGCGTGCGGTTTTAGTCGGTTCAAGTCCGACATAACCGCCCCCGCTGGCCGGCGAGGGGCATCCGAAGGGATTTCCGCACGAAAAAAAAAAGGCACTCCACGTTTTGGATGCTTTTCACTTCACTCGATTCGAAGACATGACGTAGGGGAAGTGTAATCTAATAAATATGTCAGCCACTTTTAAGCTGAGCACTCATTAAAGACAAAACAGTCTTAAGACAGCTTTGTTTTGTTCGTGGGTTTCACACGTTAAAAAAAAGTTTGACTACTTTCATATGTTTCTGTAGAGCAATAATCTGTCTTAAGACTGTTTTTCCTCTAATGAGCGCTCAGCCTTCGTCTCTGAGTTTAATTACTAATCAGATGAGAATACTGGACATTGTCAAAACCTTATCATATAAATGATAGTAGGCAAGAAAATTATAACTTTAGAATTTTTGTATCTGCAAGGAAGAAATCGCAAACGACATAGATACTTTTTATTCATACCCGACCATTACAGAAATACCCAATTCCTTGTACAAAATATGTTTACAACTACTCATAGAAATCGTCTTTATTATGGCTGCTGCCCGAAACTATGTAAGAGACGTAAGCTGCAACACTATGCGGTTAGATTAGCGGATCAAAAAGCGGAGCGATTTATTGAAATGTTAGGTTAGGTGTTAGTGATTAAGGCGAGGCCGCGGTGGCGGCCAAAGTCCGCCGGTAACCCTAGGGGTATCCTTTTGAAGGCTTACCCGGGGTGCCCGGCAATGGACACTTGGGGAGGACACCGTGTCGTTTTAGTCGGTCCGATTCCGACACGCCCATCTCATCGTTGGCACCGATAGGGTGAAGCCCGTGGGGGTTGCCACACGTTAAAAAAAAATTGTTAGTGTTATTCTAAGTGACTAATCAAAGTACGAATTGGTAGGTAACTGAATATTGTTCGAGTTTTATAATTAACTAGCATCGCCACCCGGTTTCAACCGTGTAAGTCCTGATCCTGAGCCTATGCCTAAGTTACTCAGGTATAATATAGCATACAAATTGGTTCAGTAGTTTCAGAGATTATCGATTCGATCGAGGATCGAAGGAAACAGAAAAGATTTGTTTATATCTTTTCTGTTTGAGCTGAGCGAAGCGAAGCTCTTATACGTGGCTATGCCGTTTGGTCGAGACTGTACTCCTCCGGAACCACTATACCGATCTTGACCAAATTTGCCATGGTGATAGTGTAGACACAGCTAAATGTTTAGAGGGGTCAAATGTTCAAATACAACGTACCATTGAGGAATAATCACCGAAAAACAGTTTCACGAGCGCGCGGCCTTAGCTAAGCGCGCGACTGTAGTAAGATGTCTTATTTTCAAGTAAGAGTCCTGCTTGCTTAGCTCAATTTATTTCAGTCGCACCCTGCACTGAATTCCTAGTTATAATATTAGTATAGATAGTATAAACTACAATAAAACTAAGTATTCAGTTACTTGTCAATAGATGTTCTTTAACTTATCTAAAATCAATCTAACCAATCTTGAATTTTAGAATTGAAAGTTTATTTTGATTTTTTTGTTTGGATAATCTCAGTAACATTTCAATCTTGAAAAGCATACTAAATATATATAGGTACTGTAAATAATTAACATAATAATGTATATTAAAGGAAGTAAACACCACCTGAAAATTTTAAATCACATGCAGTCGATAATCATGTTCTGGCAACACCACATACACACAGCAAGAAAAGCAAACACTGTCGATGACTGTGGTTGTTTCGTCCGTCAGTTACATCTCCAGCGCTCGAAACCCCGCTCTCCGCTCCGCTTATCTGCATTACCCAACTCATAATAACTACTTTCCTCGATTTTTTTCATAGCAAACACATCTTCTACTCAAGAAAGCAGACAATGCTTAATCAAGTACGCGTAATGTGAATAAAGATTTATATTTTTCGTTTTCTCTCTATAACACGAGCATGTTTTTGTTCAAGAACATCACGAATGATTTCATCCAACATAGCCTTTTGTGGAGATAATTAACAATTTCCCGAAGGGCAGACGAAAGCCCTCAATTCTCAAAGTATAAGGCAAATTATTGTAAATGTTTCTTTTTTGTATTATTATAGGACAGTATATTATTGTTATTATTTTTATTGAAATGGATATTGAGTGGTATCATTAGGTATTGCTCTATTTTTGTTTATCATACATATATACATATAGTCACGCCTTTTTCCCATAGGGGTAGGCAGAGACAACATCTTTCCACTTGCTACGATCTTGGCATACGCCTTTCGCTTCTTCCACTTTCATAATTGTTTTCATACATGCATGCCGGTTACGGGTACTTCTGACCTGGCCCTTCTTCAAAACGTCATCGATCTGAGTGGCATACGTACGCCTAGGTCGACCTTTACCGGGTTGCCCAGTAGCCCTCGCCTCATAAATCTGTTTCGTTAATCTCCTTTCATCCATCCTCTCTACATGATCGAACCAGACAGTAATATTATCGTCGATGTGATTAGTGGAACTATAAACTTTCCTGATATCGTACACGCTAGAAAAGCTAAAAAGAAGTTCGTTTAAATATTAATAAAATTAATACTTTATCACCAAAAAGTCACACTCAGCACGCCCTTATTCCTATGAACTGTGTGAAAGTGTAGCCGGCCTAGATTGTATGCCATCAAAGCGAAATAAAAAAAAATTACTTAAGTAATTTTTCGTGATGTGAAGTGTGATTTTCGCATAGCACACTTAAATTAACTGTGTTTAAGAATGGAATATGATTTTAGTGAATGATGTTTCAAACGATTTTTTATTACCTATCCGTTTAAAAAAATCCTAATTTCCAATTTTTTTTATTCTCAGATTAGTACAAACTATCCGGTTAACATCCATATGGTTGCCTTCTATAACATGGGATTAAAAAGTACCTGATTTTTTCACTTTTAATGCACTTCTGCCTACCAGTTCGGGCATATACAGGCGTGAGCATGTGTATGTAAAGCGAGTAGATTATCGGAATACATACTAATATATCCTTCCTCTAGCTCTAAACTGAACAAAAACGCGGTTTGATACTCAAATTGCTTATGTACGAACAAAAGCCCTTGCCGATCCAGTAATATGAGAAGCAGCGATATAATGAACCTCAAGCTATGATAAATGGCCAATACCGAATATAAGGAATAAACGAATTCCAAGGAATAGCTTGGGATATCAAGTTTCAGACAACTTTGTGCAAAAACTGTTGAAATGCCTTATGGGGCCGGTTTTAGTCGGTTCAAGCCCGACATAACCAACCCCGCTGGCCGCTGGTCGGCAGGGGGATATACGACGAGACTTCCGCGAGAAAAAAAATGGCTCAGTACCTACACAGGGGACATTTTGTATTCGAAAATGGATTATAGTCTGGAAACACATTTTTTTTATACCACTCAGGTGACAAACTCACGGCCCACCTGATGGGAAGCGGTTACCGTGGCCTATGGACGTACGCAACACCAGGGGCGTCACACTCGCGCTGCCGACCCTGTAAAAACCTTCTAATGCCCTTCTTGAAGAACCCCATATTGTAGGCTTTTTATCCCTGGAATAGGTTCCGATGGGTAGCAGGAACTGGATCAGAATTCCACGCGGACGAAGCCGTGGGTAACAGCCAGTACATCATAAAGATCAGTTTATATGCTGCAAGGACGACCCCGACCTGACTGCCCACATACACGATTCTTTCATACGAGGTGTGTCTTTCAGTACTTAATGGTTCTACGTGTTAAAACCATCTAAGCCTTAGTAAGGTTATTCATTTAAACAATAAATACTCATATCATACCTAACATACCATACCATACGTAACTCAAACCTTTAAACGAGCAATTCTTACTTTTCGTAGTTATGTGTGTATTATGTTAAAAATGTTAATTAACGCTCGCTTAGTAATGTGCCCGGTAGATGGCAATGGGCTCGCCGCCTATTACATTGGGACCTAAACATAACTAGCGAATCGTGGGTGTGTAATACACCTCTGCCTACCCCTTCGGGGATACAGGCGTGAAGTTATGTTATGTATATGATGGCCTCTGTGGCGTAGCGGTATTGCACTGTCTCCTGCAACACAGTTTTAACTAGCGCAGGAGTCAGGGAATTCTAATTAACTTAAACACCTGTTTAAATGGCAATAAAGATTATTATTATTATTATTCGACTGTTACGACAGGGGGTGCGGTTTCGATTCCTGCTCAGTGCAAATATTTGTATGCATGAATATGTCTATTTGCATTGGTCTGCGTGTTTCTATGTATAATATGTATATATTTACAAAACAAGTTGAATTCCTGAGACGAGCTCAGCCGAATACAAGGGATTTTCGATTTTGCGATTTTTTTGCGTTTTTTTTTATCTTGCAATGGTGCACCCCAGCACGAATCTATTACCGAAAACAGCAACTCGATAGCTCATCTCCTTCATACCCAAAACCGTGACAGAAAATTGGCAACGACGACGACGTCGACGACAACTCCTTAGCAATAGGGCTTTTCTAAAGAAAATCCCTAAAAATAGTATATACCTATGTTTATCCGCATTCTGGAACCCGTAACACAAGCTAGTTAAACTATGCTTACTTTGGGTCTAGAAAGCGCTGTGTAGAATGTCATAGAATATTTTTTTATAATTTGTTTATATAAATAATCTGAATCTCGGAAACGGGTCCAACGAATTTCATGCAATTTAATATACAGAGGGTTTCGAGGGCGATATAAAATGTAGCTGGTTTCATTTTTAGAAAACATGGACAAAAAAGCAAGCAAAGCTCGGTCACCCAGATATCTTTACTTAAACATGTAAGTTACATGTGTAATATATCCATTCGTAACATACTACAAGACTTATGATCATCGCTACAAACTTTACAACTAAGTTTCAGTTACTCGGTGTATGTCATAACTTAAGGCTCTTGGGACTCTGCCTGCCACCCCAGCAGAAGCAAGCCCGGGCGGTGTGACGACTATCGCCCCCCGCTTTTCGGAGCAAGATGGGGACACCGTGGTTCCCAAACCCGAGGGGGCCGTCTCGAAACCGAATATGGCCCTGGGTCAGTCGGGGTGCGAGGGAAATGCCTTATGGGGCACCTTACACTCCGGTATATAAAATTAGTAGGATATATAAGATTAGTAGAAGTATATAAGTATGTTGTTTATCCGCATTCTAGAACCTTCAACACAAGCTGGTTAAACTATACTAGGTCTAGAAAGCGCTGTTTAGAATATCGTAGAATATTTATTTATTTTGTAATACCTTATGGGCAACCTTACACCCTGGCGTCATAAGTCCCGAGACGGCGTGCATTTTTAGTAAGTTCAAGCCCGACATAACCACTCCCGCTGGCCGGCGGGGAGGTATCCGAGGGGATTTACGCACGATAAAAAAAAGACCCTTGTAACTTAGAGTCGCAGTTCCGCCTCAACCGTCTACATACTGTTGTAGAACTGCACAGAAAGAGTTATCGCTTATTGAATAAGCATGATACAAGAATTGTGCACGACACAAATAGACTATAGAAACATGTGCCAGTGACACGTAGATTAAGTAAGCGTGAATATAACGAATAAATTATGAAAATGTTAGATTTACGTAAATTAAAACGTAATTATGTAATAACTTTGATATTAAGCTAAGATAAATAGCTTACTACTGTTAGGAGTTAGTTTTCTGAGTAATTAAGTATGTTAGAGCCAAATTTAATAAAGAAAGTACATTCCCCGAAAAGCATAATTGTAAATATAATTACGTAAATGCATTACTCAGAATCTAACATAACTTCGTATAAATAGGAAATACGACTTTGTATATTAGTATGTAAGTTTAATTACACCCCGCGACTGCCTCCCACGCCGTAAGAAGTGAATATGCGCTCCCCCGGCTGGTGCCATTTTATTATATAGTAGCTCGCGGGAGGCAAGGCCCATATATAAGCCTGAGGGGTCAATCCGCCCGTCATTCAGTAACCCGACGTCGCACGGTACAGATGTAAGTACCTATCGTCGTGCAAGTCTTATCTCTACCTATGTACATATATGCTATGTAATTAATATGTAAAACATAAGTTTTATAAATAAATGGAAATGCGGAGGTGAGGTAATTTGGATCGCGGGCCAGCACTACAAAAGACTATAAAAGCAGGGACCATTTGGTAGGAAATTATTGGGTATTGGGCAACAAGTAGACAACAAGAGTCTCTCAAGGAACTAGGAAGCTCAACAGGAAGTAGTAGATCAAGAGTAGTGCTGGGCCAAGTACATCCGATGCCTCACTGACGTCAATGAAGTCCACCCATCCAAGTGTTTCATTCTTCGACTCACATCCATCAAATACAGTCCACTGAAGGCGACCGCGAAGTAGTGGCAGTCTATTTGGAACCTTATCAGGTCATAGTCTGTTACGAACCACGGTCCTTAACATTGGTCCTTCGGAGCCGAATAAAGTCCACGGTCCTTCGAAGATCCAGGTCAACTTCAAGTTAACTGCCAGCCGTAGACGTTTCATCGTTCTTCAACTAAGGGAGAAGTGACAGTCTATTCGGAACCTTATCAGGTCATAGTCTGTCACGAACGTCTATGGTCCATTGGAACCGGGTCGAAGGGTAGGAATAAAGTCCACGATCCGTCGGAATTTCAGGTAAGTATAAACTTGAAGAAAGAAGAATGGTTCTCACCAGGGATGGAGGGAAGCGCCGTCAGGAAGAGGAACCGGCATCAGCATCAGCACCAGTACCAAGATCAGTACTACACCCTGCGGCCACGGAAGAGGCCAGAAGTTATGCGGACAGTGGTGCGTCGGAAGCCACAGCCAGCACCGAGCAGACCACGTCCAGCACAACTGTGACTACTGAAGAGTCAGGGACGACAGAAGAAGGATCGCCCCACACCCGCGCTGTTGTATATGGAGAGCCTAGCTCACAGCGCACCATGCGGCCTTTGGACACGAGGTCACGCCGCTCCACCAGTTCAAGAAAGAAGAAGGAACTGGAGATCAAACAACGCTTGGCAGAACTGAAGCTCAAGCAAATACAAGCCGAAGCAGAGATAGAACAGATCCGTCTACAGCGGCTACTGCAGGACGAGAGCAGCGACGACGGGTCTGAGGAAGATCTGGCATCGGTACGTATTAACACGTGGCTACAGAAGGATGACGCTGCGGCACCAAACCTGAAGGAAAAGGGGCAAGACATCGAGGAAAACACTCAGACCTGCCAAGATAGGGGTCAACTAGTGGAGAAGTGTCAAACCCAGGAAAAATCAGAAGGAAGTGCCCCAGTGAAGAACTCCGTGATCGATGTAGCTACGCTCACCGCGGCCCTATCCCAGGCTATGAGAAGCAACAGGGAGCCGCCCAAGTATATACGAGAACTACCGATCTTCAGCGGCAGCAGCACAGAATGGCTCGCCTTCAAGACTACGTATGAAGAATCGGGTATATACTTCACGAAGAACGAAAATATCGCAAGAATAAGGAAAAGTTTACGTGGACTCGCACAAGAAGCAGTCGAGTGCCTAATGCTGAGTCAACCTGACCCCGAGGTGATCATAAGGGCCCTCGAGAGAAGATTTGGTAGACCAGAAGCACTCATCCACGTCGAGATGGAGAAGCTCAAGACTCTTAACAAAGTGACCGATAACGCCAAGGACATCTGTATCTTCGCTGGGAAGATAGCAAACATCGTGGGAACCATAGAAGCCTTGAGGAAGCCGCACTACCTACACAGTCCAGAGATGTGCAGAAGTATCATCGAGAAACTCACACCTATACTCAGAAACAAGTGGTACGACTTCGCTGCAAAGAAGAAAGAAGACATACCAGAACTGAAGAAAATATCTGTGTTTCTGTCAGAAGAGGCAGATAAGTGCAGCTCCTACGCGCTCCCAGAGGTGAACCACACAGAAGACAACAGAAGAACCGGTTATCGTCCTCAAAGAAGCAGAAGAGTTGAACAGACGCTCATCATCAACAAGAAGACATCAGAAGAGAGATGTCCACAGTGTAGCAGGGATCATAAGCTACCTGACTGCAAGCAGTTCATCGCCCTAGACAACACCGCGAGATGGGAAACAGCCAAGAAGAATAGAGTCTGTTTTCGCTGTCTTCGAAGTAACCACCGACGCGCCACATGCAGAGCACCGGCCTGTGGGAAGAACGGGTGCCAGATAATGCATCACCGACTACTGCATCGCGATATGCCGTCAAGAGACCGTGAAGAACAGAAGGAAGACATCACGACCTCAACGGCAGAAGTAGCCACAGCAGCAGTCCCCCGCAGTCAGCGCAAGGCCTACCTCAAGATGGCACCAGTGACACAAAGAGGACCAAGCGGTAGCGTCGATACCTACGCCTTATTGGACGAGGGAAGCGCGATCACGCTGATAGATGAGACCATAGCCGACGTCATCGGGGCAGACGGACCAACCAAGGAGACGTGGATCCAAGGTGTCAACAGCGACATGAAGCACGAGAGCAAGACAGTCAGTCTACTCATCAAAGGGAAGTACGCCGATGAAGAGTACGACTTAACCGTCCACACCATGGACCGACTCCGCCTCTCACCCAACACCGTGCATGAAGAGCACCTCAACGGCTGTGAACATCTGGAAGACATACGCGACAAGATAACGTATAAAAAGGCTTCACCTAAAGTGTTACTAGGACAAGACAACTGGCATCTCATCGTAACCCGTCAGCTGCGCACCGGAAGCCGTAACCAGCCTGTGGCGTCGCTCACTCAGCTGGGATGGGTGCTCCACGGATGCAGCAGTTCAATGACTGCAACAGTGTCATTCTGCGGTACGCTGCAACAGCGCGTAAAGGACTCTATTGAGGACACAGTGAAGAAGGACCTCAAGTTGAAGTCACTGGGCATCGAACCCCGACGCCCCCGAGAAGATCCCGAACACGGATGCAGCAGTTCAATGACTGCAACAGTGTCATTCTGCGGTACGCTGCAACAGTGCGTAAAGGACTCCATTGAGGACACAGTGAAGAAGGACCTCAAGTTGAAGTCACTGGGCATCGAACCCCGACGCCCCCGAGAAGATCCCGAACTGCAAGAATTGCAAGTAAAAGGCCGGCGGTTACCAGATGGAAGATATGAGACCGGACTGCCGTGGAAAGAAGAAAGCTACAAGGAAGCTGAGAAAAGTCTGCTTACGCTCGAACGAAGACTCGATAGGGATGAAGAAAAACGAAAGGAAAACCTACTCAAGTCAGGCTATGCAGAATCAGCTCCTATGCCACCGCAGAAGGGAAGGACGTGGTACCTACCTCACTTTCCGGTCGTCAACCCCGCCAAGCCGCACAAGCCGCCTCAACTGATACACGACGGCGACACCGAGATTGAAAAATTATCACTGCCACAAGACAGCAGTGCTACAGTGGAACTCGACGGCCAAGAAACAGAAAAAACATTGGGTCTAACATGGCACGTCAACGAAGATCATCTTGGCTTTAACGCGAGCAACTTGAAGATCCCGCGCGAAGTGGAAACAAACACGCGACCTCCAACGAAGCGAGAAGCCTCATTCGATCCGGTCGGCTTTATCTCACCGATATTAATTCCCAGTAAACGTATTTTTCAGAACACATGGCGCTATAAGATGGAATGGGACGACCCACTCCCAGCAGAGCTACGGGAGCGATGGTGCAGGTGGTTCACGCAGCTCAACGGCCGCTACCATCTAGCAGCCACGAAGAGCAGAGCGACCCCGTTGAAGCCCATCTCCATGCCGAGCCTCGAGCTTCAAGCTGCACTACTGGCAGCGCGCCTGGCTCAAGCCACCCAAGAACACGACTACGGATTAACAGAGAAGACCTATTGGAGCGACTCGCGAACCGCACTCGCATGGATAAGGTCGGAGCCGTGTGTGTATAAATCTTTCGTTGCACGCCGCCCCGCCGAGATAGAAGACACTACGAAGAAAAAGAGTGACAACGCTACGTGCTTCAAGGCAGCGGAAAAGGAGCTAGCAGAGGCCGTACTCGACGCGCTCAAAGAAGAAACTATGAGTCAACACATCGTGTGGAAGTACATACCCCCTTCCGCACCCTTCATGGGGGGGGGCATGGGAGCGAATGGTGAAAGCAGTGAAAGAAGTGCTTCGTGTCACCATGATGGAAAAGCATCCCAGCTCACGACCCCTCACACATGTTTCGGTTGATCCTAACGATCCCGAGGCCCTCACGCCGAACCACATCCTCATCGGGCCCAACTGCCATGTGCCACCACCAGGGCACTTCTCTGCAGACGACGTGACTGCTCGCCAACAATGGAAGCGAGCTCAAGCCCTGGCTGACATCTTCTGGAGGAGGTGGGTGAAGGAGTACCTTCCCCTATTGCAACACCGGCGGGAGCCCACCAGCACCGGCGTCGCCCCGAAGGTCGGGGACGTCGTCATCATCTGCGATTCCAATCTGCCGCGCAACACCTGGCCGCGAGGACGCGTCAGCCGGGTGTTCCCAGGAGCCGACGGCGAGGTACGCGTCGTGGACGTCACCACCAGCAGCGGACACGTGCTGAGGAGGCCTACGAAGAAGATCGTCGTGCTACCAACGGAGCTCGCAGACGAACCAGGGTCAGCGACGGCGGGAGAATGTGCACGACACAAATAGACTATAGAAACATGTGCCAGTGACACGTAGATTAAGTAAGCGTGAATATAACGAATAAATTATGAAAATGTTAGATTTACGTAAATTAAAACGTAATTATGTAATAACTTTGATATTAAGCTAAGATAAATAGCTTACTACTGTTAGGAGTTAGTTTTCTGAGTAATTAAGTATGTTAGAGCCAAATTTAATAAAGAAAGTACATTCCCCGAAAAGCATAATTGTAAATATAATTACGTAAATGCATTACTCAGAATCTAACATAACTTCGTATAAATAGGAAATACGACTTTGTATATTAGTATGTAAGTTTAATTACACCCCGCGACTGCCTCCCACGCCGTAAGAAGCGAATATGCGCTCCTCCGGCTGGTGCCATTTTATTATATAGTAGCTCGCGGGAGGCAAGGCCCATATATAAGCCTGAGGGGTCAATCCGCCCGTCATTCAGTAACCCGACGTCGCACGGTACAGATGTAAGTACCTATCGTCGTGCAAGTCTTATCTCTACCTATGTACATATATGCTATGTAATTAATATGTAAAACATAAGTTTTATAAATAAATGGAAATGCGCAGGTGAGGTAATTTGGATCGCGGGCCAGCACTACAAAAGACTATAAAAGCAGGGACCATTTGGTAGGAAATTATTGGGTATTGGGCAACAAGTAGACAACAAGAGTCTCTCAAGGAACTAGGAAGCTCAACAGGAAGTAGTAGATCAAGAGTAGTGCTGGGCCAAGTACATCCGATGCCTCACTGACGTCAATGAAGTCCACCCATCCAAGTGTTTCATTCTTCGACTCACATCCAACATATACAGTCCACTGAAGGCGACCGCGAAGTAGTGGCAGTCTATTTGGAACCTTATCAGGTCATAGTCTGTTACGAACCACGGTCCTTAACAAGAATGTTTTAGTACAATACACATTCATAATGAACTTTCTATCATTCATTCATGCGACTTTCCAGTTGCGTAGTTTGCACTTTCAAGCCCGAGATCTGCTAATTGTTTTTGATTTGGTATATCGGCTTTTCCGGTAAGGACTGTCGTCTGACCTTCCAACCCTGAGAGGAAACCCTGCGCCAGAGCCTCGTAAGTTGTGTAGCAGCTGCATCGACTTGCAAGTGAGGCTGACTTTGGGCTCAAGGTTGTTGGTAGAGACCTGTACCTTTACTTTTTTTTTACGTGAACCCACCCACGGCCTTCACCCCATCGGTGCCGCCAACGATGGGATGGGCGTGTCAGAATTGGACTGACTAAAACCACACGGTGTCCTCCCCAAGTGTCTATAGCCAGGTCTCCCGGGTAGGCCCTCGAAAGGATAACCCCAGTCTAACATAACATAACATAAACTCACGCCTATATCCCCGAATGGGTAGGCAGAGGTGCTAGCACCCACATTTCGCCAGTTTATGTTTAGGTCCCAATGTAATAGGGGTGTGTGTTGGGTAACCTCCTCGAGTGTCGCTCCGATTCCGATCCCGCTGCAGTCCGGGGGGAACGGAATCGGAGCGGCCGGTACACCCTGGGCGGCGGTCAATGGCTTCCCCTTCACCCCTTCATAGGGTTGGCATTGATCGTCGGCCAATACCCAACGTGGCGGGAACACATCGCTCTCCGTACTCCTCTGCTTTCAGAGGAGACAGGATGAGCGATGCTGTTAGTGGTGAGATGGCCCAGGGTCAGCCGGGGTGCGAGGGATATGCTCTATGGGTAACCTTACACCCCGGCGTCTGAAGACCCGAGACGGCGTGCGGTTTTAGTCGGTGCAAGCCCGACATAACCGCCAAAAAAAAAAAAAAAAAAGGTCCCAATGTAATAGGTGGCGAGCCTATTGCCATTAACCGGGCACTTATAAACCTGCGATAAATACACACATATGACCTATACACATACACGTATAACCCCACTCTATACAAATATTTTAAAGCTGTAGAGTGTTTATTTGTTTGTTTAACCGCACTAATCTCAAGAACTACTTCTTGGAATTGAAAGATTCTTTTTGTGTTGGAAAGTCCATTTATCGAGGCAGGTTTCAGGCTATATATCATCACGCTACTAATCAGGAGAGCGGAGCAGTAGTCATAAATGTCAATAAATCAGGAAAATTTCCATACATTATTGTAGAACTAATAAATAACAGACATGGATGGGACAAATGGGTGTTAGGGGGCGAAGTATATCTTGGACGAAGCCGTAGGACAGTTATCAATAAATATATGAACTATTAGAGTATAAGGGGCCACATGAAGATTTTCGGAGCCCGCCATTTCCGCATTTTTTTGTGAGTGGTAGAGTCAATTAGGCCGTTGCATGAATGGGCCGACTCGACCGGGGAAGCACCACCCTCTCACAAAATATCGACGCCAAGTAACAGTATTTGAACTGTTGCGTTCCGTTTGGTGAGTGAGAGTGCCGGAGCCCAAACTCCTTTCCCATCCCCTTCCAAACTCCTTTACCATCCCCTCCCAAACTCCTTTCCCATCCCCTTTCCTTTACAGTGTCGGCAGCGCGAGTGTGACGCTTCTGGTGTTGCACACGTCCATAACATACACATACAAACATACTTAAATACTTTTTTTTTGTTGTAAATACATACATATTATACATAGAAACACCCAGACCAATGCAAATAGACATATTCATGCATACAAATATTTGCACTGAGCGGGAATCGAACCCGCGCCCCCCGACGTAGCAGTCGAATGCACTACCGCTACGCCACGGAGGCCGTCGAATTTATTCAAAAATCTTTAGGTTCATCCTACTAATTTTATAAATGTTAAAGTGTGGATGTATGCATGTTTGTTACTATTTCACGCGAAAATGGCTAACAGATCTGGATGAAATTTGGTAAAGGGATAGATTATAGTCTGGAATAACATATATTCTACTTTATATCCCTGAAATAGTTTCACATGGGAAGCGGGATCGGGAACAGAATTCGCGGACAAAAGTTAATCACCTAAATTACAGCAATAGCGGGTATCTCAAAAGCGTTAAAGTGTTAACGAACTGTGTACACTAAAGAAAATAAATAAAATCTAAAAAAAAATACCCAAAAGAATCCAAATGAAAATATCAAAATTTGGCAACTGAATTAGCAAATGTTTGGATCTCGGTCTTATATTATTAGAAGCGATTCAATCACGTACTAAAATACTTAACAGACAATCAGGGCCTAAGTATAGCCTACGGAAGGTTTTATATACGCAGTGTCACGCAATGAACTGTTTTCTACGGTTTATCGGTTAACGTGCCCGTCGAAGCCTTCGGTAATATTTTTCGGTTGATTGCATATAAATAAAATGATGTAAAAATCGTCTAGACTATGAATCAAACTATTGTGTGATCACGCCATCGTGCAATCGAGGGTTTCGAAGTGGCAAAAATCTTCTAAGAGCTTGTGAGAGTGAGTTTTTATTAACCATTTGCTGTTGCAAACGGCTCCGTCACGTGATATTCTGATCCCGATCCTGCTTCCTATGGGAACCTATTTCAGGAATACAAAGCGGCCAAGTGCGAATCGGACTTACCCATGAAGGGTTCCGTAGCAGCAAGTAACATAATAATGTTTTTTTTTAATTTTTATATTTGAGTCGATTGAATGAAAGGTAAATTGCGGTTTACGATTTATGACGTTTTAAAAAAAACTACATGCTAGATCTCGTTCAATCCAATTTTCGATGGAAGTTTACATAGTAATGTACATCATATATTTTTTTTAGTTTTATCATTCTCTTATTTTAGAAGTTACAGGGATGGGGGGGACACACATTTTACCACTTTAGATGTGTCTCTGGCACAAACTATTCAGTTTAGAAAAAATGATATTAGAAACCTCAATATGATTTTTCAAGACCTATCCATAGATACAACACAGGTATGAGTTAGATGAAAAAAAAAATTTTGAGTTATTGTTCTAAGTATGGGGAACCCCCAAAGTTTTTTTTTTCTATTTTTTGTGAAAATCTTAATGCGGTTCACAGAATACATCTACTTACCAAGTTTCAACAGCATAGTTCTTATAGTTTCGGAAAAAAGTGGCTGTGACATACGGACGGACAGACAGATAGGCATGACGAATCTATAAGGGTTCCGTTTTTTGCTATTTGGCAACGGAACCCTAATAATGGAGTATATTAGAATAAAAAGACTATAATCTATCTCTGTACCAAATTTCAGCCATATTCCTTTAGCCGTTAGAGAGTTATTGAGTAACAAACATTCAAACATCTTCACAAGCTTTAAAATCTTACTTCCTACTAATACTATAAACGCGAAAGTTTTTTTTAATGAATTATTATTTATTATATATATATTTTTATTAGTTACTAATAACCGAAATTACTAATATTCCCCCTAACCCCTTCATCCTATTTCCTACTAGGTATATATTATATTATAAGTGTGAACATTTGTGAAGATATTTGTTACGTCATGAAAGCTTGAAATTCTTCTCGGAAATTATTGCTGTTCCCGTATTTTTGATCACTTTTTAACAAAAATTTCGGGAAACATGTAAATAATAAAATACCACACTAAATCGGGACAAAATCCTTTGAAATTAATTTTATTTCAATACAGACGTCAAAATTGTCAGAACATTATTTTGTAACCCTGTTAGCTATTCTTTTTTATTCGATTCCTCAATTTTATCACCAATACATAAAATAAATTCTAACTTCAATATGTGCTATAGTACATTCCACATAACCCTCGCTCCTAAATTGGTACTTTAGCACAAGTTTGTAACGACCGCCATTCGATTAGGTTACTTACAGTCCATGTTCCATTGAATATTACAATTTACCAGACGTTTCAGGGTTTCTTTTCACTGGATTGAGAGTTATAGCGATACTGAGAGACTAACTTGAAATATATATTTTAATCACTATATTTTATTCTATAGATTATATAAATTCAATATCGCCGTTAAACCTTTCGAATTGTTCTTTTTATTAACCCCCGACGACGCAATGAGAGGGATGTTATAAATTTGACATCGATGTCTGTGTCGGTGTGTGTTTGTCTGTGGTATCGTAGCTCTCAGACGGATGGACCGATTTCGATGCGGTTATTGTCATTTGAAAGCCAGTTTCCTTGCTGTGGTTCTTAGCTATGTTTGGTTAATATCGTTCCAGCAGAGTAAGAGTATCAGCTCTTTTCCAAAATGATGTAAGGCATTTTTGGCGTATGCTTACTCGATTAAGTGCTTAATGAGTACCAGTATAATCGTTAAATGACATTTTTTTACTTTTTAATGGTTGTTCCTTCAATTACAAGTATTTTTTGGCGTAGGGAGTTTTTTTTCTATCTCGAAACCGGAGATGGCCCTGGGTCAGTCGGGGTGCGAGGGATATGCTCTATGGGCAACCTTACACCCCAACGTTTGTAGACCCGAAACGGCGTGCGGTTTTAGTCGGTTTAAGCCCGACATAACCGCTCCCGCTGGCCGGCGGGGGGTATCCGAAGGGATTTCCGCAAGAAAAAAAAACATAAGCGAGTTTTTTGTCTTTAGTCTTATACGCGGGATAGACGCTTACAAACTCGGATACTCCTTTGCAACCACAAATCTGATTTGGATCAAATTTGGCCTGGTCATAACGACAATCTATGCTGACAATGTATGTTATCATGTTTTCAGACCATAAAATTAAAAATCGGACATACCATTGAGGAATTATCACCGAAGAACAAATTTACCATTGAGACTTATGGAAAAAGTTCGCGCGCACAAAAATTGAATTTTTCAGATTTTGAAATAAAAAAATAAAGCTCGCTCAGCTCAATTTTCTTGCGATCGGCTAACTGCATCGCATCCCTAGTTAATTTTTAATTTATGGGTTATATAATAGATATGTCAACAATGAAGTTCACCTCTCAGGCGTGAAAACCCGTCTTTCACGAATGTGTTAAATGTCTTTTTAAGTAGACTTAAAAGTCTTCAAGACTTTGATTGTTGTCATTCCCCACTTCTTTACACTTTCCACAGGAGTATAGCAGCGTATGGAAATTTAACGGCTCTCGTATAGATGACTTTGGTTATGGGATTGTGCGCAAAAACCATGGCGTAATGTGGGTTGTTTCCGGTGTGTTTTAAATGGAAATTTAACTCAGACTGTTTATGTTATGTTAGGGACTGCTTTGTTATGTAGAATAATGTGAGGATAGCCGTTTGGAATAATTGTACGTTATTTTCTGGAAGGTACACTGTTACCTTCCGGAAAATAACGCACAATTGTAGTAAAAGTATTGACTTTCAATGAAAATTTAATTTGCTATGAGTTATCTACGAAGTTTATTTTTTAACATACTAATAATTGAGATAATTTACACTTCAAACTACAAGACAACAACCATATTTAGTCTTCCCGTGGCCATGGCTGCTGAAAAGCAACTGAAACGTCGGAGTCAATGTAAAATGTAAAATAACATCAAAATAAATCGCGATAGAATCCGTTAAAAATAGTTTTATTTCAATACTAATGATTTTCAAGTCGTGTTTAGGGCCTAATAAGAATAAGGCCTGGGGATGGCAGGTGAGGCCGCCTGTCACCCCAGCAGAAGCAGGCCGGGACGGCGGGGTGACTAGCGCCCCTCCCCCAAACCGGGGCAAGACGGGGACACCGGGGTCCCCAAACCCGACGGGGCCATCTCGAAGATGGTCCAAGGTCAGTCGGGGTGCGAGGGATATACTTTATAGGCAACCTGTGTAAGGTTGTCTGAAGACTCGTGACGGCGTGCGGTTTTAGTCGGTTCATGCCCTACATAACCGCTCCCGCTGGCCAGCGGTCCGGGTGTCCGAGGGGATTTCCGCACCAAAAAAAAGGGCCTCAATAAGACTTTCTGTTGCTGTTCAAGCTGTAAAGCTGTATACCATTTGTAAAAAAATCAAGTCTTGCAAATCGGTTTTTCTACTGTGTAGATATATATATATGTCTAGATATATATATGTAGATATATATAGATCTATGTAAGGGATCTTTTGTCTTAAGTTATAACGTAATTAGTTAACCTAACAACATCTTATACATTTGATTAGTCATTGCTAAGTTAATCTATTGTATTTAAAACATAAAATATTTTTAATATTGATATGGACACTATAAGATGTTGTGAATATGAGATTAAGGGAGGAGGTCGAAAGCTCACGACAGCCCACCAATGGGAGAGGTTTAGAGTCGAAAAATCCCTATAATTACCTCATATAATTAATGGATGCTCACTTTCCATGCCCTCTGTGTTAACCCATTCACTTCCAAACCTTATTCAGTACCACTTAACCTGAGCAGCGAAATGCTTGCAGCGCTCATTTAGTGCCTTGGCATAATAACAGTTACACACACGACCTGTGAACTAATTTACACCCAACGCATTTCATTAGGTGGTCTAATATGAACTCTGGACGTACTACGAATTCGCGAACTGTTCTACGAGACTGTGCAGAGTGAGATCTTGCCAGAAAAGAACTTCTGAGGAGCACCACATCCAATACTAATAATAGGCCTTTACCTATGAAATTGCCGAAATTTTCTTACAAATTCATGAGTTCGTTATTCCTATAATTTAATAGCTATTTCCATTATTTATATTTTGTTTGAAAGTTGATTTCAAGATTTTACAACTCTGTATTAAATTTGGTTTTATTGGCCGCTTGATAAATTAATTCGATCTTCAAAAACAGTACTACCTAAATGCTATCCATTTTGATGATAAATTTGGTATTACTTAACAGCTGTCACTTTTCAAAAATGTAATAAAAGTTGCTGTTTGTTAGCTTAATGTTGTCTCATTCAAACACAAAAAAAAACATAAAATTTGGACTTGTCATTCCTAAAAAAAATGCAAAAATGTTAGTACTGAAAATTGGGTTTCCTCCAATTTCCTCAAGAAAAACGGCAATTTCATATGTAACGACCTAATATTATATACTAGCTGATGCCCGTGGCTCCGCCCGCGCGGAGGTCGGTTCTCGTTTTTTGATCATATCTCCGTTTTTACTTGACCAATTGCAATCAAACTTACGGCGGATTTTATGTCTCGCCGAGACGTTTCTAATTGAAAAAACTACATCAAAATCCGTTCAGTACTTTTTGCGTCTACCGTGAACAAACAATCAGACAGCGTACCAAAAAAAAATTTTTGTGTTCAAAATCGTTCATTTAACAAATCACAAGTTTTTTTTTTTAAATATTTATAATGTACAGAGAGAAAATGTATGATGAGAGAGAATGTTTAGAAATATTTAAAAAAATATTTATGATATGTTAAACGAACGATTTTGAACTAATTTAGAATTTTATAATAGCGTAAATGTGTAAATATCGGTCTGTCTGTTATTTTACTGTTACATAATTACTTCCTTACATTAAAACGCCTCAACAGATTTGAATGAAATTATATAAGCGCCTCCGGCCAGGTGGGATGACGATCTGCGAAAGACTGCGGGCAGATGCTGGATGCGGCAAGCTGAAGACAGGGCGCTATGGCGCTCATAAGGGGAGACCTATGTCCAGCAGTGGACTAGCATAGGTTGATGATGATGATGATGATATAAGGGCCTATGGGGCTCTACCAAGATCTTCGAAGCCCAAGCCAAGCTCACCTTCAAGCCACAAGTACAACTGATAAGCGAATAAAGCTCTGGCGCAGCTTTTCCTATCGGGATTGGGATTTCCTATTAAACGGCAGTCACTTCCGGAAAAGCCAAATCAAGAAAAGAATAGGAGACCGGACTCATGGGCAAAGAACAAGATTTGGATGGAACCGGCACTAACACCTTCCTCTCAAGGTTGAGAGACAGTCACTCCCATAAAAACAAGTACAAGACCAGAGCAAGCTTTGAGTGTAACGGGATATCTGCTGGAATGATAATGAGTGAAAAGACGTAACAAGCCTACATACATTATATACACAAGGCCAACGATGCCTACTCACCGAAGCGGGATAAAACCCGACCCCACCAGGCGAGGCCGCGATGGCGGCCAAAGTCCGCCGGCAACCCTTTTTTTTTTTTTTTTTATCGTGCGGAAATCCCTTCGGATACCCCCCCGCGTGCCAGCGGGGGCGGTTATGTCGGGCTTGAACCGACTAAAACCGCACGCCGTCTCGGGTCTGCGGACTTTGGGGTTATCCTTTCAAGGGCTTACCCGGGGTGCCCGGCAACGGACACTTGGGGAGGACACCGTGCGGTGTTAGTCGATACATGACATAACTACCCCCGCTGGCCGGCGGGGGGAAATCCGAAGGGACTCCCGCACGTAAAAAAAAAAGAAATATACACAAGGCCACACGTATTAAGTATGTTTAGGGATAAATATGTACTAGTATGCAAATTCAAGACATGCTATCAACTTATATTCGTTATTGCTCGTAATAAAGGGCGCGTGGAGAAGTCAATATTTACTGCGATCCTCTTAATGAGTTTTCCAACTTCAGAGCAGCCTAAAAATTTTGCCACGTGATTACAATAGCTCAGCAATGATATACGTTCTTTTTCTTTTCGTGCGGAAATCCCCTCGGATACCCTCCCGCCGGCCAGGGGGTTTGGTTATGTCGGGCTTGGACCGACTAAAACCGCACAAACAATTTTAGTATATACATTGGCTTAAATATAATGAGTTTTGTTGGAGGTGTCGCAAAAAAAAACCGCCTGGGAGTTTCCAACGAAAACACTGCCTAAAAATGATGTATGGTGGATTGTGTATCTTAAATAGGTTGTGGTAGTGGAATAGGGTCCCATGGGTAGCGGAAACCGGATCAGAATACGAAGCTTCGAGTAACAGATAATCCTGAATAAAGTTTCTATATTCACAATACGACAAACTAACAAAGGTAGGGGTTGAAAAGCTAATCTACACGGGGCTAAGTAGACTAAAACATTGCTTTGCCCAGATATGAGACGTCCCTGTCTGTTTGCATAATACATGCTACCGCGCGATTTATACCACGCGATAGCGCGTCAACGTTATAGTGATGTTACGTATAATTAATGCTAATGTCCTTTCACGTTTATAGCTCACGTTGATATAAAAAGCATGTTACAAATAGCTGTTTGATTATTACAAAAGTTCAAAGGGCAAATTGAGCGCAAAATTATTCGCAAATATGTACGCGTCCGAGGCTCCATCCGCGTGAATTTTCGATCACGTTCCCGCTTCCCGTGGAAACCTATTCCTGGGATAAAAATTAAAAGAATGTGTGCTTAAGATCGCACGGCAGAACTGAAAACTTCATTGTTTCAATTAATAATATTAGCACGATAAACCGCTAACTACACACACTAACCTCACAATGTAAACCAAATAATTGTTAAAATAATTTTTATATTCGTAACGTACTAATAATAACTATTAAATTAATATAAAGACAATTATTACGTATGAATTGAATATACTAAACACAGCGACACAGCAGCGACACAACAGCGAAGAGCAGCTGACTGTATCTTTCTCGCTCGGGTACACTCGGTGGTCCCGAGTTCACCCGATCGAGCCTTTCACCTAACGTGCGTGACGTGATCGTGACGGATCAGCCTAACTTACTACCTACGGCAACAACAAAATCTGTGTGCGGTGCGCCAACTAGTTGCGCGTAAAAAGTTTTCACTTGAAAAAGTAGCCTATTAGAACATCCAGACTGTAATCTATCCTTGTCAGATCCGTACAGCCGTTCTAGCGTAATTGAGTAACAAACATCCATACATCCATCCAAACATTCACATTTATGATATTAGTGGGATTGAAGAATTCAGTTAGTAATAAGTAATAATTCTAGTATCGTCGGCACTGATGGGGTGAAGCCCGTGGGGGTTTCCACAAACTAAAAAATAAAAAAAACTACACAGGGTGCATGGGGCCTTAACCAACCTCACCTGTAAACCAGTACCAGGTGTACCGATTGACGGACGTGACTTTGGCTCAGAAGTCAGGAGCTCTGACAGCAATCACTCCCGTAAAAGTCAAATCGTGGTAAGAGTCAAATCGTGGTAAGAGAGTGGTCCCCAAGCTCCTAGGTGCAGGTTTTGGATGCAACGAAGACAAACTGTGATGATACTGTGGATAATAAAATGTTGGAATTGATATTTCCGCAGTCGTATTGGCATGTGTATTGCTGTTAATTGTACACTTTATTATGGTCCACGTGTTTACTATCGAATAGAGAACGGCTTGATCCCTTAATTGCACGACGCCCAAGGTTTAAAAACACCTTTGTATTCTACTTCACAAGAAACCACGCGGCAAAATTAGTACTGAAGAAACCTAAAAATGTGCATAATAGCAGTATTTCTTACACATTATATAACGAAGTTAGATCACTTCATTATGATTACTTCGATAAACGAAGTTATCAGTGCATAGATTACATGAAGAGTTACACTAATTCTGATAACACATTTACGACCTTGTCGTCGTGTATACCTAATACATGTACACTAGTAACTAAATATTCGTTCGTCTTAATGTACTCCGTCACCAGGAGACCACACCAAGATTAGGGGCCAAAGCCAACCTCACAAGCTGATTGACAGGGACTCAAAAACACATTCATAAAGGTTACATTTATTTTTATTATTATTTATAAGTGTAAAAATAAAAGTGTTACACTTATAAAATGTGGTATTGAATTTGTTAATCGTTACCCCTTTAAATTGTGTAACCGTTATATAAATGTAACAGATATTAATCTGTTAACAGTGTTAATAAGTGGTAACCGAAATTCTACGATGCCAATATTACTATCCCATTATATCTATAATCTAAATTTTTAAATAAACGTATTTTGTACACCCCTATGTACTTTAGGACGTTTTTTCTGCTACACTTATTAACACATTTAAAATGTACCACTTTGAATATGGTACACTTACGTATCTGTTACATTTATAAATGGGTTTCTTCTAAATGGTAATTATCGCTCGCTTAATATTGTGCCCGGTAGATGGCAATAGGCTCGCCCTATTACATTGGTACCTTAACATAACTGGCGAATCGAGTGTGTGTACACCTCTGCCTACCCTTTCGGGGATACAGGCGTGAAGTTATGTTATGTTATATTCTTCTAAAACAGTTTCAAAAAAGTGTTAAAACACTTTATTACGGTTACAGTTTGGGTCCCTACTGATTGATGGACGTCGCTCTGGTATAGGATGCTGAGGATCACTATCTTTGATATCGATTTACATCTTCTAATCTCATTACAATGCATCGGGCTGGAGGCGTCCACCGTCTGTTTGCTGATTCGCGGCATCTACTCTAGGACTCGCTTGCTTCAACGGTCATATCAGTTTGCTTATTCTACGAGGCATGTCGGTAAATTTAATTCTATGTTGGATGCTACAAGCACAGCGTGCTCTTGGGCCGCTGCACACCTGTTTATAAACTAGCCCTACTTTCAGTGTTTCGACACCGTAGGTAAGTCATAATATGCAGGATGCACTGATGGTGGTAATTTATTTGCAGTTGGTAAACTGACCGCGACCTTTGTCGACGTATGGGGACAGCAGTTTTCCAACAGTAACGTTGAATTTGTCCCTTACTTCAATTTATCTTTTCCTTATGGCAATGTTGACGCTTTGTTGTGATCAACTGTATGCTCGTTACACAAGTCCACTTTCAGTTCCTCCACCCTATAAATCCGACAATAACAATCCGGCATTCTTCATTTTAAACTTCAATCGTATATTAAACCTAACCTATATTAAAACTATCGTTGATATTTTTAGTTATATTATTCATTTGAAATGTCAAAATTCGCAGCTGATAGAATTTCTTATTTTTTTTAAAAGAATATTAGTAACTGAAATTACTAATATTCCCCCTTTTTTTTTTTTTATCGTGCGGAAATCCCTTCGGATACCCCCCCGCCGGCCAGCGGGGGCGGTTATGTCGGGCTTGCACCGACTAAAACCGCACGCCGTCTCGGGTCTTCAGACGCCGGGGTGTAAGGTTACCCATAGAGCATATCCCTCGCACCCCGGCTGACCCTGGGCCATCTCACCACTAACAGCATCGCTCATCCTGTCTCCTCTGAAAGCAGAGGAGACAGGATGGAATTGCTATAAATATACTTTATTATTTTGTGTATCCTATAACGACCTCCGTCCACCATAAGGCCTGGGGGTGGCGGGTGGGGTTGCCTGTCGCCCCAACAGAAGTAGGCCGGGACGGTGGGGCGACTAGCGCCCCTCCCCCTAAACAGTCCAGCTGAGCTAAATTGCTAGTGTTAGGAGTGGGTTAACGTTGGTAGTGTCATGGCCAGGATTCGAGCCCGGGACCTCTCGATCGTAGGGTCGACTCCTTAACCACTAAGCTACCGACGATTCAATTTGTACTTAATGAAAAATTGCCAGCCCTATGAAAGTAGACACGAGCTTTGTTAGAAAAATTTCATTCTGTACGTAAGCACTGTATATATTCTGTGCTGGCAGTACATAATAAAAATATGAATAATGGAATTGCTCTTCAAGTCCTAACGACGAAATAGAGTCCACAAGTAAATGTTCAACCTGTAACAGTGAAGACACTGACCTCATTGGTGTTCCATCGATGTCGTTGCGCGGCGAAGTGTTCGGCTCTCGGGAGGCTCTCCAAGTTCTCCGGCAATTTGATTGGCTCGCCATCTGCAAAGAAGAGAACATACTTTTAAGTGATATAGTACCTACGTATTCCCTTTTTTTTCTCTTTTATAGTGGGCACGTCAATTCTAAGGATAATCTCTGCACATGCTGCAGAAATGGTGGCCACTACTTTTTGGACTGCACCTCAGCTTACCATCAGGCGGGCTGCAGTCAATTTGACGGATTAAATATTCTAAAAAAATTGACTTCAACTCGCGTGATGGTAGGTAAGTTAAAAGTACAGTCTCCAGAATTATGGTTAAATTTCCCGGGATTGTAAGAAGAAGGAAACATGTGTGCTAATAAAGAATATCAAGGCTGCATGGTGCGGCAAATTAAGGATGTGCCGAAATGCTTGGTTCTGGATGGAATTGATTGCATCGTATGAGAGTGATACCTCAACCCTGCACGTGTTGTTCTGTCTAGAAAAGGAGAGGGTCTAATTGGAATTGCTATGAATATACCATTTTATTATTTTGTGTATCCTATAACGACCTCCGTCCTTCATAAGCGCAGGCCTGGGGGTGGCGGATGGGGTTGCCTGTCGCCCCAGCAGAAGCAGGCCGGGACGGTGGGGCGACTAGCGCCTCTCCCCCAAACCGGGGCAAGACGGGGAACACCGTGGTTCCCAAACCCGAGGGGGCCATCTTGAAACTGGAGATGCCCCAGGGTAAGTCGGGGTGCGAGGGATATGCTCTATGGGCAACCTTACACCCCAGCGTCTGTTGGTGCGCGGTTTTAGTTGGTTCAAGCCCGACATAACTGCCCCAACTGGCCGGCGTGGGGGTATCCGAGGGGATTTCCGCACGAAAAAAAAAGGTGCTAAGACGAAGATTCAAATAATAATGGTAAAGGGCGTATGTAATGTCATCCCTGGCTGTAAATTAAACAACATGGACTGGATCTCTTCATAAAGCTTGGAGCTAGGGAATGGTCGGCAGTGCGTGGAATGCCGCCGCCTTCTTTTACGAGACACGCTAATGAATAGGCGGAAAAGTCTAGCACTCTCCTGTGCCGTAGGCATACCGGGTAGGCGGAGATCGCTGAACGATCTCCATCTTTCTTCAACGCCGACCTGGGGTTATTAGTTGGGGCTAGCCGTCGCCCTATCATAAAAAAGGGTAGCTCTACAACGGTAACTATACGGATGGCCGTCAGGTTACCACGTCCCGCGCGAACGTTTCACCACCCCGCCTGCCTTATACCGCGTGAACCATGGGAGTGTCACGCATGAATTTGTCAAGCTATATGTACTAAACAACTGGGGTGCGACTGGTTGGATCACCTCCAAGTTTGGTGCACCTTGGGCAACGTGGGCGATGACGCATCATTGATTGCTCCTCTGGAGTAGCTGGCGTCAACGTCAACGGCCAAGAGTCTGACCAACCGGCCCTTTTCAGGGCCAGCTGACCCCATTGCACGAGGGGGTCGGGGTATGGCGGGCCTGCAAGGCCCACGTGGGGGGATGGTGGCTCTAGGTACCCCTCTGCTGTTATCAGAGGGGACACTGCGAATGGCCCAGGGTCAGTCGGAGTGCGAGGGATATGCTCTATGGGTAACCTTACACCCCGGCGTCTGTGGACCCGAGACGGCGTGCGGTTTTAGTCGGTTCAAGCCCGACATAACCGCCCACCGCCCGTAACCACTTCCCATCAGGCTACCGAATTGGGGTTCACCTGTAGTGTGAAAGAAAGGAAAAAATTAATATATTTGAAATTGATTTGAGGTTCATAAATACCTCCGTCCTCCATGAGTGCAGGCCTGGGGGTGGCGGGTGAGGCCACCTGTCACCCCAGCAGAAGCAGGCCGGGACGGTGGGGCGACTAGCGCCCCTCCCCCAAACCGGGGCAAGACGGGGACACCGTGGTGCCCAAACCCGAGGGGGCCATCTCGAAACCGGAGATGGCCCAGGGTCAGTCGGGGTGCGAGGGATATGCTCTATGGGCAACCTTACACCCCGGTGTCTGTAGACCCGAGACGGCGTGCGGTTTTAGTCGGTTCAAGCCCGACATAACCGCCCCCGCTGGCACGCGGGGGGGTATCCGAAGGGATTTCCGCACGATAAAAAAAAAAGGGATATGCTCTATGGGTAACCTTACACCCCGGCGTCTGTAGACCCGAGACGGCGTGCGGTTTTAGTCGGTTCAAGCCCGACATAACCATGATTTCCGCACAATAAAAAAAAGGTACTAAACTACTGGAACTGAGGTTTATTTGCTTTGTTTTAAACTAAGTCTTAAACTATAAATTATGATTTTTCTTATATTATTTTTTTACCACCGATGCAAAAACGACGGGGTGTTTTAAGTTTGACTGGTCTATCTGTTACATCGTAGCTCCTGAACAAATGGACCGATTATGATGCGTATTTTTTGTTCAAAAGTCAAAATGATCGAAATAGTTCTTAGCTATAAATAAATTTATGTCGAGGGTTTTTTTTTTAAGATGCACATAATTTGGGCTTGAGTAGTGAAAGATGTGCAAGTAATGGATTAGCTTTTAACTAATCCCTTACTTCGTGTAGTGTACCCACTAAGCAACTAAGAACTGTTTTCTTTTAAAACGTTATAATGTATACGGTAATTTAAAAAGTATAACTTAGCACTCATTTTAAGAGTAGACTGGAAGTTTTATTTCACTTTTATAAAACTCCATACCACATAATTATAAATATTAACATAAACATTAAAAATGGCGGCAGTTAATTTGAAACGTATTAACTCACACTAGTCATGCATGTGTAATCGTTATCTACTAAAAATTATAGGACCATATCATACTGTTATTAACTCTGACGGCCTCTGTGACGTAGCGGTAGTGGATTCGAATGCTACGACAGGGGGCGCGGGTTCGATTCCCGCTCAGTGCAAATATTTGTATGCATGAATATGTCTATTTGCATTGGTCTGGATGTTTCTATTTATTAATTGTGTGTATTTATAAAAAAAAAGTATATAAGTATGTTTATCCGCATTCTGGAACCCATGACACAAGCTAGTTAAACTATGCTTACTTTGGGTCTACAAAGCGCTGTGTAGAATTTCGTAGAATATTTTCTTTATTGAGCTGAGCGAAGCGAAGCTCTTATACGTGGCTAAGCCGTTTGGTCGAGACTGTACTCCTCCAGACTGTGCTCTTGACCAAATTTGCCATGGTGATAGTGTAGACACCGCTGAGTGTTTAGAGGGGTCAACTGTTCAAATACAACGTACCATTGAGGAATAATCATCGAAAAACAGTTTCACGAGCGCGCGGCCTTAGCTATGCGCGCGACCGTAGTAAGATGCCTTATTTGTCAAGTAAGAGTCCTGCTCGCTCAGCTCAATTTATTTCAGACGCACCCTGCACTGAATTCCTAGTTTATTTATTAAGTAATTGCAATTAATGTAATAATTAGTTAATTGCACTCGCATGCCTAGAGGTAGAATTTGAATACTCATAATTATAATCTTAGGTTTCCTCTAAAATAACCATCTTTAGTAAAGGCGCTACACGAATAAACAGTTTCTACTATGTATAGTTATAAACCAAACCTATACAAAAGACCGTACCACTCTCGAATCTCAGTTCTCTGTTACCTCCTACAATTATTATATAGCATTATATTGTTTAATAACATAAGCTCCTCTGTAACACCCATCTCCATATGCAAAACGTTCCAAATTACAATACCGCACAAATATTCGAACAATCCCAACACTAAGCGGAGCTGTGGAATTCTCTGTAGACAGACATAAATTGTGCCCAGCGGTGGACTAAATTTATTGACGATTAAATCTTGCTGTGGTACAATCAGTCGCATCCCGTTCCGTAATATAGTTGCCCGTTTGTTAACTGTTGGACAAATTGTAAGATAAGATGTACGTTAATAGGTTCTGGTGAAAGTACATTTCCCCCTCCCCTCAGATACCCCCCGCCGGCCAGCGGAGGCGGTTATGCCGGGCTTGAACCGACTAAAACCGCACGCTCGGGTCTTCAGACGCTGGGGTGTAAGGTTGCCCATAAGGCATTTCCCTCGCACCCCGACTGACCCTGGGCCATCTCCGGTTTCGAGATGGCCCCCTCGGGTTTGGGAACCACTTTGGGGGGGGGGCGCTAGTCGCCCCGCCGTCCGTGGTTAAAGTACCTTTTTTTTATTTTATTTTTTCGTGCGGAAATCCCTTCGGATTCCCCCCACCGGCCAGCGGGGGCGGTTATGTCGGGCTTGAACCCACTAAAACCGCACTTCGTCTTTGGGCCTACAGACGCCGGGGTGTAAGGTTGCCCATAGAGCATATCCCTCGCACCCCGACTGACCCTGGGCCATCTCCGGTTTCGAGATGGCCCCCTCGGGTTTGGAAACAACATGTTTCTGGAAACGAATGCTTCGTTTCTCGAGCAAATAGTTCCTCTTTCATCAAAGCGAGGACAAACTCAAAGAGAAGGCGTGTTACGGATTGCATTACTGCGATTTCAAATATTTAGATGAAATTCAATGCAAGTGATAGAAACGGATTGCTTGAGTGATATTGTAAATGATTTTCGTTACATCGAACTGAATTCACAGTTTGCATTGGTGACATTAAAAAAAGGTCTCCTATTCATTTTAAAGAAACAGATTGGGCTAGTAAAATCTTTACTAATATTATCACTGCGAAAGTAACTCTGTCTATCTGTCTGTCTGTTACTCGTTCACGTCTAAACCACTGGACCGATTTTTTTGAAATCTGGTACAGAGATGGATTAGAGCTTGGGAAAGGACATAAGCTATGTTAGGCCGCGATAACCTCGGGTTATCCCTTCGAGGGCTTACCCGGGGTGCCTGGCAATGGACACTTGGGGAGGACACCGTGTGGTTTTAGTCGATCCGATTCCGACACGCCCACCCCATGGGCAACCGCTAGATTTAAATATTTAATGACATACAGCTCCATCCATCCATTCAAACTTTCACATTTATGATAGTAGTTGGATTAGTAAAATTTTAATTACGTATCAATGGCTTCTATGTATCCTGGACTGGCAGTTCAGAAAAAAAAATTGGTATAGTTTTTTGTACGCTTCTGTACTTTGGCGCCACTTTTTGTTACTGTCATATAGAGAATTTAAATTTATTTTATACGATTTTATATGGGATCACCGGCTGTCGTCTGTAAAGTATTGAAATGTTGCCAAAATTATTAATCTATAGTGTTGCGTCCTGTACCCCTTCCCCGCTCCCTTGTCACCCCTAAAGTGTGATACGGCAGATTTCAAGTCCAACCAGCAAGACCTTTCTAATCAATTCAGTAATTTTTGCGACTATACATTAAATTCCATCAAACAGACAAGAGCGAAACAGACAGATTCGTTAATTCAACATAACCCAAGTATTTTTTTATTATCTCTAATGTACAGACACAACTTATATACAATTTTACAAAAGTATATATACTTAATGGTTAATGGCAATAGGCTCGCCACCTATTACATTGGGACCTAAACATAAACTGGCGAAATGTGGGTGCTAGCACCTCTGCCTACCCCTTCGGGGATATAGGCGTGAGTCTATGTTATGTTATGTTATGTTTATATATACTTTCCCAATTGAAAGAAACGCCATCCTTTCACTTCAACAACAAGTAGGTAATCCGAAATACTCGTTCAATTCATTTTTCACAAGACCCTTACACAGCTAAGCTGACTGAAAATCCAGTCCAAAACTAAAGCACAAATAAAACAATAAACTCCTCCGTGAACGAGGTGAAAACTGCCCGGTTTTTGGCAGCATTCGTCAAGAATGTCTGCACTGGCAGCGCGGCACTGCCTTTCAAACAACCACACCATATCACTTCCAGAACATTCTAAACTAAACCTTATCCACCTTATAATAAAGACTCAGATAAGCGCATTCGTAATCATGTATTTTGAAGCAATCGTCCAACTTGTTGAAATTCCGCCGCCGTCCGCTTTAGCGACAGCAAATTTAAGTTTAACACTCCTGTTTTCTATTTGATCCCTATGCTGAATGTATAAGACTCATATTTGCTTGATTTCCGACGGTGGGATACGACATCTTAAGTCGGCAGGCCGTGTAGGATGTAGGAAATTCGCTAGCCAAGCTTTTGGTCTAGTGCTCGCTAATTTCGCACCCAATCGTGGTTAACGGATAACGTCGGTGACATTCTTTGCTTTTATTAGTCACAATTCTAGAAGTTCTTTTGCTAGAAAACTACAAGTATTTGTGATGCTGTTTACGTTCGTACATAATTTTGGTGAGGCGTACTTCGGTACGCAAGGGAAATAGCTACACAGCTATGTTTTAAATGAAATTACAGGCTCAAGGCCTTTGCAAACGATGTCGACGTTTTTTAGACGAACTGACGAGGTATGTTTAACAAGATTAGGTCTCTCTGCAAATGCAAGGCTGGTTGTGTTTTGCACACTATCTGAACGCGTAGATAAGTTTTTTTTAACCGACTTCCAAAAAGGAGGAAGGTTCTCAATTCGTCCGAATCTTTTTTTTTCATGTATGTCTTAGATTACTCGAAGACACCAGAACCGATTTGGAAAATTCAAAGGGTATACTATCCAGGTGGATATGCTTCCTAATAGGTGGCGGGTGAGGCCACCTGTCACCCCAGCAGAAGCAGGCCGGGACGGTGGGGCGACTAGCGCCCCTCCCCCAAACCGGGGCAAGACGGGGACACCGTGGTTCCCAAACCCGAGGGGGCCATCTCGAAACCGGAGATGGCCCAGGGTCAGCCGGGGTGCGAGGGATATGCTCTATGGGCAACCTTACACCCCGGCGTCTGTAGACCCAAGACGGCGTGCGGTTTTAGTCGGTTCAAGCCCGACATAACCGCCCCCGCTGGCACGCGGGGGGGTATCCGAAGGGATTTCCGCACGATAAAAAAAAAAAAAAAAAAAAAAAAAAAAGGTAGGTATCCATTTGAAATGGCACCGACTTCAACAGAAAAGTCTTACGCGTTTTTTTGTGCTTTGAGCTAATTAATACTTCATTTATTTTTCTTTTTTCAGTGTCAGGGATTTTTGACGGTTTGTCGGTTTTATTTTTTTTAATAAAATTTTACTTATGGACGTACTGTATGCACGTGTTTCATAATTTCACTGCTGCTTCAGCTTGTAAAATGCGCCTAAAATTTGCGTTTGTTGTAAAAGCACAGCTGGTGATGCCAAGAAGACGCAAGTGGTATCAAGAGTGCGCGTTATCAGCTCGTTTAGAAAGTGTTGCTGTAAGGGCCCAAATATAACTAGTATTAAAGGTACAAGTCGAGCCTTCAAGCCCGACATAACCGCCCCCGCTGGCCGGCGGGGAGGTATCCGAGGGGATTTCCGCACGAAAAAAAAAAAAAAAAAAAGTACAAGTCGAGCCGTTTATACATCCCCGCAATTCACTTAAATATCAAACCTGCAATTCCTTCTATTCCATTTCACGCCTTGCGCAAAGAGAAGAATAGCAATAAGCATGGCAATATAAAAGATAGAATATTAACACTTAACATCGATATTAAATACGTAAGTACTGT
The DNA here is from genome assembly GCA_946251805.1 of Cybosia mesomella. Lineage (NCBI taxonomy): Eukaryota > Metazoa > Arthropoda > Insecta > Lepidoptera > Erebidae > Cybosia > Cybosia mesomella. The sequence continues at coordinate 5,075,386 of OX276398.1, read as the reverse complement.
AGGAATGGAACGTAAGGAAGATGGGTGAAACAGAACGTAAGTGTGTGAAAAGGTGAGCATGACATGAGGGAGTGAGAGGCGAGATAAAAATGACGACGAACGTGTTGGTGCACGCGTCAAGCGCTATTAATTTTTTTTTAATCTTTATTTAGCGTTTTTTTTTACGTGTGGAAATCCCTTTGGATACGCTATTCGCTGGCCAGCGGGGTGGTTATGTCGTGTCTCGACTAAAACCGCACGGTGTCCTCCCCAAGTGTCCGTTGCCGGGCACCCCGGGTAAGCCCTCGAAAGGATAACCCCATTATAATTTTGAAAGAATAAAACGGAGTTCCATTGCGAGGCTATTGGAAATTCCACAGTACTAGTCGATCGAAGTCACTTCGCGTATAAAATTTCGACTCCTAATTTACCCTCTTAGTTCTTACGCCTAAAAATGTAAAGTACATCAGTTTCATCTCTTATTATTTTATTCTCTTAGGAGTTATCTTATAGATTTATAACAAGAAGGTATCAGCTGCCTAGATCCCCAACAACGCGTCGAAGATGCCAGCGCTGACGACCAGAGCCGGTCGGGATCTCTGGGATATCCTTTCTAGGGCACACCAGATTCCCCGTATCACATGACTGACGCAAGAGACACCGTGCGGTTTTAGTCGGTTCAAGTCCGACATACCCATCTTACCGTTAGCTCCGGTGGGGTGAAGCCCGTGGAGGTTTCCGCACGTAAAAAAAAAGGTAACAGCTGGCTAAACTTCAAGTTTGTAGACTCAGCGGTTTGGACTCTGCGTTGATGAATCATTCAGTTATTTGGTCGGGACAAGTAATTATTTTTGGAGATATAGATGATAGGTCGTACTTCTATACTAATAATATTATAAATAGGAAATATTTGTTTGTTTGTATTGAATAGGCTCCGAACTACTGGACAAATCCTATAACCACCGGCAGTCAGCCGACTCGCCGTCCTTACAGAAGCAGGCCAAGACGGAGGCGTGTCGTGTGTGTCCTACACACGCCTGCCAACTCACCGACGCGGAATGAAACCCGACCCCAAAGGCGAGGCCGCGAAGGCGGCCGAAGTCCGCTGAGAACCCTGGGGCTATCCTTTAGAGGGCGTACCCAGGGTGCCCAGCAATGGACGCTTGGGAAGGACACCGTGTGGTTTTAGTCGGTTCAATTCCGACATACCCACCTCATCGCTGGTACCGGTGGGGTGAAGCCCGGGGGGAATTCCTCACGAAAAAAAAAATCCTATCACCACTAGAATGCTACCTTATCCCTGAGTAACATAGGTTTCTTTTTATCCCGATATTCCCACGGGATCAGGACTTACGTGGGTGAAATCGTGCGTTAATGCTAGTATGTAATATAAATGGATTACATAATTACGATTGTGAAATAAGAATCGATTAAAAATTAAATTCGATAACACCATATAGGTATCTGTGTCATTTCTTACTGCATATGAATTTAAACTTTATTTACGTTGATTTAAAATTCATTTTCACTTATATATTACACACACCTACGAGTGACTATCGCACGCACTACCTGTGAACTACTTGTGTAATAAATAACACTTAAGGAGAATAATTTATATGGTAATTAGATTATACTAGCTGTGCCCGCGGCTACACCCGTGGCATACTTCACCTCCGTGGCACCCATTTGTCCCATACAAATCCGCAATTTATTAGTTATACAATAACATATGGAAATTTGCCCGATTTATTGAAATTTATGATTACTGCTCTACTCCAGGTAGCAGTGTGCTGGGGTGTGTGTTGGGTAACCTCCTCGAGTGTCGCTCCGATTCCGTTCCCGCTGCAGTCCGGGGGGAACGGAATCGGAGCGGCCGGTACACCCTGGGCGGCGGTCAATGGCTTCCCCTTCACCCCTTCATATGGTTGGCATTGATCGTCGGCCAATACCCAACGTGGCGGGAACACATCGCTCTCCGTACTCCTCTGCTTTCAGAGGAGACAGGATGAGCGATGCTGTTAGTGGTGAGATGGCCCAGGGTCAGCCGGGGTGCGAGGGATATGCTCTATGGGTAACCTTACACCCCGGCGTCTGAAGACCCTTGACGGCGTGCGGTTTTAGTCGGTGCAAGCCCGACATAACCGCCCCCGCTGGCCGGCGGGGGGGTATCCGAAGGGATTTCCGCACGATAAAAAAAAAAAAAAAAAAAAAAGGTAGCAGTGTGCTGATATGTAGCTTATAACCTTCCACGATAAATGGGCTATCTAACATTAAGCGTCGGTAGCTTAGTGGTTAAGGAGTCGACCCTATGATCAAGAGGTCCCGGGTTCGAATCCTGGCCATTACACTACCGACGTGAACCCACTCCTAACACAAGCAATTTAGCTTAGCTGGAGGGGTTAGGGGGAATATTAGTAATTTCGGTTACTAATATTCTTTTTCAAAAAAAAAAAAACAACATAACATAACATAACTTCACGCCTATATCCCCGAAGGGATAGGCAGAGGTGTATTACACACCCACGATTCGCCAGTTATGTTAAGGTCCCAATGTAATAGGGCGAGCCTATTGCCATCTACCGGGCACATTATTAAGCGAGCGATAATTAACATTTATTAATGCACACATAACTACGAAAAGTCAGTGTGTGTGCCCGAGGCGACTGGGGATCGAACTCGAGACCTCGTCTCAGCAGTCCGTTACGTACACCACTGGGCTATCGTCACGCTAATCGTCACAGATAATAAATATAATTTTAATTCGAACAATAGTTCTTGAGATTAGCGCGTTCAACCAAACAAACAAACAAATTCTCCAGCTTTATACTATTAGCATTAGTGTAGACTTGACTGACCAAAATTGGTGCGATAATTTGCCCTCGCGATTATCGATTTTATTACTTTTCATTTCATTTTTGACTAATACACAAGTATTTTAAGGTTCGATTCCCGGGATGAAACAGCTGGTAGGTTATTTCTGATTTACAAAGTATGCATTTTGGAGTCTATGGTATATTTTGCTACTATCTATATTTTTGTTCACTTGACTTTTACCAGGTCATCTGTCCACCTTGCGGGAGGCCTACCTACGCTGCGCTTGCCGTCAAGTGGTCTCCACTCAAGGACCTTTCTGCCCCAACAGCCATCGGTTCTACGAGCTATGTGCCCTGCCCACTGCCACTTCAGCTTGCTGACTCGCTCTGCTATGTTGGTAACTCTGGTTCGTCTACGGATCTCCTCAAGAGCGCAGGGACTCGGTGGATGCAGGCCGCTACAGACCGGTCAAAATGGAAGTCAATGGGGGAGGCCTATGTTCAGCAGTGGAGTTCCTACGGCTGATATGATGATGATGGTAACTTTTACAGGAGCAACCGTCGTCTGACCCTCCAATCCTAAGGAAACCTAGGCCAGAGCCTCGTCCGTCAATCAGCAGTTGTATCGACTCGCAAGTGAGGTTGTTTTGGGTCCCAAAGAAATTCAGGCGAGACGTCAGTCGCTGCCGTAAATGTTCAGAAAACCAATATTTGAGCAGAAGAACGGATCCGGGATAGAAAGTGCTAGATTTGGGTGCAACCGTTATTAGAGCTAGGATGATATTCCGGTACATGTACGGGCATGTCCCGGGCGAAGCCGCGGGCAACAGCTAGTAATTATTAACTTAAATGCAGATTTTTCAAAGTTTAAATCTAAGAACGATCATCTACTTTTGACACTGACTGTACATGGTTTATATCGGAAAAACTAAACATCCAGGGCGGAATTTGAACTTGCGACCAGTCCCTTTATATTCCCCTACAAAGGGACTGGTCGCAAGTTTGGTCAAATGAGCTACCTGGGCACATTCTATATGATGGCCTCTGTGGTGAAGCGGTACGACTGGTACGACATGGGGCGCGGGTTCGATTCCCGCTCAGTGCAAATATTTGTATGCATATGCCTATTTGCATTGGTCTAAATGTATCTATGTATAATATGTACGTATTTACAAAAAAAGAAGTATGTAGGCCTGGGGGTGGCAGGTGAGGCCGCCTGTCACCCTAGCAGAAGCAGGCCGGGACGGTAGGGCGACTAGCGCCCCTCCCCCAAACCGGGGCAAGACGGGGACACCGTGCTTTCCAAACCCGAGCGGGCCATCTCGGAGATGGCCCAGGGACAGTCGGGGTGCGAGGGATATGCTCTATGGGCATACCCCCGGCGTCTGAGGACCTGAGACGGTGTGCGGTTTTAGTCGGTTCAAGCCCGACATAACCGCCAGCGCTGGCCGGCGGGGGGGTATCCGAAGGGATTTCCGCACGAAAAAAAAAAAGGTAGGTATGTTATCCGTATTCTAGAGCCCATAACACAAGTTAGTTAAACTATGCTTATTTTGGGTCTAGAAAGCGCTGTGTATAGTGTCGTAAATTATTTATATATTTTATTATTTATCCTGGATTCCGATATAAATTCATATCAAAAGTAAAACAGTAATTGCTTCAAAATTGTATTTATTTAAAGAGTGTAGTTAATCTTAGCCAGACTCTCTTCTTCCCGTTGCGACGACGACGTGCCAAATCGGCTAGCTGACGTAAGGGACACAAATTTCTAGGGTCATTTGTCCGGGAGCCGGCCGAGCGGGTGCGGGAGAGACTCAGGTCTCTCCCGATCCGAAGATCCCGCGAGGCGCGGAGGCGACTCAGACGTCGGAGGTCGCTCAACGACCTATGTCCTTCATGAGCACAGGCCTGGGGGCGACAGGTGGAGCCGCCTGTCACCCTAGCAGAAGCAGGCCGGGGTGGCGGCGCGTTGCACGTCCCCCTCCTTTCCGGAGGCAAGACGGGGACACCGTGGTTTCCAATCCCGAGGAGGCCATATCGACGCCGGAGATGGCCTGAGTCAGTCGGGGTGCGATGGAAATGCCTTTTGGACCACCTAACACCCGGCGTCTGAAGACCTGAGATGGCGTGCGGTTTTATTCGGTTCGAGCCCGACATAACCTCCCCCGACGGCCGGTGGGGGGGGGGGACTACTCTGCCCACCGTGTTAATCTTAGCAATGTACAACCTGTCAATTAAAGCGTTCGACTACGGAGTCAGAGGTCGCGGGTTCGATAACCACTCGATGTAAATATTTGTATGCATGATTAGTTTGCGTTGGTTGTATCTATTTTATTTATTTATTTGTTTTGAAAATGTAATTTAGACAGTATGTAACTTAAAAGTATGGCTAAAAACAGGCTTTCCTTAGTATTATATGTTATAGGTAATGCGGTTGGTGAACAAACACAAAAAACGGATAACAATATGCTTGCAGTGTTGTATTAATAGCGAACATTGAATTAATAGTTCTGAGTTTAGCTTATCACTGCTCGCTTTACAAACAAGTTATTGAAGATAATAGTTGCTAGTAAATAATAAATAAAAATACAGTTGATTATTCAAGACTAGTCAGAAGTTGTCATGATCATGAGATCGAAGCTTCTCTCAAAGCACTCAATAGTTTGAGTCTAAACATTTTCTTAGAGCATGAGAATAGGTCGATATCGTCAATAGTAGTATTATGAGTCCGAGCAATGCGTGTAAGTACAGTATTTTGGGAACAGTTTGTGGAATGTCGAGGCACGTGTAACATGGGTGTATGTCGAGTATGTTATACTATGTATAACATGTATCATCACTATCACTACATATTATAAAACAAAGTCCTTTGCCTTGTCTGTCTGTCTGTTCGCGGTGAACTCAAAAACTACTGCACCTATTTTCATCTTGTTTACACCACTGGAGAGAGTTGTTTTCGAGGAAGGCTTTAATATATATAATATTTTGTATACGCACACGTTTTTTTTTAAATGAAATATATTTACACTATTCTAATTTATATTTATTGAGATTTTAACACTATTCTTAATTTAAATTTATTAAAATTTATTTTCTATTTTTTTAGTTCGGCTTTCTATAAAATGTTTTTAGTTTTTTAAACTATTACTTATTTTTACACACGTGCCGTGGATATCCTAATACAAAGGTTCTAAGCGCCCACCCATTTTAAGAGCAGAGTATAGACATAATGGAGTTATGAGTTTGGTGGGAGACAACATAGCCATAGTCCAAAGTTGAGAACTAGGACGGTTACCAGTTTCGCAATCAACCCAAACTTAAGCGTAGCGAGATTTGCCTATCCAACAATAGGTCAACGTGACCGGTCGACTTTTTCCATTGATTTGGTTTTTCGGTGATTATTCCTCGATGGTAAGACCGATCTGGACATTCGACCCTTTACGACACTCCGTAATTTCTACTTGATCACCGTGGCGTGGAATTTGGTCGAGATCGGTCAAACGGTCTCGGAGGAGTATCATTTGTTTGAAATGCAACTTTGAAACCAAAGACGCTTCGCTCACCTTCGGCTCGCTACGCTTAATAAATATTTGTCTAACTCGAGATGGTATTATAATGAATGAAATTCTTCCCCGAAACCTCTCGCTTCAAGAGCTGCTGTCGTATCCTAGTATCCGTAGTACCTAGATACGTAAATTTCTGAAACTACATAGGTACGAGTATAGTCACAATATTTTATTCATCTGAGTCTCAGAGTAACACATATGAATGGTTTCCTAGGAAGTTTCTCACTAGTTCCAATTTCAATTTGTTCCACGGAACTAGTGAGTTTTTTCTCTCAATTAGACGGTGTATAAATAACTAAGAAGACAAGTAAAATTGCCGATAAATGGACTTGCAAATCAAAAAAAAATATGTTTTATTTATCTATTTTAGGAAGGCTTACATATTAATAACAATTTATGTATTACAGTATGATAACAATACCTACTACTAATTACAAGCCTACACAAGTATATATATATATATATATATATATATATTTATTTATTTAGTTATTGCGCTTATCAAGCGTCAAGTACAAAGTTTACAATAAATATACTAACAATAGATACTAACGATACGAAATGATAAGAATACACATAAAAAATTATATAATAGCGGCGATAGCCCAGTTGCGTACGTAACAGACTCCCGAGACGAGGTCTCGAGTTCGATTCCCAGTCGCCCCAGGCACACACCTCTCACTTTTCGTAGTTATGTGTTTATTAAAAATGTTAATTATAGCTCGTTTAGTAATGTGCCCGGTAGATGGCAATAGGCTCACCCCCTATTACATTGGGACCTAAACATAATTGGCGAATCGTGAGTGTGTAAAACATTTCTGCCTACCCCCTCGGGGATACAGGCGTGCAGTTAAGTTTGTAAATTTATTCAGGGATCCAATACTCCTGCTTCATAGTACTAAACATATTTTCATCGTTTAGTTATGGTGAATTCTCCTTTTATATATACCTACCTTTTTTTTCGTGCGGAAATCCTTTCGGATACCCCGCCGACCAGCGGGGGTGGTTATATCGGGCTTGAACCGACTAAAACCGCACGCCGTCTCGTGTTTTAAAACGCCGGGGTGTAAGGTTGCCCATAGAGCATATCCCTCGCAGCCCGACTGACCCTGGGCCATCTCCGGTTTCGAGATTTTTGTGAAACCGCGTATATTTCCGCGTATATTGTCGACGTTTTTTCGAAATCTACCAGTCATTTGTGAAAAACTAGTGAAAAAGTATAAAATAATATACTAGCTGTTACTTTTGGAATTCTGATCCCGTTCCCACTACCCACGGGACCCTATTTTTGACCACGAAAAACCTATATAAGATACACAATCCTACCATACATCATTTCGTTGAAAGCTCTCTGACGGCTTATTTTATTTCGACACCTCCAACAAATATCATTATATTTTAGCAAATGTATACAAAAACTTGACAAATTATATACCTACTAAAATCTTCCTTAAGAAACGCTCTATCAAATTGGTGAAAACAGCATGAAAATCGGTTCAGAAGTTTTTGAGTTTATCGCGAACAGACAGTGATGGTGCCTTCCCGGCATACACCTGAACTGGGACAAAACTTTTGTAGTGAACTACAAAGCTAGTAGGTTAGGTTAGGTTAGATACTTTGGGGTACGCGGGAATTGCCTTACTGAGCCAGCTTACATTACACCCCGGCATTAGGGACCCGAGACGGTTTGCGGTTTTATTCGGTTCGAGTCCGACATAACCACCCCCGCTGGCCGGCGCGAGGGGGGTATCTATGGGTACTTCCGTAGGTATACAGTTGTTGCAACAGATTTCATAAAGTATAGAAAGTACGTAAACAATTTGATCCATAAACACATCGTCTGTTTTGTTTAACTTAAGCCAAATCGACATGTTTTTTTAATCAGACAAATATATTGTACAGATAGACATATATGTGGGGCCTCCCACACACATATTTGAACTGTGTTGCAATCAAACAAGTATTAATTAGGCGCCCATATACTCACACCTGTGTGGCATGTATGGGTGGGCAGAGATGTATTAACACTCGTATTTCGCACAATTCCGCACAGCGTCTTCAGTTTGTAAAGGAACTTGAATAAATTGAATAGCGACCGAGAGGTCCCAGGTTCGAATCCTGGCCATTACACTACCGACCTGAACCCACTTTTAACACAAGCAAGTTATAAGCTGGAGGAGTGGTAACGAGAATACTAGTAATTTCGGTTACTATAACTTAATAAAAAAGCGGCCAAGTGCGAGTCGGACAAGTAACATAATAATGTTTTTCTTACTAGATCTTGTTCAAACCAATTTTCGGTGGAAGTTTACATGGTAATTGTACATCATATTTTTTTTTAAATTTTATTATTCTCTTATTTTAGAAGTTACAGGGGGGAGGCACATTTTACCACTTTGGAATTGTCTCTCTTGCAAGCTATTCAGTTTAGAACAAAATGATATTAGAAACCTCCATATAATTTTTGAAGACCTATCCATAGATACACACGTATGGGTATGAAGAAAAAAAAATTTGAGTTTCAGTTGTTCTAAGTATGGGGCCGCCTAAAATTGCATGTTTTTTTCTATTTTTGTGTGTAAATCGTTCTACTAACTTACCAAGTTTCAACAGCATAGTTCTTATAGTTTCGGAAAAAAGTGGCTGTGACATACGGACGTACAAACAGACAGACATGACGAATCTTTAAGGGTTCCGTTTTATGCCATTTGGTAACGGAACCCTAAAAAGATAAAACACTACAATTGCCAAAAATAATTTTCTTATAGCCAGTGTCACTCAGGATGATGAATTAGCATTCAAACGATTTGGATCTATCGGAAAACATCCTAATCGGTGTCCCACGGCGATGCCACATGGAGGGAAAGTATCTTAAATAATATAAATGGACAATTTTACTGCAATGAAACTACATTTTGATGTTAAAATCAATTTAAAATACATTCAAACCTAACATACAAACAAAACAAAAAACATACAAACCCTGGGCTTATCCTTTCGAGGGCTTACCCGGGGTACCTGGCAATGGACTCTTGGGAAGGACACCTTTTGGTTTGGTCGGTCAGATTTCGACACGCCCATCCCATCGTTGGCACCGATGATGGGGTGAAGGCTTCAAAACGTTTAAAAAAAACTACATTCATAGATTTTCGAAAACTCAACTGCTACACTCGATAATCGAACGGGCTAAAATCCGAAAAATAACATCCTGTACTTTTATGAAATAACTTTTATGGCATCAATCGATAGAGATTTGATCCTTATGATTGATATCATAAGGATCAAATCTCTCTAACAAACATGATCAATTAAATAAAAGGCAACCCATGAAATTAAAACTTTTAAATTAAATTGGACAACCTTACTAATATTAATACCTTGTTAGATATTTACATTATTTAAGATACTTTCCCTCCATGTGGCATCGCCGTGGGACGCCCTGTATAGTGGAATAAAGAAACTAACATACTGAAAACATTAAGTACACTCTTTTACCCGAGTGGGCCATCTCGAAACCGGAGATGGTCCAGGGTCAGTCGGGGTATGAGGGAAATGCCCTTTTTTTTATTTTTTTTTTTATCGTGCGGAAATCCCTTCGGATACCCCCCCGCCGGCCAGCGGGGGCGGTTATGTCGGGCTTGCACCGACTAAAACCGCACGCCGTCTCGGGTCTTCAGACGCCGGGGTGTAAGGTTACCCATAGAGCATATCCCTCGCACCCCGGCTGACCCTGGGCCATCTCACCACCAACAGCATCGCTCATCCTGTCTCCTCTGAAAGCAGAGGAGTACGGAGAGCGATGTGTTCCCGCCACGTTGGGTATTGGCCGACGATCAATGCCAACCCTATGAAGGGGTGAAGGGGAAGCCATTGACCGCCGCCTAGGGTGTACCGGCCGCTCCGATTCCGTTTCCCCCGGACTGCAGCGGGATCGGAATCGGAGCGACACTCGAGGAGGTTACCCAACACATCCCTATAGGTAACCTTACACCCCGGTGTCTGAAGACCCGAGACGGTGTGCGGTTTCAGTTCGTTCAAGTACGGTTCAAGCCCGACATAACCGCCCCCGCTGGCCGGCTTTGGTATTCGAGGGAATTATACGAAAAAAAAGGTACACTCTTTTTTGGGCAGTCGTGTAAAAATTTACCACACAATTTCTCCCTTTCTCCATGACCCTCCCCATGAAGGATGCTTATAGAAAACACTGTTTATTACTGTTTGTAGATGTTTTTGCTTCATGAAGGTGTGTCAATGAACATGGGTACCATATAAACAACTTCGTTTTAAAAATGTTAATTTATTTTACAACAATTGATACTTATGTCTAATTATTTTTAAATAAGTTACCCTCGTTATTAATAAGATATAATTTATTAATTATCATGAGAATTTGTCAACTCTTTTGTTATAATTTGAGCCAATATCTTTTAAATTTTGAGCAAAACGTATTTGCAAAAAATTTAATATTGCAAAAATAGATATTTTTTAGATAAATATGTTTTATATTAGTGTACTATTTGCCCAAACACATAATAATATGTATTACAATTTTATTCATTCATTAACAAAATATATTAATAAAAAAATACTTAACAAAAAGTTAACAAGAATATACTTACCATTTTTTTTATCATCTCGTTTGTAATTTACAAAACAAGTCAGTTAATAATTATATTAAACCTATTAAAATATGCGGTTTCTCTGTATTCGTTCTTACATTTATCCCTAACAATTTATATAAATAAACCTTTTGTACATGTGTACGTTACTATGTCTCCAGAACGGCTGAACCTATTTTGATAAAACTTCGTGTTTGTGTATTAACAGGTTCTTGGATGCTATAGATTCATAATTGTACCCGATAGGTGTCGCTGCCATATGGTTCTAGATTTTTTTTTATATAGTTGGACAGGCGATGTCTTTCACACAAAGTTAATTAGTGTATTTGTCTCTTTCTATGACAGGCAGAACAGAAGAAAAATATTAATATATATGCATTCTATTCGGATGGATCTCCATCAATTATGTTCATTTTAAATACTCAATTGAAATAAAATAAAAATAAACCTCTTATTTGAAGTCGGTTAAAAATAAAGAATCGTATCGGAACAATTGGTCTTCATTTGCATTAGGAAGGAATTTATAGAACAACTATCGTTGCGCCAGCGCATGTCTTCATACAAAACAATTAGAAATCACAAAAATAAATAAATGCGAATACAGACAATACCTATAATGGCGTTAGTTAAATTAAGTAGCGCTTAATATTCTTCTCGTATCATAATGGCTTTAAGGCCATAAGGTTATCCAATGGAACAAATTTTAAACTGATGAACGTAGTTTAAGGCAAAGTGATATTTTATAACAAAAATCTCATTTGTTCGCAGTAGTGCTATTATGGAGTACTACTGGTGGTACTAATAGGAAACCTCAACTCTTAGGGCGTGATTAGACAGTCAGTATATATCGCGATCCTGTCAATTACAACAATAAAGCAACATTATTAAAAAACAAGTTGAATTCCTGAGACGAGCTCAGCCGAATACAAGGGATTTACGATTTTGCGATTTTTTCTTTATCTTGCAATGGTTCACCCCAGCACGAATCTATTACCGAAAACAGCAACTCGATAGCTCATCTCCCTCATATCCAAAACCGTGACAGAAAATTGGCAACGACGACGTCGACGACGACAACTCGATAGCAATAGGGCTTTTCTAAAGAAAATCCCTAAAAAATCCTTTGTATTGGATTGTGATAACCTTTCGACCTTTTGAAATAAATCGTATAGTAGCGTGTTTTAATTTAATTTTATTTTTTTGGCGAGCTGTCAATATTCCAAATTTTGCGGTTTCGGGTCATTTCATGATAGGGTTTAGGTCGAATGAACTGTCACGTGCCGTCTTCAAACCCGATTACAGGATAAATGCGTTTCATGGTACCAATTGCCCGAAATTACCGCAATTTTCATAGTAGGCCTACTGTACACTGAATATATACAGTGACTAACGATATTTTAAATAACATTATCAATAAGAAATACAATTATCAATATTATAATAAAACGAACGAACAGAATGATTCTATAAGTGGCATCTAAGTCATTGTGATTCAGCATAAACGGAGTATTGGTACAGACAAATTACGTACACTGACGTAACTGTGTTGAGCCTATTTACAACATTAACACTGACAGATATAATTTAAAAAATCACCTATTTTTAAACCAGGACATCCTCGCCCCTGGGGTTATCCTTTCGACGGCTTACCCGGGGTGCCCGGCAATGGACACTTGGGAAGGACACCGTGTGGTTTTAGTCAGTCCGATTCTGACACGCCCACCCCATATTCGGCACCGATGGGGTGAATCCCGTAGGGGTTTCCACGCGTTAAAAGAAAAAAGAAAATCCTCGCAGTTTTTAATTTATATAGCATTATGACCACTGACTTTTTATTGAAATAGGTAGATACGATACACATAGACTTCCTAGTGCCAATCCCGATTACATGCAAAGCAAACACTGTGATGTCCAGGATTCGCTCTCCCACTCTCTAGGGAGCAGAAGAGCCAAACAGCAACACTAGATTCCATACTAACGAGGTTTAAAACGACCTCCTCTTGATTTTACATTCCGACGTCCGAGTATTGAATAAACTCTATAAACGCCATGACTAAAGAAAAATGAGGATTCGTGATAAATTTATATCAACTACATACATAAAATTGCCAGAAAAAAAGAATGCCAAAGTCCTCCAGTAACTTCTTTTCTGATTGATAATATTATGACCTCCGATTATATTATCCGACTGATGATATTATTCTGTGATAAAAAATGGATTGTACATTATGACTAAGATAATTAATAAAATATTTATATATATCGATTAAAATTTGAACATGATTGAGTGCATCTTATGGCACTCAATCATGTACAAATTTGAATCATTTGTACATATATATTGTCTACTATCAATGCGCCCGCAGTGATCAAATATTGTGTAGGTGAGTCAAATGTTTCCGTCAAAGCTTTATTATACTGTATTTATATTAATTGACCTGAGAGTGAGACGAAGTCGAGCGAAAAGCTCTCTATATTACTCCACTTGGTGTATTTCGGTGGTGACGCTACTCCTCCTAAACTAATCGACCAATTTTCGACTAAACTTGGCATGTGAATACAACTTGAAAATTGAACATACCATGGAGGAATAATCACCCTTCAAAAAATTTTAAATTTGATTTCTCCAAAATGATCAATGTTGAGATCACGATTTTAGCGGCAAAATGTGCAACTTAACTATTAGCTTAAGACAGAAAAAGAAAATTGAAAATCGGTCATGCAACGTAGGAATAATCACCGAAAAAACAATTGTAATCGGAGAGTCGTTGTTGGGCAGGTTTTGTAGGTGATCATGTAGTGCACTCTCAGCTCAAAATTGCAACAGCAGAATGCATTGCGGCCCTAGTATTACGAAATAATATAAAAGGTCAGATACTAGTCTGACCGTATTTATTAACAAGGAACTAGCCAATATCACAAATAATACTTCATCGAGAATGGCGTTAAACCTAACAAATTATTCAATTATATTTATGAAGAATAACTTCTTGATAAATAGCAACCACTAAAATGCAAATAATGTTACATAATTTGTGACCGAATTATTAGTACCTATATTTAATTTAACTTAATTTATTTTAATTAACTTATTTTATTTTAACATGATCAACCATATCAGACTATCACACAAACAAACAACATAAAATCACACATTTGATCTAATCACACTAGTTTAAATGACATTTTGTTCAAAAAGTTAATCGCCTCGTCATATACATCACCAATAATATAACCAATGACTCCTATGTATGCTAGACATGTCGTGGTGAACACATAATTTAGTATCGATTTAAGTCCACTACTTAACCAGCAACATTGTACCACTTTTGGTTGCTGTCAAACAGAATTATTACAAAAAAGCGCGCTATGTAAATACAGATAGGTGACAAAATTCATTAACTCATTTATCTAGTTTCCCTTTCCACATTCGAAATTCTAAATTCATATCAGGAATCGTGACACATTATTTTTTGACAACCTCTGTGGCGTAGCGGTAGTGCGTTCGACTGCTATATCAGAGGTCGCGGGTTCGATTCCCGCTCAGTGCAAATATGTAAATTTGCATTGGTCTGGGTGTTTTTATGTATAATATGTGTCCATTTACAAAAAAAATGTATCTAAGTATGTTTATCCGCATTCTAGAAACCATATGACAAGCACTACTTTGTTTGGTCCTAGATGGCGTTGTGTAATTTGTCCTAGAATATTTATTTATTATTTTTTATTCTAGACAGCATGTCAAGCAGGTATACATTGAAGTCATTGCCAATAACAGTCAAATTATCATCTACAACATTATTTCATCTTCTTCTCGTCTTTCTTAGCTGGCAAGAACAATGATACTGTTTTCTGTAATATTTCTGTAAATATCAATGTCCCAATAAACACCAAAAGTGTTCCAAACCAATGTCCTACAGTGAATGGATTTCTAAAGTACATAATAGAGAAAAGAAGTGACACAAATTTCCTCAAAGTAACAGTTAAAGTTACAATCAAAGACGCACATTCAGTAGTCAAAACATAAACAGAACTGATACATATGCCCTGCGTCAATACATATAATATAAGCCAAAGCACTTGCCTTGGTAATAAAAAGCCGAGAAATTCGACAACAGGTGTTTCTGTTGCGAGTTTAACGTGTCCGATTAAATTTGGGGTTGTAGGTAACCAGAATATGAGGGGTAACAAATGTGTGTAATACAATGCTTCCCAGGGATGTTTGCCGTGTTTGGAGTAAAGGGATTCTTGGAAAATACCCATTCTCGCAGAGACGAATAGCGCAAAGGTTAGAATGGCAATTCCAAGACACCACCATAGCCAATCAATAAACTTTAATCTTTCTTCTTCAGCAGCGTCTTCGTGAGTTTCTCTTGGGGCCTTGACGTCTCCACTTGATACTATTGTGCAGATAGCAATACCTGCTGATATCATGAAAATAGCTAGGTATTTCAATGGTGGGTAATGCTTCTTCAGTATCCACACGCCCATGGCCATATTTGCCATCAAAGAACCCGCTCTAAATATCATATGTAAGGGCATAGAAATATTAAATGCAAAGGCATAATTATTCGCCACACTGCTTGACCAGAAAAATCCGACAAGTAGTAAATATTGCTTAAATGGTATATTTCTCTTCGCTGTTCCAAACTTCCCCACTGTACAGAATCCAATTGTGGCAATAAGTAAGAATTGTAGGAATGTCGCTAGATTACCTGCACCTGGATCTTCTTTGACAACCATTTCTAAAAATACTACGTTGGAACAACATCCAACGAAGACCATGGTAATGGCCAAAGCCGCCTTCACATTCATTTTGGATCTGAAAAGAAAAAATAAAAATTATAAAAAAGACTTTTTCCGATACCGGGAATCGAACCCGAGCCTCCTGGGTGAGAGCCAGGTATCCTAGCCACTAGACCATATCGGATATTATTTAGTTGATCCAAAATATACATCTTATTCGACTAATTTACTTTAGAATTTATAATTATAATAATATCATTACGTATCTTAACAGATTTAACAAATTAAATTGACGATTAAATACGACTATGTTTTCATAAAAACCGATAGACTATTAATGTGGACATGCGCATAGCGGTCCGCGGCTAAGGTTATACGTAGTACAAAGTACAACGTCGTACTGTTTTTTGTCTGTAAATATAAACAAAAAAAGTTACTTGAATGAACACAAATAGATATTAATACAAAGTTTTACTTACATGTGACTCTTGCTGCTATCACTAACACAAAATTATCACATAAATTTCACACTAAACGTCAGCTACACGTTTGACAAGGGAGACAGCTGTCCCGGCAATGTGTGTGTAATCTTCAAATGATTGTAGTAGTGACCGTGGCCTCGAAGGCTTGAATACGATTGCGCATGCGCGGCGCTGCCCTGTCGGTAAAACTGTTTACCTTTATGATAGTACCGTATCGAAGTATAGATGGCGGTATTCACAAGTTTGGATTAGTACAATACTGAGTGCGTCCCAAAGAATTATAAAACTGCCGGTTCTACCTAATATTACCGTCCCTAATATTACATAATTACATAAAAGTTTATAATAAATATTAATTATAAAAAAAGTATTTGTGACTACTTATATTAGTACAATGAGTATTACGTATATATACCATATCAACACTGTCTAGAGATATTTTACATTTATAGATGTACATAATTAAAACAAATATGAATTCTAGAAAAATGTTTTTAATGCGTAGGTACCAAATTGTTGATGGCACATTTTTAATCTTGACATTAAATTTTAATTAAAAAAAAAAAGATTGTAAAACGTGGCAATTCTGGAATTGATATTTTTTAAATTACATCCTTTAATGTGTAAAGACAGTGTTCAGCTGTGTATATTTATACCTACCTATATTAAACTATGTAGCAGCAGCAACTCTCATCTAAATTTACATTATAAAACTTGTAATTGTAATATCTTACTATAATAATCAATTATTTAGATCCATATATAGGGTGTCCCAGAACTCAACATCAAGCCGAAACGACAGGATTGATTGAAACCACCATGAGAAAAATCAAAAAAAAAATACGCAAATAAAACACAAATATACAAATAGTCTTAATTCTAGGAAACTTAGGCAATTGTGTCATTATTTTGACTGTGATTCTAGAAATATTATTTAGGGTTATGGTTCCAAAGTTTAAATGAACAAAAATAATAAAAATTAACCACAATAACCGAAAAATGGTTACTATTTGACCAAATTTTTAGGTTTTTTAATAATATATATATAATATATATATTTAATATATTTAATATATATTATATAAATATATTTAATATAAATAATTTTGAAACTGCATGCGATAGATTTTTTTTTCAGATTTTTCTCATGGTGGTTACAATCAATCCTATCACCCCGTTTCGGCTTGACGTTGAGTTCTGGGACACCAGTATATACTCACGCCTTTTTCCTCCGAGGTAAGCAGAGACGATACCTAGCCCGCTAACTGCTTCTGTCCTTACATACTTCACTTGCTACCTCAACTGTTGCAAGCCCGCCGGTTTATACATATACCTATTCATATTACCTACGTTGTTCTTGTTATTCCCCCCAAAAAAAAACAATTAAATAGATTATTTATTGTATACAGCATTTAATTTTGTTTATACCTTATAAAATATTTTATATTGTTTAAGTTATAAAGATTTTCTTAAAAACGCGCAAACGACACCCATAACAACCGCTTGCCAACAAGTGGCCCATGTCCTTGTTTACCACCTACAACAAATTTTATACGTACAGTAGGGGGGCCATCTCGAAACCGGAGATGGCCCAGGGTCAGTCGGGGTACGAGGGATATGCCCTATGGGTAACCTTACACCCCCCGGTGTCTGTAGACCCGAGACGGTGTGCGGTTTTAGTCAGTTCAAGCCCGACATAACCGCCCCCACTGGCCGGCGGGAGGGTCTCCGAAGGGATTTCCGCACGAAAAAAAAAATGTACAATTCATGTCACAGATCTTGGCATCACGGCATTGTGTATGGAGTCAGATACAATACAAATTATCTAAAATAAATAAAAGTTATTTTTTCTCCGTACAATGTTAAATAATGTTCTTTATTTAAAGTGGAAAATCCCAAGAGAATTATCTAGAAAGAACTCGAAGTCCATATATTGAGAGAATCAATAAGTGAAGATCGCTTCAGTGATCGTCTTGGAAATAGCGCTGACAGGCGGAGAAAACAGTCTCCATTCGTCTGTCTATTGTAAGCACACCGCCTTTCATTCCTAGATAAATTCTGCAAAATCTATTATACGATAAACCATGGACATTTATTCATTTAAGTATACGTACTAATGACTTGTAAGTATTCTGTTAGACTGGCTGTATGGATCACTAGCTGATGCCCGGGCGGAGCCGCGGGAGGTCGTTTAACGTTTTTTGGCTATATCTACGGTTTTACCAAACAAATTGCAGTCAAACATACGGCAGATTTTAAGTCTTACAAAGACCTTTCTATAAGAAGAAACCACATCGAAATCCGGTCTGTAGTTTTTGCGTCCATCGCGAACAAATAGAAAAACAGAAAAGAATTTCGAAAAAAAAATTTTTGTTCTCAGTATCGTTCATTTAATATAACCCAAGTTTTTTTTTTTGAAAAAGCGGCAATAGCCCAGTGGTGTAATCAACAGACTGCCGTGACGAGGCCTCGAGTTCGATCCCCAGTCGCCCCGGGCACACACCTCTGACTTTTCTGCTGATTATCGCTCGCTTAGTAATGTGCCCGGTAGTTCGGCAATACGCTCGCCCCCTATTACATTGGGATCTAAACATAACTGGCGAATTGTGGGTGTGTAATACACCTCTGCCTACCTCTTCGGGGATACAGGCGTGATGTTATGTTTTTTTTTTATAAATATCTCTAATGTATAGACACAAAAAATGTACAATTTTATAATAGTGTACATAGATGTTTTTGTACCAATGACTTCTAAGTATTTTATAAGTCTGTATAGAACTAAAATTTGGTCACTAAATTGCTATCAATTTTTGTAGCTATCATACACTTTTACACTTTTGTTCTAAACAGCTTCATCATCATCATCATCATCTTCTTCTTAGTGTTGCGTCCGAGGGTTACACTTCGAAGCCAGGGGTCCACTTGCCCCGTCGCCTCCTTTAGATTTAGTTTATGCGATTTTTATGGGAGACTGCCTTCTGACCGCCCAAGTCGGAGAAGAAAGCCTGCGGCCGAGCCTCGTCATTTCATTTAGTCTCTTCCCCACGAATATTAAAGGATATCTGAATTATTTTGACGATCAGACTCAATACTCTGACTTTTTTTTTCTTTTTTCTTTTTTTTTATATTTAGGACACGTCAATTTGACTTCACCTCGCCTGATGGTAAGCTGAAGGCAAAGTCTCAGGAAAGAGGGTCACCATTACATACACGTACCATGTTAACAATGGTGGCACTCAGCTTGACGGCCTCATCAGAAGAGGATTATCGTCGCAGCACCGCGTGACACCCACCGGTCCCACTAGTGCTGCGACCACAATCCCCCTGCCCGGCTATGCACATGCTGACCCCTGAACGCAATCGAACCGAAATTGGATTACTATGGAGGGTTTTTCGCAATCATGCACGGTGGTACCATTTTTTTTTTTTTTTTTTTTTTTTTCGTGCGGAAATCCCCTCGGATACCCCCCCGCCGGCCAGCGGGGGCGGTTATGTCGGGCTCGAACCCTTGGGTCTGCAGACGCCGGGGTGTAAGGTTGCCCATAGAGCATATCCCTCGCACCCCGACTGACCCTGGGCCATCTCCGGTTTCGAGATGGCCCCCTCGGGTTTGGGAACCACGGTGTCCCCGTCTTGCCCCGGTTTGGGGGAGGGGCGGTAGTCGCCCCACCGTCCCGGCCTGCTTCTGCTGGGGTGACAGGCGGCCTCACCTGCCACCCCCAGGCCTGCGCTCATGGAGGACGGAGGTCGTTAAGCGCCCTCCGGCGCCTGAGTCGCCTGCGACGCGAGGCGAGCGTGTTGCGGGCTCGGCGGGCCGGGAGGGTTCTGAACCTCTCCCGGGCGCGCTCCGCCATCTCCTTCGCGAGCATCACATGCTCGCAGAAGGAGGTGGCGGCGGCCCACGCGCTCGCGCTCCGCACCATTGCCGCAATCATGCTGCCGAGCGAGAGGACTCCCACCCCGATGGCTGCCACGAGGTCACGCCTCGGCACCTCCCACGCCGGGCAGTCCGCCAGCGTGTGCAGCCCTGAGTCCTCGCTCGCGTCACAGTGATGACACTCAGGCGTTGGCTCCTTCCTGATCCGATGCAGGTGGTCCCCGAAGCACCCCTTACCGGAGATCACCTGCGTCAGTCGGTACGAGAGGCTTCCGTGTCGCCTCTCTAGCCAATCCTCCATGATGGGCCTTACCGCCGCTATTGCGGCGTGCCCTATGCGGCGTGCACGGTGGTACCCACCCGGCCGAATTTTGTGACAAATTTGTGTCATCAAATTTCTACCACCAGTATCTGATGCTGAGAAAAGTGACATAGAAATACACGGACAAGATTCTATTTATAAAAATAAAGGAAGTACAACAGTAGCGCGTCAATTGGCTCTGGAGCCCCGTATATCTTCGCCCTGACACGCGAAATAATACAATTTGCAATGTACATAGAGTCTATACTCGCGTGGCACGGACTTAGTTGCATAACCGTACTGTAATTCAATTATTACGGCCCGACGCGTCCAACTAACGACCTTTCGGACGTAAAGTGGGCACGTCCAATGATACGTGAAATTTTGTTTGATTATCATTAGATTAGAAGAGATAAACTGTTTTGGGTTTGAAACGGTAGCGAGTTTGCGGTTCTTGGGTTCTTTTGGGTTCGATTTTCGGGCCGGATAAGTTTTTTTTCGAAAAGGGGCAGGATAGATTTGTGAAAAATGTCTCCAAAGCCTAAGGTTCGAAACTATGGCCAAATGATACTGTATATTAAGTATAGATAAAATGAAATTCAAAATGCCTTTTTTTTTGGTGCGGAAATCCCCTCGGATACCCAGCGGGGGTGGTTATGTCGGGCTTGAACTGACTAAAACCGCACGCCGTCTCGGATCTCCAGACGATGGGGCTAAAAATAAATCAACAATTTCAAATCAGTGCTAGCCGAGACTTTACGAGAAAAAAATCTCTTTTAATTATTTCAAGCGACAACATGAAAAAATTACTACAAATTCAAATTGTTTACTCCACCGATTGAAATAAATTGAAGCTGCGTGAATAATCGCGTAATATTTTTAAAATGCGCTATTATTCAGCTATTGCAGTCCTAATTAGAATCTCTGATATGTTATAAAAATCAATGTTTGTTCATATTTTATGCTCTGTCTGAAATACAACGCTGAATAAAATTTTATTAACATATTGCTTGCACTTGCGGGAAGGCTACAGGTACAGTATCGTTATTGTATAACCCGGTAGGTGGCGCTGGCGCGTGGCAATCAGGTTATTTGATATTTACTACAAAATTTTCCGGAACGGGTCAGCTCCGCACGAGAAACTTCAAAACATACCGGACGGGTAAGACATAAAATGCGAATGAATGGGGAAGTAAAATAACGCGGATGAATTTTGCGGATGGGTCTAAATCATCCATTCGACACTTGTGTAATTTTCTATATTACGTGAATAAAAAGATTCACTATATATGTATTATCAAGCTCACATACTTGTGATTACCGCAAGAGATTCAGATGAATTCATTTTTAGTGTTCGTAATTGTTAGGACAAAAAACTGTCAATTTTGTTAAAGTGACAGTTTTTTTTTGAAATCTCAATTTTTCACTATTTTTTCTGTCAATATTTGTCCTAACAATTACGAACACTAAAAAATCAAATCATCTGAATCAGTTGCGGCTTAGATTAAAAAAAAACTGTCAATTTTGTTTTAAAATTGAAAGTTTTTTTTTTTGAAATCTCAATTTTTCACTATTTTTTCTATCAATATTTGTCCTAACAATTACGGACACTAAAAAATTGACAGAAAATTTTCATTTCAGTGAAACTATCAGCTATTTTTTTTAAACATGTCAGTGTGAATTCCCCTAGCCTGATGGGAAGCTGAAGGTGAAGTGTCAGGAAAGAAAGTCACCATTATATATACCAATAATGCTACAATGACGGTGGCATAATCAGATGTTTCTAAATTCCAATTTCGACTAAATAAAAAAGAAACGACACTGAATGGAAAACATGTCCCATTTCTTTCGCGAACAAAACGTTCAAAGAAAAAATATTTGGTCAGTTTTCAACGCGAGCATAGAAAAATAGTTTGCCTATTAACATGATAAATTCCATTTTATCACATCGGAATAAGGTATAGTTTTGTTTGATAGTTCGATGTGTTTTTAACTTCAGAAGCTTTAATAATAAGTTGGGTTTGATTTGTGACCAGGCTCGCATGAATTGGGCGGACTACAATTATGACGCGAAGACTTATTCATGGACATCTGGTTAAAAAGGTGGAATATCTTTTTCTTTCTTTCTTACCACGGAATATAAAATCACGAGAAAGGGCTATTTTTTCTAGCCTTTGGAAACACCTACCGGCTTCACCACTTCGGTGCCGACGATGGGGTGGGTGTGTCGGAATCGGACCGACTAAATCCACCTTTTCCTGTTTCCTCCCCAAGTGTCTATTGCCGGGCACCCCAGGTAAGCCCTCGAAAGGATAACCCCAGGGTTCCCGGCGGACTTTGGCCACCACCACGACCTCGCCTGGTGGGGTCGTGTTTTATCCCGCGTCGGTGAGTTGCCAGGCATGTATAAACAAATTAATTTAGTTAAACAGTCTAGGAAGGAGGCTCTTGACAATGGCGGTCTGAAGTTAAAAGTGGCGAACATGGCTTTAAACTCTATAGATCCCACACCCGTCCGCATAGACGATGATTTGGTCGAGCGCACGGACCAGGTTACCTGAGATCTTTACTTCACGCGACCGCTAACATCGATTGCAACGCCAAGGCGCGCATTGCCGCTGCATGGGCCATATGGCGTGAGATGACTGGTTTCATTTGTAACCCCAAAATGCCGGTTAGGTTGAAGGGGCAGGTCTATAAAATAATCATTAGGCCTGTCCTTTTACACGGCTGCGAAGCATGGCCGTTGATAGAGCGACACAAGCAGGAGCTGCATGTCACGGAGATGAATTTGCTGCGGTGGATGTGAGAGTCGCCTCAGTGGTGCGACCGCCAGGCTACATGGGTAGCCAATGTCTGACCATGCAGCCCCCGCCGGGCCCCAGTAGGAGGGATAGACCTAAGAAATGCTGGCTTGACGTCGTAGAAGATGACGTGCGTGGTCTATGGGAGTCAGACCATTGGGATCTCGCTACCATAGATGTCCAAGTCCGTGCAAAGTGGAGAAGTAAAAGTCGGAAAGCGGACTCTGACCTCCGAGATGACAGCCTTGGATGCAATCGGGACTAACGCTACGATGATGATGATGATGGGATTTAAACAAAATTTTTACTTTCTACGTTCAATTAGTCTTTATTTCTTTGAGATAAGGCTTAATGACTTAAATCAATACTAATATTATAATACCGGCGAGTTCGATTGTGTTTGTTTGTTTTCTCAGACTACCAGCTGACTACCTACTAAACTACGGTTCGAATTGAAAAAATATTTTTGTGTTGGATAGCCCATTTATCAAGGAATGTTATAGGATAGTGGCGTAATATATATAAGGATATTACGCCACTATCTAGGAGAGCGGAGCAGTAATCATAAATGTCAACAAATCGGGAAAATTTCCGTAAACTAATACATTACGGCCATGTATGGCTTAAATGGGTACCACGGGGATTGAAGAATGTCACGGGTGAAGCTGCGGAGCACAGCTTGTAAACTTATTATACCACAGTAGTTCTGCTTTTAGTTAAATAAAAACTTTTTAAGACAATAACGTATAAAATAATATAAATAACTAGCTGACCCAGCAGACTCGTACTGCCTCAATCGATGACAAACCTTTTAACCCTTCTCTGGACCTCCACAAATAATTCAAGACCAAAATTAGCCAAATCGGTCCAGCCGTTCTCGCGTTTTAGCGAGACTAACGAACAGCAATTCATTTTTATATATAAGAAGAAGAAGAAGAAGAAGAAGAAGAAGAAGAAGAAGAAGAAGAAGAAGAAGATTATTAAATCGATTCATTAACACCGATTCAGTAACGCGTGATTTCAATTCGACTAAGAGAAAAAAAAAACATAAAAAAACTTTGGTATGCCGCATGTCACTTCACTTCACAATCACTTATAGTTTGATTCGTATTTAATTAAATTTGTAAATTTTAAGCTTTCGTAAGTATTTAAATCGTAATTTAACTATATCGGACCCCATAAGTTCCTAATTCAAAAACTTTCAACAAAAAATTAGTAAAAACTAATTTTAATTCATGCGTTTATTCCGTTACAAGTTGTATATTATTACATGCGTGATTATTTGGTTCATTGTAAAGTAGAATTGTAGCTTTTTCGGAGATTATGGGCAATTATGTAATTACATTTCATTCAAAACCCATAAACGTAAAGCCCTATTATTTTAATTGTGAAACTAGTTAGTGTTTTCGAGTGATTTGTAAAAGTAGGGGTGCTTGGTTGGGGACCTCCACGCGGTGCACCCTGGGCAACGGAGACGGCAGCGCCTCTCTCCTAGGGCGGGAGAGACGCTGCCGCCTACGGCCAACTCCGACCGAGGCGAGGACGGCCCTGTTGAGGGCTGTTCGGAAGCTTTCCACGTGTCCCTCTGATTAGCAGATGGCACAGTGGAGAGCAAGTAGGGGGGCCATCTCGAAACCGGAGATGGCCCAGGGTCAGTCGGGGTGCGAGGGATATGCTCTATGGGTAACCTTACACCCCGGCGTCTTAAGACCCGAGACGGCGTGCGGTTTTAGTTGGTTCAAGCCCGACATAACCGCCCCCGCTGGAGACACCCCGCTCTCCAGCGGGGGCGGTATCCGAAGGGATTTCCGCACGAAAAAAAAAAAAAAAAAGGTAAAGAAAAGTAAACCATATTCTAAGACGTGCTCACAGAACAAAACAAAACAGGTGCGCTACATAGCAGATCTGAAGCTGATAGGTGGAGCCGCCTGTCACCCTAGTAAAAGTAGGCCTGGGAGGCGGCGCGTTGTGCCCCTCTCCCCCTTCTTTCCGGGGGCAAGACTGCAACACCGTGGCTCCTAAACCCGAGGGATGGTATGGTATGGTTTCGCGAGCAGGTATCCGCAACTCCACGACAAGGCGCGGTTTTTGCGTGAACCCGAGGGATAAATAAAATAAAATATATATTAAAAACACATTTCCTAAACCTCCTGTGAATGCTTCGTACGCAAACCGGTTCTTTGTCAGCTTCGCTCGAGCTGACGATCGCTCACTGACAATTTATACCTCCTACCTGCGCCTTTTTTAATATACCTACCTACTCATATGATTTATAACTAAAAGTCTGTGTAAATTAGTGATAAGAATAGATATGTAAAACATATAATAAGGTAAAATATGATGTATACTCTAATATGTAATCGCAATATAGAATGCACGGCACTCCGCACAAACCCTAGTGCTTTATGGAATGCCCTGATATGTAATTTAATTGCGTGATGTTGTAAAAAAAAAACATCTCGAAACTGGAGATGATCCTGGGTCAGTTGGGGTGCGAGGGAAATGCCTTATCGGCCACCTTAGACGGCGACCTGATTCGGCTCGCGTGCGGTTTTAGTCGGTTAAAGCCCGAAATAAATTCCCCCGCTGGCCGGCGGAGCGACCATCCGAGGGAATTTCCACACGGAAAAAAGGTGCCCTACATGAGACAAAAAAAACGTTAAGTATATGTAGATTATAGAGAGATATACAATACTGAATACTGTGGAGTGTCGGGTATTACCCTGTTTGACAGCAAGTTACAATGGCGTAAACCGTGAATGCGTTGGCTAATACGAACGCAAGTGGTTAGGTACTGTACGGTACGTGGGCCGCCGCCGCCTCCTTATGCGAGCATGTAATGCTCGAGATGGAGAAGGCGGAGCGAGCCCGGTAGATATTTAGAACTCTCCCGGCCCGCCGAGCCCGTAACATGCTCGCAGGCGTAGGAGGCGACTCAAACGCCGGAGATCGCTCAACGACCTCCGTCCTCCATTAGCGCAGGCCTGGGGGTGGCCGTTGAGGCCGCCTGTCATATGGCCTGTGGGTTTTAGTCGGTTAAAGTCCAACATAACCTCCCACGCTGGTCGGTGGGGATTTGCGGGAAAAAAAAAAGGTACGAGCATAAGGGAGCTGTGTGCACAATTCATGGCCCTAACAACACCTTTGCCCAAACCAAACTCACCTGCGAGCCGGTGGACCTGCTTGACAACGGTCGAGGCTATAGTGGCAACAGACTATGCTCTGGTGTAGTGTCTCCTCTCAGGGTTGGGAGGTCTGAGAGTCGCTTTCGTAAATATAACTAGCATCGCCACGCGGTTTCACCCGCGTATGTCTTGATTCCGTGGGAATATCGGGATAAAAAGTAGCCTATGTTACTCAAGAATAATGTAGCATTCTAATGGTGAAAGAATTTTTGAAATCGCTCCAGTACTTATTGAGCCAATTCGTTACAAACATATTTACAAACATACAAATCTTTCCTCTTTATAATATTAGTATAAAGTATAGATAAACTAAAACAACTCCCCGTGACCATGGCTGCTGAAAAGCAACCGAAACGTCGGGTTCAACTTAAATAATAAAATAAAATCAAATAAATCGCGCTAGAATCCGTTAAAAATAGTTTTATTTCAATGTGTGACATTCGCGTAAACTTCCGACAATATCATGTAACACAAGTAAACTAATGGCAAATATTTACATACATGACTCATAAAACTCCTCTGCATCATCACCGAGTGGTGACGGTCCCCAAAGGCTGGCAGCATTGCCACGCTGGATGGCAATGCTAATTCTTTGGGTAATGTAATATCCAGCCTTCTGATCACATGTAGTGCGGGTCAAATCAATAGAATCATTATATATCTTATATTTCGAACCCCAATACACGCGTAATTTGTTAGTTTTTAATATAATGTATGGGACACTACCGAATTTGTTGACATTTATGACTACTGCTCCGCTCCCTCGGGTAGTAGCGTAATGATATATAATCTAACACTCACAAATAATGTGACTTTTTATTAGTAAGAAAATTTTCAAAATCCAGAGATTACCCCCTACTACCTCACGAACTCACAAACATAACCGCTTTATAATATTATTATAGATACAGCTACGTATAAAAATACGAACAAATAAACAAACAGATTTTACATATGAGATTATTTAATCAATTTGGTCACATACACTGGCCCTAAAGCCCTCACTGCCATAGGAAACATTGTTGTTCCTAATTGAATGACTTGTAATCCCTCAACAGTACACTTCCCTAACTCAAGTTCAATTTCTCCCAACTTTAAGGGTCCAAACATATATTAGGTCCTTACATATGAAATTGGCGTTTTGTAAGGGAGGAACGTAAAGTCGATTTTTTTAAATATAATTTATTTATTTAGTCAAAGTATGTACATAATTGCTATCAATGCACTTTTGCCATCTCATAGGTAGTTCATTGGTCCCTTTACTAAAAAAAACAATTCGGACGGGAATCAATAAAATTTTTGAAGGCACTTTGGAATGCCTCATCGGAGTTTGTTTTTTTTCCTTTGCAAGAAGTTATCCAAACTTAGAAAAACACGGTAATCTGTTGGAGCAAGGTCAGGGGAGTACGGTGGATATCTTGAAAATCTCAATTGAAGCTCCTGTAGCGTTGTCCTGAAGCAGCAGTGGCATAGAGCGATTGACCAGCTTCGGTTGTTTAGCAGCTAGCTTTTCCATCATGGTTTGCAGTTACTGTTAATAGACATTCACCGTAATCGTCTGGCCAGATTTAAGAAAGCTGTAGTGAACAACACCGGCACTAGTTCACCAAACCCTCACAAGTAATTTTTTTTGAGTCAATTTTCGCTTAGGGCAGGATTTGGCTGGCTCGACAGGGTTCAGCCATTGCGATGATAGTTTCTGATTATAGTAAAGGATCCACTTTTCATCACAGGTGATGATTCGATTTAAAATGCCTTCATTATTGTGCCGGTTGAGTAATGTAACGCAGCAGTCGACGCGCGTTTGTCGGTTTGCTGCACTCAATTCATGAGGTACCCACCTTTCATGCTTTTTCACCTTCCCAATTTGCTTCAAGTGGATTAATACAGTTTTATCACTACCACCACCACAGCTTGCAACTATCTCGGACGTGTTTTGCGATGGATCCGCTTCCACAATTGCCTTCAATTCTTCATTAGCAACTTTGGTCTAACAACGGGGCTTGTTCTGCAGGTCGAAATTTCCAGAACGAAAACGTTGAAACCAAAAACGCACTATGTTTTCTTTTGCGACACCGCCGCCATACACATCATTAATCCTTCGAGTCGTTTCTGCAGCACTGGTGCTACGATGGAACTCGTACTCGTAAATAATGTGATATTTCAAGTTTTCCATTTTGTAAACTGAGTGACGCAAAGAAAAAACCAAAAGAGGTAAAAACAAATGAATTACGGTTTTCATAAGACAAAAGCATGAGTAAATAGCTGTTTAAATTTGAAATTGGAATTCCTAACCAAAGAGGAGATATTTGAGTTCAAAGTGGCCAGTACGACAAAACGCCAATTTCATATGTAAGGACCTAATATAAACATACTTAAGTAACTACTTTACCAAATTCACTTGGTAAAATTTGATTTGAAAATTTCAGTGGGTAGATGTGAATTTCAGAAATACGGTGAAGTGTCAATTTGTAGGCCATTTAATTCGTATCTGCAGCCTCTTACGGTCGCGTGAGGTGTTCGACAAGTTACACATGTACAGTTGTACAGTTCGTTAATATTTTAGATGCTACCGCCACGGTTGTAGGTTCTATTCTAATTCAGTGCGCAAGCATTTGAATTTTACCGAATATACTTATACACTTATACTATTAATTATAAAAATAAAAATTAATTGTTTCTGTACATTGGGATATTAAATAAAAATTGGGTTATGCTAAATAAGTGATTGTGAACACAAAAATATTTTTTTTGGAATTCTTGTTCCTTTTTTTTCTCGATGGACACTAAAACTACTGCACGGATTTTGATGCTGTTTCTATTACGAAGGCCTTAGTTAGACTTAAAATCTGCCGTATGTTTGATTGCAATTGGTTAAGTAGAACCAGAGATATGACCAAAAACCAATAACCGACCTCCGCGCGGGTGGGCATCAGCTAGTACTTACTCTCGTCTTGTTGTTTGAGGTCTTGGTAGGGACCTTGGGGGCCAAGCCAGGCTCTGGTGCAACCTTTACCGGTACAACCGTACCCATACTTCTTTCGAAGTTGGAGGCCATTGGCATACGTGGTACGGCACATGATATGTTTAGAGGTTATCTAACTGATCGTAAGCAGTATACCAGGGTCGATACCTACATCAGCGAAGACAGGTATCTTACTTTTGGTGTTCCTCAGGGGAGGGGACCGACACTATTCCTCATTTATGTCAATGAGGTGTGCCAATTGTCTTTGCCTTACTGTAAAATAATAACGTATACTGATGAAACTGCTCTAATTATAAACGGACGTAATTGGAGCGAAGCCCGTCAAAATGCTGAA
Organism: Cybosia mesomella; assembly: GCA_946251805.1. NCBI lineage: Eukaryota > Metazoa > Arthropoda > Insecta > Lepidoptera > Erebidae > Cybosia > Cybosia mesomella. The sequence goes on along the minus strand of OX276398.1, from coordinate 5,045,691 downwards.
CGTTGCTTAAGCATTGTGATGAAATGATTGACCCTGAACCTTTTAACTTTGAATGCCAGTAAAATAAAATATATTGTATTTGCTACCAACAAGTTAAGCCTTCCCAGAGTACCTTTTGAAATTCACGCTCATTTGCTCTGACATAGACTCTAACTTGGGCTGTGACTGTCCGAATGTAGATAGTACTAATATTATCAGGTACTTGGGTGGGCTTGTCAATGAAAATCTAAAATGGAAACAACAAATCGAGGCTACGGCGGCACGTCTGGGAAAATAGACCTACATGTTCAAAAAACTTTAATTTAATTTAATTGTAATTTTACGTTTTTTCTATTCATTTTTATTTTTTATTTTGTATGAGTCTAATATAGAACAACGAAACTTGCCTTCCTATCAGGGGAGCGGCGTTGATGGCTGCGCCACAGTGTAGACTTTAAAAGCTATCATCAACCAAATTTTGTATTTGCTTTTTTTGTGTTCAATAAAGAATACTATTATGATTTCCTTTATTAAACTTTAAATATGATATTGTCGGAAGTTTACGCGAATATTACACATTGAAATAAAACTATTTTTAACGGATTCTATCGCGGTTTATTTGATGTTATTTTATATTTTACATTGAACCCGACGTTTCGGTTGCTTTTCAGCAGCCATGGTCACGGGGAGACTAAAGATGGTTGTTGTCTTGAAGTTTGAAGTGAAAGTTATCTCTAAGTACCCGAACTATGTTGAATTGTTGGTGTTACTATTTACGCAGAATGAGCTCACAGTGTCATGAAGTCTTGTTGTATTTATATGTATTCATCATTCATATAAATTATATTTTTAAATACATTCTATGTAAAAAAAAACACATATATTTAAAAATAATTGTCGCCCACCGGCATCGGGTACAGGGACCAAGCTACCGGTGGTTAGGGCTCCAGAGAGAGGAATCTCCTCACAATACGTGCCGTGTCGAGGAGCACTGCCTTCTGCATCAAGCCCTTGACCCAACTGCCTAACGCGAGCCTCTTAAGATGTTGATCGAGGCTCTTGGCAATCAAACAATAATTGCCGAATCCACATTCCACATGTCGACAACCTCGTGAGCCGTAAATCCAAATATTTTATTAGTTTTTCTTTTTCGGCTTTCACAAAATTCTCGTCATGTGGGATGGTGATATCGATAATTATTGCGCGGCACTCTGATCGATCAATCAACACTATATCAGGTTTATTGGCTACAATAATCCTGTCAGTGATAATAGATCGATCCCAGTACAACGTGATATGCCCATTTTCGAGAACTGCGTCGGGCACATACCCATAGTACGGTACCTCTGATTCCACAAGGTCGTACTTTAGAGCAAGCTGTTGATGAACAATTCTGGCTACTTGGTTATGTATATACAAAATTTTGTAGGTGGTAGAGCAGTCATGTTGGCCGTTGCATGAATGGGCTGACTCGACCGGGGAGAAACCACCCTCTCACAGAATATCGACGCCAAGTTACAGTATTTGAACTGTTGCGTTCCGTTTGGTGAGTGAGAGTGCCGGAGCCCAAACTCCTTTCCCATCCCCTTTCCTTTACAGGGTCGGCAGCGCGAGTGTGACGCCACTGGTGTTGCACACGTCCATAGGCCGCGGTAACCGCTTCCCATCAGGTGGGCCGTGTGCTTGTCTGCCACCTTAGTGGCATAAAAAAATGTATGCTTACTTTTCCTATAGATTTAGATCGGAAAAAGAGAACATCTAGGACGGGACTTGAACCCGTGACCATCAAATTATTATTTTCGTCCAGCACATTTACCATTGGTATTGGCTGGAATGGCTGAGAATGGTGAGGATCTTAGTAGGGCCCCAAACACCCCCAAAGGGAAATTCCCTACCACTCCATTATATGGTTTATTTTGGGTTTAATAAATCAAAAAGTGAAGTAACCGTACATTGTACCATTTATATTTCAAACTAAGCAAAGATGTTTAGATGCACCACGTCATCTGTATAAAACCTAACTAGTATTATATCATAACTCCATGCCTGTATCCTCGAAGGGGTAGGCAGAGGTATAGTAAACACTCACGATTCGCCAGTTATGTTTAGGTCCCAATGTAACCGCCCCCGCTGGCCGGCGGGGGAGGTATCCGAAGGGATTTCCGCACGATAAAAAAAAAAAAAAAAAAAAAGGTCCCAATGTAATAGGGAGCGAGCCTGTTACCATCTACAGGGCACATTACTACGCGAGCGATAATCAACTTTTTTTATACACACATAACTACGAAAAGTCAAAGGGGTGTGCCCGGGGTGACTGGGGATCGAACTCGAGACCTCGTCTCGGCAGTCCGTTACGTACACCACTGTGCTATCGCCGGTTAGTATTATATCAACGTTAATTAAAACCACGCTAACAAACTACTGGCTGATCTTTTCCCATCTCTTATTCATCATACTGTCCAAGGAGTCGTTTAGCTGACACAGTTTAGCATAAATTTGCATCGAGCTCGCCTCTCGGTGTAAATATTTCGTGATTAAACTCTTGCCAGCCGGCCGGTTGGCAGGCCGAGTCAGGTGAATTAATATATAGCACCTGTTCATGCTGATAGCCTGGTGCTGGTCAGTGGACGTCCGTTCTCAATGTCTTTTAGCTTACATTCATGTTAAACAGTACCTTTTTTTTTTTTTTTTTTTTTATCGTGCGGAAATCCCTTCGGATACCCCCCCGCCAGCCAGCGGGGGCGGTTATGTCGGGCTTGCACGGACTAAAACCGCACGCCGTCTCGGGTCTTCAGACGCCGGGGTGTAAGGTTACCCATAGAGCATATCCCTCGCACCCCGGTTGACCCTGGGCCATCTCACTACTAACAGCATCGCTCATCCTGTCTCCTCTAAAAGCAGAGGAGTACGGAGAGCGATGTGTTCCCGCCACGTTGGGTATTGGCCGACGATCAATGCCAACCCTATGAAGGGGTGAAGGGGAAGCCATTGACCGCCGACCTGGGTGTACCGGCCGCTCCGATTCCGTTCCCCCCGGACTGCAGCGGGATCGGAATCGGAGCGACACTCGAGGAGGTTACCCAACACACACCCCCATGTTAAACAGTACCTATTAGTTAATATTTGGATTTTGCTCACGAGATTGTCGACATGTGGAGTGTGGATTTGGCAATTATTGTTCCGATAGTTGTATCGGTTCACGGACTGATTGTCAAGAGCCTCGATCAACATCTTAAGAGGCTCGTGTTAGGCAGTTGGGTTAAGGGCTTGATGCAGAAGGCAGTGCTCCTCGACACGGCACGTATTGTGAGGAGATACCTTTCTCTGGAGCCCTAACCCTAGCAGCTTGGTCACTGTACCCGATGCCGGTGGGCCACTATTTTTTATATTTTTCAAATATATTTGTTTTTTTATATAGAATGTATTTAAAAATATAATTTATATGTATTTTAAATTAAATAAAGAGTGGAGTCGAATTTTGTAATTTTGTTTATATATTTGGGGTTATCTTCGGAACCACTACTGCACCTTTTGGAAAATAACTCGTTCACCATTTCAATGGTACATCATCCCCCATGGACATAGACTATATATTACGTGTAAATTACGATGGCTTGATAAAAAAAAAACGACGGGTGCACTCCGGGAGTGCCGGCAGAAGTGAAAACTTGAATATTAACGTTGTGCATTTTTGATATTTTGGAATGGTTAGGGAATAATTTTGCACTAACTGCTTTATTTATCAGTATAAAAGTACTATAATTATGTGGTAATAAATGAACGCCTTACGAATTTTCTATCAGGTCACGTGTCTTGACGCGAGATTAACCATTTTTACCCATTACAAAAAAGTGCTAGTCGTACTTGCGCATGTAGGGTTCCGTATAATTATCTACCTGTTGATATTATCAATATCGAGCAAAAACGAGTTTAGAAATCGAAAACGATTTTTTTTCAGTATGTATTGTTATTGCGGCAACAGAAATACCTCATCTGTGAAAATTTCAACTGTCTAGCTGTCACGGGTCGTGAAATACAGCCTGGTTATTGCCGTTATTAATATCGAGCAAAAAACGGCAAAAAAACACGTTTCTTGTCTGTATATTTAAGGGGACTTCCCTTAAATATTTATTTAATTTTGTTTCTATTATTTGTTATAGCGCAACAGAAATACATCATTTATGAAAATGTCAACTGTCTCGCTATCACGGTTCATGAGATACAGCCTGGTGACAGACGGACGGACGGAGAACGAAGCCTCAGTAATAAGGTACCTTTGGGTACGGATCCTTTAAAAATAGTTATACAGTCCCTTCAAGATCTTCGGGGCCCATGCCAAACTCATCTGCAAGCCGGTTCTGAGAGATGGAAGAGACTCTGCTGGTGCTGGTCAATTGTACGATTGGGGGGTCCCTGTAAACTGGTTTTCTATCTATTCTAATATCTACTATATCAAGATTAAACAACCTTTGTTCCAATCCCCAGCACAAACACAGCGTAACGCAATATTCAAACCGCCACCATAATTAATAAGGAAACGAATAGCTTCCATATATCACAGTGATAATTTGAAATGCCGCAAAAGCGAGTACAATAACGTACATTCCTCTTACAATACTACAATGCAAACCCTCAAGGGAACTAAATACGCAATGTATTGCGAAGCTGCGTTCACACACACGCGGACAACGCGTGACATACTCCTACGTATAAGTCTGTCGTTCGCTTTCTTCTCGTCTGCTAATTATTTATTAATTAAATTGCTCATCTAACAAAACAAAGACGTATATAATTAAATTTTTGTGATTCCTCTGAAAGACGTTTTAGGGCAACTGTGAAGTGAGATTCCTATTCATGAGACCCCAAATAACTTCAAAACACATCTTGCCGCCAGAAGTGATGGTCCATTTCCGCCTATTATTTCAATACCAATTTGTAAATAATCTCTTCACAAAAAATATGAAAGCGTTTGAAAAATTATCCTACTTAGGTTATTAAGATACGTGAAAACTTATGGATCGATTTTATTAAAACTTACAGGAAACTTTAAGGCTACAACATGTCCAAGTTTCAACTCTTCATATTAATCAAATCGTAAGTTAAGACTTTAAATTTCGCGCGAGAAACATAGTTTTTTCGCAATTTACCGGAGATTTACTAAACTGATTGAAATCCACTGGAGCTCATTCGATTTGTATTTCAAAAATACTACACTTTTTTGTATTTTTTTTTGTTTTGCTTTATGAACAACCTTGCACCCCGGTGTCTGAAGACCCGAGACGGCGTGCGGTTTTAGTCGGTTCAAGCCCGACATAATCGTCCCCGCTGGCCGGCGGGGGGTATCCGAGGGGATTTCCGCACAAAAAAGGTACTTTTTTGTTGTCATTTTATTTATGAAAAACCGTTTTTGGTAAAAAAAGGATTATTATTTGCTACGGTTTATATAACATATAAAGAAACTCACAAATTTGGCCTCTCTCTTCATAATATGAGTATATATTGATGACTGTATAATAATACATGAGAATAGAGGAAAAGTACAATATATTAGAAAATGAACCGCGTCCCAAATTGCGTCCCGTGCGTTAGACACGCCAGCTTCAGCTTAATACGGAGAAAGTAATTAATTATTAATGGGAATAGTAATTAGGCCAATGGTGTGTAGAATATGGTAGCCATCGTGTCAAAATTATATGGAGCTGAGAGGAGTGGTATGCCGACGATAAATGATCGACAGTAAAATTATGATATTAAATGCAACTACGTTTTTTTACGTGTGGAATACCCCACGGGCTTCACCTTACCGTTGCCAGTGATGAGGTGCGTATGTCGGAATCGAACTGACTAAAACCACACGATTTCTTTCCTAAGCGTCCATTGCTGGGCACCTCGGGTACGCCCTCGAAAGGATAACCCTAGGGTTCCAGGCGGACTTCGGCCGTCATCGTGGCCTTTGGGGTCGGGTTTGATCCCACGTCAGTGAGTTGGCAGGCGTGTATAGGATACACACGACACGTCTCCGTCTTGGCCTGGCTTATTATATTATTTAGCTTAGCTGGAAGTGTTAACCGGAATACTATTAATTTCAATTACTCTTAAAAAAAGCTTCATTGGTATTTGCAAAATAATTAAAAAGTTTTTCTAATAACCATAAGCTCTTTTATATAATAATCACTCTAATAGCCAGGCCAATCATTTTAGAAGCCTTAATAACTGAACGAGAGTCGTCACGTTTTTTTAAATCGGGTCACGTTCCATTCTTGGTACACTGGATACTTACTGAGCAATATTTACAATGATATCATAACAAAATCCAGAAAGTTAATTTTAAGCGTTGACGACCAGTGTCGCTGGCGGTAGATTGTTCGAGAAGAGTTCGATTCCCACTCAGTGGAAATATTTTTATGTATAAATGGGTAGATGTTTTTATGTGTAATTTGTATGTACTCTATTCCATATTACAAGCTATGCTTTTTTATTTCTCAACTGCTGAGACTCTGGGTTCAATTCCTGCGTTGGACATTTTTTAGGGATTTTCTTTAGAAAAGCCCTATTGCTATGGAGTTGTCGTCGACGTCGTCGTCGTCGTTGCCAATTTTCTGTCACGGTTTTGGGTATGAAGGAGATGAGCTATCGAGTTGCTGTTTTCGGTAATAGATTCGTGCTGGGGTGAACCATTGCAAGATAAAAAAAAACGCTAAATCGAAAATCCCTTGTATTCGGCTGAGCTCGTCTCAGGAATTCAACTTGTTTTTATTTGCTGCATAACCAGTCGTAAAGAAAATATCGTCTACAAGCTGGTGCCCGCGGCTCCTCTCGCATGGAATTATGATCCCGTTACCGCAACCTTTGGTAACCTATTCCAGGGATAAAAAGTAACCTATGTAGGCCTCGTAATTCCTGTACAAAATTTCAGCCAGATCCGTTTAGCCGTTCAAACGTGATTGAGTAACAAACATCCAAATATCTGCATAAACTCTCACATTCATAATATTAGTCGGACAACTTAAATTCAATTTCTTTTACAAAATAAACGTAAAATTCCAGCTAGCTAAGAATGACAAGTCGTATGTAAATAAGAAATTTAAAATAATAAAAAGTAATTCAAAGCTATCGCTCGTGTGCGACAATAGTGTGATGTTCAACATAATTCGCAACGTGATTGGCGCCTAGCTGACATTTACTATTAGGCTGTTCTCTGTTGAAAATTATGACCAATTACGTTCTGCTTTATGTGACATGATTGGTCATACTATGTAAGACTTTGGTAATACTAGTGTACAGGTGGTATAATTACATGTAATATCATCAAAATTCAGGATTTTATCACGCTCCCGGTTAATCGTGACAATATAAGTTACAAATATTATGACGTATTCCATGCGAACCTTTTATTTTTTAAGCTGCATACTATTTGCTGTGTACCAAGACTAACTTTTGGATTTGTGATGATTTCTATGTTGATGAAATGAGATAAAATATTGTTTACAGTCTCGTAGACTGTAGGAATACTGGTGCATTACATTATATTGTTAAGAGTTTACGTGAATATTACACATTGAAATACAACGTTAAGTAGCACCCGACAAAAGTCGCTTAACACTTATTATTTTTACTTTTTTTTATATATAGGACACGTCAATTTGACTTCACCTCGCCTGATGGTAAGCTGAAGGTAAAGTCTCAGGAAAGAGGGTCACCATGACATACACGTACCATGTTAACAATGGTGGCACTCAGCTTGACGGCCTCATCAGAAGAGGATTGTCGTCGCAGCACCGCGTGACACCCACCGGTCCCACTAGTGCTGCGACCACAATCCCCCTGCCCGGCTATGCAGTTGCTGACCCCTGAACGCAATCAAACGGAAATTGAATTATTATGGAGGGTTTCTCGCAATCCTGCACGGTGGTACCCACCCGGCCGAATTTTGTAACAAAGTGTCATCAAATTTCTACCACCAGTAAATTACATTTACTAATATCTTTTTTTTTTAATTTTGTGACTAAGGTGATCTACAAGTAGTGTCCCACAAAGTCGTGCAGACAATCTAATTGCAGGATCAGAAAGTAGTTCGGTATTTCACCTACTTCTACATCTTCTGATATTACAAACGCGAAAGGATGTTTACTCTTTCACGCAAAAATGGCTTAACGGATCTGGCTGAAATTTGGTACAGGGATAGATTATAGTCTGAAATAACTCATAGGCATTTTTATCTCTGGAATAGGTTCCCATGGGAAGCGGGAACGGGAATAGTAGTGCACTCGGGTGAAATCGGGGGCAAAAGCTAGTACATACATATAGTCACGAGTCTTTCCGATTGGGGTAGGCAGGTACAACATCTATCCACTTACTACGATCCTGACATACGCATTTCGCGTCTTTTACTTTGACATTTAATTATCAAACCCAATCAGTTTATTTTTATTACTTGACAAAATGGTTGACAAAACATTAGGTATACTACAAAACATTAAATTCGATACCTACCAGTTACCATACTGACTAGGTAGTTATAACCAACAGTATAATTACTTTGAAATGACTTATATATTTAAGTAACTTACGACAGAAATTAATTGAAACTGTTTAAATAATGAAGTGAGTTATGAAGTTTATACTCAATTATAAATCGTAGAGAAAACTATGTGGACTTAAAATTAAAAGAGTTGGAAGGTAGATAAAAGATTAAGTGAACGAAAGAAGGATTTTACTTTTTGTTCACTTAATCTTCACACGATCTCAAACGTGATCCATCGTAGACCAGATCGTCACTTACGACCAGGTGAGATAGAGGTAGAGGTCAAACATGAGCCTATCAGTCATAAAAAAAATCGTTCTATTTCCACAACAAGCCAAACTCACCTTTTTTTTATTTCTTTTTTTTAATATATAAGGTGTCACGAAATAACATCGACAATATGTATTTGAAAGAAAACAAAAAATATCGGGTAAAATATAAAAAAAAAAAAAAATTAAAAAAAAAATCCGTTCCCGCAGGGGGAACGCTCAGGTAGATTTCCTGAAGCAATTAATATTATTTTTTAACATGTTTAATTTTTTTTTCTCGAAAACGGTAACTTTTAGCGAAAAACTTTTCAGACATTTATTTTAGACTTAAAAATGGCCTATCGATTATAAATGTTTCCGACCGCAAGAATGTTCACCGGTTAGAAGTTTTTCCCCTCTCCACTTTTAGTTAAAGTTTTAATCTTATAGGTTTACAATTAAAAGTTGTTGGTATTCATGTATACTATGGGATAAAATTAGAACGGTTCGAATATCTTTCATGGAACGTGAAATTTTGAGGAAAAACTGATTTCACAAAAAGTGAGGCCCTACCGTCCCCTTAGGCCGGATTCCACCCGTTCACGAACTTAAACTAAGTTTACACCCAAGCAATTTTTGACCGCAGTTTGAAAGCGATCGGGGCAAAAATGCGACCGTGAGAGTGCCGCAAATTTTGGGAAGTGGAACCATACATACATATATATATATATATAAACTTTTTGACCAGTGGTCATTTCGGACTCATAACTAGACCTACTATGAATATTTTTTTTTTAAATTCGACAGTAGTCAAGAAACCAATAGGTAGATCGATTTCATCGAAATCTACCTAAAAGGGGATCACATTCACAGGAAAGTGTCAAGGCACTTATCACAGAAGCTGTGTGAGAGGACTAGCAGCAGATATGAAGGCGAACAAACTAAGAAGAAATTTTAGAAAAGTTGGGTAAACAAGTGCTGAGTAAGTCTTTTAGGGATCTTGATGGAATTTGGCGCAGAGATAGATCTAGGTACTCCGGAATGGCACATAAGCTATTTCTCATCCCGGTAAAAGGTTCCAATGAGTCGCAAAAACAGGATCAGTTTTCACACGGGCGAAGCCGTGGGCAACAGCTAATATTTCAATATGTATTATGAGAAAGATTGGGAACGTTGAACGAATGACAAATAAAGGATATTAGGCAACCTGCCTACCCTAGAATAAGCATCAATTATATTTAAGTTACCGACTCAAAGTTATGGAATTTAAGTTGTCCGAATAAACTTTCTTCCTTCTGTCAAACCACTAGTTATCAAGCATTCCACATTTATAAATATCTATCATGAGTTTTTGGGTTAAGTCATTGCATCCCGAAATAGAATCTTAGGGGCCTGTAGGCCTATTTTTTTTTTGTTTTCGTGCGGAAATCCCTTCCGATACCCCCCGCCGGCCAGCGGAGGCGGTTATCTCGGGCTTGAACCGACTAAAACCGCACGCCGTCTCGGGTCTACAGACGCCGGAGTGTAAGGTTGCCCATAGAGCATATCCCTCGCACCCCGACTGATCTCCGGTTTCAAGATGGCCCCCTCGGGTTTGGGAACCACGGTGTCCACGTCTTTCCCCGGTTTGGGGGAGGGGCGCTAGTCGCCCCACCGTCCCGGCCTGCTTCTGCTGGGGTGACAGGCGGCCTCACCTGCCACCCCCAGGCCTGCGCTCATGGAGAACGGAGGTCGTTAAGCGACCTCCGGCGCCTGAGTCGCCTGCGGCGCGCGGCGAGCATGTTGCGGGCTCGGCGGGCCGGGAGAGTTTTAATCTCTCCCGGGCGCGCTCCGCCATCTCCTTCTCGAGCATTACTGGCTCGCAGAAGGAGGTGGCGGCGGCCCACGTGCTCGCGCTCCGCACCATTGCTGCAATCATGCTGCCGAGCGAGAGGACTCCCACTCCGATGGCTGCCACTAGGTCACGCCTCGGCGCCTCCCAGGCCGGGCAGTCCGAGGGGCCTGTAGGCCTACCATGTAATGCACATGCCCAATGGCGGGCCCGCATGAAATACGAACAAAAGAAGTATCATTTAGGTACCATGAAGTTACTTCGGATTTCATTCTTTTGCTCGAGACCATAAAGTATGTTCTGGACACTGAACAAAACATATCAAGGTTTTTATTTACAATATATTTCTATTAAAAATCAACTATTATAAAGCAAAGCGGCGATAGCCCAGTGGCATACGTAACGGACTGCGGAGACGAGGTCTCGAGTTTGATCCCCAGTTGCCCGGGCAAACACCTCTGACTTTTCGTAGTTATGTGTGCATTAATAAATGATAATTATCGCTCGCTTAACAATGTGCCCGGTAGATGGCAATAGGCTCGCTCCCTATTACATTGGGACCTCAACATAACTGGCGAATCGTGGGTGTGTAATACACCTCTGCCTACCCCTTCGGGGATACAGGCGTGAAGTTATGTTATGTTATGTTCTTGAAGTTGTCGGGGTTGTTCAGGGGATTCTCACGCGGTACTTGTTCCGTTAAAATAATTTTGTGTCAATATAGCTAGAGAATCATCGTAATATTCAGAGGTGTGCTGAATTATAGCTTCCGACAGGTGTACTCAGTAAAATAAAACTAAAATACCTGATTATAATGCAATGCCCCCTCAGAGCCCCGTACGGTTTGTCAGGTGTGTGCCCGGGGCGACTGGGGATCGAACTCGAGACCTCGTCTCAGCAGTCCGTTACGTACGCCACTGGACTATCGCCGCTTTTTTCATCAAGAAAAGAAAGGTAAACATCTCCCGAATGTTATATGGAACATAAAATTGGAAGAAACACTATATTGTGTATTTCACTCAAACCTATTGAGTTATCAAAATGAAGAAAATTAGGAGATAACAAAAATAACCAAAAAGTATAAAATAAAATAAATGATTAAAAATAAAAAAAACCGGCTGCTGCTGAAAATACCAAAACAAGTTTGATAGCATGTGGGGACCAATTAATGTTCTTTCGATTTATAATTTGTAATTGGGTACCGCCTAATATATACTATAACCGGGTAATTTATTTTATTTAAAACGAAAAAAGGGAACTCAGAATATTTGCTTCCATAGCTTGAGCTTCACAAAATTTCCGGGCAACTAATGATCGTACTCTATCTGTGTTTGTTTCGTGGTAAGTTCTCGGGGGATATTGTATTCTAGATTCAGGGATTTCTGTCCTCTACGGACAAAAGTTCCTCGTTTACATAGACAATTAAGAGCACCTCTTCTTAATGGTATACACCGTAAACTTTTTTTTTAATAACATAACATAACATAACTTCACGCTTGTATCCCCGAAGGGGTAGGCAAAGGTGTATTACACATTCGATTTTTTTAATAGGCATAGTCAGCACCTAGCCTGATGGTAAGCTAAAGGCAACGTCTCACGAATGAGGATCACCATTACAGACACAAATAATACTATAATATTTTATTATTAATTACTGTTTTCTCGATCGTCAGCTTGACGACCTCATCAGATGCTTTTTACACCCCGCTTAAAGGACCCGGGACTGTAAAAGAAAGGAAACACGTGTGCTAGTAAAGAAATTCAAGTCTTTATGGTGCAGCATAGAAAACAGATGCCGCGTATGAGGGTATGAGAGTGGTTTTCCCTATTGGAACGGATAAAATTTAATGTCATAATTTAGTATGGCATACTTACATTTCTCCTAAATCATAACACATAAGAATCATTCAGCATATTGTTAGACATATTTTTTTAGCATAACTATTAAGTATAACTATTTAAAAGCATAATACGCTATAGCATAACATTATAATCACATAACGATATTAAAGCATCAACACAAACCTCATTATTCGCTACGCTACCGCCTTAACCTTCTAACCTAATCTATCCGAGTCACACTGCTATGAGTCGCAATGTTAATCCTGATGCTCGTATCAACAGTGATTAATTAGATAGTAAACAAAAATAGTGACTATACCCGATCAAATCTTTTGATATTTACGTGTTGCAAACTGTTATGCGAATGAATGATATTAATGCTTTATAAGTTTATGTAATTTAAAATTAGATTATGCCTAAAGAAACGGAGAGGGAGCGAGAAGAAGAACCCTGCCCCTCGAGTTTCGCCGTCTCATCTACGCCCGGGACTACCGACCGTCGTGATCGGGGCCTGAGGAATGCAGTTGGCCGACTCGCCGTCCTTACAGAAGCAGGCCGTGGCGGAGGCGTGTCGTGTGTGTCCTACGCACGCCTGCCAACGCACCGAAGTGGGATAAAACCCGACCCCACCAGGCGAGGCCGCGGTGGCGGCCAAAGTCCGCCGGCAACCCTGGGATTATCCTTTCGAGAGCTTACCCGGGGTGCCTGGCAACGGCAACGGACACTTGGGGAGGACACCGTGCGGTTTTAGTCGATACACGACATAACCACCCCCGCTGGCCGGCGGGGGGGGGGGGTATCCGACGGGATTTCCGCACGTAAAAAAAAATGCCTAAAGAAACAGTACGTCATAATTTATTTATGGCAAAGTATTCTTACGCCTTTAAATTGTATGCCAAACTTGTTATGCTAAAGTAAATTAGGACAAAAAAATGCGTTCGAAGGTAATCCCATGGGAGAGCTAAAGGAGTACTCACTGGCGTTGAGAGGCACGGCGGGCGCACGCGCGTGGTACGTGGCCGCGCCGCCCGCGTACGCCGCGTGCCGCCCGTAGCCCGCCACGCTGGCGGCTACCCGCTGCGAGCGCGCATGGCCGCCCGACTCACGCGCCCGCGCACCCCGCAGTCTGTGGCGTTCACTGGAACAAGAACAAACACTTTAGGGTATTACAGGGCAAAAATTACGATTGTAAAAAGGAACATCGATACTGCTAAAAGTATAAGAGTCAACTCCTCTCGTCCCATAGCCATAGATGTCGTACAAGGCGACAAGTGATAGAGTTTTTAAACTTAGGTACCTAATCTGTGGTTCTACATCCTATTAAGTGCAGCCTCAGTGGGCTGGGCCAAGAAAAAGTGGCCGGTATACCCAGTAAACGGCAAGAGGCTCATTAACTATTAATTAGAGCTAAACACAGAGATTAGTGAAATGTAGGTGTTTATTCTGCCTCTGCCCAACCCTACTGTGATTACAGGCGTCACTATAGGTATGTATGCTGTAAAATCCATACATTTCAACGTTCTCCAAAAGAAACTCTTTCCGATGACTCAAGAATCTTATACAAAAAATATTTAGTTTCGGTGTCAATAACACCAGCGATGTATATGCCAAATTTCCCAGTGATCGATTGCGTGGGTTGTTTGGGAATGTAGGGTGGGACAACTTCCCAGCGCCGAGAGTTGAAACGTGATTGTCAATAACTGCCATGTACATACAGAAGGGATGTCAAACGGAGATAAAATGGGGTTGTTATTTGAAATGTTCGCGGGGTTGTTACAAAAAGTTTTATTAAACTGTATAAAAGTCAGTGAAATAGATACCTTTTTAGAGTTCCGTTGCCAAATGTCCGTATGTCACAGCCACTTTTTTCCGAAACTATAAAAACTATGTTGTTGAAACTTGGTAAGTAGATGTATTCTGTGAACCGCATTAAGATTTTCACACAAAAATAGAAAGAAAAACAATACATTTTGGGGGTCCCCATACTTAGAACTGAAAATCAAAAAAAAAATTTCATCACACTCATACCTTTTTGAAGCTGTACATCGCAATACATCTACTTACCAAGTTTCAACAACATAGTTTTTATAGTTTAGGAAAAAAGTGGCTGTGACATACGGACGGACAGACAGACAGACATGACGAATCTATAAGGGTTCCGTTTTTTGCCATCTGGCAACGTAAACCTAAAAAACGGTCATGTGCGCGTCGGACTCGCCCATGAAGGGTTCCGTAGCAGCAAGTAACATAATCATGTATTTTTTTTTAAATTTTATATTTATCTTGATTGTATGAAAGTAAATTGCGGTTTACGATTCATGCCGTTTAAAAAAAACTACTTAATAGATCTCGTTCAAATCAATTTGCGGTGGATGTTTACATGGTAATGTACATCATAATATTTTTTTGCTTTTATCATTCTCTTATTTTAGAAGTTACAGGGGGGGGGGACACATCTAATATAATTTTTTCTAAACTGAATAGTTGTCGCGAGAGTTCCAAATTGGTAAAATGTGTCCCCCCCCCCCCTGTAACTTCTAAAATAAGAGAATGATAAAACAAAAAAATATTATGATGTACATTACCATGAAAACATCCACCGAAAATTGATTTGAACGAGATCTATTAAGTAGTTTTTTTTAAACGGCATAAATCGTAAACCGCAATTTACTTTCATACAATCAAGACAAATATAAAAATTAAAAAAAATACATGATTATGTTACTTGCTGCTACGGAACCCTTCATGGGCGAGTCCGACGCGTACATGACCGTTTTTTAGGTTTCCGTTGCCAGATGGCAAAAAACAGAACCCTTATAGATTCGTCATGTCTGTCTGTCTGTCCGTCCGTATGTCACAGCCACTTTTTTCCTAAACTATAAAAACTATGTTGTTGAAACTTGGTAAGTAGATGTATTCTGTGAACCGCATTAAGATTTTCACACAAAAATAGAAAGAAAAACAATACATTTTGGGGGTCCCCATACTTAGAACTGAAAATCAAAAAAAAAATTTCATCACACTCATACCTTTTTGAAGACCTATGGATAGGTCTTCAAAAATGATATTGAAGTTTCTAATATATTTTTTTTCTAAACTGAATAGTTGGCGCGAGAGTTCCAAATTGGTAAAATGTGTCCCCCCCCCCCTGTAACTTCTAAAATAAGAGAATGATAAAACTAAAAAAATATTATGATGTACATTACCATGAAAACATCCACCGCAAATTGTTTTCAACGAGATCTATTAAGTAGTTTTTTTTAAACGGCATAAATCGTAAACCGCAATTTACTTTCATACAATCAAGACAAATATAAAATTTAAAAAAAATACATGATTATGTTACTTGCTGCTACGGAACCCTTCATGGGCGAGTCCGACGCGTACATGACCGTTTTTTAGGTTTCCGTTGCCAGATGGCAAAAAACAGAACCCTTATAGATTCGTCATGTCTGTCTGTTTGTCCGTCCGTATGTCACAGCCACTTTTTTCCTAAACTATAAAAACTATGTTGTTGAAACTTGGTAAGTAGATGTATTCTGTGAACCGCATTAAGATTTTCACACAAAAATAGAAAGAAAAACAATACATTTTGGGGGTCCCCATACTTAGAACTGAAAATCAAAAAAAAAATTTCATCACACTCATACCTTTTTGAAGACCTATGGATAGGTCTTCAAAAATGATATTGAAGTTTCTAATATATTTTTTTTCTAAACTGAATAGTTGGCGCGAGAGTTCCAAATTGGTAAAATGTGTCCCCCCCCCCCTGTAACTTCTAAAATAAGAGAATGATAAAACTAAAAAAATATTATGATGTACATTACCATGTAAACATCCACCGCAAATTGATTTGAACGAGATCTATTAAGTCGTTTTTTTTTAAACGGCATAAATCGTAAACCGCAATTTACTTTCATACAATCAACACAAATATAAAAACTTAAACAAATACATGATTATTTTACTTGATGCTACGGAATCCTTCATGGGCGAGTCCGACGCGCACATGATCGTTTTTAGGGTTCCGTTGTCAAATGGCAAAAAACGGAACCCTTATAGATTCTTCATGTCTGTCTGTCTGTCCATCCGTATGTCATAGCCACTTTTTCCTAAACTATAAGATCTATGCTGTTGAAACTTGGTAAGTGGATGTATTGTGTGAACCGCATTAAGATTTTCATACAAAAATAGAAAATATACAATAAATTTTGGGGGTCCCATACTTAGAACTGAAACTCAAAAAAAATTTTTTCATTAAACCCATACGTGTGTGGTATCTATGGATAGGTCTTCAAAAATGATATTGAAGGTTCTAATATAATTTTTTCCTAAACTGAATAGTTTGCGCGAGAGACACTTCCAAAGTGGTAAAATGTGTGTGTATGTGTGTGTGTGTCCCCTGTAACTTCTAAATAACTTCAATTAAATTTTTAAGCATTTTGTATGCTTACTTTTTTCTAAAGATTTTTAGATCGGAATCGTCTCACGGAATCGGATCGGATCGCGGGTTCAAGTCCCGTCCTAGATGTTCTCTTTTTCTAAATAACTTCTAAAATAAAAGAATGATAAAACTAAAAAAAATATATGCTGTACATTACCATGTAAACTTCCAACGATAATTGGTTTGAACGAGATCTAGTAAGTAGTTTTTTTTAATACGTCATAAATCGTAAACTGCAATTTACCTTTCATTCAATCAACTCAAATATAAAAATTAAAAAAAAACATTATTATGTTACTTGCTGCTACGGAACCCTTAATGGGAGAGTCCGACTCGCACTTGGGCGATTTTTTTTTATTTTTACGACTCTGTTATGATGAAAGGGTAAGCAGGGGTATTATTCTATATTATTGGTAATAATAATCTTTGGTTTAAACATTCGAGCCCCAATCTCGGTTGCATCCAAAGCTTGCATTTTGAACCCGGTTCCGCTCTCCTAATCATTCCTTCCATATTTGTATTTTACGGGAGCAACCATCGTCTGACATATGTTATTTATACAATAATAATAATAGCTGACCCGCCATGCTTCGTTCCGCTTTAGAATCAAGTTATCTTGGTTAGCTTATCAGCTGAGTTTATTTCGTGAATGTCTTATATATGCACAGTATCCCGAGGGGGCCATCTTAAAACTGTAGATGGCCCAGAGCCAGCCAGGGTGCGAGGGAATTGCCTTACACCCCGGCATTAGAGACCCAAGACGACGTGGCGTATGGTTTTGGTCGGTTCCATTCAGACATTATTATACTCGGGAGATCCGCGAAAACACAAAAACCAAAAAACACAAAAAGGCTCACTATAGGCGGAGACAAATCTGAAAAATCTAAAATCATGAAAATCGGTCCACCCGTACCCATTGTGGCATTCTTAGCATGTATAATGGTGACCCTTATTTCTGAGACTTTATCTTTAGCTTACCATCAGGTGAGGGGAAGTCATATTGACGTGACCAATATAAAACAAAAGATATAAATCGTAGAAACATCGTCAGTTGGTCAGAGTATTCCCTTTAGGGCCCTATATATATTTTCTTTGCGCGAGTTACTTGCATTGGTACTGGGTGTTTCTATGTATGAGACGACATGTATTTTATATACAAAAAAAAATATCTAAGTATGTTTATCCCCATTTAGGTCTAGATAGCGGTATCTAATCCCTCCCTTATTCCCACTACTGTAACTCCTATACACCAGGATCAACAGTAGTGACCCACGAACAGACCGAGGAATACACCGAGTACACACCTTCGGAGAGTCCCAGGGAAAGTTATACTGTCTTGGAACCCGCATCGAAATTAATCAGAAGTAAATTGGAGGAGTTAGAAAAATAATAAATGCACTTCTCTCGTTAAAAATCGAGAGAAAATAAACACAAATAGGCAAACTACCTATAAAAGACATAAGCATAGGGATTGCAATTCCGCAAACCGGGATCACGCATTCCCGCGGGATCCCACTGCTTTTATTAATCTACTGAATTCCACACCTTGAAAGCGGGGATCCGCGGATCCCGCAAATTTCGCTCAAATCGTGAGTAGCACGAAATGACGTTCTTTGAGCCCGTTGGTATATGAGAAGAGTACCTGATGCTCACCTATGAATGTAAGTAAGTAAGTAAGTATAAATAAAGTTTTATGTCTCTTCCACAAAGGTAAGGTACAATTTGCATATTACAGGTCATTTTATTACTCTCGTGCCTTTGTGAGAGTCTGTAGTAAGAAAACCTGTGTTACAGATCACCAGGCTCCCACCTCTAGGACGAGTGGTGTTACGTTTTACGATTGTTGTTTTATTATTCTTTACAAGAAAAAACTCTATTTAGTATATTATAAGTGTAGTCCATTGAAAAGTTACATTTGGGGTAGCGTTTTTTAGAGGACGCAATTTTATTTTTTTGATGTGTAGGGGGTTCAGTGTAAAGCTAAAACCAAGTTTGTGGGGTCGCCACCTTTGTCCCAGTGCCGCCATCTTGAAAATAGGGGTTGAAATGGTTTTTACGATATATCTCTTAAACTATTTATCTGATAAAATAAAAAAATAAAAATTAAACATTTCAATGGACTAGTGTACTGTATGTATTAATGTGCGCGCGTTAGTAAATATGTGTGTTAGTGTGTGAGGGTGTGTTTGTATATGTTAGGGTAAGTGTGTGAGGGTGTGTTTGTGTATGTTAGGGTGAGTGTGAGTGTTTTACCCATTTATTTATATTTACTTGATTTGTGCGTAATATAGTTATATTACCTGTGTTGATAGGTTTTCGGTATCAAGATTACATAAGCTATTTAACCAGGAGGTCAGTTTCTTTCTTAGTTTGAATTTATTCAAGTGGTATATGGGAAGAAAGGCGTTAATTTTATTGTAAAGATATGTAATGTATCCTGACGTTTCAGCCTACGAGCTAAGAAGCAGAGAGAGCGTCTTTACCATCAGCATATATTTGCAGTTCACTCAGAAGCAGCCTCGGAGATGATACAATAAAAGGCATTTTGACTATATTTAAAATATTGTACGAATTGTTGTCATCCTAATAAAATGTACCGTAAAAACATATTTTATTAATTTACAATATAAAATAAGTTTCTTTTTTGTTAAAAAATCAAGATTAAAATCTCACTGCTTTTGAGATTTGATCACGTGCTTATAAACGCTCTGTGACGTCACACATAAGTAAACAGAGTTTTTCAATACAGGCTGTCTGCATTTCCTAGTGTTAATCGACTGGTTCAATTATTAATTACTAATAATGTTTCACTTTTATCTTATATATCTCAAAATAAACCATTATTTTGGCAACTAATTTCAATAATTACGGAAACGTGCTTTAAGTCGCTTACTGTTTACTTTGGTGTGACGTCACATGTCACGGGATCCGTTATGGCGCGTACTTTCTTTAAATCAAACTTTAATATCGATTTTTATCGTAAATAAAACTGTTCTCAAAAAAATATTGATGCCATCTGCATTTTTATGTTGTAATACATAATACAGAACTATTTTTTAGCAGTAGTCAAATACCCTAATGCCATTTGTTTCATAAGAGCGTATTTTCAAAAGTTATCACCATAGGATCCTAATAATATCATAATAATAACATCTATGAGAAAGTTGCGATTTAACTATTAGTCATTATAGGAATAAGACTGAATTAAAAACATAAACCTGTTGTTAGGAGTAACAAAACTATTAAACTATGCCAAATATTTGAGGAAGAATTACTTTACTTATTTAATAGAAAAGATATTAAAAAAAAAGTTGATTTTTACACAAAAATCTGTAGTTTTAATTTAATTTTATAACATAATTCGCGAGGGATTGAGTAATCCCGCATATCAATACCGCGGGATTGTAATCCCTACATAAGCAGCACGGACACAAATATAAAGGGTCCTAAATGAGCTATATTTGATAGATAGTGGTACGTATTATACCCTAGAATATTACATTACTATGTTCAACTCCATCCTATTTCACAATAATAAACGAACGTGATCTACAACATCAGTAACCGAGTATTTCTCAAAGTAACAGATATTTATAGAAGGTATTACGAGAATATCGCCGGCTCGGGTGTTGTCGACAGAGACGTCAGCAGGCGCGGCACGTCACATCCCCATCCGTCTCTCTAATCTATAACTCAAAGGAGAACTTCTAAGGTATCATTCGTGATAAGAACAACAGAATTCTGTTCGCAGTCATCATTGCCATTCTCATTTCATTCATTCATCTTGAAAAATATTGTGTTTGATAACTTGTTATTTTGGATGAGGGTTAAAATGTATTACACCTATTACATTGGGACCTAAACATAAACTGGCGAAATGTGGGTGCTAGCACCTCTGCCTACCACTTCGGGGATAAAGGCGTGAGTTTATGTTTATGTTTATGTAAAATGTATTTTCGTTTATTTAACTTTTTAAAGTGTTCACTATGTGCTTAATTTTTTTTTCTTAAAACCACACATAAGTGTAGTAATAATATATTCTTTTTGTTAATTTAAATTGGAAATAATCCAGTACTATAAAAGCTATAATTATATAAAACTAACTGATGCCCGCGGCTTCGCCCGCGTGGAGGTTGCTCAAGCAAAAAACGATAACCAACCTGTTTGATTGCAATAGGTTAAGTAGAGCCGGAGATTGATCTCCGGCTCTACTTAACCTATTGTAATCAAACATATGGCATCAAAATCCGTTCAGTAGTTTTTGCATCCATCGCAAACAAACAGAAAAAAAATCCAAAAAATCTATTTTGTGATCAGAACTATCTATTTAACATAACCTGAGTATTTTTTTCAAATATCTCCGATGTACAGACACAACTAATTTACAAGTTTACAATAGTACCTATAGATATTATATGAGAAGCATTAGAAAAAGTCAAATCTGGGACTGAACTTTAACAAACGGCAGTCCTTTTCTAAAGGAATACTCTACTAAAGTCATCTTTCTTTTTCTTTTTTTTCCAAAAAAAACCATCCGGAGAATCGAATCCAAAACCTCGGTAGTCACATATACTTTAGCTTGACAAATTTATGCGTGACACTCCCATAGTTCGCGCGGGTTGAGGGGCGTAAGGCAGAGGGTTGGTGAAACAAAGGCGCGGGCGGCCACGTACCGCGCGAACGTCTCGCCATCCCCGCCCCTCATCCCGCGCGAAACATGGGAGTGTCACGCATGAATTTGCGAAGCTATAGTGTATGTGACTGCCGAGCTTCGTTACTATACAGTTTTTTTTTAATTCTTCAAAATTCATTCATTCTATATAAATACTCAAAATGTACGAACGAAAAAAAGTCACCCTTCAATCCGAAAAAAAGTAACATACATAGTCTCAGAAAACGAAGATCTAAATTGAGATCAGCTCATATAGGCACACTCCACGTAGCACACACGTATCACATCTGACCGTCTTTGTCTAACGAAATATTCTTGACACAAGAACAAAACTGCGCTAAGTACGGCCAAGGCGGCCAAGTTGAAAGAACAAATAAGCCGGGGCGGTGGCATGTGGCCTCTACGACTCTCATCAAAGTTGCACGCTCGTAGGCCTCTACGCGACTACGCGGTTGTGGTCTACGAACGCTACGCCACTTGTTGTGTATCGTTAGCATAAAAAGTTTTTTCTTGTTCTGTGAGTAATTTTATGAAAATATTTTTTGGTATTCTTTGTATGCTCAATTTTGTTGACAGAATTGGCTGATAGAAATTTGAGACATGTTATGGCAAGGGTGAACCAATTGCCATCTAGCGGGCACATATTCACATTCTGTGCTGTTACTAAGAGTTGCGTAACAAAAGAATCGAATAACCCGGAAATCTGAACCAGGAAATGAATTTAAACTGTGGAACCAATGATTAAAATTTGTATCCGCGTATTGGTCTGTCAGACCAACGTAATACGTGGTATGTATTCATGAGTAGTATATATTTATCGTCAGCTATAGATCTGTCATATTCCCTTACGGCCAGTCTCAATAATCTACCTACAGTTAAAGGTAGATAGCTATCCCAGATTAACAGTCAACATTAATCTATCTGTAACTGCGGTTTCAATATTATCAAAGTCATTTTTAGTTTATCTTTGTTTATTGAAACAGAAAAAATCCCCGATAGATACTAATGGTAGCTATTTTAAATGCTGGTAAAGGATAGATCGATTATTGAAACAGGTCGTTATTAATCACATTGTACGAGATCTAAGAGAAGATATTATGATGCGGCCCTCGCTGCCATTGTGCCAGAAACCGCGAGGCTCCGTTAGTTATTAATTAATTGAAACACATAACACATAACTTCATAACTTCACGCCTGTATCCCCGAAGGGGTAGGCAGAGGTGTATTACACACCCATGATTCGCCAGTTATGTAATAGGGGACGAGCCTATTGCCATCTACCGGGCACATTACTAAGCGAGCGATAATTTACATTTTTAATACACACATAACTACGAAAAGACAGAGGTGTGTGCCCGTAACGACTGGGGATCGAACTCGACACCTCATCTCTGCAGTCCATCACGTACGCCACTGGGCTATCACCGCCTTATTATTATTAGTTGAAACTAGCGTTGATTTCTGACTCCGCCCACATGGAATTCTGATCGCGATCCCGTGAACTCGGGATCTAATTTTCACATCATTGAGTAATATTTTAACATTTGCGTCGGTAGCTTAGTGGTTAAGGAGTCGACCTTACGATCGAGAGGTCCCGGGTTCGAATCCTGGCCATTATACTACCGAAGTGAACCCACTCCTAACACAAGCAATTAAGCTTAGCTGGAGGGGTTAGGGGGAATATTAGTATTTCGGTTACTAATATTCTTAAAAAAAAAACCGGCCAAGTGCGAGTCGGACTCGCACACCGAGGGTTCCGTACAAACCTGTAGGTATATAAGTAAAAGTTCACCGATCGAGTCATAGTTATGGTATTTTTATTGCAAAATGTTTTTTTTACATTATAATTTTTTTTATTATATGATGTAACAAAAAAATTTACTGTTTTCGCAATTTTTCCTTTATCTGTACTATAAGACGTTACTTCGTACCAAATTTCAAGATTCTAAGTTCACGGTGTTGTAGTTGTAGGTTTTGATTCCTGTGCGAATTTCGAAAATTTGCGGAAATTTGCGGCATAAACGGCTGTATCTTTTGATTGCTTTGGCTTAGAAGTTTGATTTTTTCACAGCTTCAAGGGACAATAGACCTGAGTATTAGATATAAATTTCAGTTTGATACCAAGCGTACCTGAGAAAAACGGTCTTGACAGACGGACGGACGGACAACGAAGTGATCCGAACGAGTTTTTTCCTCTTTTCACGCCTGTATCCCCGAAGGGGTAGGCAGAGGTGTATTACACACCCACAATTCGCAAGTTATTTTAAGGTCCCAATGTAATAGGGGACGAGCCTATTGCCATCTACCGGGCACATTATTAAGCGAGCGATAATTAACGTTTATTCATTCACACATAACTACGAAAAGTCCGAGGTGTGTGCCCTGGGTGACTGGAGATCGAACTCGAGACCTCGTCTTGCAGTCCGTTACGTACGCCACTAGGCTTTCACTGCTGATCAGTTAAGATGTCCAGAAATATAATAAAACTTATTATGCAAACGTTACACAGAAAATTTCATAGCTTGCCGCTTCAGTTTTCGTCGCGCGCTTGTACAGTCAACAATAAAATGCATATTAGATATCTGTGTTTTGTGGCAGGCACGTGATTGGTTGGAACGTGTCGGCCCAATACCCACAGTATAAGTTGGGGATAATATACGTGCCACCTCAATGCTCGAATTATCGTTACAACCATTTATATTACGCCTATTCCGAAGAAGTGTTCCCCTATCATTTTTATCTCATATTCATGTTACATTTTGAAATGCTCTACAGCAGTAACAAAAGTGCTGTTTTATGAAAACAGTGAAACGTGCCGATTGGCTTCAAATAACGTCGTATAAAGAAATTGTATTTCGTCCGAAGTTATTCGTAGATAGACCTATATGAACATATTATATACATATCCAACGTCTTTATTATTAGGGCGTTCGAATGCTAAGTTAGAGTTTGCGGGTTCGATTCCCGCTCAAAGCAAGTTTTTGTATGTATGAATATGTTTATTTGTATCGGTATAAAGTATTTTTCATACCCCTACCCTCACGGAGCCGGAGCTGCGGGCAACAGCTAGTAATACTCTCTCATATACCTACTCAAGCCTATACATCCCTTGGCCAATGCATCATACGTAATTAGATTATGCTCTATTTTTAGAACTGTGGCACAAACCGGAAGATTTTTTCCGTTTTGTGACCCCAGTGGCAAATCCAGTGGCACAGGGCGGAATAAAGGTAAAAGAGTAGGAAGATTAGAAATTATTAGCATCCATTATTCATCAATGTTTTTGTTGCCACGTAATAGGGGTGAGCCGATTTTAGTGAACACTCGATCGCGTCTATAGTTGTACCAACTTTTCTGTGAAATGGTGAAAATCGGAACTACGGTTGTCACTGTCAAATTTCATATAATTACACTTCAGATTATGAGAGATTAGTATTCTCAGATAGACGGTGGCGCCACCCTTCAGTTCACAGACTGGTTGGTACGACTATATTATCTATATTATAATCTATTATTTGTATGTTGTTAGATCAGCGCCACCTAGCGGCTTTGTATTACTTATTAGGAAGCCGTCCTCGGTTTACTTTGGTTTATATGAGTTTTTTTTACCGGAAGCCATCTTAATTTATACATAATAAGCCTATGTCCATCGAGGATAATGTACCTTTCAAATGCAAAGGACTTTTTCAATAATTTCAGTGCTTCTGTTAATTACCCCAAATATATATAAACAACCTCATCAAAATTCAGCCTTTCTCTTTATAATATTAGTATAAAATAAATAATCTACGAAATTCTAAAACAGCGCTTTCTAGACCCAAAGTAAGCATAGTTTAACCAGCTTGTGTTATGGGTTTCAGAATGCGGATACATACATACTACTTATAAACTTTCTTTGTATTTTTTTTTCTTTTTATATTTAGGACACGTCAATTTGACTTCACCTCGCCTGATGGTAAGCTGAAGGTAAAGTCTCAGGAAAGAGGGCACCATTACATACACGTACCATGTTAACAATGGCGGCACTCAGCTTGACGGCCTCATCAGAAGAGGATTGTCGTCGCAGCACCGCGTGACACCAACCGGTCCCACTAGTGCTGCGACCACAATCCCCCTGCCCGGCTATGCACTTGCTGACCCCTGAATGCAATCAAACCGAAATTGGATTACTATGGAGGGTTTTTCGCAAACGTGCATGGTGGTAAATACATACATATTATACATAGAAACACCCAGACCAATGCAAATAGACATATTCATGCATACATAAATTTGCACTGAGTGGAAATCGAACTCGCGCCCCCTGTCGTAGCAGTCGAATGCACTACCGCTACGCCACAGAGGCCGCCAAGTTTAGATACTCTTTCAAACTAAGATTAGTTTGAAAGAGTATCTAAACTTATCGTATCTAAAATATAGGTTAACTTAGATAAGTTAACCTATATTTTAGTTTTAAATTAGAATATAACCTAAAAAAGCTTATCAACTATATAACAATAAACAATGACACGCGAAAATCCATTAGCATTCAATAAATGAGCATTTCGTCAATAAAATCAATCGATTACCATTTTATTACAGCTCGTCAATAGTGCAACACTATAATAATCAATTTGTTTAATGGCAACACTATTCTCCCCTTTGAACTGTCACAAGGTTAATGAGAATTAGGTTATAATGTAAGAGCCTCTATACACGAAACGCTACGATACGGCTTGTTATAGGCTGGGACTCACGGGCTTGGTAAACTAGTACTCGTAAGCTAAATAGATCAAATGTGTACAATTAAAGTAGTATTTTCTCGGTCGGTTCTTTGCGAGATATGGCCGGCCCACTGCCACTTCAGCTTGCTAATTCTTTGAGCTATGTCGATAACATTGGTTCTCTGATATCGATATCGAATACACCCGTACTCGTTACGAATCCTATCCTTCAGAGAAACTCCAAGCACAGCTCTTTCCATAGCTCGCTGAGGGACTTTGAACTGGTGGACCAGCCCTACCGTGAGTGTCCACGTTTTAGCTCCGTAGGTCATTACGGGTAGGACGCACTGATTGAACGCTTTCGTTTTCAAACACTGCGGTATGGATGACGAGAAGACTAGACGTAGTTTCCCAAACGCTGCCCAGCCTAGCTGGATCCTCCTCTTGGCCTCCTTCTCAAAATTGCTAAGCTAAAAAGCGGCTAAGTGTCATCTAATAAATAATAAATAAATATTCTAGGATATATTACACAGCGCCATCTAGACCCAAACTAAGCAGAGCTTGTCATATGGGTTCTAGAATGCGGATAAACTTACTTAGATACTTTTTTTTGTGAATAAATAAATATTATACATAGAAACCCAGCCCAATGCAAATATATATATTTGCAATGAGCGGGAATCGAACCCGCGACTTATGACTTAGCAGTTGAATGTTCTACCGCTACGCCACAGAGGACGCCATCTGGTAAATTTTCACATTTTAATTTAAATAATTATTATTATTAATCAATAGCAACTTTATTCTCGTAAATGTTCAGAAATAAATCCACCATTTAATATATGACAACGTAATTGCAGATTAATAGAAAGTACTAGCATAGGTTTAAAAATATTTCCTCATTTTTCAGCTCTAGTTCTTTTTTTTTATGCCACTAAGTTGGCAGACAAGCACACGGCCCACCTGATGGAAAGCGGTTACCGCGTGGCCTTAGTACGTGTGCAACACCAGTGGCGTCACACTCGCGCTGCCGACCCTGTAAAGGAAAGGGGATGGGAAAGGAGTTTGGGAGGGGATGGGAAAGGAGTTTGGGAGGGGATGGGAAAGGAGTTTGGGCTCCGGCACTCTCACTCACCAAACGGAACGCAACAGTTCAAATACTGTTACTTGGTGTCGATATTCTGTGAGAGGGTGGTGCTTCCCCGGTCGAGTCGGCCCATTCATGCAACGGCCAAAATGACTGTTGCTTGACTCTACCACTTCTAAAAGCTCGAAATTTACTCTTGTCACTCAGCCGCTTTTTAGCTTGAGGACAGCAGAAACTGTATCCATACGAATCCTATCCAACTGTATCCACTCATATTCGTTACATTATGAAGAAGTAACAAAGATAGGTACTCACTCACAAAGCCCCTTATCATAATATTGGTAAAATTCCACTACGTTTACATAGCTGGGCTTCAAAACATTCTCGAGCCATATCGTGTGTACAGGCTTTAACTTAATAGCATAATTGAAAACGGTACAAGATGGAGTCGACTTCCGTAAACAAAACTACGTTTGTGTTCGTATAGGTTTGCATGTGTGAACAGTTTCGGAATATTAAATTGGAAACGGTTGATATTATTTTTAGACATGAACCGGTTTCTATGACTGATAATGAAAATGAAGGGAATCGTAATTTCATTAACATTATTATTGTTTTCTTTCTTATGTTCGCTCGCTTAGTAATGTGCCAGGTAGATGGCAATAGGCTCGCCCCCTATTACATTGGGACCTAAACATAACTGGCGAATCGTGGGTGTGCAATACACATCTGCCTACCCCTTCGTGGATACAGGCGTGAAGTTATGTTATGTTAAGTATTTGCGTATTTGGTCATATATCTCCGGTTCTACTTAACCAATTGCAATCAAACGTACGGCAGATTTAAATCTGACCTAGAACTTTGTAATAGGAAAAAACCGCATCAGAATTCGTTTAGTAGTTTTTGCGTCCATCGCGAACAAATAGACAAGAATTCCAAAAAAAAAATATTTTGTGTTCAGAATCGTTCATTTGACATAACCCAAGTATTGAAATAAATCTATTTTTAACGGATTCTATCGCGATTTATTGTCAATATATGTGTATGTGATCCATTTTGATTTAATTTCAATTTGTGACATTCTTGTAAACTTCCCACAAAATCATAACAAAAGTTTGTTTTTAATATCTCCAATGGACAGACACAACTAATTCACCATTAATAGTATAGAAAGACGGAAACACCCAGACCAATTCAAATAGACATATTCATGCATATAAATATATGCAGTATGCGGGAATCGAACCTCTGACGTAGCAGTCGATCGCTCTCCAGCCACCCCACGAAGGTCGTCAAACCAATACCTTTTTAAGAAGCCCGGAAATAATTAAACTTTAGAGAAGATGACTTTATGTCTAAATTTATTCATCCTTATCGGGTGCATACTTTCGTAATCAAAACCATTTGACAATAAAATTAGTATATTCCTGTTAGATAATTGCTGGTGATAGCCCAGTGGCGACCAGTGGGACGAGGTCTCGAGTTCGATCCCTAGTCGCACCGGGAACACACCTCTAACTTTTCGTAGTTATGTGTGTATTAAAATTTTTAATTATCGCTCGCTTAGTAATGTACCCGGTAGATGGCAATAGGCTTGCCCCCTGTTACATAGGGACCTAAACATAACTGGCGAATCGTGGGTGTGTAATACACCTCTGCCTACCCCTTCAGGGATACAGGCGTGAAGTTATGTGTGTGTATGTATAATTGCTGGCAATAAATTAAAAGTACACAAATCTGTTCTGTACATCGATATTCACCTTTGATGAAGATAAGAGTTATATCTTTAACTAACTGTTGCCCACGGCTTCGCCTGCGTGGAATTCTGATCCAGTTCCCGCTAGCCATGGGACCCTATTTCACCACCACAACCTACATAAGATACACAATTCCACCATACATGATTTTGTCATATCTTTTTTTTTATTATTTTGTTATACCACTAAGGTGGCAGACAAGCACACGGCCCACCTGATGGGAAGCGGTTACCGCGGCTTATGGACGTGTGCAACACCAGTGGCGTCACACTCGCGCTGCCGACCCTGTTAAGGAAAAGGGATGGGAAAGGAGTTTGGGAGGGGATGGGAAATGAGTTTGGGCTCCAGCACTCTCACTCACCAAACGGAACGCAACAGTTCAAATATTGTTACTTGGCGTCGATATTCTGTGAATATCTGTGAATATCTGTGAATATCTGTGAATATCTGTGAATATCTGTGAATATCTGTGAATATCTGTGAATATCTGTGAATATCTGTGAATATCTGTGAATATCTGTGAATATCTGTGAATATCTCAAATGGCAGTGTTTTCATTGAAAGCTCCCCGACGGCTTATTTTTTCCGATACCTCCTACAAATATTATTATATTTTAGCCAATGTGTACAAAAACTTGACAAATTATATACTAAAATCTTCCTCGAGAACCACTCTATCCATTGGTGAAAACATCATGAAAATCGTAGTTTTTGAGTTTATCGCGAACAAACAGACGCGGTGGAGGATTTTATTTTATAGTATGTAGTGATATCTATAATAGGGGCCTGACCTTGCAGATGGAAACCGATCAAATTGGTAATATTTATTTTAAATGGGCAGTTCAGAAGCACCCGAAGCTGACTAGCTTCTATTTAGCGACAATAGGAGAAGCTTGTGTGATGTGTACGAGCAGAAGCAAGTGGGTTGTTGTTTCTGCCTAATCCAGTGGGAGAAAACCAGAATTGTTTATGACAACTTTATGTTAGACAAGCTATGCCCCGTGGCTCCGCCCGTGGCATACTTCATCCCTGTGGCACCCATGCCCTTAATTTGTTAGTTCCATACTACATAATGTACGGAAATTTGCACGATTAGTTGATATTTGTGATTACTGCTTAGCTCTACTGGGTAGTAGCGTGATGATATATAGCCTATGACCTTCTCCGATAAATGGGCTACCTAATACAAAATGAATTTTTCAATTCGAACCAGTAGTTCCTGAGATAAGCGCGTTCAGCCAAACAAACAAACTCTTTAGCTTTATAATATTATAGCTATATATATAAATATATATTCAGTTTTATTTTATTTGTAGTAAAGTTCACCTTTCCAGATTCCATCACTTCTAAACTGGTTGTCATTACTTTGAAAGCCTCGATAGATAGAGACTTGGTCATGTCCTCCTCACAGAAGATGTATATAGGGAGAAGGAAACATGTGTGTTGGTAAAGCATTCTAGTTTTTAATCATGCCACAAAGAATTAATATTAAACCTTTTGGTTACACTCGAAACTGTTTACACTGTCGATGTAACCACGTTCTTGTATGTGTCATTTTGTATACGAAAGTAGAAAGTGGTATTATTGAAAAAGTTCATGGGTATCCTTGCTATGGGGAATGCAGGTTCAAGTGCCCAGGAGGCTATGCTTATGTTTGCTACCTTAGTAAAACAACACATTAAAATAGTAACTATACCAGCTTAATTAAACACCTTATATTTTCTTCAAAACAATGTTCAATGAAACCCGGATTGTTAAATTTATATGATTATTACTAATAAATGCACCTAACATGTATGACGAAAGTAACTGATGTTCAAATATCTACTTACGGTAGTTTCAATCCAGGAAATATGAATATCTTCACAAAAATGCACACTAAGGATAAAAAAAAAACTTACACACAGAGTTCGACACAATAGGAAGAATGTCTGATAGTCTTCGTTTTCGAAAAATAAAAAAATAATTGCCCGCGTTTTCCAATCGAAACGTCAAAATGGCGCCGACGCGTTTGAATACTGTTGGTGAGCATGTAATCACGATATTGTCACTGATAGTGGGTACTGGGTCATTGTTATCACATTGTAAAGATAAAAAGATAATTAAACAAATGATTTCTTACTGATGACAAATGTTTGCAAATATTTATAAGATTATATGAACGCTTGTTTTTTATGTTGCTGTTACATACAATGATATATATATATATATGTATATGTATGTATATATACATATATATGTATATATATGTATATATATATGTATATATATATATATATGTATATATATATATATATATATGTCATGTATGTGTATCATAATATATATAAAAAATGCGGCCAAGTGCGAGGCGGACTCGCCCATGAAGGGTTCCGTAGCAGCAAGTAACAATAATGTTTTTTTTTTTTATATTTGAGTTGATTTAATAAAAGGTAAATTGCTGTTTACGATTTATGACTTATTAAAAAAAACTACTTACTTCCACCGAAAATTGGTTTGAACGAGATCTACGTTCAAACCAATTTTCGGTGAAAGTTTACATGGTAATGTATATCATATTTATTTTTTAGTTTTATCATTCTCTTTTTTAGAAGTTACGGGGGGGGGGCACATTTTACCAATTTGGAAGTGTCTCTCGAGCTAAATGATATTAGAAAAGAAACCTCAATATCATTTTTGAAGACCTGTCCATAAATACACACACATACGTGTACGTACGGGTTTGATGAAAAACAATTTTTGAGTTTCAGTTCTAAGTATGAGGAATAAGAGAATCCTTAAGCTAAAAGGCGGTTAAGTGACTTCCAATGACTTCTTTATATACGAGAAAAGCAGTTCAGAACATATCGGGGGTGAGGCGAGAACGGGGGAGTGGTACATCTTACCTCACCATAGATTAATAATTTTCGCAGCCTTACAGTACTTTACAAATGACAGGTGATTATCTCATATTAAATCGTATACAATAAATTAAGAATTCTCTGTGGCTATGACAGCAACAAACAGTGGCGCCAAAGTTGTGTCCTTTATCATCCAAATTTGTAGTTGCTATACAGATGAAACTACAAAAGGGCAGGATCGCGTTTAAATTCATTAACTCATGTGAAAGGTAATAATTCAAGTTTACCTTATTGTATATTTGTACTTTGTATAACTACAAATCTTATATTTCTATGTATACTATGTCGGTCAGCATTCCCGAGACCGCAACATGCTCGCCGCGCGTCACTGGCGACTCGTTAAGCGTCGTTAAGCGACCTCCGTCCTCCATGAGCGCAGGCCTGGGGGTGGCAGGTGAGGCCGTCTCTCACCCCAGCAGAAGCAGGCCGGGACGGTGGGGCAACTTGCGCCCCTCCCCTAAACCGGGGCAAGACGGGGACGCCGTGGTTCCCAAACCTGAGGGGCCATCTTGAAACCGGAGATGGCCCAGGGTCAGTCGGGGTGCGAGGGATATGTTCTATGGGCAACCTTACACCCTGGCGTCTTTAGAACCGAGACGGCGTGCGGTTTTAGTCGGTTCAAGCCCGACATAACCACCCCCGCTGGCCGGCGGGGGAGTGTCCGAAGGGATTTCCACAAGAAAAAAAAGTTAATTACAATACGCCCGTAATACGGGTCAGTACCTTGCTTAAGAGAAAAGACATTCAAATCGGTCATCCCACATAATTGGTTTGAAATTGCAAAAAATTCCAGAGAAGCACTCACTTTTCTTTGTGTCTGTGACAAACGGCATGTATAAGCAATAAAGCGGGCTCGCAACGTCGACTCCAACAAATTCCTTCTCCAGTGCCGAAATTACTTGGATACCGCCAACTTCCGGACTTTTACGGTGTCCCGAATTCCTAAAGCAACGTGTGGTCGGCGCACAACGCGCGTTCTTTATAAAAACATACGAGGGCTTTTTATGGACGGGACGTTTTTATTGAGGCGTTATTTTCGTGGATAATGTTGACTGTTACGTTAAGAAATATCTGAAGACGTTGTTTTTTATGAATTCTGTAGTATGTAACGATGTAAGTATATTTTTTTTTGTATCGTGTTATAAAAATTAAAATAACTTATATCGCATAATATAAATATAGGTATACTTCTGAAATGTGACCTCGTGAGCACAGAGGACGTCACTTGATAGGTTCAAAGAAATCAAAAGAAACAAATTTAAAGTGTCTGCAATGATTTTAGACAGAGTAAGGCCTACGCTACACTAGACATAGAAAATCGGTCGATTGCGTAATGTGCCCATTATTAGTCATATATACTTGTACAATAACATGTATAATTGGAGTTCCAACGCTGAAGATTCGCAACGGCATTTCCTTCAAGTGTAGCTTAGGCTAACAGGCTAAGGGTAGTCTAAGAAAGAGGCGGCGGAAATACACGACGTAGGTCTAGCACTCTCACGTGCTGTAGAAGGCGCACTGGGCCGCGGAGATCGCACAACGATCTCCGTCCTCCACGAGCGCGGGCCTGAGGGTGACGGTTGGGGCTAGCCGTCACCCTAGCTGTAGCACGCACACGGTGGCGGCGAGTTATGTTCCCGCGCGCGCTTCTCTATAGGGAGGGAGGATTCAGAAAGTCAGAGTCTCTAGGATATCCTGTCTAGGGCACACCAGATTCCCCGTCCACACAGACTGATATGACGAAACACCGTGTGGTTTTAATCGTTTCGATTCTGATATGCCCACCTCACCATTAGTTCCGGCGACGTGAAGCAAGAGGGGGTTTCCACACGAAAAAAGAAATAGGCCTAAGAACTTTTAATTTTACTATGAGTAAAATAATATAATATATAGATAGTATATATAAATAGATAAATAGTCTCTATTTTTACTACGA
Organism: Cybosia mesomella; assembly: GCA_946251805.1. Taxonomy (NCBI): domain Eukaryota; kingdom Metazoa; phylum Arthropoda; class Insecta; order Lepidoptera; family Erebidae; genus Cybosia; species Cybosia mesomella. The sequence goes on along the minus strand of OX276398.1, from coordinate 5,011,768 downwards.
GTTAGTATTGGCATAGATAAATAGTCTCAATTTTATAATGATTTATCTCAATATTATACTTCGTATACGTAATGCAGAAATGAATGATGACACAAATTGGCACAAAATTCGGCCGGGTGGGTATCACCGTGTACGATTGCGAAAAACCCTCCATAGTAATCTAATTTCGGTTTGATTGCGTTCAGGGGTCAGCAAGTGCATAGCCAGGCCGGGGGATTGTGGTGGCACCGGTGCACTAGTGGGACCGGTGGGTGTCACGCGGTGCTGCGACGACAATCCTCTTCTGATGAAGCCGTCAAACTGAGTGCCACCATTGTTAACATGGTACGTGTATTTAATGGTGGCCCTCTTTCCAGAGACTTTGCCTTCAGCTTTCCATCAGGCGAGGTGAAGTCAAATTGACGTATCCTAAACATAAAAAAAAAATAAAAATAAAAATAATGATAAACACGTGAATGTAATATACTGGTACGCGACTGTATGATGAGACTAGAATGATATTATCCTTGATGATATAGATTATATGAGACGTTTCAAGTTGAGATGATCATATTTTGAGACGTTTGGTTTAGAGTTGAGACATTGGGATCACGAGGACTAACTACCAATTTGTGCCATTGGTCGAATCACTTGATCAGAAGGCTGGATGTTTTCTTTAACAATGAATATGCCATTCCCATTCAACGTGGTAATGTTGAATTTTTTCTATACCTACATCATTGCCGTTGGAATGATGCACTTACTCGTAGTTCAGATCACTCAATTATTCTTTTACAGCTACTGCTGAACATAGGCTTTTCCCAGGGTGCGCCATAGCACCTGATCCTCTATTCAGTCTATTTCAGCTACCCTTTTCAGGTCATCAGTCCATCTGGCTATGGGACATCCTACCTGCCGTTTGCCGAATTGCGATTTCTAGGACTCGTTTGGTCCAACAGCCATTAGCCCTTCGGCTGACGTGGCGAGCCCATTGCTTACTCTGCGAGCTATGTCGATCATTTTATTTTATTTTCGCATGACCAGTTTCACATACAACTGTAATTACTTCTTATTTTGTTATGTTGAATACATTTTTTATTGTACTTTAAAAATCATAATCACATGATTATATACATAGTACTATGTAAGTAAATATTATAAAACAAAGTTGAATTTAACTAAACAGTCCAACTATCGTTAAACAAATGATAAAATCTACTAAAATAAGATAGTAAAAACTTTTACGGGATCAACATAAACAAGAGTTTAATTTAAAAGCTATGTTACGCGTACATGTGCCGTTAAACTCTGCAGGTGTCAAATATTATTATTGCACTCATAAACTATTAAATTATGTATGATGTGGTTGTATACAGTAAAACAAACAAAATAAAACGTGAACACAGCGCACTCTAACAAAGACTTAGATCCTACATCGCGATATAAAAAGCGGCCAAGAGCGAGTCGGACTCGCCCATTAAGGATTCCGTAGCAGCAAGTAACATAATAATGTTTTTTTTAATTTTTATATTTGAGTTGACTGAATGAAAGGTAAATTGCGGTTTACGATTTATGACGTATTAAAAACAAACTTCTCACTAAATCTCATTCAAACCAATTTTCGTTGGAAGTTTACATGGTTGTGTACATCATATATTTTTTTTAGTTTTATCATTTTCTTATTTTAGAAGTTACAGGGGGGGGGGGGGAACATACATTTTACCACTTTGGAAGTGTCTCTCGCGCAAACTATTCAGTTTAGAAAAAATGATATTAGAAACCTCAATATCATTTTTGAATACCTATCCAAAGATACACGTATGGGTTCGATGAAAAAAAATTTTTGAGTTTCAGTTCTAAGTATGGGGACCCAAAGTATATTGTTTTTTTTTTTCAATTTTTGTGTGAAAATCTTAATGTGCGGTTCATAGAATACATCTACTTACCAATTTTGAACAGCATAGATCTTATAGTTTAGGAAAGAAGTGACTGTGACATACGGACGGACAGATAGACAGACATGACGAATCTATAAGGGTTCCGTTCTTTACCATTTGGCAACGGAACCCTAAAAATGTTCACGCTTATACAGTTTACAATATGGTACTTTGAACCATTTGTCTCAGTACAAAGGCAAGCCTTGAGGTTTGTCAATTAAGTAGTATCGAGCCTTTTAACTTTATGAGAGATTTTATTCAAATTACTTTAATATTCCGAAATTACTAATATTCCAGTTAGCCCTCCAACTAAACTAAATTACTTGTGTTAGGAGTGGACTCACATCGTCAGTAGTGTAATGGCCAGGATTCGAACCTAGTGCCTCTCAATCTCCGCCGCTTGTGCATTAGTTTGTGTTTCTGTAGTTACTCAAAATTATACTCGTGGCCCTTTGCAATCATCGCAGCAAGCAAATGGTTCAATTGAGTCTAGATGGCGCTGCATATCCTAAAATATTAATTAATTCAACGCAGCTGTTCCGAGTTTTGTCTCGTATAATATACCACGTATAAACTATGACCGATTCACTTCATAGCACACAGAGTTAAATACACCGTTAAATGCAAAGTATATTTTATATTTTAGCCGACATATATTTCCCGTGAGAGTCACAGCAATATATCGCTATCTCAAGTAAATTGTTTCATGTCAGCCGTCATAGACTACTCGTTAGGTTTCTCTGTTACGAGTCTCTAGACAGCTGTTGGAAGAAAACGTCTCCAAAAATATTTGTTTAATTTTTAGGTAAACTGTTCGTAACTTTTGTAGAGTTTCAGAATAATAGTTCCAAACAAAATGTCTTGACACCTAATTTTAAAAGAAGAATTCTAATAGGTAATCTATACATATAATAAAATCGAAACGAGATGAAACTGTACATTGAATATTTATTCAAACAAGTTGAATTCCTGAGACGAGCTCAGCCGAATACAAGGGATTTTCGATTTTGCGATTATTTTTTTTACGATTTTTTCTTTATCTTGCAATGGTTCACCCCAGCACGAATCTATTACCGAAAACAGCAACTCGATAGCTCATCTCCTTCTTACCCAAAACCGTGACAGAAAATTGGCAACGACGACGTCGACGACGTCGACGACAACTCGATAGCAATAGGGCTTTTCTAAAGAAAATCCCTAAAAAATAATTGCTGTGTTCTAGGAACGATACCGATGCCAAAAATGGGATTTTTAGAATTTTAGAGTGGATGCCAGCAGTCGAGCCCCCTGCGAAGGGGTGATGTCTCAGTGTGCCTGGAAGACGGGCCCGCACCGCACCTTTGCGGACCAGCGCATGGGTGTTCCGTCAATGAGTGCGTAGTAATTCTGACGGTTCACTCACTACGTCACGGTGTATGGCACACAGCAGGTTGTTTTAGTGTGGTGACAGCCCACATAACCGCGCGGTATGGTGAAACCGTATGCAGATGAGATACATTATTCTATGGTGCGGAGCGCAAGCGCGTGGACCACCGCCACCTCCTTCTGCGTGCATGTAATGTTCGCGAAGGAGATGGCGGAGCGCGCCCGGGAAAGATTCAGAACTCTTCCGGCCCGCCGAGCCAGCAATATGCTCGCCGTGCGTCGCAGGCGACTCAGGTGCCAGAGGTCGCTTAACGACCTCCGTCCTCCATGAGCGCAGGCCTGGGGGTGGCAGGTGCGGCCGCTGGTCACCCCAGCAGAAGCAGGCCGGGACGGTGGGGTGAATCGCGCCCTATCTCCAAACCGGGGCAAGACGGGGACACCGTGGTTCCCAAACCCGAGGGTCAGTCGGGGGTGCGAGGGATATGCCCTATGGGTAACCTTACACCCCGGCATCTGTAGTCCCCAGACGGCGTGCGGTTTTAGTCGGTTCAAGCCCGACATAACCGCCCCTGCTGGCCGGCGGGGGGGAATCCGAAGGGATTTCCGCACGAAAAAAAAAAAGAAATTAGGTAATGGTTGAAATTCCCAAAACCCAGGAAACCCAGGAATCCCAGAAAACCCAGGACCTCTCGATCTTAAGGTCGACTAAGATACCAACGATTTTCTACATACCGTTTACCCAAAGCCAACACATTTCTTGTGTAGAAGTCTTCAAGAAACGTCAAGAGCAACGCACAATCATTAGTTTATCTTATATGGTTGTTACTGACTGTTCGGCTCTTAGAAGATAGCATTTTGTGCGCGCCGATGGGATTCATTTTTACATTTACATAAACTCACGCCTATGTCCCTGAAGGGGTAGGCAGAGGTGCTAGCACCCACATTTCGCCAGTTTCAATACGATTTTTTTATTATTGTGATGGATCGTTCTAATGATTTATTATATAGCTAACAATAAATTGTTATACATTTCGATCGGAAAAAGAGAATATCTGGGACGGGACTTGAACCCGCGACCGGGCCCTTTCAGGAGGAATACTCTGACCAACTGAGCTACCTAGACACATCCAAGATATTCGAAACTCTCCGATATATTATATACGTCTCGGGGTGACGCTGGATCTTAATCTATAGGAAAAGTTTGAAATTGCTTAAAATTTCATTGAATAAATTATTATTTAAGATAAAAGAAACCTGAGGCATCTATTGACATCTGTGGCGTAGCGGTAAAGTGGTAGACTGCTAGTCAGGTCGCGGGTTCGTTTTTCGTTCTAAGTAGCGCGTTCCTGGGGAGCGGTACAGCGGTACCGGGTAAACTATAGTAACTGTTCCGGGGCAAGATGGGGACACCGGGGTTCCAACACCTGAGGGGGCCATCTTAAAGCGGTAAATGGCCCAGGGTCAGCCGGGGTACGAGGGAATTGCCTTTTTGGACCACCTTACACCTTAGAGACCTGCGACGAAGTGCGATTTGGTCGGTTCGAATGCTACATAACCGCCCCTGCTGCCCGGTGAAGGAGTATTCGTGGGGTTTTCCACACGAAATAAAGGTACTAGTAACCGAAATAACTAGTACGTCTTCTCGATAACCGGGTTCGCGTCGGTAGTGTAACGGCCAGGATTCAAAACCGGGCCCCTCTATCGTTAAGCCGACGTTTAACCACTAAACTAAATATTAATAATGTTCACTCTGATAAGCTCCTATATAATCTGCAGAGCAACGTAGAATGAATAAACAGTGCCCGTGCCTTGGGATGGAATTTTTGATTGATTTAATAATTGCAATCTGTCGAGGATTTTTTTTTATTGGGAGTAATCCCACCCTCTTTCCCACTGCTGTGACTCCTGTCCACCAGGATCAACAGTAGTGTCCCACGAACACACCAAATAATGACACTCAGGAAGTTCCAGGGAAAGTTGAACTGTCTTGAAACCCGCATCTAAATTAATCAGGAGTAAATTGAATGTTTTAGAAATATAATAAATCAACTTCTCGCCTTAGCCAAGGGGTGACAATAGACACAAAAAGGCAAACTACCTATAAAAAAGATTAGCACCGCGGACACAAATATTATGGGTCCTAAGTGAACTATATCTGATTCCAATAATATGGATGACAGAAACGCCTAAATGCGCGGAAATATACCCCAGTTGATACGAGATCCGCATAGTATACCGCTCGACTTGTCATATGTAAGCTATTCAACATAACAGTACTTTAATTTTGTTGTCATTTATTCATATTTAGGACTAGCGGCTAAGGACCCGGCTTCGCCCGGAAATAAATTCGAAAAAATTACCTATAACCCGATTGCTGCACCAACAATAAAAAGCTTTCAAATTGAATTTCGTGCTTCTTGCTTTGAAAATGACGAACTTTCCATGTATTCGTTCATCACCTATTTTACCCCCTTAGTAGCAAAATTTTGAAAAACGATCATATACGTGTTCATTTATTCCTAAATAAAAGCAGGTATATGAATTGTCTCTCCCGCCCTAGGAGAGGCGCTGCCGCCTCCGTTGCCCAGGGTGCACCGCGTGGAGGTCCCCAACCAAGCACCCCAACGCTGCTGCCTACGGCCAACTCCGACCGAGGCGAGGACGGCCCTGTTGAGGGCTGTTCGGAAGCTTTCCACGTGTCCCTCTGATTAGCAGAGGGCACAGTGGAGAGCAAGTAAGGGGGCCATCTCGAAACCGGAGATGGCCCAGGGTCAGTCGGGGTGCGAGGGATATGCTCTATGAGTAACCTTACACCCCGGCGTCTTAAGACCCGAGACGGCGTGCGGTTTTAGTCGGTGCAAGCCCGACATAACCGCCCCCGCTGGAGACCCCCCGCTCTCCAGCGGGGGCGGTATCCGAAGATAGGGATTTCCGCACGGAAAAAAAAAAGGTATATGAATTGTCATGTTTCTATTTTCAAAAATGACGAACTTCCCATATAAACCTTCAACACTTATTTCACCCTCTTAGGGATGAAATTTTGATTTATGTGTTCATTCGTTTCTAACCAAAAGCAGGCGACCCAAGACGGACTTTCATACAAACGTTCATCCCTTATATTGCCACCTTAGAAGTGAAATTTCCAAAAATTTCTAAGTGGATGCCTACAACATAAAAGGCATCTACTGCCAACATTTCAAATTTGTAGGTCTAGCGGTTTAGGCTCTGGCGCCGGGGTCGCTTAACGACCTCCGTCCTCCATGAGCGCAGGCCTGGGGATGACAAGTGAGGCCGCCTGTCACTCCAGCAGAAGCAGGCCGGGACGGTGGGGCGACTAGCGCCCCTCCCGCAAACCGGGGCAAGACGGGAACACCGTGGTTCCCATACCCGAGGGGGGCCATTTCGAAACCGGAGATGGCCCAAGGTCAGTCGGGGTGCGAGGGATATACTCTATGGGCAACCTTACACCCCGGCGTCTGAAGACCCGAGACGGCGTGCGGTTTTAGTCGGTTCAAGCCCGACATAACCACCCCCGCTGGCCGGCGGAGGGTTTCCCAAGGGATATCCGCACGAAAATAAAAAAAGGCTCTGCGTTGATGAATCAGTCAGTCAATCAATCAGTCTGTCAGTCAGTCGGGCCAAGTCATTTTATATGGATAAATAAAGTCTTTGATCACTGTGTCTATCGAGGTATATGTATAGTTATATTTATACAGTTCCTTGGTAGGGTAATAGTATCGTTTGAAGGTGGATGCTATACGTACTGTTAAAACAGCTCATACAGCACACACTCAAGCCTAGTTCTTATTAGAACACCATCCATTTCCATCGATGGTATATTTATTGTCGGATAAAGGAGAGACCTGTTCCTTATTCACGATGACACCCACGGGGAGAGGTGGGGTAGCCTTTGTATTCTATTTCACCAAAAATACCAAGGTACGAATAAAAATAACATCATAAGTGATACTCATTTAATATCAATCGTAGCTAATAATATCCTCTATACAATCTCTACCTGAAATGAAGTGTCGCGTAGGCACTAATTACGCGTAGGCAGACACGTATTTTGCTCTAAAATTAACTTGAATATAAAAAGGTTGTCATTTATTGGCTTCTGGAAATGGATAATAATGAAATGGAGCTTTTTCTTCATAAAATAAAAATAACTAGTGTCTAATTGATATACATATCTACAAAGACATAAATGCTCCCATGTAGACCCACACATACATAAATATAAGATGCAAAAACTCTATACAGTAATATAATCATTCTGATAGCCCGAGCGGCGATAGCCCAGTGGCGTACGTACCGTACTGCCGAGACGAGGTCTCGAGTTCGATCCCCAGTCGCCCCGGGCACACACACCTATGACTTTTCGTAGTTATGTGTGTATTAAAAATGTTAATTATCGCTCACTTAGTAATGTGCCCGGTAGATGGCAATAGGCTCGCCCCCTATTACATTGGGGCCTAAAGATAACTGGCGAATCGTGGGTGTGTAATATACCTCTGCCTACCCTTCGGGGATATAGGCGTGAAGTTATGTATGTGTAATCATTTTGTGGTACACACACATTCATATAATTACAAATTGGTAGTAGTGGTTTAAATTTTGCCTACTGACCGAGTGACGTTACTTGGCAAAGCGAGCTAAAAATTCTCTTGAATTTGATGTACACCGCATAACACTGCTCACTGCGAATGTTAAAATACGCTGCAGAACTACACAGTACCTTTTTTTTCGTGCGGAAATCCCTTACCTACGCAACTATTGTCTATTTACGAACAAATACTATTAAAACATAATTTAATACAAAGTAACTATATTAGTTACTAAACGAATACCCGTAAAGTGGACACAAACAAATATATAGACCATTAAACACTGAACTGCTAAAATATTGCGTTGTCTAATATTGTAGAATAAAAATTATGAGTTCAACTTCAACAGCGGAAAAGCGCCTGATGTGCCGGCCAAGTGTCTATTTGTCAAGTCTCAAGTTATAAAGCTGCTTACACACGATGCATTTCGCTGACCCGAATATGGAGGTTTATGATTCCGGTAAGCTAGCTAGCTAAGATACGGCTAGAAATATTGCTTTAATATACTTGCTTAAAGTTATTTGGTAGTAGTAATAGTGCGAAAATAAAACGGTGGTGAAAGTCTAGTGGGTAAGTTATTGACAAATGCCTGATTAGGCAAAGAAATAGTGCCTTACTAGGCACTACGGTCGCATCTTATAATGTGGGATCGAAAAATAAAACTGTTGAAATGTGGGTGTCAAGTCTTGACGGATATACAAAATCGACGACCGGTGTGGCGTAGCGGTAGAGCGTTCGACTGCTAAGTTACCGGATTCGATTCCCGCTCTGTACAAATATTTGCATGTATGAATATATATATTTGCATTGGTCTGGGTGTTCCTATGTATCATCATCATCATCATCATCAACCTACTCTAGTCCACTGCTGGACATAGGTCTCCCCCAATGAGCGCCACAGCGCCCTGTCTTCAGCTTGCCGCATCCAGCATAAATTCCTATGTATAAATTTTTGTATTTACAAAAAAAAACTATGTTTATTGCATTCTAGAACCCATAACACAAGCTAGTTAAGCTATGCTTACTTTGAGTCTAGATAGCGCTGTGTAGAATATCCAAGAATATTTTATTATTAAATAAAATGGATAATTATGAAATAAGTATTATGTAACTTGTTGTTGGTACACAATTATCTCAACGACGATAATTGTGTCATCCCGTTTTACAGTGGAATAACTCCAGATGTTCCGAGTGATAAACTTAATTAAATTCACTGCACAAGCAAACGTTAGGAGCTACCAGTAATTTACTTATTTACAAATGCGGAAAATTACTATCAGCTACTAATCCCTTTCATACGTATAAATCTACAGGCCATAATGGGGGAATACTGTGATGTCCTTCACAAAAAACTATAGGCATTTTCTTCACTCGCCCTGGTCCAGTGTATTATCTAAACCTACAACTGAAATTTCATCAGAGTATCTGCATTTTTGGTCACAGGAACATTATTTATTTATTTAAATATCCGTGAACGACGAACTCAAATCTTAATTTTGTCATTATTCTTGGTAACCAGCTGTAGAAATGTTGTTTTATAATGCGTTAGTTTATAAATATCCTTGGATATTAGGGTGAATAGCAAAACTATAACCAAAATTGAGTTGCTCTGAAAAGAGAAAGTTTAATTTTTACATGAACCAGTTTTAACACTTTTACAAAACATTTTTTAACATTAATCCTAATCACAATTTTTATCTGAAAATAGAAACAACATTTAAAGTTATTGTTTTACCAGTTCTTACTTATTATTTAAATATTCATAATACATTTATTCAAATTCATTTTATATAGGATAAATAACAGTTTTATACAGTACAATGTAACAATGATATCTACAGTAGTATAAACTGTGAGGCAGATATCAACGCCCTCTCCCTAGTAACAAAAAGAAAACCAAATTAGAGATTCTTAGAGTATGGCTGACCATAGATTATTAATATGGCTATAGCAGTGTGTGACGTGCGTCCCGCGTCTACCATTGACAATCTGCGGTAGTAGAGGCGAGAATATGAACCACAGATTATATTGTATGGGCTGAGTTTGGTGTTTACGTTTACGTTTGATTTATGTTGAAAAATTGTCTCTTTGTTTTGGTTTATCGTGTATATGTATATAACTAATTATTTATATTAGTGTAATGTGATTCGTGTTGAGTAGTGCGTGTTACGCAGACATATCCTAAGAATATTGCTAGTATATGCATTGCCCTCAATTGTATTGGATGTTACACGCGCGACCCGTACATCGCTGACTCTGCGCAACGCGTCGAAGACGACACCGACCGGCGTGGCGTGATATTCAAGGAAAGGGACTCATTCTTTGGTCGATCGCCGACATAGCTAGTAATATTAGAAATAAGTAATTCCATTATATTGTACTTTTACTTAAATTAAATCTCTTATTTTAAAATTGGTTTTTTTTGCATCCTCCGCTGCCACTACACATAATTGGCGCAGTCGGTAGGATCGTTAGCGATAGCTAGGGCTCTAATATCGATCCCCGCGACGATCCAGAACCTACACGTGGTGCCAGCGAGGAGAATCCAGACATCGATTCGGCAATCAAAATCAGCGATGCTGTAAGTACTGTGAATCTTTCAAGTCCTTAGTATCCAAATTCCTAACCTAAGTGAATACCTATCTATCTTAATTCCTAAATATCTTATACTTTTATTTAATACTGCATTTGTCTTTTTATGTGTGTGATATTTTCTCATATAATTTCAAGTGACGTGTAATTTCCTATACGTGTGTATTATTTATTAGATTTCAAAATTTTTCATCCGAGGGATTTACGGGACCGCAACAGGTCACCCAACTTATCTAATAGAAATAATTTTATAGATAGTCGTAGGCAATTAGATAGTAGCATGGCGCATACTGACGTAGATATCATTTATAAGTCACTTAGGATAGTGCCGGAATTTGACGGCAATCCTCATGTTCTAACTCGGTTCATTAATATTTGTGACCAATTAGTACTCACTCACTTTAGGACAGAACCGGGTAACGAGTTAAATAATTTAGCTTTAATAAATGGCATACTAAATAAAGTTACAGGCTCCGCAGCCAGATTAATAAATTCAAATGGCATCCCGGATAACTGGAATGGTATTCGCAGTGCACTCATAAATAATTTCGCTGACCATCGAGACGAGACAGCCCTGTATAATGATTTGTCTCTGCAATCCCAAGGGTCTTCAACCCCACAGGAGTTTTATGAACGTTGCCAAAACCTATTCAGCACAGTGATGACTTATGTTTCATTGCATGAGACTTTAGAAACTACTATTCTGGCAAAACGAGATCTCTATAGAAAACTTACCTTACAATGTTATTTGCGAGGTTTAAAAGACCCTTTAGGATCGAGAGTACGTTGTATGCGTCCCGAAACGATGGAGAAAGCTCTAGAGTATGTGCAAGAGGAACTCAATACACTTTACATGCAACAGCGTAGCGATACCCTACCTAATAAGAAAGATGCCCATCAAATGTTTAATACAAAATATAACTTACCTTTAAATAATTTTGCTCCGAATCATTCAATGGCTAATATGCCAGGTACCTCAAAACAGCCGTTAGTTAGTATGCCTAACCTGCCGCGTTTTCAGCCTATGTATATGCCATCTAACCAAGGTTGGAGGCCTAACGTACCTCAACTTCAACAGACACGTGGCCCCTCACGTATGCAACAGATGTTCCGCGCGCCGCCACCAAATTATAACCCACAAAGCAACGTTTTTAGGCTACCTCCTCGTCCGCAACAGCAGCTACACCAAAATTTTAATAGTTCTCCGCGTCCAATGAGTGGCGTCAGCCATTTTGTGCCCAAACCACTACCTTTAAGTGGGCATGACTGGCGTAAACCTGGTAATCAG